>JAWZSL010000017.1:26618465-27875965 GCA_034769285.1 Lutjanus argentimaculatus | reverse complement strand
TAACTGGCTCAGTGCCTGTGCTCCTACAGCTTTTGATGTGTTTACATAGTGATGACGAGCCTAGCTTGTGGCTATCCAAAGCTAATACGTTTTGGCACTTCTTACAAGCAGCAAAGTCAGTGAAAACATTATTCTCAGTCTCTGATCACACAAAATTTCCACCAACCATCTGACTTGGCCTTTGATGATGTATTGTCCACAATTTGGTATCCTGCACTGGCTATTTTTGCCTTTATATCATTCGTTTTAGCTATCAGCCAGCCTACGTCGCTGTCAGATCAGATAGTTACATCCCATTGTTTGGCAGGATGTGGGGTCAAGGTTTCTCACAATAAAATGCTGGCAGCTAATTAGGCTTGACACATTATTGTATTGTATTTGCTATTTTATTGTTCTCACCTGCTGCCCAGCTGCAATTTCTTTCCCATGCCCATACCCATGGATTTAAATCATCATGTTTCCACACAACCTTTTGCTGGGTTACCTGGTAGCTCCTCAACCCGGTGCAGGCCTCTAGTTACACTCCATTTTGTGTAGACCTACTTGAAATCAAAATTTTGCATCATGTAGAAATATATTTTCAAGCCCGAATTTCAAAAAGCAATTCCAGCGGTTACTACGTGTATATTTTTAAATATCTTTTTCCACAGAGCATACTTTATCGAGGTCATGGCCATTTGTTTTCACACCTAGTACACCTAGTAGTCACACAACTTTGATAGAGGAAACCAACAAAGAGAGCAAATATGAGAGTGTTATATAAGGGAGTTGATGGTCAGATAGTTTAAACTAAACATTGTACTGTGAGTACCCTCAGTAAATTGAAGCTAATAAAGATCCATCAGTCCTCTGCCATTTGCCAGAACAAATGTTAAGTTTGGCATTACTCTCTGTGCTGCCAGTTTGTTGAGGAACTAGACTTTAAGGACTCAGGCTGGGCAGTGAGTTGCACCAGCATGATACCATGTGGTTGGAATACATTTTTAAGATATTAATTTCAATGAAGTTTTCTTTCTTGGCAGAAAAATGTTGTGGGGCTTTAACATCCAGCTATCGTAATGCTATTGACTGAGTGTTGCAAGCTTATTGATTGCATGCTTATGTTACATAATACTCTGTAGTTAAATAAAGAGAACATTTTGACAGGTTTTTGCTTGTTTGCTGTTGTGTTCGCAGTTTTGATTGGTTGTGGAAAATGTATCCAAGTTTGTAGAGGAAAATGACTGACAATTATTCTGAGAGATGAGGTTGTGCAGGTTTTTTTTTTTTTTTTTTTTTTTTTGTGAGTTCATTGTGTTCCCATATACAGTTGAGGCAGTGAATGCAGTGGGCCCAAGAGGAAAATTGTCTGAGAAGTATTTGTGGTAATGATCTTTCAGGTGTGATCTCATGTTGTTGGCTCCCAAGTTTTCCTGCAACTTTTAAGAATGGAGATGCTTAACTGTGTCCAAAGTCCAGCAGCTTTACAACACAGAAAAGACAGCAAAAGATGATGTAGTATCAGGCAGGAACCAACTATTGTGCTGACTTGGGATCATTGGACTAGAGTTAGCGATCAGAATTACCTTGGTGTAATGCTTCTCACAGCAAAAACTGATGTGTGATTAGATTAGAATAATTATTCACAGAGCAAGTAATTAATTAGATTATTTTTTTAAATTGCATTTAGGCTAATTAAGTACAAATAAATAAAAGTAGTAAAAGTTAAATGTGTACTGAAATTTGAGTCATTCTTTAAAAGTCCTTGTCCTCAATTAGAGAGTTTCCCAGCAGCTCCCCAATGACTTCACTGAAGACGCATTCTCTCGGAACGGCAAGCGAGCAAACAACAATTTTTATTGTTAGGGGACTCTGGTGACTGATTTTAAAAGCCATGGCTTTCGCCTCCTTTTAATGAAAGTAATTGTCCCAAAAATGGTTGGGACTGATGAGATAACCTTATATGGGTACCTCAGATGCCTTGACCCAGATAATTTCCAACCTGGGAAGTCAGAAGATCTGTCAAGTGACGCACTTCCCTGTAAAACCTTGAACTTTAGCTGCGTGGACATGGCTGGGTGATGGCTGCTCCAGAAGTCTTTGGTTTTTGCCAGATACAGAACTGCCTCAGCTGAGAACTCCCACAAAAACTCATGGCCATATCTCTGCCACATGCATGTATTCATGCTGGACTGCAAAAGAGTGGAGCAGTGAAATATAATAATTTTGTACTATACTAAAATTTCAAAAATGAGAAAAATATGTTTTTTTGTTTGTTTTAAGTTTACAAATATACCAGGTTGCAAAAACCCATAGTATTAACAAATGTTTTAAAAACACCCATGCATTAAATGCTTAAAAAAATATGTGAATGTGACAGAGAATGCAGAGAGAGTGAGTATGTGTATATTTGTATCTATATAATAATACCTGAACTGTGCGAGAAAAATGGAAAACATTGCGGATGTCAATTTCTGAACAAGTGTGTGCATCCATTAGTGTTAATATGTAGTTTAAGCCTGTTAATGCAGCTTTTTTCACCGCATGTGTACGGAATGAAATGACAAATAGTTTACACTGTAATTGTAATTTAGCCTAAGCTGCTGCTTGTGAAGAGATTTAGAGGCATAGAAAGAAGGAGAATCTGTACTGCCTGATTTGTTACTTTTCAGAAAGGTAGAGATGAAGAATGACGAAGACAGAGCTGAAAAGATAAAGATTTCAAGTGAGAATATCAGTTAAGGAGCCATATAACATTTTAACATGCAAATTCACATCCTCACTTTTGGGAAAAAAGCTAAATTTATAATTGTTTTCAATTTTGAGTTTGTACATTCTTGAATGGTGCATGACTTGATAGCGCTCACTGTTTTTAAAATGTAAATTTAGCTCATTAGTGTTTTTAAATGTGCATCTTTCTGTTGATCATATTGTTTTATTGCCACTTTGTCTGAGGAAATTATAGTCTGTATGTCCAACTGCAGGGGAAGAAAAAGAACTGAAACTTCAAAACCAGGCCGTGACACCTGCAGCATACAGACTTTTACACTCTGTATGCTAAATGCAAAATAATAAGAGAAAGACAATGTGTTGACAAAGTATCTAGCTGACCTGTGATACAATGTCTTGTTAGGCCACCCTGCCACTCCTTTCCCCTTTTGTCTCTCATCATCCATCTCCTCCACCCTCTTTGTCCCTTTCCACCTCTGTCCTCACCCACATCTTGCCCAGCCTCAGTGATGTATGGCTACTTTGATACACACCTAACTCCTGCCTTGTTTCTCATCTGATCTTGAGTCACAGGGCCGTGTTGTTGAGTGTGTGTATGCGTGCACATGCGTCATCACACCTGCATGTCTGTGTGTTTGATTCCCCTTTATGTCAGTGTGTATCTGTATATGTTTAACTGCATGACAGTGGCAGCATGCAAATTTCCCCACGGGACTTTGTGACATCTTACTGAGTGTGTGTGTGTGCTGCAGGTGTATAGGTTTGTGGATTTGTGCTGCAGGTGCTTTATGTTTGAGTGTGTGCTAACTTCAGTGCATGCATGTTCCTCTGTGTGTCTTATTTGTGTGTGTGTCTGTGCATGTTTGTACCTGTATATCTCTGGTGGTCCTACAAATAGCTGATACAAATTACATCCCAGCATCTGCCATCTATCTGTGTGCGTGTGTGTGTGTGCCATCCCTACATGACCATTCTCGGTGAAAATTACTTTTCTTCGCTACGCTTGACGTTTCTCTACACCCGTTTTTTTTTTTCTCTCATCCTCCCCTCAGGTTTGCTCTGAGCCTTGATACTGTAAGACTTATTTACATTCACAGCCAGGCTGTATCCCCTGGGAGTCCCACAGTCGTCCAGCGTGTTGCCTTGACAGAGACAAGCGATGCTTTGTGTGGTGGGCCTATCCTGGCTCTCTCAAGTTTTGGCTCAGTTTGTCTCCTTCTCTTACTGGGTCACAGTCTCTGCAGTCTCTGTCTCGGTCTCTCTCTGTTTGCTGAGTAACTCAGACATTACATCAGCCCTACACTTGTTAATATCCCAGTTGGTTTAAAAAACTCAGCTGTTGCTTTATCTTTTTAATATTATCAACAAATTCCCCAAAGAGACAAAAAACTAACAAAGAATTTGTCCTGCTAAGAAGTATCTCCTGTGTACACAGCCTGATATAGCTTATGCCTCCGTGTAATAGAACTCTGTTGTTGTCCAAAAATGAATTATTAAAAATGAAAGAAGGCCCACACTGTTGTGTTTGGGAGACATTTTCCTTCATTAACTATGAACAAGGCAAATGTAGTTTCTTTCTCTCAGCTAGCCTATGTGCAGCACTGTCGTCTCCCCTGTGTGGAGTTGCATTCCGGTCTCAAAAATCCTGTCAAGGTTTTGTTTAAGAATAATCCACATAGCCATATGTTTAGGCTGTGCCCACAAAGACAACGATAACATGAATTCGTTGTTGTTTTTGGTTTAGTCAGGGGAATAAATGACGATGAAAGAGTTTAAAAACTGACACCATACTACAGGGATACAGGATTTATAGTAATTAATCCAGTTGTTGTTCAGGAATTATGAACGGGTCTTAAGATGGAGCATTTGCTGACATTTGTGTTATTTCACTAACAAAGACCACGGCATATGTGTGGTGCAAAAAGACGGGATAGGGTACGAAGTGATGATAGGAGTTGAGGAGAGGGATGATGGGGGTCGACTGTGCGGGGATGAATGGGGGCCGGTTAGGTTTTTGTTTAGGCTGGAACGGCTAGGAAACCTGGTTGAGATAGAAAGATTGAGGCAGGATGGGGGCATGTCTCGATGAGCTTTGGTGCTTCAGCATCCTCCTGTTGTTTGCAAACACAGTGGGACTGTGCAAACTCCCCACTAAGAAACCTGGGATAGCTGGCCTTGAACCTGGAACCTTCCTGCTTTTGGACCACCATGCTTACTGCTGAGCTGCTGTGCTGTCCGCTGAGAGGAGGAGAGAGGAGAAAAACAGGGGTTTTTAGGGGAAGGGTTGACAAATGGGAGGGAATGGTTAGACATTCTTATAAACTGTAAAGAGGCGCAGGTGGATGAATTAGCAAGACACGGGTTTGTGAGAGGGTGACATGGTCTTGAACCTTTTTTATAATAACTTATTTTTTTTCTCATTGACACTATGACTGACTGCCTTAACTATACAGTAAGAAACATTGTCCATGAGCCACTGTTATATATAATATATATTTCTAAAAATGTAAACATTTCCCTGCTGTCCTGAAAACATAGTGAACCGTGACCCTAAACTTAGGTACATACTGAACTTTTTTAATTTGTGCACTGTTAAACCCCTACTATTTATACATGTAAGCTCTGAAAAAAATGAAGTGGATGGATTTCAGCAAGATATATTATTTGCAATGTGGTTTCTCCCACAAAGACAATACTTGGGGGAAAAATTCAGTCACTCAGCCAAAGTGTGTGAGCCTATTTGGAGTCTACATTTGGACTATCCAGTGGAGACCTCATTTCCATTTTGATGGAAATGGGCTCTCCACTGGACAGTCCAATTGGTCAATCAACCATTTGGTTCATCATTTTGTCTGTTTTTTTACTGATGGCATTGGACCCTCCTGTGCTGATTGACTCAATGTAGTGTGTTCCCTGTAAACCCCATGATGGCTCAGATCTGTGTTTGCAAGCAGCTCCAAAATCTTGAGGGGTGTTGGTGAGCTCCAATGGGACTGTTCCCTGACTTTTTCTTCTTTTTTACCCCACTCTTTCTACCTGCCTTGGTATTCCTGTCTCAGTTACTCTGTCATTTAGCTAATCCTTCCATTTTACTATGTCTTTGTTTTTGTGTTTGCCATTATTTTAATCCCTCTGGGTGCATTTTGGGAGCAAGATTTCTAGGCCAATTGCCTTTGTGCAGACCTTATCACTCTGAAGACTTAAAAAAAATATTACCAGCAAGGATATATGTCCTATGATCTGTGGAAACTAACAACTGCTGACTTCACATTGCTAACTTTATCTGTTACTTTGGCTTCAGTCGGAACAGAAACAGCTAAATGTTGCAATTTAGTTCAAAAAGGATTTTATTTACTACTTTCAGTGGTGCTGCTAAAATATAAGTCAGAAAGACTGACTGACAAGTGATTGGCTTTGTTTTGGGGAATATCAGTTCTGATATACAGTCTCTTGTAGTGTATGATTCAACTTTTTCCCATGACCTAGAGTTAAAAATGAACAACTGATTAGCAAATGCTTAAGAATCGTGATACATATCAAATCGGCTGTTCAGCTGTTCACCAGGTCAGATTAATATCTCTAAATGCAAAAACTCATGCAGTAAGAATACAGTTAAAGGGTTATTAAAAGCCCTGCAGCCTTTATCCTTTTATTGTATTTCTAGCTGTTTGTAGGTCTGAGATTTTTTTTTACATATCTAGGTCGTTCCTGCCTGTCCATCTGCGTCTACTCTCCACTTCCAGAACTGCAAGACCCAGAAGCACCACTGACAGCAAAATTATGGCCCAGTAATTGCAGTGGTGCTGGGTTTGGTCCTGGGATACCATCCGTCTCCAGGCAGCCAAACTACTTTTCAGGAAGCAACCACTGGAACTGATTTACCTCCGAATTTATTCGAGGCACCCTGCTTCCTCCTCTTCATTTTGTGCACTCATTCTTTCTTTCATTTCATCACCTATTTTGGGTACTTGTCTTTATCAATCTGGATTTAACGTTGCTCTCTTTTTTCTGTTTATCTGCCATAACTCTTATCCCTCTCTGCTTTAAATTTGATTTTCAGACTTTAGTTTTCCTATTGGATAAGTGGTAAAGTTGGTTTACAGCTCTATTATAGCTGCTCGGAGTGACCTGCTCTTTACTTAAACTAATTAAGTTGTAGTTTAGGCCACATCAATTCAAGGGATAAAATCACTCTGACATAAAGTGTTTGTTTATGTATGGTGTGGTTAAACAATCTCCAGATTGTGTTTATATGAAGAATAAAGTAAAACTTTATTTAGAATAGATTTTAGAATAACAGGTGGGTGCAGTTTATAAAGAATAAAAATGTGTCCATATTTGTTTGTGAGCATGTGTGAAATATTTGTCTTAGGATATATGTATGCATTATATAAAAAAAAGTGGATGGCGGATGTGTGCAGCCTCTAATATAAAACAGTTGGGTGGTGTTTGAGATTTTAAATCTGTGTGTGTTTGTCGTAAAGTTTGAGGCTCCTCCTTTGGAGAGGCTGATGGGATGTTAGGTTCCATTTTAGGAGGCAGCCATGCTTATAAATCGCTTGATGTTGTTTTGCTGCAGCAGAGGGGAAACATGCACAAGAGATGAAAAGTGTTTGAAAATGAAGAAAAAATGAATGACAAAAGGTGAAAGTGGGCTGATTTGAAAAAAAGAAGTGTCTCCTTTGTTGCCTTCTCCTTCTCTTTCTCCACCTGAGTGATTGTGGCTTGCCGGTGTTTTCGATTGTGCAGGGAAGCACAACTCTTTCTTTCGTTGTCGGTCTCCCTCCCAGAACGATTTCTTAAATCACCAGATCAAAGAGGGGACATCTAAAAGTTTTTTGTGGCACAGATGAGTGAACAAAGAAATAATTTCTGGACCAAATCATTTCCCCCACAAGTGAAAAGCCTGTCTTTGTTTTGGGTTTCCTGTCAAAGAAAGGAAATTCTATTATTTCACGGGCTAAGAGTACTGACACTATCAAATGGGTGAGAGAGGGAAAAACATTGTTCCCTTCTTTAGAAGTATTCTTTACTGGCACGGCATTGTGCTGATATATTCATATAAAAGAACATGTATTTCACGGGCCCAGATGATTTTAGTATAAATGTGAGAAAAAGCTTTTTTGTTGTTTAATTGTGTTGTGACATTTCTTCTGGCATTGGGCTGACAGGTATCAAAATGTGTTCTGGATGTTGCAAAGTTAAATATTGTATCTTTCCCTTGTGTGAACAGCTGGTATTCACATCTTTTTATCTGCATTCTGTCCAGTGGTTGTTGTTGCCAATCCAGTCCCAAACTCATCATTTTTTGTTCAGATCCCACATAGTCTTACTGAACTTCTGCCCAAACAATCTGTATACTCTGTTTGGGATTTGAGGTGGAATAAAGGGAGCTACAACCCCACTTGTTAGTAAAATGACCAAAATGCATCCCCCTTGTTAACCTGCCGCCACCCTCTCCATCCCCTAGTAGCAGAGAGAGTGCAGGGGTCGGGGTCTTATTTAGTTGAACATGTTATTCTGCCTAAATCATTGATCCTTTATCGGACTGAAGTTTGCACAAGTTAGACTCTGGCCCCGACCATGGCTCTGACACATCAGCCTATCTGTGCTGTGATAAATCCATGGCAGTGTCCGTGGTGTTAAAGTAGCAGAGGGATTTATAATTAGGGGCCGGGCAGCCTAAGCTGCCAGGACCCTATTGTAATCCTGCATGTTCTTCTTTCTTTCTTCTTCTTCCGAGGAAATCCTACTTCCCATGCACGAAAAATGACCAAACTTTGCACAAAGGTCCAGTCCCATGTCAGATTGCCTCAGCTGCAAAAACAGGCCAATAGTCCTGATGGTGGCGCTACAGCAAGCCTCTAAAGTTCAAAATTTTGAAAATTCCTAACAAATCAACCATATGTGCTACAGATTTACAACTTTCACCACAATGTAGCCCCAATACTGAAGAAACTTTTGTACATTTGAACCTATTGCAAATTATGAAGTCCATCACTCTGTTTTTTTCAAAAACTGTAAAACTTATTAAACCTATCTCCTCCCACAATTTTTGCTCAATTGGCACCAAGCTTGCTACAGAGCATCTTCAGACTGTCCTACACAAACGATCCACACAATTTTTGATTTATCAAAAATTGAGCCTACAGTGCATCAAAATGTGTGACTGTAAACGGTATTATAAACATATACTTGCAAATTCTTGCTAAATACATTTTCAATGTTCATGAAAAAAATGACAACATTTTGGAGTCATGGTAGATGATGTTTGGAAAATATCAGAATTTTATCTCAAAAACTGAATTTTTTACAGCATTTTGAATTTCACTCTCATGCGAACAATTGGAGTCAATGCAAAAATGGCATTTTTAAACATCAGTTTTTCACTTTTGGAGCCAATAAATCATTGTTAAAAACTAGTGACCAACATCTCCATGCTGTCTAGATGCAATTTGTGTATTTGGGGATTTTTGTCTCAATAACTGAATTTTTGACAGCCATTTGAAATCTGTCTTTACATGCTAACAGCTGCTGTCTTGCACACAGGTGACTGGCTTAGTCAATTTGTGAAGCTACAAGTGGTGTTTCCATTTGCCAATTAGCTCAGTGAGATAGAGGATGGTTCTTGGTGTTGAAGGTTGTGAGTTCAAGCCTCAGCTTGTACAACATTTCCATATGAGAAATCTACCCAAACTTTTCACAAAGGTCCAGTCCCATGCCAGATGTCCTCAACTGGAAACACAAGACAATAGTCCTGATGGTGGCGCTACAGCAAGCCTCTAAATTTCAAAACTTTGAAAATTCACAACAAATCAACCATATGTGCTACAGCTTTGGAACTTTCACTTTGAAATTTGCTTTTCCATGGCATGGATGGCTGCTGCCTGGCACCCTGATCCTTGGCTTAGTCAATTTGTGAAGCCACACATGAACTGTCACTTGCCAATTAGCTCAGTGAGATAAAAGATGGACTTCAGTGTCAGAAGTCGTGAGTTCGAGCCTCAGCTAAGGCAGGATGGACTTTCAAATGTGAAAGCCTTATGTTCAGGTATCATGCTATGTGGATTAGAGACTACTAAGGTTAAAATAATTATGATTCAGGGAGTTTGGGGAAGAGACAAATACTCTTTATCAACACGTTTCCCTGTTATCCCTTGTCTCTTTTCCCTGTTTATTTGGCTTAGCTATCAGTCAATATGCAGAGTCTCTTGTGCCAGAAATTGAGTTCAAGCCTCAACTGATGTAAAATGCACATTAGAATGCCACCTTTTTTTCATCTTCCTACACTCTGCTTGTTGCTCAGAATTGCCTAATTTTGCCTAAAATTGCCTGGCCCCGACCATTGCTGCACAGCAGCTATAATTGTGACGTTGTCTCTTCGCCCTGTTGACTATTAAAAAATCCAAATCCAAAAGAGTTGTCAGTGAATTGGTTTACTAGAAACAGTTTCATCCCCCTGTTAAAAATGAAATTGCGTACTGTGTATACTTTCAAACACGACTGGCAGGTACCAGTAATTGTAGTAGCTGTAGTGCAGCATGTGTTTTCTTACTGTTAGACTAGTCGACTAGTCTAGATTAAAATTTCCATTTAATCGACAGGGAAATTAGCCATCAGGGTCATCCCTAATTCCCATACCATAGCAGTTAACTTATATTGTATCTTATGTATAAAGACGTGATGGCCAAAACTTAAAAAAAAAAAAAAAAAGGACCCATGTTGTATGACACCAGAATTTCCCTTGTGAGTAATGGGCAGTTGTCCTTTTTCAAGTGACAATGCAAAGATTCAAGCAAACATAACACAGGTGTCTGGTGAGAAGTAGTGGAAATAAATGCACTCATTGCTCCTATAGCACACTGTACTGTGGCTCCAATGAGCCAGTTTCTAGTAGAGATGCACCGATTTCAATGTTTTCGGCCGATTCCGATTTCCAATTTTTTGAAGAGTCTGACCTGCCGATTCCGATTTTGGCCGTTTCCGATTTTCAGTCTTTCTCAGAACTATAATTGACAGCATTCACAAACACTTTTCTTGTAAAAATTAAATTAGATGTTCATAATAAAACACTGACTATTAAATATTCATTAAATATTATTTTACATTTTCTCCAAAGTCCTCAAGGTTACAGCCAGGCCTTATCATAGTTTTATATTGAGATTATGAATAGGGGGAATGCGATCTCGCGAGATCATTGAGTCTCGCGGGATTTCGTGGGACGTGATTTCACATGATCTCCTGTGGAAGCACATGTAAACAAACTGGAGACAGACGCAGTGCAACAGTTTGCTGCAGTAAAACATTTCCGTGAGAAAAACAGACGCAGAAGTTAAACTAGTCTGGATGAGAAAATGAGAAAAAAAGAGAAACAGGTTGTTTATTCTTCATCCAGAACAGGAGGTGAGATTTTAACTGTCCCTCTGTGAACAGCAGTCTGCTGCTGGCTAACATTAGCCTGAAGAGCTGCAAAGTTTACGCTGTTCTGAGACATTGTCAGCTGCTCTGTCTTGTTGTAGACTGTCTGTCTTCTCTTTATCCTGTGCTTGGAATTAACTTCATGTAAGCATGTGTCTGAGAGTGTGTAGTGATCCGTGCTATGGTGGATGTGATATCACGACCAGTTTGCCTGCTGTGCCCATGACATGACCATCGTGCAGAACACGTGTGTGACAGTGACGGGCACAGAATCGGTTATGTGACGCTGACCGGCCGGTCACCGATCAGGGCCGGTCACACTGAAAACCGGCCAGTTCCGGTCTGTGGCCGGTCGATCGGTGCATCCCTAGTTTCTAGTCTGTACAACTTTCTGTACAACCAACTAATATTTCACAACCAACATAACATGGACATGCAGGTTTACAGCAAGTTCAACAAGTTTGTTCATTAATACTTTCCACCCACAGCCTTGTCTACAAGTGGTAATGATGTTTTCATCCCATGAGCAGATAATTTCTTAAACTAGGACACACTGTGCGAACCACATTTACACCTTTGTGCTTCTGGTTCAGAACCAATCATATTTAATTTGTAGACCACTGAGTGTGTTTCTTGCTTACATGGGCAATTTTGTTTTCCTATCAAGAAAGATTTTCTGGTACAGATGATATTTTGACATCACATGTAAATGGAGCCTGAGTGACTATTGACAAGTTGGGAACAGCTCCCGTTGTAGCTGTTCATCAAACTTCCCTTAACAAGCCTGGGTTCTACTGGATGTTATCCTGTGGGCACAGTTTCTGTTAAATTGTGTATTCTGCACCACAGTTGTCCAAGTCTATGGAATAATTATGTGACCTCTGCTCACCTGTCTAGGTTTTGGACAGATTCTACTGCAAGAATATTTTTTGAGTGGTATGTCGAGGTACACCTAAAAATTTGCACTTTTACTATTTTTATTTAAGGTATATAAACATTAGTTTTAAAACTCTAAATGATTTCCTGCTTTATTTAAACATTATAGAGTTTTGCAGTGTGAGAGACACTCAGAAAGATCAACACAACAATGGTCAAGAATTGGATGTGAAATCATGAAATTTAAACTAGATTGTATTTCATTAAATTAGAATTAAAATGAAATATTTATTCACTTAAGAAAAAACAGAGAAGAACAAGATGATTAATGGACAGTGAAAGGAAATTATTAAAAAATCAAAAAGAAACAGTTAAGGAAACCAATCACCTTAAACCTTTTCAGTTGCATTAACATGATGCAGATATGTTCACCTCACACTATACAGAAAACTGATGCTCGTTAGCTGCTGTGCTGCAGACTGATATGTGTCATGGCTAATATTACCTACTAATAGTTTCCTCTGCCTATAGATCAAGGCCTATCATCTGTGTCTTGCTGGCAACAAGGGCCCAGCCCAATCTGACATGGGAATCTGATTTTATGATCCCCATTTAATATAGGCTTGAGATGGTAATAAGGCACTGGCTTATTTGTACCCAGTGGCTGGGGAGCAACCTGGGATTCACTGTCTTGCCTAAGAACTGGGGCGAGACAGATCGAAACACCAACCCTGTGATCAGTAGATGACCCGCTCTACCTCCTGAGCCACAGCTGCCCTTATGCTAATACTACATGAATTTAAATTCAGTATAAAACTTTAGTATAAAAATAAGCTGTATCTATTCATCACAACCCTCACTAGCTCTACATAAAGCACTAACTGTAATTAATCACCACAACTTTGACTGCTCATTACATTAAGTACATTAAAAATAATTTATTGCGTGAGTTTATATTTTAGTTAATACTAATTCATGCAAATGAGTTACTTTAAATTTCATTGAGGTTTAAGTTATGTTAACTTACTTCTTTTGTCAACATATACTGATAGGTTTCACAGCGTTTGGCAGTACTCTGCAAAACCAGGAAGCTCCAAAAATGGTCTTCTTTTCCTTTCAGTCTTTTCTGTTGATGAATGGCTGCTCGAATTGCAGCCGTTTCTAGCAAATCAAATCTGTTTGGACATTGAATTTCAAAAGAAGAATGATCTGTCAGCGATATATCAACCAGATCCGCCTTTCGGTGGGCCATTCTTTGCAGAAAAGAGCTACCCGATTGCCTGCCTCCTTCTGTTTGGAATAATTTCAGTATTTGACTTCAGAGGACTTCAAGACAGATTTTTCATTTACAAACATATAAGAAAAACACAACTACAACTACGACCAACAACAACAGCACAAAAAACAACACTTTTGTTTAGAACTGGCATTTTAAGGTGTCACCCACAGAAATGGTATGAGGAAAAAATGTGGTTATGTCAAATCCATTAAAAATTGCTTTTGGGAAAATAGAAATAAGTTGAATTATAAAGTTGTGTGAGAAGTAAGAAAAGCTCAACAGTGTACAGTTCACAGTGTACAGTTTGTTCAGCTATGGCCAATGTAGTGAGTGTGTGTGTGTGTTGACTGTACACACTATATTTACATGAAGTTATGACTCTGTGAGACTACGTAAATATGTATGTCAACAAAGCACTGTAGACTTTATTGTAATATTTGCCATGACAAAATGTACACATATACCAATGATTTCTTATTTTATTTCAGGCTTGTGTGTGCGCGTGTGTGTGTGTGTGCGCGCGTGTGTGTACAGTATGTGGGAGAGGGAAAAGGAGAGGGGATGGGGTTTGTTGTTGACAGGGATGCAAATATAATAAACCTTCTATTCATATTGACAAGTACAGTGTAATTTTCTTGACATTTGGCTGCTCACTACATTTAACATCAGGACACAGAAAAGTGGTTTGACAAGCATGATCTGCTTTCCTCTATACATGCATCCTTTAACAGTAAACCAGATCGTATTTCTGGAGCCCACCGGAGATTTAGAAAATTAAATGACATGAATTGTCGCCGGTGGTGATCATCCACATTTGTAATACATTAAAATATATTTTTAAATTGCAGCAATTTCACTGGTAATTTTTAACTGATGGCCAGCCAGACTGAAGCTAGGTGAACTATTTTAGGCAACCTTGTTTACTAAATAAAATCTGTTTCTGTTTCTTATTTGTATCTGTTTCAATTTGCATTAGCAAGTACATTATTGTGCCACCATCATCATGCAGCTCAGATTTTTTTAAAGCAAATAATGAGAAAATGTTATTTAATGTATCCAGAAAACAATTGCTGTCAATGCCTTTTTATTAACAATATTTGTTCATAGCGACTAAGGTGGGATTCGTGTTTTTATGGTTAGATTTAGGCAACCTAAAGTGTTTGGTTAAGGTTGGGGACAGACTCAGTACTGCCAGTAGCTATGTCCACTTTGGACAATTTGATTTGTGGGACTGTAGATACATGCCAAATTATAGCTGCGCAGAGTGTGGAGAAAGTGTTTTCAGCACTAGTTGGTAGGATATACCAGATTATTATATGAGCTGAAGTTAATCTTTAACGTAGACCGAAAATGTTTTAAGCTACATTTCCACTGCATGGGATGGCTTGAATTGACTCTACTCGCTCCTTTTTTGTATTCCATTGTGTTTCAGGAGAACTGAGCTGACAATAAAAGGTTACATGAAAACACTTGGACTGATTGGTCCAAGTAGCATAGCTTTGTTAGTGTGTTGTTGAGCAAGCAAGATAGAACAAGCGAATGAGAGTGACGGTGAATGCAGCAGAGAAAAAAGATGAGCAGTGAAGATGTCAATCTGGCAGTAAATGCACAGTGTAGGTTATCGTTTGTCAGTAAATAAAGGCTGCAGCTTCAAGTTAAGCTCCTGTGTGTTTTCTAACAGCAGTATCAGATCTGCTTACATTGAGGGGATGTTATCTGCAGTGGAAGGTATCAAAAGTGAGCCATACCACACAGTGTAAAAAAATTTTTAGCTGCCTAAATCTGTGTCATCGTAACAATAATTTGTTTGCCATAACCACAAGTTTTCCCTACACTTAGCTATAAAATAGTCTCTATGCACAGATGATGTGAAAATTGTGCCATAACACAACACTCCTGTCTGGTGATAGGGTAGAAAAGACAGTGCCCTTAAATGTTAAACCAACAAACTGACTTGAAAAATGAGATCTAACAAAAAGTACAACTGACTATGGTCAAGAACTTTCAAGTCTTCATGTAATCACATGGGGTGTGCTATGCTTTAATTAACCCAATTTGTTTTGCTAAATTGTTAGTAGTTTATGTGAGATTTTGTGGGAGACCAGGTTAATTTTAGGGTGTAGCAACCATCAGAAGCAACTTTATTTTCTGTCTGATGATCGTGAGGTTTCTGTGGTAGATGGCCTTCTCCTTCCCTCCAACACTCTTCTCTGGTTCTTTTCCCCCCTCTGTTCTGCCTTTGTCCTCTCATTCCATCTTTCTCTCTCTCTCATCTTCTGTCTTTTCTTTCTCTTTTACCCCCAAACTCCCTCTTCTCTCTATTCTTTGCCCAGGTGAGTAATGTCATGTCAGAACAATGGCCTATTGTGTTTTATTGAGCTGCCCATGTCCCGCTCTCCATTTCTCTCTTCTTCCCTCCCCTTATTCAGCATGCCTTCGTCTGCTTCTCTCACCCTTTTCCTTTTATTCTCCCCCCTCTTGGAGCTGGATGGATGGATAGTTGAATAGAAGGAATAATGAAAATGTAGTGGAAGGAAAGTAGAGGAGAAAGAAATAAAGGAAGGTAGATGAGGGAAGGATGCAGGGGTTTATATTTAACAGTGGATGAAAAATAAAGATTCAGGAAATGAATGAGTGAGTTGAAGTAAAAAATAAGAAGGAGGAAGAGAGTACGGACGGAGAAAAAAGAAACAATAGGAAATGCAGGATGGCAGTCTGGATATTAATGAAGGGAAGGAGAGCAGGAAGAAAGGACAGAAAGTGAAAAGGTGGATGGAGGGAGTACAGGATCGAGGAATAGACAGAAAGGGATGAATGGAAGGAAGGATGGTGTTGTGAATAATGGCTGGTCAGTGTTAAGGCCTTAATCAATGCTTGATTAATATTAATTCGTTTAGCCCTGGCAGAGGGGCGGGGCTAACCCAACACTTCCTCCTTAGATTGATTGGGGAGAGGGCACCAAGGGCGTGCTAACATTGCAGCACACACACATACATTCCTCTTCCTCTCTCTGTCTCTCATGCACACACGCACTTGCAGAATCACTCATGCATCCTTTGTGCTGACATTGTGTATGAACTTTCAAGACCTCAGCTTGTGAAGCATCCTGCATTTTAACCTTACACACACACAAACGCACACACAGAATCAAAGTTGACACTGCCTTCAAGCCCAACTTTTACCTGTCTGGTTTCTTAGTCTGTTAGTAGCATAAACATGAGATCATTTTGAGTAGATTTTATTTGTGCACAACAAACCACCTAAAAGTAGCAACTGAGAGTTTCTCCGAAGCTCACAAAATTCAAACCCACTCCTGACAGGATTTCCAGAAATAGCATTTTGTTTGTTTTCCCTTGCAGATGGGACCGATACGATCTAATATCGGTGTCGGGGCTTGATATTGTCAAAGTCATTCACTGGGAATCAGACTCCAATTCACGTTCTGATCTGAATTCCACACCAATCTGGATTTGTAAACATGTTGCCATTAGAATTCCCATTAAACAGTACAAATTAAGGATGAAATAATGTAATATATAATATGTAATGTATGTAATACAAGGGAAACATGTTCCAGATTATTATAGTGTTACAAAGGTGGACTGAAGAAATGTACTAGCCATGTCACTCATGGCGCACCAATAAACCAGCATAAAAATGACAGTTGGCAACAAACACCATAAATCACCAGTTCTGAACAAACACATTACAAACAGTAACATTTACATTTTAGAACATAAAATAGCACATTTAAACTCGGTGCATTATGGGTAACTATGCAAATGAAGGCTGTATCGTAGCTTATCAGCTGTCACAAGCCAGAAACCTACAGCCTATTCAAGGTTTCCAGACTGAGGTGGACTTTTGTTTTTGCTCCTGAAAGGGGGCTTCCCAGAAAAAGTTTGAAAACGACTTCTTAAGTGATGCAAGAGTAGCTGCTTGATAGTTTCATTACTGTGATTGTAAAAGTTTTGTTATGCTCATTTTATTGCTCCACAGTCAAAGAAATTGCCATCTTCAATGACACTGTTCTGACAAAATTCTTACTGTCATAAAAAGCAGAATGCACTTTGGTTCCTGCAGATAGCTATGTTTTTAAAGATAGAAAAGAATTTTTGTTTTTTCAAATACTGACAGTATTTTTCTGAAATGTTTCAAAATTGATACAGCGTTTTGGCACAAAAACCACAGAGTATATGGAAAAGCTGATAGTCATTATGCCTCCTCTTTATGCCTGCAGCAGTTTTTCCTCTTCCCACTCTTTTTGCTCCTTTTTCTTTTCTCCTACTTACACTCCTCATCTCCTTGTTTTTTTCACCTCCCTCCCATCCAGTCTGCCTTATTAAAGACTAGTTGTGACCTTGAAGAGAAGTGACAGACAAGCATGCACATGCACGGACACGCACACTCTGGTGACCTTGGTTTGCAGTGACAGCATTTGAAGATTTAGGTTTTTTACTTCCTTGAGGCTGAATTTAATAGAGCCCCTTTATTGGGCGGACTGCACCTTTTTATAGCTTATAGGCCTAACGCTGATACAGAGAGACAGATGGACTGACAGAACAAACAGATTCTGGAATAAGGTGGGCAGAGGGGCAAAGACATGGCTAGACAGACTGGCTGACAAACATACTGATACACAGTAATTTGTGAGAATACAGAGGAACGTACAGAAGGCTGAAGGCGTGGAAAAGCAGGCAGAGCGAAGGTCAAACTAAGAGCCTTCAGGCCTTGTGTGAAGCCCTGTGTAGCTTAATGGGTGCAAGATTTTATTAACGCTGCCAGGTTTAAGAGTAAAATTCCCTTTGTAAGAAAGCCTCTGAGAGAGTTTTGATTTGGGCATTGGAGAGGGAGGAAATAAATCATGACTGCTGAACAACAAAGACTGCTTAGTTGAAGAGATCGTATTTTTAGCTGCACTAGGCAAAACTCTCATGATAAAATACATCACCTTTTCAGCCTAAATCACAAAGTGGAGCACCGACAAAGACCATCCATTTCCCTTAACTTGACACATTACTGGATTTGCCTTAATTGTCTAATACATTTCTGGTGTTGGATATGGTGGGAAATCTTCTCTGCACACAGAAGCTGACTAATTTAAAACATACCTGCTGGTATCCTTTGATAGAAAATAAGGCAGCAACAGGGCAGACAATCGGGTACACAAGAGTGCAGTGCTGAGAGTGCTGCTTCTGGAGCTGCCAACTGGGGATGCCCCTGGTGACTAATTTCCCCGTCGCTTAAATGGAAACTTTAATTAACATTAGTTGACTAGTCTGAAAGTAAGAAAACACTCAGAAAACAGTCACAACTGAGCAAAATTTATTAATGAATAAGGTTCATATTGTCCCAAAAAATATTGCATGTATTAAAAGCCATATGACAACATTAATAACGTTCATCAGTAGGGGTGGGGGAAATTTCCGATTCTTAGATGCATCGTGATACGGACATGGACGAATCTGAATCAATTCACAAACGTCCAAATTTCGATTATTTAAATCTGTTAATTAAAGTAATACAGAAGGTTCTAAATATTGCGGAACTAAGAAGCAGCGGTACGCGTCATCTCCAGGACACTTTGGGATGCACACCTGGAGCGGACACGCCGGCACACGCACAGAGGAAAACAAAACATGGCTGACCGCCACCCACCTCGCCGTGAGATCCGACTAGCTCCTTCTAATTTAAAAGCAGACGTGTGGAAACACTTCGGCTTCTACAACATCGACGGCGGAAGTGAACTGGACAAGAGCCACGTTATATGTAAGCTGTGTCGCGCTAAAATAAAATACTTTGGCAACACAACAAACATGAGAAGCCATGTAACTCGATTCCACCCGATGGAGGAGTCGGGGCGACGGCAGGCTGTTGTTGCTGTGGCTACTAGTGGCGCTACCGACTTTCCAGTTTGCACGCATTTCTATTAGTTTAATAAAATATAATGGAAATTAATTCAGCTCTTGTTTCTTATTACAAATGCACTGTTTTTAAAAATTGCAAGTGATGAATGCTTATTCAGTGAGACAAAAAAAAAAAGTGTGTTGTGAAAAAGTGCATCAATATACATAAATTAAAGATGCATCAATAATCATTTTATAATCGAATCGTAGCCCCTGAATCGTAATCGTTATCAAATCGTGAGGTGCCCAAAGATTCCCACCCCTATTCATCAGTAACCAAATCATATTTTAAATGCCTTGTGCTGTGCATTATGAACAGTGCACATTATCCTAGAAAACATAATAACAACTCCTGAATGTGTTATCTTTTCAGAGCTGTCTACAGGTAAATGATGTCATGACATCTTAACGTAGCTGCCACACAGTGTTGCTAACAGCAGCGGCCTGGTCTCCTTGCAGGATAACATCCACATGCCTGTGCTGAAGGTGTTTACTCATTGCTCCGGTCGAGTGGTTATATGCCGGCCTATTCTGACCCAGCCTACACAACAACCTTATTTTCATTTTCTAGATGAAAATACTGCCAGACCGCTCTGTCATCCTTCCCACTTTGCTGATTACAGCAGCATCCGGGCATTAGTGCAGGGAGAGAGGGGCTGCTGTCTACCAGAGCTGAAGCCCCTGCTAGTGGTGGGCGGCTGTGTAACATTTTAAATAACGTAGTTAACTGGCGTTATGCATGAATAAAATATCAAAAATTTATTTAAAAGTCTTATTTCTAGTGATGACTAGTGATGGTAGAGACATTTAATAGTTTATTCAAGTAACTGTGCACACCTCTACTGCCAGCTGTCGCTCACTGACATTCACGCTGGTGAGCTGGATCTCCTCTCTTTGCCTCAGATGATCTTTCATTTGCACCACCTGTTAATCTTTCTATATATATATATATTATTTCTTTGCTCCGACAGCAAACAACCACCACTCCAGTCTGTCTTGCCTCTTTAAGCTTTTAGAAAGTGATTTTAATGTAATTGCTTAAAGTGTGTGGACAGGTTGTGTTGGTTATTCCTGCCCTTCCTGGCTTTTCTTGGTATTTGTGGCTTTTCTTCAGTTAAGTAAATCTAAAATTTTGAAAACTGAAATTACACTTTTTGTGTGTTTCTCTCCTCAGATCCTTCTCAGAAGCATTACAGTTTCATGTTTCCTGATTTCTAAAATCCAGAACTTCAAAGTTTGTTGTTGAACTGAACTGGACTTTTCTTGACCTATGACTGTCTTAGGGCAGTGTGCCACTGGCTTGTTTAGCACCTATTTTATTCTCATATGTGTGTGTATTTTTCTGCCTGTCTCTATTTTTTATTGTCACTCTAAGTCATTCTCTCAGTTTCTCTGTTTGTTACCTGTCTTTAACCCTTTTGGCCTCTTGATTTGCTGTTATTTCATTTTATTCTCTCTCTTCAGTCTGTCTTCCTTTTTACCGTAACTCCATCTCTCCCTTTTAGTATCTCTTTATACAGCTCATCCAGTCTTTCCCTTATCATCTCCTCCTCTCGTGTTTGCTCTATTTTTCAATTTCTCAGCTCAGTTTCTTTCCTTCTCTCTTTACAGCACAGTAATTTCCAAAACCCTCCAACCTCTCTTATTGTTCATTACCTGTGCTTGTAATGGATGTCACATTAGCCATTGTAGAAATTACTTTATCCTAGTGTATTAGACAAGAATAGAAAAGTAAAAAAAAAAAAAAAAAATCTCTATTTTGAGCAGCTGGGAATTCTCCTCAAATTGCTACATTTTTGTATGATAAATTCACAAACTTCTTTTTTTTCTTGACACCAACTCAGCTGAGAAGTGGGTCCAGTTTTTTCTTGCCGTCATTGTTTTTTTGTGACTGGGGTCTAGAAAGCATTAATCCCGATCTCCTCTTCACATATATTTACCAAATATGCTTTAGTTAATGCTGCTGTCAGTAACGAGTCACAGATATGCAGTAAAGAGCTAAAATACAACTGACTCTATTCTCTGACCAGAGCCATGTAGTGGTCTCTCCTACCACCTTGCAGGACATCAGCAAGCATCTCGTGCCAAGGTCTGGTCATGTGAAACTAGGGTGAAAACTGCAGGCTGTACCACATATCTATGGGAGAAAAGATGTATATTAAAAGATGGATTTTGGGATTTAATGAATCGATATCGGACCATGTAAAAGAAAATCGATTTGCATTGATTAATCGACTTTTTTAGCCCAGCCCTAGTTAAGAGGCTGGGTCATAACCCAAGCCTGTCGCATAAAAATGAAAGTGGGCATGCTGGCAACTGCAACCAGTAGCACTATAAATATGCTGTGGCCTGTAGGTTGATATGAGGAAATGTTCATTAATTTGCCTACATCTCAAAACCATCTCTTTATTACCATCTATACTGTGACAATAGACGCCTGATCAACACATGTTAAAACCTCTTAACTACTGTAGCAAACACACTTGTGATGACTGCTTAAGATTTATAGTTAACATAAACGCATATTTAATTCTTTAATGGGTTAGGAGTGTCTCTGTGTGCATGTCAATGTGTGTTGCTGCATGCGTTTGGGTTTTCTAGGCTGCAGGAAGTAAGAAGGTGGAGGGACATGTCTGGTCCAATCAAGACTGGTATTTCTCAGTGCACAGCCATTTTTTAAGCTAACTTATAGCAGCCTCGTGGCCCAATAAATCACCAGAACAGAGATAAAAATGAAACCATCACTAAGATGGAGAGGAGAACACCATCCCAGGACATAATTTTAATACAGTTGTATGTATCTGTGCGGTAGAAAAAGAATCTATGGAGGGGAAAGAAAAATCTGGGAGAATTTCTCCTTATTTCCATGTGTATGTACATGTATGTGTGTTCAAGATGTTTCTTAGAGTGTGTATGAAAGTGTTACTCTAAAGATGTGTGGCTTCGCCCCGCTGTGAGAGGCTGTCTCTTTCTTAGGCTTATCTGTCTTGCTGCCAGAAACACATGATCAGACCTGATGCTTCTTTTATTTGAGCTACGTGTGTTGGCTGTTTAGTTTTATTCTCCCAGAGAGTAATATTCCCACCAGACATCCCTAAATCCATTTTTCTCAGTGGGGCAGATTTGCTTCAGAAACAGCAAGACGGCTATGTGACAAAATACGACCAGTCGAGCTACATGGATGATTATGAATTTCACCAGATTTGTATTCTGCTCAAACCTTGCGGACTGTGACACCAGATGGGCTGTTTTTTATTGAACAGCAATGAAATAAATTCTCAAATTATCAGTAGTTACTTGTTAGCAGCTGGTTAATTTGGAAATTTTGGTTGTAAATTTGATCCACATGTAAAAATGTGAGAGTTTGCAGGTAATTTCAGGCTAGAGGCAGGAAAAATGCATGAGGATTAAATGAAGCAGAGTACTCTAGTGGCTAGTTAGGGTTGTAAATGATAAATGATAAATTCTGCACAGTTCAGATTGGCTTGTAGTCTGCAGACAGTTGAGGACAATACCAACAACAAATACAGATAAGATTTCTAAATCTTGAAGTTGAGATGATCTTAATTGTAATCAAATCTGTAACTTTGACCCCTCAACTAAAAACAGAACATCTCTCTACATTTTAATAAGGGTCTGTTTGAGATCAGATATCATATTTCTCCCTCAGCTCTGTTCAAACCATTTAGGGTGGGTGGTTTATGATTTGGTTTTTGAATGCATGACTTAACCAAAAACAGAATAAAATGATTCCAAAAAAGGGTTGATGCTGGCCACATTCAATCAACATTAATCTCAGCCTGACAATTTAAGAGTAAGAAGTAACAGAGAGAGAGGTCAGACTGATACTCGCAGCTGTACTAGAGAGTAAAACAATATAAGATCATTTAATCCACCTTTTTAGGTTCTGCAATAAAAACTCTTTATGCCCATGATGAGGGCTGCCCCCAACTAAAGATTATCCCGGTTGACTAGTAGTTATTAGTCCAGGCTGTTAGTTGGCTAGTCATCACGTGTTTATTATTAATTTCATTTTTTAAATAGACATATTTTGTAAGCATCAGAAAATGGTTTGAATTCCAGGGCTGGGAAAGAATGTTCTAAGTTTTTGGTTCTTATCCTTGCAATCAGGAATAAAACAAAAGAACATATTGTGGCAAGAGCCAGGAAGCAGGTCTCAGCAACATCAGCCCCTTAAAGACATTCAACATAAAAAAAAATACAGCTGACCTCAAGAAATCTTAATGGTTACTACTTTATAAGCCAACAGAAAAATGACAAGTACCAACATAATCCACCATCTTCTGTACAGACACAAACACTGACACAAAAATGAACATTTACATTTTGTCACATAAGACCAAACTTGCACAAATTCCAATTATAATTGTCAGTAATTTAAATGACCATAATTGTGATTGTGGCCTGATGACCCCATCAGAATTCCCTCAAAGCATTTTCCTTTAGATACTATTTCTGCATCCACTTGGTTGCTTTTTTCAATCTCCTACCTTCCAAGTTTTATTGTCAGTCACGTCAACATTATAGTGGTGTTATGAATGGTATTGCAAAATGTTTTTGAGACCAGCACTGCTTGCTCTCCCAAATACGGGATGCTTTCCCGGAGTGCAGGATTTAATTCAGGTGAAGTTTTGCAGACAGTTTAATGCTGTGAGGCAGATAAGACACTTTGATATGTGAGGTGAGATGGTTTGTCCCTCAAGCCTTCTATCCTCGACGTAAATAATCTTCTCTGATTTTGAGATTGAATTCAAATCCCCAGGTATTCAGCGAGGAAGTTTGCTGTGATACTTTAGTTCAGTTTCACTGTGCAGGTATCCACTTTTCGGTGAATTAATGAGAGAAATTAATTTATTCAGCAGGATAAAAATGAATTTAATCAGTTATTCCATTGTGTCATTTAGGCAGGACTATATTTTTTAATCCGATAATGATTTAGTGGCCTATTTTCCTTTTTTTTTTAAACATCACCACTGGGAACCACTGCTATGGTGAGTTTTTGTTTCAAACTTTAATCCTTTCAGAAATTATGCTTGAAATGGGTGTATTACTTGATTAGCAGTACATGGCTGTAGTATGACAGGCCCCAATCAGGCCTTTATTGAAAAATATTCACAGGGTTCACTTAATCTTTTTTTTTTTTTCTTTTGAACAATCAAGGTCAATTTTTTATGTGCCCTTATACAAATTGTTTTATTTATTAGTGGTTATCAGATAACAACAAAGACTAAAGTTACTTGTCATTTTCAATCTAGGGCTGCAACCTTGATAAAATGTCAGGAAATATTGACACAATGTCCATGCCAGTTTCTCAGAGTCCAAGGGGATCTTGTTTTGTCAGTCCAAAACCCCAAAGATATTTAGTTTAATTTGACAGAAAAAAGCAGGAAATATCCGTATTTGAGGGGCTTAAAACAACATTTTTGCATGAAACATTACTTTAGCAGTTAATAAATTATACTTCAGTTTTATAGTTTACATCTTTTTTTTTTTTTTTTTTAAACTCTACAGTCTAGATTAACAAGCCTGACGATGCGTTTTCACTGGCCCGGGCAAGTGGGCAGTCCTTAGTGTTGAGCTTTATACGCACCTCACATTTGTACAGTTGACTGAAAACACAGTGTGGTTTCTATTGGCACACAATAGAGTTGTTAGGGAAGATAAAACATTAAAAAAAACATCATAATAAGGCTGGTAATGTGATTAAAGTGTGCTTTTATTGAAACCATGAGGATTGTGTGTGTGGTTAAAGGCGGTTTCATTGCTTACTAGGGACAGTCAAGGCATTAGCAATAAATATGTTTATTAACTGGATACCTCTGAAGCTTATATAGCTACAATATAGCACCACCCGAGGAGTCATCAACACACACACACACGCACACACACACACGCACACTAGTGATGATAACATAGCATAGCATAACAGAAACTCATAGACTAATCAGCCTTCCTGACACATAAGACGCCCAGCCTACACCTCACCTAACACCTTAGTCTTATCTTAACCAGAAAACGATTCCCTTGAGGAAGAAAGGCCGGGAAAATGTCCTTACTTTAGAGGATTTTCTTCATCTCTCCGTCCCCATGGAACTCTCCAAAAGCTGTTACACGAGGCAGGTGGTCTCAGATTTCATATCTCTGACGCCTGTTGTTATTTCATGGAGGCTGTCAGAGGAATTGACTTTATGACTGCCAACCGTACCAGACTCCCTGCAACAGCAACATGTAGTGACAATTATCACAATCTCAAATTAACAAGGATTGTGTCATATGGCGGGTAATTACGAATCACAAAGACATTGGACTGTTATATCAAGAGAGACAGGAGAGAGGAAGAAAGGCAGAGGCTTGAATGAAAAAAAGCAAACTAAATAAAATGGGAAGACGCATAATAAGACACTAAAAAGAAAATCGTCACGGAAGTATCTACAGTAATTTGTAATTGACAGCAGAGTAAAGCGAACTGTTATCTCCTGCCATGACGTTCACTCACAAATAAATGTTGGTGCTGCCTCTAATGATTATCCACAGGGTAAGAAAATTTCAACTGTAAATTACATTTTTAAAAAGGCGTTAGGGGTATCTTTCCTATAGGATGAAAGTCTAGCTGTGGCAGGGACACACCTCTTACTGCACACAAACTGGCCTGCCCTGTCCTGTCCCTCCTCTTTCTGTTTCTGTCTCCCTGTATGTGTCTGCTCTGTTGTCTTTCTTCGTCAGCAGTATGTTTTATAAAGCTGCTCTAAAAACCTCACTGGTCTTATGGATTTTCACCTGCGATTCTGTTTTCACAACAGCGGGTGGACCATGTATGAAGAGCGCTCATTGTTAATGACATACCCTATCAAAACGGTTGAAACCAATGTGGTACCAAATAACACCGGCCACAATTTTATATTGAATTTAGGAACAGGCATGAGCTATTGTAATAATGTGCATTGCAAAGTAATAACATAATTGCAAAGTTAATAACATAGTTTGTAACGTCAACAATTTCCCCTCGGGGATCAATAAAGTATTTCTGATTCTGTTTCTGATTCTGACTGAGTAACTTTATTGCTTCATACAAACAAGTAACTACAGCAGGCATTGGCGTTGGGGGGGAGTAACGTCAGAAGAAAACATCAGGGGACATATACTGTAGTGCACTGTGAACTATAACACTAATGTATCTGTGTTTTAGATATAACAAGTCACGAAACAGTCTCTATGTGACCCACATTAGCAAACAAGACCATTTACAAGATGATTGGCTATCTGTATGTAGTTGTTCTCAATTTGACATTTTCCCAAGTTAAAGTAAATAGTACATTAGTCAGTTAAGAAGGAGGAAATTTTTATTTAGATAATTTAATTTTTGACATTTTATTTTGTGGTTGTGGTGGAGGAAACACTACTCCTTTCGTTTGCTTTAATAATATTGTGTTTCCGCTTTTTCCTCCCCGATCTCCAGTCTTCCTGTCTGCCAAAAATATTATATTATCTGTCCACACACACATACACACACAAAAGTTTTCTAATATTTCTTCAAGTGTAACAGTCAGTTATCTGAAGTTTTCCAGACAGATTATATGTGTATCAGACATCTCTTCATCTGAGGGCTATTTTACGAGTGGAACCCCTTTCAAAAGGCCAGACACTGATCTTTCCTAGCAATAACTTTGTCAAATGGCACACAGACACAGAAGAACCGGCAAAGATTCAACCAGTAGATATCGATACAATAATAAATATTACTCAGTTGTTTAGTCACCCATAATATAATGCAATAGCCCAGCAGTTGCAGTAGTCTGGGAAATGTATTAGGAAATGTATTGTGGGATTATTACATTAAAAGCTGCAGATTTGTATTACATTTGTGGTTTATAACATTCGTGGGCTGTTATTATATTGCCAGGTGTAACACTTCCATCCAAAAGGTAACGTTAGCATTTTTGTAAGGGGATGAATTTCAGGTCTTGCTCATTCTTTCACTTCCTGGCTGATTAAGGGACTAGGAGTTGTTGAATAAAACACTTCCAGTAAGATAATGTTACAAGGATGGTGTTGATGACGTGCACTGTGCAAGATGAGAGATGTAATTAGGTCACTGAGCACTCTCACACAAAACTAAACTTTACTACAACAAATCTATGACAAATTGCACTTTTCTTCACTGGAACAAAACCATATGTCTCTCCTCATTGAGCACTGTTTATATTTTCTCCGTTGGGCACCGTGGCGTTGTTGGGAAGAAGCAGGGTTCCATTTCAGGGTGAATAAATTAGGTGATATCGGACTGATGCATAGACTTGAATACTCACTGATACCAATACCAGCATTTTAGGCTGTATCTGAGGCATTATCTGATGCTGTTATTGCTCTCAGAACAATCCACAATTTAACAATAAAATTTCAAAATAAAAGTCTCTGAACAGGAATATCACAGAACATGAATAATTTACAACATAACGTAAATACATTCATTTATTTATTTCAGAGGAGCAGTCCACACTGAATTGGGAATTGTGTTGAACAGCCTGAAAATGACTAAATGAAGAATGTGGAATAAACTAATTGGATAAAGGGTTGTGGAGAAATTATACTGGCAGGGTGATGTGTAATTCCTGGCTGGACTTTTACAATAACTTCCAAAATATCAGATTTTAATAATAATCTTGGCCTAGGCACCATTTAGCCTAATAAATGACACAAAATATGACACAAAATGAACATTTTTAACAACCTTTCTCCGTTCTATAATTGTAGTCTTAATAGAATTTTATCAAAGATTAGTTGTAAGAGGTTGTACGGGCATCACTGAGAATCAGACTCAGATTGTTTGAATTTGAACTCCATCATTTCCCAGATGCAGGCACATGCGTCACACAAATTACAGCTGTAATTTCTTCAAAATGAAGAGTTTGATTTCACCTTTTACAGAAAATGCTACCTACTGTGACAAAATTACTGCAGCAGTAGAAGTAAAGCACATTAAAAGTTTCGAGTCATCAAGACTTTCCACCTACTGCATGAATGAGGAGGACAAAATTATGTGTTTCTGTTCTGATATAGAAAGTTATCCCCCAGAGAGCTAAACTTTTTTCAGAATAGAAGTTTGGGTTTTTTATCAGGAACCTAATTTGATGTTAATTTTTCTTCACTTCTTATAAACTGAAAGGAAATAAGTAGTGCAACATTTGCCGTCTTGTCTCTCCACTGTGGACTTTCATACAACGTTGTCGTTTTCATTTCCTCTGCTTATTGCCTGTTTCATTTTTATCTCTTTGTGGTTTTCATAAAGAAAGTTTTTTTCTCAGAGTAAGAAAATGACATTATTTTCAGAAGACAAGCATTGCTCTCAACACATACACCCGTACAGAAATGAAGTAACCAATACAAAACGCTCACTTTATTGCTTTCATTACTTTCTGAACTCTACTTTTGCTCAGTCCCCAGGAGGAACTGCCTCTGTTTTTTGAAAATTTTTGAACACGCAACATTTCACCACAATATAAGTGACAACTAGATGTAGTAGCAGTAACTTTTTGGCCGTCACCCAGTAAAAGTTATGGAACGGAAGGTTTGCAAATCTTTTTAAAGTTATCTTTTTATTTTGTCTTTTCACACATTCTGGGATGAATTCAAGTTGTTGTAATTTCTAACAAAAAAGGGCATAAGAAACCTAAAGCTATGATTCCTCTCAGGGAGCCGTTCCAATAGCAAACATTCAGGTTCGCCATCATCTCCATGGCAACAATTCTCTTCTTTGTTAC
Source organism: Lutjanus argentimaculatus (assembly GCA_034769285.1). Lineage (NCBI taxonomy): Eukaryota > Metazoa > Chordata > Actinopteri > Lutjaniformes > Lutjanidae > Lutjanus > Lutjanus argentimaculatus. The sequence goes on along the minus strand of JAWZSL010000017.1, from coordinate 27,846,998 downwards.
AGTGATAGATAAACCTTTTTTCTTTGATACGTGGTTCAAAAGAGGAGAGATGGCATACCAGAAGAAGAAATTGAAATGAAAATAATGACAGGCTAGAGCTGTCTCGATAGAAGAAATTGGGGTTAATGAGAGTGCAGATTATTTCCCTCTACTCCAAACAGCACTAGTAAATGGTCTCTTTACCCCGGAGAGCTCGGACATACAGGCATGTGCGCATGAGCACACACACATGCACACACACATACGTACAGCAGGGTCAGTAGATAATGAGCCCTTGTGCCAAAAATGCCTCTGAAAATTTATAACATGGCTGTGACATTAAATGAGTTGGTAAAAAATGCAGCTGACAATTAGATGTGCAAGTACCCTCTTGCACATCACCCTGTTGACATTTTTGTTGTGTGCTCACATAAGTACATGTGAATGTAACAACTGTCTGCTGTGGACATTTGTGGGGAATTAATGGGGCTAGGACCCCAGATTTCTTCATGGTAGTAGTAGTGCCCAACGAGCTGTAGACGCTGGCTCCAAGACAGCTTGAACATTTTTAAAGTTACTCAGAAAACCAAAGTTCCAAATCTGTGAGAAAAAACCTCAGAAATATATACTACTACTGAAGCTACTGTTAGTTTAGGTCAGTGGTTCTCAAACTTTTTCTATAACAAGCTGAAAAAAGTTGATGCCCTCATGAACTCATGAGGCTTTGTGCCTCAGCAGGGGGTCCGCCCCATAGTTTGAGAACCAGTGATTTAGATTAATATGATGCCTTGAAAAGGGCAACTGTCCAGCCCTAAATAACCAAGGATGGAGCTGTGGTTTTGTCATATCTAAAAGAGCTACAACGTTCCCCCCACCCCCTGTTCAGAGACTTTTATTGTGAAATTATCTGCTATGTTTTCTGCCATTGTTACAATGCAGAAGTCACTGACGGTGTGCTCTCAGGTTCATGCGGCACAATAACTTGATTCTCTCTCTGTATTTCATGATGCTGCACTGTCTTGTTGATGTTAAGTGTATTTATTCTACTGCAACAATGTCAGTAAATTAAAGTAATTGGCCTCTCCAAGTGTTACGCTAACTGCCTAGCCCAGTTGGTTTTAGTGTGATATTATCGCAATAGTGGTTCCTGCAATAGCTTAGTATTCACACAGTCGCACAGAGAGCATGCCGATCTCATTTTACAGTCCTTAGTAGGGTTTGACTATGTCTACCACATTGGCATGTGACGATGTCCACAGTGAAACATTGCAGTGGACAATGATATTGTTTGGGTCTAAAGGGGTCTTCGTCTTGGCACCACATGTCCCTAAATGAGTTGTGTTTAATAATACAATAATAAACACGACATGGAATAGTGCAGCGAACAGGTGCAACTGCTTCCTTTTTTTCCCCCTCCCACATGTTAAAAACAGAACTTGGACAACAACAACTCCATGGCAACTCTGAGGGGACACACTACCCCAAATTCAGAAGGCTTTTAAATCACAGTTTAACAATGGCTCAGTGGTTGATGACTGCCATTACAATGCATACCATTGTCCATCGGCCCAACCGTCGTGCTTAAATGCTTTTAGTTAATGCAAGCTTTCAGTAACAAGTCCCAGATATGCAGTAAAGAGCTGAAATCCAATTGATGATGACTCTGTTCTCACATCTATCAGTGGTATAAAGCAGAAATATTCATGAGGGATGATGCACTTAATTCTGCTTTATCTTTGTAAAACATGATCATCTAATGGCTCACACCTTTTACTGACTGGAAGGTGGACTTTTTTAAAGACAATATTAGCATTATTCCAAAATTTTAAACACTGGTAATCTGGATGACAGCGTGTAATTAGAATTTATCTCTGCCCCTCAACTGTTTGCCGCATTTTTCCCTCCCTTAGACTCAGTTTGAAGTGTTAAGGGGTGTGAAATCTTGCTTGAAATGAGGGCAGAGACTGTCAGGGGTGCGTTCTTTGACTGGCAGGTGCCACTGAACAGTGTGGGCTGTTATTAACATTCGTCTGTTATGCAGACACTGTGACAGGGTGCCATCGCAGCTGACTGCAGGAAGCACACGCACACTTTAACACACGCACATGTGTGGTTGTCACCTGGAATGAGCGTGCGTAATGAAAGGCTTCACTTCAGAGACTAGAGAACCCTCAGATCATTATAATGAAGCAACACACACACACACACACACACACAATCAAGCATACACTCTCAAATGTAGCTGCGTAAGTAAATACTAAGTCATCCTGCACGTACAAACGCAAACAATATCTCTAAACACGCACACACAATCAGGGACATAAGAAGGTATGTGTGCACATGCTGATACAGGATGTTAAATTAGACCCACACCTTTGAAAAATTGCTGTGGTATATTATACATGCGTATTGATGTGAACATAAGTCACGATTTAAATTAGATTCCAAGCAGGCCTTTGAAATGGCAACCCAAAAGGAAGCTATTGATTTGCCGATCTGTATGCATGACTTCTCTATAGTCGATGAGTTTCTAATGCAGACGCGCCGTACAAATTTATACATGCTTGTCTCAGAATATGGCATGGCAGTCCCGACTCTCATTGCTATTTGTTTCTTTACAGCTCATTATTTCGACGTTGTGTTGTTTTTACTGAATTCTTTATGGACATACAGTATAAAAAAATAAAGTACCCAAGAGGGTGCTTCTATAGCGTCTTTAATGGCTTGTTATGCATTTTTAATTTAATTTCTTTTTAGATTTTTATGTATAATGAAGAAGCAGCAGAATGCTAGCAGCAGTGAAGTGATTTGCATTAGGTTTATTAAAAAGTATCTATTCCATTTGACTGTAACTGTGCAAAACTGATAAAACAGGACTAACACAACATGTAAAAAGGGGAGCAAATGTAAGCAAAAGCTGATTTTAAGTTAAAACTTTGTGATTTTCAAAATAATTTGCTTGCTCTACTTCATGATCACTACATCTAAAATTATGTTTTCCATCTGACCCTTGGCTTGTAGCTCACAAAATGAGATTCCAACCATTTGTTAATTTGCATTTTTAAATGTCATCAGTAATGTCAGTGTGTCTCCATGATGTGACAAACAGTCTGAGGGTTTAACTCAAAAATGTTGGCTCTACCTTATTAAAATGTCTTCTTTACTTGATGAGCCAATAGATCTGATGAAGTTGTTTTTTACTCACCAAACATTTAGTGTGTATGTGTGCTGTATTAATAAATATTGGCACTAATTGTGCATGTTTGGAACAAGCTGTGATATGTTTTCCATTTTTCTCATTTCCACACAGTTCGTGCTTGTTTGGCTGTTGATGCACATACATAATTGGTGTCAGCATGTTAATGAGTGTACCTGCTGGGATGAGACACTTTAATGTTGTTTACCTTTATAATATATGCTTTATTATTTTCTTCTACTATGTGAGACTCCTGCAACTTATGTAAAATGTGATTTTCTGTACTGGTCTCCTGTAGTGTATGAAATGGAAATGACCAGCATCAAAATCTGAACATTTTCGCTTTCATTCAGTTACCCTTACTGCTTCAGTTTAGTATGTCTGATAAGGAAGCATTCTTCGATAGACTTGTGCATAAAAGGATTAAATGGAATAGTGAATTAACATAACAATGAGCACAACATCGTAAAAAACAAACATAATAGTTTCTTTGAGATTTTGAAACGAAGTACGGCCGCACGGTTCTTTATGTATGTGTGTCTGTCCAAGGAAATTTGCATTTGCATGTCAAAGACTCGAAGTATGTATGTACAGTGTGGGTTCCTCTTCCATCCACTGACATACCAGAGAAGAAAAAGACTTATTAAACACAGAACATCTAATTATTCAAGAATACTTTTATCTTGAGTTGTGAGAATCAACAGAATATTGCATGTCTTCTCTATCAAAAGAAATCACACATTTTACAACAGGCTTCCTATTATATAACTATATCACACTTTGCCTCTCCTTTCAGCTGTCAGAGTTTACTTCCATATAACTGTGACATTCAAGTTTTGTGTTACAAGTTACTTTAATTTAGTTTGACTTCAGACGATTCAAGAAGGATTTTTCTGCTGTAATGCAGGTGAAATGCATCTTGGATAGGAGGATTTCGTGTGACCATGGTATATAGTATTTACCTTGTAAAATGCTATAAAAATAGTTGAGTTGCCATAACAGCAGGCTTGTGTCTCGTTTCTACACAGGCATGGGGAATGTGATCTATGGGTTAGTAGAGCTCGTAGAGCCACTGTTTGAAGTTGTGGGAATTTGTGAGCAAGATTGAATTTTGATTTAAAACAGGAATATAATTTTTGAGGTATTCAGGCAAGATTCTGCAGAGAGGTGGGGACAAAAAAAAACGTAAGAAAAAAAGCAGAGGGAAGGTGCAGAAAAAGTTGTGCAGAGGAGAAACAACAGCAAAGGGAACTGCCAGTAAATGTATAGGCTCTATCTGTTCATACACATACTTTTTGTAGTTTGATTTACTGTTTCTTTTATTTTTACTTTGAATGGAAGGAACAAATTTCACACACTCTCATGCATGCACAAACACTAGAGAGGGTAGAGATTCTTGTGTGTTGTCATGATGTCAACTTTTGTAATTGCTAAGAGTGCAGAAAAAAATAAACTTATTCTGCTTCTGAATTTGAATTGAAGCTGTTATCCAAGTTCTCTTCTGAGCGATAGAAGAAAAGGAAACAGACACTCTGTGTGATCTTTGCTGGGATCTGTGTAAGTGCTGAGACAGACGCCACATTTCAGCAAGCATATGATTGTTTAGGACATACCGGACATATTGATATGTAGTGTAGAAGCAGATTAAGTTGCAGGAGTGGTTCGAGGAGTTTCTGTACATGTTTTGACAATTTCTCTCTACATGACAACGGGACACTAGTAAAGCTTATTACTAAAGGCAGTATTTCCCACATAGATTTTACTTGGGCGGGCCACCCTGGTAAATTAACAGCTGCTCAAGTAGACTTGGCAACCTTTTTAACCTTTTTATTTTTTTGTCCATCAAGAGAACAACGCCATCCACAATCGAGTAACTTGTTCCAGTAGAATATTTCCTCACGCTTTCCCCCTCCCTCACCTGTTCACTCTGCTGCTGGTCTGTGTTATAGTCACACTCTGCTCTGCACAGTAACTCACACACACAGGCAGAGAGTCTCCTGTTTAATGTATATGTCTACTTATCAGTTGTTTTGTAAAATCTTGTAAGTGCACCTGGTTGGTTTTGATGGTTGTAACAGGCTCCAGCAGCTGCATCAGCTGCTGCTGCTGTAAAAACAAAAACATGGGTGAAAAAAATCCAAAACGCAACATATGTTTTTGGGCAACGCAAAGTAAACGGAGGGGGGTGGGGAGAGCCCCGTGTGTGTAGTAAGAGTAAGCAGGGCTGTAGGTGTGTGAGTAAGGAAAAGAGAAGGGAAAAGGAGAAAAGCAAGATGAGCAGATTAAAGTAGTTTATGACTAAACACTAAAACGAAGGCAAAAGTAAAATAGAAATGGTAAAATAAGAAATAATCTACTAAAATAGGGTGACTATAAAATAATGTTAGATTTATATTATTTATTAAAAAAAAATTAAAAGCATTTATCTTCTTGCTGTTGCCTTTTATTTGTGTGGTCTTTTAAATGCACTATTAATGTTTTCTTAATGTCTTATTTTTATTTTATTTCTATGTTCCTGAAAAGCACTTCGAATTTGCTTTGTTTTTGAATGGTGCTATATAAACTCACCTTGTCTTGAGTCTAAGTGGATATTTGTACCAAATTTGAAGAAATGCTCTCCAACTTTTCCTGAGATATCATGTTTATGAGAGTGGATGGAAGTGAAGTTACAGTGACCTTTGACCACTGAAATCTAATGTGTTCATTCTTGACCCCAAGTGGTTGTTTTTTGCCAAGTTTGAAGAAATTCCCTCGAGGCATTCATGAGATATGTTCACAAGAATTTGACAGACACAGGTCGCAATGACCTTGACCTTTGACCTTTGACCACCCAAATTTAATTTAATTAAGTTGAGTGCAAGTGATCAGGCCTTCACAAGAATGGGATGACCTTAAAACATTATGTCTCTGACCAAGGCTGTCTTCTGTGTGGAGGCAAAAAATGTTTTTCAAGGTTTTTAAAAAATTGTAGATCACAGAGGTCTTTTAGCACACAGCCCTGAATGTGCACAGTAAAAGAACAGACACTCCACTTCTGAAAAGTTGACGTTGCACAGAACCTTGAATCATATCTGGGGATAATGTCAGTAAATTTGAGTAAAATACAGACGTAACTAATCCTGCAAATGCCTGCACGAAACACAGACGTCTCTAAATCATGAGGTCCCCAGGTAATACTAGTCCCATGTGAATAGGGCTTATGTCACTGTTGGAATTTATTGTAAGTGCCCTAAATCTTAGCAGACTACATCCTCTTTTCTCTCTAAACAAATAAACTGACTTTTTACAGAAACCATTTAAGCATTTGGTGTACAGATGCAGTAAAAAGGTTTTAGTAAGAGGTGTAAAATGTCTGTTGACACATACAGGCAGATTTCTGGACAGGGCATGGGTATCAGCATATCTCAATGCAACAGTGACCACCATGTGAGTCTCTGTGTATGTAAACTTGCTCAGCGGCTAAGAGACATGGAAAGGAAAATGTAGAGTGACAGGAGATAACTAATGCATTTCTTATGTATTCCGGGAAAAGGTCACAGACACTCTGATGCAGTCAGTCACTGGCAAGCTAGGAAGTTACATGTGAATTCATATTCAGTCTGTGTCCAAGTAATAATATTAATAATGACGATGACAACAACAACAACAACAGCAATGACAATAACAATCCAACACTGATTGTGTGTGTGTCTGGAGAGGCCTGGGGTGTGTGAGTGGCTGTATGTTGGTGTGTGAGCAGGTGGTTTAATTAAAAAGTTTCTGATATCATGCTGCTTTTCAGACTTGTTTGATTATTGGTGGAAGCTTGCTTGATAAACAGCAGACCTACACCTGAGCCACCAATTGGAAGTTATTACTGAAGTTTAACAAAGAGACAGAGCTTTGATTTCACACCAGTCACTGCGGTTCAGCTTCTCCTCTCATCTGAAAAACTCTGAGATGCAGACCGACAGGGTGCAGTTTTTTCTTTGTCCAGCTGTTTTAGGCAGTAAGCGTTTTGCACAGTGCTCATGCACCCTGGTCACTTGACATTTTAGACACTCAGAGCACCTCACATTCTTGCAGGAGCACTCTGAAGACCTCTTTACAGCAGATATCACAGTTTTCACTTGCTTGAAAATAAAAATGGTGGTGGACCAATAGTGGTGGCTGTTAGGGCTGGGTACTGAACTCTGTGCTTTTAAAAAAAAACATTTCTTTCATGGTTTCTTTGTCCTTTTATATATTTATAGCTAGGACAGCTGAAGGTAGGATGGGAAAGGGGGAGAGAAAGTCAGGTTAAAAGTTTAACGTAACCCTCTGTGGACAACAAAACATAAAACGAGACATCCACAACTTCATCATCTTCAGGTGATTAATTAGCTGATTGGATAAGTTGCTGCTGGAAATAACTGGGCTTTTTTCACTGTCTTGGTGGATGTTGGCTCAGCATTTTTACTAGGGATTTAGGAGACCTTGGTGCATTCACCAATTTTCTCGTGTTTTGAATTTTTGGATGCGAACACAATTTGCGAGTGGTTCATACCTGTTGTAGAGGCACGTGCAGTCAGTCTGCTGGTATCCAAACCAAAGTCTTTCACTAATAACTGTATATTTCATTAGTTTGAAGACATTTTGAGTTTGAAAAATAAATTACGCGTCATAATAATGTCAACATTACTCTGTTTGACTGCATTACAAATTATAATTGTAAATTTACACATAAAGCTCGCTTCTCCTGTTCTTTGCTTTAGCGGGTCATTTAATTCCACTGCCGACGCTGTTAAAATTATAGATTTTTCCTTATGGATCTCTGAAAGCCATATGCTAATTTACAAGTCTCATGGAAGTGCAATCAAATATACACAGGCAGATAATTTACACAGGTGTCTGAAGGCATGAGCATTAGCTGAATCTGATGTATATATACATTCTTAATTTAAACTCCTTTAATGAATTTTGTTTTGCTTCTGACCTTTGACACTCCAATCGACAAATGTGATTGTAAACTTTACCAAAGACAGAAACCAGAGACACACCTGTAATCTATCCTGTCACACAAACAAAGCCTTGACCAGGTGAACTGACAGTGAATCAGAGACATACTTTGTGGATACGCAGAAAAGGGCATGGTTGGAACTGCTGATTTGTCACTGACGCCTTATTCATCTTTAACACACTAACCTTTTAGAAAGCAGAGTTATTGATATTGGTACTCAGTAGCGCAACAGCAGCATCTGTTTCCATTCAGACATGTGCTAGTTAACATTCTTGGGAATCAATATTCGAGTTTAAGACAGGAAGTATTAGTGCACGTGTTATTATGATAAACTTGTTGTCTACACGTGTTTTAGATTTGTTGTACAGTCAGTGGTTTAGTGATTATGTAAAAATATGTCTGTCTCTGTCATCTTTAATAATCTTCATCCATCTTGAAGTCAGACTCATGTGACTGTGAAACATAAATCACAAGCCGGTGCTGTGGAACAGCACACAGCGCTGCTTTTCTGTTATTCAACCTGGCTTTTATGTTCCAAAAATGAGAATAACATTATATTGACAAGTAGCACCACGGTCTGACATAATTGCAATTACAGAAGATCTTGAGTGAACTTGTACCTGCAGAAGTGGATGAATTACCCCACTGGTTAGATTTTAGCGTCTAAGTGGTAATTTGTTTTTCTTCCACTTGCTACCTATTGAAGCAGCATGTTGTTTTGAAATAACTGACCTTTCTCTTAATAAGCTCTGTGTGTGTGTTTGTGTGTGTATGAGAGAGTAACAGTGTGTGACCCGTGCATGCCTGTTAAGAGTTATGTTTACATCATAAACTTTTCTTGCTTGCTGAACTAAAATGTCAAGTGAAAAAATGAAAAACTGACTAAATTAATTGCTTACTAAGTGTATGAGTATACATGTTAAGTTTGTTTATAATCTCTGGCCAAAAGTGTGAACTGTGTTTTCTGGGAAATTGAATGCAGCAGCTTGAGCAATGGAAATTTTGGACACACGGTCTCTCTACCATGATGACTTTAAATAGGCCTAATTGTAACACTTTTTAAGACTAAGTACAAGTACTTACATGTGGGTACTTGCAGATACAAGTAGCAATATGAATACTTAATAATGCCATTACAGTTCTTACAGTGACTTTAAAAAATATGTTTTGTTTTCATCAGATGTTCCTCACTTTCTAAAGGTAACATTGTTGTTGTTTCCCACCGCCAGCATTAGCAAATTCCTTGAACTCTGTGTCATATCGGTTCTTTAGATGTCTTATCAAATGGTGGGGTGTGGTGGTAATAGCATAGATTTGTGAGTACAAGTACATGAGCACAGTATTGGACCAATACCAATACTGGAATCAGTATCTGTACATCTGTACCTGATTTCAGTACCCGCTAGGGCTGCACAAATAATCAAAATATTATCAAAATCGCAATATCCAAATCACAGAAGCTGCAATTATTCGATGATGGCAAAATGTGTGACAAAACAACATTATAATATAGTCCTGCAGAGATGTTCTGGTCTACAAATCTCGTTCTCCAGGTGTAAAAAAACACATTTGTTTGGTATAGACCCCAATCATTATGATGTTAGTAGTTGATTAGAGCTGCAACTACCAGTTATTTTCATTTTTAACTCATCTGTTGATTATTTTCTTGCTTAGTAGATGTTCATTGTCAAGTTTTATTTGATCTAAAATACCACATAATGGTGAAAAATGTCGATCAGTGTTTCACGAATTCAACACAAGTTGAATAAGAGATTTTTTTCTTAATAAAGTAACTCACACAGATTAACTGATCATTAAAATAGTTAATATAATAATGTAGTTGACAAATAATCGATTAATTGTCGCAGCCCTAAAAATGATTGCAGAAAAAAGAGAGGAACATAAAGTGAGGAAGGAGAAGATACAGAGAAGAGAGGAGAAGCAACTACAGCTATTAAAGTGAGGGGTGAAAGTCAGTCTCCAGTGTTCAGATGAGAGGATGAGGAGAGGGGATGAGCGAGCAGCTGAAAAGTGCTGAGAACAAATGAGAAAAGAGCAAGTAGGGAAAATCAGCAATAAAAGAGAAACGGGAAAGAGCTGAAGAATGTCTTGTCAATGAAAACCAGCAGAATCGAATACAAATGGCAGACGAGAACAGTGTGCAACAGAGGAGCAGAAGAAGCAGACTAGTGCAGAATTACAGTAGTTCATTTGTTCTCTCCTTGGTCTGAAACGGGTGTAAAGCTACATTTTGCAGTTTGGCGGCGTCAAGTGACAGATAAAAAAATTGGGTACTTTGATGCTTTTTAAGCAGAGCATTTTTTACAGGGAGGTCAGAAGTGCAAATACCCTCTTGAACCTTTGAACGATCTCTATGAATTTCCCGACAGAGCCAATATCATATTTTGTGTCTTTATTTGTGTATGTGAGAGTGTGTGTGCATTTCTGTGAGTTAGGTTTTGGCCTGCATAATGTCTTGAATAATATATGAATATGGGAAGCATGAATATGCAATGTATGCATTTTGTTTGTGTGCGTTTTAGGTGAGTGTCACTGTGGGAATTAATTATTTTCTCAGCATTTGCAAACCCACAGCATTTCAGCTTTTGTGTGTGTGTGGCTGTTTTAGATATATTTCTGTGTTTCTTGTGGACCCTGAATGGTTTGTTTTCGTGTATGTGATGAACATGGCGACCTGTCCAGGGTGTACCTCACCTCTCACCCAGTGTCAGCCGAGACCTGCTCCTGCCCCCCACGGCCCTCCAAAAGATAAGCAGTTATAGATAATAGATGCATGAATGGATGTTTTCTGTGTGCGCGTGTGTGTGTTCATATGTGGGTTAATGTGGATAACAGCTCTCCACAGTGATGGAATATTGATGGGACATAAACATGACGTCCTCAGACTACAGTGCCCTGGAGGGCCATAAAACATGAGAAGGCTCTCAGATTACAACTTACCAACAACAGCAGCATTCGTTTACCCCGTGCTACTCTGCAGCAGCTGACACACACACAGAGCCTTTGAAAAACATATACAGTATGTACATACATGTTTTTTTCAGAACACACTCTATATTAAACTACATCTTTCTTGCGTGTGTACTGTATAGAGACCTAACAATACCAAAAACCCAGGGCACAATAATATCACAATAAGAGTCTATGATACAACGTTTATCAAAATATTAAAAAAAAAAAAATACTTCTTGCTTCTGTTTTCCTTTTATAATAAATTAAAATAAAATTAGCCAGCCATGCAAAAAATTGCACAAATTGCCTTTGGCAATAAATGCTTGAATTATTAATTATGTATTTACAATTGCAAATACAATGCGGCAGTGAGTAGTAGTCCATTTTTTCCCCTTAACTTTTTTTTTTTCTTTTTTGGAACATACAGGATAGCCACACAACAATGTGAAAAGAAAACAATGGTGGAAAAGCAAGAAAGTAATGATAACTGTAAAGTAAAATATGAACAAGTTAAAAACAAAACAAAAAATTTAAAACCCATGTCTTATCTCATTGTGATGGGCTACATGGACATATATATATATAAGCTTAGCCCCAATATCTCAATTTCTCAAGTTTGAGATGCTGCATTTACCTCCCTCAGCCACTGAGTCCAGTTCTGTGGACGAGGAGTCTTCACTAGCACTCTTTTGTAGAATAAAATTAAAGTAATAAAATGCATTAGCATGTATTATAGTGGTATATATCATCACAATCCAGTATAGTATTGAGACATTTTTTAAATTGCGATATTGTGATATTTGACATAGAGCTGCAATGATTAGGCTAGTCAATTAATCGATTAGTTGATAGATTAAAAAGTAGTTGCAAACTATTTTGATAATCAATTAATTTTTTCAGTCATTTTTCAAACAAAAATTTGCTACTTTACCCTACATTAAAACTTTTGATTGTCAAAAAAAAAAAAAAATCTTTATTTCTTTTCTTTCCTGTTCCTTTTGAGGAGAGTTGCTCAGTCTGCAGCTCAGTACACATAAAGGCAGCATCTGTACTGTACATTAAAATACACTCTCTGGTCTTCAATGGCAAACACTAATTACCTTGATAAGAGGGCTGAAGCAACAGTAAGTAGGCAGGTAATGTATATATTTAAATCTTTAGTGGTGTGTCAGTAAGAGGTCAAAAGCATGCTCTCTTATAAAAACAAGTGCAAAACCATTTGTGGTTGTGTGCTTGCAAGTACATGAAGCATGCGAGCATGAAATCAGTATGACCAGTTTTGAGCCAGCGTGCAGCTTTGCAGGCACTTCAGGGGTTAACTCTCTTCTGTGTATTCAAGTTCATGTGCTATAAATGTATTTGTCTATACAATATGGCACAGTGTACATATATAATTACAGTATATAAGCCGATATGCACAACCTGTAATCTAAACAAATCTCTCATAATTGACGTTAAGTGAAACCATGCGTACACTACATCTGAACTCATGAACCTTTCTGATTGCTCAGTTTTTCTGCTTTTGATACATGGCGTTTTGTTTCTTTTGGTGTCGGCTACAGTTTGCAAAAGTGCATTATACTACAGGAAATAAATACTGAACAAAACATACAATACATCTTTAATCTGCCAGGTATCCCTTATAATTATTACAGTGTGTTACAATATTTTAACTTGAAGTCATCCTGAGTTATCCCAGAGTGGAAACTTTTTGCTGACTGAATGCACGGGCAGTGGAAGCAGTGTGTGATGTTCTTTTTCATGAAACCTTTGTGTATCCGTAAATTCTCAGAGCCCATGAGACCCCGGGGACCCATTTGAAACCCACTGTCACATTTCAAGAATGCAGGCAGTCAATTTGCATTTACATTTTACATTTTAGTCATTTTGCTGACACTCTTAATCTGGAGTGATTTATGATAGCAATCACATGCTACACTCACAGTCTAGCCAATTGAGCTTTAATCTACTCATGCCACTTTCTGTTGTGACTTTAACAATATTATGTTTAATCAACCCAAGACGACATGGTGCCACATGGTTGGTCTACTGATGACCAGGTCTCTCGTTATGTTTACTTGTCAAAAATGCTGACTATTTATGATGCAAAATGTGAGCAACTCTAAAAGTTGAACTGTTCTTGGTTTTTGTATTATGCCTGGAACAGTGTGACCACTTTCTATCCTCCCTGTGCCTGCCTCCCATTTACTACAATCAAAGAACTGCTTTTAGAAAAAGTAGTATTGCACGAACTTGCCTAAAACAGGGTAATGTCCTTTTAATCCAGCATTTTTAGTTTTGTGTAGCATGCACTACATAATGTGCTAGACTGCATGCATAGCTCCCATCAGTGCTGTTTTATTTTCCAAACAATGTAATACTTGTTAAAGTACATTTAAAAGCTGTTATATCTCACTTTTAGCTCTTGGGTAAAATGTTACAAATTGAGTCTGTTAAATATTATTCACTAAAATCTAGACCAGTTTATACAGATATTACGATTGCAATATGATTCAGGAGTAGTGGGAATGATCATTTTTGCGTCAGAAATTTCATTTTCACTGAAAAAAAACCTGAAAAACGGAATAAAAACCATTAAACATTATAATGTGACATTTTTTAGGTCTGTACCAAACAAAAAAATGTTTTCTTCCATCTGGAGGCCAAGTTTTGCAGGCCAGGGCATCTCTGCAGCACTACATTTTAATGCTGTTTTGTCACACATTTTACCCTGATAATATACTGTATATCACTCATTCATGAGAACTGGAACAAAACCATATTTTGGGTGAGGAATTATGCTGGGGAAATATATTTTAAAGGGTCAAACTCATGGCTTTTAATCTTTGTAATTAGTCACCCTAGTGATTAATATTCTATTAAATGTGGAATTTTTTTATTTTATTTTTTTTATTTTTTTTTTATTGTCTCAATGTGCAAACACCAGTACTGTTAATAAACCTAAAACTGCTCTGCAAGGTGACAGATGCTGCCAGATGTCATATAAAAACTGCAACTTGTTAAACAATACAGATTTTCTAGTGTTGAGAAGTTTGTCTTGGGGAAAAATTGAGGGACTTTCATGCTCTTACCTAGGCCTGTCAGGCAGGAAATTTGTCTTAGCTGTGTACCCCCCTCAACAAGTTCTTTCAATCAAATGCTTTACATTACAGATGACTTGAGTTTACAGCAAGAACCTGCAAACACTGATGAAAGTGGTGTGATTTGTTTGTAAGAGAGACAGATTGTCTGAGAAGCTACCAGAAATGGAATTCTTTTGCTCTTCAGTTTTTTCCCAAGGATCGGGTTGTAGCAGTGGAAGTGAAGTGTGGACAGCGTGCATGCAGTGATTTTTTTTTTTCTCATGTGAACTTCTTTGTGCCCTTGTTGGCGATACTTATTGTTAAGTTGCCTGACAACGCCACCTAGGTTTGTCAGAGCCCAGGAACTCTCAAGTAATTCAAGTTCAACAAGAGAGGGCATTGTGTTGTAACCCAAGGACAGAGACGGAGCAGAGTATTAGAAAAAGGCAATTTATTTCTCTCCTTTTTTCCTCTTCAAGTAGTCAGCAATAAACAGTCACAAAAATAAAATAGCTAAAAAACAAGGGAAATACATTACTTAAAAGCTGGGCTTCTAAATAGTTAATGGGGATAAAATAACTTAAAAGCTATGGGAAGTTACTCTAAAACCAGATAATAAAACAGTTAACAAATAGACACCCTAAAAACTAATGGAGCTAAGATATTTTAAGCCAGGCAACAAAACACAAATACAAGTAAAATACCATAAAACTAGGAGTAAAAAGATATTTTCCAAGAGTCCCAGAAAGTAGTGTCTAAATTTTTAAAATATACTATAAAAAAGCAAGTGCTTAGAAACTAGAATATGCCACCTCGCTGTCCAGATAACAGTCTGTTGAGTCCAGTCCAACAAAGCCTGCAGCCAATGAGCTCTGTGGTCTCTGCCCTCTTAGCAGTAGCTACTGGCTTGTAACCAAGTCTCTGGCTGGCGAGCAGATCCTCTACACACCGATTGGCTCCTCCCAGCACTGCCCCCCTGCACACTCCTTTGTCGGTCCTATTAAGAGGAAAAAATGTTTACACAACTACTGCTGTTTGCTGAACTTTGTTAAATTTCAGGAATTCCCAGCTAGCCTAACACCAGAAAAGCTGCTGTATCATAGAAATTTCATATATTCGAAACACTGCTCTTTAAGGGCAGCTCTTCAACACTAGCAATTAATTTATTCTCTGACTCTGTCTGTTTCTATACTTTACCACTTAAGCAACTTTTTTGGTGCACTTGTGTCATACTTCCAGGTCCTTGCACATCTTTGCAGCTTGTAAAATGCTTTGATCAGCTGCAAAGCAAAATTTTCTTTGGTCTGAGTTCTCTTTCCTTTTCAAAGATAAGTTACATTGCTTTAATGTGTCATGCTACCTCTACAAACACATGAATGAATCTGTCCAGCTTCAGCTCTGAAAGGGCCCAAAATGAAAAGAATTGTTTTTATGCAAATTCAGTGACATTAAGTCAACTGATCTTGATGTTGGCTTGTTTCCCCTTTCTTTCTTTCATCCTCCGTCCTCCATTTTTGTGTTTTTTACACCCCCTTTCTTCTTGCTTGTCACGTTAGTTCCCCTGGTGTTTGGAAACAATATTAATTTACCACTTGAAGTCCTTCAGGAGGCCGTTCTGTTTTCCTGCTAATTTGTCGCTCTCTGCATCCCCCCACTGCCTGGTCTCTCCCCATTCTCCGTCTTTCTGTCTGTCTCTTCATCAACTTGTAATTCTCTTCTTTTATTTTCTTTTTCTCACCCATTCTCACCCTGTGTCTCTCCCTCCCCGTCTTCCTCCATACTCTCAGTACTCTCGGTGGAGTCTCTGTCTCTACTGACGTCACACTTCAATCCCTTTTCTCCCCTCCTTTCTCCTCTCAAGTCAGTTGACATCCTTTTCTTTATACTTTCTCTGTATTGTACTTGTTTTGCTGTATTGTGCTTGTTTTCAAACTGTGCATCCCTGACCTCATGTGATTGACAAGCAGGATGTAATTCGAATTCCCTGTCAATTAAACACAAAATTTAATTTAGACTAGTCGACTAGTCTGACACTAAGAAAAACTCAGAAAGCAGTTAAAAATGAGCAAAATTTATTAATTCATAATGTTAAACCCTGTCTGAAAAAATACTGTGCGTATTAAGAGCCATTTGAAGATATATGCGCTTACAACGTACAGCGAGAGGGGCTGATATCTGATGGGGCCGCAGCCCTGACTAGTGGCGGGTGGCTGCATAACATCATAGAGGCAACAGATAACTGCCATTGTGCATGAATGAAATATTGATAAATAGTTTAAACGACTAGTATTTCTGGTGCCGACTAGCGAGGGTGGCGACATTTAATCATATAGTGACTAATCACGCACATCCCTAATTACAACCACCAAGTATTTGTTGGTCGTTATACTCTGGTTAAATCAAATTCTCATTGGTCAGGAAGGTCGCCGGTGTTATTTTAACAAGAGAAGGAGAAACTTCCTAATCCATTATTGCCATGGGCGGGACATCTGCAGACCAGATATATTTCATTCCAGACTGTTTACTGAACATTTACTGGCTACAAACTAATGGACACCAGGTCAAAGTGTCAGCACAAACTGCTGTATCGGCCTCAAGCCTTAGAGGACAGAAGAGCTGAGAGGATAAAAAGTTTCTTTTTGATGGCATTGTCTGTGTGGATTATACTCCACCTGACTGCTTTCTTCAAGAGTGCCTGCTGACAACATTGTAAGTTCAATGATGGACAAATGCCAACTGTTCAAGACCCAACTTCAGACTTGAAAGATGTAAGTTTTGCTGTGTTTCATGTTGTTTTAGTGCTTATTCCAATGGGTAACCTGTTGAATTTGCCACTAGAATGTGGCTATGCATTGCATGGACTTCCAAGCCCATTTGCCATGTATCACCACCCTTGCCTATAGCTATTACAAGATAGCGTTAACTGACAAAAACCCTCATCTAGCATGCCCACTGACTGCTGAGAGCAGGAACAGCTAGAGAGCTCAGTTTTCTCTGTCAGTGTAACACACACTGAAGAATTTATTGCTTCAGTTGATTATGTCCTTTGTCCACATGGAAAGTGCCAATTTTTTCCTTTTAACTCTCTGTGATTTTCTAGTAAGGCTACACTGAGGAAGATAGTTGTATATTTCTAACTGATTATCGGTTATGTCTATAGAAAAGAAATTTAGTTTTTGGTTGTACATAAGGGCTCAGTGGTGCGATTGCAACTCCTGACAAGACATGATGTTGTTCCATAGCCAAAAGGTGTCCTTTTATTTAAAAGCTTAATTTAATAGATACATAATTATTTGAGACCTCTGATATATTTCATTGATGTTTACCATATGGATGGCAAATGTGTTCTCTTGTCTTTTTAAATTAATTAATTAATTGGTTTCTTTTGATTTGCTTGTGCCTTGTGGTGTTTTGATGAATTGCTGTAATCAAGGCGGACATGGTGTGCAGACAGACCGCCAACACTTTTGCTTTATTCTATTTGCTTTCTGGTAGAGTTGATGTAATGCTTTGTCTACAGTTGAATAAGCAGAAGTGGCTACTGTGACATTAAAGTCTTAACCACCCCAGTTAAAAGTATAAAATTTTTCAGGATATTTTTTCTATGTTTTCAATTTCTGGCATTTACATTCAGATTTGAATGCACAAAAATGAAAATGCATGTTTCTCTTTGCTTTTCCACTGCTAGTGTCTCAGTCTCTTTTTTAAATTCTCCCTCCATGAGCGCTCTCCCTTAATGCACAGAGAATGAATACAACCACATGTGTTGCCTGATTGAAACACCACTGTAGGATGCTGTTGTTATTTCCTGATTGGGCAACGCTCACTGTTGTTAGCATGCTAATTTAAATTAAGCGCATGTGTGTAGATTTGTCCTGTGGATTTTCATCTGTTTGTGTCTGTATTTGTGTGAGTGTGTGTGTGTGCTGGAGTAATGGTTGTTGAGGGTTATTAATTCTGTGTGTCATTATCAAAGTGGAAACATGTTCTGCTTAATCAGCTGCTACACATGGATAGCAGGGCCTCACTCACAGTGTATGGCTGTGTGAATATGAAATTATTAATATCCCACTGTCCTTAAAAGGACGTCTCAGGAGCAACATGTAACTTCACTTTTATTGATTCACATTCTAAAAACTCATGCTATGGGTCAGCTGCTCTGCAGAATTTTTTTTTATTCATCTATTTATGTTTTTAATCAAGTAATGGCAAGTAAAAAATCATCATGGGGTCCACTCCAATACAGCTGGAGCCAAATGTATTATTAATTCTAATAATAAAAGTAATAGACTATACCAAAGACGGCAGAATTGTTATCATCCCGTTTGCAAAACTTTCTCAGCTCTAGTCTGTACATCAGGCAGCATGATAGCATTTGCTCATTGTGTGGGTGAAGCAGTCAAAATCAAAAAAATCAAAAATGCAAGTCTTCTGCAATCTAACAATCCAAAGCACACTGTAAGATTTGTACAAAATTAAAAGGCTTTTATTTTACATGGCAAAAATGTCTAAAGGTCCTGTTTGTGCATGTGTGTGTGTGTTTCAGGCCTGTGTATGTACAGTACCAGACAAAAGTTTGGACACACCTTCTCATTCGATGGTTTTTCTTTATTTTTTTATTTTCTACATTGTAGATTAATACTGAAGACATCCAAACTATGAAGAAACGCGTGGAATTATGTAGTAAACAAAAAAGTGTTAAACAAACCAGAATATGTTTTATATTTTAGATTCTTCAAAGTAGCCACCTTTTGCTTTGATGACAGCTTTGCACACTCTTGGCATTCTCTTAATCAGGTTCATGAGGTAGTCACCTGGAATGGTTTTCCAGCGGTCTTGAAGGAGTTCCCAGAGGTGCTGAGCACTTGTTGGCTGCTTTGCCTTCACTCTGCAGTCCAACTCATCCCAAACCATCTCAATTGGGTTTAGGTCAGGTGATTGTGGAGGCCAGGTCATCTGACGCAGCACTCCATCACTCTCTTTCTTGGTCAGATAGCCCTTATATAGCCTGGAGGTTGTTTTGGGGTCATTGTCCTGTTGAAAAACAAATGACGGTCCCACTAAGCGCAAACCAAATGGGATGCATGTCACTGCAGAATGCTGTGGTAGCCATGCTGGTTAAGTGTGCCTTGGATTTTGAATAAATCACCAACAGTGTCACCAGCAAAGCACCCCCATACCATCACACCTCCTCCTCCATGCTTCACGGTGGGAACCACAGATGTAGAAACCATCCGCTCACCTTTTCTGTGTCTCACAAAGACACGGCGGGTGGAACCAGAAATCTCAAATTTGGACTCATCAGACCAAGGGACAGATTTCCACTGGTCTAATGTCCATTCCTTGTGTTTCTTGGCCCAAGCAATTCTCTTCTTCTTGTTGTTCTTCCTCAGAAGTGGCTTCTTCGCAGCAATTCGACCATGAAGGCCTGATTCACGCAGTCTCCTCTGAACAGTTGATGTTGAGATGTGTGTGCTACTTGAACTCTGTGAAGCATTTATGTAGGCTCTAATCTGAGGTGCTGTTAATTTGCGGTATCTGAGTCTGGTAAGTCTGATGAACTTATCCTCTGCAGCAGAGGTAACTCTTGGTCTTCCTTTCCTGGGGCGGTCCTCATGAGAGCCAGTTTCATCATAGCATTTGATGGTCTTTGCGACTGCACTTGAGGATACGTTCAAAGTTCTTGAAAAGTTCTGGATTGACTGACCTTCATGTCTTAAAGTAATGATGGACTGTCGTTTCTCTTTACTTGCCATAATATGGATTAGAAGAGTAGTCAAATAGCGCTATTCACTGTATAGACCTTTGTACCAACCCTACCTCTGCACAACACAACTGATGGTCTCAAACACATTAAGAAGGCAAGAAATTCCAGAAATTAACTCTTGACAAGACACACCTGTTAATTGAAAACCATTCCAGGTGACGACCTCATGAAGCTGATTGAGAGAATGCCAAGAGTGTGCAATGCTGTCATCAAAGGTGGCTACTTTGAAGAATCTAAAATATAAAACATATTCTGTTTTTTTTTACACTTTTTTGTTTACTACATAATTCCATGTGTGTTTCTTCATAGTTTGGACGTCTTCAGTATTAATCTACAATGTAGAAAATAAAAAAATAAAGAAAAACCATCGAATGAGAAGGTGTGTCCAAACTTTTGACTGGTACTGTATGTACAAAAGAAATTTTAAACAGAGTGAAAAGAATGTAATTTCCCCTTGGCGATTAATGAAGTATGACTGCTTCTTCTTCTTCTTCTTCTTCTTCTTCTCCTAAAAATGACCAATGCATTGCGACCAGCACAGGTCTTCATCAGGGTCAGTCAGGAGTAACAAGTGACTGATTTTTAACACCTTTTGCTTTGTAAAATAAAGGCCTTTTAATTTTGCGCAAACTCTAAAGTGTGCCTTGGACTGTTTTTGAAGGAGACTTGCATTTTATATTTTTTATTGAGACTGTTTCACCCATGCAATGCACCTTTCACTAGAAGAATATTAACAGGAGCGTATTTGAAGGCAAACTAGTTTCAGTCACTCCACTTATGTTTGCCCCTCAAACTGAGAAACTCTAATGCTTGCTCACTCGTTCCCTAAAATGATGATGGCTGTATGAATAAATGTGTATTATATTTATAAATATATAGATAATAAGTAGGATTTAGCGGCATCAAGCAGTGAACTAGCAGATTGCAAACACCTCATCTCAGGGGAAGACCCTTCCAAGTGTGTAGGAGAGCCTCTGGTGGCTGCGAAACTTGGACAAAATGCAAAAAGCCAGTGTTTGGTTTGTCCATTCTGGGCCACTGTAGAAAAATGGAGACCTCCGTGAAAGAGGACCTGTGCCCTTTGTAGCTCTAAATATATCATTCTAATGGAACAACGACACAACAGTTCTTATGTTCAGTTTATTATAGACCAATGAAAACATGCTTATGATTATACTCCTTTTCTGTCTTATTCTAACAATAAATCCTCATAAATTTTAACAGAATGCACTAGAGCTGCAATGATTAATCGATTAATTGATTGAAACTATTGTTAAATTAATCACTAACTATTTGGATAACAGATTAATTGGTTTGAATATTAAAAAAAAAGTCAGTCATTCTCTAATTCCAGCTTCTTAAACATTTGAGGATGTCACTTAGAGCTTTGGGAAGCACTGATCGATTAAACAACTAATCAATTAATCAAGAAAATAATTGATGAATTAATTGATAATGAAAATGATCGTTAGTTGCAGCCTAAATACTCGACAAAAGAATATAACATAATGGTCAGTGATGTGTAGCCTGTTTCATGAATGTTTCATGAATTAACAGACCACTGTAGTCCTCTGACACCCCATCTGCTCAGCTGCTCCCTTATATGCTTTCCTTCTGTATTACACACAGAAACACACACTCTTTATCACTCTCAGCGTTAATCCACAAGATTAATGTTTTTGTTTTTTGACATTTTGGTGCTAAGCTCTCATTGCTGTGTTTGTGCTGTGATATCACTTTCAGAGCAAAAACATACAGACATACACACACACACCCACACCGAAAACATCCCCCTCCTTCCATCCCACCTCACTATCTGTGTGTGTATTAGGTAAATGTCCTGAAGGTGTCTGAAGTCTGTGATCTTCCCTGCTTGCCAGAATAATTCACTCTACCTCTCCGTCTAAGATAAACTCTCTCGTTCCTCTTCTCAAACATGACTTTTTTTTTTTTACCGTTTCTTATCTTTTAAATTCTTATCTGTTTTTGTCTCTGTTTGCATCACATTCTTAGTGATTTTCACCTTTACTAGTAATTTAATATTGAATTTATGTACTATAATTTTATAAACAAAGTTTTAATCACCTGTAGCACCTCCAGCAACAACTGCCCTTACTTGTGTTTGACAGGCCTTGTAGTTAGACCCAGACAGATGTGTCAGTTGGCCGATATGATGAGCCCAGCACAGGCCGAGCACAGCTATGTCAGTCTATATTATTAGTGTATATGCTGTCCGATGATTTTTTACAGAACAAACGAAGATTGTTTTTATTTTTTACTATTATAGTCAGCATTTTATTTATATTTGATCCTTTTTCTGAATTAGAGTTGTTCTATATGTGTTTTTATTTCTACCTAAAAATACCAGTGAAAGTTAATATCAGTATAGTATTTTTTTACTCGCCTGTATCAGTATCTGCATCAGCCTCAGAAATCCAGTATTGGTGTAGTATACTTGTAGTGGAAAGTCAGCAGTCACCTTGAATAAGTCTGGGTCTGCCAAAAAACAAACTGCAACTGACACTCAGATTCTTGGAAGAGGGTTCAAGGTGACAAGTGTCAGAGTAGTGTTGAATAACAGTTACATGATCCAAAGGTTCACCTCAAAGGCTGTGAAACAGGTGAACCAAGACAGGACACTTTTTTATTTTCCCGCATCAAGTCCAGAGCAGCAGTGGAAGAGATGAACAGTACCGAGGGCCCTGTTATGCTGGTACATGACAAAGGTGGCTCGGGCTGTGCTGGTGAAAACTGAATCTGAACAAGAAAAGCTCCTCACTCTGGCAGCATACAGTGTGCCTCCCAAGCCCATTAAACCTCAGAAACATGAACATTATCTTCCAAGTCTGGAACCCTGGAGCACATCCTAAACAGCTGCCTCGAGGCAGTAGGAGGAAGATGCTACAGATGGTGCCATGATCAACTCATGAAGGTTTTTGCAGAAGCCGTCCACCTATGTATGAACAGGAAGAATTAGTTATGTCCGTCCGAATAAAGAAATGTATTTACAGTTTGTCTGTAGCAGATTATTTCAAACTATGAGGTGACCCTCCCCAGTGCTGCATAAGAGTTGCAGGGTGAGATGACAGAGACAGGTGCATGCTAGAGTTTTAGGGCAAAAGAACTGCTGTTTTAGCTGCAGCAGTGGATGTGACATACAGCTCATTGAGGTAATTAGGGTAATTTGACACACTCAGTGGCCTTTTCCACAGGTTTTGATCAAAAATTGTTATTCCCTTTTGGAAACATAACAATAACAATAACAATAACTATTTAAATTTCACCTTTACAAACAGAACAGGCAAACAAAAGCATGAAAAAATTAAGGTAGAGACATGACAAGAGATGCAAAAACACAGAGACAACATCACATAAAAGCAAGTCTATAAAAAGAAGTGATTTAAAAGAAGTAAGTGATTTTGCAAGTTTTATCTACGCAGGCAGGTCACTCCGAAGCCGAGGGGCACTGATGATGGCAAAAACATGCTCACCTTTAGATTTTAGCTTCGACTTTGGAATGACCAGAAGGACCCCACCTGAGGATCTGAGAAAATGCACAAAATTGGCAAGTCTAATGAATGCAGTTATGTGGGCCCTTTTGTTTTTATTCTGTCCTCTCTTATCCATTCCTTGCATTTCTTTATGGTACGTCTTATTGAAAGAGATAATAACAGACAAAGGGGAAAAAAATGGGAATATTTCTTTCTCTTTCATTACTTCTGTCTCCAGGATTATCTGATTTTGAGGTGACTGCATGGCAATATCAAGACCGATGTTTGTATCGCTGAACTGTCTCTCCTCTCTGTGTGCTGGATTAAAAATAGGTGCCACTACAGTATAATCCAATAGAATAGACAGGCATGCAGATGGAAACACACACACACACACACACACAGACCTCTGACTGTGTGACTTAAGACAATTTCTATGAAGAAACATAAAGCTTCATTATAAAAGTTGCGGCAGGAGAAAGAGTGAAGGAAAATGGAGAAAGAGTAGAGGACAAGGTAAGGGACTAGCGCTGTCACGTTTTCAAAAGGTCATGTAATTCATTTAAAAGAATTTAAACAACCCAGAGAAAGTGCTGTCTTCTGGACCACTGCTTCAAATGGTCTGTTGCACTTATAGACTGTAGATTTAGATGTTACATTTTTCGAAACTGAGTTCAAATTTCAAATAAAAAGTGAGAGCCCTGCAATGGATAGACCGTGATAGATCCCAGTTCATGGGCTGTCTCATTCAAAGTCTGCATTTCAACGCATGGATGCTGTATGTACAGTATGAGAAAGTAATAAGAGTTAAAAAAAAAGGGAGATGCAAAACTAGAAAGGTTTGAATTCATTTAAAATTAAAAGTTGGAGGAAATACAATGAAACAGACAGAGAGAGAGAGAGTGATACAAAGGGTGGTACAACATGAAAAGGGGAAAAATAGAGGAGGCTATCACATGGCAGACTAGTGACTGTGTAATGTCTCCATTAGTGGCAAAGTTGTTCTTTATGGTTTTACAGCTTGATAAATGAGCTGTAATGGACAGAGGACAGAGGATATTTCTCTGGCTACTGTTACACTAAGAGCAGTTTGCCTGACTCAAAAAAAAAAAAAAGAAAAGAAAATGAAAAAAGAAAAGAAGTGTTTTGTATAGGGACTTTATCTCTTTTCAGGATACCTGATAATAAGCAGGAGTATCTGCTGATAAAGAGAAAAACTATTGCTGTTTTTCTACAATTTAAAATCTTTATGCCTTGCTGTGTGGAACTCAATCGGATATTTTTTTTATTTAGGGTAACATAAGGCCGGAGATTGCTGTGGTATCATTGACCCACCATGACTAAATGAATCGGTCACATCTGGCTGATGCCTGTTAAATTTAATAAGGTCACTATCCACACTGATACTGATTCTGGTGCATCCCGAGATTTTTGTTAAAGCAGGTGGTTCACATTTTGTGCTGCTTTTTTTTTTTTTAATCAAGACACAGAATGATTCACCAATGTAGTAATTGTAAAACGTATCTTTATTGATACAGTTGTGTAGTAAAAATAAAAACTAAAATCACATACACAAAAAAAGAAAAAATAATTGAATGTTGATGTAGGTTGCTGCTGGTGTTAACATGAATGGCTAAAAGAGCACACATTCATGGACGTGCTCATGTTTTTTGTGAACGGTGAAGGGAGTGGATCAGTTTACAACTAATTAACGCAACATGACAAAGTTATTGACGCTCGTATCGTCAGATGATTTTAAAAAACAGCTTGATGTGGACTCTAAGCAGAGAGAGTGTGCATATATGGACCGAGGTGTCAACATTAGGGCTGAACGATTTTGAAAAAATATGTAATTGCAATTATTTTGACTGATATTGCAATTTCGATATTAGAGGTAATAATTTTTTACATCATTCTTCTTATTTTGATTGAAAAACAAGTTAAAATGACTGTGGTGTTATTTTTTTGTTTTTGCAGGGATCTGTACCAAATGAAGATGTTTTTGTAAGTTTTTTGTTTTTGTATTGCAGTTTTGATCAAATTTCGATAAATTGTGCAGCCCTAGTTGATATGATGTAAAAACTTGATTATGTATCATATGAACAAGTATGACCTGGGCTACAATGCAGACTGAAGTCTGTGTTAGAGAGAGAAACAGACTGATAGCTGTGCTCGTGTACCCTGTCTCATCTCTGTCTTCATCACTTTGAAGTTCTTATGCATTATGGTGCGTTCAATTTGTACTGGAAGTTCAGAGACATAAATACAGAAATGTACATACATTATGTTTCTCCAGTTGGAAATTTCAACAGTATGTTGGTGCTCAGGTTTGCTGTCTTTTGTAATGTAAAACGTTGTCAACTGGGGTGAACTTAGTTCAGAAGTCAAATTTGTGAACCATGAACGAGAATTAATTTATAGTCTGTGGACTGAACTTGGAGCTAGCTCTTGTGAAGTGTGACCTTGCACAACACTGTATCAGCAGAGGATGACACTTACCTGTCCACTCACTTATCAGACAAATACCTAAATTCATAATAAAATATAAAAACATGCAAAACTTATTCACCTGCTGTACCACTTTGCTTGTGACCAGGTGTCAATACTCTTTCAAGGTATTGATATTGTCTACAACAAAATACCTTTTCAGTTATTAATGATTTTGTTTATTTGAAATAAATATTATTCTGTATTTATTGTGTAGTTTCCCACTAAGTATATTTACCACATGTTATCCACCCAAACACATAAACACACACAAAAGTTCATGACTTTTTCATTAGCAATAATCATGGGTCATGTACATTTCTGTATTTATGTCATATGTAATTGTGTTCAGGTGTTATTTTATCATAAATTACCATGTTTCTAAACTCTCATTTGCTCAAACCAGAATCATTGTCACGCTGGTTTCTTCCTCTCCTGATTTTATACCTTGCTCTCCCTCCTGTCACCTCTGTTTTGTAGACCCCCAATCTTTCTATCCCCCTGTTTCTGCTTCTCTTCTCTCCAACCATTTAGAGAGGAGAGCATTTTCCAGGCTTTATCCCTGTCTCTATTGTTATTCACCACTGAGTGTGCTCTGTGTGTGTGGGTGGGTGTCACGCTGGTGTCTATGCATCATTCCAATGTGTGTGCCACTTGTCCCAGTGTGTTTGTGTGTATTATGCCTGCAGTGACGCGTGACTAATTTAAAAGCTGGTAGTACATGTCCCCTTTAACAGAGGGGCCAGAAAGCGGGGCAGAAAACACACATGTGCAGTCACACACGCACAAGACAAACCGAAGACACATGCACTCTCACATACGGGGAACAGACAAACATCAATACAAGGGCGCGCGCACACACACAAACAAACACACACACTTAGCTTGTCAGCACTGTAGTGAAATGCTGCTGAGGCAGATTAGTTGGCGTTACTGGCAGAAATGCACATTGATGGGTATCCACTGTGTGTGTGTGCGTGTGTAAGCAGAGAAAGCGAGACACAGCGCAGGTCCAAAACAGGGACGGGGAGACAGGGAACGAGAAGTTAATGGCAGCAGTTGTTGTCATCACCAGGACATTCATGGTAATATAGGGAGCAGTTTGTCAAATTATTTCACACACAAACAAGAAGTGGGTTTGAAAGCGCTCTCACACACACATGCCCATGCAAGCAGTGTCAAACAATTGGTAAACATTTTTAATGTTGCATTTGTCAGGGTAATAATGAGTTGCTGGCTGGGAGAGGAAGAGAAAACTCAGCTAACTGTGTCACAATGTTTACTATAGCCAGTGGTTAAAGTGGAATTTGACAGGTGGGGGAGCCCTAAAATTCGGTGCTGAGGCGCAATAGGGAAAATGACGTAAATGATTGCAAAAAACTATATTGGCTTTATTCTCAACTAGACTTGCACCGATTACAATTTTTTGGGCCGATCCCGATTTCCGATTTGCAGAGTGCTTGGATGGCTGATACTGATTTCGGCAGATTCCGATTTCATTTTTTCCAAACCACTTTACAGCACACAAGATATTGCAAAATTTTCTAACTTTCCTTTATTAGAACATTTTAACCAAGATACAACCAGCTTTTCAATAATCATGTCTTTGCTAAAACACACTCTACATTAATAAATAATATATAACTTTTTGTCTATAACATCATCATATCATAGCATGTGCTATATTATTCTTAAGATTTTATTTTCATTGGGGGTAGTGTGTGTTTTCTGGCTCCTATTTGCTACCAGCTGAGTACACAGGGTGCTTTTATTAACTGGTTAACGATCACAAATCGCCATGAATTCAAGCATGTCTGATTATGAATGCACTTAATACAATAACTTTTGTCTCTACCATCTTAATGAGACACATGACACGCTGTGTGCCACACCACAATGAAGATGCAAACTGTACGCTGCAACTTTTAGAATCTCAGATAAAATTCCCGGTGAAGCTCGAAGCTTCAAGATCACTGGATTTATACTTTATCCAAAACACGTCGGGATGAAATACTGCATGTGATGGATTTACCATCAGCAGCTGGCTGTGGCAAAAAGCACCCCTCACTGAAGAAAGACACCAACATCTCCAGGAAATGCATACAAAGCCCTCGACCAAGTGAGTGAGAGCTTTTTTTTTTCAGAGTTTTGCTTTTTAACTTTCAGTGATAATTAACTTTATTAAGTCTACGATGTTGAACATCGCAGTGTGCGCGGTGGAGCCGTCTGCTGCGCTCAGCAGCAGCCTGTGAATGCGAACGAAGTCTAGAACCTGTTTCAGCTCAATATCATGACTTTGAAAACACCAACTGACTTTTTTAAACGAATTTTGTTAGATTAAAATATGTAGAAGTGTAAAATATCACTTCCATGAGGTTGTTCAGTCAGACAGTAACAGATCACAGGCTGAACTTGGCATTTCATCCGCCTGTGCAGCTGCAGCAAACGTCAAGTTGCACGCAGCCTGCAGTTTATAATGTTGATTAATATTGAAATGGCGGTCTTCTTCCTCAATAATAATTATTGATATCAGCAGAAAATACACTAAAGTTGTCAGGTTGGGAACCTACATACGTCGGGATATATAGCGCCTCTGTTCCCAGGATAGAAAATGTAATTTTCGGGAAAATATTCATCCCCACGCCCCCAAAAGGCTCTGTCAAACTACGAAGTACGAAATTGTGCAAAAACAACTACAGAGAATAACAGTAAAACAGTACCGAGCAAACAAATAAATCAACAAAGTCAGGATCAGCACCTTGGAAAGCGCCGCGGCATCCGCGCCTCGTGAGAGCGCAGCGGTACCAAACACCTGAGGCAAAGCATGTTATAGCACGTTATAACATAATGTGTTTGGTTTTTGTTTTTTTGTTTCTTTTGCTGCCGCAGCGCGATGGGAATTTGACCGGCGCTTTAGACCGTCAAATTTAGACTGACCGGCCGGTCGCAGGTCATGGATGACCACGTGAAAACCTGCCCGAATCCGAGCACTGCCGATAAATCCGTGCAAGTCTATTCTCAACAGAAAAATACAGGCCGGATTAACAGGTAAAACACACACATAGCAATCTAACATGGCTAACAAACAGAGAAACACAGCAAACTAACAGCTACTGGCTACTGCCAGTTTGAATTGAAAAATTTATTTATTTGAATAAGGTGGCGGAGCTGAGCTCCGGGGTGGCGGAGCTCAGCTCTGAGGTGGCGGAGCTCAGCTCCGGAGGGCTCCGGCCCACTTTAACCCCTGACTATAGCACTGGCTGTGCATTTAAGTGTGAGTGTGTTCAGCTGTGTCACCAGCTTTACAGAGCCTGGGATTCAAATTGAAATCATCACTGAAATGTCTAAGAAAAAAAAAACAAGCAGCTCCTATATTCAGCAACTAGAATTTAAAGGTAAACCCCAACTTTTTAAAATCTCACCTCAATGTTGGCAGATGTATTGATCACCCAGCAAGGCACTGCACCAAGTTGTCAGTCCACTGTTGGTGGTGTTTCAGCTCACAGTTAAAAAATTGAGAGCAGCAGCTGCATCTGTTGTGAAATGAATGCATGAATGAATGAATGAATGAACCTACATGGTGAAACTGCACACAGCACAGAGGATTTTAATCAACATTCCTTCACATATGAAAATTGACTTTCATACTGTGGATTTTGAGTTTGAAGTAGCTGGTCAGTGTGAAATATTGAAACCAGAGCAACAGATTGATTTAGCAATCTGAAATCAGCAGCTACTAGTTTGTTTCCACAGAGTCTGAGCACACATGTTAAGATAATATTACCACTGTCTTGATGCTAATTCCCATTACCACCTTGATGGGAATTCCTATTATGAGTTAGCATTGATTAAGCGTTGGTTATTTATATTATATTATATTATAGGAAAAAAAGTCATGATACTTAAGAGAATCGATTTCTTCTCCCACCTGAGTTACTATGGTGCTGTAGAAAACAGGTAACATTTTTTAACATATCCAAACCAGCCAAACCAGAGCTGGGAAGGATGGGAAGCGCAAGTATACATCAGTTAGCATTTTCATGATGAAGAAACATCCCATGTCTGATAAAGGTATAATACATACAACTCTGGTGGAGCATAAGTGGTTCTACCTGACACTGGAACTGGTTGCTTCTTTCTGTTTATTTCTTTCTGCTGGCAACACTAGCTAACATCGCCAGTCCTCATCACCAGCAGTTTGATGTGCTGTTTCTGAGACTCACATGTTAATTGTGCGACATGAACTTTCCAGTTGAGAAAAACAGTATGTATTTAACAACAGATACACAGCTCTCAAGAACAAAATGTCATTAACTGACCTAATAAACCTACTCAGTGCAATAGATGGGAAGATAAACAACAAAAACTCACACTCATTTTTAATAAAAATCATGACTGCGGGTAGTCACTTTGTCAGAAGTTTAATTCGACTGTCGCTATGATGAGCGTTGCTTCCAATTACAAAAACAAAACAAAACAAGCAAACAAAAAAAAAAAAAATACCTGTGTATTTTCACTTCATTGTCACAAACCACTTTTCTCATGTTTAAAGCCATAATTGTTGTGGCTTTTTGACCGTTGTAGTTGTGTACCTGTACTGTCCTCAAGTCAGTGAATCTGGTTTCGCTTTGGTACGGATCATGTACTCACATTTCTCTTCAGAGACTTTTTTTCTTCAAGTTAATGTGAAAAAGATGATGTCTCAATCATCCATCATCCATCCACATCACACAGCTTTGTTTGAACTACAGATTTGCAGCAGTTTCATAATTGATATTCTAATAGAGCTTAACCAAAATTAAATCAAGACTACTTCATTTATTCTACTCCACTCCACTCACTGTCTCCTCTAAATCACACCACTTGGCTCCTGTCTATTCATACATTTCCCTGCTAACCTCTATTATTTTTCTATCAGTTTAGAAACTAAAAGACAGCTCCTTCCTTGTTCACTTCATCCAATCATGTAAGTCTAAAAGGCCCACTTCTCTCACTTAGCCTTTATCACCTTAATTAGGAGCCACTTCCACCTCTTGATGACGGTGCCCTTATCCTGCCACCGGTTTCCCTACAACAACATCAACACTTCATCTAGACTCAGAGTGTTGACAGCTGAGGGGATATGTCGGGGACTAATTGTGGGGCTCATGCCCAAAACTGAATGTTAAATAGTTTGTCCCAAAGTCTAATTTACATTTTATCATCAGTGTTTCTTCCAACGGTCTTAATAGTAAATGTAGTCAATGGAAGCGATATATTCCTCAGTGTTTGCATTCAGGATAACTGGCTTAACTTTACACTGACAAACAAATGAGTTATGAACAGCTGATCACTTTATAGTCAAGGACTTGTCATTGCCTGTTATTGTCAATTAATGATTTTGTGAATGTCCTGTGCTCCTGTGGTGCTCCTGCAGCCTGCCTGAATATCCCTGACTGTGGGAAGGAGGAGGAGGACGATGGGAGACAACTTGTTTCAACCATAGATTTTATATCTATATATGTATTATATATATAATATAATATTAATAATATATATATATATATATATATATTCTCTTCTGTATTTCAGCACATTGATTCATTCTAGCTTGTGTTCTTCGTCACTTGTATACTAGATTTTATATATCTTATATATATCTTAGTCTATGGCTCCAACTCACTATTTGGACTGCAGTACTCATTTTTGCACGTGCAGTACCTCTATATTGCTCCTTTAATGCCACTACATCTCAAACAATGCACCATCTACTCTTAATACTCTTTTACAGTTTCCTTGAACAAAGCACTTGTCAACCTCCAACTGAGTATCTGCGGCCTGTGGCCATCAGTTGAAGGAATTGTGGCACTTAATGTAATATCTGTGAAGCGGTGCTGTGCTTTTAAAGCACACACAGCTTCACAGAACCTTTGCAAGATACTGTTTTTTTTAAATGTGACTTTCATAGAAATTTGAGTCAAAGTCTTACCAGAGAGGGATTAACTCTGTTGAGCTGGCAAGCCCGAATATGTTTTAAGAATAACGCACTGGAGCTATTTTGTTCACACCTGTACTCATTATTAGTGTATTAGTGAGAGCACATGTGGTTTTAAGTGATGCGCATAGGAAATAGATGGTGCCTCTAATATTTGCCACACCTGGGTGATTATCTCAAGTACACACTCTACGCTGAGCTCTGGGAGAAAATAAACCTTGAGTTTTAAATCATGTTGATTACATTTCCCAACAATTAGCAACATTTGGGTAGCATTTGGGTGCAATTACTATAAACCCATTGCTACATATGAAGTCCATTAGACTGCAAAAGTGGTCAGCAGAAGACTGATGTGTCTGTGCAGATGTGTTGAATGTCAAACAAGGTAAGCTAAGTCAACACTCACTGACACAGATATAAAAAAAAAATCGCATAGACAGCTATTTAGCATAATTATGATGAAATATGCAAACACTGGTTGTCAACCTCATACTGTCAAAATGTTCTGTGCTGAGCTCTGAAATTTCCAACTGTCAATCACAAAGAGAGCGCCAATCAACTGCTCACATCACTGCTTCTCTAGGACAGGTTTCACTAAAGCCTCATAGCTTCCGATTCCTTTTATTGGAAAAGCTGTACAAGTGACGAACTCAGAACACAAGCTAGAATGAATCAGTGTGCTGAAATACAGAAGAATTGATTTTGGTTTTTGTTCCCAGATGGGCTGGCAACTGCAAAATCTACAATGTGTAGTGGAGGAGGACACCTGTTACATTTCAATGTGGATTAATAGTTTATTAAATTAAATCTCCCTGAAATTGGAATAAATAAGAACTCTTAAGCACTTGAGGACAGGATGACATGTTTTACAATCATCAAGTGGCAGCCATTAAAGCAGTTTTTGATACACATTAACAGTGGATCTGTATAAGAATTATGAAAGGGGTCTCTTTTCAAAATTGACAAATGTTTTCTAACATCTGTCATAACAACTTGTACATGTACATGTTTTCAACTTGTTTCACTGCCCCCATGTTACCCAAAAATTAATAATGCAGTGTCAAAGAAGTTCAAAAGAACACATGCATTAAAAAATCTGAAATCCATTTAAAGCCATACCAAAATGCAATAAATAACAGCCTTTTTATTGTTATGAAAAGCCTAATAATTTCAGCTGTAAGACAAAATAAAACAAAACCACAAACATGAGCAAATGGTTGAAATGCTAAACTAACTAAACAGATTCCAAGCGTGCAAACAAATGAGGGAATAAGGTTGGAAGGCACTGGCATTGTTAACTGGCAGGTGGAATCCACCAAACACAATTAAGCTACTCAGCACCAGAGTATGGGCAGCAGCTCCAACCAGTTTTTAGTGCCTCCTAAAATGCAGTTGGCAGCAGCAGACAGCATGGACAACAACACTTAAATCTATGGATGCAGATATGTAAATAGACTGTTCTATTATTTAAATATATGTGCAGGTGTCTAGTTGGTGCTCTGAAATCTCATTGGTCATTGATTGATCTAAATGGGATCCGTATCTGGATACATGATCCGAATAAGAAACAATCAAATCTTTCCTTTGCATTTACACCTGGTATTTCTGATGTGTTCTCTTTGAGATCTGGCAGCAAATCAGCCCAGACTCTCTTAAAAAATCTTTAAAAAGTTTTGTTAGTTGTTGAGTTTGAGGAAACTTTATAAACTCTGTGAAACGCTGTCTACGACATATTTTTAATTATTTGTCCCCTCTTGTAAATTCAGCAAATATAAAGCATTAAGTTATTCCTTTTGTATAAAAAATATTGTGTCAGTCTGTATCAGTGTGTTGCAGTACCAGTGTATATAAGCTTCTCTGTATCTAGATAAATTATATGCCTTGCTAACAGCAGATCAGCTGCACAGATGAATGCAGCACACATAGTTGCACACAGTTATTTCTTAATAAAAATAAGATTCATTATAAGATTCATTTACTAACCCTATTGCGCTCATTTTTTCGCGCATTTCCGTTGAAAAACACATTTTTTGGTGCTTTCATGTATAGATGCCAGCACATTTTATGGATTGCATTTACAGATAACTAAGATCTGAACAGAGTGTGAGAGCTGGTCAAGCAGATCTGATCACATCCCGATCATAACACCTTTGTTCACATGACTTTTCTTTCTCTGGATAATGTGTTTGGATGCAGATCAGATTTTTTACCAGGTGTAAATGGGGTTGGAGAGATAAGCCAATGATCATTGATCTGGGTGTCACTGTCCAGTGATTTTTATGACTGAGAGCAGAAAGTATAATATGCTTTAATAAACTGAATATCTGCTGGTAAAATTGATAAGTGTTTACGTGAAAGGGTCACACATAATTATGTACTTAAGGATTCCCCATCGATTTGTACTGCAGTGAATATAATGTGATACAGTGACATGAAGTCCCACTGTTTACAACTTCAACCCATTATATTCTCTATTCCCCCAGCTCGCATTCCTCAATACTAATCTGACAAAGCATCACTTTGATGATGAGCACTGACTCTATGTATGTGTGCGTGTGTGCATGCACTCGAGACTGTGTGCTTGCGGTGGTGGTTGGCTGTTCTTCGTGTGTGTGTGTGTGTGTGTGTGTGCGAGGAAGTCGGGAGAATAGCCCCTGTGGAATAGTAATCAGCAGAACAAAACGAGTGTTGAAAAAAGAAAAGAAAAGATGAATAGCTGTTGAAATAACACAGAGAGCGGGAGAGGGGGCATGTTGACGGCTCTAATTAAAATCCCGCCCATTAGCTCAGTGTAAATTGGATGATTTATTCTCCCAGGGGAC
Source organism: Lutjanus argentimaculatus (assembly GCA_034769285.1). Classification (NCBI taxonomy): domain Eukaryota; kingdom Metazoa; phylum Chordata; class Actinopteri; order Lutjaniformes; family Lutjanidae; genus Lutjanus; species Lutjanus argentimaculatus. Next base: position 27,812,248 of record JAWZSL010000017.1, on the reverse strand, counting down.
TGACTGACAATCAAATGATGCTGGTGGTATTAAAACGGATGTGAAACGGGTATCATCATGCTTGTGATGTGAGGATCGCTAAATGAAAATTGTTGTAGTTTTGATACCACTAATTCGCACAACTCATAAGCCAATCAGAATCACTTGATCTCCAAACACAACTTGTGCAGACATAGATACATTTAATGGAAATGGTGCACAGATGTGACATAAATATATAAGTACATGTTTATGACATGACATGAATATGTGTCATAATTCAATTCATACTGGAGGACATGGATCAATGACTAAATAGTCCCTCACTTGCTATATTGCAAGTGGCAATTGCAGAAGAGGTGGACAGAAAACTATAGTATGTAGATGGTAGGGAAAGAGGACAAAGTGGAAATGTGCCCCTTTTTCAACAGAGAAGAAAATGGCAGAACATCCTGGCATACAAGTCTCAAAATTAACTTTTTTCCAATAAAAGGTATTCGTTTTACAGTGTTTAATATACAGAGCCTAATGTTACATACCTCACTCTGCTTACTAATGGTGCAACTTGTAGTGAAAATGCTAAATGCGAAATCATTCTTAGCTGATGGGTTGTGAGATTGGGAAAATATAGACTTGACTTTTCTGAGATAAAAAAAAGCTGCAAAAAATAACTGCATATTTTTTCAAATAGTTAGTAGGACTCTATATATATAAGCATGCACTGTAACTAACGTTACATTTTTACACCATGTGATGTTAACTTACATGCTACACACATGTTTTGTTGTTTGAGTGGTACAATATGTTTAGCTATACAGGTTCCTGGGCGTACATCAAAATAACAAACCTATGTAATTGACTGCCCATGAATGTGAGAATTGTCCCACACATTGCATTTTTGCATCCCAGGTGCTAATGTTATTGTCCCCAAGACAATGGGACATCCTTAATTCGAGCGCTGCCAGTATGCAGGGTGATTCTGGTCAGCAGGTCAATTTGCTAGATCTAGAGCAATATTCCTGACATGCAAGGCAACTCTGTGTCATCGGCAAGTCAGTTTGCCAGAAACAGGGCAATATTTCTGTAATCCACGTCTATTGGACCTTTTTGGCAGCATGTTTTGAAAGTGTCAGGGTGACATTTGCATATTCAGGGGGTTTTGCATTTTTGGCAGCTCATTGTTACTCAGGCGAAGCAGTATTGCAACCGAACATTGCTGCATTAGTATGGATGAGGCTAGGTTGCAAGGAATGCTGTAGGCAAATTGTGATATGAGCCAACACTTTGCTTGAGGAGATGTTTGGGTCAATGACGTGATCGGAAAATCATTAATTTAATAAATGTAACCACAAACATGAATTGTCATTTATAAGACATTGTTTGAGTCAAGGTTATTATAGTTAATAAACTAAACTAAAAACTAAAACTAGCTGTCAACAGAACATTTTGGAATTTTGGATAACTGAAATAAAAATACATCTGAGAAAAAAGTAGACAGTATACAGTATAAACAGTAACAGTATAAAATAAAAATAGGCAATGTCTTTGGCCTTTGACAGTTTCATCAACTTTGTCAATACAACAAACATGATGAGGCATTCACAAAGTGTTTTGTCTCCATTGTAATAATTTTTCAAATCTTGCCCCTGACAGATACCCTATATATTATAGAGAAAACCTAAAACTAAAATCAAATATTTTTAAGCAATAAAAACTAAACTGAAACAAGAAAACGATTTCTGGAAACTAAACTGTATTGAAAACAGAAGTGCAGTCCCACTGCATCCTCTGCCCCCACAGAAACAAAGCTTAGAGCACCAGAGTTACATGTCAGCCCCATTCTCTGACTCATAAGTTACTGTTGAGGTAGAAATCACCACCCCCTGCTGAGCTGTCAGTGCCAAAAGTACTGACTTGTCCCAAGCTGAAAATATTTCCATACCGCCAGCTGCTGCTTTTTTTTTAAACAACTTTGTTTATTGGTGTTTAATACACAAATTGACAATAATGTTACAATACTTGAAAATGACAGTATCATGTGGAAGCAGAACAATAGACGAATCATACAGCACATAACAACAAAAAAAGAAAAGCAAAAAAGAGAAGAAAAAGAAAAGAAACAACAACAACAGTCAGCTTGGTCATATTTCACATTTTACAGTAAGCATGGTTACCTCATCCTTCAAGAGTGGGTCCTCATTTTGGGATAACTGGGAAAATAATTTTCTCTGCATAGGCAAAGAAAGGCCCCCACATCTTTCTAAATTTCTTGGAAGAGCCCTTCATTGTACATCAGATTTTTCCAGCTGTAAATTATTTAAAATTTCTTTTATCCACAGAGAGTGGGAGGTTGGTATTGGTGATTTCCACCTCATTAATATGAGGCATCTAGCCAATAAAGTTGCAAAAGCTATTAGATCTACTTGATGCTCAGACAAGGGTAACTGAGAGGTGCCAAACAGAGCAGTGGAGGCATTAGGTGCTATAAGTGTCCCACTTATCTCCGACAATGTATCAAAAATTGCAGCCCAATAGTTATGCAGAGATGTACAGGACCAGAACATATGTACGTGGTTTGCAGGTGAGCTGCTTCTTTTTTTTTTTTAATAATCAGATTACATTAGATTAGAATGATCCTTGATTGATTGAGTCATAAATGAATCAAAGAATAGGAGAACAGGACAAACAAAAAATCCCAAATTACAAGCATCTGTTTTGGCTGAGCTGGTGAGGTCCCAGATAGCTTCATGTACGGGGGGAAAAATGGCATTATGGCCAATTTTCAAAAATTATTATTTTTATTACCAGCATTAAACTTAGCATAGTGTTAGTCATGTGGAGCCATCTCCTCCATGGTCAACACAGGGCTCAAAAGACACAGCCTCTCTCATGTGTACTTGTACTCCACAAAACAGGACACGTGTCCTTTTGAATGTTAGGGAGCGTGCGCTTGTTTGTGCTTACATATCTAGATGTATTGTGTGTGTGTGTGTGTGTGTGTGTGTGTGTGTGTGTGTGTGTGTGTGTGTGGGGTGTGTGTGTGTGTGTGTGTGTGTGTGTGTGTGTGTGTGGACCTCTAAGATTGGCTGAGTTATTTAGATCCCCCTAGTCCTTCAATAGAGGACTTCAAATTGATTTAGCTGAATTGCCTTTCAAAGCTACTTCAATTTCACCCCTATGCAAATTTACACTCCTTCCTCTGTCTTTCTTTCTATCACTCATTTTCTCTTTCTCCCTCACTCACACCATCCCCCCTCCATCCCAACTCCATCTATCCGTCTTCCTCACCCCACCGCCCAACTTTCCTCTTTGCCATTCCACCCTCCTCATGCTTCCTTTCCCCTTTTCCTCCATCCTCTCCTCCTTTTCCCAGTGCCGCCTCAACACTCACCACCCTCTTTATATTTTTCTTTTTTTATCATTCATGTCCCCCTATGCTCCCCCTCTCCTTGCCTGCATGTTCACTCCCAATAATAGTGTGCAGCACATAAGAGGCCATGTGTTAGTGTAGCAGTCTCACAGCCAGTTAGTCCGCTTGTCAGCAGTGTGTGTGTGTGTGTGTGTGTGTGTGTGTGCCTTTGAGTGTGTTAGGGTGTGACAGCAAAGCAGTGAATCATTTAGTTAGCTCCCCTTGTCTGCGCCGCAGTCTGACTCTGGTTGGTGCGTGTGTTGGGGTGTGTGTGTGTGTGTGTGTGTGTGTGTGTGTGTGTGTGTGTGTGTGTGTGTGTGTGTGTGTGTCAGGCGGACTAAGAGACCTTGACAACATCAACACAATTGCAAGTCCATAAAATGGCTGCAACGTTTTAGCTTATGTACCTGGAAATGACTTCTGGCATAAACCGCTTGTCAGCTTACACACACTCACACACACACACTCAAACACATACACACAGATATACTCACTAACACTGTCCTCGATAACACACACACACACACACACACAGACCTGTCAAGTTGACAGTGAGGTTAACTAACTCCTCTTTGTTTCAGTATACACATGCAAACATTTACTGTATTGTCTGTAAAACACACACACCTGCACTGTGTGCATGCACGCAAAATGCACACTCTCCATATGAATCTGCACACACACACATACACACACACTCACTCGGGTTCTGTGGTGCTGCCTTGCTGCATCTTTTACTGAGGAATCGTTAAATTTTTTTGATGGATTCAGCAGTAGGGGGTCGGACTGAGATAGTGTCTATTGATTTTATATTTGGCAGACTGCGCTCGGGCCACTTAGTCCTGCAATATACCTTACTCTCCCTCTCTTTCTCTCCCTCTATCTCACACTCACACCATCAGTCTCTGCTTCTCTCCCCCTGTGCACTGTAAAAAAAAAAAAAAACATGCAGAAATTTTCAAAACTTAATGTCTTTCGACTTGAAGTGATGAGTTGAATGAATGTTATGTTTGACTTGGGAAGGTTATTTAAAAAAATATTTTGATACAGTTCCTAATTACTTGTTAAAAAATGTGCTCAGTAACCTAATCCAAGTATAAGAATATTAAAGTAATGTAACCTGATTACTTTACTAGATAGGATGAATTGTTAAGCTTAATATGTTTTATGCTCGCTGTTAAGTTTATTGTTTGTCCAGCTATTCTTTCCGTTGTTATGCACAAATGCATGTGTAAATTAATAGCAGCGGTTATGGGCATTTAAATTTACTTTATTATGCAGCTATTTATACTCAAACTTAAAGTAGACTGGCATAAACTCATTCTGGGGCCCCTGTTTTTACCCACACACCATCCTGGTCACCAGCATCACCAACTACAGTCCCAAAATATTTTTTCAGTAGTAGTATTGACAGGTTAGCTAACTAATTGGATGTCTATGCAGCTAATTAGCGATTGGTCCTTCGTGTAACATTTCTTTAAAGTAAACGTTGAGTTCTTGACTGATAACAGTATTTACACAGCTGAAGCAGATCTGTCACTGTACTGTGATATTGTTCCTTTTTTTCTGGTCTACAGACAAAATAATGTTGAGATTTCCAATCAGTGATGCATTTTTTTTTCACTAGCGGGCATGATAATGAACTTGTGAAGTTTGTTGAACACGTTTTCTTTGACAGTTTATTTGACTAGAAAAGTTTATTTATTACTTTTTTAAGTTAAAACAAATAGTTTATTTTTTACAGTGTATGCTTATGTTACTCTTTTTTCCTCACTGTCCTTCTCTCTTTCCCTTTTTTCCCCACCTTTCTCTCACTCAGATGGTCTCTGTCCTCTTTTTATATCTGAAATGCTCCTTTATACTCTTTCTCCAGCAGTCTCATCTGCTCTCTCTGTCTGCCTTTTTCTCACCCACTCCTCCTCTTCTGTCCACCTTTTCTCATTTGTTGTCTTAATCTTATCTTCCCAAATATTTTTCTTGTCTTTTTTTGTCACTTTTTCTCTGTTACATTCCCTCCTCCAGCCCCCTTTCACTCCATTTCCCATCCTCTTTCTTCTCCTCTTTTCTGCTTCTTCACCTGTTTTACACCCGATCCATCCAGCCCCCCTCCCTCCCTGCCTGCCATTTTCTGCTGCCTCATCTTTTTATTACTTTTCCCTCCATCCTTCCTCCCCTTTTCCTTCTCCATTCCTTCACAATATTTCTCTCGCTCCCCTCATCCTTTTGTACCTTTGCTGCCACTTTTCTGCTTCCTAAGATTTTTACCACATCCTCTCTCTCTTTCCTTTTCCTTCTTCTTCTACCTTTTTTAAACAAACTCTATATCCTCCTCTTCCAGACACATACATTCTTTCCTATTCCATTCTTATTTTTATTTCACTCTCCTTCCCGTCCTGTTTATATATTATTATTCTGTGCCTCAGTCATTTTTTCCTCCTACTTCCTCTTTTCTTTCCCCTCTTTTTCTCTCTTTTCAGACTTTTCTCGATCCTGTTTTCTTTCCTCTATTCATTTATTCATCTTGTCCTTGTTTTTGTCATTTTCACTCTCTATGAATGCTCTACAGATATGAAATATTTCCTGACCATGACATTTGAATAGCCTTTTTGTCAAAGTCCTCCTCAGTCCTCCTACAACTTTTGTTTCCTTTCCTTTTTCTTTTTTTCCTACTGTCTTCAGTTCCAACACTTCTTTTTTGTAAAGCTGCTAGCATTTTCGGACATTATACATCATTGTCAAATTATTCATGAGAGCTTTGTATAATTACCACAAACTAATGAGACCATGGTCAAGAGGATTTGTTGCCTCTACTCCATGCCAGTGGTAATGTTGAAAAATTGTAAGAGGATGTTGGTGATTTTCCCATGCCCCCACCTCGCTTCCTCTACTCTGTGCAAACAAGTATAAGCAGGGTAAAGAAATCCTCTTTGTGTCACAAAGAAATTCTACAGATTTTAAGTGACATCCGACCCCACCGCAGACTGGAGAGATTCGGATGTAGTCTGTGTGTGCTGTCACCCATTTTGAAGGAGATTTTGAAGCTTGGAGACTGGATTTTCAGTTGTTGTTTCAAAGCCAAAAAAATCAAATTTTGGCTCAAGTGTTGAGCCTATTAAGAACCAAGCAGACAGCAGCCACAACAGCTGAGTGTAATTATGGCAAAAATACAAATGTATTTTTCTTTGAGTTTTATTGTCTGTTTAATAGAACAATATTTTTATGCCTCCCTATATGGACGGAGGAATTATGTTTTGCTTTGTCCATTCGTCTCATTCTTGTGCACACAATATCTCAAGAACCCCCTGGCCCCCCGTCCACTTGGACTCAAGAATGAGCTGATTGTAATTTGGAGGTCAAGGGTTATAAGGTTATAAGTTGTCATACACTAATTATGACAAAATTTCATATAGATGTCTAACAGGATAAAATGATGAGCTCATAACATTCAGCCCTCTATCAACTGCAAGCCCGTGATTCTAGTTTTCAAACATCACCAAGACACATTACAAGAAGTGAATTACAAATTAGACGTACAACAAAGTTAGATCACTGGAGAGTTTCTGGGTTCTTCCACTTCATGAGCCTTGTGGACCCACCACCTGCAAGGCTGGATGTAAGAGGTGGGTGCATTGCCAGTTAAGAGACAGGTGAAGGGCCACAGCACGCTTGCCCAATGCTATTTATCTTTGGTAGCTGTCAGTTGTTAATGGAAAAATGAGAAATAGAGCGCAGAAGCTGGTCAAAGATGTGTTATCATGGTTCCCGATATCTCTGGAATGACAGCCACAAATGTTCACTTGGAGTCAAGGATGAACCGACCATAACTCAAGAACTTATATGCTAATTATGACAAAATTTCACACAGATGTCTAATAGGATAAAATGATGATGTGATGACATTTTATATACAAAAGGTCAAAGGTAAACTTCACTGTGACATCATAATGTTCAGCTCTCTATCAGTCCTCTGCACTCCTGTATAAATAGTCTCTAAGTGAACACACCATGTTTCTCACTTGAAATGATTCACAGGAAACATACATGTCAATATATTGATAACTTCAGTTTGGCAAAAAAGTCTTACCACATACAGGAGTCTGGACAGACATGAATCAAAACTGCAACTTGACTGATTGGTGGAAGCATACAATTGTGAGGTGGTAATTCTAGTTTTGTCTTTTTTTATTGCCTCCTTTCCTTCCCTCTAGCTTTTTCTTTTCTCTCTAAACTTTGCTTCTCCCCCTTTTCCTCATCATGTTCATGTGTGTGTGTGCGTGCATCCACGTACAAGTGATTCAGTCATTATATGAACAGAGAGCTGACTATATTCTGAATGGGATGGTGTCAATGCTTTAGTTTGCATATGTCCACATGTGTGACGGGAAGTGTACTCATAGTGTGTGTGTGTGTGTGTGTGTGTGTGTTGTGTGTGTGTGTTCAGTGCTAACATTTGCTTTGTGTCTGTCTTTACTGTAGTCAGTGTACCATGACACCTGTTTGAACTAATTAACTGAGTTGACTGAGGTGATTAGATCTATATTCTCATACCAGTATTACTAATCCTGGAGAGTAATGGACTGTCACTCTGAGCCTGCAGCCATTTCAATATGTTCACTTGAGACTCTCTCTTCTCTTTCTTTTGCCCCTCATTACACTCTCTGACGACGTTTCATCTTTTTTTTTCTTCTTCTTCCAGCTTGTTTAGTTTAATGAAGCGATAATTCTGGTATTCCAATAAATAGACTATTAATACACATTTGAGTAAACCCAACGGGGAACTTGGAATGTTTTTTTCAGAGGAATATTACAGAAGAAGTGCACATTTTGGGAAGACAAAGTTTCCCTGAAGTTCATTATTTAAAGATCAGATATTTACCTGTTCAACCCACTGGCTCTGGTTACATAATACACCATTTGCATGATTTTTCTTATTTTTCTAAGTTTTTATGTGGATACAAGTTGAAAAGAAATCACACTTTGTTGCTTCTGTGAGTGACATTTTCAGATTTACAGATTATCAGCTGCGTGAACAGGCAGGCTGTGGACAGCGATGAGAGGGATAGATAATGTTCACATGGCAAAACTCCTCTTCACAGCTTCCCAGCAGGCTTAAAGCTCAGACTGAGACCAATAATCCTGAAGTCAAACGGCAAGTCACTCTCCGCCATCTGTCCCTGCATTCACTTTTCCCCCTCAAGAATCTTAGAGCAGAAGAATGCAGCAGAAGTTAGTCGGGTATAGTATTCTTTGAATTCATTTGATCTGAGCATTTGTTATCCTTGTGTGGTCCTTAATCGCATGCCATCAGGACTTAAGAGGATGTGTGTTCTCTTGGTTAAAATCAGTATCTTATGGTGAAGTGTAAATCTTTTTAATTCTTCTTCTTGTGCCCGTAGAAAATGTTCTAATTCTGCCTTTAAATAAAGAGAAAAACAACAAGGGGGCACAAAAGCTTCAGAGTGCTCTCACATCTTTTAGAGCAGGGGTTCTCAAAGTGTGGCATGTGGACCAGTGGCAGGCCTTGGAAACATTTTGTGTGGCCCCCAAATATGTCATGAAATGCATTATATTTTAATTATCTAAAGACCATTGTTTTTTTTAGAATATTTTTTGAGCTTTTATTCCTTTAATTTATAGGACAGGAAAGGGGGACGAAGAGTGGGTGATGACATGCAGCAAAGGGTCACAGGCAGGAATCCGAATCACTGCAGAGGACTCACATCCTCGGCACATAGGGCACACGATCTACCAACTATGTTACGTTGCCATTAGTTGGTCAAAAGAAAATTAATTGCTGCCTATTTTGATAATCAATGAACTGTTTTAATCAATATTCTAGCAAAAACATTTGCTGGTTCCAGCATCTTAAATGTAAAGATTTGCTGCTTTCTTTGTCATTCATGATCGATATGATTGATTGATTGATTCTGAGTAAATGAAGAGTCTTTGAGTTTTGGATTGTTGGTGGAACAGAAGACGCAATATGAAAATATCGCTTTGGGCTCAGGGATATTGCGCTGAGCATTTTTCATGATATTTTGACATTTTAGAGACTAAATGATTAATTGGGTAATCGTCAATAATCGGCAGATTAATTGATAAATAATTGTTAGTTACATTCTTAGTTAGCGATTTTAGTGGACAACTCAGTAGTTTAATGTGGAAGTAAGATGGAAAAGCCTCTGCTGAAAAAACACTGTGTTGCTAAGGAGAAAATGAGGTTTCAGGGAAAATGGATCAACTCTTATTTCGACTGTTCTCGGGGGGGGACACTTAAAGTGATCTGCCTTATCTGCAAACAGGTGAATTCTGTGTTCCAGGAATTTAATGTTAAACACCACTATCAGAGCAATCACAAATCCTATGACGAGGTCATGGGTTTTCCTATAAAGCCCTCATTCATATGCTGTCTCATTAAATTGGCACCCAGTCATTAAAAACCTTAAGAACCTGTGTTTTAAAGGGTCAATCTGCCAGTTTTGCAAGTGAATTTATTATTAAAATCTACTCTGTGCTGTGCCTGAGAAAACAATGGTATGTTTTCTCAGTTTGAAAAAAATAATCACAGATTGGGATTAAGTAGGACAAATTCTCAAAAATAAATAACAGAAAGACCTTCATTTCAAAATGTGAACATGGGTTTTGAAAGATGTTGTTATTCACCAGGCACGTAGGGTTTGACAAAAGATAGATGGAGTTGCATTGTGGAAGTTGTAGGATCCAAGGCTTTAGAGCTTCACCTGCTCAGCGGACAAAATGCAATGGTAACTTAGCCACAGCTGCATCGATTTTGACCTTCCTTTTTCAAATCTGTCTCGAGGAAAACCCCTTTATGTTACTTGAAGTGCTACAGTAAGTCACTGGAGTACCTCCTCAAGACAGTTTACTAGCAAATTCGGCCAGAGAAACGCATGCTGGTCGAAATTGCTTAAAAAGCCTTGTTCCAATGTGTCATTTTGTACAACTTTATTTTTCTACATAATTTCTACACACTTCTCTCAACATACTACTGCCCTCTCCTCCTGTATGACCATTTCCTTCCCTTTTGCCCCCGCCCTCATACTTCCAGCCTCCTTTTCCTCCATCTCTCCAGTCTTTTGAGCGTGAGTGGAGGCATCTTGTTCCAGTCTGTTGGTTGTTCCTTATCAGGCCTCAGACCAAATAACAAAACACGGAGTCTGACAGAGCAATCAGGCAGCGACAACAAAATGCAGGGAGAGTTTTTAGCCTTCTGTTTGTCTGCCTGAAACAAATGAAGCCGGCAGGGGCACTGGCTTACATCAGGGGACAGCTTGTCGCAGATAATGCTCTCATTTGGAAGGAAATTGACCCTGGGCGCTGAATTCGCAACAAGATAAGTTAGTCTAGCTAGAATGCATATAGGATTTTATTGGAACAAGAGGGGGAAAGGAATGTAAAATGGGAAAAAGGAAGAAAAATTACATTATGGCAAAAGATAGGAGATTTCCACGTAGAAAAATTATTTTAATATACAGAATGGCTGCTGCTTATTTTTCTGATTACATATTATTTGTAAAGAATTTCAAGAATCCACTGTTTGTGCTTTGTGTCATCCTAGATTTTCAAAAACAGTCACAATCATTATTCCAGTTATAATGAATCATTAGTGCTGGTATCACCTAATAGTGTTTCTTGCTCTAGTAGTAAGAACAGGAGTAGTGTTTTCCTCCTAAATCAAGAGTGATGTATTTAATCATCAAAGTAGTTGCTCTCCTCTTTCATCAGCTCTCATGTGGCCCTTTGCTCTTATGTATCACTGATTACATTTACATGCACACCAATACGCAGACTACTGGAAGTAATCAGCTTTAGGTGATTTTTCGATTACATTTGCATAGTCCCAAGTAACACAATCTCTCTAATTAACCAAGTATCTGTGCTCATACATTTGGTAGGCTTGTTATAACAGGTTTAAACTCTATTACTACCTTTTATCTCATTATTATATCAAAAAGGGGCTTCTGAAAATCATGACTTGGTAGATTGTTTTTGAACCTTGTTTAATGTAAGAAGCATAATTGACAGAATACATAAACATTTTGTAACTTTTCTTTAATGTAAAATCAAAGTGGATGTTCAACACAAACACTAACTATTAAACAACTTTTACATTTTCTCCAAAAGTGCTCCAGGTTACAGTCAGGCCTTGTTACAATAAATAATGTAACACAGGGAGCACGATCTTGTGAGATCTCAAATGGAACAGGATTTCAGGTGACCTCATGTGGAGGCAGATGTAAACAAACTGGAGAGACGCGTACAGCAGTTCACTGTAGTAAAGCTTTGCAGCAAGAAAAACAGAAGCAGACATTAAACGAGTCTGGATGAGAAAATGTTTGAGGAGACACATCGACATAAGTTGTTTATTCTTAAGCCAGAAAAGGAGGTGAGAGTTTAACTGTTTGTCTGTGAACATTGCTATGCTGCTGGCTAACATTAGCCTGAAGAGCTAGAATGTTTGCAGTTTGCTGCTCCATCTTCTTATAGACTGTCTGTGTTCTCTTTGTCCTGTTCTTGGAATCTGTTGCTTACGCCAACTTCATGTATCTGAGTGTCTGTGACTATGACCAGCACTGCTGTGGCTGTGACGTTACTGTCTGTGTCGCTGTGTGCATAAGTGACCATCCATCATTTGACCGAACAGAATTGGATATGTGACGCTTCTGGTCTCTGGCAAGTCAATCGGTGCATTGTTTAGTCCCTACCAGAGTTTGAGGAGTTATATGCTCCAGGGTTCGTTTCATCTGGACTAAAGAAGGCTGATGTAAACCTGCCCTTGGCCTTACTGGGGACAACAAAAGCATTGTTGGTTAAATCAAGAAAATATGTGGTGTGTTACATTTAACCCCAAGTTCTGTGAATGTGCTTGGGGCATCCTGCTTGTCGTTCCTCATCAACTGTTGCTTTTTTAATGAATAACGGACTCATCATTTACAGACATTCATCTAAGGACTTTCATTAATTTACATTCGTACATTTGTCGACACTGAAAATGGTACACTTTTAGTTAATATACTGTAGTTTAAGAAAGTACAATGTCATTATAAAGAATAAGCTAACTTACTTCATGAATTACACTGTACTTTGTAAATGTGCTGGTAAAACATGTTCAAATACTGAGAATAGCTCACTAATGCAGGTACAGCTTAAGTTGCCTACACGTTCTCTTGTATTTCTCAGGAATAAACTAGAGTAAGTATGAAACTGAACTTTTAAAGTTTAACTTAATATCAAGTTGAAAGCAATTTTTGATTGACTGCTTCTGGAAAGTTCTGAAAGTTTCACATCTGTTGCGCCTGAAAGCACATCTAATGCTGATGTCACAGTGTAGTGACCACAGCCTGAGTATATTTTTTACAGAAAGATAAGAACTTAAACCACTGGAGGTCAACTGGTGTGAAGTTGCTTGTTAAACAGTAACTTAAAGTATAAAAACCACTGTAGGCATCAATAACCAATGTAAAATTATTGGGCATAGGTTTGCTAAACATAAGATATACATAAGCATACTTATAACATCTACAGTACATGAAATTGCCAAAAAATACATAGCAGACACGCTGTGATATGAGTAAAAATATTCTGAGAAATATACTATACAGTATACCTGAGGACACTTTAATTTGACTTTTGACTTTTTCGGCATCAGGCAGTCCATTTTCCCCCTTCATTTTTCAGCACTTCTTCCCTTTATTCTCTGTTTATGACCTTTTCCACCCAGAATTCATTGTTCATTTTCTTCTTCAGCTGATGGAACATTTTTTTGTTTTATTCCTCAGATTCTACAGTGTAATGACATTCCTGTAAGAACAGATTCATCTAGAGGGCGATGGTGTGCTTGGATGAGAAAGACTGCGTGTTTCTGTGTGCGTATGCATGCAAATATGTTCGCAAGTGACTTGATGATATTTAACTAGTCTGTGTGAGTGTGTGTTGTTTAAATGTGCTCACATGTAGATAAGTCAGACAGCCAGTATGTCATATTTAACTAGCGGGCAGGATGTATTCGGGGTGTTTGGTTAAGCAGACAGAGCGTGCCTGCAGGGTCCTCCAGGGCCTGGACCTGTGTGATCCCATTACACCAGTGCCACCAGGACACTCCAGAATGTAAAACCTCCAGTGTACTGGGAAAACCTCATACATCCAGCATGAAGAAAAGCAATAATTTTGCTCTTTTTTGTCTTTTGCTCTTGAAAAGCCAAAACAGGGCACAATTTAGATTGTAATCTTGATAAATTTTCTTATAGAGAGAAAACAATGATGATCATTGAGCTAAATGGAGATATGAGGTTTGTGTTGGACACCAGTGAAAAACAGCTTAGTCAATTTGTATTCAGATGAAGTGGAAGCAGACCAGACTGACACAAAATACTAAACACTCATGTCCCTTTAGCCTGCTTATATGGAGAGAGAAAATGTCACTTGGAAGCACTAAACACAGCCTGTTTAAAAAGTATTGATTTTATACATCATTAACACTTTGGGGTGGGAAATATGGCCAAAATATTCTGTCACAGTATATGTACATTGCCAGTTCTGAAAAAGTTGGGATGCTGTGTAAGCTGTAAATAAAAACAGAAATGCAATGATTTGAACTTTTCAACTTATATTCAGTTGAATACAGCACAAAAACAAGTTATTTAATGTCCAAGTGATAGATAGAACTAAACTTTACTGGGTTTTTTTTGTAAATATATACTCATTCTAAATTTGATAAAGGACCATCCAGATTGTTACCAATGCTAACTTCAAAAGCCATATCTGTGAACACCCCATTAATGCTGAAAGGTACATAAGGTTTTGGAGCAACATATGCTGCCATCCAGATTTTTCAGAGGCTCCCTTTCCTTTTTCAGCAGACAGTCCCAAGACGCATTCTGCAGGTGTTACAACAGTGTGGCTTCATAGTAAAAGAGTTTGGGGTTTGGAAAGACTGGTCTTTCTGCTAGTCCTGACCTGTCTACCATTGAAAACATGCAGGGCATTATGAAGCACAAAATACAGTACGGCAACAGAGTCCCTGGACTGTTGAGCACTCAAACTTCAACAACAGTTAGTGTCCTCAGTTCCCAAACACTTACTGAGTGTTGGTAAAAGAAGAGATGATTCAACACAGAGGTAAACATGCTCCTGCCCAACTTTTTTGGAACATGTTGCAGGCATCAAATTCAGAATGAGTGTATATATTTACAAAAACCTAAAGGTTTACCAACTATAATGAAAATAAATAAAATAATATCTAATTTATATATCCATGGAATATTAAAGAAGATTAATGAATGAATGAATAAACACACCTTTTCTTTTTCAGACTTTTTTTTTTTGGCGTACCGCTTATAGTATATGTGCCTGCTATAATCCTCTAGTCTTGGCTACTGAGCAGCACTACTGAAGAAGCGCACCAAGACAGCTTAAGTCATTTTACTACTCTACCAGATTTTTGTACCTAGTGAAGGAATCACACAGGCAACTTTCTAGTTACCAGCATCAGGACTCATAAAGCTCTAGTGTGCCAGTCAGATTAAGAACAAGATGAATTAATTTGCATTTACCATCTGTGGTCGGCATGATTTGAGAATTTTCTGGCAGAGTAGAAGTTGTCAGCGAGCTCCTAATGGGTGCTTTAAAGGAATTGGTTATTGAGGAAAGTACACATCTTATGTCTTCCGACGGAAATATGTTGCGCTGACAGTGATGAAGACGAAGACAGAGAAAAAAAAATGAGAGAAGATGAAATGCGATGTAAGAAAAGAGCTATGGTGATTGAGATACATTTCCATTTAGATGGGAGGGCAGAGTATTTTTCTGTGGAGAGGGACAGCGTTTTGATGTGAATCACGCTGCAAAGTCATCACGGTAAAATAGAGCTTGTATTTTGCATCTGCATGAGTTTGAATTCAAACTTTGAAGGAGTACATCATAAAAACTTTCCCAAACCCTTGGACTCAACCTCCTGGGCAGACATCAAAAAGAAGCTGTAATGTAATCTTGTTCTGAGAGAGACAGAGATGTGAAATTGAAGCGATTATTTCATCTTTGCGTCTTGTACGACTGTGTGTGTAATTGTATTGAGCTGCCTTCAGGCTGGTTAACCAGCCATTTCAACATTTTTGGGATTGTGATCATTAGCTTTATCCGTGTTCTCACACTAGAATGAAACTCAAGTGGAGGTTTCTGTTTTGTAAGAACTTTAAAGTTTCAACTTCTTTACACAGAATGATGGCGAGAAAAAAAACACTTTCTTTTTGTCATTTTAGCAAATATTTGCAAAGTATGAAACAAAACTTATCCTGTAATAGTTAGTGATTTGTTTTACACATTTATACAATAATAAACTTTATTTGTATAATATAAGTAAACAGCAAAATGTTTTACAGAGCAAGATAAAATAGTAGGCTACATAGTCAGTCAAGATAAAGCAACAAAAACATAAATAAAAACCTGATAAAACAGAGCGTAGAATAAGGAGTTGTCATACTAGAAGAGTGCACATTTTGATTATTAGCTGGAATTTAATTACATATTTTTTCCCAGTAACTGTAATGGATTACAAATATTTATTTTGTAATTTAATTTATTAGTCACTCCCTAACATTGGTAGTAGATTAAGTAGATTAGTCTTGTTTTTGCTCATACTGGCAGGTTAAGACGAGTGAGGAGTCTGCAATTTGTATAGGTTATATATAGGTTTTCTATAGGTTTTCAAGGTTGGACTGTATGTTCACAGCCTGTGAGCATAGAGTCATAAATGTGCACAAAAAATTTCAGGTGGGTCCAGAAGTATTTGAGATTAGCTGCAGACTTGAGACCAGATTTTTGTTGGTCAATGACCAATCGATTTCTGCTGCCTCAAGTTAGCAATGTGCCAACAATGAGCCTGACCACACTTCATTTTAATACCAACCAACCGTGAAGTAACGCTCGTGCGGAGCATGCATGTAAATTTGAGCGGCACAGAATCATATATCTGACGCTTACCGGCCATTCACTGATCATGGCCGGTCAAGCTGAAAACTGTCGATTCCAGTCTCCAGCCAGTCGATCGGTGCAACCTTGCATAGAATTTTTCAAAAGTCTGGTTTTGAATGAGTTTTGAATGAACTGGAGACGGGAGATGAACTTTTTGCTGAGCCCCGAATACAGGGAATAATCCAGACATGATGAGATGAAATAACACATATTATATTTATATTTTAACTGAGCATAAAATCGTGGCAGATACTGTATGTAAAACGCAAATGTTTGCAAAAGGAAGTGGGAATTAATCAGAATAACAAAACTAATTCAAAGCAGTATTTAATGTTAAAGCATTCCTTCTAGTAAATACTCACGTGTCTCTGTGTGTGTGTGAGAGAGAGAGAGTGTGTGTGCGCATCCAACATTCAGACCCTTTCCTTCATCAGCAGTTTGGGGGACCTTGGGGGTGACTAAGGTTCATCTCAGTGGCAACGTCATCACTGTATTGACGCACCAATCAATGTCCTGTATCATCCATCACATGGAGATGCAGAGGTCTAGCGTATAAATATCATTTAAACTCTGCTATTAGTCACTTATTTCACTCACTTTAATGTTTATATTATTTTTTGTTTCCTTTTAGCAACATTAAAAGCTAAACTAGTATAAAGAATAACACTGTATGGTGCAACATGTTTGGATTTAAAACTTGAGGAGAGGATGTGTAATTATGCAAATAAGCAGGATGGATAATCAATATGGAATATATTATACCACAGAATGAAAAACAAATTTGAACCAAGTCCTGCTTGAAATTGTTTATGTGAAGTGATTTCCTCTGTGACCACAATGTGCAAGTGAAACTTTTCACTGTAGCTGCAGCACACTGACTCTGAAGACACTGAAGTGTTTAGAAATCAGGGTTTGTTCCCTTTTCAGCCCTGAACATCTCAGTGAAAGGCTGAAGAGGCTTGTGTCTGAGTAAGAGGTTGTTTTATGAGCTGAACATATTGTTCCAAATTAAAAATATGCATTTATCAGAAATGTTTTCTGAAGCATGAATCATTGTCTACTGATGAGATGAACCAGTGGTAATAGAAATAAAATTAGGTTCTAGTGTGCCTTTTTTCTTTACACTTTCAGCAGTTTCTATTTAACAACCCATAATTTAACCTAATATTTCAATTTGTTTTTGTCTAATTATCCCATAATTACAGAAGTGATGAGGCAGTAATTACAGAATTGCCATGGAGCGAGTATAATTAAGGAGTCTGATATACATCTGTCAAGTTTCAAGGTGGTTCTGTCATTACCTGCCCACTGCCTTTGAACCTTTTAAATCCTCAAATCTATTCTGTTGAATCTTCCACTTTACTTGCAGAGATAAAACTACAAAGCGATGTGTTTGATAGCAGCGGACTATTTCCGTGTCTTCTTATTGTACCTGCATTTAAAGGTGGGTGTCTTTGAATGCATTGTTTAAAATTCTCTCTATTCTTGTATAAAATATAGGCTGCCTTTGTCTTCCTTATTTTGTCCCTCAACTATAGATAGGCAGAGAAGTGATTCCCTTTTCCCAAAGATTTGAAGGATGCAGACAGAGCAAACGATAGAGAGAGATTAATGCATCAAATGATAACAATCTTCATACAGCAAAAGGCTCTTTTGTTGCCGTTAATCATTTAGTGGTGTGTGTTTGTGTGTGCGTGTGTGTGTGTGTACGTGTGTGGGCTACAGTATGTGCCTCTGTGTGTGTGGCCCTATGAATAATGATGACGCCATCATTTCCTCTTCATCCGTATTGGAAAGTAGAAAGAGGCTGGGGAGGACAAGGGGAGGACGAGGGGGGAGTCGGGAGAAACACCAAGGAAAAGTGGAACAAATAGGAGAAGTAAAAGAAGTGTACTGTAGGAAAAGAGAAAGTCTACTGATTTTTTTTTGATAAATTGTTTTTCCATTTTCTATGACAGATTAATTTGTTATAATAGCGATTCTGTTTAAAATCAGTTCATGAAAACTTTATCATTCATTAACTCCAGAGCTGCTCGGTGCATGTGGCATTTTATCTTAAGTAGTGCAGTGTCCGTTCGGTGCAGGCTAATTGCTTTGCCCCAGAAGCGCTGCTTGCATTGTTGACGAGAACCGACATGCAGAGGTGGAGTGTTTGTCGTGCACTGCTCCTCCTATGGATTTCACACCAACACAGCGCTCTCTTGGGCCCTCAGCAATACACCCGCCAAGTGTGAAGTCGGTTGGACTTACAGTTGGGGAGATATGTGAAGAACACTGGGGTTGGGCTGATGGCTGACAGTCATTGCCCGCTGAGCCCTGTACCATCACACCATTGTAATTTAAAAGCCTTCTGTATGTGAGGTAGTGTGTTCCCTCGGAGTTGCTGTAAGCAAGAGTTGTTGGCAAAGTTGTGTTTTTGACACGTGGGACAGAAAATAAAAAGAAGCTGTTGCTGCTGGTCACTTTCACTAATGTTACATTTCCACATCCTTTCTAACCTTCCCAGTTAGGTGAGGCCAAGACCTCAGTTACATGGTGGCAGCGTTGTTTCTTTTCTGCGGCCTGCTGTTAGCATGTTTCTTTCAATTGTGCCATTGTTATTTTCTTAGCTTGTGGTGGACATGTGGTGCAGAGTGAAGTCCCTTTTAAACCTGGCACTGGGATCTCTGTTGGACATGTGCCTGGCAGGGATATGAGAGTCGATCTGCCAGAGTTTTCCTGGTGAGTGAGACAGTTGTGATGTTGCTGTCGATGTGACAGTGGGACCGACAGTGGCGGTGACCACAGTGCTGAGCCGGTGAGCAAGTTAGCTTTACTGCAGTAGCACATGTACAATTAGACCAAACGTTTGATGACAATGCAGATTTTATGTTGCTGAAGATTTAAGGAAATAAATCAACACTTTAGAAAATGCACTTACTTGCTGTCATTGGAGAGTAAGATCAGAAGAAGCATAAAGGAAACAGGGGATAACAGCTAATGTGGCTCTAGTCTGAAATTTTAAAAATGTCTTTTTAACCTACTAATTAACATATTTCTATAAAAGGGTTACAGTACTATCTCTTGTACGAAGAATAGTTTATTAATCTGCCCAGTACTTCTGTGCACGTCACTGGCTTTGGCATGGTTTCGCCAAATCAGTGAACACAGGTTATATGAAGGTACAGGCCTCCGTACAGGTGTGATGGTACCAAACCTAGTAACCTAACCCTGATGACAAGAGTGCTGTAAACTGCACACAGTAGGCCCTAGTGACAGATTTAATGCAATTGTAAAGATTTCAGCTGAACGTATTTAAAGGTGCCATGGAGAGTTTCCTGATAACAAAGAAAGTTTCTGTTTGCATACAGTGTTACTCACTAAAATGCATTGCAAAAATGTCAAATGCATTTCATTCAGCGTTTTTGCTGCAGTGTTTAGCATCACTTGAAGAATAGTGGATAGTAAAATCATTGTTATAATTTAGTCCTGTCATGTCCCTTATAAACTTGTTGGTTGTGTCTTTATTTGGCCTTCAAGTAACGTTTGACGCTGTAAAGTCAGGAGCAGATGAAGAATGGAGAGGACATCCATGGAGAGCTGAGTAGTTTTGAAACATTCTAGGGAAACTCTGCCATTATCAGATAAACTCCAGACGATATTTTAAAAAAGGCAATGAGATGATGATTGAAAAACAGGCAGGAGGAGGTGGAGATGGTGGTTCTGTGGGGTGGGAGGGTTGAGAAACGAAGCTGCTATAACGTGGCGGGCCTCAGAGACACCTGCTGCTGCAGTGGCGATAACTTTTTCACTGCAGAGATAACTTTACACAAGCCCCCTTTTGTCAACCTTCAGGGGGACGCATCTACTGATTGGGGGAGAGGGGGGTGACAGGAGGGAAATGAGGAGGAAGGAGAGAGATAGCGTGAGAAGGATTCACTTGATGCCTCCTCACCTCTATGTGGGACCCTGAGGCGTTCTTATCACACCTCTTAGAAGTATAGCAGCACTGAATGCCACTTTTCCCCATACTTCTCTGCCTGTCTCGCCTATTCAGTCTTCATCCTTTTTCTTGCTTTGTGTCCGTCTTTCTCATTTTAAATGAGGTTGTTCTAGTCCCCGCACGCAGCCTTCCTGCCCTCTTGTTGGTATGTCTTTGAAACTGATATTGTGTGTGAGGGTTTTCATCTAGGTTATTGTTCAATATTCAATTTCAGTACATATTTGTCTTTTCACTAGTGGTGGGGGAAAAAAATCGATACAGCATATTCTCACGATATTTTGCATGGCAACAGTATTGATGCATGGATGGCAAGTGTCGATTTTTTATTACAGAATTTATTAAACCTACTATAAGGAACTTTAACATTTTGTTGATTTTGGAGGTCCCTTTGACAAAGCGAAGTGTTTCCACTTCACTAACCACAAAACGTAAAAATATCTCCTCCTGCTTCTTTTTATCCAGCTAGCGGACTGCTTGCTGTAACTGGAAAATGTAAACATAAGCTCATTTCATTTTATTTCAAGGAGAATCCGACCCAGTGGCAGCCATTAAAAATAATTATCGTGGAATGGTCTTGTTTGCTTATGTAGGTCGTATAGAGGCATCAGTAATGAATTAACTGTTTCATATTGCAAATACAAATTAAACTTTTTGGTACCAGAATAATAAAAACATTGCTTTTTCAGTAGACTAGATGGTGCTGAGTCTTTTTTTCTGGTGAGGTCAGCAGAGGTTGGCTGGTCAGTCTGTCTGTAATAAAAAAATGACTGAAGTGAGATGAACAGAATGAAAACATTATCTAAAGTTTTCCTTTGGGGACATAATTTGCAATTGATAAAAGGTAATAAATCACAATATCACAATTTATATTAAGGCATTATTCATCATTATTCATTATTCATCATACTGCAAAATCACAATAATATTGTATTGTGACTCTGATCCCTATTTTCACACTCATCTCACACTGCAAAATGCTTAAATAATTAAATACTTAAAAGGAGTCTAAGTTGTAACTATGGCTTTGTTTGTTTTATTAAATCATTTACCAAAGATTTATTGATCACATATATACATATATAATATATATATATATATGTATATGTATATAAACACACACACACACACACACACACACATAAATAACATTTTGGGTTGACAGGCTTTGAAATTGTATCCTTCTTCATGCTGACGCTGTTAGATTAGCTGGAGGATCATTCTAATGGACTTTCTGACTTTCTGGGAAAGTACTGCAAGGCATCTGGTCCCAGATCCACTTATTAACAATGTAAAGGCCATTGCAGACTCAGTGGATTATTGTAAAAACCCTTTACTAATGACTTTTAAGTTTTTAAGTCACAGTTGACTCACTTGTCCTTGCTGTTGGCCGATTGGAAGGTGGCCAGTGATCCTCGACTAATATGATGGACTGCTGTGCCTAAAAACACAATGGGAGTCTTATTTTAAAGAATGATAAACACCAGCCAAAAGGATTTTTTTCATAACATGGTAACCCTAAAGTTTTCACCTTTTGGAGTGAGGTTTTGGCCTGACAAGACATTTCTCAAGATGTTAAATTTAGGATACTAATGTGGGTTTAACATCAAAGTTAGAATTCTGATTAGGCTTGGCTTAAGTAAAGTTAGAGAGAAGCTCCACTGGAAATCTCTTCTCTCTATGAAATATTCAGCTCCTGTAGGCTTGAAAGTTGACTCTGAAAAGTTTGGACCTTTCTCTATAATGGCAACTTTAGTCAACTTGGATTCAAAGCTGTTACATCAAATTGTATATATAAACTTCCCAAACCAATCCAACAGCGTAATCAATGTTTCCATTACTCCAAACTTTCCGTATTGTACTGTCACCTCCTCATAGCTCTGTTACAGACAAAGATGGAGACCTTCAGACAGACAACTTAGACAGGTAAGGTATCTCCAAAGCCCTCTACAGACAGAGTTAGGTGATGAATGGAATCCAGATTGATTTTGGCATGGCCACACAATGTCCTCTGTGTATTGTGCCATTGAAAAGATCGGCCACGTCCTGACATCTTTGATTCCTGTAGATCCCCCTTTGGCTCTGAAGCTGGCTAACAATCAGAGCTGGGGTAAGAAGTTGGCAGGCTGCAAGAAGGAATGAGAGGAGGACAGGGAGAGATGGAAGCAGAAGAGAAGAGGACACAGGAAAGGAAACAGAAGGAACAGTTTAGCACAAGAGGGGCGGAAATGGGAAAAAGAAATGTGGAACTGTAGGTGCAAAGTGGAGGCCTGTGCTGGAGGGGGGAGTACAGAATTGTTTTCACACATAAGTGGAAAATCTCAATCTGTTAAGGCAATTTGACTGCAAGACACATTAACACCATAACTGGTATTCCATGCTGACATATTGTGTGAACAGGAACTGAACATTACAGCTACAATGTGGGTCTGCACAAGGCCATGGCACTCTCACACATGTGATTTATCATTTCTGATCAGAGAGGCATTTATCCATAGTCAGTGTATTACCTACAATAGCTGGTGTTCAGCATGCCCCCAGTTAGGGGAAGCAGCAGGAATACCAGTGTGGGAAGCTAAGCAATGTACTGCTGTAGACAGGGTCAGCATCCAAATACACTTTGGCAATGAAAAAGCACACCTTGAAAAAAATCTGTCAGTTTACGTTATATTTAGAGAATTTTCACCACTTAATCTTGCAGTCAGAAAGTCTTTTATGATAGAAATCATAGTTATATGAGCACTGTCGCTCTGTCCAAAATAACCAGACTTCATTGGCAAAATGGCTAATTTTACCTTGCAGAACACATTCTGGCCTGCCGTGGCATCGATCTGTTAGTTTGTTTGTCTTATTGTGTGACTTTGGTGAATCTGGATCTGAATCTGTTTTAAAACAACAAAGTCACGTATAACATCAACAAACTAACAGACTGAGGCAGCAGCAGACTGTTCTGTGATGTAAAATTACTGTTTTTGCAAAAGGAGTTTGGTAGAATAAGAGAGAGAGTGATATTTGACTTGTATAATGGCAGCCTCCCATCTGAAAAGGTTGTCTGACAGCAACTGACAGCATTGAAAATATCCTAAATATTGCATACTCTTATAGATATTGATTTTTTTTTAGATAGGCTAAAGTATGTTTTGCTGCTGACTCTGTCCACAGCAGTACTTTGCTGCTGGTACTCCTCTCTGCTTCTCCAAACTGGGTGTGTGTTGACCAGTATCTACTGTAGATCACACACTGACTGTCAAGAAGTACCTCATTCAATCCCACAATAAATAATTCAAACTATCCCTTTAAAGGACAAAGATGGTGATACTGGTGATATAGCTTATTCCTCTGTGCTCTAGACCTCCAATGTATAGGCCTCCAATGTTGTCCATAAAAATACCCAAAACACATAAATGAACTGTGTTGTTGCACTGGATGACATGTTATTTCAAGTCTGCTTACCCTCAGACCCGTTACGCAAAGCTGTCTATTTGGCCCACGCTCAGGCTCTTCAAACATGGTGTCATGTAGGTTATCTAGAAGCTAACATGGCCAAGACAAAATAACTAATTATTTGCACAAAACAAGATCTAAAAATAGAGCAAGTTTCACTTGATGGCCAACATGTGGAAACTGTCGAATTTTAAATGGCATGGTACTGTTCTGGACTCATCTGAAAACAGAGATGCTCACAGCGACTTAACGTTCTTAGGAGACTCAGTGACCTCTGTGTCAGTCAGTCACATTTTTTAATCTGTGCACAAAACTATTGTGGAAAGTTTTTAACTTTTCATCTTCATGCTTTGTGCAGTCACCTGAATTGTACACTGAATAATAAACTTTAAAGGATTGTGTCAATGGCAGATAAAACTCCTAAACCTATGGGATTAGATCACTGACATAATTCGCACGCGCGCAAATGGGATCTGCGCGTGCAAATCAAACATCCGCGCGCACATTTTTTTTCCATAGAGTGGAAAAAAAATCATTGCACTTAAAGCTTATATTTTATTTTATATTTTAAAGCTTGTATTTTTCCTGTATGCATACTCAAGCATTTATTGAAGGTTTATATATATATATATTCAAACATTCAACTCAAGACACCAAACATGTCATTCAGGCATTCAGGGCTGTGGTTTGTTCTGTTTGTCCTAGTGGTGTTGCCGTACCTTGCTGTCCATTGGCGAAATCGCTCAACCCAATTATATTCAGGGATACAATGGTGATTGGCATGCCCCCCCCAGGCCCGCCCCCTTACTGACAAAAACCGCCCACTGAAAAAAAGCACCCGCGTGCAAGCAGGGGAAAGTTTTCCGAGCGAGGAGAGGAGAGTTTCGCGAGCGAGCAATCTGCGCACGCGCGAGGAGGGGAAAGTATTGCGAGCAGACTCTGCGTATGCTCGAGCTGTTTTTCTCCTCGCAGGCTACAATATTGCTCCAGGGGTAAGAGATGCAGGATATAAAATAGCTCGCAAGTGCTTTGAAAGCACTCTATGGAAAAAAATGCGCGTGCGGATGTTTGATTTGCGTGCGCGCGAATTATGTCAGTGATCTAATCCCATATAAACCCAACTTCTTATGAAAAGACGAGGAAGAAGGCGAGGAGCATCCCGACAGACAGTTCCCATCTCTCTTCAGCCAGTTTGAGCCTTTTAGATCTGGGAGGCACTACAGAGTCCCTCTGGCAACTAAAAATGTATTTAAGAAGTCATTTGTCCCAGCTGCCATCAGTACTCGTAACTCTGTAAAGTGACTGATGAGATCTAAGTCACAGACATGACATGAACTGCATTAAAGGTTAATGTTTGATATGTAATTTGATCTTCCCCTCGTATTTGTTTTATACTAACTGCTGAGTTGTTTATTTGTGTTTTGTGAGCCAAAGACAAATCCAATTCTATTTGATTCTGCACTGTGCGGTAGTGTTGTAAATACTAAAAGCACAGGGCACCACGTGTGTATTGAACCATGGCTGAAAATAGTCCCCAACGAATGTTATATTTACTATTAATGTTTGCTAAAAACTACAGTGCCCTTCTCTGTCAGGAAATTACTTAAAGGCACAGTTCACCTCAAAATCAATAATGGATGTTCTTCCTCTTACCTGTAGTGCTATCTATTATCTCTGATCTTTTACTATTTATCCATATAGATTGTTTTGATGTGAGTTGCAGAGTTTGTACAGATGTCTGCCTTCTCTGTAATATAATGGGACTTAATAGCATTCAGCCTCTGGTAGTCAAGGTGCCGAGTGCCATTTAGTCCCGTTATATAGACAGAAGGCAGACATCTCTATTGCCGCTACATACTGTATCTCCAAAACTCATCAACTCACATCAGAACAGTCCAGATGGATAAATAACGCTACAGGCTTTTTATGAGTGAACTATCCCTTTAATCTTTAGAAGAAATCAAAATATATATTTGTTATTAGTTTTCAGTGGAAATGAGGAGACTTGAGCCTTAGAGCCATTGTTATTTTTGGTCTTTTCATGGGTATTGTTGACACCAAGATAAAGTAAGATTGATACAGAATAACAGCAGCTTATCCTTTAATGCTCTGCTTTTAAGGTACCACAGAAGCTACAGCTTTGATAAATGTGTGTAGAAGGAGAACTGAAAGAGAAGAATAAAGGAGATTGGAGAGCAGAACAGAAGCAGATCATTAAGTGTAGAGGAGAGATAAAAGGTGTAAAGATGGAGGAACGGAGGGTGAAATAGTTCCTATAGCCTATAGTTCTGCTGTTTTACTTCTTCAGCAGTCAAGGCACTGCTCCTTCGGGGAAGCCCAAGTTGTGGATTTTCATAGAAATTTAAACCAAGTCTGTAGGAGGAAACGGTTTCGTCACACGCTGTGGTATTAAAGTGACAAGTCATTTTCATAAAACTTTCTTTTACAAGCCTGTACTGCCAAGAGATGAAGAGTAAAGTGATTGAACCCACACCTACACATAATTATTATGGCAAGCTTTTAGATCTGCTGTCCTAAACACTTAGTGTGGGATAAGTCTTTCTCAAGGAAAATTCTAGGTAGCAGCCCTCTCCTGGTAAGTGCTTTATCAAAGATCATGGCAGCTTACAATAAACCGCTTTCATTTCACTGGCCAATATAATGTACTTTTGATTATTACCTAATGTTTGATGCTGACATCTTTTGCCCACTTCCTTGACAGCTCTTAGAGCCTTTTATCCCCTCTTGGCACTTAGGACACCTAATTTTGTTCCGTGACTGCTGGGAGTGTAGAAGGTAATCCGGCTTGCAAAGATGCTCATGCTAACGTGTGTTTACAGCTTGTTGTACTGCCCTCAAATGGCTAAAAAATCTAATTAATACAGATTTAACACACTGACTTAGTTGTATCAATCTTCTCATCAAACCATAGGACAGACAGCAGTGTTTTCCCTCTAAATGTACAGGCTGGTAAACCACCAGGCCTGTGGGAACCTCCATCAGGCCCCTTTTTGTTTAATGACACAAAAAAAAAGCCAAATATCCGTTTATTCAAGAATCAATGATTTGCGTTTCATGCACACTGTTGTTGTGATGAGCTAATGTTTTGCTAAGGTCATAGGTTACACACCTTATTTATATGCAATAAATGTAGCATATTAAGTCATCCTCTCCTTGCGATCACTTTGTCTGTTGAGTGTTGAACATACTGAGCAAACAAGAATATGAACGCAAATATAAACTGCAGACTGCGTGCTGTACCATCTGACTAAAGCCGACCACATCAGTGCATCCTGCACGCCTCGTCTGTGTGGGGGTTTTATTCAATGCTTACCATCAGGCCTGAAAAAAATTCTAGGGGAAACAGCGGAAAGCAAATAGTTTATGTCCCAAAATGTCGATTCATTCCTTAAGAAAAATAGAAAAAAAAAATCAATCTTCAGTCAGGTCAAAACTTGCCTAGCAACCAGCCCACTTACTGTATATAACCTCGGGATTCCTCCCTGTTTCCAACACGGTGTTCTTTACTTCCCAACCTATTCATCAGACAAAGTGAAGCCTTCATTTTTTGATGCTAAGCCTTAAATAAGAAAAGCCCCTTTTCATAAATATTGATTTCAGTTCAAAGGATCACAGTAGTAACCATGAATTTTGCATCAGGATGGATTTCGATTTTGAGAAATGGCCAACATCAAACCCTGAATGAAGTGAGATTTTCAGTGACCCTTACAGCTGCAGAGTTCAGAGCATGTGCGCTACACAGTACTACAGTCTCCTCTTTCCCTCAGACAGATGGAGAACATGTAACCCGTCTCCTTTTTTCTTCTTTTTACCATCACTCTATTGACCAACAGTGTGACTGCAGTTTTATGATACAGCAGAAGGACCACTGATAACACTTTACCATTGATTGTTCCCCTCTCCTCATTGACTCTAAATCCCAGCGGGCCCGAACTGCCTCTCCCTCCGGACTCATATTTAGTTTGGGCTATAGAAAATAAATGGGTCAGCTTGATGCCATGGTCATTGGCAGAATTTCATACAAAAAGTCACGCAATGTGCAAAGCTATTTATTGTCCTATGGGGAATTAATTTCAACAGAAGAGAAAACAATAGAACCTTTTCCGCAGCAGCCTTTAATGACATGTAATAGTAGTTTAACACAGGTGGTACCAATGATACTAATTAAGGTCCTGTTTCATTTAAGGCAGAGTCAGGGTGCTGCTATTGTGCATGTAGGCTCACTGGAAAGGCTCTGCTCCACTAAATGGAACAGGGCCGTTAGTAACACCTGCGTTTACCCTACCATTTCATATTAATATAGCTGTTGTGAAAAAGGTCTGTAGTGCACACTGTACACTAGTGTTGGGCGATATAAAGGTATAATGATATGCCAGGATATTAAGAAACCCTGACAGTATGTAATGTAATACTGTCAAAAATACAGATGCTGTATTGAGCTGATTTATTGTAGTACGCAGCACACGCCACCAGAGGTCAGTTTCCCTACGAGTGGACAAGGCAGCACAGCTGAGCCAAGAAATATTACATCTGGGGGAGAAAGTTACAGCACTAACTAAGTAAAAAAGAAAAATGCCTCTGCCCTGAGAGTATTTTGTATTCAGTTCTGATGATAAAGGTAAGCCAGCGAACACTGCTGATTGGTCAGAGTAGCGTATCGTAGTGAGCGTGTAACTGTAGCAAGTGTGAGAAAGGGCAAGTGTCAGACTAATTGCTGTCTATGGTGGCAGAGAGTGATGGTGAATGCACACTGAGTAAAGGAACAGGGAGCAGTGAAGCTGTCCTTCTGACTGTAAATGTATAGAGTAGCTTTGAGTTTGTCAGTAAAAATAAAGGCTGCTGTTTCTCAAGCCCGGAGCAGAGTGCTGCGAGGATAAGCTCCGCCTGCGTCAAACAGCACAGTGGAGTAGAGTCGAGCTGAGCAGTTTTACACAAGTTTTACACAAATACCACCATATTTACCCCAATAAAATGTCAGGAAGGTATGAAAAAGCCAACTAAGCCGGCGCCACCACTCCACCACTGAACCTTCAAAAACATCAGCTTACAGCAGGGTTCACTCTGTAATTATGAGTCCAGTCATGATGAATATCTTATTTGATGATTGTGCTTTTTTCTTGATTCAAGATTAAAAGTTGATTTAATTAGTATTTAAAGACTTTACATAAAAGTTAATACATATGGGACATATGGTTGAATGGTTACGTGGCAGCACTGTCACTTGTGGACTTAAAGGGAAAGTATACTCCATCAGAAGTATTTGTTGGATGTTTGATCAGCTCCCCTCTGAGCAGGGTTTTAACTTCTGTCTCTGTTTCTCCTTTATTTATTCTTAACACTCACAACTATTTCTGCAACACTACGAAATGCCTTCCAGGAGAGACGGTCTGAAAATGTGCACCTTTATCCCCCATATTTAAACGATTTTTACGTTGGTTTATTTCAGATGAGGCGAGGAGCATTGACTATAAAAATACTGAGAAATCCTGTGGAGTCTCTGCTTCTTTTGCTCTTTAGGTAGAAGTACAGTAATAGAAATCTGGAGATCCTGCAGTGAACCATTTAGTTAACCTGCCTCTGCTGGAGTGAGAGACAGCAGCCCACATCAATGATCTCAAGGTGAATGAAGCAAAAAAATCAGACAATATGTAGTTCTATGTGCAGAACCTTTGACTATACAATATTAAAGTCACACAGTATTATTACAGTGTAGCTTTGTACACTTAAATATAAGTTTATAAAACTACATCTCAAAGGTGCTTTAGAGATTTATACTGTAAAAATGTGTGTGTTCCATCTTTTGTGGATGTCTGTGTCAGAACTCTGAGCATATGCAGATGCCCACAGACTGTGACTAAGTCATAGTATCTGACCACTGTATCTTGGTAAGTACTCCAAGTCTCAGAAGCTTTAAGCATAAGGGCCCCTGATTTTCAACGGGGCCACCCTTTCTAAAAATAAAAGCACTCAATGAGGTACTTCAAGTCATTTTGGATAAAAGTGTCCGCTAAATACCATTTAGTATATTGTATTGCTCCCATTAATGCAATATGGACCTCACTCTCTCACTGCCCATTGACTTCATCCATTCCCAGTGGGCCATCTATCTGTCCATTGACTGCCATTTAGTGTCAACGGGGCCATAACTCGTTAGCTGAATGACGTTTAGACACTCAGCAGCTCGTTACAAAGGCCAGGGGTTAGATGGCTGTTGAGGGGACACTACATTCTCCCTCTTTCGGCTCCCTGTCAGTTTGTCCACCTTGCTCTTATACATACTCACTGTTCTCACTCACTGTACACACAGTCTGTCACCTCACTTACCCTCTGCCCCCTTTCCTTTTACTTTACAACTCTGTCTTTATCTCTCATTCTCTGTATCTATATTAATGCACATTTATACATTTACTGTATAGATGTAGATGTTATTAACAGGCATGAGGAGTTCACTTGAGAGAAATAATGTAACAATACCTAATGTCCTTTTGCTGTTGTCAGACTTGTGATTTAGCCTCTAGATTTACCAACTTTTTAGTAACATTTCTGAAAAAAGGCATCACAAAAACTTGCTTAAAGGTAGAATATGCAGAATCTGTCAGCTGCTGTTTGTAAACACACCATTCAAAGTTGCTTCCTCCCTCCTGACTCAATGAGAGTGCAGCAGGAGTCGAGATAGAAAGAGAGTGAATGAAGTGAGGGAGTTGTGTTAGCGAGAACAAAACTGTGATTCAGTGAAATAGAACAATATTTTCTGATTGTTTTAAAGTGCTTACATTCTAAAGCAGAAATAAACACTCCCACACATCTGCACAACACAGATTTTGTGTGAATGTACCCAAACTGAACCTTCATCCTGACTGCTGTGTCCTCTCAGTCTGCTCTGTCTGTGTGTGTTTGTAGCTGTGTGTATTTCTCTCTGAATCTGGCTGGTTGCTACGTTTTAAGGAGCGATGGTTTTCAAAAGAGGTCGTTGGGTATGTTGTAAGGGGTCCCCAGCAAATGGAGGGAGAGAATATTTTAAATTAAATTACATGTTTTGGAAGTTGGAACAACAAGGGAAGAAATTGTGTTGGCTGTTTTGATTGATTGTAATTTATAGTGATCTTAGTTTGATCATTGATTAACTATGAAGACAAAATCCTGTCAAATTGGGGTCTGGGGTCTCTGTGCATCAATTTAAAGGAAAATCCTATGCCTTTCAGATGAGTTCAGAGAGTTTGGCTAGCTTGTTTTTCCTGACCAGCAGTGTGACTGAAACATGCAAAGCTACACGGTATGACCAAACAGTCACTGATCACTTTTGTTCTAGGCCTATTCTTTTTACAATTGCTTTTTAATTTGCTATTTTCCACACTTCGGTTGGTAATAAATACAGTACGATTTTCAGTAGCACAGCGTGTACCGTCATGAACATAAAAGAGGAAAGACAGAGTGAGGGAGTTTGTGTGTAAAAAAAACAAAACAGAACAAAAAAGGCAAATATATGCGTGAGAAAGAATGTGTCATTGCAAAGATCTGTTTTAGACACAGACAGATGGAAAGTGTGAATGAGAGAGGGGGAGAGGGGATGAGTTTTTTACCATGACTACCCAAGCAAGACCATTGATTCCACTCCTCACTTGCTGAAACACAGAGCAGACAGAATGTCAATCAATCTGGCTCTTTTTCCCTCTTCATGCCTCTTTCCTTTTTCTCTCCTCGTACATCACTCACAGCATCCCCCTTCCTCCCTGGACAGTATTTATTTCATCCTTCAATGTGGTAAATATCAAATGTCATAATCATACTTAGCTTTTTTTTCATCTCTGTGTGTGATCAAAGGTTTTGACTATGGTAAAAGAGAGGGCAGTGACTTGAAATGCATCGTAAAGAAAATGTTCATGCAGCAGTCCCTTTGCCTCAATAATATTAGATTTCAACTGGGTGTAGCAGCAATATGGCAACACAAAATAATCACTGGCCTGGAGAATAAAGAAAACTTGTTTTTCCATCTGAGTGTAATTCTGTATGTGTGCCTTGAATTTGACCACAGGTAAAACGGTCAGCACTTTGAATTTTGAAAATGGACACCAAACACCAAAAAACAAAAAGCTTGTGCATAAAAATAGACATACAAACACAAACTATGTTCAAATGTTCAAATGTTCACCACATACACATCCGCAGGGCAGCAGGACCTCAGAGAGGTCCTGCTGTGACTGAGAACACAATCACTAAATTATTTTCATTGAAACCATATCACCTTTTTCACACACTTGCTGGAAGCCATAAAAAGCACTGAACAGAAATTGTAGCTCTCTTATCTAAAAATATGGAAATAAAATGTTAGAGAATATGTGATTTATTTTATTTCAGTTTAAAATGGAGGTCGAGGTAAATGTTGAATTCATGTGTTTACCGAATATTAAGTAGGAGCCTCTTTTGATTTGTAATTTTGGGCTGTATGAATAATGACATGACATCATTATGAATGAGCTTTTAAAATCCATCATAATGACTTTTTGACAAATAAATACAGCATCTTGGAAAAAAAAACATTCTAGTATGTTTTAAATACACACGTAGTCTGAGGGCTTATTTTAGGTGTTCTGTTAAATACATGCTGTGGTAAATACCATTCCTAACAATATATACAATTTTATATGTATGTACAGATGCAGGCAACCATTCCAATAATATTCCAGGGTGTATAGAGATGGTTTTTATGTCAACATGGACGTTATAAATTGGCTTAGCAATAGTCCTATTCCATAGGAAAGCTCTGCTTTGTGCTGCTTTTTATACATTTGTTAACCGTTCATCTGTACTTACTACTACAACTGACCAGTCAAACTTTATCCTTGAAGTCTTTTCTTTAGTAAACCTGAAAAGGTATGTTTGAAAAAACGTTGGATAGAGCAAAATCTCTCCTTTTTACAGTTTGCTATTAATCATATATATATATATATATACATATATACAGTTAATGACAAATCAATCAGGAAAACATGTTTTGCAGTATGTTGGTTAGAGCATGTATGATAGAAAATGAAAGAAATGTCAATAAACTATTACACATACCTCCATTTAAATAACATACAAACATTAGTGTATAGTTCAGGGGAAATATGGCAACTGCTGCAGAATTTAGCTAGTTTGAAAATCAAAGATAAAAAACACAGGACAGCTGTCCACATGGCCCTGAAGAGGGTTTCTAATGACACTGACGTATAATGTATTAGAACAAGCAGGTAAAGAAATTATGGTATGTGTAGCTCAGTAATATTTTCAAACCATGTGGAAAAAACTACTTCAGATGGATTAATGTCATACTGTAAAATTAATGAAAGCTTTAGACATTCCCTCTCTTATTATATTACTCTGCATTAGTATTACAGGCATTTCATTTGTAATCTAAGTAAAATTTGAACAAAATGATTATATAATATCTTTCATCTCACTATAGTTACCAAAACTCTCAGACAACTGATGACAGCAAAATTTGATTTTTTCAAGAGCTGCAGTAGTTCAGCGAGGTTACTGTAGGAGAAAACACTTTCGCCATCCAATATCAAATATGTGGAAGAGCTGTGGTTGAAGAATTCTCGAACCTCACATATTGATCCAGAGATCTGTACCCCACCACAGCAAAAGGCCTTACATGAAATAAAAACCTTGTTTCAATTTTGAGAAAGCGGAAAACTGTGCTAGCAGCCGTTCAATAATTTTTCATCTGATAAAGCTCATATCTGATCTTTCTTTAGCTACTGGCCTGTTGATGTATTTTTTCCTACTCTTTGTTGTGTTGCTAATCCTGGGGTGACTAGCCAGAAAGACACGTATTATAGTTGAGGAGCTCTAGCAGATGTGAGATTACAGAAATAGGTCTTTGGGATCAAATGCAAGGTGAATGGAATAAAACAGGAGAAAAATCAGCTTAGGTGAGTTACAAGACAGACAAGAAGAGTCTGGCTGCCCTTAAAGGCATTATATGTAACATTTCAGCATTAAAAAGTTTAAAAACAACCAGACATATGTTGTAGGCTGTTTTTTGTTATGAAACGCAAGAAAACACTTAGGCCAGTGAGCTCATCACTCTATTGTTGACAAATGTTTGTTTTACTAGCAATGAAGACAACAACTCAAATGACCCAGCACTGCTTCACAATGTCCTCAAATGCCGTCTTTTGTTATTGTTTTGATTGAGAAACCCCAAGCGGCACGTAAGCTAAATGGTCACATCAGCATACTTAACATGCTTATAATTAAAATGCAAGCATGTTCATATTTAGCAGGAATAATGTAGCATGTAGCAAACATTTGCAAATAGTGTTTTCAACTATTTTCCAATAAAAGTAGCTCCCAAAGTTGCTACAAGTTGCCAAATGACATCATTTACATATTGATGATGTTATCGCTCAAGCATTTGCATAAAGTTTGTGTTGGTTGCAGCAAGCAAGGGAGAGACCCTCTGAAGCCATATAAAAGATAAAGAAATATAATAATAATAATGCATTATACTTGTATAGCGCTTTTCAAGACACTCAAAGACGCTTTACAAAAGGAAAAAGATAAATCAAATCAAAAGCAGAACAAAAAAACAAACAAACAATAGATAGAACAAAACAAATAAGGGATGAGGAGAAGAAGCTGTTAGTGATTGAAGGCAATATTGAACAGGTGAGTCTTGAGTGATTTCTTGAATATGGAGAGAGGGGGAATCACGGATGGCTTTGGGGAGTGAGTTCCAGAGGGTGGGAGCAGCACAGGATTCGTGCTTAAGTATTTAGACAAATACTCAAACTCACTACAGGGAAATTATATCTGAAGTGAAAATGTACCAAAAAAAATGGGAATGACTAATGGAGGGAAAAAATCAAAGTAACTGTTAAAAAATTTACAAGATCAAACTCACTATTAAAACATTTATAAGATCTGACTCACCATTAAAACATTTACAAGATCAAACTCACCATTAAAATATTTACAAGACTCACAAGATTAAACTCACTGTTTCCATTTGTACAAATGAACATACATATACAAATTTATGGTGGCGCTTCTATGACTCTGTATCGGAGCACCCTAATCCAAAGATCCAGAGAGAAACGGTAAGAGAGGCTCACTCGAACTTTGAAAAGTTCCAATCCAGAGAAAGTTTCAGAGTGAGAGCGTCAACATAACTATAGAAACTCACTACAAGTACACTCCCTCTAATTCAGCGAACAGTGTCTTCCTGCCTGCCAGCACATCACAAAAGAGGGGGAGACAGAGAGACCCCGGCAGTGTTTGCACAATAAGTCGCTAAATTTGTCACTTTTTGAAAATAAAGTTGGAAAGAGGGTCTGAGAAGTTGCTACATCTGACTAATTAGCACTAAACACAAAGTACAGCTGAGGCTGATGGGAATGTCATTAGTTTCAAGTATATTTGATGGGGCTGAACAGTTAATCAAAATTTTTAAAATCGAAGGATGCTCAATATTTGTTAAAGGCGAAATGCGTATCAGAATACCACTTTATATTAAATCCCGTCATGCTGCAGAGATCCTGGTCTACACATCATATTCTACAGACTTAAGAAAAGGTATTTGTTTGATACAGGTCCCCACAAAATCATACCATAATCACTTTGAAAAATTCGTTCCCTTTAATATCGCAAATCATATCGCAACTGCAATATTAATCAGAAGCCTCAGTATTTGGTCGCCAAAGTACTGGACAAAATTTGACCTGATGATATCTACCTTCCAAAACCATTTTAAAACCCATCTTCCAAAATGTTTTCTGACCAGACCACACTATGGTTATGATTTGGCTATGCTTGGGCACAAAAATGACTTGGTACGTAAAAGATTATAGTTTGGGTTACAGCTACTACTTTGATAATCTATGCAGGGATCATGGTCATGGCTAGAAGAAATCAACACTGACTGTTGATAACGGGAAGCGAACAGCTGTCGCTTGTCTCGCAGCCCAATGATCAACGATTGTTAACTCATCCAGCTCTCCAACCTCCTCCCTCTGTGGACTTGGCAGCTCTATAACGTCACATTATTTCAGCCTCCATCGGGAGGACATAGAAGATAATCCATTCGGCTGCTGGAGGTCTTTCTCACTTGAACTTAAACATGTTGCTTTCAGGCTTTTGCTGAAATGACCACTGCAGTCATTTTTCAGGGGAGGACACTTTCATCATTGACTGTACATAATGACAAGTATGTCTGAAAGGGACTCTGTTCCCTCCTTCTATCTTCTGTTATCCTTATTATTTCTCTCTATCAGTTGTATGTCTTCCCTCCTTGCCTTTACCCTGCGTTTAACCTGCTTCGTCTCTCCCTCTCCCCTCTGAGCTCCACGCTAATCATGCACTAGACAGTTCCACAGGCCCCCAATTCCACTTCAAAGGGCAACCATTTCCTCCTTGTCTGTAAGAGGACCTGTCAGCCCTGCCTGCCTGCCTGCCTGCCTACCTACCGCAAAGAGAGAGAGCAAGAAAGACAGAGAGGGGGAGAGAGAACGGGAGACAGAAGGAAAGGATTGCAAAAAAAAAAAAGCAGTAGAGGAAGAGAAGCAGAAAAGTTGAGAGCAGGGTCCTCGAGGAAACGCAAAGAGGAGGTGTCGTTGTTGTGGGTGGCACTTCACCGGATGAATCGCATCAGCACAGAGGTGCGTTTTTGTTAAGTGTGTGTTAAAAGTATCTGAGTGCTCGTG
Source organism: Lutjanus argentimaculatus (assembly GCA_034769285.1). Lineage (NCBI taxonomy): Eukaryota > Metazoa > Chordata > Actinopteri > Lutjaniformes > Lutjanidae > Lutjanus > Lutjanus argentimaculatus. The sequence goes on along the minus strand of JAWZSL010000017.1, from coordinate 27,775,734 downwards.
CATGTTAGGAAGAGCACACGTCAGCGCTTTGCCAATCCCAGAGTTGGTGGAGAAAAATAGAAAAAAACACAGAAAAGGTACTCAGGACCATTTTCACGCTTAAGAAAAAAAAAAGCTTTACCTTGCGATTTCTATTTGAACTTTTCTCCCGCTTTGCCTACCTCTATTTCTCTCTCACTTCTTCTTCTCCTCCCCCTCCTCCTCCTTCACTCGCTTTTTCACCCCGCAGCAGGGAACAAGCGAGAGGAGAGAGCGAGCGGCGCAGTGTCCTGTTCCTCCCCGTCTCGTTTTCGGAGCGTGAATTAAAGTTGCATTCCGTGCCGCCATTGTTAGGGTAATAAGAAAAAGTTATCTTCAAAGGGTTCGGGTGGCGAGAGGAGACAGCCAGGGGGATGGGAGACGTGTGTGTATGTGTGTGTGTATGGAGGGGCGTGGGGTTTGGGTAGAGCGGAGATTTTTTTTCTTGAGTCCTTCTAATGCGTGAAATTACACCTGCCACCTTCCCGTCTGTGTACTGTGAGTATATGTGAGTGTGGGTTTGTGTGCGCATAATCACACACTCCCATATTTGTGTATGCGCTCATCCACATACAAGCCCCGATGTGTATAGTACATGCTGAACAATACGCCAGTTAAACACACACACCACCCATTCCCTGTCCTACACTCTTAGATATAAAGGTGCTAACTAGAACCAAAAAGGATTCTTTTGGCTTGTCCTCATAGGAGAACACGTTTTTGGTTCCTGAGAGAACCTTTTTTTATTTTGGGTTCTAGGTAGAAGTCTCTGAAAGTGTTCCAAGTGGAGCCATTGTAAAAGGTAAAACACAAAAGCTTCTGTAAGGGTTGGAACCTTTATATACCTTGAGAAGTTCTACAGAGAACCCTTCTGTGATGGAATGGTTTCACCCAGAAACCTCGCTGGGCATGCGGTCAAGAACCTTTCCACCTTTCAAAGGGTGTTAACAAGAGCCCAACCAAGTGATTCGGCAAAAAACCTTTTTATATCCCAAGGGTTTTATCTCCCACCCAGGCGTTTCTTAAAGAAACCCTTGCAGAACCTTTGATAAAAGAGTTCTTTATTGATGTCAACCATCCTTGAAGAACATTTCTTCCAAAAAGTTTTTTTGGATGAAAAGATTTTTAACAGAACCTTGAGTCTTAAAGAGAACCCTCAGCAAACGCTTCACGGAAGAATTCCTCAAGGATCGTTGAAATCCTTGAAGAACTCTTCTTCCATAAATTTTAAAAAATATATAATTGGTTCTTAATGGAACCCTTTATTGAAATCCGCGAGGAACTCTTTCATCTATCCTTGAAGAACTTTTTTTTCCAAAAGGGTGTTTTTTGGCTGAAAATTTTCTTGATGGAACCCATAGTCTTACAAAGAAGACGAACTTCTGATGAAAGAGTTTCAACAATCTTTGAAGACATTTTCTTCCCAAAAAATGTTTCTTTTTTTTGATGAAAAGGATTCTTAATGGAACCCTTTATCTTACAGATTACCTTGATGAACCTTTGATGAAAGAGTTCCTCAAAGATTTCAACAATGCTTGAAGAAATTTTCTTCCAAAAGGGTTTCTTTTAAATGAAATGGGCTCTTAATGGAACCCTTGATGAACCTGTCTTCAAAAAGGGTTCTTCAGAAGTGAATAATTCTGCACAGAACCTCAGTCCTTCAGAAAGAACCCTTTTGGGACCGTTTTTTCCAAGAGTGTGCGTGTGCTGTCTAAAGCTATATTTCTGCTAACACAGTGCACAGCACTATATTCTTATTAACAGTTCCAATTCCTATTAACAGTCAGTCCCAGATAGCAAGTTAATTAACTCTCTGCCCTCCTTCTCCCCTGGCTATCAGCGCACAGGTAGCCTTTCATGTTGCCACAGAGAGATAGAGACATGGATGGGGAGAGGGGGAAGAGGTGAGGAGAGAGAGACGGAAGCAATAGGACTGGAGGAGAACAGAGAGAAGGAGTGTTGGTAGGAGGGAGAAAGTAATGGGAGAAGAAAAGGATGAGGAAAAGAGAGAAAGATGAGGGGTGAGGGAGAGAGGTAAAAGAGGGGAGCAAGGGAGGGAGGATGGAAACATGAGCTAAATTGGATTTGGATGAGAAACCGCTGAGAGGGTTGTAAAGTGGCAGGGACGGTGGATAGAATGTAAGAAAGCTTTTTTTTTCCTTTTTAAAATTTCTTCATCTTTTCTTTTTTCATGTTCAGCGTTTCAACACCTGCTCAGAGCGCAGCAGGAGATGAAACAAATGGAGAGGGAGGAAACGGGGAGGGGGTTCGGAGCTGAGGAGGCGAGTGCGTGGAATGAAAGGGGTTGGGTTTTGATCTCTCATGTACTTTAAGCTGGCTGACATCTGGATCATTGTGTTTTACAGTAGGGGCTAAGGGCCCTGCTGGAGATCTGGGCACTGAGTTTGCCAGAGGGCTAATGCTCAAAATTTCTAATTATTAAGATGTTATAGTGCCTGTAAGACATGCACAGTACATCCAGGATGCATCTCATTGGCAGTGGTCTGTGAAGTGATGTGTGCAGAGTTCAATTCGAGTATCTGCGCTGTGCTTGAAGCCACATAATTGATCCGTTCTGCTCAGTCAAAACAACCACAAAAATTCATCCACTCAAGATAGTAGTTTACAATACTTCTCTCTCATGTTTTCTCAAATATGTTTTCGATTTCCCAACTAGAGTGAAAGCATCCATTGTTTCAGCAAGTGCCCCAAACTGACACATGGTGTGTTCACATCCGAGTGACGAAGCCCTCTAGTGGCTGTAGTAATTTCAGTGTGATAAAGGAGGTGAGCAAAGGAGGAAGTTGGGTGATGTTGTTATAGAGCGACAAAATCTGCTCAGGGTGGAGGTTGGGGTGGATGGGAGGGTCAACAATACATCAGACTTTACGCACACGAAAATTGCTATTCATTCCCATTAATCAGGCTTGTTTTTTTTTTTTCTTAAAGCATGACTATTATTCCATAATCATAACCAAGTGCTTTTTGTGAACTTAACAGTCTGTTCTCCTCTAGTTTCTACATAAAACTGCTCACAACAAGGTGTGAATTATCTTGAGTCAGATTTTTTGAAAGAGACATTGGTTTACAAATGTATTTTATTGGTGCTATGAGTGCCACAAGGGAGTGCCATTTTTTGTCCCATTATATCTTGTATCATTATATCCTCTATGTTCCCAAACTGAGGCAAACTTTAATCATCATTTTAGTGTGATTTTCTTTTTTTACTTTGGGAGACAACACACACACACACACACACACACACACACACACACACACACACACACACATGTAGGAACAGACCAGGTGTTGAAGAAGCACTGGTTTTCTGGTCTTCACTGAACGTGGCTGTTGTTGTTGCTTCTCTATGATTGATATTCAAATCTATCTTACTGAAGTATCAAATTCTATTTTACTGTACTTGCTGTAACAAAGTTATTTTCTGTGTACTTTTTAAAATAAGTAATTTTACTTTACTAATTTTTTATTTCAGGCCTTGATTCTCAAACTGTGGTACATGCACCACTGGTGGTACTGGAGCTCCCTCTAGTGGTATGCATATATGTAAGATTTTTTTTAAATGAAATAAATTAATTAAAAACATGTAATACTATCAAGATACTACACTAGTTCGAATGAAAAATGCAAAAGATATCAGATCACTGAAATGTTTCAGTATCAGCCTGCTATGTAGTCTTGATCATGCACGTGGTGTGCACATACGTCATTACAAGCTCAACTGTGATAGCAAGATGGTCAGCACAGGTAAAATAAAGAGAATGAAAATAAATCCTTCAAAAACACTGCAATCATGGCTCTGAACAGAAACTATTATGAAGAGGAGTGCAGCTCGGGATAACATTTTGAGCAACCGTGTTGTAAATGAAGTAGGCGGCAGTTAAGTGAGCACTAGTGCTAGCTGCTACTTTCAAAGCGACTAAAAGTGTTCACTAAACCTGCTAGCACTGAACAGCGCAAAATGGTAAGGTGGTACTTAGCGAGCTCAATATTTTCTGAGGTGTACATAGTTTAATAAGTTTGAGAAATACTGATCTCAGGTATTGCGCTTTTCTACCTTTCAAGTCACATCCATTATAGAGTAAGGACAAAAGTTCCTTGAAAAAGTTAACCACTGATTTTTAAGCGAGCACACTAAGTGACCCACATCATGGATTTTGGTCACTTAGGATTTTAGGAGGATTTTGCAGTGCACCAGATTTTGTAGAATGACATTCAGACAGGCATGTCCAACAGCAAACTCACTGATGGATGTAGCTCTCCCTCCAGATGAGGACATCAAGAGCTACTGTATTGCCCCACAACGTAGCATTGTGTGAGTGTGTGTGTGGAGTACACAGTGTGCAAAAACTGCAGTTCTCTTTTCGCTTTAATGTGTCGAGTTTATATTGATTATACATCTCTGTGTTGGCTGCCTTGGCGATGCTTTATTCTGCTGTTAAAGTGGCAGGTTATTTATTTATGTAGCAACACAGGGGCTGTGGCTTATCCCAAAAGGCAGGGAAATGGCAGCCTATAGCACAGCTGAAAATACACACACATAGAGCAAAACCTGCAGTCCAGTTCAGGATAGATATTATAGTCGGACCGAGGATGGCAGACAAAGATACTAATATCTCAGAATTCAGAAAATTTGACTTATTGATCAGCTTAACACACAGTATAACATAAATCATTTTTGATATTTCCTTTTTTGTTTTAAAGACCTAACACTAAGATATGCACTGAATTGGGTATTTAAGAGTTCTATATATTTATATAAGCTGTGCACACACTCACAACAATCATCACTGCTGCTTTTGATCAGCCTCACCTCCACCTCAGTGTCCACCTGTTGGCTCTGATTGTACAGGAGAGAAAGCTTTGTCACATACAAACCATCCATGTGAGTTAAGCACTTATTTTGTCAGACCGATCGTCAACTCACAATGATAGAAACAAATTAGTTTTTCCTATGTTAAAAGCCTAAACAATAAATCAAATTGTAATTGTTGTATAAGAACAATATCAATACAAGAACAACAAGCACAAAAACAATTATGTAAAAGTATGTATAATTTGGAATACTTATAATGTGTGCGTGTGTGCGTGTGTGTGAGAATGTATGTTGGCAATTTGTGCCTTATTTAATAAGGCTAAAGTTGACAGGATGACAGATGGGGAGAGAAGAAGAGAGTGGGAGATGACATACAGCAAAGCATTGCAGGCGGGAGTCAAACCCACGCCCGCTGCAGAGGACTCACAGCCTCAGAACATGGGACGGATGTTCTACCAACTGAGCAAGTCACCCTGCTTATTTACATTTACTCTACTCTGCATCTCCGTACTGTAGACTGACAGTCCAATTCAGCATGCGAGAATCTTTCTCCACATGAAGAGAAGTAGCATTTTCACATTCTGAGGTTAGATTTCTTTTACATGCTGCTCAGTTGTCACCACGACTGCAGTTAATGTTTATTAACCACATATTCCAGTATTATTATTATTTGGCTCCTGTGCAGAATTAAACTGTTAAGTTGTGGCCATGGTTATTTGGCAAAAGCAGGAAGTGTATTGTGTATCCCTGGAGCAGCTGCAGAAATGGCCGGTAGAACATGCTGGCTACACTTCCACCCATGCTTTTTTTTTTTTTTTTCCAGAAAATGTATCTACTGCCAGCCCTGCAAGAAGCATTGCATTTCATGCCAAAACAGTAATATGTAGTTCACAAGTTTTCTTAGACTTTATGACAGGTATTGCAGCTAAATGCACCACCCAAGCTGTAGAAATGAGGGCAGACGATACAAAATAAGTGGAAGAGCACAGACATACACAAATTAGAGCCAGCTCTAATATTAAACATTGAGATTCCTGCGAGTTTACGTTTGATCTCATTGGGATGCTTCCTCTGCTCTCACTGAGCACACCTTTGTGCATGTGTGGGATAGTAAGTGTGTGTGTGTGTAGTGTGTTGGCCTGCTTGTATATCTGAGTGTATCCCTCAGGCCTTTTTTCCAGATCAAGGCCTTCATGGTCTCAGCTCGATGAAGAGGTCGTGACAGCCAATTAGCTCACACTAAATTGATCCAACCACCCGAGTGTGTGTGTGTGTGTCTATCTGTGTTTCCCAATCAATGCTCATGTTTTATTGGTGAAGTCATTAGTCATTTCATTGAGTGATTGGTACATACAAAAAGACTCAAAAACAGGGAACAGTGTAATTTATGATGAAGCGAAATCTATCAGATTAATGGATGTGTATAAACACTTTTAATTTACATTCAGAAACAGGTGTAGAGGATAATTGGCCATTTCCACTAATAACTCTTGTATTACATTTCTAAAGATTAACATGTCAATTTAAATGCAAGCTATATCAAATTCTAATTTCAAGCTTGCAGAGATTCACTGACATTGCTGTCTGCTGATTTAGCAAATGATTATTGTAGTCAGCTACCATAAGGCACATCTATACAGTACATCTGTTTTTAGTGCCATAAAAGTTTTTCTAACTTAACAAGAGCTTAATGTGGCTTTCCTCCTCAGACCTCTGTGTATTTTTCTCAGTAGGTCTCAGTCAGAGTCTCGAACTGTCTCAAAGTTTATACACATGCTGTCGGCCTAACACCAGACAAACGTAACACCAACAACATTTAGTCATGTTAGAGCAGGAAAAGCACAGGTGGAATTAATCAAGTTAATTATGGCTGCATTATCTTCAGGTGCAGCAGTTCAATAGCCCAGATATTGTACTGGCTGGATTAGTGGCAGAGCTTACTGGGACACTTATATGAGAAAGTGCCCTCATTAGGTAAATCTGCCTGTGCTTTTCCTGCAAAGATGAGTCAAAATGCCTCTTTGTTTCTCTACCTCCTCACTTGTAATCAGAGTCTTGTTTACTCATTTTTAGCAAGCCACATCAATTATGACATCCCTATTTCGGCGATAATACCATTCTCATGTAGTTGCTTTGTCTTACAATTTTTATTTAAACTCTAAAGCATGACATTAGAGTAATATATGCTTTATTTTTCCTCGCTAGTGACGACTGTTCCTTTCAGCTTGTTTCAGCATTTCTCCTCAAATACAGTACTTCACAATGTAGGTTATCTGTTCATATACAGACTGCTAAGCATGTAAACGCTGACACATTCACTTTTCAATGCCAGTGTTACTGTATAACAAAAGGTTTTAAGTGTCATACATGTTAAGAAAATGTCCAATTTCCTGGTCAACTTTAATGCAGGTCTTAATGTCTTTAGTGTTTTGTGTTCTTTAGTGTAACTTGGTAACTTAGTTTTAGCTAAGTGGGTAAGGTGGCTGCATGGTTGTTCTTGCCATTATTGTGGATGAACGAGGGGCTCATGTCATCTCTGCAACAGTACATGCTGTGGCCAGCTTCATTTTGGTTCACCATGTCTGGATTAACTGACTGTGAGAAGTCTGGTTTCACCTAATAGTTTAGCTGTAGAAAGATTTGGGTATTTACTCACCAGATAGTGCAATTGATTTGATTAATCAAGTTTTAATGTAGCCTTAAGTCACTTTACAGAGGATGTTTATGGAAAGAGTCAAGCAATATAACAGGGCAGAGAGTTTTCTGAGGGACAGAGTTTGAGTCTGATAGGGCCAAAGGTAAATTTGGGATTTTTTTTTTTTCTCGGTAAGTGCAGGCACACATGTTAATCTGCAAAGCTCAGGCCTGAATGCCAGATTAGAGGAGTTTCTGTTGATATGGGAAATATACCGGCAGACCTTCAGCTGGAGTTTAATCCAGAAGGGGCAGGAAGTGAAGCTTTGACGAATCCTAAATCTTAGTAGAGCAGAGCAGAGTTGTGATAGTGGCCTGAGCCAACACAAACTAATGAAAATATCCTGTGAAGCTGGCAAAATTGGTGCTAATTTAGTAAAATAATCAGCTTGGTGGTAAAATCAAAAACCTTTTAAATTAGACTTGTAGAACTACAGTTCCCATAGTGCTTTAGGGGATGTAAAAAGTAAGTACAATCACAGAATAGATTCAGTGAGTTGCACTGAGAGCAACTTGAGCACTGTTTTTTTTTTTTTTTTTTTTATTTTACTACATGGATGGATATACAAACAGCTGTCATTGGATTACTTGATAATCTCTGGAGACGTCTTTTGTCTATGATTTCTAAGCAGATATATGTATGTTTTTTTGCAATGGACGTCAGAACATAAGTCAAATTGTGGCAACTGGGAGAAGCACCTTATATGCCTCCATGAGCTGTGTGTCACAGATGTTGCTGCAGCTGCTGCCCGTGTTGGTGAGCAGGCCAAATTACAATAACCAGCTTCTTGTTGTTATTAGAACTTTCCTATGCCCCCCTGGAGGCACACCTCACAGTTAAAAAACCTCTGCCTTAATTAATTTAACCTTTTTAATGTATAATTATTCATCACTTTTTGAAGTCAGACACCTAAAAATATCATTCTCTGGACCAAGACAAGTAAGGTGGGAATGGATTTCATGCATTGTTCATGAACAACAGGGCTGACTACAGGCTTCACCACAGGCTTAAATTATTTGGAGTGACTGAGACGACTGTGATCATCAGTGAAAAACGCAACAGTGTCCTTAATATGTGTCAGTGTGAGAACTATGGCACTTCCCCCAAAGGCAAATTGGTTTTTGTTCTTTTGTGATTTGGATTTCCTATAAAAAATCATGATTTATGGTTTATCTATAACTACTTTCAGCACCTAGGGGTACTGTGATAAAGTGGCTCAGAGGTCAGTTAATCTTATTGGTAAAACAGGCGGGGGAGTGAATGACAAATCAGCCTCCCTCCCTTCTTTCACGTAGTAGATCCCTTGATTTAGACACTTAACCCGAGCAAAGATGCCTCGCAGCAACACTCAAAAAGCTTTTGGTTCAGAGTGAAATTATTAGTCTAGTACATGATTATTGTCAAAAAGCTGGCATTAGCTAAAAAACAAAAACAAAAAAACAACCTTATTAATTTCTGATTATCCTGGTGGAAAGCAGTGTTGCAAAAACTTAGTTTACAGCTGCTCCTTTAAGATTTTTTTTTACATTTATTTAACCTTTGTTCAGCCACATGAGTCCCATTTAGATTAAGAATAATTTTTCAAGGGAGACATGGCCAAGACTGACTGTCTTGGATTAAAAAACACAGAATTACAGACAGAGAGGTAGACAAAATACAATTAACAAGCATTGAAACCGGCATTAAAAAGAGAACTTTCTACGAGTCAGTTGTGTAGCCAGGTGAGCTAATACATTGGCATCCTATGGAATCTGCCTCTAATTCTTTCATTTTGGATTTAAGAGCATTTAAAAGAGATTTTGCAACAATATCCAGTCCGAGGGTGCAGAACACCCAGAAGTCCATTTTCTAATTTCTGTCTGAGAGCATGAAGAAGTTCTGAGAATACAATGAATACTGTCTGGCACGTTTTTGAGTGATAACAACGCATAGGTAGACCACGAACTGCCTTATGTGAAGGTGTACCAACCACCTGTTGTCCATGCTACATGAGAGTATAACTCCCAGTGGTGAATCAGAGCTTTAAAATTAGTAATGAGCCTCAAGATCATCATGATTCAACACAGGAAAAGAAAGTTGCAGCCACAAGATGTTTTTTTTACATTAAAAGAAAACCTGAACCTGTTTCGAAAATAAAAACCCAGTTTTAGTCTCTTCACCGGGTGCAGCACACGTGGTTTAAAAGTGAGAGAGTCATCAGTCAAAATACCCAGGTGTAAGAGTTAACAGCCGCTCTTTTCCATCAACAGCGACCACGGAGGGGATATTTTTTAGCATACTCTTTGAGGTGGTAAAGAACAAAAGCTTGGTCTTATTTGCATTTAAAACAAGTTTCAGCTGCAGCAGTGTATTTTGATAACACTGCTAACATAACAACGAAGGAATTTTGATCTAATACAGAGCCCTGTGGTGCACACAGGCAGACAGATACAATACCTGCACTGAGACCGATTACTAAGATACTTTGAAAACCAACCCTTTTTCTGAAAGTCCTCAGTTCAGAAATGTAATTTTTACATCATGGTGACTTGTGTCAGAAGCTGGACAGGTCAATAAAGAGTGCTGCACAATGTTGCTTCTTATCAAGTGATACAGATGTGTCATTTACTACCTTGAGTGCAGCTGTGATAGTGCTCTGCTTTTTTCTAGGTTAAGTTGGGACAGACATCTGGGCAATGTTTGCCAAGAGTTTGAGACCATGGCACACTTTTTTGTTGACTGCCCCAGTTTTTGTTTGTTTTGTTGGGAGTGGAATCACACTCTGAGGTAGTGTTCATCTCTTAATTAGTTTATCTTTAAAATGCATTTCCGTTATGTGTGTTTGGGGAGTAAAAAAATGACAAGATTTTGTGCATGTTACAAGATGATGGGACAGTGGCACTTGGCTCTTATGCCACATAAATGTGTGTGCATGCATTATTTTCAGAATTCAAACATACACAAATATTAGAATATGTGCATTTTGCTTAGTTTGTCTTATAGGTGATACGTTGGATTTTAAACTGAATTTACTTTAATAATTTTTTAAACTTTTCCCACCTCCTTTCTTCTTTGTCTCTATATGTCCATATTGCTCCCACTACATCTCTTTATTTTTTTTCTCTCTCTACTTTTTGCTCTCTTTTTCCATCTCTCTTTCCCTCAAAAACACACGCACACACACTCGTTCCTGTCACTGTTTGATCAAACTCCACCACTCGGTTGATGATGCTTTCAGCTGAAAGCTCTGCAGTAAATAAAAATAAAATGAAACAAGGGATGAATAAAATATGAGCATGATAATGAATAAATAAAGGTGTGACTGTATTAATAAGAATGAGTCAGAGGTATCAGACGAATAGAAACCAACACACGCCACCATCGCCTACGCATACAGCACTGATGAAAGGCTAAGGTGTGTGGGTTAGCAGACAGCCCTTCTACCTGTACTTCTCTTCTTGCTCTTTCTTTTTCTCTACCTTTCATTTTTAGTTCTGCTGTAACTTTATTGGAATATTTCATATAACACCATAATAAATACTTATTTGCTCTGAAAACATGAATTAGACAAAATCAAAGAATCACCAGTGCTGTGCAACTCTCACTGATGTCTCCTGTCCCTCTCTGTCTCCTTCACTAACCTTGCCTCCATTGCCTTATCTTGGACTCCTCATAAATGTCTCCATCGTTTGATTTATTCTATCAAAAAGTTCATCTACGCAGTACTGTACTGTATATATTGTATATATTCACTATTCAGAGTGCTGAAGCGGGTTGTGGCCATGATGAATCAGTGTGTAGAAGAAAAGAGGGAGCGCTTTCTAATGAGGCATTCTTTAGGGTTTCATGAAAACATTTGTCAATGATCACTCGCAAATGCTTAAATAACTTAAATTAGTTTTAAGCCATTAAGAAGAACAACTTTTGGATACCAGGTTGTGAACAATCCATTTTATTTGTTTATTCTCCTCCAGCAGGACACTTTTTACTTCAAGCTTTTTAGTTCATCAGTAATTGCAATGGAATGTTTTACTGCTGGCCTCGGGAAAGACCTGCAGAGCAGCTGGTCCAAATTATTAGAACACTTGAAAAAAGAAATGATAAACACTTGTCGGAGTGATTTTTCACAACCTAACAACCTTAAATTTGTTCTTATTATTGGCATATAACTAACCTATAAAGGATTAATAAATCATATACTTGGCGTGATTTAGGAATGTCCCAGACTGATCCTAACAATCAATATCAGGCCAGTCTGTGCAGATTTTAATATATCCTTGACGCCTAAAGTAAAAATTTCAATCCTTTCTTTACTATGCTATGTTTTTGTCTACCTCACCCCTAAAGACAGTGGCGCTCTCCAGTGAGAACATTTTGTTTCATGTGCAAGTGAAATTGGATTAAAAAAAATGTTTGAACGCACTGGTGATTAACTTTGCTCTGACACTGTACAACAGCAAATGTCCGACAACATGAGACATCTTTTGCTGTATCGTATCAAATCATGTCAGTTTCAGGAGTCACATTCTTCCACTTGAACATTCATCATATCATACAGATAATTTAAACATTATTGTTTTAAACCAGGACCAGTGGGTATGTGTCAGATACATATTTCATGAAACATTTAGGTTAATATAAGTAGTAGGTAAGTGGATCTGACTCCGTACCAGCAGACACCAAATACTAAAAAGTTGGGAACCACCTGAACCAAAAAAAAAAAAAAAAAAGATAAGTACATCCTTACTAACACAATAACAAATCATTTGTTTCTACTTATAAACCACTTATAAAGGGATTGTCATAGAGTTTTTTTGATTCATATAAATAATTAATAACAATTAAATAATTTCCCATTAGTTGCGTAACTCACCCTGGCAGAAGGTTCAGCTGTGTAACACAATGAAAACCACTCTGAGATTGTAGTAAAATAAATGAAAATATTTTTTAAAAAAAGGTAATTTATCACCTTTTAAAGCTTTCAGTGGCATCGTGCTGTCTTCAATCAGTAAATTAAGCTTGTCCAATGAAGACTGAGATTTAGTTGAAAGCACAAGAAACAAGTAAGAGATCTCATGTTTTGTTTTTTTTACATATGTGGCTCAGAAAGGTCAAAAATGAACAATCAGATATGACCACATTTATTAGAATATCCATTTATAGAAAGACAAGGCAAGAAACCTCTAACACAAAAACAGTGTTTCAGTAATGAGACGGATTCTCATTAGTAAAACATTGTTTTTAACCAGTTGATTGATGAAGTGGCTTGTTTTTGGAAAACAATGAGTTTGGTTTTAGAATTTGATGCAGCAATGCATAATAAGAGGATATAAAGGGAATGGGTCAGAAAAGACCTGGTCAAAATGTGGAAGATAACAGACAGCAAAGAGCACAAAAAGCCTAATGTCTGACCCAAGATATTAAAAAAAAAACTGTCCAGGGAGAAAGTTATGGATGAAGCAAAATAAAATCATATTTAAGTGATGTAGTCTCTCTAAAGTCTCATTGCAAACAAGTCAGCCCACAGTTTACACATAGGTCAATTCATGTTTAGCCCAAATGTGAGAGTGAAGGAAATGTTCCTCTTTTCAAGCTGACTTTAAGTTCACACAGCCATCTAAATGCAACGCCTCTCCTCATACGCCACCTTGGGCATTCCAAAACAGGCTGATCACCGTGGCAACACGACAGAGTGGTGGTGATTGGCCATGGTCGTTATCATTCCTGTCAGGACAGGTGTGAGCGCTCTCAGTTAAACTAGCTCTTGATTGGTTCAAACCGCCAGGAGGCCAACAAATCCCTAATCAGAGTGTTAGCATATGAAAAAGAGAGGCGAGATAGAGGGAGCAGGAGGGAAGGAGGAAGAGAGACAGAGGGGAGGAAGTGGGAGGGGGAGGGAAAGAGAGGGAGAGGAAATTGGAAATGAGAATAATATCAAGATATTTTCTGTTATAATGATTGGGGAACAGCTCCCATGCCACATCAGCATGCACAAGCATGACTACGCACACAAACACACACATTTTAAAAAATGGTGATGCAAACCTAGGCGCTTGTGTGTATACACGCATATACACATTCAAGCACTGTTTCTCCACACAGATGGGCCAGTGTGTGTGAGTGTGTGTGTGTTGGGACAAAGGCAGATGGTGCTGTTAACACCCTATGGCACCTTTCCATCCATGCAGACACACACACACAAACACACACACATGTTGATGTAGCACAAAAGAGACAATCTTGATCTCTAAGACCTGTCACTTCTTTAACTCTGAAAAAGACAGAAATATAAAAGAGAAGGGGACAGGCGGAAAAAAATTAACAATGATTAAGTGTTATACTGAATTCCAACACTTAATTAATTTAATTTGACCTTAATGTTCAAAATTAGTGCTGCAGTCCAAATAGTGAGTTGGACCCATAGACGGTATTTTAAATAGGTTGAAGCAAGTTGTTTCCCACCGCCCCCTCTTCACCGACTCGACGCTCAGGCAGGTTGCCTGCAGGCTGCAAGGAGCCAATCCAGTTTTTCAATTTACCATGTTCCCTTAATCTCTGATGACATATTATAATAATTTTATGATTAAATACAGTGAATATATTACACATTTCTCCTTTAAACACAATCTGTAATACTTCTAATTGTCAACTCACCATTTGGCATACCTCTACAAACTACCTTACAACATACTGTAACTAATGCATACATATTCTAATTTTAGTGACCTTAGCGGAAATCAAACCCTAAAGCATGCATTTAAATACATTTACTGATGTACTGTTCATAGGCACAATTTTGAGGTACTTGTACTTTACTTGCATATATCCATTTTCTGTTATTCTTCTACTCCACAACAGCTCAGAAACAAATATTTTACTTTTTACGCTGCTACATTTGTCTGACAGCTTCAGTTACGTCTTACTGTTCAGATTGCGAATTTTCACACCCTTCTTGTGGAAATGATGCATTTCCAAATTTGGTGATTTGAATTTGAATATTTCACTTATGTAGCAAAATGAAAACTTCCTCGGATCAACTGGAAAATATATTGTGACAAAGCTGGAAACAGGGCTGTTTTTCTGCCACCATGAAAAGTTGACTTCTTAGAGATATGTGGTTTTCACAGGATCACAAAACTCCAGACATGATGGTTGTATAAATGTGATGCATCATTGTAGATTAAACGACCCACCAGCACATACAGTAATTAAAATGAGCTCAAACTTATACATCTGCAGCAGCTAAATGCAACATGCAAATCTGATACTAACAGGGACAATTTTTAGAGAGAATGAATACTTTTACTTCAATACTTGGAGCAAATTTTGCTGATAATATTTAGATACTTTTACCTCAAGGGTTAAGGTTTTGAATACTTCTTCACTCCTGTGAGCTACACAGGAAACTGCAAGCCAACCATTCAGCTGGTTAAAACAAGACTGACAAGCTTAGGAATTTAGTTGGTATCAAAATAGATAAAGTCAAGGTATTTAAAGAATAAATTATCCAATATTAACACAATGACCAATTACACATGTATGTGTGTCTATAAATTTAGTGTCAAAATTATTACCACACATTGCACATACTTGTGCATAAATAAACTGCAGACAATTCTTCATACACGTGCACACGTGCATGAAGTTGCATTCTAATACACACACATGCACAAAGACAAAGTGAAAATGAAATGTAGTTCTAGTCATCAGATACCTTCTTGTATGGATGTCACCAGTTAATGCCTTTTTCTCTATTTTTCTTCTTTTCTTTTCCCTCTTTCTCCCTCCGTGTCTCTATCGCTGGCGTTCAGGCTGCCAGCACTGACACCCGGAGTAGTATCAAGAAAAACTATTTTCACTTTGATGTGTGTGTCAATGTATGAACGTGCACGTTACCTGTTGTGTGTGGAGTGTTCCTGCGTGGGTGCATGAAAGGTGTGAGTTGAATGTTTGCATATGCACATCTGTGTGCACTGCACACATGATTGTACGCCACCAGTGCTGTGTGTCAGTTCTTGCATGTGGTGCTGTTATGTGAGGTACATCAATATGCAATACATGTGTTTATATCGGTCCATGCACATATATGTTGTTTATTTGTTCACATACAGTACATGTGTATGAAGTTATAATTCCCTTGAGACAGAAAGCCTCTTGGGAACCTGTTATCTATATCCTGCAGACCTGGAAAACACTATTTCTGGAGCAAATGCTACAAGAAGAACATACATAAACTGTGTCTCATTCAGGGGCTGGATTATCAAAAGGATGCAGCACACCAAATCAGGTCCCTCTGAGAACCTAAAGGCCAGATGGGCCTACACTCACTCCCTAAAAGAGAAGGCCCAGCCTCACACACCAAAACGTAAGGTAGAAAGAGAGAGAGATAACAGATGTGAAGGAAGGAAAAGTGGAAATAAAAGAGGTACTGCACACTTAAACATGTTTTGTGAGCTCTAAACTATGATGAAACACATTAATGATGGTGTTAATATTGACATTTCTCAAAAAAAATCTGCATTTCATGGGTCAAAAATCACTCAAGACATCACAAGTGTCCTTTGTGGGGTGTGATTTCCTAAAGCCTGATTGAAATGTGTAGTGTAAATCATTGGAGAAGATGTTTGCATCTATCTGCTCAAAACAGATCTTTTTCATTACCTTTGATATTGTGCATAGGATATTGGTCAAGCATATTACCCTTTTTGTAGAGAGGGATAACTCTTGCCATTTTAAGTTCACTGGGAAACTTTGTTAGCTCAAAGGAAAGATTCATTATATGTGTTACACAAGGAGTGATGGTGACTGTAGCCTCAGACACTTTTGCAAATGAGGACACATTGGCCTGGATGCCTTCTTTAGAATAAAAAGTCAGAACTTGGGTCTCTCCAAAGGATCTTGACTGACCTGGCAGTTTATTAACCAAGGTGTTTTGAAATGGTTTTAGAAATAATTATTTAGACTATCCGCTACCATGGCCTCGTCTGATGTAACCGTGCATCCAGAGATTGTGAGTTTTGGTCTTGTACCTGTCACTATATCTTAATTGTTTTAGAGACTTCCACAAGTTACAAGGATTATTTTGGTCCTGACCTACTCTGTAGACGGACGCACACCAGAGAGTCCCTCAGCTCTCTGAGCCCCTGTCCTTAACTTGGCTAGATAGAACATAGATACAATATGGAAACCTTGTTTCCAGGGCTTCTCTGTGTCCAGTGTTTCTCTGTGGACACATGAAGTATGACAGCAACTGCCAGTGGGTGGTTAGCACTGACTAGTAGCTGTTTAATGGCTACATTAAGCGGTACCTCCTGCGTCACACACACTACGTAGCTGTGAGGGCAGCCCCCTCCAGTGGTTGTCCTGTACGCCTCCACCCTGCCTCCTCCTCAGCTCCAGTGCCCACTATTTAGCATTTCTCAAAATGAAGCAGTGGGTAGAGTTAGGCTCAGACGTGGGGCTGCAGTTACACTTTAAAATAAGGACATAGAGATGAACAGGATCAAGAGGGAGATAGCGGCTG
Organism: Lutjanus argentimaculatus; assembly: GCA_034769285.1. Classification (NCBI taxonomy): domain Eukaryota; kingdom Metazoa; phylum Chordata; class Actinopteri; order Lutjaniformes; family Lutjanidae; genus Lutjanus; species Lutjanus argentimaculatus. The sequence continues at coordinate 27,758,685 of JAWZSL010000017.1, read as the reverse complement.
AGACAGAGAGCAGAAATGTGGAAAAGTGTTTAAGAGAAAGATTGGAAACATTTTTATCTGATTGGCATGTAGATGTACCCAGATACACACACACACACACACACACAACACACACACACACAGAATATGGTTTATGTTTCTTCAGTACAGAGCCTGAGTAGATGGTAGACAGATGACATGCTGAAGTGTACTTGACAGTGTATTGTGCGTGTGTGGAAGAATACACACCTGGTGTCAAAGATGGCCTGTAAGCTAAAATTGTCCATGTGTGTATTGTCGAATGTGTGTGCGTGGGCGACAAACAGTGAATGTCAGCTGTGTGTGTGCAACAACATCCATCCATCACACTTACCAGCTGGGCCTCTGCATGTCAGGGTCTTTTTCTTTCACAAAAGCGCGCGCGCGCACACCCCACACACACGCACACACAGAGTTTGATATTGTACTGGTGTCTGTTGAGTCCCTGGGTGCATGTCCCAATGCCTAAATGTCTAACTCCATTCTAGTGTCCCTGTTGTTCAAATGGGGTCTCAAAGAATGTCACCATTGCTAAAGTACAGTTTGGTCAACCGTGTGCCACAGAGAGCCGACAGTCTGCAGGCTGCAGCACACTTGGATTAATCCATGTGTCTTTGTAGAATAGGTGGCACTCGAGGCTTGGTGGCATAGGGGCTACTCACAGAGCTAGTTGGTGAAATACTGTAGAACCATAAGAAACATCATGCCTTAGTTGCCAGATGTGAATACATCAGGAAAAACACCACTGTTGACAATGAATGTTTTGCATACATTCAGTGTGAACAATTTGCATTGTCAGTTAACAGTTTGCACAACCATTTGACATAAACATTCGCTCATTATGTTGATTAATTAGTTGTTTATGAACATATTCTTTACAAGAGTGTTCAGAGAGTATAATTTCTTGTTTGTACCCTACATTGGCACCCTACATGACAGACGTGGCTGTGAGAGACTATCTGAACCTCCTCTATACAATATACTTTAGATGTCTGCATATCTGTTTCACTGTCACTAACCTCTTGATCTAATTCTTCCTCCTCCAGCTATCAGCAAGTTAGAGACGAGGATGTTTCAGAGTTCAGATTTGCAAGAAATCTTTCTAGGATACATAGAGACCTTCAGCAAACCATAGACGTTTCTTTTTGTTGAAGTCTGATTTAGAAACAAAAAAGGTTGTGTTAGTCTATGTTTAGATTGTTTGTTGCACAACCCAGATACAGCAGATAAAGATATTCATGCAGCAGTGCACTACACACACACCTCAGTGATTTATAAAACATAGCTGGTTATAACAAACATGTCTGGACTCTGTTTACTGCAAGTAACCCTTTTCTGTCTTCATTTCCTGACCCTTGCAGAGTTATTAGAGAGACACCAGTAATTCCAACACTGGTGAAAAAGAGACAGACAATTCATCACAGGGGGGGAGCCAGAGACAGAGAAAGACAGACATACAGAAAGAGAGATGGCTGAATGGATAACTCTTTAGTAGCTGTGTCACAGCCAATCAAACCTGTAATTGATGGGATCAGTCTAACTGAGCTAATCAAGCTCTTTTAATCCGGAGATGATTCTCCTAATTAATCTCAGCTGTTTCAAGCTAAGATATTAATTGTGATCTGACTTCAAATGAGGAGTTGAATACATATAGCAAATACATATTTTTGAAAAAAGGAAAGTGATGTCCACTGTTGATGGTGCATCAGTAATAGTTTACTTGAGGACAGGACAACCAGTTCACTTATTTTATACTCATAAGTAATAGAAATGTCTAATAAATAAATCAATGCACGGTCAGTATGAGGGCAACAATTTCATATTGTCATCATCATTGTTCTTTCCACCTTGACATGTTTTATTGATAATCTGGTGTTACACTTTGACTCTGTCTTGAAGAGAACATGCTTTGAAACACCCACAGATACAGTAGAACAAGTTAACAAATTCTAAAATGTCAAAAGGCCATTGGTGTTATTAACTTTTAACCTGGTTTCTAATTTCCTGTGAGGCAGACGGTGCAGACATTGGCCTTCAGGTTGACACCAACAATACTGTTTGAAAATGTTGGAATTATTATAAATGACCCCATCAGATAAGCATAGTAGTTTAATCATTTGTGGCAGTGTAATCATAGATATGGTGATAATGTAAATTTGGGGCAAGCCTAGTTGGCGAGTCCATGGAAAAAGTATGATTTAATTGAAGTCACCTTGTGTCATTCATATTCATCCTCCAGCTTTTTTTCTCCAGGCTCTCTGGTTGTCTGTCTGTCCAATCAATCCATATGTTTCAGCCTTTCTGTGTCTCTAGTTAACTTTCTATATTGGTGGGGGTTCATCTGTAGTAGCAAAGAGAGTGCGGGGCAGAGGGGCTGTTAAGTTCAATATGTTAGTCCGCCTGACTCAGTTATCCTTTATCTGACTGACCATGGCTCTGAAATATCAGAGGCCTAACTATGTTGTGTATTGATGTATTCATGGTGCTGTCCGTGCTACTGAAGCAGCAGATGGATTTGTAATTGCGGCTTTTTCTCTCAGTCTCGCCCTTCTGTCAGTTTTGTCTTGGGAATATTTAAAACTGCTACAAGCAACACTTGAGAAAGATAGTTGATTGTTTAGTGGTTCGGCTCAAGCATCTGTATTTAATGACCTGGGAATGAGATTTGGCAATCAGGTTTCTTTCTCAAGAGTCAATTCACCAGTGGCCTGTTTAACTTTAATCAGTGAGGCCTTTTTTTTAAAGGAATAGTTCAACAATTTGGGAAATACACTTAGTTGATTTCTTGGCATGAGCTCAGATGAAACAATTGATACTACTCTCATTTCTGTTTGTCAGGTATGAAGTATGGAACATGTCTTACAAGATAGTAAAAATATTTATTAGGAGCTAGGGTTAGGCAGTGCCTCCAAACTGGCATGAAGATTTCCACATGAAACATTGCTGATGGATGACACCATTTTTTTCTGGGGGGATGGTGTGGGGTTAACTGTCACATAAAAGAAAAGCCATTCTGGTCACCAGCTCGCCACTGTAGACGCCATCACCTCCCACTATTGCTCTGACAGCAACTTGTTGCCATCTCACTCAGCTGAGAAAACTCTCCAGTAAAGGAATCAGGCAGATCATACATTGATGATATCAACGACTTAAAAGTGTCTTCTCGTCTGCACCACACAGCCGTAAGTCAGTCACTGCTGCCACCAATGTAACCAAGCATCTTGGGTGTGCTTAGATGGGCAGGTTTGACAAAAAAAAAAAAAAATGCATGGGACATGGACATGTAATGCAGTGCAATGACGAGCAACAAGGTTTTCTTTTTTCCCTTCCCACAAGTCAAAAATGGAACAAAACTCCTGCTGTACCGCAGCTCTGAACTACCTCGCACTACCTTTTTTTGTAGTCTTGCACCTGAATATTTTTGCCTGGATGTGTGCGCACTTCGTCCCTCTTCTGAAGTATGGAGCTGAAGCCAAGAGGTAGGTAGCTTAGCTTAGCATAAAGACTGGAGACAGGGGGTACAGCTAGCCTGGCACTATGTTTTTTACCACCTCTAATAAATGCACTATATCATGTTAGTTTAGTCAGAAAATGAAAATGTAAATGACAGTTTGTGGCTTTAGGAGGCATTACCTGCTGTAACTATTTCTCAATAACTGAAGATTTATTAATCTGTCAAGCACTTCACTGTGCCCCAGCCAAGAAATAGTAACGGCATGTGACTCGCTGTAAAACCCCAACTTACTCTATTGTTTTTACATTACTGTTTGTGGATTAAACAAACCAGATACAATTGACTGTTCAACTTGACCTTCAGTCTTTATGCTAAGCTAAACTTCTCATCTCCTTGCTCCAGCTCCATACTTACAGCAGAGATAGCTATCAATCTTATAATCTAGCACTCCGCAAGAAAGAGATTAAGTAGATCTCCCAAAATAACAAACCATCTCTTACTATTTCAGGACACTGTGTGAATGTGCATGTATTTATCTGTGAAAGAAAATACGTTTACAGTAGCAATATGGAGGTGTGGCCCTGGTATGTGCATGCTAATGTTTGTGCATGTACTTTTATGCTCATGCATGCATGTGTGTACAGTATGTGTGAGACACTCACCAGGCAGTGGTAGAAAGTTCCCGCTGTGAGTCTCTAGCTCACTCTGCCACAGCCAAGGTGTTTCATTATCATTGGTTAGCACACACAGCAGGTGAGATGGAGATTGAGAGCGAGACACAAGTGAATGAGATGACACAGCTAAAAAAATGTTGAAGGATAAAACCAGTGTTATTTCACTTTAATCATACTGGCTGCCCCAACATTTTTCATTTAGACAAAGTCATCTTGTCCAGTTACTCCACACTAGATAAACATGAAACCTGTTATATCATTAGGACCAATTGTTTTGCTATCAGTGTGTGTGTTATCTTCTGCTTACTGTCAATTATCTGACACCTAGAGGAAAAAAAAAGGTTTCTCAGAAGAAATAATACCTCATTTTATTTGGATGACCTTTGTAGAAACAGTCACTTGAAGATACAGTTTGTTTTCCGCTGTCACATCTGGTTAAAAACTGAAAAAGTAAGTGTAAACAAAACTAAAAAGACACTGCATGAATGAAGAATGGCTCAGGGAATGTAAACTAGTCATGGGAAATAAATTCAAATAACACTGGCATTCATTTTTAAACCAACACTGTTTTAACATTCCACATGAAACATTACACCAGTATTCAAAATAGCTTATGGTCTGCCTGAGGCACCCTATTTGAAAAACAGAGAAAACATTTTTTTTTTTAAATGTTGGACTCTGGTAGTTTTTAACAAGCAGTTTTTTTCATTCTTATATTGCAAGCCACATTTGCAGTAGTGAAGCCCCCTAATGGTTTAGCGGTAAGTTGTACAAGCTGGCCAAATAAATGTCAATTAAGATGGACCTTTGGATTTTACATTTCAGACAATTACAGAGGCACTGAGAAAGGAACTAGGAGGAATAAGAATTCATGAGAGAAGCAGAAGAGTTTTAAGAGTGGCTCTTAATTGTTTATGCTACAGCTGCTCTGGTAAATAACATGTATGGTTGCACTTTAGATATAAGCTTCAGTGAAATGTCTTTAATGTTTATTTTAATTGGGGCAGGAAATGGCAAATAGTGAATTACTTTTGAAACAAGTTTCCTAAGATGTTAACCAATTCTACTTCTTCAGCCAAATGCTGATTTAGTTGTTGTAACTGTGTAGTGACTTGAAGTCACCCCGGTATAACCAGCGTATGGTTTAAAGGCATGAGTGAAAGTTTTGGGAAATAGGTTTATTTGCTTTTTAACATGAGTTAGATGAGAAGATTTATACCACTTTCAGGTATAAACATTAAGCATGGTCCTGCAGCCAGGGGCCAAATAGCTTAGCTTAGCGTAAAGACTGGATGCAGCTTTGTTCTCTGCACACAGATCAAAAACATACCCACCAATACCTTGAAAACTCACTTACTAACACCATATATCTCCTTTGTTTAATCCAAAAAAGGCATAGAGTCATGTCAGTTTTGGGTGAAATATGTGCTGTAACGAAATGTTGAACAGCAGCCAGACGTTATGACCTTCCAGAGTCTCGTTGTCACAGTGGTTGGCAGGCAGCTAGTAGAGATGCTGCACTGACGTGCACATTAATGTACTGTTGTTTGGTCAAGAACTAAGCTGCGTTCCAAATGGCATACATTTTCTTTTTACTTTGAGTTTGTACTGCAACAGCCCTTTATACTGTTACATGTAGTAAGCATACAATTTTGACATACTACTTCATCATAACACTGGTCTTTGAACTTTGACAATCTTGCTCATATGTCCATTGCAGTACGTAGTGTGAAATTTCTGTCATCTGTCAATGAGCTGTCATCTGTGCTCTATTGGCTCTATCAACAAGGCTCATTTAAATTATATTTCTTCTCCCTCTTGGACTGATGTATTTGCTGCCACATTTATCATATTCTTTGATTACTTCTGTTTTGTCACACTTCTCTTTTGTTCCTATTACTCTCCTGCTTGTTTGATGTTTTGGGCCTAATGGTTTCAGTTGTGATGCACTTTTTAACTTTTATATTTTACTTTTACTACCATCCTGAAATACCTTGCTATGAGACAGATGGTAATTACCATCCTGTTGCTTTAACAGCCATCATTATGAAATGTTTTGAATAGATTATAGTGACCTTTCTTAAGGCAGAAGTTAAATCAGGTCTAGATTTTATTCATGTTGCATATATAGTAGATACACAGTAGTCACACTGTTCACCTCTTCATTTCAGTTCAGCATTGAAGTGAAGCCATACTGATTCAGAGACAGAAGCAAATGCTTGTTACTTCACTGGTGGCCACTGTATTTGCCAGCAGGCTTGTTCTAATGTGCTGTGCTGCTTTTTAAACCAACAGCAGTATTTTAAAATCATTTCTTGGATATACCGAACGCTAGTGTAAAGACCCAAGAACTGGAGTACTGTGATCCACTTTTTTTGGTTTTAGTGTTTACATGAGCAGCATGGTTCTGAATCAGCTGTAGCTGTCTGATTCTTTTTGTTTTTTTAGAGATCTGTAACAACACCGTTACAATAGTGCAGTTGTCAACTGAAGACAAATGCATGGACTAGTTTTCCTAAATCCTGCTGAAACATAAGTCCTTTAATTCTTGATATATTCTTCAGGTGACAGTTGGCTGGCTTTGTAATTATCTTTATGTGGCTGTTGGAATTCATGTCTGGGTCCATGACCACACCAAGACCTCTGCCTTTGTTTGTGTTTTTTTCATTACCAATTGAAGCTGAGTGCTAACTTTTAATCCTTCTTCCTTGGCTCCAAAAACAAAAACTTCAGTTTTGTCTTTGTTTAATTCAAAGAAAATTCTGGCACATCCAATTGTTCAATGCAACTACTGCTTGTATGGGATCATAGTCCTCTGGCGATATGGTTGTATAAATGTGTGTGTCATCTACATTATTTTGATAACTTTTTTTTTGTTTTGTTTTGTTTCCCATGATCTGAGCTAGTGGGAGCATGTAAATATTGAAGAGATGAAGCCCTGGAATTGAACCTTGGGGAACTTCGCAAGTCATTTTTTTGTCTGCTTAGATCTGTAATTACCTATAGACACAAAGCAGTCCCTCGTCTTTAAGTTGGATTTAACCAGCTCAGTGCTGTGCCAGAGAGTCCCACACAGTTTTCCAGTTGTTTAAAGTGTGTGTGTATGTAATTTACATCACTGTACACCTCTCAGAAACAGGTGTTCATTTGCTAAATATATTTATTATGTAGAATGAAAAAGGCCCTCAGTTAGGGACAATGGATGTTAAGTCTGGGTGAGTTGAAAGTAGAATCTGGGACAGTTGCAGGACACTTGTTCTCAGTGTGAAGAATATAGAGGAGATTATTTTTTGACCTGTGATAACCTGGGTCATCACTTGTTGGTGGTCATCTACTATCAATCCACTGGGCAGGTCAGGTTGTCAAAGTGCTTGGTGTGCATATTAATTATACACTTAGTTGGAGTGAATGTTGAATGTTACTGATACAGAATATACAGACTTAAACCCTATGATTTCGATCAAGTGCTTGTAGGTAAGGAATTGCAGGATTTATGGCAACTCTCTGTAAAGCTGAAAGTAGAGCTTGCTTGTGTGTTACAGGTGGAAATTATGGGTTTTAGAAAACATATATCGCTTTAGCTCATCCCTGAGCAGTCTCTTATGAGAAGAGGCCTTGAAAATAGTGTCTGTGTCATTGCAGCTTCTTCACGCGGTCTCAGCTTTTACCCTCTGGCACACACTAAATTGTATATACTGTATACATTTTCTATTAATAAGCTAAAGTATAAAGTCATTGGTTGGGGAGTCGGCCTGCATAGATTGTTTGAATGATTGCAGGTGAGAGTGCGGCAATGATGGATGTGTTGCATGTTGATAAAGCTCAAGTATGTTAAGGGGTTAAGTAAAATATATCTTATCTTAATCTTAACTTGTCTGTGGGAGTGTGCTCAGTTTACAAAGGGAGACACACCATTGCTATCCACATTTATTGCATTCAGGCAACATACCTTGAATTTGTTCCAGGAGAAAGGTTTAGAAAAACAATTACAGAATTACAATTTTTTTTGTTACATAATCCCAAATTAGATTTTCAAACCTCATAAAAACACTTTCCTGTAAAACCAAGGAGTAAAAGAAGTGTTTCTAAACAGTGTCTGAGGGTGAAATGGTAGCTCAGCAGTCAAATCAAATCAAAATATGTGCACCCATATATTGTTGTGTCTAGTGTATTTATACGGTGTCCAAGGTTACAGACTTTGCCCTTCACATGAAAATGGCCCTGCAGCATGGCCGACAGCACAATACATAATGCAGTAAATTGAGAGATACAATATAGAAGCATAAACATAACTGCATTAATTAAAAACCATAAAAGAGCAGCAGATTGAATGTCCTGGACAGGGGAGAGTCCGTAAGTTATAGTGTGTGTGTGTGTGTGTGTGTGTGTGTGTTTGAGATTATGTGTGTGTATGTACCCATCTGTTGCATGGCAGTATCCATGGAGACCTGAGGAGACACAGAGGAACCACTGTACAATGTCCTGTTGTTCTGCACACAGCTAACACCCATTCTTGTGCGTTTGTGTGTTTGTGTGTGTCTGAATCTTGGCATGCACCTGTGGCTGGAAGTAAGCGTGCTTTTGTTGCTTTGTGTGAGCACTGGGCGTGTGTGTGCATGTGTGTGTACACTCCGTGTTTGTGTATCTTTGTGCATGTGCACACACCATGCGACTTCACTGCCAAATTCATTAAATTTGCATTACTCAGCCCGATTAGAAAATGCGCCCTCCCTCCTGTGGAGAGATGAAAAGATGAGCGGCGCACCGCAAAATACCAGTGAGACAGAAAGAAATGAGGATGAAGGATGAAGAGATGAGGACAACAGTAACCTGAAGGTTAGACAAGCAGGCCTTTAACCAGAAGGCTGATGATTGGACTTCCACACATTTCCATCAACAACTTTGTATTATCTCTCAGCTACTCAGCTTTGTGGCAGTCCTGACAGCCAGAAGCAAAATCTTCTCTTAGAAATATACTAACCTGAACTTTGGTGGCTGTACAATGGTTAATTTCTAGCAAGGTTTGGCACTTTGTTTGCATTTTATATGACAAAAAACTCATCATTCATCATCATCATTGAATGTGATTACTGACTGTATTATCAATAGATTAACATAATATGTAGCAGACAGGATTGTGCGGCCAAGTATCCCTACCAACTACATCCACACCTCAAGGTGTTACATCCAGTGCCAAAGTTCAATGCAGAGTGTGAATGTCAGGGTGGTGGAGGGTCTTGTAACAAGTCTAACCAGACCAGAGTTCATATCCTGCAGCAGACGTGCACTTAATGTTTATCTGTTGGAGGCGTTTCAGCTGATTCTTCACACGCATCTGAATGAACACATGCACTTCTATTTTAAACAATACAGCTGTTTACACAGGCTGTGTGACAGCTCTAGTTTCATTCACACCATGTGTGTGTAACAGCGCCCTGACATTCAGGTCTGTATTCTTCCATTTTACACGCAGAACTACAGTGATTGTGTTTTGGGCTGAACAAGGATGACCTACACTCACTACTGTACTTGGTACCAGTTTCTTTTTCTCCTTTATGACAGTACAATGAATATCTTTGAGTTGTGGACGAAACAAGATATTTTTCATTTTGAGCTTTGGGGAAACACTGATAGACACATTCACAGTTTTTTGATATTTTATGGACCAAACAACTAATGAATAAAAAATGAATAAGTTGTTGATGATGAAAATAATCAATAGTTGCAGCCTTAGTCTGTGTAGACATTTTGTAACCTGAGCAAACCATCACCATAGTGTATTTGCCATAATCATGATCTTTCTCTATTTTTAACCATGCGCCATTTGTGCCATGTCTAGATACTGCAGAAAACAAGTACTGGCATCAGACATTCATTAATATTGTCATTGAATGTAGTTGGTTGTTTTGCAGAATTGTCTGATATTAATGGTCTTGTTCAGTAATGTGTTGTGTTGAGGCAAGTCATCTAATTGACAGCAGGGATGCTTGTGACGATTCTCCTTGTTAGTATGTTAGCATTTTTGAAAAGTTGTCAGCAGTAATCCAAAATAAACACGTTTCAAAACATGCAACACTGTGGTAATTTAGGCCTCTCTCACTTTCTGCACTGTCTTGTACTACTCCTGTAATTATTAGTATATTTGTGTATGAGTGTTTGTTTGAAAAGCAAAGTTCTTTAGTAGCCTAATTAGAATTTTGTTCAGAGCTGTTTTTGTCTGGTCAAATAAGATTGTGCTCATAGTCAAATTGCCTGTTTTTTTGTTTTTTTTTAACTTTCCAGAAAAAAACACTAAGCAGATAAAAGAAGTCAAATAAATGGACTCCTGGGACCCTGTTCTACGCCCACCCTCTTGGATAAGCTTTTTTATTTAATTGTCTTACAAGAAATGTGCTTTTCGTGAATAAAACCATAAAACACAAATTTATTCTTTGTTAAAAAGTTTGTCAAATTGAGTTTGGATGCTTATCCAGGTCACTTGGTGGAAGAAGTAAAAGAGGCATGAAAAAAGAGCAATAAAACAGAAAAGAGAATAATCAAGGCATGAGGAAAAAAAAGTCAAGCGAAAAAGGGATTTACACAGGAAAATATATGACAGTGGAGATCAAAAGAGAAAGAAAAGCAAGCGAATCAAAGAAGAATACACAGGAAAACTGACAGAAAATCAAAGTAAGAAATATGGAGAAGATGGGTGAGGAGAAAGAGAGGGAGAAGAGAAGGAGGAGGAGGAGAGGGAGGGAGGGAAACAGGAGGCTCCAGATGGAAGGTTTGCGTTGCCGGGGCGGGTTGCCGAGGAAGTCATTAAGCAGCCATTTCATCTGCGTCTGCTTGGCTAGCGAGGAATCTAATTGCATCTGAGGAGTGGAGAGGAGAAATGCCAAAGTACATTTAGATCAAAGATAGAAGACACCAGAGAGCCTGTAGTCACCAGACCCCCCTCCTCATCTCATCCTCTCACACTTTGGCTCGCTTTCTTGCCTTCCTCCCTTCCATTCCGCTCCCTTTCTCCCCCCTTTTCCCTCCCACTCTCTCCCCAGTCTTTCTCATTTTTTCCCCTTATTTCCCAATTTTCCTTCACATTCTTCATGCTTTCTCTTCTCCACTTTATTTTCGCTCTTTCTCTGATTCCCTCTTTTTGCCCCCATCTCTTAACTGCCTCCCCTGCTCTTGATTCCTTCACCCTCCTTGGCTCTCGCAGGAGTGGAGAGTGTGTGGGTGGTGCATTGTGGGAATTTTTTTCTGGCTCATATTCCCCCTAATGGCTCTAAAAACTGTCACACATCACAGTCATTAGGAATACAAGTGATTCTTTATTTTACACACTCAAAAGAGCTAAGAAGCCGTGACACTCCCCCTCACACCCTCTAATCTCCTACACACTATGAGAAAGACGGGTTCCAAAGAGGTTCTCTGCACACACCCATCGCTAACAAAGGGCTGAGGTTGTAACCATAATGATTTGCTTCTGAAGAACCCTATTTTGAAGAAAGGGTTTGTTAAGGGTTCTTTGAGTAATGGTTCCATTAAGAACCATTGATTTTCATTCAAAGAACCCTTTTTGGAAGAAAGAGTTCTTCTAGGATTCTTAAAATCCTGTTTTTTCAAAGGTTCTTTGTACCACAATGTTAAAGGATTTGCAGCAGAACCTCCTGGGTGGGTTCCAGATGAAACCCTCAGAAAATAAAAAGATCCTTGGAAGAACCTGCTGGGTGGGGTCTAAATGAAACCTTTGTTAGAACCCCCTGGGTGGGTTCTTGTTAGCTCTGTTAAAAAGTGGAAAGATTCTGGATGAAACCCCAAGAGAGGGTGGGGAACAAAGGTTCTGGGTGGAACCATTGCACCATAGACTCTGAAAGGGTCCCAAGTGGAGCCTTTCATAGATTGTTCTAGGTGTAGCCCTTTATGTTCGGTTCAAGGGAGAAGTCTCTGAAAGGGTTAAAGTAGAATCTTTCATAGATGGTTCTAGCGTGAACCCTTTATGTTGGGTTATAGGTGGAACAACCATGAAGCAAAAAGGGTTCTCCTATGGGGACAAGCTGAAGAACCCTTTATGATTCTAGTTAGCACATTTATTTCTAAGAGTGTAATCCATTTCTCTTTTTTTTTGCTTTCTCTTTTCCTCTCACATCCCTTCATTTCTCTCTCTCCCAGACTCTTTTTCTCTCCACTTGCTGCTGTTAGCTGTCTTTATTTGGGTGCTGCTGATTATGTGCCACAAGAGAAAAAAGGCTCTGACTGTATTTTGTGCTTGTGTGGTAGTTTGCTGCTAAGGTTTGTTGTTATATGAGTGTGTGTGTTGATGTGAGATATGGTGTGTTGTTATGGTTTCTCTACTTATCTGTTCCTCTGTTTTTTACAAGGTGTCTCTCTCTCAAAATGTTGATTAGTTGAGCAGTTTCTGAGCAGGAAAGACAATTAGAGGCAGCTTGTTGTTAATTTAACAAGGCTCAGAGAGAGGGAGTGTAACTCTGTGTGTACTTTGTGCCTTGCTTGTGTGTGCGCATCTAGTATGTGTGTATGAACAAGAACTTGCAGTAATTGCTTTGTGCAGGATTGGCCTTCCACTTTCACCCTAAAAAGAGAAATTGCTTCTTGCTTTTAACCACTAGAGAGAGGGAGGTGGTGGATGGGGATGTTAGAAGAGAGCTGGGGGAAGAGAGGGGGATTATTGTGTCCAAAATGATTTCAGCCTCTCCTTAGGAACCATTAGAACCATTTATTCATTGAAGTGGCAAAGCCAGAGTGCAGTAGTGTTTTAGCGAAAAGTGGAACTTCTGCAGTGGCATCCAGCTCAGCACAAACAAAGCTGTGTAGAGAAGTTCAGATCTCAACATATGTACCACTTAGTACCAGTAAAGTACTGCTACTACTACAGTACATCTACACTGAAAGAAACACAAGCAACAAATGATACCAAGCTTGTTAATTTCCTGTTGAGCTGAATGATACGGTAAACTCAGCCAATCTATCGTCAAGGCTCGTCAGCCGAGAAAAATGGTCACAGCTGCACTTTTCATGGTTATCATCCAAAAAAATGATTTTATCTGCTTCCTTATTTACCTGCCAATGTCAGCATGTTTCATGAACAACAGTTTTTACATGACAAACACAAAAACAAGTGATTGAAAATTGAAAATGAGAGGAAAAATTATTCTAAAAATGATTTCAATTCAAGAGACAACATGAAAGCAGGGAAAAACACACCAGGAAAGTGCAGCTAATTCTGCTGGTTGAAAACTGAAGCTACTTACTCAAAGAACACAAATGAAATCAATGGTCAATCAATGATCATTCAGACAGAATGACTTTTCAGTCACTGGTTATTTAGTGACCAAATATAAGAAGATTTCTGTGAGAACACAAAATCCAGATTTACTCTATAGCTCAGAAAAAGAATGATAAAAAGCAGGTTGAGACACTGTTTTGAATATACAACCCCAACTGGAAAGTTGTGTAAAATGGAAATAACAAGGCAATACGATGTTTTTGAAAATCCTTTTTGACTTATATTCAGTACAGACAAGATATTTAATGTTCATACTGATTACCTTCATTGTTTTGTTTAAAATACGCAGTCATTCTGAATTTGATGCCTACAACAAAAAGGTTGTTTCAAAAAAATTAGGACATGGGGAACAAAAGACTGGAAAAGTTCTGGAAACAGGTTGATTGATAAGAGGTGATAGTAACATGACGGGGTATTAAAGGGGCATCGTTAAGTCTCAGTTTTTCACCCCATCCTTGCTTGTGAACAACTGTGTGGGCAAATTCACCATCTATAATCGACAATATCATTAAAAGGTTCTGAGAATCTGGAGAAATCTTTGCATGTAAGGGCCAAGACCGAAAACCAACATTGAATGCCTGTGACCTTTGACCCCTCGGGCAGCACTGCATTAAAAACTGCATTAAATACCTACGTATTTGTATAAAGGGTTCTACATGGGCTCAGGAACACTGGAAACACTATTGGGTGCTATCACAAAGTCAGAGTTTCCTTGGTGCCCATCTACATCAAAATCATGGCATCTGCAAGCCCAAATATTAGCTGTGAATTCAAATTACTAAAGTCGATATGTCAAAAGAAAATTTCTCGGCACCCCTGAAAACACAGCACTGCTGCTCACATTGGCTGATTAGTATGTCTCCATTAATTTTCTCTTCGACCTATATTGAAAACAGTCGTGAAATATTAATCAGTCTGCATCACTGAACCACTTCACACTCAAGATTTTGGTTTTAATGACGTATAGATGCAACGACATGCTGAAAGTTAATAAAGACACATGGAACATGGACATAAAAACTTACTATTCATGTAAAAGGTCAATGTACTGAGAAAAATCTGTATACATGATAGTATACAGTCAGGATTGTATTCCTATTTTTCTACAGCCAGAATAGCAGAAAATCAGAAAATCATCATCAACATTACCATATGGGGCACAATTATTCATTATATGCTGTTTCTATGCTAATGATGAACACATTAAAATATAAAACCAATGATATTGTCTTTGTGTCTCTATTCCCTCATTAATGACATTGAAATATTGGATGGTTGAGTATCTCTAAGGTAAACTGTGTAAAGATTTGTTAAAGTCAGTCTTCTTCAGACATGTAAAACTAATGTGTTCCCAAACACAGGTCTAACTAATAACATTGTTAATTGCTGCATAGCACTGCAGTGATTTCTGGGATGAAATCACATAGGTGCTGGCAATGCTGTCAAGATTCAGGAGAGTATGTGAATAATAAAATGAAATGATGTTTGTTTGTTTTTTTAAGTAGGAAAAGACAAAGAAATTGTTGATGCTTATTAGGCAAACACATTAATTTTCATCTTCATGGGGAGGGGGTTTTTTTTTAATTTAGTTTTCCATTAGATTTGAATCACTAGCTGGATTTGTGTTTTATAATCCAATTATACAGATCCAAACTGTAAATGGGGAAGGGCAAAAATATAAGATGGAATATATTAACAATAGAAGCCTCCTCATACTCAGACAGTCCTCCGGGCATATATTTGTGCAAAATAGAATCTCATAACTTATATTGACATCAAATGGAGCCCGATGTGCTTTGTCATGCAAGTATACTAATCACTTTAAAGAAATAAACTGGAATAAACTCATTCTTAAGGCAAGATTTTCACTGAGACTGCTTTGTAGACAAAGAACATAGGTGATGATGAAGTCTCTTTCTGTCTGCCTGTGACTGAACTGGATCAGGAACTAATGTGTCAAAGTAACGAACATAGAAGTGAGAGTGTGACTGTGTGGAAATCAGAGAGAGAAAGACATTCTTGGAATGTGTGTTCGTAGCCTGAAAATGGCTAACGAACCCGAGAGAGGTGTTATCTCCTTCTGTAAAATCAGGTTAACAGGTTATACTGCAGGGAGACAGAGTTCAACCTCCCAGTGCTGCAGAATTCAAATAACTACTCATTAACAAACTCAACACAGCACGTTGTTCACTGTGATTACAGGCACGATGCAGGTGGAGAGTGGTGTCACGGGAGAGATGGGTGGTTCAAATGAAGCAGAGAAGGAGGATGCAAACAGGGTAAGAAAGTGTGCAGGTGTGGATAAGAGGGTGGGATGGCTGGAGAGGGAAAACGGGGTGAGTGAAAACCAGAAAGCGTGTACAAGTGTATATGCAAGACAAAAAATTACAGGAGTGGAGGAGGGAGAGCAGGAGAACACATGTGATAACCAAAGTCTTCCACCTGTGAAATAATAAAAGATATGCTGGCTTATCATTTTCCCTCTCCTTTTTCCCTCCTCTTCGTCTCTTTTGTTCCATTCTTCCTACGGAGTGTTGCCGGGAGGCAGAGGAGCGTTGCTTTAATGTGGCTCCTATCAGTTAGTGCTATGATGTCTTTGTCCTTTTTACCTTCTATTCTATCTCCCTGTCCCACTTTGTCACACCGAATATTAACTTCTGAAAAAAGTTCATCCAACTTATTGAGAAAGTTAACGGGAAAATCAAGGACTAAAACTCAAATCTAGTGTGAAAAACTATTTTTTGCAGGTAGTTCTCAAGATAAAATAGATGTATTTAATCTTGAAAAAACTAGTTAAAGTTGATGTTGTGGAGGAACGAACTGGGGCTTAAAACATTTAATGGCTGTTATACTGTGACTATGAAACCTGTTATTTTTGGTTCAAAATACCCAGATTCAACACACGTAAATTTGTGTATTCCACACAAATTTCCAATAAGAGCATTTCCATCCACCTGTAGAAAATCAAAAAAGTCAAAATACCAAGAAAAGAAAAAAAAAAGTTTTTGCCCTTCATTGATGTGACAAAGTTTATGCTTTCTGCAAACTGCTGCTAACTAAGCTAGCCATAATAGTGTCTGTCTGAGGCTAATGTGTTGCAATTGCAACATTTTAAATAGTTATTTACTGCCGGACTAAGCACTGTTTTACCTTTTTAACTGTGACTCTTGTGAAGCTACAGTGAAAAGAGTGAAATATGCACATAGTTGCAAGATGCCTCATACTTCCTGTTGGAATTTGATGTTGCCATGCCACGTCCAACGGCTCATTATTCTGAAATCCAATAGTCCAAAAAATCTCCCATTGGACCAAAAGCCTGTTTGCCCGACAGCCCATTATCCCTAAAACAAATGCCTGTTTCTCCGAAAATGCACCCCCACCGTAGTTGTCAGTTAAGTGACTGACGGCCCTGTCCATGGTGCTGATTCTCCAGGGGTTTTGCCCTTTATAGGCTATCTCTCTGGCCTTACATCGAATGACATTGCAAGCTATTTTACAGTCACAGAGACATTTCCGATTTAAGAATAAATCATAAGGGGTTTACCTCAGTTGTCAGCATCCCCTTCACCTCAGTCACTACACTCAACCAAACTGTGGAGAGAGTTTGTATCTTTGGAGCAGTGTATATTTGTTTTTGGGATAACAGACTGTGGGACAAATGGGCTTTTGGTCCAATGGGACATTTTTCAGACTTTTGGTGTTTGGAATGATGGGCTGTCAGTCTTAGGCTTCATGTTGTTCGCTCTTTTCTCTCAGCCAGAAAGACCCGAAAACAAGTATATAATAAAACACCACAGAAAAAGTCACCATAGTTAGATTTTCGGCAAGACTCAAATGGTTCCTAACTACAGCCATAAGGAACAAACGGGGCACACGACTGCCATGGAGAATAGCTGCCATGGAACATGGCAAGGACTAAATACCATCTGTTAACAAAACTGTCCTGGAGAACAGAGGACCAAGATAATTACATTGACATTTCTCTTGGAAATATTATTTGTGCTCTCCACAGTTAATGCACAGAGCAAAACTCACCATCTTCTGATTCCTGGTCCGTCCATAGGAGTCAACTGTATAATTGCATTAGTTTTAATTAGGCTCCATGCTATCTTTAGTTCCAGGGCTGTGGAAATTGTTTGTTTCCATATTCTCAATACAGCGGGCTTTACTTTTTCTCCATTTCCACAATTCTGTTCACAGACTTTGAAAGATCCAAGGAATAGAGTGTAAACAAAAATGAAACTGCTTTCCACTTTGTAATACTTCAGTAAGAAAGTCATTGTACCTACAGTACAAGATGCAGGATAGATGCCAGATTAATCTGTATAGTTCCACTTCTACAATTACTTCCACTGAGTAAGACCTTTTTTAGAAAATTGGTAGTATATGGCTTTATGACCGCAGCATTACTTGCTGATGTAACGCTTCTTTTAATACGTATGTGACAACTGTTTCTTTTAGAGTGTACAACTTCCAGTCTTTTTCTCCCCTCTCTTGACAGCACTGCCACCGTTTCTGTGACACACACTGTATATTTTAATACTAATCCCCGCATACCATCAAAGAGAGAAGGAGGTGTGATTGTTACAGTAATCCCCCGGGATCCTTAATGGGCGAAAGTGAATGAGAGCGGAGGATTACGGGGGCTGTGACGGCCAATATATTCCGTAATTAGCCAGTTAACAGCCTCAGCGATGGCAGGATTACCCGGGTCTTAGCTGAAAACTTGACAGAGGCTACACATGACTGACAGATTGCACAGTGTTGGTGAAGAGGAAGCCAGTAGAATGCAAGAGGGGAAAATGAAAAAAGAAATGAAGAGAAAGAGAAGGGCAATGGAGTAAGAATTAAAGAAAGAATGAACATTTTTCTATTGTTAAACTTGTCATTTATCTAAGACGTTTGAGATTCCACCAACTTAACTGATGCGTCTCTCAGTTCTGAGTGAGGCTCCAACTGCATCTATAAGCAGTCCCTCCAGGATTTTGCTGGCTGTTTTGGGGATTGTTTGGGCCTAAAATGGCTAATTTCATGGCAGCTTTTTTAAAAATATTGTGATGCGTGTTGCAGTGTTCTTAGGTGTTTTTTTACAATGAGTTTGCGAGAGCAAGCGAAAGTTCCAATGATTTTTGTGTTTGTGTGTATATAATTCATGAAAAATCAATGGCAATTTGTTCCAGAAAGAATAAAACCACACTCTGTTCTAGATGTTCTGAGTAATCTTACCAAAAAGGCTCAGGATTACAAAAATATTAACAACCCATACTTACACATTTTTGAGCATGAAGAAGTGCACCTCGGGGGTGCAATCAAAAAATTGTAAGATATAAAAGTGCACAGAGCATTGAAATGTCAGTAACAATTACAAACCATGTATTCTTTTAAGTACCTGTGACAAAATAATAAATAGAAATACAACATAGTAAATAATAAAACATTAAGTGATGAGATGTATGTGAATGACGTTTGCGCAGTGGACTGCCATGATTGGTGGAACTCACCTGAACTTACAATGATTGGGCAGATTTACAGAAAAGTTACAATGATTGGACAAAATTGCAAGGTTGTGCAGAATTAACTGTAGTTGCTTGAATTTGCTTTATTTGCTTTACTGTTATGACGCTAATTCCTGGAGGGACTCTATAGGGTGTGAGTGGAAACGCCAAAAATTCAAAATCTGGAAATATTGTATTAAGGTTTTGTGCAAAAGAAACAGACCTGATGAATAAATCATTGTGAACTTGAAATATATGAGTGTAGCCTTCGCTCTACTGAAAAGAAAAAATAGCAGCAGAGGTGTAATTTTTTTGTCCTTCACATGACATGGGCAGAATATTAGAAACGCCTGTCAATATAATGTAATCCCAGTATAAAACCAAGACGATGACTGCTAGAACATATATATTTCAATTAACACCTCTATGACAGTGTCAACAAAAATTGATTTTAGGCGTCATAAAAGTCGATTCTATGACAGAACAGTTGTATTACATTACATTAGACTGTACAGGTGTAGCTAATAAACTGGCAGTTGTACTATGTTTTATTATCCTGAGGTTGATTTCATTTTAAGTCAAGTCAGGTCACCCAAAATCGCAGGTCTTGTTTCAGAGTTTACGATCAGTGCGGCATGCCACACCCTCTGTTCGTAAACCCTTTGTTTGATGGGGCTGATGTTTATTTGGGTGGCATACATATTTTACAGGGGAACATATTGTCACAGCAGCACTGTTGGCTTAGCTTCACTTGACCGTCCTGCCGTTTACAGGCATGCCAATTCCTACTTCAGACAAAAACACGACAGTAGAAAAAAAACAGGTGATCTTTCATCATATACACAGAACAATCAGTTTTAAATGTATTCGCATGCAAAAAAAAAAAAACGTTTAACTTTTGTAGAAAACATGTTTTTTTTCCTCAGCTGGGATCAAAGCAGACACAAACAAATACAGATAATCTGTATTTTGAGGAAAAAAAAACAGCATAAAGATGTGTTTAAAGTCAAGTACATTCTATATTGCTTCTTTGATTTGTCACATATTGGTAAAAATCCTTAACTACAAAAATAATCCAATAATCAACTCCGTCTTTCAGCTAAGTGGGAGTATAGTTCACATTTGTACTTCTGTTGTGTATTGTGAACATGTATATATATATATATATATATATATATATATACTATACATAGTATATATGTATAATATATATAATATATATATATATATGTATATATATATATATATACAAAGTTTGCTTTACAATGTTTTTTTCCTTCAGTAGTGAGGCAGAAGTACAGAAAAACTTCAGTAAGCGTCCAATAAAGCTATGACTTCTAGATGTGTCAGATTTAACAATAATAATAATAATGATAACTTTATTTATATAGCACCTTTAAAGACTGAGTCTACAAACTGCTTTGACGGATAAAGCAAAAGAGCAGGATACCCAGGAGGCAAAATAACTACAGAAGGCCAAACAGGAGCAAGACAAAAAAGATTTAAGCTGCAAAGTCAAATTTCACACTGTTTCAAATTTCACAGGTGTGAAGCATGATTTATATATTGTTTATTTAAAAAACTGAATGTCCCTCCATAGTAATAACGTTTAGATGTCAGGTAAAAATGAACTAACCTGTGTGCAAATACAGGATGCATGCATTTTACAAACTCACTTCATCCTTAAGGATTCATTAGGTTGGTGTGTACAGCTTTCTGTGCACTAAACACAAGCACCACAGCACCACGCTCTTAACTCTCCATCATCACTGAGAGGCTTCTGTCTAATTTCAATATAAGTGCTTTTGTCAACTTCATGTACCTATATGCCACTTTACATACAACACACTTGATCCAATGTGCATTACAGTACAGACAGAGCACTTAGTCCAGGATCTAAGGACAGACAGGGGCTGTTGCTCTGAGGATTTTAAAAAACTGTTTATGCTGGGTCAGTTCTCCGAGTAGTACACCTGACCAAGGCACTGCTAACATCTGGAGTTGGTCCCTGTCTGCTGCACAGTGGCTGCCCACTGCTCCTAATTCTAGGATGGGCTAAATGCAAAAACTAAATCTAACTGTACATTTTACTCTTTATATTGGTATATGTGACAATAAAGTTGACCTTTAGACTTTTGGAACTGACCTGTTGGGAATAATGGAGTTAAATATTTGTCACATTTCTCTTGCTGATGGGTCAGTCTTTGTTTCTCAATTTCCCATTCTTGTCGCAAGGATAAATATATGTGCAGACAAGATAAATCTTATGGTGTCTTTCAAAACGTCTCAAAAAAGAAAAGTCAAGCTGTCAAACAATGAGATGAATTAAGAGCATTAATATACTAAGTGAATCAATACCAAGTGAAGAAGTACGATTACAGTATAATGATTTAGTTTGGAAACTTTCCCACGTACAACATAATCTGGCATATTTTCTGGGGACCCTCTGGAGCCCTCTCAGGAGCCCCCTGGGAGGCACTGGACCTCTATTTGAGAGCTAGTACCCTGCCATCACCAGCACCTGCTGTTTTCTAATCAGAACTCCTCCAAAGAGTGTTCCCTTGAACAGGCCCTAATCCTCTGTGGACCAATTAGATGTCTCCCCTGTCTGTTGTTTCCTGGTTTCTCTAAAGTTCTGACCAATGACAGATGGCCAAATGCAGAAACAACAGCAGAAAACAAGAGTACAGTGGATAAAAAAAGATAGAAAACAAAATGCAATCATTTACAGAAAGCAAGCAGATTAAAACGTAGGAGGAAAAGGCTACAGAAAGAAAATCAAAAACATTCTTAAAAGGCTTGAACAGAGGCAACTAGGAGAAGGTTTCACAGCAAAGATAAAAAGAAATGAGAAAGGAGAAACTACAATCTACCTTGTTATATATTACTATAAATCAATATAAAATAGCCTCATAATTTCTTAATGCATCATGCTGACTAGCAGGATATTTCTGTGATGTGACACTGTGCTGTCTGTGTGATTAAGACACATTTCAACAGTGTTTTTCATGCTGTGTAAAGCTACAATCATTATCCAACAGAAACTGACACCTCAAAATCAAAATCCTGCAATCTTCCCTGCAAAAAAAAAACATCTTTGACTCTAAAAAGTCAAATTTTCACAAGTAAAAAATCAGTGAGGATGTTGTTTCCAAATTCTGCAGTGCTGTTTGAATGTATCACAAATTCTTGACAGACCCACAATTTGTTCAGCCCATTACAGAACAACAAAAAATGTAAAAAAAAAAAAAAAAAAGAAAAAGAAAGAAAGAAAGCTGAGTAACAAGACATAGTGCTAAAACCTCACCATCTGTCTTATTTCTCCTCATAATCGGCATCAGATACAAGAGGCTTGAATTGTAGGGAACATTTCCAGGTATTTGCCCAGTGCTTATTTTTATCCTCACTGTCTCCCAGATGGGCAAGGTCATGTTGTTTAGGTTATCTGTTCTTAAATAATAATAAAAAAAAATGAAAACAGCAAAAAAAAAAAAAAAAAAAAAAAAAAAAAAACCTCTCTGATCTACGAAAGCAGGGAGGATTAATTTAAAAATGAAACTTTTCAAGCTAATTGCTTCCAGCCAGGTGAAATCAAGTGAAAAAGAAACAGAGAAGGGATCATTTCTAACTGACCCCATTAAGGTAGGCATTATCAATCAAGCACAGATAGTATCTCAGAGGTATTTGAAGAGATATCAGATTACATGTTTGGCCTAGATAAGCTATATTCCCCTGCAGGACATAGAAACATAATCTGTAAAAGTATATTTCAAATGGTCTGTTTACCTGTTTATTTGTGTTTGTCTGCCTAGATGAGCAAAGACCATAGACAATATATTTGTGGATGGGGCCACCGTGACATCACCCATTGGTTTGTGGACAATCTTTTTAAAGCCTTAAGCCTTGTTGTTTTTTTGCAATCAGAGCATGTACAGTGCCGATGAGAGTGTGGAGCTGGTGGCTGACATACAGCGACTTGGGTGGTGCTTATCTGTTCAGCAGGAAATAATGATGGCTGGTTGCAGTCTTTCTCATATTACAGCTAAACAGTACACCAAATTATGTTTCTGAAAACATTTTAAGGGAGAAATAGGCAATGTAGTAACAGAATCTTTATCCATATTTGATTAGCACTGTCTAGTTTAACAGTTTGATCTGAGTTTCAGGGGCTCCTCTGGAAACCCACCTGTCAAAAGGGCCCAAGACCCACAGAAATATCTTGCAAGGGTTATTTTAACCCTAACCATGATTTTTCCCTAACACTAAGCAGGTGTTTTTTGTCCCTAAACCTACTCTATCTTGACCATAGAGTTGTTTCATCATAAAACATAATTAGTTTGTACAACATGCACAATTAAGACACAACATATCTAGACATGACCCAGCTGTCTGGTCGTGATCTTGCTTATATTACAACTAAACAGTATGCTAAATTATGTCTCTGAAAACATTTTAAATTTAGTATTTATACTTTTTTGCTACTTTTTACTTCTACTCCACTGTATTATAGGGGCAAATATATTGTACTCTTTACTCCTCTACTTTTATTTAGGAGTTCGATTCACTATTTACTTTGCAGATTAAAAAGTCAGTCTAAAAAGTATGATGACCTTCTAAAATATCAATCACTAAATCAAAAATGAAAAATCATAGATAACTATATAAAAACTAGTGAATAATGATGAGTATTTATTGTTTTGATACTTGAAGTACATTTTGCTGTAATACTTTTACTTGAGTAACATTTTTAATATAGAACATTACTTGTAATGGAATATGGTTATATTGTTTCAATTATACACTCTGGCACTATTTTCTTTGTCTTTTCATCTGTGTTGTCCTTTGCTGCTTACGATAATCCTGGAGTTCCTCTTGTGCGTTTACCTTGAAAGTAGCATCACCAGATCAATTCACAAATGTGAATCAGTCTGAATCTCTCATTTTACTTGTGATTTCTAAGGGTCGTTATCAGTATACAATCAGACCTGCAGCTAATCCGAGCAGCAAAACATGTGATGTAGTGGTGCTTGATCCGTTACCAAGCAGGGCACAGATTGTTAGCTGCCTGGTTGCAATCTTCTCATATTACAGCTTAATGGTAAAATATGTTTCACAAAACAGTTTAGTCAAGAAATAGGCAATCCAGTAACATAATCTTGATTCACATTTGATCCGCAATGTCTAATTTTTCAGTTTGATCTGAGTTTTGGGAGCCTGAGGCCTTGATCTGGACAGGCCTGCTGACTTGACACAATTGGATAGACATCCAATCCAACCAACCCCTCCCCAACCAATAAGAGCAGTGACACGTGTAACTTTTCAAATCTGGATGGGTGATGTCCCTTAATCATGGCATAGAACCCACCCAATATTAAATAAAAGGTTGGGATTGGCCCAACTGGATCCAGGGCTGGTGGAATTCTGTCTGAATGGAAGGGGGGCCCAGATGCATCTGCCAGAACAAATGAAAACGTAAGCTTGGCAGATTAGTGTGGCTCTCAGGCTACATTTAAAGCACAAATATATCACATTCTTCACTGTTCTGTCGGATTATATTTCCCTGGAAAGGCCCACCAGAGATTTTAAAAGAAAGCTCAAGAGCTTTCATGTAACTGAGTATCTTATTTTGCACAAAAGATAGTTGCAACTTGGACGTTTGCTCAAATGAAAACACCACAGATTGCTTCTTTAACATTTACTCTAGTGTTTAGTCTCAGTGTGTTCTCTGCTCCAGAGGTGAGCTCGTATCATGTTTCCGACTCTTCAAACAGTAGCTACCGCTGTGCCTTAGAGGAGCTGCAATCATGTAATCTGTTGCTTGACAAATATTTCAGTTGAGTGTATTCCACTCTCAGCCAGGTGTGCTGCCGCCTCTTTCTCTCTGTATGCAACAGAGGGACTGCTCTCCAAGTCACCTTGAATAAGAGCAGAAACCAGATGAGCAGAATTGAGATGGAGAGAGACAGAAGGAAACAAGGTGGGAGATAGAAAGGAGGAAGCAGGAGGTGAGAGAAGGAAATCAGAGCAAGTGGGAAAATTGAGAGAATAAAATACAAAAAGTGTAAAAGAAAAGGAGAAATTAAGAGGCAGGAAAGCTGCAGGTGGGAAGAGCATTGAGTGGGAAAGACAGAATATGTATGTGTGAGAGACTAACAACAGAACAAGAGGGTTAAAAGGACAGAAAGGGCTAGATGAGTATGAGCAATTTGCGTCAGGGCAGGTCTCTTGCAGCTGAGATCAGTGTCACTCATGACAGCACCATCATGTCATGCCATGTAAAACAGAAGTGACTGACAGAAAGAGAGACAGAGGGAAGAGCCAAAGAAGGATACTACTAATCCAGGGTTCTGTCACATAAGAATTAGGAAAGAAATGGAGCAAACAGCCTTTTGTTTACCAAATTAAGACATGGCAATACAAATAAAAAACTAAAAGAGTACTGCAATCACCAACATTTTGATTAGTAACTGTAGTTTAATTACATTTTTTTCTCAGTAACTGTAACAAATTACATTTATTTTGTAATTTGCATGTGATGGTCGCATTAGATGGTGTGGCATTAAAAAGAACAGGGCAGATATGAGGTCACTGTGACCTAGAACTTTGATCTTTGACCACCAAAATCTAATCAGTTCATCTTTTAATCCAAGTTAACATTTGTGAAACTCAGATGCCCTCAAAACATTATAAGTTATCATGTTCACAGGAATGGGATGACCCAAAAACATAATGCCTGGCATGGCTGTTGTCAGTGTGGAGCCATAAAAAAGGTTGTTCAAGGTTTTTCAAATATTGTGAATCACAGAGATCCTTCAACAAACAGTCATCAGTGTGCTCAAAAAAAGATGAGGCTGATGGATTCAGTAGTAGCTTCAGGCCCACACGCATGGACACTCACACGTAAGCTATCGCTATCGCATGATCTCCTCCAGGCTTACACCTGATGGACATAACTAAGAAAACAAAAGCATGCATGAATTTCCAATAATAGTAATTCATCTTGTAGCCTTTTTGAGACTTTTTTCTGAAATGCAATAGAGCACAACATTCAGTGTGCAGTGTAATTCATAATCTCTTTGGGAAAGTGGGAAGAAACAGTGAAGGGAAATGAAAGAAAAATGGAGTGAGGAGAGGCATGCAAAATTACACTGTCTTCAAAGTAAACATCGTTTCAACATGTAAAGTGGCTTTGGTTTTGATCTGGTATGTTTTGTGCAGCAACTGCAGCTGAGCTCGGAAAATGATGGAAACAAGAGAATGAAGGCGCGCAAAGTGAAAAGAAAAGGAAGGGATTGCAGGGAGAGTGGGGAGAAGAGCAAACAGAGGAAAAAAGAGGGAAGAGTCATTTCCTGGACAATCGACCCCTTTATCCCAGCTTGTCAAATACTACTTTGTCACACCCCTTAACCTTTAGCGGTGGTACAAGATGCTGCTAGAAGGCCTTTTTAACAGGTGGTTTATGTTGCAAAATGGTTGCGATTTGGGAAGGTTTAGGCACCAAAACTACCCCACTAGATGTATGCAATACATCCTCATACACAACAGAATAGGTCAATCGCCATTTACTTCAAAAATTACATAATTAGCAGTGGAGAGTACTGGCAGGCAGACTGGGGATTAACTATGTTATGAAAGTCACGTGACATAACTCAGGTGACATTACATATATGATTTATGTTGTAAAGCGGCTTTGTTAGGGTTTAGCCATAAAACCACTTGGGCAGGTTCAGAAAAAGATTGCGAAATAACTACGTACATATGTCACATGACAGAGGAGACATCACTCACATGATGAAAGTGACATGACAGAAGTCATGTACATAACAAAACTCAAGGTTTACTTTTTACTGCTTAACAATGAACAGAAATGAGTCGGAAATAAGCTGCTTCCGTGTTCAACTAGATGCACATTCTTCTGTGGGGACGGGCTAGATTTACAGAAAAAACAAATCATGTTTTGGGTTAAAGTAAGTATGTTACATTATGTAAGTCACAGATAACATCTTCATTTCACATGGGACACAAACTTGGGCATCCTGGTTGGAAGTCCAGTGTTTGTTTGACCCATCCATCCACCTCCTTATGCAGACATTGAAATAACTTAAAGGCCCGGTGTGTCTCATACTGTCGCTAAAAGTTACCTTGGCTGTATGAGTTGTTGGGGTGTGTAACGTCTATATTTGATGACCTGCTAATGAGAACGGGTTGGTGCAACTGACTGATGCTCAACAAGCGAGACTCTTGCGGGTCTTTGAACGGGTATAACTGAGCTAAAACTACCACATGCAAGCTATTTTGCTTGGATGTTTTATTCTGTGATAATACAAGTGTAATACAGAAACTGGAACGTATATACCTTAATGGGCTACTCCAGTGCTTTAGTGCTGCACTGCCACAAAGTTGGGAGGCACACAGGCGACACACTGAAAGAAGAAGAGGCTGAGATTGTCTTATTTTTCTTTCTCTACCCTGGCTCAGGGTCCTACATTTCCCATTATGTACGCTAACTCCACACCCCCAGTTTGTTAGGCCAGCTTTCTGTTAAAAATGTGTTGTCCCAAGCCTAGCTGAAATAACCCTGATGACATCACTATGATATCATCAGGGTTATTTTTTCTGACTTGTCGCGCCTCCTCCAGAGCCACAGAAGACGTTGAACCTCTGGCTGAATAGGTCTAATAATGACAAGTAAAGTGAATATCATGTGTAAAATTGGTGGTTTTAAAATCTTAATAACTAGATGTTTGTTTCCATGACTATCTATAAAAAGTATGATCTCATATTTTGTAGGATGGCTCATTAGAAGTCTTTATTTAGTTTATTTCTTATGTAATTATAATTTTTTACTGCTGATAATGCTTTGTCATGCACCAGGTTGATTGATTAGTAAACTTCCATGGTGTTTTTCAGACAGTTTTATCAAGTTTTAACTAGCCCCAATAGTGTGTGGCTGATATTGTTTTCACTTTGTGAGTCTAAGTGGCCCTTGAGACACCTACTGAGACACCTACTGTAGCATGCAAGAAGTTTTGAGTACTTTCCCATATGTTGTCGGTTTGTGGATAGATTTCATCAACAAAATAGTGCCGCAACCATGCAAGATGCAGTCACGACACTTCCCAGGGGGGTTGTTTAGTTTAAAATGAAGGCCAACTTAGAAGAAGAGTGTAGTCCGAGCAGGGGCCCTGAAAGTAGGGGGGTAGGGAGTCAGGAAGGAACCCCCCCCCCCCCCCCCCCCCAACTTTATGCTCCTGGGGCCTCATTACCAAGTGCTTGTCTTATCTTAGGTTTCCTATTAAAGAAGCAATTCCCTAACTCTTGGCTGTGACCTAGATGGTCTGTCTCAGACCAGAGGAGTATTCCATCAACGTGGATGAAGAAAAAACCTGGCTATTTTGAAAAGTCTGGCTAATTTAAGTGAGCGATCTGTTACATGACTGTGGCTTATAGGAATCCCTGCTCAGTAATGATGGTTACTGATACCACTGAACTAGCCTGCTCAGTGGCAGGTTAACTGTCAAGCTTAATTTAGCTGTGTGTCAAAGAAATTCCAATGGGTGGAAACAGAACTCTGCCGAGTGTCTTTTTGTGCTCTCATAACTTCAATCCCTGCAGAAACACAAGTTAAGACCTTTTCTGTGTCACCAAGCATGAAATTTATGTGTTTACTTTACAGTAGTTCCAAAGAACATATTAATTTAAAAAAGTTTAGAAAATCCTGTCTTACTTCTTGTTGCTTTACTGTCTTCAGAAGCCAACAACACCCCTTTTGTTTAAAAGTTTGACATTTATGGTTAGAAAAAGTGTGCCAGAGTTGTTTTGAAGTTATTTCCTTCTTCACTTGTTTTGTTCAAACTGTGAAGACAAAAAAAAACATTGAATGAAGTCCAAACACTGACCTTCTGCTGTGTTTAAATTTATTCCTCTTCAGTTTCATTATCTCCAATTTCAGCTTCTTAGTTTTTCAATTTTTCTTCTAGTTTCTGACTTTCAGTGCCAATGAGTAGATGATTTGTAAATCAACACATCCTATGGACATCTTATGAAGAAGAGAGAGGATGACATGCAGGTCAGTGAGCTCGTTTTAGCCTGGGCTGAGTGAGCGTCGACTAGACCAGTGTTTCTCAATCCTGGTCCTCAGGGACCCCTGCCCTGCATGTTTTAGATGTTTCCCTGCTACAACACACCTGATCCAAATGATCAGCTCATTATCAGGGTTCTGTGGAGGCTTGATTATGAGCTGATCATTTGAATCAGGTGTGTTGGAGCAGGGAAACATCTAAAACATGCAGGGCAGGGGTCCCTGAGGACCAGGATTGAGAAGCACTGGACTAGACGACACTAAATTGTTTGTGTGAAACGGCTTAAGCCTTGATTGGAACTTGAAGTTAATTCAACTTTTCACTTAAAAGAAACTCAAGAAATCCTAACCAGAACTGTAAATCTGAGTTTTCAGTCAGCACTAGTCTAGTCATGCCTCTATCTGTGTATGCCTGTAGCCATGTCAAAGCTTGTCTCACTTCACTTGTCACTGGCTAGTTAGCTTGCGAATCAACAAGAAAAGACAGATGTTCAGTTTTAGCTTCGATGAGCTGGAAGAATGAACGGTGTCATGGAGGAGAGCAAATCTCACCTTTTTAGGAAGTTTTCCTGCCTTTATTGGCCCATGATAAGGATTTGAACACATGCAACACGTTGATCAAATTAAAAAATAATTGCTTCGACAGTTGGTATATACACATTCATACATGGTCTGAGAAATTTAAAGCTTCATATGTCATATATGATTTCAGTAGCCTAATCTTGCAGTCGTAATATTTTGGTGTTCATGTTGTTAATCATCATCATTGTCATTGCCATACAGACCTAAACTAAACTCCTATCCTGAGATAAGATAGGATTTTTCCTAATACAGTTGAGAAACTTGTTTCTGTAAAAACTAAAAATCCTAAATATGACAGGTTTCTGTAATGAGGCCCCTGACTCATTGTCATAACAGTGCAAGACGCAGTCACAAAAAGCAGTCGCAAAACTTTAAGGGTGTTTAGTTCATATCAAAATGAACCCAAGTTCAAAGATGGGTGTGGTGTGGACGAGTATGGGTACTGATGACTACTGATCACTCAAGAGTGAGAACGCAAGCATGTTGATGTGTGTTGACGCTAGTGTGATTCCTTCATGAGATGCTTTGAAGTTTGTTGCGTTTTTTTTAATATATATATTTATTTATTAAAAGTTCTCTTGTGTTACACCCTTCCTAACTGATCCCTTACAAGTTGACAAGCTGGCAGTGCTACAGAAAAGTAGCACTCTGCTGTCTCCGTCTGTCATGTCACCCTCACGCTGCATGTAGCGGTCCCCCAAGAGTCCCCCTGCTCAATGCGCCTCTTGGCAGAAATAAGTTGGCCATGAATGAGCCTAAGGAGCCTGTGCTCGCCCCGGGGGAGGCTACCACCTATGGTGAAAAATAAGTGGCTGGCGGCGTCAAGGAAACACATTGCAACTAGTATCACGTGGAGAATTTGTCCAAAAGTGGGAGAAAAATACAACATAGCATCTCAAACTGGCCAACGTTACACCCCATCACCCACTTCACTGAAGTGTGTGAACACTGTTCCCTTTTGTTATTATGCAATCTTACCCTGTTTCTCTCTTTGTCTTTCCATCATGTTCTTTCAATAGTTGTGCCTGAGTCTGTTTCCTCCTCTTTTATTATCCTTCGTCCTCTGTCTCTCCCGCTCTTTGCTTCTTTTTCATAAACGATCAGTAAAATGGCAGCTCTCCCAGCTGTCTGCTCTTCACATCGCCACTGTAAGTCAGATACACTGAAGGAACGCGCTCAGAGTACACAGACACACAACAGGAAATAAACAAATATGTACCGTACCAGATGGCAGGAACACACACATACAGCTTATGTATGTGTTGATAGGGAATACACACACACGCACACTCACAAATATGTCTATGCACATATACACTGCACATGAATAAAATTTTTTACACACTTTCATATGCACACACATACGCTGTGTCATTTATGTCAGTTGATAAGAGCAGACACTCAGTTTAAAATAGAGTCTGGATTTTGCCTGTCGAACACACTTCCCTGTCATATTTGTGCAGTCCTGCAAATGATATGTCATATTCTTTTCAGAAACCTATTTCAGTGTCATTTCTGATGATCTAGACAGAAGCCAGAGGAGATAGATGGGGAAAAATGGCAGAGAGAGAGAGAGAGAGAGAGTGGAGTTGACACAGAGGATATTTTTCAACCTATTAAATGATATCCTATTACATCGGTAGCCATTACAGAAGTCCCTTTTCTTGCATTTACCCTGCTTCTATTCTTCATTTACAAGAAATAATTGCATAAATGTCACTCAGGAGATGCAAATTGATACAGCGCAAGGCCAGGTGTAATCAGCCAAGTAGTTACCTGTTTTTTAAAACCTTGGACAGCTGAAAAGAGAAAATTTTTCAAACAGCGGGTCTAGAGCTATAAATCAAACATACAGTGCAAAGGAATAACTACATTGTATTCAGTATATTCTAATGCATCTGGCACGATTAACTGTTACAAACATCCAGTCACTGATACATTAAATTTCTCCTCCTTCCTTCATTTCATCTTATATACTTTCTGTGCAAGCTCAAGTCAGGGAGACGAATCAAAAGTCATCACGATGTATAACCCCAATTCCATAAAATTTGGAATGTTGTGTAAAACATAAATAAACATAAATAAAAACAGAATTCAGTGATTTGCAAATCCTTTTCATCCTATATTCGACTGAATACAGTACCAAAACAAGATTGTTTTATTGTAAATATACATTTGATGCAACGCATTTCAAAAAACGTTGTACAGGGGCAACAAAAGACTGGGAAAGTTGTGGAATCCTCAAAAAACACCTTTCACACAAATTCAGAAGGCAAACACGTTAACTGTGAAACTTTAGGGATTTCACCATCTACAATCCATAATATCATTTAAAGCTTCCAGAGAAATCACTGTACATCAGGGGCAAGGCTGAAAACCAACATTGAATGCCCGTGACCTTTGGCCCCTCAGGCGCCACTGCATTAAAAATCTACATAATTCTACAAGAACACTATACGAGCATGAGGAAACTTAGGTTTAGGTTTAAGATTTGTCACTTCATCTGCAAATGGAAGTTAAGAATCTACCATGCAAATCAAAAGCCATGTATCAACAACATCCAAGAACTCTGCAGGCTTCTCTGGGGCCTGAGCTCATTTGACTAGACTAATGCCAAGTGGATAAGTGTGCTGTGGTCTGATGAGTCCAAATTTCAGATTTTTTTCAGAAATCATGGACATTGTGACCTTTGGGCTAAAGAGGAAAAAGACCATCCAGATTGTTACCAGCACCAATTTCAAAGGCCAACATTTGTGATGGTATGGAGGTGTGTTGGTGCCCATGGCATCATGGGTAACTGTCACATCTGTGACACCCCAGTTGATGCTGAAAGGTGCATACAGGTTTTGGGGGCAACATATGCTGCCATCCAGACGATGTCATTTAGAGACGATGTCGGTTAGAGACGTTCCTGCTTATTTGTGTGTGTTAAAAACAGCGTGGCTTTGTAGAAAAAGAGTTCAGACGCTAGACTGGCCTGCCTGCAGTCCAGACTGGTCCC
This sequence comes from Lutjanus argentimaculatus, assembly GCA_034769285.1. Lineage (NCBI taxonomy): Eukaryota > Metazoa > Chordata > Actinopteri > Lutjaniformes > Lutjanidae > Lutjanus > Lutjanus argentimaculatus. Next base: position 27,726,094 of record JAWZSL010000017.1, on the reverse strand, counting down.
CCAATGAAAATATGTGAAGCATTATGAAGCACGAAATAAGGCAGACACCCCGACTTGTTGAGCTCCTGAAATCGTATATCAATCAAGGATGGGAAAATGCTAACTGACTGCTGTTAAAAGAAAAGGTGATGTATCACGGTGGTTAACATGCCCCTTTCAAAAAACAAGAAAGTTAATCAGTTTGGACATTAAATATTTTGTCTTTGCACCATATTCAATTGAATATAGGTTGAAATTTTTGCAAATCATTGAATTCTGTTTTTATTTATGTTTTACACAACGTTTATGGAATTGGTTTTGTAGAATTACATGCCTACACCACCATCATTATATAACAATTTTCATGATGGCATGTATTTAAGAGGAGCAGATATTTGATTTCTCTTTAGTGTACTTCTCATGTATGTTTTTACACTCTAATTATATTACAGCTATTGCCCATATTATCTCTATTTTTACACATCCTTGAGTAACAGCAGCTAAGCCTTGAGATTCTGAATAGCTGTTTGATGGAATTCGGGAGTGCACAAAACAAATACCATATGGCCTTCATGGTTATACATTGATTAAAAGCTGTACATGTTTTTCAATACCCACATACAGTAGGGTCTCAGCTGAATGAAACACTTATAACTCAAACCATTTAGCAAGACCAAACCATCTCTAGACTGACATTATTATTTACATGGATGCAGGTTAAAGTTTTTATAAAAACTTTTTACAGATGGAGCCAAGAATGTATGCTGCTGTGTATATGTATGTGGTCTGACAAAGCAGTGGTGCAGCTGCTGCTACTGTGAGCTCCAGCAGCTTTCATGGCCATTTACTGTGTCATAAGTAGACTTTGTTCAAAGAAAAAACAATTAAAACAAGCTGATAAGAAATCTTTCAATCTTATATTATACTAACTGTATCTACTGATTGCTGTTTTCAGGGGCGCCGCTCGTCTTTTATTTATTATTTTCTCATAGCACCAGCTTGATGAGCAGGAACAGCTGGTTCACTTCAAAAAGTATTTTATTTATTACTTTTATATGCAGTGCCGAATACATATCAAGTTGCACCCAAGTATTGTGATAATATCAAAATGTGAGATAAGTGCATCATTCCAGCCCTAATAGTACTGTATTCTTTGTCATCAAATTGACCCCTGTCAGTCTTGGAGGCTGTGCCTCTGTTTAAATGGACTGCCAACTGAGCAAACTAGGTAATGACAGCTACTGCACAGGTAGCAACAGTGCAGCAGTGACTTCAGTATTAGAAGAGAAATGTCAGTGGTGCAACAATTCCCTGGTACTTGTCCTAGGCCTAATGCCAGGGCGCAGCTTCCAAATAGAGAGATTTTTTTTTCTGTGAGTAACGGAAAAATTAAAACTTGGTCGACTAAGACTCTTCTAAGAGTCAAATAGTCAAACATTAGGGGCAGCCCTCGTATGTACTGATAGGACTAGTACTGCAATTAATATATGCAGTTATTGTTATTGTAGTACAACAAAATAGATGTAGTATATGCATGTTGGCTGGATGTGTACTACAGCAGCCTAAAAACACAGTTTCTGTCTCTTGAGCTAATTTCTCATAGTGGGTATTTCTAGAGAACATCAGGAGGACATGTGAGCAGGTTATAAAGTTATAAATTATATCGCACAGCTTTAATGCATAAAGTAAAATGGCTCATTATCACAGGGCCAGCATTGAGCTAAGCAGTCCCTTGGGAAACATAGACTGGCTGTAGGAGCTGCAGCTGTCTCTTCCTGTGTGTGTGTGTGTGTGTGTGTGTGTGTGTGTGTGTGTCATATGTCATACAGTCCATTTGTTGCCTACAACTTTCTCAGCAGATTCCCATCCCATTAAACAGCACATCCTGTCAAATACAATGATCAATAATACTGTGTAGAACAGGGTATGAATGTGTACATTTCTGTGCAGTGTGTGTGTAGGCTTAAATGCTTGTGTGGGCAGGTGTGACGGTGTGTGTATGTGGACAATTATTTGTGTGCCTGTATGTGTGTTTATGCCTGTGGAGCTACACAACTGTGTCTTAATGAGGTTATGGTGGAATTCTGTGGTTAAAGGTGTGCATGTGGGTGTGCATCTCCTCTGAACAGGCTGTGGTAGTTTTTTTGTTTTTTTTTTTGTTGCTTTGGATGATGAATATAAACACAGGGCAACAAGACAGTTTGTAACTCTCAGACTTTTCAGAAAAAACAGCAATTAATTTGGTTACTCATTTCTGCAATAAATGACCTTATCCAGTAAAGCACTGCACTGGCAAATCTGTTGAAGCAAACACAGGTAGAATACCATTTTGGGTGTATCGTGTAGCATTGTGCAAACTCTACAGTTTACTTTGCAAAAAATACTGCTGTCAGGAGAACTTATCAGAGTTGTAAAATCCTGCCTCAAAGGACTCAACAGGCAAAACTTGACAGAAACAAAACAACTGGCAACTCTAGTTTTGTTGAAATATATCTTTAATTCACCAAGTTAGATGTGAAAAGTCAACAGTTTCAAAGGGAGGTACTCACATGCACTAACATACACATGCAGCCAGACCACAGACAAATTATTCTTACTTAATTTTACTGTAAATGCACCCAAATACAACAGCATGCTAACATACACTGAGTCAGTTTCACAATGACAGAACTTAGTGCGGATCTAATATATTAGATTGCATTGAGGTGTATCCATTTAAAACTAAATTTGCAAGGCCAGTATCAAAAGTAGAGCCCTGTACTGGTCGGGTGCCCATGGGTACACCACAAAAAAAGTTGTGTAACAGGTAAAAAATTACAATGGGTAATATTAAAACAAATGGAATACTTTTTTTTTTTTTTTTTTTTTTGAGAAATTAAAGATAAAAAAAATAATCTGCAGTATTATTGACATTTAAACTCATAAGCATAATCAGCCACCAGGTTGTTTTTTTTTAAATTGTGAAAAGCTACGACACAACCTTTGACCCTGCATCCGGCCAAATAATGGAATGCCATATGTCAATGGTCTGATCTGCCAGTGATGAAGGCTAGTTAACAGCTATAGTGTTTGACTTAGGGGCAAAATTAGCCAGGGGAGAATACAAAATTGTGAACGATCTATTGTCAAAGGCCAAGTCAGATAAAGACAACGATAGAGAAATTTGGTGTGATCACAGACTGTTAGAATAACATTGTCAATGGCTTTGCTGCTTGTAAAAAGTATAAAAAGTATTACTTCTGTCCGTGTGTTTAATCACGTGTGCACATCAGGTTGCACAACTTACATTATACGGTTCTGGATGGGTTCAGATTTGATTTTGGTGATACTTGTTTTGAGAAGAAGCTGATATTGGCAATCAATGTGAAAAATGAAAAAGACAAATTATGTTTTCTTGAATGTAAAAACTGCACAGCTAAATGAGTAAATATCTCTCAAGAAACAAAAGTACTTACCAGACAATTTCATGTGACCTCTGAATGCAGAAAAGAAAGCGAATTGCTTGTGTCCTTTATTTGAAGTGAAATTGATATCAGCATTGATAAAAAACACCAAGTTTTGAGAGGGATGTGGTCTTGTTCTGTGACTGTTAGTTGCAGTCATAGATAATAAAATTACAGGTCTGTTATGTGGAAGTAAAGTAGTAGTTCAGGTAATCCTGGAGCTTAAGATGTGCCGTTTGTGTGAATTGCAGTTTAGATGGTTAAACAAAGAGTAAATGATATCAGCTTGGTGTCATTACCACTCCAGTGGCTGTAGCTCGTTTTGCCTAATGTGCAGCTTTTGACGTAAACTCTATATCACAGTGTAGATGAGTCAACACCGGAAGAAGACTTAACTTAAACTCACTGTCCCAGTTCTTGTGTTATTGACCCTCTCTGTAAGGCCTTTGTGAAAATGGATAGCCAGTTTTTTCCCAAAGCCTTTGGATTCTGGTCTGTAATGATGACATAGCTCTTCCCTAATGGAGCTTCAGCCTTGACTTACTGTATGGTGCCTGATTTACTAATCAATTCATTGATCAGTGGGTTGATTGATGCCTACATGGCCCTCCAGCTTTCTATTCTAAGCTCTTTGAGAGCTGTACAATGCTCACTCATGCTCTGTTCATCTTTCCCTGTTCTTCCCGCTCTCTCTTCATTCGTCCCTGTCCAAAACTCTGGTGTCAGGCTTTTTTCCCCCCCTTTTCTTCCTTGAAGGGAATGGAGCAGCCTATCTCATTGTATCCCTGACACAATAAAATATTACGCTACAGGGATCGAAAGCTCTCGCTTCTTCAAGCACCAACACGTAAATCTCTCTGCCTCACTGCTGGCAGCGGTCTAAACACACACGGCCATCGCTCTGCGTGTAAAATGCCATCACTTTTTTTTTTTTCTAAAATGGGAAGATGCATCCTTACTAAACAGGCTCCAAATAGAATTGAACCTTGAACCCTTCAGAGGTTGAATGGAGGGGAGATTGTCCCAGGGAGACTTGTAAATCTTTTTGGTGATGGGTCATCTCACACCCCCACCCCCAATCGCGTCCTAGCATCCACTTCTCCCGCCTTGGAGTGAATAGGGGTGTAAATCGCTGTGGCTTTGTGAAGTGGGAATAGAGTCAGAAGGTACTTTAATAGATATGGCTGTAAAAATAAATAAAAATAATAAAAATACATAGATGGATGAGGGAGGTACAGGCCTGACAACCAGAGAGAGAAAGTTTGGAAGGAAAGAAAAGACAAAAAGGGCAGACATTAAAGGGAAGAAGAATTAATGGGAGCACAAAGAGGATAAGAAGAGCCAAGAAAGAAGTTAAAAGAGAGTAGTAGAGAAAGGAGAAATTGGGAGAGAGAATTATTAGAAAACTAAGATCAGGGAGGGTAAAACAGAGTGAAGAGAAGATGAATTAGACAGGAGGAAACCTGTACATTTGCGTCTGTAAACCATAAATCCTCAAATGATTCCTGAGGCTCTGTCAACATGCAAACTCCAGCTGACTGACAGCTTAATGATTGGCACTTAGAGGGGAGGAGGAGGAGAGTGTGGGTGGGCCAGAGACGGATGGATTGATGGGGAGAAAGAGGAGTTAATGAGAGAGGGAGCAGAATGGAGATGCTTAAGGACGGAGACGCTTCAGGATGGGTGATGAATGAATCCACGGATACATGAGCGCACATATGGATCTGAAGATGGATGAATGGAGTGAATGAGTCAATAGAGAAAAGAGGCAAAGTTGCTTCATGTAGTAGTTTTAAACTGCTAAGAAAGTCTAATTTCATGGTATAATTACACTTAAAAGTGGGGTAAGCGATTCCAGAGAAAGATAGTTGATTGGTGAGTCTCATTCCCGGGTCATTCAAACACAGACGCTTTGGGTTGGTGACTCAGACCGAGCCACTCAGCAAAACAATAAGACTTAACAATCAACTATCTTTCTCCAGAATAACTTACCCCACCTTTAACAAGTAAGATAATATCTCAGATGATTGACAGCTGAATGTTTATAAAATATCCCTTGTTTTTTCATCTTGGATGTGGCTTTTCTTTTCTCCTTTTCTCTCTTGCTTGTTTCTGTGAGGTTTAGCTCTCTTTGCAGTTTGTTTGATTGATTGGATTTGTTACAAACACCTTTATGCATTCTTCTACAACATATCTTTCAAATACCTAGCTCATTTTCTGCATGACAAATGCAAGAGCTAAAGTAAAAGTGTTTTTTTAACCAGCTCCAATGCTCCCCAAGAGCATCTGAATGTATGTTTTCGAAGTGTACATAGAAGCTGACTATAATGGTAGCAATGGCCTCAATTGTTCATGTTCTTAAAAATCAGTAAAAATCATCCTCAGAAAAGAATACATGTGGCTATGGTTGGGGAGGTTGAGCAGGTGGTCTGCTAACCAGAGGGTCAATGGGTTGATCCCCAGCTCCTCTAGTCTGAATCTGAATTAATGGTTGAACGCTGACATTTGTGAAAGCATTTGAATGGTCGGCAGACTAGGAAAGTTATATAAAATGCAGTCGATTTATCATTTATATCATTGGTGGTATTGTGCTGGTATAGAGGGAATCATGTCAGGTCTGCAGAAGGACAGCCAGGTGGAAAGAGGCAGGTTTGGTGAGTAACAGTTGCTCAAGTCAATTTTTATTCATATAGCCCAATATAATTTTGCCTCCAGGGGCTATACAATCTGTACAACATGTAACACCCTCCATCATTTCGACCCTCAAACTAAGTAAGGAAGAATTTTCACCAAAAAACAGGGTGCAATATGGAAGAAACACCAGAAAGAGCAACAGTGGAGGGATCCCTCTCCCAGAATGGACAGATATGCAATAGTCAGGATAGATCAACAAAAAACACAGTGTGTACAAATTATGTTAACAAAAGTACAGATATATGTAGATTGTAAAGCATAAGTGAAGAGTATGGACCCAGGTGGACGTGTGAACGACTTTAGGTGTTAAAAGATAGATACAACCTGAGACACACAACCTCCTCTCAGCCACAGAGACCTGGAGAGAGGAGAGGCCACACAAACACTGAAGAGGCAGCACAGCATTCACACAAATAGGAGAGACAAACAAACAGAGCGAGAAAGAGGCTCGATAGCATGCGAGAGAGAGAGAGAGAGAGAGAGAGAGAGAGAGAGAGAGAGAGAGAGAGAAGCCTGAAAGAAAAAGAGAGGAGAAACGGAAACAAAAGCAACAGAGGTTTGGAGAAATGCAGTGGTTATCAGAAAGTTTACAGTTTGTTTACAAATTAATTTAGACTGGGGCCAACCCACCTGATGGATAGGGGTGTCAAAGGATGATAAGATCTAATTGAAAGTTAAGTTTAAATAATAGTTTTTAGCTTAGATTTAAATATTTTGAACAGAATCAGGAAGTTATTATCGAGAAAATGGGCACAAAATAATTGGCTAAAATGAGAAACAGATGGGAGGCTGAGCTACACTACGTGGTTGTGAGGCAGCCTCATTATGAATGTGGTTGTTTGTGTTGTATTGTTGTCAGGAATACTGGCGTTTTTTATTGTGTATCCATATACACACTCGGCACCGTGGACTGGGCCTGCCTGACTTTTATGGTCCAGTGCACCTGTTCAGCTGGTAAATGGTAAATCAAGTTTAATAGTCACATACGCAGTTATGCACAAGTACAACGTATGGCAGCGCCCAGGGGACCATCTCCAGTTCTACACCAGTGCCTTGGTCAAGGAAGCGGAAACACACACAAACACAGGGAGAACATGCAAACTCCACACAGAAAGTGTGTGTGGTTTTGTTTTTGCAGACGTCTGATGCTTGGATGTTGGAATGTTTTTGCTTTGATTTTAACTTGGGCCATATAATAAGTAATTATCTTTAATAAAGGAAGTAACTTGGTCACACAGTTATGAATTTTTATCAATATCTGTATCAGTTATGAATATGAGTAGCCTCTCACTGTATGGTATGGAAACAGCACCATCATGGACTACAAATGCCTGCAGAGAGTGGTAAAAACTGCTGAGGAGATGGTCAGGGCACCTGTACCATCTCTGCAGGTCAGTTACCACCGGAGGGTCCAGAGGAGCGCTTGCAGCATCCTCGTCCACTCACCCCCAACACAAGGGTGTCACACTTAATGCCCTCTGGCAGGAGGTACAGGAGTGTCAAAGCTGGACCTCCAGGCTGAAGGGCAGTTTTTATCCTCAGGCCTTCAGATCAACAGATTTAATCAACTGCTCTTACCCCCACCCTACCCCACTTCACCTTACAGGATGCTTCACACACACACACACACACACACACACACAAACACACACACACACACACACACACACACACACACACAACACACACACACACACACACACACACACGCACACACATACACAGTCATGCAGATACACACACAGATACATATAAAGACTACTGTCTGCATAGATTTTGAGCAGATATTTTGTCACCCAATACACAATATGCGTTTGGATATTTTGTCTCTTTTTCTTTATATCTTATTTATATTCTTGTATTTTTATATTTTATATTTTGGACTTTTAATACCTCAGCTTTTATGAAGGATTGTAACTGCCATAATAAAAATAAATAAATAAATTAATTAATGACTCAGGAAATAAACTGTAAAAGAAAACAGAAAAAGGAGAAATAAATAAGTTCTAGGAAATAATGGAGGGGGTAAAACAAAAAAATACATAAATTAATTAATTAAAAAAATGAATACATGGTGGAATTTTGAGGGGAAAATTAAACAAGAAAGTAAATAGGAATTGATAAATACAGAAGCAAATTAAAGCAAATGTCACATTTTATAAATTATTTAATGCCTACAATAATTTTAATTGAATTTTTGGTCCATTTAATGGCAGATTAATTAAATTATTTATAGTGTCATATTTATTTTCTTTCTCAGAGCTTTTCTTTCCAGTGGCATTCAGGGGGCGGCTCCGCTGACTGCAATAGAAGTCTGATTGTATGGAGTCTTATGAGAAAATTATCCTACTTGTAGGACCTCAGTGTGCTGTTTCTTAATGAGTTCATGATCTCAGTCGCTAGTTTCAAGTCTTCTTCTATACAGCACAACATTCATTAGTAAAATAGAGGATGGGGCGCCCCTGGTAGAGCATGCACCCCATGTACTGAGGCTGTCAGTCCTCTGCAATGGCCACTGGTGACCGACTCCCACCTGTGGCCCTTCTTCCCTGTCTACTCTTCGGCTGTCCCTGTCCGATAAAGGCAAAAAATCCTCAAAAAATAATCTAACCAAAAATATAATTTAGTGTACTGTTTAGTTGTAATACGAGAAAGATTGCCACCAGGCAGACCCCTATTATTTCCTGCCGAATGGATGAACCAAAACCAAGCCCCACTCAAGTCACAGTACATCACCCACCAGCTCCACACTCTCATCTGTACTGCATATGCCAAACTCGAGGCTTCAAAACGGTAGTCTCATTGGGTCTGTCCACTAATTATTCTACTGTCTATGAGTTGAAAGCAAAGGAAACATTTGACTGGACAGGAAAACTTATCTTTAACTGTACATAAAACAATGAACTCTTTGACTTTGGCTGTTCTTTGTAGGTAAGAAGCTTTGCAACAGCATCTGTACATTTTTATGTGAAAAGATATGGTGATGATGCTGAAGTGTGAAGAAATGTTTTTTTTCTTTCTCTGACTGTCTGACACACACACAGAGCACATAGTGACAGACATGCTCCTACTCCCTTTGTGCAACTTCCCGGCAGAAAATGCACTTTAGAAAATCAACTTTCTATATATTCGCACCTTCGTGCATGCACGTCACCTGTGAACACAAAACCACACATACAAAGTCTTTCTCCCCGTCTCTGACACAACAACACATCACCTGAATGGACACGCATGCTAACAAGCACAAAATCCTTCTCTGTCCCTGCCACATACACACATTCATGCACACACAATGCTTAAATACACACAAAACTCCATCTGTCTCCTTCTCCTCTCAACACAGACACATTAGTGCACACAGGTACATACACACACAAATACTATCTCCCCGCTTGTCTTTTTAAAAATACACATGCATTCATACAAATTGTTTGGACTGAAGATGTGCACACACACACACACACACACACACACACACACACACACACACACACACACACACACACACACACAACACACACACACGTTGGATGGAATGAGGAAGCTTGATATCGCAGACGGACCACCAGGGAAAACTCAACTAAATCAATTCATATAATGAATGGCCCAACAGACTGTTGCCTCCTTTCTCTCCCCCTCCTTTGTGTGTGTGTGTGTGTGTGTGGTGTGTGTGGTGTGTGTACATGGCCTGAGACCAGCACACTTTCATAAATATTGAACAGTTATCTTAATGCTTTCATTATAGCCCTGACTCACAGTGGCCGAGCTTTGTCCTTTTGACTCTTTGTTAGAGGAAACTGGCCCTCTCTCAATCTCATCTGCTTATATTATAGCTTGGTAGCCTGCTATACCTACTGCCCTGAATTAATGATAGGGACGGAGAGGAGTGGGGGGTGGCTGTGTTTGTGTGTGTGTGAGGAGGGAAGGGTGAAGGAGCAGGGAATTGGAAAAGGAAGAAAGAGGAGGAGAGTGTAAGGGAGGGAGACAGGGGAGAGCTGTTGTGGTTGACTGGATGAGACATGCACACCAAAAACTATCTATGAATATATGTAAATATGATGGATGTGTTTGGGTCTAATTTCTCCAGCTGCCTCAGCTAACCCCATGTGAGGCGTATCGTGATGAAAACTGTGAAAACCTCTCTGTGGTATCCGTCTTGCCATCACAGGGCCGGGTCCTGCTGCTCTGTTATTGCAGCAACTTTAAAGATGAAGCCATGGAAGTTCCACTTTTTTAACTGCACGCTGGCTGAACTGCTGCTCCAGCCCTTGAAGGAATAACTGGGTATAAAAAAAAACAAATCAGCTTTTGCGCTCTGTGCAGCTGCAGGAAGCTACATGGTATGGTCTGATGAATACTTGAGTTAAAGTAATAATCTACAACATTTTATGATTAAAAGTCTGATTTCCAACTTTTTGTTTCTGCTTGACAGCATGACACATCAATTCACCTTAAAGCAGTTCCTGAACATGTGGTGTAATAGGAGCAGCAATAGTCACTGTAGTAATTACAATCAAGGTATCAATTCTGTAGTGCATTTTTCGAATGTTTTGAATGTAAGCAGCAGCAACAAGATAGTGATGATAAGATGGTCAACATCTTCACATAAAAGCTTCAGCATCTGAGAAACATTGTCCATCAACTTTGACTGCGTTTGTGCATGAAGCATCATCAACATAAACACGGATTCCTCCTCCCCTCATTCCCCCCTGCCCGAGTCTTGCATGTAGTGTCCTGTTGGCTGTAACATGGTCCGCACATCAAGTGCACATGTGGGCACAACCATCTGATTTCGCATTGCTTGGCCAGCCTGAATCACATTTAGTCCACTTCATTTTCCTGCCCAGACATTAGCCAGGAGTAGGTCCAAGCTGAGTTAGCATGGCTCTTATCCCCGCTCTCCTCCTTCCTCATCTCTATGGGTGATCTCACAGCCTGTAGAGGTGCATCTGGCTGGTCTGCCAGCATTGTCGAAAGATCGTCTCAAGGTCCACTGATCTTTAAAACAAACCGCACACTTCCTTTTCCAGTGCCTTTGAGTGTATTTCTTTCTACATGTCTCAACAGTAAAGCTGAAAAAATAATGAATTAAAACAAAAATGTAAATAAGTTTAAAGGGGCTACTGGGCCAGCATTTGCATGAGCCATTGTTGCTATGGAGAAAATCCATGTTAAATGCCACAATTAGTTTTGATCTCCTTTTGAAATTGTCAAATGCAAACTCTGTCACTGTTTTGGCTGCACTAAGTTTAATTGACTTGCCTCTCACAAAACAACTGGGTCTCTTAAAACTACATACAAAAAAGTTTCCTTTTGTGTGCAATGTATAGACCAATTTTGCCTGCAGTTGATACACCAGTCATTCCTACTAACTTCTGTGGGCCGTAACAAAAATAAGATGCTCCCAACTGGATAGATTTAGGCAACTAAACAACCGTACTTAGTTAGGTTTAGAAAAAGACCATGGTTTGTGTTAAAATAATAATGCTACATTATGTATATCACATGATGCATGTGAGATTATGTCACTTTAGGTTAAAAGTCCTGTGTTTGTTTTACTAGATTTTTCCTTTTGCTGACCTCCAGTGGTTGAATTCTCTTCTCACTGCAGTGATGTAGAGGAGAATATACCCATCAGTGATGCTGTGTGCGGTTTAAGGGTCAACACCTGTGTAACCAAAAGAGATCAGTACTCTTCACCTTAGTTTTAAGTTCCTCTGAGTACAGTCACTGTGCAACCTCCTGATACAAAACCCAACTTGGCCAATGGCAAAATTAGTCTGCTGTAAAAAATATCGCTTATGAATTTGATGCAGAATTCTTGAATGAAGTAGCACTTCTGATTTTGTCCTGGATCTTCATACCAAATTGCCTTCCCCCTTTATCATTCCAACAAGCTTCCTGCTCAATTTGCACTTCTGCAAGACTGGCCTGCATATTTACACATGCTGGCATTTCTTACTGCTACACTTTTGTAAGTCCAGTGTCGGTCGTGACACTGTTGGTGCTCGAGGCGAGATCATGCAAACATGCGCTGCAAAATATTTTGTGCGTATCTGAATCAATTTCAGGAGATGTGAGTCAAGCATGATAACATATTTGCTTCTGTTTGCGTCCTGTGTCACTGCGAGCCAGCTGTCCTTGAGGCAACTGCCTATATTACCTCTCTGCCAATCATCATTTTATGTGTCAGACTGGATAAAAATATCAGCTAAGTGCCAAAATTTGTACATGTAGGACAGATATGTGTTTATGTATACATGATTGGTGAAAAAAAGGACAGAGTTGTTGTTCAGTAGATAAGGGTCAAACCTCAGAGGTCGCTGCATTTTGTTTCTCACTCTGTCTCACCCCACAGAGTCGTGCCCTCACACACTCACTCACACACACTGCAATCAGTCAAACAGAGTCAACTCTAACATTGCTCTCCACTTGGCGAGTTCAGCTGCGTTTGTGTAATATTCTCCCAATAAACTGAACATGCCACCAGAGCAGAATTGTGCGTGACAGAGAGGGAGAGAGGTGGAGAAATAGGTGCAGATACAAGAACAGAAAAACAGGATTTAGTCAAGAAACACTTAGTTTCTGTGTTTTCTGCAGTTCTGTAAAAGTAGCAATCAGCCTGCATTGATTTCCCAGCATCCCCTTGTGGTTTAGTGCAAGCCAAATTAATGGCAGATTACAACCCTTTAGCTCTTTCTCACAGCCTTCGTTTTGCTTTTTCCATTTCCTTCACATTCGAAAGTTCTGTTTTTTCACCATTCGCTTTCTCTTCTAATCTTTGTACTCCCAAACATGTTTCTTTGCCTGCCTCTATATTAGCTGCCTTTCCACTTCTCTCTTTTCAACTACTGCACTCTACTAATCCTCCATCCTTTTTGCAAGTTTTAAAACATGAACTTTAGTACCAGCTTCATTTCTGCCATAAACATAAGGAAAAATATATTAAAAATCAGGTTTGCTAATAATTGAATGCGATTTAATTTGGTTTTAATCTCTGTCTTTGTATTTGTGCAATAGATGGTGGGAAGTGCAATAGCTTTCCTTGTTTCCTCATAAACATCTTTTTGAGCACGTAAACATTTTTCTGAGTATTTTGTGGCAGAGTGGAGAGTGATTTTTCAGTGAAGCCTTTCTACAAAGTTCTTGTGTGGGATTGGGTTATGAATCCACATGACAGGGCTGAGACAGAGCAAGGCCACTGCACACCACACACACACACAACACACCGACACAGACACAATGACACACACAGGTTCTCTTTCTTTCCCTCCCTTCCAGTGTCTTATACACACAGCATGTAGAAACCAGTAGGATTATCCGCTGACAGTGCAATTTCCAACAAGAACAACAGCAACAATAACAATAGCTCTGGCTTTTATGCAGCAGTATTCGAGCAGTGAGCCTGGTACACCTCTGTGTGTGTGCGTTTGAATGAATTTGTGTGTCCGTGTGTGTGTTTTCAAGGGGACGAGAAGAAAAATGGGCAAACAGAGACAATGGCAGGGAATACAATTTACATTGTGCTATCCTGCATGTGTCCCTAGAGGGGTGCAACTGCAGGAACCGAGACCTCTCCTGTGTGTGTAGGTGTGTGTATGTATAGAGGGTAGGATAGGATAGGGGATGACTGGGTGTGTTGTGGGTAGTGTGTTTGAACACGTATGCACAAAAAAGGAGTTAGTGTGTATGTTTACATTTATACACAAGGGGACATGAGCATGACGTCTCTGCAAACAACTTCTGTCCATCACAAAACTTCTCTGCTCATACATCATACAGATGTCACCAGTCTAAAAGTCCTACTTTTTATTGCAGATCTGTTTAACTGCTGCACTTTGGCTCTGTTCCCAAGTGGATTTGATATAAAAGAGGAAAGGTTTTTTTCACCAATCCAAACAATAAAATAAGCAGACAGTTTAGAGGCACCACAACTTTTGTCTCAGTAGAGAAATTTGGTTGTACCATGTGGCCATCAGGAAATAATTGCTTTTCTTACTAAATTCATACAGTGGATACTACAGAAAAAGTAGTTTGTTGTGTTTACTGCTGTATCCCAGTGCCAGCTTCTAAACCAGTGGAAGACACTGTTGTGACTGACAGACTTAGGAGGTGGGTGGATGTCTGTGGGTCAGCTCTGGAGATACTCTTGTCTTGATGATAAGAGTTTTTTAATTGCTGCCACTATATGTTCATTTGAAACTCTGTATTGTGGTGTGCCTCATGGCTCTATCCTGGGTCCTATTCTGTTTGCCTTGTGCATGCCATCCCCTGAGCAAATAATGAATAGGTTTAAAGGTATGTCCTATCTCTGCTATTTCAATTCAATTTTAGCTAATCTTGTTTAAGCGTCAAAATATATATGTGTGTATCAGGTATATACACAGTGTGTTTTGGTGAATAGCACTGAATGTAACATAACTTATGTTTGTTTAGAAGAAAACTGTAGAACAACTTTAAAGACTGGTAAGGTTTAGGGAAAGACTGCAGTCAAAATAAGAACTTTGTTAAGTTAAGGAAAACATCATGGTTTAGGTTTACTACTACCACTAATTACTACTTTGTTAAGGTTAGGGGACCTTTAACTAAGTAGATTATGTAATATAATGCATATTTAAGTGCTCAGTTCCCATCATAAGTTTCTCATTCCAGGCTTAAAACTAAAGTAGACTGTATGTTGAAGTTGTTCCTCCTACAGTTTAAACTCTGTCCCTTTGGATTTAAGATCTTGTGGTTTAAAAATAACTCATGTTTAAACTGGCTTCTGTTTTATTTATTTAGATACTCTTACTAGGTCTGTATTTTGTCTGTTGCTGTAGTTTTTATTGCTAAGCACTTTGCGATTCCTGCTCTCGAATGAATATAAACATACAATTTTATTTAGCTTGAGTTTTATAATGACATTAACCATAAACAGTGAAGCCGTGCACACAGAGACCATCATGTTGTGGGTGGTCCATTGTTGGCTCCACTTGTGTGATCTGTCATAAACAGCACTTCTGTGGTTGCTGATATGCAGACATAAAAGTGCTGATTGGCCAGTTGTCAGTGCTGTCATCTCGAGCATTTCAACTCTCTCCCTTTGAAAATGATGGACTGCACCGTCTCTTCCATATTAATACTGACTGACTGAGTACCTGCTCATTCAATCTTGGTCACTCTGGTCTGCTGAAATGGGAATAAAATGTAAAATGTCCTCAGAACAGTTCTGAATTGTGAGTCAGACTCATTGTGAATGAAAAATCAGATTCATTCGTCATTTTGGAGAACTGTCATCACGTCTCCTCTGACAGGCTTTCAAGTGCAACTCTTGAGTACTGCGGTCTGTGTTGTGTGTGTGTGTGTGTGTGTGTGTGTGTGTGTGTGTGTGTGTGTGTGTGTGTGTGTGTGTGAGTGTGTGAGAGAGAGAGAGGAAGAGAGAGAGAGTGAATGAGTGTGATGCTGATGAGTAAGACAGCAACAAAATCTTTCACTCTGCAAAAAACACGTAAATGTAAAGTGCACATATGCAGTTTCATCAAGGCATCCAGCTGTGTACGAATGTACTGTGTGTGTGCTCGAATCTGCAAACACTTGTTATGTGGGACTATATCTGTGGTGTGTGTGTGTGTGTGTGCATGTGTGTGTTTGCGGAGGCCTAATGAAGAGGGAGAAAAGTCTCAGAAGGATTTAGAAATCCACTTGGGAGCCTTAAAGACGGCTTGTTAGCTAAGTAACAATGCTTCAACACACACAAGTACACACAAGGAAGCTTTTTCTCTCTCTCTTTCTCACACACACATACACACACAAAAACACACATACACACACAATATTTGAAAATCCGATCTTACAAAGATTTGCTCTTATTGTAAGTTAAGCTCATATTATCTGTTTAATTCAAACTCATCAACACTCCCTCACTGTCCCATTAACGACCATGAAAGCTCATAATGAATAGGCCCCAGGTCATAAACAACCTGTCATATCCCTTGATAATAGAGCGTGCTACGACACACAAACAGCCAGTCATTTAACAGACAAACCTCATGTGTGGGCTCATGAACAGCCTATCAGCTGCTACAAGTGACCCATGAACAACCAGTCATTTAACAGGTTTGCTTTTTGGTTTTTCCAAAACTTTGCTGTATGTAGACTGCAGGATTCATCCCAACCAAGACCAGTAATACAAAAAACTTATTTCATCACCTCAGCCGCCTCCACCCTTTGGAGTACACAACATGTCTTCAGTCACAACCTACATAGTCGATAATTATTGATATCAACGGACATGAAACTACACTATTGTGATAGACTTTTCAGCTATACTTTTCAGCCCTGTTTATCAGCAGAGAGAAGGCCATGCACATTGTAATGGAGGAACCAAAGTATAGAAAGCCAGTTACTTCAGTTGAATGACCGTCTATAGGAATTTTAGCTGATTAGCATAAGGCTACAAGTAGGAGACACTCCAGATTGTTGTTCTTTGGCTGGTTAGCATTGCAGAAAAGATGGAGCTGGGTTCAACTTTTTTGCCAAACTACCTTCTGTAGGCACCCCTGATGTGTCAACACAGTGGTCTGATTGAAATTAATTAGGAAGAGGGGGAGGTTTTAACCCCTGACAAATTGATAGTGTGAACATGGGATACGAGAGGCTGGAGTCAGGGACAAATTGAAAGCAGTGTGAGGGTGACAAGGAAAAGCCGAGTGTGAATCAAAGAACGAATATGAAGAAATGATGATAGAAAGTTTGGCTTTCAGTGCTGCCAGTTAATAATGTGAGAGGCCTTTATTAGCTGCCAACAAAAGTTATGGTTAATGAGTTATAATTAAGAGGGTTGAACTGATAAGTCTTAGTTTGTGGATAAGTGCAGAAGAGAAGCATGTACGGGACAAAAGGGACAGGCTTTTTCAACCAGACAAACTTTTTCCAGGAACTGAGGAAATGGGTACAAGTAGTTCCTGGGGTATAATTCCTATCCCTCGAGGTGGCCACCATGTTTGAATGATCTGTGACATCACTCATTGGTTTGTGAACTTTCGTTTCGAAGCCTTGAGTCTGACATCACTGAGGTTACCATCTTGATTTTTTGCAAACACAGAATATGCAACACTGACGAGAGCGTGGGACTGGTGGGCACTGCGACTTGCTTGGTTAATGTCAGCCTGCCTTGCCACAAAGTTTCTCAAATATTTTTCTGAAAACATTGTAGGAGAGCGGCAATGTAGTACCATTGATCCATACTTGATCAGCACTGGCTACTTTAACAGTTCAATCTGTATTTCAGGAGGCTATGGTGGAAACTGGACACACAATGGCAGCTTGCCTGGTTGCTTTCTTGTATTAAAGCTAAATTGTGCATTAAACTCTAAAAACATTTTAGACAAGCGAAACAAGCAAGAATAACAGAATATTGATCCATATCAGCACTTTCTAGTTTGACAGTTTAATCTGAGTTTTGTGAGCCCTGAGTGTTGGATGGATGCAATGAGAATGACCTGTCAATCGCACAATAGTCCCACCTTTGAAGAAGACTTGAAACTAGTGACTGAGACCATAAACTCATTGGGAAAAAGTTTACTTAGGTAATAAATCAAGTGGGAAGTAGGCTCATTTTGGCTTTAGGGTACATACAAACAGTGGTGTAGTCTAGTTTATTGTAGTGGGTATACTCCAATTTTTCCCCTCCCAGCCTCGTACCCGTCCTGGCTGGGGCGACATCTGTCCCGCAACCTCCTAACACTACTGGTAGTAATTAATGATCAGCTATTAAAGGTTTTATTTATGTTGGACCAGAATCAGAAAACACCAGATTCAAGCAAGAGGCAGAAAAGGATATTTGCAATGTTAAATGGCCACACAAGACAGGGTTATAAACTGGTACCCTGTATTTTTCCCCCACAAATAACAAAATAAATATATAAAAATGAAATTAATCGTTCAGTGTACTGTCAATATCACACAGATATTGTATCACCTCAAATAAAACAACAGTATCAAATGACAGCTCTTTTCAATCTGTTCTTCAATCTCTTCCATCTGACTGATTCAATATTGTCACTTCACAACTCACTTCAATCTTAGAACAGCTCACTATTCACTGTCTCATCAATATCAAAATCACCATAACCACATCACAATAATACACCATACCCACAATAACGACAGGTTTCTGAGCTGAGCCTCTCTACAAACTTACAGCAAAGTATAGGCTGTTATTTTTCTGTTTTGACAACTTATGTTACTTTTTTTTTTTTTTTTTTTTTTTACTTTTTTATCTGTTATATTTACCGTTCACAGCAGCTTCTCTCTCCGCTTCACATAGCGTCTGACGTTACTTTCTAATCTGCCTGCGGAGCGCACACGCGCACGCGCGCTTCGCTAACACAGCAAAGGCGAATTTATGAATGGGAAAGAGAAAGTTCTCTCACAAAATCATGTTGATACGTATCATTGCGCATTTTTAAATGGTTATACGGAAACTCGGGACGTTTTCTAGTGGGTATACGGCGTATGCCTGCGTATCACGTAGACTACACCACTGCGTACAAACGGACTTCTTTTTGCCACCAGTGGCCTGCAGGCCATGAGAAAGAATGCAGGGTTAAGCTGGCCTCATGGGATGACGTTCATTGGTAACCATAAGACTATACAATGCCTTCTCACATATCGAATTTATCACTGCCTCACAGCATCTGATACTAGCACACGAGCTACTTCTTTGCAGCTCTATCTGACAACAGAAATGCTTTGAAATGCTCAGTTTGGGAAGGTTTATGCACAAAAACAACTTGGGTAGATTTCAGACAAGACCATGTTGGGGGTTAAAATAACTATGTTACATTATATGCATCACATGATGTCACTGAAGCAACTCAGAAAACGACAGTGACATGATGCACACAATATTATGTAAAAGACAACTTTTAATAACGCTGGTTTTCACATGGGACACAATCCCTGGTCTTTTGTGTGAAAGCCCTGTGGTTGTTTGAGCCATCCATACCCCCACCTCCTCCATGTGCTCTCTCCCTCTGTACATTATGTCTACAGCCTCAGCTGTCTTATACAACCATGGGTGGGTTTACATTAAAGTCACTTGAAAAGCCTGGTTAAGCCCCACAAAGGTACAACATGACTGTAGTTGTTGGCATTAATATCGATATAAGGACTAGATATGAGTATGCCCTATGTTATTGAAGTTTCAATGAACTGATGTAAGAAATGTCCCAATAAATTTATAACCAAAACAAAAAGTGGATTTGTAAGTGAGGGTAACAATATTTGACTATATTGCTTTTGGATAATAAAAAAAATAGCAACACAATATATTGTTGCCCTCTTGCATGCAAAATCGCATCTCAGATAAACCTGTCCCCTTTTAATATGTTTGTGTTAAAAGCCAAATTGTGAAAGCAAAACACAATAGTTCCACCAATAGTTCCAGTGTCTACGTGAAATTTACCTGCTGTGAATCAGGGGAATAATTTGAAGGAGAGACATTAAATGCAGAAAAGTGAGAGAGTGAAACAGAAATAGAGAGAGTAAGTAAAAAGGAGCAGATGGGAAAACATGTTCAATGGAGGATGTGGGGACAAACAAGAAAATGAGGTGATGCTGGGAAAAGCTGTGAAATGATTGGCATCTCTGATTAGCATCATAATAAACCTCACAGACAGTTATGTGATATGTTTGTTACATGCTAAATGAATGAGTTAAAGGGTAAGCGTGGTTAAATTAGTCCCTGCTCACTGTTTTGTGATTACTGTTGATGAATGAGTCAGATTTTAAATCTATAAATGTGTTTAAATATATTCAGAAGTGTTGTCCCTAATGACAATTTAAGATTAAATAATGTCTAATTAGTGACTGCACTAACAAAACTAATGTTAAATTGTCATTGGGGACAACTTTAATTTGTTCGGTAATTAACAAAGAGTCAAAACAAGGTAAAGTATTACCATTCAAATTCTGTCAGACATAAGTTGTTGACAATCTGTATGTTGTGTCAGTGCTTCCAAGCCTTTTTGCTTCGTGATCCCTCAAAATGAAGCAATTTCTACTTACGACTGCCTGTCACAGGTTGCATATACCTGTAGCTGTAAGCACAGGTGGGACCAAGTCATTGTCTTTGCACTCAAGTCCCAATTCAAGACAGGCAAGTCTGAACTTCTAAAGTTTGAGTTTTGAGTCCTAAATCAATCATAATGTTCTCTTCACCACATGTAATGCCATTTAAATAACAGAGCCTTGACTTACCATTCTTTGTGCTAGTTGTTGCATCTCCATCTGTAATTTACAATATCCACATTTTGTACACTGCCATTTGTTCTCTGTTGACCACCACACAGTTTTTGTACACAAACAAAGATCTTTGGTATATTTTCTTCCAACTGGAGCTCTGTTGCACATGCATCACAGTGCAGCCTATCCCATCGCAATGCAACCTATCATGACGTAACACAACCCATTGAAACACAACCCATCGCAACTCAGTGTAATGTTATGTTCTCTCTTGCAGCTTTTTAATCTTTTGGGCTTTGGGGACGTTCATGTATGTTCAAGCCAAGTGAAGCGATGAGTCCTGGTGTTGAAGTCTGAGTTGAGTTGCAAGTCTTTTTGATTTTTGTCAAGTTTAGTCTAAAGTGAACAAATTTGTGACTTGAGTCCAAGGCATGTGACTCGCGTGCAAACTTATGTCTGTAAGCTGTGTGTAGTCCAACCAAATTGTAATTTCAGGTTGTTTGTGTTGTTGTTTTGTTTTGTAGTGTCTAGAGGCCTGAAGTGGCAAAACAAAAGTTGATAGAAAATTCAAAAAAGGCTGGGTGGTTTTCCGTCTCTCCTGTCTTGATAATTGCTTCACGACCCCTCAAGTTTATCGTGTGACCCCTGGATGTCCCAACAGCCAGGTTGGGAAGCAATGTTTTAAATGATACAAAATCTTAATTATACCCCAACCAGCTGGTGAAGGCAATTTAACAACTTATTTCACACTCCTATAAGTAACCACACTTCGACTACAAATAAGGATGCATGATACAACTTTTTCTTCCCTGACACTGATTCCTGTACTTATTACTCAGGACTGATCCAGAACCATTGTTCTCTTTTTTTTTTTTTTTTTTTGTAAACTCGTTGGGATAAATAGGGCATTATTATGCACCACGGATTGCTGAGACATGAAAAACTGAGTTGTGTTGCCCGACATGACTGAATAAATGTAAGTTATGGTTGATAACAGCACTGATGGGTAGAATACTGAAAATCTATACTCATGTCAAAGTACAATTACTCCACTCCATTAAAAATTACTCAAGTAAAATTGAAGATTACCATTTGAGAAACCAACTCAAGTAAAAGTTTTTAAAAAAGTACCTGGTTAATAAATTTTGAAAGTGGCTTTAACGTTGGCATTAGGTTGGTTAATTGCTTTCTAAAGTACACCAATTTAAAGGCCCAGTAGCGTCAAACGTTAACATTACATATGAAAAATTAACAAAGCTAACATTAGCTAGCTAACAACATTTTTACCTACGTATAGTGCAGCTTACTTCAGTGTACCTGCTGAGTTTTTAAAAGCTGAGATCTTAGTGTTTTCTGGACGCACAGCAAGTACTTCATGTAACTGTTGTCTTTTTTTGATTTTGGTATTGGCCAGATGAGGTCAGGGATTGTTGCTGGAAGCAGCCTCGTGTTTTGGGTTTTGCTCCTTCATCACTCCATCATGGTCAAAAGATGGGTGGTGCTTATTTTTCCTCCAGGCAGCTAGTAACTTGTAGAGGTGTTCCCTGCTTAAAAAGGTCAGTATTAAGGCCAGTGCAGATCAAGTGCATCCCAAACACAATGCAAGTATAGGGTTAAAATGTGAGACATCAACAGCAGACATCTATATGCCCTGTTTGTCACTCTAACATCCACTGGCTGGGATGTAACACAGAAACTGCTGATATTACCATATTTCCCATCTCCCTGTGAAGGAGACAAGAACAACAGTAATCCTACTGGGTGTTGCGACGGCCCGCTAAAATGACAGACGAATACCAAACACCCCAACAAACTCATGTAAACAATAGGTTTTCTACTCCAAAGTCAGTTCTCCCTTGTGCAATCATGCAAGACCCCTCATCAAAATAATTACAGCTATTACTTTCTCTTTTCTCTGGATATCATTAACATCACTCTCCCTCTCGTTCTGATTCTATATCCATGTATTAGTTTCCCTCACTTGTTCTTTCGTCGTCTTTTCCCCTTTCTTGCTTCTCTGTTTCACATAAATTTACATCCCCCATTCCCTTTTTTTATTGATTCCCTTCTCTTATTTTCTGCCTCTTCCTGTTATTTCTCATCTCTTCAGGCCTTTTTTTCCCAGAAAGCTACAACAATAAAAGGAACGGAAAAATCACACCTTGGCTGTAAGTTCTGTGTTTTTTTCCTTTCTTTCCCTCATAGTCGTCCGTCTTCCCAAACAATATTACAAAAGCAATTCCACACCAGTCAATAGGCTCCAGGATTGGCTCTCATCCGCCTTGTCCCATAGGGGCTGCCATATCATCAATACAGATTTATACTGTAGCCTGGTAGCTAATATACACAAATGCCAATACGCTCGCTCTCTCTAGCCGGTAAAAATACATGGAGCAATCTGGGCCAATTTTATGAACAGTACTAAAAGATTGGCAGTGGAAAGAAAACAAGCCAGAGAGACAGCAGCTGGAGAAAAAAAAGAGAGAAGTCGGGATAAATTAACCCAGGAAAGTTGCAGGCAGACAGAAAAAGAATGCAGATATACACAATCAGCTGTTCTAGAGGAACTGTCCGCCTGGTCCTCATATAAGGGGCACGCCACCATGTTGGAGAAGTGTCAACAAACTTCAAGCTAAAATGGTGCCTTTGTAACTCAAGCAGCAGCAAGACTGACTGTTTGTTTCATTATGTGCACCAGGTAGTTGCTAACAATAGTCAGGTTTCAATCCTAATTTAGTGCAGATTTTTCCAGAAAACTTGCAAAAGAAAAAAAGTGAGTGGATGCACATTTCCATCCAGTACCATTATGTGAATATTAGGAGTTAGACTAAGATTCAGCTGGTGGGTGTCATTAAACCATTGCAGGAGAAGGCATTATGAGATTATGTATTTAAAAGAGCACAAGTCAAATTTCAAGCAATGCAAAACCATGCAGAGAACATAATGGAAATATATTTTTGTTTGTTTCATGCATAAATTCCAGGAGCGTTAGGGTTTCTTCATTGGACTACACAGATCTGATGTTTCATCTGCCACCATTTTTTATGTCTTCAATTGAGCAAATGCTTCAAGTAGGTCATTATAGCCAAGTTTGTCTCTATTGCATTTTGTTGCATTCTTTTATAGATACACTTTTTATATTTCAGTCAAACGTAAAAACATTTTTGCAATATTTCAACTCTATCACATCCAGGAATCATGATGTTCAAGAACCTATGATTTCACTGTGTCATGTATCAATATCATATAGTATAAATACATAACTGGAAAAAAAAGCATTTATCTCCTCATATATCTTGTTATAAGCACGTCTTGAGAGGTGTGTTTGTAAATTGTGTAGTGACGTGATAAATCCACTTTATGTTTGTTTGACTCACCGCTCACATTGAGCAACAACTTCACAGCATGTTCACGTTTCAAATTGTTGTCCTGCTTCATTGCTTGAAAGGACAGTTCACCCCAAAATCAAAAATACATATTTCCCCCCTGGCTTAAAGGGCTGTGTATCCATCTAGATATTTTTGGTGTGAGTTGCAGAGTTTCAGAGATATCAGCCATAGAGATGTCTGCTCTCTCTCTAAAGTAGTTCCAGTAGATTCCAAAGTAGATCTGGTAAATTCTACTGCAGAAAGAAAGTAGTTCCTACATGAAACTGCTCACAAAAAAGTCTGTGGATTATTTTGAGCAAGTGGGTTGCTTGAACATGATTTTTGGAAAGAGACATTGCTGTTGAGTTTTTCAAATGTATATCTTGGTGCTTTGAGCACTATAGGACTTACTGTGTGAGGCATCTGGATTCGCTAGATCACTAGATCACATGACAATCCATCTTGCCAGGCTCCAATCTATCTATTTGTGTTCGCATCAGAGGTGGTGCAAGCCGATCAGTGTCCTCTGTGGGACTAATGGTAGCTACGGGTCTGGTTTCAGGTGCGCCGACAGCAAGAAGCGTCTGTGGAAACGACTCGTGTCAAACAAACAATGGCGGCTCCCAAAGAGGTTGGCGCAGACACTGCAATGGCATCAGTTATATCAGAACTGGAGAGTATTTCTTCATTGAAAGAAGAGCAAAGAATGGCACTGAAGGCTTTTATCCATGGAAAAGATGTTTTCGCTCTTCTTCCAGGCGGCTTCAGCTTGAGTTCGGTGAGTTGATCTGATTGGTTGAAGTTAGCCTGTGTTAGACATGACAGATGGTTCACCCAATCACCTGCCAAGTGTTTTTTAAGAAAACGCCCGCCCTTTTCCAAACAGTTTCTATGGACGGCCTCCCAGATGGTTCTGTGTAACAAACCATCTGCCGTGTCAGGTTACCACAGGACTAGTGTCCTCTAGTTCCATTATATTGGAAAAAAGGTAGAAATCTCTATGGACGGTATTTCCGAAACTCAGCAACTTAAACCAGAACAGTATAGATGGATACAGAGCACTACAGACTACAAAATATATGTATTTTTGATTTTGGGGTGAACTGTCTCTGTAAGATAAAGCCTGTTTTTCCTCAACTTATTTACACATCTGACTGACCGTTAGAGATTAACCTCCCTGTGACCTTCATGTCATGGTGTGTTTTTATGTGACCTTCCTATCTTCAAAATGCCATTTTGGTAGCATTATTTTTGTTTTGATGATCACACTGGCAACTGTCCATTACATCGCAGGAAAAAAAAGCGCACTGAGGATGTATCCAGCTGTGATGATAGCCTCGAATTGTGATTTACCTTTTGCTAAGACACACACAGATACACACACATGTGACAGGAAATTATTGACTTTGTAGACTGGGACCAGATGCTACTAACATGTGCTGGTGTGTGTGTGTGTGTGTGTGTGTTTGTCATAGTGAGAGTGCATGTTGTGGGGGGGCAGCTTAATGAGGCTTTGTAAAGCAGGGGAGCCAGGAAGGGATAAAGGGTGTGTGTCTGTGGAGATGTGTGTGTAGGAGGTAGGGAGGAGTCCCTTTGCAATAATATCACCTTGTCCAAATGGACCATTTTCAGAGCTGTAATGGACACACACACACACACACACACCACACACGCACACATGCACGCACACAGAGGGAGGCTTGCTCCTCAGATGCACAGCTAACAACAGCAGGATCACAGTAGGAAAACATAACTGGGATCTGAAGCAGGAAGGGAGAACAGATGGAAGGAAACATTACACACCCCACACACACACACACACAAACTCACACACACTCTCACACACACAAAATAGCAGTCACTGACAGACACATAAACACACACACACTGACCTCCTTCTGACTCCCTCACTGTTCAGAAACTTGCAGCCTTGTCACCGGCTGTAGCTGATAGCATCTACCTTCTTGTGAGTGTGTGTGCAGGTGTGTGTGTGTTTATTTCCTGCACACAGCTGCCAATGTGCAGGTTACAAAGGCACCTTCTACAAGACGATGCATCCCATAGTCTTGCCATATGTGAGCTCATTCCAGCTCAGTGTCTCATTGTGTGTAACGTGTCATGTTACAATCATGTACAGATGTAGCTGTTATAGCCTAATTTTTTCTGCCATTCTAAGAGGCAGCATTTAGAAAAATAAATTTTGTTGCCTTTTTAGCTGTGTATTGTGTGCTTATACAGTAATGCAGCAGAGACTGCAACTTTTCAGTGAAAGATGCTTGAATTATGCTTTTTAATATAGAAATCTAAGTTGGACTGAATTCAGAAGTGTCTCCAGTGTGGCAGCTGAAGCGCCCTTGAGAAAAAACAGAAAAATATAAAATGCATTGTCTCCGTTTCTTTTGTGTTTGTCATACATTACTGCTCTTAGGAAATAACTCACCCCTAAAAGACACAGAGCCGTACTTGGCTCAACTCTCTTGACCACTCGAACCTGTCTGAATACTTACTTAAATATTAAATACGGCGTATTATCAATCCTCAAGTGAGGTCATTTGTTCATGAAAAGGACAGGGGTCATTAATTTAACAAAGTTAAAGGCAAACACCAGTTCACACGATCCAGAATAACATTTTAAATCATATTTAAAATAAATGCCCCTTTCTCAGGACTTGATGAATATTTCTTTCTTTGCGGTCTATGGGCCTTTGTATTAATAGCTCCTAAAATTAAGGTCAGAAGTCGGACAGCTTTGTAAATGTCTGCTGGTGTTTTACAAGGTTGTACGTTTGGCTGCACCAGAGCTTAGTCCAAATTCAATTTGCATGAATGTTAAGATGACCAAATAAAAGCACAAAGACATGGCAAAAGGTTTGTAAGGTGAAATGCTTTTAAAGCAGTATGAAATGATGTTTTAACCACTTGGTACCAGGGGAACAAGCTGTAAATATATTCACATACATTGATCTTAGGCATGCATACTGATACCAGTATCAGAAAATGTCTCTGTTACTGCCTAAAATGCAACATCAGGTATCGGCGAGTACACAAGGCTGTGCACCAGTCCGTTACCATGCAATGTATTAGCCCCGAAACAGGACCCTGCTACCTCCCGGCAGTGTCTTGTATGTTAAATTTCATGGTCAGTGGAGGAGAGAAACACCAGCTTTCCCTCAGCATCAGATTGCACTGTAAAGTAACTGCAAAGCGTCATTGTTGCCCGTGGTAAGCTAAAGGTCTCTGCGGTCTGTGACAGGAGGAGAAATAATCTAGTTGACTATGTATTTCTCAGTCAGAGTTTCTTCAGCAGTTGCCAGGGTTTTAGTGGAGCCAAGGCTGACACTGCAAACCTGACTGACTAACTTACTGACTGACTGATCAATCAGTGCCGTGAGTACCTAGTGTTTATATTGTACATAATCTCTGTTACTGAACTGTAAACAGATGCTGTTGTTTAAATTTCAGTTCACTTTATGCCCTGATTTGGTTTATTTCTGTGGGGATCCATGTTAAAATTCTGAGGGTTTTTTTGTGGCTGTGTACTGGATTGGACTGAACTGTTTTGTGGTTGTGGGGAAAACAAAACTGACTCTTTACACATGGATTGAACTCTGAGGTTTTGCACAGTGTCTACACATCACCAATCTATCTGCATGGGTTGCTGTGGTAAAGATGTAGGTGTCAGAGACTGTGTATGCTGGTGACACAGCTTTAAACTAGAGGCAGCTTGGCCTGTACAGAAGCTCAGTCCCTCAAAGTGCTAGCAAACAGTTTATTTCAATGTCTGTCCAAGGACTGTTGTTCTCAGTGTTGTCCTCCATACTGCTCTGCCAATAACAGCATGATATTGCTCAGCCACTCTGATGCACTTCCGTAACTGGATTTGATGTCGTCATTATGTGCGGCATTGCGAGTGACTCAAAAGAAATCAGTTTGAATTCAGTTTTGAGCAGCTGGTCTGAAGTGCATTTGTACAGATTCAATTTGAATCACCTTTCAAACCACCTCCAAACGTCTCGGTCTGATTTGCAGAGTTGTTTTTGTTTGTTTTGTTTTTTGGCTGTCAAGATTTTCCAAAATGAATTTGCATACAATCTGGATATACCAAAAAACTGATTTAGTCTGGCAGGCTGAACAAGACCCTAAATACTCCATTATGTTCACCAGCTATTTGTTAACTTTGTCCTTCTGTTGTTTCATGCAGGTACAGCAGCAGATATTTGGTTTATCTGATATTTTTTTGTGAACAGCAGCCCTTTACAGCTTGAAATAAGAATGATGAGAGCAGTGAGACTGAACCGAAACAGTAAGGACATCCCCATAAAACTAAAACAATGGGCCTTAAATACACCAAAGTGTTTTGTAGAACCGGCAGCTGCAGTCAGCTGTTTTATCTCTGTAGGTTTGTTAGTACGAGTGACCCGTTTCACATCTGATCCATTGTTAAGATCACTCTGTGAAGGTGATTGATGGCATCCAATAAAAAAAAAAAAAAAAAAAAACCTTTGGTTTCGGTGATGGATAATCTAAAAACTGTTAAAACAAATGTGAATGGACAAAAAATAATGGTACTGAAAGGGTTCATTTGAATGTAGTGGAAGGAGCCCTGATATCCAGATGTGTTGGCTGCATGCAGACACCAACAGGAATGGTGAAGAAGAGTGACGCACACAGTCAGCGCAGACTGGTTTTATCCTTCTTAGTGCCCCTTGGTCCTTTGCTTTAACGTCTTATTTCTTTCCTTTCATTTGTCTTCCTTTATGCCTCACTTTTCCCTCCCCCCTTGCTTCTCAGTCTCCCACCTCTCTCTCTCACGCTCGCCATTATATTCACCTGCGCTTGCCAACAGGGAATAGCTGAGCCTTAATGACAATCCAGCCCATGTGTGCATGTCTCTATGATAATATGCATACGAAATAATTGCATGTTTCCGGCATGTGACGCATATGTCAGTGAATGAAAAATCAGAGAGAGGAAAAATGTGTTTGAAAGTGTGTATGTCCGATTGTCTGCCAAAGCCACAGCACAGTGTGTATAAGTGTGTGTGTTTGTGTTTGAGTCAGATCCAGGCTGGCTGGTCTTTAGGGTCCCAATGATGCCGGAACCAGACCTACCTTCACACACTTTCTCATAATTCCCTACTCTCTGTCTCTCCAAATACAGTGCCGCCTTCATCATCAGCTACAACAAATAGCCTCACACTCCCCAGAAAGACACACACACACATACACACCACAAATCATTCTTGAGAGGACCGATAGGTGGCTAAGTTTAATTCTGTAACCCTTTAACCCCAAAGTACATTAATTACTTGACCCCAGCTTTAACCCAACCCTAATTCTAACCAATATCCCTTGTGTTAGTCATGTCTGTTAAAGTGAAGATCAATAAAATCTCACTTTAGTAAACTTTCCCGCCTCTAAAGTCTGTCCTCACAAGGATAGACGTACAAAAAAGCACATGCACACACACAGACCGGTGGGAATCATTTCTGTGTGTAATTTTTCCCATTCGCTGCCGGTGGAGCGGCCTGTTTGATTGGTTGCTGCAGTGATAGATGCCTGGCCAGTTTTCTGATTACTACAATCTTCGATCTCCAGGGCCCAACATAATCAGAATAAATGTCCCCTACTGTAGAGGGAATAAAGGTGTATGTGCGTGTGAAAGGGAGACAGACGGATTGAGGAGAAAATAGGTATGAGTGTGTACTGTGTGACAGGGTGGTGTGAGTTTTTGTGGAACAGTGAGTGACAGATGGTGTGTAATGTGTGTTTTTGTGTGTGTGTGTAGCATTGATGTAGCAAGACAAATTGATTTTGGTTTGTTTTTTGGTACTCCCCCCTGGCTTTGTTGTTGTTGTTTTTTTCTTGACAGTCAGGTATTTTTGGTCGTTTTATGCCTCTTTAGAAATTTTTAATCTTTTTTGCCACTTTCGGTGACCGTGTTGATGCCTGTGCCAATGAAGCATTTCAGTTTGACGATTGAGTGATAGAATGTCAAGTGGTCCAGTTTTGAGTACGTCAATAAACTGTGGTGAGATGATAAATGCAGTCATGCTCAATCATTTATCTTTTTTCTTCTTCTTCTTTCGGCTGCTCCCCATTAGGGGTCGCCACAGTGAATCATCTGTGCCTCCCTGTCTCACCCAACCTGACATGGGAATTGACACGTGCACATATGTCAGTGACACACATTGACATACAGTATATTATAAATGGACAAAATGAGACCTCCCCAAAAGTGAAACCAAAGCATCTGGATCGCCCCCTGGTGGTTGGCTGCCGTATAGATAATAAATTCTGTCTCCCCAGTGTTAAAAGATATAGTATGGGCACATCAAATAAAATTTCTCTAACATTGTTTCTGTCATTTTAGGGGGATCTTATCATGCTGATGTTCATTTTTTATTGCTCTTTTTTTCTGGTGTTTAGTTTTTCTGTTCAGTTTGGTTTTAATTTGTTGATCTCTCCAACGCAAGATGGGACCACTCTTATCTGGATATTTTAGCTTCAGTTTCACAGTGTTGGGTCGTCTATCTTTATCTACAGTCAATGGATCCACATTAGAATATGACCGATACTGGACTTTTGGGGCCAATACTGATATTAAGGAGTATCTAAAATCAGACGATATTATTTGTACAGAATAAAAAATGTAAACATGTATTTTGCAATGATCTCTCATGTGGTTACATTTGTGACAAAAACATTAATGGGGGCCAGATATTTTACGTTAAACAATAAACTTTACTGTCCTGCCAATACTGCGATCAGGAGACGACCTGATCTGGGCTCTACCTTCTGAACCACATCCACCCATGCTCAGTCAGTTAGTTTATCAGTTTAGTATTCATCTTACAGATGTGTCTTTTGCCATAGTTAAGGATGCAGCCTGTCTTCCTGACAGGAAAGGCAAAAACAAGCAAACAAACAAACAAAAAAAAAAAAACCATAAGTGTGATATATTTTTAAATCACTTGACAAATCTGAGGACTGACGTGGTGTCTAATTTTTTTTTCATCCGCTCATCACTTGCAACACAAACTCACTATTTATTGTTGCTGTGCAGCTTCAAACTCATTTATCATGGGCCACGAGTCAATTTTGGTATCCACTCAGAAACGATGCATGGTGAATGTTCAGGAAATAGCTCGACTGTCAGCTATTTCTCAACAGGCATTGAAGGAGGCCGGTTACCATGCCAGGCGACATCCATCATCAGCAAAACTGATTTGCAAATTGAAAACACACAATTTGAGACCCCTCATGTTCCCCAAAAGTGGTTTTAAAACATTCTGAGAGGCATTTACAGGAAAAAGAAAAGACAACACAGTTTAGTTGTGTTCTTTTAGCAAGCTCTGTCTTGTGAATTATCTTTGTATGATGCATGCTCAAAGTAACTCTCAACATTAAAAAATCTCACGCATTAGCACATTTGTACCCCATTATTACGTGTGTTATATGAAGGCAAGAAACTATAGGCAACAACAGATTTTCATGCACTGGACAATTTTGAGATCTGTTCTGTTTTACTGCCATAATATGTCTCCTTTCAGACTAATGGAATGAAGATATCCAAAATACACATTTAGTCATTTATTTAACCACACATTGTTTACATCTGCAGGTTTATCCTTAATTTACCAACACTTAGTGTTACATAATGTTTCATTTGTACATTTAAACATACAATTTCAGACAACCTCTAATAAAAAAAAATAGCTATCTCAATGTAAGTAAACAATTGAGGATGCTTCATGATGGTATCTATTAGTTACCCCTTTTTACCCTATTCACCTGTTACCGTGCAAAATGTATGGAATTTTAGATATCTTCAAAGGCTATTTTCTCAAAATGAGTTTTTATAATACTCTGAAGTCGCAAGAAACCTCCACTTACACCAAACTTTCCTGTTTCAGTCCTATTTATATTATCAAGTGTTTTACACAGTAGTTTGTTCATATATCATCCATAGCCTGATTTATATGACATTTTTATTCCTAAAAACATAGCTGTTTCACCTGTGACAGCATTTTCTGATTTATGGACTCTTATATGTCAGCAAAATGAAACAAGAAATTTGAACCTGGCTTTATCCAGTGTTAAGATTTCTGTTCTGAAAATGTAAATTAGTGCATATTTAATTAAATAATGCACAAATGTCTTAACGTGCTGTACAGTAAGTTTCATGGTAATATGTATTAGATAGAATTTTCACCCTATTCACTTTCATGAGTGGAAGTAACTAATTACAAATACTCAAAATACTATAATTAAGTAGTTTTTTGGGGCACTTGTACTTTTACTCACACTTAAGTATGCATTACATGTTGTAATCTACTTAGTTACTTTTGAAATACAATTTGAATTAATATCCAAACCTTTCATTTGCATTTTAGTAGCCAATAAGGTGATCTGATCACTTTGTTTTCATTGGGAATGAGCCAATGAAAACAATGACATACAAACAAAACAAAACTAAACACTACAGCAGCAGACATTAGGAGTAAGGATATCAATGATTAATTATTAATCAATTAATTGCCATTAAGGATTTAACCAACTAACTTAGACTTAAAATGACCAAAAAAATTACAAAAAAATAGAAAATTCAGTTGTGATGCAAATACTGATTCACTGCATACACTGATACATTTACATTAATAGATGCATTACATTAACACACATAGCAGCTTAGATTAAACAGATGTTACACTGGTCTCTAAGTGTTTACCCACGGTAGCTGGCAGACCACATAGCAGTCTACAACCTGACCAAACATTCACTTTTATACATCAAACTTCACCAAAACAATATCAGACAGGTTTTTAAAGTCATTGGTAATCTGTTGTGATAACACACTACTGACCTATTTTACAGGATAAATCAGAGTCGTGAGCTGTCAGTTGTTTGTTCAAAAGGCCGTTCTCTAAGATCAGAGGCCTCACGCAACCCCTTTTTACAACTAGTGCTCTCTTTGTTAGATACTCACCTTGAAGCACCATAACGTAATCAGAATACACAAAACTCTGACCCTTCTTCTCATAAAAACACATAAAAGAGCAAATCCAACCAATTGTAATCATATATTTATAGGTGGCACTTATGCCTGTGTAAAGTGAATTGAATATGTCATATGGCAGTTCTCACCCCTCCACTAACTGCAGAAGAGCATCCTTTTTTGCATATATAAAATGTAACTGAATGTTCATGTCATTCAAACAATGATTGACAATGAAGAAATAAACACGTACACAAAAAAAACACTATCATGGTGAAGGATGTGACTTTTCCAGACACACTTAAAGGCTTATTCATATGTTATTTAATGCCTTAGAATTCCCTATGACTGATCTTTATAAGCAGCGAACGACAATCACCTCTGACCCATCTTTCTTAGATTTCAATCAAGCCCCCTGCATCACGTAGATCAATATTTATTAAATCGGTATTTATTAGCCTTGAATTGACTGTGGTGTCAACCTAAACATATTGAATTGATCAAGATATTGGAGTGTCACCGTAAACGCCTCAGTATTTATGGCACATGTATGAATAATGGATAGCAAAGGTCAGTTGTTGAAATAAGAGGTTGCAGGTTTAAATCTCATTTGTGAAAAGCATTTATTTGTATAAAAACTTTCTTAAATGGCTCTTTATACAAAAATGAATAAATAAAGAAAGGGAAAAGAGAAAATAATGAAATACTTTACGCAGGTCGTTCCACAGTTTTGACAGCAAAGGCTTAAAGGAAGCTCATCATCAAGCCTGAAGAACTCAGATTTTGCTCTTGTCTCCTAAGGGGTTTAAAGGTCAGGACATGCTTTCTGGGACCAGGCACAGACATAAAAGCAATCAATAAGATCTTAATCTAAAATGCAAACGCTGTCTGTATTGAGGCTGAAACTGACATGATCCCTCATTCTGTACCTACAGTAGTGAGAATTGTGGCTGCAGCATTTTGCCCTAACTGAAGTTTAAGACACGACAGATTCTCAGCAAAAATATGGATTGTAAAAAGCTCCTAATAGCCTGCTATACCTGTCAACTGGCAAAGCTGACTGTTCATTGACAGTGTGCATTGTGCAAGTGTACCTGCATTTGTGTATAGGTTTAATTAAGGCAACACTTTGAATCAATATTGGAATCATCTTTATAAACGTGTTTTTTCACTGAGACCTCTGGGAGCAGCACAAGAAGGAGAAGTGGTGAGGGATAAAATAACAGGGAGCAGGAGTAGAAATGGGAAATAATAATGTAATATACTATTGATTTCTCTATTATTGATTTTAACAACCCAGCCAATCTTTCAAGAAAGAAAAACATAAGAAAGAAGTAAAGTCCCTTTCTGTCAAATTCGACTTAAATTTTTAGCCACAAACAGAAAATAAACACAACTTTTTCAACAACCCACATCGCATTTAAAAGTTTTTTGCAAGATGAGATGACCAATTTGTATCTCCTTACAAATTATAAAAAGGAAGCTTAAAGGAATAGTATGGATTATTTGAAGTGGGGCTGTAAGAGGTACTTATCGATAGTCAGTGTATAACCTACAGTAGTTGGTGGTTGACACAGCTCCAGCTGGGAGAAACAAAGAGGAGTGCCAGCATGGAAAGCAATGTACGGCTGTGGACAAGGTCAGCATTTAAACACATGTCAGCCACTTAAAAAAGACCCATCTAAAAAAATCTGTGTCAATTTAGTAGAAGTTTACACTATATTAGGTTATATTTACCTCATTACAACCTTTTATCGTTAGCAAACCATACTTATGCAAGCCAAATATTGCTCTCTCAGTCAACCAGACTTGACATGCCCCCAGTTTGGAGTCCTGGTGTAGGAAGCTAAGCTAATCAATATTAGTTTAAGTCTACGCCATACTTCGAATATGCACTTTACCTCACTGTCTGACTTTTCCAAAGGGAAACCATTGTTATATAAGCCGAATATCGCTCTCAACCAGACTCCATTTGCCAAATTAGCCAGTTTATGTCACAGAACATAGGAGTTTCTGGTCTACTGCTGCATTGATTTTTTTTAAATTGGTTGTGTTATTGTGTGACTTTTGTGTTTTAAAGGATTAGTTTGTGTTTACAGGAGTCGCACAATAACACAAACAAACAAACAAATTTAAGGCAGCAGTAGACCTGTAACTCCCGTGATCTGCAAGGTAAATTTACTGTTTTTACAAAAGGAGTCTGGTTGAGAGAGAGAGAATGATATTTGGATGATATAACCGTGGATTCCCATCGCAAAAAGGCAGTCTGATGGCATGATAAAGCGGTGAATGTCATATCATACACTTCTACTAAACCATTATAGATTGTTTTTTAGATGCCCCTTTCCTATGTGCCTTTCTTTCTTATGCTACTTATACAATCAATATTGTGTTCATCTCACATGTATACAAATAACCAATGAAGTTACAGGACCAACATTGTTGGTTGCTACCAAGACTTTACTAATATAAAGGTGCTGTCACTGCAGAGAAACAAATTAAACTTGGTAAAAAATAGTTTGCAGTTTCAGTTCCATTTTACAACATTTGCTATAGGAGGAAAGAGACAAAAGGAAACAAAGAGACTTACAGGGGGTACGAACAGACGTGAGAGGAGGGAGGTTGCTTGAAAGGTGAATTTTATCTGCACACCTGAAAGAAAAAAGAGGGCATGGTTGAGCAAGAAAAGTACTTTTGTGTCAAGGGCTCAAGAAAAAAGGGCTATTTTGAGACTATGTAACAGCGTTTACTGGGTTGTTTGATGGTTGTTTATGTGAGCGGAAAAACATGAATTACACAAGCTGTGAAAAATAATGTAATCATTTGCTGTTAGGCCCTGGTTTACCAGACTTATACAGTTTGGACACCGAAATTAGAGCATATGCTGTTTTTCTTTTAAATGTGTAAACCTTGCTAAAAATAGACCCTTTTCCTATTCCCAGTAGACCCATTTGCCTCTCTGTTTTTTTCTGATGTGCACTGGAAAGCAGAGACTCAACTCATGTGCAGGAGAGTACTTTTGTAGCTTCCAAATGAATCTCTGTGGTTAGTATATAGTATATAGTTTAGTTTCTCTCCTGTGTCGCTGTTTGTACTTTCAGATGTGTGTTTATTTACTGCTGATGAAAACCCAACATTTACTAAATTTGGTGCTTCATAATAAAAGCTTTTAAATGATAAAACAGCTGGGGACTTTACTGTGAAGACTTTATAGAAAATGAAACATTCACTATGCTCATCTCATGGCAAAACAATTTTTGGACTGTCTGAGTTTTGCCTTTCTGAATGTGTATATGCAAATAGAAAATTGAAACAATCTGTCATTCTTGCATTCGTTCGACTCATGAACTGGATCTTCAGGTGTGAACATGCCCTTACTCTACATTCATTTCTCACTGGTAATGCTGTCATTTTTCACTCAGCTTGAAGTAAAATGGTCACACCACAGTAGTCTGATGGTACTAAGCCATTTCAGCTACCATAATTACTGCTCCTCCTGGTGGATAGCTAAAACATTGCAATTGGTTTCCATGCGTGGTGCTAAGGGAACGTCATCAAGGCGGGGGAGATCACATATCAAGTGTAGAACAGCGACCCAGCGCGGATCAGCCACTTGTCGGCCTGGGCCCTGTCATCGGCAGTAATTTTAGATGGCTGGTTTATATACTGCAGTGATGGCCATGAGACACACGGACTGAGAAGAGGGGGGCAGTGTGTGTATGAGTAAAAGAAACTCTTGTGAGATTAGTGTGTGTTTTTGTCATTGCTGTTTGTTATAATATGTGCACAGTTAGGAGTGTGAAAGAGGGAAGTGTTTTTATGAGGATGTGTGTGAGCCGAAGAGAGTCTAGCAGAGAGGGGAAAAGTGTGTTTATGTCTCTGTGTGTGTATGTGTGACAGTGACTCTAATTGCTCTTCACCTCTACTTCAAAAGCTTTTAGCCTGGTCAGCACTCAGCCAATCAGAATGCCCGCACAAAAGAGCCAGTCGGTGAGCAGAAGAGAGTCGAGGCAGACTGTCTCTCAACTAACTGGATTACCTTCACACTCTCTCTGTCATACTGCGCTGAATACTGTGCTGCACAACTAAAATTAACTAAATTAAGTGACAAAAATTGTGACTTTCCATGATTTCTGTTCCCCTGTCTCTTCCCCAACAGCCTGAAAGCTGATTGGTTTCATTGTGGATTTTCTCTCTCCCTCTGTTTTTTCAGTATTCCTCTCACCGCTCCCTTCCCCCCGTCCTCCTACTTTCACAGCACTCATTTCATTTGCATTGATAAGTATGTTTCTCAATTTGGGGAATAAAGAATAAGTGTCTTAAACTGCCTCCTGCTATCTAGACGCAGCTGTGAATAAGCCAGCTACAAAGCTGGAATAAATGCGTTTGCAATTACAGAGGAGAAAGGGAGAAAAAGAAGACAGAAAGCTTCAGCTGTCAGCGAGATATGTGCGTGCCTCATCTCTTTCTCTCTCGCTCACACAAATTCAAAGATGCTTCACTCTGTATCACTGTCAGAAAATAAACAAAATTGCAAAAGCGGTTTACATTTACAATACTCGGTGATAAAAATACAAGCATATCAAAATAATGAGATTTTTTTTCCAATGACCTTTTCAGTCAATCCACCATCTGTCACAGAGGAAAGGTGCATTCACTTTGTATGTGGAAATCTGACCGCAGGAGTGTTTTTGTTGTGACAGTACAGTTGCAACTAACAACACATTCCAGCACATAAGCTGTTCTCAGCTTCCAGCTATAGCAGCAGAGAGATACTTCATAAATATAAAGGCTCCATTTCAAAGATTATATGGTTCCTTTTCACGGAAGACATTTTGACATGTCACAGTTGGAAAAGCACAGGTGTAAATAATAAAATTAACGATGGTTGAATTTCATTTAACTGCTCCTGGTATTGTGCATGTTGGCTCACTGTCACACTGTCGTGGCTTATTGACAGCTGAATATAACTGAGCAATTGTCAATGTTATTAGTAACACCTGTGGGTTTTTTTTTTTTAGCTTGCTAAAGACATCACGCTAAAGATAGAAATGTCAGTCTGTTGGTCGGTCCACCGTTTTGGTACAGAGTATTGAATGGACGTACATGAAATTTTATACAGGCATTTATGGTCCCCAGAGGATGAATCCCATGAACACCAACAGGTTGGCAATTGCGGTTTTAACTGAAATGTCTTTACAAGTATTGGATGGATTGCTTTAAAATTTGGTACACACATTACTTGTAATTTACAACCACACACCTGCAAAACTAATGACATACTTTATGTTTAGCACTAATTAGGAAATGTTAGCATGCTGACAGGCAAATTTAACGTAGGGTCACAGGTTAATATTTTGTAATTTCCGATTGGTTGCAAAGCTTGAAGGGACTCTTGCGTAATATGAGCCTCTCTCATGACACTAGAAGAGAGAGTATGCGAGCATATGCCCCAAATTCAGTACCACTTTACATATTAGCCCTGAAACGGGACCCTGGTACTTACCAGCAGCGTCCCGCCAAATTTTATGGTCAGCAGAGGAAAGAAATGCCAGCTTTATCTTGGTATCAGATCACGTTGCAAAGTCCTTGTTATTGTAGCCAGGCCATGGTAAGCAGAGAGTCTTTGGAATGAGTGTCAGGAGGAGGAATGGTCAGGTGGATTTTGTATTTCCCAGTAAGAGTTTTAGTTTTAGTGGACTTTAGTGTTTTAGTGGCGGTAAAGCCGACGCTGCAAACCTGATCAAGTTCTGACTGACTGACCATCGGAACAATGAGTACCCAATGTTATTATTCTACACTCTCTGTTATGCATATAGTTGCTGTTATTTCAGTGTTTATTTCCTGATGTTTTTGTTGGGATCTGTGGTAAAACCCAGAGCTCATTTTTTGAGTTGTCTCTTTTTTGTTATTGTGACCTGGATCGGACTGAATTGTTTTAGGATTGTGAGGAAAACAAAATAGACTCAGTATCAAGTGGACTGAGGTCAGGTATCGCAAAGTTCAGGAATTGGTGTTGGGAAGGAAAAAGTTGTATTATATATATGATAAGAGGACTGGAGAGGGGCTGGCCCAACTATGCATTTGTGTGAGCAGGTTATAGCTAATCCCCTAAAAGACAATTGCCACAGCACACTGTCTCCCTATTGGCTGTCAGGCTTGTGGGTGGGCTTACCTGGTCTCACAGCAAGTCTTAGGTTGAAAGGGGCATGCCAGAGTCATTAAATGTGAGCCAGTGATGAGCAGCGGAGAGGCTGCCACAGGGAAGAGTTGTTTGTTTGTTTGACTGCTGTGTTGGAAGGACTGTGAAGTTCATAGTTTTGCATGCAAGGTTTTGTTTTGGGTTATTGTATGCATGTTTAATGTATATAAAATGAACTGTCAGTGAAGCCCAAACAGAAAGTGGTGACTGGCTGAGTGACTGGCATCTGACTGAAGATGGAGCAGGGGGCTAACAGAGGAGCCCACACATCCAGTTACTGTTGGCCTGTTGGCTGGACACTTTGTTTCTCATCGTTCAATTTATGCATGGGCAACCAAGCCCTGGAACCCTGAACACAAGCGTTTGCCAAGTTTCCCAGGTTGTGTTTCTGTAGCACAATACCTACCCCAACAGCCTCTTTACACTACTGCTGCCTGGCAAGAGATGCAAGAGTATCCACTGCTGTATTACCTGATTACAGAGCAGATTTTTTCCTCAGGCTGTAAGACTACTGAACTCATCAGCAGTTTTTTGTTTTGTGAGTAGCATACAGTGACTACAACTTGCATTTTGTCGTACAACCCTGTGCTGTAGAATGACAAATTAAATGATCCTTGAACCCTTATTATTAGACGGTAAGTCATAAGGCTCAGTGTTAATTAAATCCCCTAACCGGTGGCAGCAGTCTGGTTCCGCTTGAGAATTCTGCCTGTTAAAAGTAAGATTTTCCTCACCCCTGTTGCCTTAATGTGTGCTCTTGGTGGGAACTACTGGGTTTCTGTAAATATATTATTATATTTTAATATTTAATTAAATTATTATTATTATGTTACAGTCTAGACATGTTGTGTGAGAAAGTGCCCTGGGATAACTTTCATTATGATTTGGTGCTATATAAATAAAATATTGTCTTTTCTTACTTTGCCATGTTCAATGTAACCACACAGTACTGCCTGAGTGGTGACAGTGAACATGGTAAACATTACACATCCACACAGTAAAGCCTAAGTATCAGAAACTAGTGAGCACAGCTCACAGGATACCTCTTTGAACACATCATTCTCAGTGGATGAAGTCATTGCAGTAGATCTTCTTTGTTCTGTTGTACAACCCTAAACCCAGAGCTGGTTTCACTCAAATATATGAATACTTTATTCCCCTGAACCTTAAAATTCGTTTCTGTGAATGACATTTTGCAATTGGAACTTAAAATAAAACTTAAATTATGTTTGTGTTCCTAAGCAACACCCACACTAACCCACAAACTGCACGCACTTTAAAAATAAAGATTTTTTTTATGTTAGGACAATCATCTTAAACCTTTGCAGAAGACAACCACTTCAGTATCTCATAATCAGTTTCTAAATTCCTCCACAGCTGTGGGCTCTTACTCAATAACTATGAAGTATACGTTTTTCCACTTTTCCAATTTATCCTTTGATAAAGTTGCCTTTGTAAAAGCTCATTTCCCCCACGGTCTAACTGTTTCCTCCACAGGATTAGATTACCCATCTAACGCCTCCACTCCTCTCTTCCATTTCTCCATCCACTTCTCTTTTTCTCTCTGGATCTTCACCTCAGTTTTCTCTTTTCCTTCTTCTCCTTTCCCCGCCTCCTCCCTCTTCTCTCTCCATTTTATTTTTCTTTCCCTGCAACCTTTTTGGTTTCTCTGTTTCTCTTTTTCGCCACCTCCTACTCTCTACTGATTAAGAAAGAGAGGAGAAAAAAGAGAAGTGTATGAAGAGAAAAAAAACAGTCGGTAGATCGGTGGGAAAGTTCAATTAAACTGTGGGCCTCTGGGCTTTTGTGTTGGTGTGTAAATACGTATGTGTGTGCACGCCTGTGTGTTTATGGTTGTGCATGCTTCTGTGGGACATGAAGCGCAGTAATTGTGTGTGTACGTGCATGTATTGAAATGTGTGTGGGTATGTGTGCACACTTTGCATCTCTGCTGGTGTGTGTTTCAGTCTCAGCTCTCCAGGATTAGTTTTTCCTCCTTAATCAAGTGAGAGAGAAGCCCACAGGTAATTACAGCTCCTCTCCAAAAACAACAACTGGGCTTCTGCTTTCCTGTTGGACTCCATCACAGACAAATAAAGCCACAGTTAGCTACAATTCTAAAGGACAAACAAAGTCACAGAGTTGTTTCTATCATCCTGCTGCATGAAGCAAAATGAAGAGATGTTTAATTGGACTGAATATACACAGTTTCACATGCAGGGAGGTTGTGATGCTTCTCATTAGTTTAATATATAAACTCTGTCAGTGATTTAAATTTAGGCACTTGTCTTAAGGGTTTTTCAAAATGAATGTGACTGTTTTCATATAGATCTGTTATTCTTCTATTAAGGCTACAGATGTTCAAAAATAAATCAAACAAAGAGCTGGTTGACAAGCATGATTAGTGGAGCCCTCTGTCATTACCACCACTCAATAAAGGCAGAGAAAACCTGTTTTCTTCATCAACTTTGTACAATTAGTGAAGGACTCTACATAAACAAACGATTTAGAAGTTAAAAACAGTGAGTAATTAAGTTGGGAGATTTCTATTTGTCCTCTCTGAGCTCTTCTCACTGGTTAAATGTTGGCAGGGCTCAGTTGGAGTTGGTAAAAGGTGATGTCATGTACTCTTGTGCAAAAACTTTACAAAAGCACGCACATCCAACCACGAGGAATACGAGGTGATGGACAAAAGTACATGTCAAAAAGGAAAATCAGAGTCCGCACACGAGATATTGAACACATGGTGGTATAGCAATACTGTAAATGTTCATGGGAGCATTATCGAGTGCATCGTAGCAAGGAAGTACAGACTGGCAGGCATCAGCTGTGCGTTTTTGTGTAAGCCTCTGACAGTACTCACAAGAGAAGTCTACTTTTTCCTTTATATCCCTCCTGTCTCTTCTTCTCCCCCCCCCCCCCCCTCTCTGTACTGACTTTCAAATACATTTCTCCTCATATCAGCAGTCAAAGTGGACAGAGAGACTAATTATCTTACTGTAATTAGCATGGTTGGCTCCTCTGTGGTTGCTATGGTGCACGGGTTTACAAACAAACATGAAGATAAATCCACTTTTGAATTGCAAAATTAAAAAAAAACAAATGCTGAGGTCTCGTTTGGCCAGTACACGGACCCATGATTTCTCAGTTGATCACTGCTGCAGGGGGGTTGAGAAGCAGGAGTGAAAATAAATCCACACAAGATTGAAACATACACTCTGAGCTGAGTAGATGTGTCTCAGCTTTGCCTGGTCCTTTCAGACAAAAACCCTGTGATAGATGTGAATGAACGCAGCTCAAGGTAAAGTCAAAAGTAACTGGGTGAGCTGACAACCTCCTGGGCTGAGCATGTTGCTTGTTAGCAGGACTCTTTTAAAATTCTCTGTCTGATAATTCCGTTTTAAAGACACTTTTCCTGTAGGAGTTTCTGCTATTGATTCAGGGTCTCATCAAAGGAACGTGCATGTTCAGCTGCACTGGTAGCACAGCCAGCAGGAACGCCCGCCTCTGAGATGACCTGTGATTGGTTTAAGTCTACTGTCATGGGCCAGATTTCCTAAAGCCTGAAAACAGAGCCAAGAGGTGGTGCAGATGTCTAGATTTCTCTCAGACCATTTGATTTACAATATGCTGTAATTATTGCTTTTTGATACAAAAAACATGGACGATGGAGGAGGAATGACATGACCACATGTGTATATGGTACTGACACAGAGTAGAGGTTGAAGTGCAGATTTGATGAAGGCAAATTTATTTAAATTGCTTTCATGACATTCAGCTCTCATGGAAACTACATACCAAATGGATGATACCTTTCTTCCATAGCTTTCTGTTTTACATAGTGTGCAATCTCTCTTAAAATTGTTGGTTATAAGACAGACATAAGCCTGCAGTCATATGTATCCCATCTACTTTAACCGTAGCTCTAAATCTAGCTCTCACATAACCATTTTTGTGCCACACTGCAAACAAACACTCAAACTTAAATTTTAAAGACCAAAAAGAATACAAACTGTTTATTTTAAATGCCAGGAACTAGGATAAACATTTATTTTAAATCAGCCTCCTGCCAAAATCTTAAACTATGTAAAACACCTTGCCAAAACTCAAATAAACAAGCTTAATTTGATTCTGTGTATTTTTGTGTTTTATTACAAGCTCTGGTTTAATTTGTGCCAATCCAAAAATCCAATGAGTAAACTTTCACTCTATGGTTCAGACTCAGTGAACTGTAGACATGACTGCATGTTCAGCCGCATATTTTCACAGAGAGGAGTAAGAAATGTTGGTGTGTATATGAGACAAAGAGGCCTGACACGCAATGATTATCCTTAATGTCAGAGCTTTTGGCATGCACTTGCGAAAAAGTATTCTGTAAATTTTTAAGTGTATATTTAATAACAGCTCTATCCTTGCATCATCAAACAGCCCATGTTTTATCTGTCTTGTAGCCCTCCAAAGACTTTAATGAGCGTATGTGTTGTCAGTAATTAGCAGCTAATATGTGATGAAAGAGGAGCTGCTAATACCTCATTTTCCCAATGCACTGGCTTTAACATGCAACAATCAATGGTGTGGGAGTAAGGGAGGGGCCAGGGATGCACGGGCTGGTGTTTTCTCAAAGATAGCCTTTTTCAGACAGGGTAATTAATGCAGACATGCCATTAGTCCTGCATTTAGCCCTTCTGATTATGATCCCAAAACTGCCAAACCAGTAAATTTATACCCTCTTTAAGAGGAAGAGGAATCAGAGTACCAATTATGTTGCATCCAGAAATTGATTGAAATGGCCTTACTATTCATGCAGCATTTCTGATTTGGTAATTTCTTTTAAATCTTTTTTTTATCCAGGGAATATTGACTGACTCTAGGCTCTTTTTCTCAGCAGCACTCGACAAAAACAGGAAACTTTCACACAGTTACTGCATTCATGCCCAAGGCTGCCTTGTACTGTATGACTATAGTCGTTTCCAATTAAACATTTGGCCATTTAACAGCTTCACAGAAACAAACTAAACAGTAATTGGCTTGCTCACAGGCACCTCAAGTGGAGTGTTTTGATTAACACGAGAATGCTACTCACTCACGCTTGCCAGCCAGATTTCTCCAGCTGTCCACAACTTTCTGTTGCCCACGATGATTTATCATTTATGCAATGTATTCACAACAGATATAATATTCTGGTGGCAAATTGGTTTCTAATACTCCACTGATGAATATCTTTGTCTTTTCCCTCCACAGTGAGGTCAAAGTGCAGCGTCAGCGACAAACTGCATACCTGGAGCTGCAGAGAGGATTCACTGTCTCGCTCAAGGATACTTCAAAAAGGACAGTATGCCTGCTGTCACGGTGGCTTGAACCCAGGTCTTCCAGTTGAAGGTCAGCCCACTTAATCATTGCCTCCACTGTAAATCCCTATCAGCTATCAGGGCAGGATTAGGATTAGAGATCGACATGAGATATGTAACCAGACCACAGACAGGTGAGAAAGGGCCAAGCAGAGAAGTATGTGAAAGGGCAAGATTAACTTTGCACTCATCATGGTTGAAGTATGGCAAAGGTTGCACTGTATACCCTTCAGCTGAATAACGGTGAGAATGTGGTGAGGCACCTACACTACCCACACTGCA
This sequence comes from Lutjanus argentimaculatus, assembly GCA_034769285.1. Classification (NCBI taxonomy): domain Eukaryota; kingdom Metazoa; phylum Chordata; class Actinopteri; order Lutjaniformes; family Lutjanidae; genus Lutjanus; species Lutjanus argentimaculatus. Next base: position 27,681,555 of record JAWZSL010000017.1, on the reverse strand, counting down.
ACTCAACTGCCTGTGATTCAGTCTGAGAATTTTGGTGTGTTATGCTGGTAGCTGCTGATGTTGCCTTGAGCCGCAAGCCTCAAGCAGAGATACAGAGCAGGTTACAGGCATTTTTTGATATACAAACTTATAGTCTTCAACCATGTGAAGCAATTTATCAGACTTTGTGCAGCTCCCTCTGGAACCACAAAAGGCTTATTAATGTGAGTAGCAGCTCTATAGCTCACTCTGTCTTCGTACCCTTTGGCAGTCAAAGAAAACTGAAATTTGGCATGGGGGTCAAGTATCTGTTTGTTTGTGTTTGTGCCAGCTGACTAAAAGTAGGCATGGTAATGGGAGTGGCCTATCACAAAAAGGCGCATAACCTCCAAATAGATTCACAGACTTGCACAAAATGTCGCTTAAAGATTGATCATGAGCCAAAGGACAGCTGATAAACTGTCTTCACCTGTTGCTAAGTCCTGCCCCCTTAGTTACTGTTGCTAAGCCTGTCAAGCTTTCCACTCTCCCCTGCGCAGATGCTGCTTACAGTTTTGTCGGCTAAAATGATGACTCTCTTTGGCAGTTTTCAAAAGTGTAGAGGCCAATGTGAGTTAATTACAAAAACATATATGTATATGATAGATGACAGAAATACACTCGTTAACATGGGAAAAGGAAGAACCTCAGGCGTACTGCTTCAAGATGCAGCGAAATGTAAAGTTTGGCAGGACTCATGTGTAAAATTGAGTTCCCCTTTAAAGCACATGGTCTGCCCCAGCAATTGCAAGCTTTCACATCCACATGTATCTACACTCAATCCTACGATCCTGGAAAAAGGTCTAAAAGTATGGGATATTTAAAATGTTATATAACAACAAATCAAACAAAGAAAGTGAAATACAATTGAAATATGCCTTTCCTGTGTTGTTAGTTCCTCTGTTTGTACAGTCTCATGGCACAGTCCATTCCTTAAAACCGCTGACACATCACAATGTAAGTAAATGTACAGTCAATAGTGGTATCCTACTGTCTGGACAGCTTGCCCATAGGAAACTGTTTTAATATGAAAAGCTGTCTGTTGCAGCCACATTGGCCTTTGGATTGTGCATCAACATTGCCACCATATTAGTCTTGCATGGTCAGACCTGTCTCCACAACATTTAGCGCAGGAGAAAGGTTTGGCTTCACACATACACATTCTGCTATAGGTGAAAAAAGTCTTGCCTTGTTTGCATTTACTGAAACCAGTCACAAACATCTTGGGTGGCACGAAGCCCAGGACACAGTGACAGTGCTGCTGCAAAATAGCATCGAGGGGGAACTGTTTTGGTGGAACATTTGCACGTCGGGAGGCAAGCTCTGGCATTATAAAGATTACATCACTACAAAAGAAAAGCTAACAGCTGTTAGCTTGTTTACATTCTTACCATTAGCGTCCCGGGTGCTAATTTGCCGTGTGTAGGTTGCAACTAGGAGATTAGGAGCCACAATGCAGCTTGACGCAAGAGACCAATGGCAGGACTTATACCTGCAGTGTGCATCTGGTGAGTCAGACTGCCGCCATATTAGACAGGGCAAGACAGGCCTGTGAACAAATATATGTCAACAGGCAAGCAGTTTTTTTTTTGTACTATAATTTTTTTTGTCAACCGATTTCAATGACTAGTGTTGTGTTTAAGGGTTCATTATCAACATGGAGTAAGAAAGACTTTTTTCAGTTGAGAAATAAACATTATAGTCGGTTTTATCCAGTAAAATCACAGCTCTGCCATTTAAATCTGTTTGTTTACAGGTCAGTCTTTCCCTGTACAACATGGCAGCGACGTTGACATAACGCAGCAGCCAGTCAAAGCGGCCAGTGTCGCGTCCACATATAATATGCCTGGGTGCCATCAGCTCATATCAGCATTGATAAGCCCCACCACTTATTCCACCTCCAAGCTACGATTGGACAGTTGATTGTTTTTCACTTTGGCATGGACAGTGCGTCTCCTTCTCCAAAAAGAAAAAGCTCCCTTTCACCTAATTACAGTGCTTTGCATTTAGTTTTGGCAGGTTTGTGCTGCTTTCTACTGGACAACACTTTGTTTTCCGTGTTGGTATTTGATTTTCCACATGGACGTGGGTATTGTTTTGAAATACATATTTTTCCCGTCTGAAAAATCATTCAAGCATAGCGCAGTTTTTTTCACTAACAATATTGACTTTTCAGTAATATTTACATTTCAACTAGTAGTTTCCTTGAAACCCTACTGTAGTTAAAATATATACAGCATTTCAGTGTGCTGCATGGACAGCAGTTTCTGAAAAGATTGTCCTGGTTCCACTGTTGTCTCCCCATCTTTGTCCTTGTGTGACCATGTGTGACATTCTTGTCTCTCTTCAATGAAAAGCTCCGTCTCTTTGTATTGGCACATGATTACAGACTCAACACACCTGCAGCTGATTTTCACAGATTTGAAAGAAGCATGAGGTCCCTGTGATCATGAGCTGTGGGTGAAATTTTTATCGACTGGATTTATATGTCTTGAATGGTTTGCAAAATGTGTTTTTCTTCTGAAAGCATGTGAAGACAGAAATTATTTTGAGGGGTGTAACAAGTTCCTGCAGCAGGAATGCTAAATTGCATTTGGACCCTTGTCCAGACATGCACGTCTGGTCTGGATGTATTTATTTATTCAATTATGGTCAGATGTTTAATAAGCTCTTTGTGTCTCACCTGCATATATTGGATTTCATTGTGGGTTTTCTCAGCTTTTTGTTTGAATATGCAGATAAATTCAAACTTGTGTAATTCGCCAGTCACTGAAGTAGTGATTTTGATAAACATTGTCCCTATTTATGCAAGGTCACCCTTTTCAATTAGCCCTTTTCTCTCACAGAGAGGAAGGCAGTAGCATCAAAATTATATTTTGAAAATAACTAAACTTTAGAAAGTTTGTCACTCCCATGAGGCAGAGTTTGGACACAGTAATCAGCCTCGCTGAGGGGAGACGATGATTATTAGCAGGCTAGATGAGGCGGGTACTTCTGTGTGTTTGTTTGTGTAGAACTGAGCTTCTGGCTTCCCCCCATTGACAGAAAACACACAGGCTCTTTCAAGTTGGTTACAATTTTTATTGATATCAACTAATGAGGTGAAATATAGAAAGTGCACACAGCAAGGGTTTGTGCAAATTGAGAAGTTGGGTTTACAAAAATCTGCTACCTAATTCCTCAAACCGTTATTTGTCAAATAGTGGCAAACAACCATATGAGAAACAGCAATACAATACACTGCATTTTATACATGAAATGGCAGGCACAAAAACTACTTGGTTAACTTTAGAAAAAGATCTTGGTTCCTCATAATTCTCTTGTCATACTTACTACCTCCACTAGGGGGACCTAACAATAAACAAACATATCAGTTAGAATAAGCTGCTTGTACTCTAGATGAGAACGCACATTATTCTGGTGAGGACAGGCTGGAACATTGACATGTGTGCTGGGTTTAACCTGGTCATCCACCACCACTTCCTGTTCATTTAAACATCTTTGTCACTCTTTATACTTTTTATACTATATCCCAAAGTCGTCGAAGCTGTAACCAATACACCTAAGTACTTGCACGTCTGCGTTAGGCTAAAACAATTAGAAGCAGAAGTGTAATTTCTTTGTTTCACATTGAGAATTTCTCCCAATATTGTGTGGCGTTGGCAGTACACAGCCTGTAAGGTTCAGTATCCATGACATTTTATATTTAACAATGAATGCACTGAAATTATGTCCTCATGTAGACCAGATTTTGCCTACTGGTGCAATTGAACAGACTATCAAAATGATTGAATAAATTTGTGTTTTGTGACACACTGATGTTATAATCATATTTTAGCTGATTAATATCAGCATGAAAAGTGGTCTTGGGCATTCAGAACGTATATCAACCAGTTTAAAAATAGAAATCAATGTTGAAGTCCCAGTTGGCGCTTACTGGGTGCATTCATCCACCTGCACTGCTGTCAGAATGATACTTTTCTTTACATGCACATGTGCACATTAAACCCCTCCTGGCATCTCAGTCAGTGTCCAGGAATTCAGATTTCTCCAGCAGAAATCTAGGTATGAAACCAGGTTTCTTGTTTACACGCAGTTTATGAAATCAGGTTACTGACAAAACCAGTTTAATGCATCTAAACACACTGTCTACAAAGGATAGGGACCAATAATTAATCCCTCTTCACCAAGCACATTCACTCAACACAGCCACTGAGATAAATGAAAGATGTACTGTACCTGGCACATAACATATTGTTCACTTCAAAGGCAGTAGCATATGTTCTCGTTTAAACCTCTACACTAATCAGCATATCACATTCTTCTGGAAAGAGAAGAGTGTGTTTCTCTGTGCATGCACGATGCTTGCTCATAACCTTGTTAGCTCCTATAGTCAAACCACTGGACCACTTTGATTTATGAGTAGTGTGTGTAAAATAATGGCATGGTTCTAAAATTAGGGTTAGGGTTAGGAAGTGCTTCACGCTGTTTCTCTTTCTTCCTTTCTTCCTTCATGAAAAGAGAGCAGGCCACTGCCCTTAAGCTTTTTTTCCCAAGACTTTTTACAGTGAAGACACAATTAAACTGAAGCTTCCCCCCAGCACCTAACCTGCAGGGTCTTTTTTTTATCTTAACTCATGGTTGCTTGTAGTTGTAGTTGTAGGAATTTTAGCTGAAGTTTAAATCAGCATTTTCCAAACTATCCTAAACAACCACAGTTGTCTCTGAACTAACAGCCCATTACTGCCAAGTTGTTCAGCTCAGCCAGCTTGCAGTCCAGGCTGAGGAAGGCAGGGGTCACCACAGTCTGTGACCTAACGGGAGCACGGGGCTGGAAAACTGCAGGATTGGAAGCAGAAATCGGCACAAGGTCGTGTCTTTTGGCTCGGCAGGCTGTGGATGGCATTCACGCCATGCTCACTGGCTCAACCAAAGCACAAGCTGCTACACCAGGGAAGCCTAGCCATTGAGATTCTGAATATCCGACAGTAAGGAGAGCGTCACATGCAGTGTCAGTGAAGGTTAACCACCAGGTTGCTCTGAGGCGGGTCAAGCCACCTGGGTGTTGACGGAGTCTGGAGCCGCACACGTCTCTGAGGGTGCTGCATAAAGCTTACAAATGGAGGCATGTTGCTGATGTACATTTGAGGGCGAGGCATGAGGTTATCACATTGAACAGCTATGAGACACACCTTGATCCCGCCACAGGGGAGGGTTGTCCGCTCTGCAGGGAGGCAAAAAGGGTGCAACACTTGCCCTCAGACTGTGGGGGGGTGGAAGGGTTTGCAGGAGGCATGTCTGAGCATTACTTTCTCCTGTATGTCGCAGAGTAAACATACAGTAAATTCAGGTAGAGGGGTGTGAAATTACACAGAAAACAAGTAGCATATGTTGTAGTCAATGAATAATTTATCATTTTAATTTTAGCTGTTTTTTGACTGGTTACATGTGTGATTTTAAACCAAAATGAAAGTCTTTCTCTGACAAAATTTATGCTTTTAAAGCATGAGAATAAAGACCTTCAAAAAAGACTGCATGTCTTTCCTGATTAATTTAGCTAACCCTTACCCTGATTTATTGTATAATACATCTATAATCTCAAAAGACACTCAAAAGTGTTTTATAGACTCAAAGTGAGAAAATAAATTGAAAGAACATAAAAGTTATAAATTAATAAATACTACAAATGTGGGAAACTCAGAAAAACATGCCATAAAAGAGTCTACACAAATGACTTTTAAAAGCTTAATAAAAGTTGGCATTTAATTAAGTCATTGGAATCATTTGGAAAATTTCATGTTCACGGGTAAAACTGAATGAAAGTAAACTGTCCTGTCGGTTTAGCTGTTTTCAGTCTGTCAGTATAGATACAGAAGTAAGAAGGCCTAGTATTGATATAACCTGCATACATTTTTCTTTTTTTCCATTGTGTATCTGTAAGGGTTGAGGCACACACGATGTTTTAAACTTGACTCTGGAGCACGTCAATGCAGCACATCACAATCAAGAATTCTCTATTTCTATAAGACGTGTAAGTGTTTAACAAGACCAGTCAACATATCCAAGGTTACTGTGAATGTGTGTGCTTGGTTTGTGTGTATTTATTTGTGTGGACACGTGTTTCCATGCACATGTATTTGAGGCACAACTTTGCATTCATGCTATTTATGTTCAGTTGCCTGTATGCATTGTGCACAAGTGTATGGGAAAGCTGTATACCTGACCTTGGAGTAAAAACCGCTGCATTCAATGTGTGTGAGGGACAAACCCTGTGTCAGACCTCCGAATCACCATCCACATCTTGGATTTTTGTCCCAGGACTGGAGATCAAAAATGTGGATCCTCGAACATCTTGATGTAAGGTTGAAGTCAAACAAAGTTCCTTTGTAAAGACCAGTTTAAAGTCAGTGTAAAGGAAAAAGTTGTTTTTTTTTTCTAAACTATGTTAGAACATAGTTGCTGAAAACATGTGAAAACAGTGAGGGCTATATACTGCTGCAGTCCCCTGGCCTAAAAATCTTTTTTTCCGGATGTGAGAAAACATGGTGCAGACCCCAACAAATATCACATCATCCAGATTTCATAGGTTTTATTCAGTAAAAATGAAAATTGTAATGCAAAAGTGATCATTCTCACTAATCATATCATAGTCAGAATAATCGCAAAATAACTTTTTTTACCATAACGTGCAGCACTATTCAGAAGACACTTTTACAAGATCTTTAAGGTTTCCACCTTGACTGTGAGGACATTTTGCAAAGGGGGAACATTTAATCCAGTCCTGACTTTTTCAAAGGCTGTGAAGGGGCTAAAACTTGGTTTTGGGTCATATTGAATTAGGTCTAGGGTAACAATTTGGCAACAGTTGCAATGGTTAAACCTGCATGAACTGATTTTTTTTGGTCAGCTGTGGGCAGTGAAAACAAGAGGTAAACACAGCACGGACACATTTTCAACTCTTAAGTTGATAAGAAGAACTGAGCAATAAAGGGGTCACAAACACGACTCCAAATTAATAATGTTGTTCTGTAACTACTGGATGTGTAAATAAGCATCTAAAAGTCAAATATTGCCTGTATTTTAGCCCTGTTTTGGTCTCCAACAACTCTGGAGGGAATTATATTTCTTTACCATAAATGTTCCACTATGTTCACCTGCTAGTCATGAACTAACTTCCTGTTTTCTGCTTACTGCTTTTGTACTGAAAACGTTACAGATAAGTTATGAGCAGTAAAATCAAATGAGCTGCAAGATGCTAAAATGCTCTGCAGAGTTTGCTGATATTTATCTGTTGGTCACCACAAAGACTGGACAGGATTTATCTGCTGATTAGTTTCACAAAAAGTCATTTAGTCCATTAAATGTGAACAAATTTTAAAAAATGATCATCACAATTTTGTGTCCTCAAATGGCTTCTTTTATCCAAGCACTATCATAAAGGACAAAGAAAAGCAGGAAAGCCTTACATTTGAGGCGCAGGAACCAGCAAATGTTTGACATTCTTGCTTGAAAAATGACTAAAATTATTAATTGATTATTAAGATAGTTTGCAACTAATTTTATTTATGTTAATCTACTAATCATTGTAGCTGTAGTCACCACAAGTTACACCTTTCACAGGCACTTAGTCATCTGGTGAAATGTTGATATTAAAATATTGATTTTAGCAGGTTTAATGTTAGACTTAGGGGAGGAGGGAGGAGAAAGAGATCATGTCAGTGGGGGCACTTACAAGTACAGAATTACAACCATGTCTACTGTAGACCTATTTGTGATTAATTAAGATACTTATGGTTGTATTTACAGCAATGCACGATTAGCTTGTTTACTAAAAACTAAATAACAAACTTCAACCAAGAAGATTGTTTTCATATTCTGTAAGTTGCTTTTTGTGACGCTACAAAAAATAAATCTGGACCATGTCAAAATCTTTCAATTTACAGGTGCATATAAGACACAAACTGAAATATGTCCAATGCTAATTGAATACAGTGGTAGCCTGTGCTTAAGTTTTTCTTAAGGCAACTATCTTGTATCTATCATGTATTACAGATAACCTTCTCTTGACTGTATTTTGAGAGAAATTCATTATTTAATTATTAAAATTTGAGCCCGTCTCAATCCTCTCATTTCCAAACTATATTTTGTCATAAAGAAAGAGAAAATGATTCCGTAACAAAATTTTGTCTCTGGGGTGACACCAAAGTTCAGCAGCAGTTCACTCGAAAGGAACTGGGACTCCTCGCTGCTTGTAAGCTTGATCAAGTCTGAATCGCAGCCAAAATCACTTTTTAATGGTGTCATTATTTTAGAAACTTCATCTTCGATTAAGCTGTCTCACTTGGATTGACACGCTCAAATTTAAATTATCACAAGTTGATAGGAATGTATAATAAGCTCCACCTCAGCGGTGTGACCTCGGCGATGACTCCCGCAGATATAAGAACAGTTAAAACCACTTCTCACTTGCTCTCACACAAAGCCAATATTTCACATTATTTCACTTGCTTTCAATATAACCCCATGTTACTCCAACCAAAGCACTGTCTGGCATCTGTGTCTGCTAATAGGGTCATTAATATTCATATCTTCACAGAGATGAGATGAGAAACACACTGGTGAGCACACATTCACACACATAAGAGAGAGTACACACACTCCACAAAGAGAAATCAGTTGGCTGCTCAAATATAATTACTTGACTGCTGGCTGCCATTTAGGACGATGCCTCGATAGATTATTTTTGTCAATCTTCTTCTCCGTCTTTCTGTCTTTTCTCTGTATTTCTCTTGATTTTAGTTTTCTCTGTCACTGGATGTTGTCTCTCTCTCTCGCTCTCTTTTCTCCACCATCTGTCTTCTCTGAAACATTGCTTAGCAGATCCAAACATGCTGATTTAATTCAATTTACAAGTGTTTTATTGATATAATTTTCCATATCAGCTCACTCTTAAAGCTGAACTGAATTGTGAAGTAATGCTGCTCTACTTTAGCTTTTAAGCTATAAAACCCTGATGAAGGCCGTGAGAGACAAAACATGCAGGTTCTTTTTCACTTTAGCTGCTTCCAAGTATATAAATTCCATCTGCTGGAGTAGCACAGCATTGACAGTTTAATATTGTCAAAGACAATACATGACTTTGGCAACCTCTTGAGTCCTTCAGTGGTTGTGTTTTACATGAGATATCAACAAGGCAACTGGCATTCATAGCTGAGACTGAAAGGTCATTCTTGACCTTACAAACAGTAGTTGACACAACAGTCTCACCTCAAGGTCTATTAAGATGCTGTTCTTGAGCTTCACATTGTATCCCAGAAAGAAATGGTTTGTTGTCTGGAAAAAAAAGTTAAACTGAGCATAACTTTTGCAACAACAAAATGTGAAATCATCCAGCTAAGCACTGCACTGCACTGGCACATCGACAACATGCAAAAGCACATTCCTGGTAGATTACTTTGCAAGAACAACTGGTTTTTACTGTTCAACTTCATTACAATCATTGAAGACGATAAAAAGACTGTGGCTCTGATGACTTTCCAGAGTTTAAGCTGAGTAGGGGGCATATATAAATTATCGTCTGTTATATTCAAGCTCTTGCCAAGCTTAATCTCACTATTTTTCACTGTATTTTACTAAAAAAATCTGGTGTCTGTGAGGACATTCCCATGCTGGTGTACCAGTAAGGATCCATTTTATGTCCATCAGCAATAATTGGTTTGCCCGAGCTGACGGAGGGAGCAACCATGGTGATGGAGTAGGCTACAGCAACTAGGCCTATGGCAGAAATACCTAAGTAGCATCCAAGAAAAGTTTCTGTTTCCAAATAAAAAAGAAACTCCACATTCGTGAAAGGGATTACACTCCAAAAAAAATGCAATTGATGGTGAGTACAAACACAATTAACCATCAGTGTGGCTTTTCCTCTTTGGGGAGTGCTGAAAGAAGAGGAGGGACTGAGTGAAAACACAGATGTTGCCTTACTGTTCTGTACCTAAATTACAGATTATTGTCATGGAACTGTGGAATTTCTCTGTATTTCTGAAACTGTTTCTGAACAGGAGCCTTTCCGGGGCTATTAGTATTTTAGGAATAGTGTATGACATTACATAGTGTATCTGTGTGACAAAAGCACATGTCAACAGTGTTTATGCGATGTTTGTGTAATTACTCACACCGCCAGAAGTGTGAGACAAAAGTTCAAACCAGCCTTCTTGGATCGTTTCACTGGTACCTGAATCTGTTTTCATTCTGAATGCTTTGTAACAGACTACACTTGTATCCAGCAACACGACAAAACAGGCAGCGATGATGTCCCTGCAAAATAATGTTAGGAGAGCTTGTTTTGGTGCGACATTTGCATGCAGGAAGGCGAGCCCTGGCATTAAAATGGCTAAATCCCCCCAAAAGAAAAGGTAACAGCTTTTTGCATTTGTACTGTTAACAAACAAGTATGGGTAACTTGCCATGTTCAGCATGTAGGTTGGTAGCTCAGAGGTTGCTGTTGTCGTTTCCTGTTTAGCAACAAGGATTTCTAAAAGTGTAACATGCCAATAGTGGATGAGGAGGAGAATGCCACCTAAAACAGGCGGATGATGGCAGGTTGGTGGTGAGTCAGACTTGCACAAAAATGATTCAGTCCTGGTTAGACTGTCAGTAGAAGAAGGGAACAACAGTCAAAGTTCAACATTTTGTTGACCTGTCCATCCACTGCAACTTCCTCGGTAACAGTGTCAAGCTTTTTCTGCCTTTCTTCATAATTCTTAAAGCCACTACAGGGGTTTCTCACTTGAACATAAACATATGTTCTATTGGAAGATCTGTTTCTTTCATAGCAATAATAACAACACAAGGCCGGTACTTTCTTTCTTTCTTTTTTTTTTTTTGCTAGAAATATCCAAATCAACATAATTAATTGAAATTCATTTAGAAAAGTATTCACATTAACAAATCAATGATGAATAAATTGTAATACATTAATTTTATTATAAACATCTTGCTTTCTTTGACAGTCTTAACTTGCAGAATAATTAAAATAAATGTTTTGCCATTATGTCAGATAATAATCTCTTTCATCTTGTAAGCCTGTCCCTTAGTATTTATCTGATAAATAAAGCTCAAAGAGATGTCAAAAGATATTTTATAGTGTCATTTCAGCAGAATAATTTCTTGTTGTAATTTGTATAATTAATATCTGATAGTTCCTTTGATTAATAACATGAATTCTACGCAAAACAGAAGAAGAAGAAGGTAAATATATTACTCACTAACTTCATTATTTGTTGTCTTTCATCCAAGAAAATCTAAGTCTTGGTTATGTAGATATGTCTCGGGCACCACAGTTTAAACATTTAAAGTGACTGGAATAACATAATATAGTAACCTTGTATTATAGTATTGGATGGCCAAATGATTAGTTGTGTCTTTAATATATTTAAATCTTCAGTACATGCAAGTGAAATGGGTACATTACATTTTGTAATTTGAGGATAACGGGTGGCCCTTTTATCTTGGCAGATAGGAGGCTGCATGGCACCCCCATGCACTAAATTATGAGATGAAGTCTCGCTCATTTTGGTTGCCTCCATGGGAGTCTGTATCTCCCAGTCATTGTCCTCCACATGAGAACAGTTGTCAAGCATGTGTGTTGATGCTGCCTCCCTTTTTTAATCCGCTCATGATGGTCAAATGATGAAACTTGGAACAACGGATATTGCTACCTCAGGCGTTTGGATGTGTGACATTTTAAAGGATTACTATGTCAAACACCACATATTTTAACATGAAAATATACCAAGTGCAATGCAAACCCCCAAATGTTCTCATCTCTTTGGATGAAATCTGCAAAACCTCTCACTGTGTGTGTGTGTGTGTGTGTGTGCCAGAATGTATAGTAAATTTGTATAAGTCTGTTTGTATTTACCCATACAGATGTAAGAGTACATTTACTTATGTGTGTATACTCATGCATGCACATAGGTGTATGGTGAGTGCGTGGAGAGATAACACACTGATTTCCCTTTGTCTAAACATGGTGACTATTTACTTAGAAGATTGGAAACCCCTGGCAGTCCTGGTAATCATGACACGGTTGCTTGAAGTGTGGGGTTTTGTCAGTGGGTTATTGAATGTAGTTAAACTGAGATAAAACAAAAGAGTGGAAAAGAGAGCTGCCTACTCGAAATGTTTTTCCAACAAAATTGCTGTCAAAATGACTGCATGCATGAAAACAATTGATGGAAGTAATTAATAATAAATTTAGGAGACATCTTTAGCCTTGTCCTCGGTAAATAGTACAGTAAATGTGTGAGCAGACAGATGGCCAGTGTTTTTGAAATTATGAGTGGTTGAATTGTTTTCAAGTTGGCCTCAACTTTTCCCCAAATGGATTTACAGTGTTTGTAATTAAATGCTTCAAGTATTCCATTACAGGCTGACACAATCCACCAAAACAATAAGGGATTTTTTTCTTTAGACGACTTTTTCATGTAGTGGCTCCTGGTTTTGATGATTGTTCAAATACCTGGAGGGTTGAATCAAGAACTCACCCAGTGGTTCAAATATCTGACATTTTCAGATGGATATCTGCCCACAGCCGACTCAGACACAAATAATCTCCATTTTTTCACAGTCCAGTGATTTTTTTCTAGATCTGTTGCAGTGCAATATTAACTCCATTAGTCATTTAGTCATTTTAGATTTGTGTATGATGAATAAACAATAATGCAATCTTTTGAAGTACAACCCTCCAAGCCTCTGTGCCGAGCCTGAACTATCAGTGTGTGTGTGTGTGTGTGTTGTGTGTGTGTGTGTGTGTGTGTGTGTGTGTAAATCTCCTTGAAATTAGTGACCACACACACAAAAGCTGGCCTTGTGGATTTTTGATTCAGACTCTCTGAGGACAAGTAAGAACTCGTGAAAAGCCAAGGTGTCATTAAATCATGTCATTCTGCTTAGCAATACAATGCCAATATAACAAACCTTAAATTATTTGGCGAGATACCACCTAAAAGAATATTACAGATAGCTCCCCTAAGACTGAGTCGCTTATAACGGCATTTATAAGTACTCTGCTGTCTAGTTTACTTAGACAGCATTAAAAATGGAAATGAAAAATGAAACATTATCAATATTTATCTGCAAAAGTCTTTCCAGAACTGTGTACAGACAGCGCTTAATTGATCTCTCTCCTTTTAGCAAGAGCAAAAGTTTGGTGTGAGAAGGGGGTACGATGGAGTTAAAAAAACAAAAACAAATATAAATACCTGATACCTTTAAAAGTTAATGTTTTATTTGTGTCTTCACCACAAAGAGGACTTGCTTAAGTTTGTCTTTGATGTTTAATTCTGATGTTCAATGAAAGTCGTAGTGCTCTAATCAGCCCTGAGTAATGTCTACAGGTGGCCTTTTAGGCTCCATACAGCCCCAACAACCTTCAACAAAAAGCTAGGGCAGGCAGAACATAGCCTGATCACTAAAACTCAGGGCAAAATCACTCTCTTCAGCTTGTTAAGCTTATTGCTTTGAGCACAAGGTAATAACTGAAGGGGACTCAGACAAGCATGTCAACATTCAATCAACTCTTCTCTTATTTTGACTGTAGTGGCTGGACACTTGGTCGACACTGTCTTCAGAGATTTAAGTGGGAAAATTAATCCGAAACAATAAAAGTGACAAAAATTTTATTTTGAAATCTAGAGTCCAGCGTGAAAATCATGCCCTTGCCTTTTAGTAATGCTCCATCCCACTTTAAAAGCAGACTATGCAGGATTTTACCCAAAAACAATGCATTGACTCGTACAAAAATAATCCCTCTCAATCATCACCTGCATCCATAGACCCTGTCCTCCATCCGTGCCTTAGCATTTGCTCATTATTTTGTGCTTGGGAGGCTTTACCAACCCAAAACGCCGGTATTTGACGTCCTGAGAATGAGACGCAATAATCAACTATCTTCCTGGTGTGTTTACAACGAACTTATTCTATCTTAAACCTGAGGTCTAATCAGAATAAATCAAAACATCTAAGTGGATGTGCGTTGCCTGTAAAAATAATAATTGTGTGTAGGCTATGGACATGACATTTTGAAAGCACATTTTATTCTGAAAAATAACAATAATAATAAACACAACATTTTATCATCCATTTAAATACATTATGGTGAACATGTACCTGTACAGAGACCACACTACTGACCAGATTGTTCAGAGTCACTAGTCTCTAGAAACAGGTTTTTTTCTTACAGAGGAAAGGTTGAGCGTTTATTTCACTGGCTTAACTCTGGGGATCCATGATAGTCTGGATGTCAAGACCTCCAAATTGGCTTTTAGGACCAAGAGTGAGGGAGAGCGATGAAGAGGGAGCACTGAAGTGTTTCCTGTGGGTGGAGAAAGTAAGAAATGTGTGTAGACAGAGATGGAGAAAAAAAAGTTTTAAAAGGTTTCTTAAAGAGAAGGAATAAGATACAAAGCAAGAAAAAGTTGGAGAGAAATAGAGTTGAAGTATTTCCTCAGGGGTGAGAGCTGTCTTTTAGATGACTGTTTGAAGATTGTGAATCCATTCTCTATGGATATTTATCATTTCCCTGTGGATGTGCATTCCCAACCAGCTGCCATTTATCAAGGTAGACAGACAGGGAGAAAGAGGGCGTGGCTGCAGGGCAGACAGAGAGGAAGACGAGGGAAGGGAAAATCACTATTTGGATGGAAACACTTCTGAGGACGGTGTGTGTTAAGTAACTGTTAACGCAGGACATCTGCAATATTAATGGATAATTTACATGAGATAAGAGCTTTCTGTAATTACTGTCACAAATTACAGAGATGGGAGCTTGGACCACTCCAATTCCATCACAGCAAAAATGTAAGAAACATCATACTTCACATGAATTTGATGAATAAGAATGACGTGATTGAATGTTAATAATACAGTAAGGCAGCAAAAGGGAGGAAAATTGGACAACTCAAGGTGGGCGTATGATTGCAGAGTTGGTCGGATGAGGTTTATACCATGGTCTGAGTGAATACTCGTTTCTGATTGGCTACAGGGATAGTGGACACTTACTAAGTAGTTCTAATGAAACTGTCTGTTCTCCGTTCTAAGTTAATGCACCAGAATAAATAACCATAACAACAGGGAGTGAGTCAAAGCCTCTATTTACAAGGTATTGCAGCAAGTTAACAATGACTGACTGACTAACGTTTCTTTTAACGTTTTTGGAGAAAATGACAACTTTGATGTCTGGGATGCAGCTGAAGAACAAGAAACTGAAAAGAAAAAGGAGAAACAGCAGAAGGAGGAACTGTGTGCCTCATCCTGCGATCACCCCAGGATGTTGACTGTAACACAGAAGCTGTAAGAAGTACGCTGCCCCTCTGAGCTTACTGATGCTTTGTGTCACATAAGTGATCTTCTCATATCTCATTCTCTATTCAGCTCTCTACTTGAGGCTGCGGGTGACAGTAAACATGGCGCATCTTGCTGGAACAGCGTTAGCTTTCTGGCTCATAGCTGAGCCAAAGAGTTGCTGAATGGACTAGATATTTGTCCTGTTGCCAAGTCATATCTAACGTTAATCCTTTTTACTGAAGTGGTGACCACCGTTTACATTTCATAAGACTCTTATGGGTTTGTAATGATTGTTCCAGATAGTCGTCAAACCCTCAGGTGTTACCAGTGAAACAGAGTTGTAAAATGCATGAAAATATAAATTATTAATCTTAATGTTCTTTATTGGTAAGTGACCAAGGTATAAGTGGGATTATGCCTTTTGAGTAGGGATGTCAATGCACCAGAAATTTTGTAGTTTATACCAATACCACTGAATTTCCTTGATTCTCAATATGCAAATCAATACCACAGTAAACAAATACAACCATAAAAATGCCAAAATTAGCATGCTACCGAGCTTACATTGACAATGTTTACAGGCTGTTTAGCAGTTATGAAGTTTACCATGTTCATAAAATCTAAGTAGTAAAGTTAAGTAACACTAGTAACTAATACTTTTTCAGTTATTTTGTCATTAAACATGAACAAACTGATGATGATGCTAGATGGGAAGAGACAGGATCAACACTGGGATCACCAACTTCATTAGGATCATCTGAGAGCCATGAATGTATAAGATATTGTGCCAATCTACCTTGTGAATTTGAAGATATTTTACTGGATAAGTGAAAACTTTGACCTGCTGGTGTCACCAGAGGAAAAGTCAGGGAAACATCTGTGGGATTTAATGAATGTTTGCACAAATTTCATGCGAGAAGACATCTGCCTTTGTTTGGTTTTTCAGGCACTTATGAATTATTTAGCATCAAGTCAGTCTATTTAACACCAGTCATGATCATGACTTGAATGTTGACATGAACTGTATTTACAAATCAGAAACTGGAAATTATGCAAACTTGAACATGAAATGAACACAGCATACAATCCCTCGCAATTAATATAATACATCAGTTTCCTCTCTTGTACTTGTCTGAATAATGGCACACTAGGAAAGAAGAAAGAAAAAGAACAGAAAAGACTGATGGAGTAGACCTACAGTACAGCATATGAGGAAAGCAGAATAGAAAGACACATTCAGAGATGAAAAACGGTTACATGAGGACACCCAAGATGATTATCAGGCCTTTTTATATCAGGTTTTCCATAAGAGAGGAGACTCGGTTGGGATTGATGGTCAGCAAATATTATCTGGCAGTGGGATGGGTTTTAAGATTTAATCTTACTCAACTTAATTGAATAGCCAGCGCAATCATATCAAACATGCTTTAAATGTATTATCTACCACCTGCAGCTTCCTGCACAAGTCCTGTAATGTGTGGAGCTGGCACACTCAGGTATCTCACGAGTCACCCGCCTGTGAGAATAAGTGGGAGAAAAACATGTCCTAATATCAGTAATATTTCAGGAGTGAGGAGGATATTGTCAGCGTGTTTACAGCTGAGAAGCAAACAAGTCTGTCAGATCACTGGTTTTGTACGTGATACAATGCATTTTCAAAATCTGATAGGATTCTTAGGAACTATTGCAGTTTCTCAGCAGCCTCTGGCAGAATAAAAAAGAAACAAGAAAGCACGACTTGATACAAAAAGGCACAAGAGATGTGAAGTATGTGCTTCCTTCGGGGCAGAGTGTAATGCTCCCTGGAAATGCTTCAGATATGTTGTTTTTTTTTTATACTTTTCAGCCATTTTAAGGCAAATTCAACCTTTGGATGTTTGTAGCCCGTCTAATTATGAAATAAAATAAAACATTCACCGTAGTCATTGACAGCGACATTGACCAACTGGTTCTGACATGAAAACAAAGACATTATAGGATACTGTTAAAGTTATGAGTCATCCATAGACCTTTACTGACAAGTTCTGTGTTGCAGACAGAATTGATTTGGTCAAGGAAATTGATATAAACAGTTTTCATTTAAGTGAGCCACAAGTCAGCGGTGTAATGATGTCTGTTATGTGAATATGTTGTGGCTTCCCACAACGTGCTTGTTAACAGAGCTGGAAATCTCAGTACCTGTTGAGGGGATGGTGGTCAGAGTGGCTCTGAACAACAACACTTGTGAAACCCCTGTGGTTGCCATCACTTATGCAACATCATCAGCAAACTTTATCTCCATTTCATCTCCTACAGGAGATGCTTTCCTCTCTTTTCTTGACATTTTTTTGTCAAAGTTTTTTTCTCTGTTTGAAGAAGTTTAATAATGTACTGTGGTGTACTTGCTTGGTTGTTGCGACTAGCTGGCTGCTAGTTTTTGAACTACTTCTCATTCATTTGATACCCTTCATATAGCCTTCAGGTCATGAAACAGCAGGAAGAAAAGAGATGTTCCCCAAGTTAATCCTTAAAGTTCTGATAATGGCACAGTGTGGAAAGCAGCCCCCACTTTTGTTTCAGTGGGACCGTTGCATTTACACAGCAGAGAAACCACTGCCGATTCCAGACTTTTGAATCTGCTCACTTCACGTAGCTGACTGATTCATCTGGCATCATGATATGAAACAGCTGTTTTTGCAGTTAAAAAAGCAATCAATCCAATGAGTACCAATGGGTGCTGCGGGAGGACTAACAATAAGCCAATCAGCACCGTAGGCGGGACTAACATTGCTGTCCAGAACCATGGAGGAATTATAACAACAATGGTGACCGCTATAGACAAAATAGATGCTGCTATCAAGGCTTTTAGAAATGGATTAAAAATATCACTATCTGTGTCAACTTAAAATGATGTCAGATCTCTTAGTCTGTAATAATTGATTTGGGGAATTTAAATCCCCCTCCCCTACAGAAGTCAGTTGGAGTGGAGGGCATAGACTTATAACAGAACAGGGCATGGCCGCTCAGCCTTGCTGCCAGTTTTTCCCAGTGGTCACTTGCGGTATTGCAGCAAAGAATACCCCACCTGCCCAGACAGCTTTTTCCCCCACAGGCCACCATGATAGAAGAGACGTCTCATAAACTGTTGACAGGATGTTTTAAACTGCAAACAAGATCAGTTATGACTATTTCTATTATGAAGTTTTTAAGTTTTAAGTTTTTAAATTTGTAAAACTTTACTCAAGTCGAAAAAAACTATTTAAAAGTCTGTGCTGTCATCACAATGTCTATGGGCCGAGCAGAAACTCGTGGGCGGGGACACTACTATGCATATTCAGTTGGACATCTAACCAGGAAGAAAACCTGGAAGCTAGAAAACTTTTTTAGCTTATGCTCCAGACAATAAACTATCCTGTTCACTATAATATATCCATGGGAGGCAATGTCAGACTGAAGATGTAAATGGAGTATAAAGAATTCAGGTTAAATCAATCTGTGCCAAATTTCAATTCTGCAGAGTGCATCTGGGTTAGAGAGTAGGATTTGGTGATGTCTACCAAATTGGCATATTGCAATGTCCACAGTCAATGGCCACTGACATTGCTGTTATATTTCTGTTATGTGCTTTAGCAAAAAAGACAAAGAGAGGGAACTGTGTTACCTCCGCAGCTTATTCAAGTCACAGTGAGCCCAGGCAGTGGCGAGCCAAAAGCAGTAACCAGTGGGGTTAAATTTGTAAAAAAAAAAAATGGACAACATTCTCTGCAATATTTGTAATGCAAAATGCAAAGCTGCCACTCAGCCATTGTGGACACTCAGCCACTGGCTGCGTCCAAAATTCCTGACAAATATGCTATTTAGTACACTACAACAACAGGTGACATTTATTAGTTTGTCCAAAACCTTAGTATTGATGTTTCGTGTGATGTTTAAAATGTTCTAAATAAATAACAATACTGAAATTTAGAAGTTTGTTTTTACAACTGAAGTTATATTTTTCTTATTACACAGATAGAGTAAAGTACCGAAAAAAGGTACCATTGGGAAACGTACTGTATTGGTTCAAATGTGAACGGTCCCCAACTCTAGGCAGAGGGCTCCTACAAGAAAGGTTGTCCAGTGAAAAGTTAAACATCAACTTTTACGGCAATGCAATGAATCTTTATCCAGCATGGTGCTGCACTTGCCAATCGACTGTTTGGAAGTAAACATTTGTTATACTGATTACCTTGCATTATCTTCACAGTGAGTAGGTCTGATACTCTAACAGGTGCCTCTTATCACATTTCATTGTCTCAACTGTACCAGAGGGCATGTCCACACCAGTACAGCCTCTTGCATTTTTATAACTCAGGATTGTTTTCTGTTTGAAAAACAGACAAGACAGCACTTTCCCCCAGGCTTATGGCCACCTTAGGGTGGTCCTTTCATTGTCTGGAAGATGGACTGCCATCTACACTCATTTTTATAAGGAGGAAGGACATAAAAGTTATGATCACTCCTAGCATCACAGCTGGGTGTTGTCAGGTGTGGTCTATTGTACTTGACCACACCTGGCTGTGATGTAGTGTGGCACTGTAGCGCCACGCTCCGCTTATAAGTACAGCGACATGCTTATATGTAATGACTTTGGCATTTGTTGCCCTGTTTGT
The DNA here is from genome assembly GCA_034769285.1 of Lutjanus argentimaculatus. Taxonomy (NCBI): domain Eukaryota; kingdom Metazoa; phylum Chordata; class Actinopteri; order Lutjaniformes; family Lutjanidae; genus Lutjanus; species Lutjanus argentimaculatus. Next base: position 27,661,561 of record JAWZSL010000017.1, on the reverse strand, counting down.
TGGGAAAAGTTGTCCAACCAAAAATTGGCTATGATCTAATCAGTCAGTGTATCTCCTCCTCTCCATATTTTCTTTCTTCCTCTATCCATTTCCATCATTTTGTCTCTGTCTCTCAATCTCCCTCTCTCCATCTGTTGCTCTCTCCCTGTCTCATCTTCCCTCCTCCCCCTCCATCTGTCTCAGAGGAGGTTTCACTAACAGGGTACTTGACAGGAGAGAAGAGTGCAGGGAGAGTGGCCTTTTTCTAGCAAGTCAGCTAGTCATCCAAGGCTAATTAAATATCGCTTCTGAGTGCTCAAGTCTCTCTCTCTGCCATCTCTCGCTGTCTCTCTTGCTCTCGTCCTTAAAGTGGGTGCTTTTCCTGAACTGAATTAGCACTCTTTCCTCTTTCTCTCTCACTCTCTCTATCCCCTTGTTCCTAGTCATCGCCTTGGGCTCCTTACACTCAAATTAACCTTTCACTATAAAAATCACACAGGGGACCAGTAGCAAGGCAGGTGTGTGTGCCTGTGTATGTGTGTGTATGAAATTTGCAGAGATAGGGAGAGAAAGAGGAAGGCTGCGTGTATGTGTGTGTGTGCGTGTGTGTGTGTGTGTCTACAGGGTCGACCTAAGCCCCTGTCCATGTAATTGTAAATTAGAGTCTTAAATGAGCTCTAGTTCCCAGAGCTGATCAAGAGACCGGGAGGAGGGGAGGTGGAAAAGGTAAATGAAAAAGAACAGCAGCAAAAAGAAGGAAGGCTAAGGAAAGATGAAGAGGAGGAATAAGAAAGAAAATACAGACAAGACAAAGAAGAGACACAAAATGCAAGTCTTAGGGTTGGGATAGCAGGGACAAAGTGAGGAGAAGGAGAGGAAAGAGACTCATATTTAAGAGTTCAGTATGTTTGAAACAAACCACAACAAACTACAATGTCTGACTACATTTAAAGGCAAAATTTTTTTTAATTAGCCACACTTGAAGACAGGATAAAAAGTCTGGATACAGTAGAATGGTGCACACAGTTTCTCCCTGAGTCCTCATGATGTTGTACACAGGTGAAAACACAAACATGAGGAAAGCAATTGCGTGAAGAAGGAAAAACAGCTGGGAGAAATCTTAAAGTGTTGCTTGCTTTCACTCCAACATGCAGTTGTTGTTGTTGGTTTTGGAAGGTTACAAAAAATGCACATCTTAAAGTCCATTTGGATGGTTGCTGGATTAAAAAACATATAAAAGTTAAAGCAAACAGATACGCACACTGAGAAGCTTCCGTTACAAGGATTTATTATGTGAGTGATGTTCCAAGCAAACTGGCTCTTCCTCAGACTTGTCAAAGTCAAGATCTGGGGTTTCTTGAAATCTAAAGATGAGCCTGAGTGCTCAAAGCATCACTTACATAATAAATCCTTGAGCTGGATGTGGATGTTTGTTTGAAATACTAAAATATCAGACACAGACAAGATCTGAGGATTCAGATGTTAGACAACCCAACCAACAATTTGTTTAACTGGGACGGAAACAAGCAAGCAAGAATCAGATTGCTTCTTTTTTTTATTTCCCAGTTAAGATGTCCTAACCGGCTCTGTGCATCAACGAATAGGCTAAGTGATGTTTTGCTTGCTTGAAGAAAAGGGTCTAATTTAGCGAAGTTTCACACACTTGCTTCACCTTCACCCTATATTATTTGGTCAAAATTGACTCATTCATCACATCCTTGATGTTTCTGTGTCCCCTCATCAAAGCAGTCAATAGGAAGGCCAAGAGCCAAATTAACAAAGTTGAGAAGCTGCACATCTTATAGGATCCTCAGCACCCTTTTCATGGGAATATCCTCAAAAAGGACCAGGTTTGCAAGGAAAACGGGCAGCCATTTGGAGTGTTACAGTAAACTGTCCATCAACTGTATAGAAAAAAGGCTGACTTAAGAAAATGATGTTTGTTATGAATAGATAACTGTGCTGCTGTGACACCACTTGTACTATTTCTGGAAATGTTTTGCCTTCTATCGATTCGAGTTTGCTCGCTGTATATTAGAAAGCCGTGAACACCCTTAGAGTGCAGCAAGTGCTTTCAACTACAATTGCTAAAAATAGAACTATTCAGTGTGCACATATACTATAACATGCTAGATTTATTATTGCTAATATTAAAGTAAATTTTGAAGTCACCAAGGACATCTCACCTCCCTAGATTTTACCAAAGCCAGGGTAGCTGCTTAACATGTTTGCGAACTGTGTTGTCATGTCTACTTAAAATACTTTAACACTTTAATGTGGCAACATTGATGGTTGGGAGAGAACTGAGAACCGATACATCCTGGTCAATGCCAAAATTCTGAAAACATGGCACCGCTGGTTTTTCTACAGTACAGAAGGTACCAGAGATACAATTCTTCCAGACCTGAGGGGGACAGCATTATTAAAAATCATGTAGACCTACAAGGGTTGCCACAACACGTGTCAAATGAGGCTGCAGCAACAGCACTGCTTCAACTTGTCAAAAAGAAAAGTATAATAGTCTACTTTGCGTTCTGGGCAGATCATCAGAGATTAATAATACATTTGCAAAACACAGTATACGGTATCATTAAACTGTTCAGACGAAAGACGGAAACACTTAGCAGTAAAGTGAGTTTCACTTCATGTTAACATTGTTAACGCTACATTAACAGCATAGTCATCCTGAAGTACACATTACCATTGTTTTTGTTGCGACAGCTGGCATTGCTGCATAGCCAACTGTGTTACACACACTAAGTTTTCAATGGCTAAATGCTAAAGGCTACCACATTTAGGCAAATGTAATGCAACCATAGCTTGTAGGCATTGTAGGCTACCAGCCTGATTCCTTACTGATCAGTCCTTGCCATCTGTCGTCAAAATAAAACATAAGTGTTTCAAATAAATATTTCCAGACTAATGGCAGGGTCATCATGTCGGTAAATTTAAACTACTGCTTCTAATCTGATTCCAACTTCTTTTCAAAGTTCAGCAGCAGAAATCACCTTTGCACTCAGTTAATTTCAACACATGTGCAACTTGCTCCCATTACAGTGATTTCTGGCCCCCCGTCAGTCTTTTGTCCTAGAAGTTTGGAACTGGAATTGTTGGATTTCACTGGTATTGGTATTAACTGTTAAATTTATGGTATCATGATATCCATAGTGGGAAGTCAGTGAGCGATTCTGTCCTTGCCACTGCACTAGTGACTCCTGCTGGTTGGTCAAATACCTGCATGGGGGTAGTTGGATCTTTGGGGGAATAATGTGAACCTCCGGTACACTTTACTGTTTCAGTGTAGCTCCTCTCTGGTAGGAGAACAGAAGCAGCTGTTAACACCATGTGTAGCAGAAGAAACACACTGCTGTCTGCCACCTCCAACAGTGAAGTCAGCAGTGACAAGGAAACATAAGGCATATGTTGTAAATGGACTTTCCAAATTGGGAGAAAATTGGGGGAAAAGTAAACCTGAAATAAATCACACAGAATAAATGTGAACCTCAGCGGTGCGCCAAAGAAGTAATACATTACTAAAGCTGGCAGAGAATTCCTGTTCATGTATCAGATTGTATACCTTCCACCTTACTTCATTATGTACCTTCACAGCAGCGAGTATCATTAGCAATAAGGGCTTACTGGTAACTAGCTAACTAACTAGCTCTTGTGTGGTGTTAGGAATCAGGAGGTTTCTTTAAGCAACTGCAATGTATTTCTTCTGAAATAGTTAATTTTTTGCCTGTGCTGTGTAGACCACTTCCAGCTCGAGGTATCACTCCAGACACCAGTACATTTGAAAAAGTTCCACCAGTAACCATTTGAGTCAAAGTTTGCATTTTCCCACTTGTACTCACAAAATCTCTTTCCCTGTCCTCTCCCTCCTCAGATTCCTCGAAGGAATCAAGGCCACGACCCACTCGGCAGCCCCAGACAATTAATAAAATCTGTTGAAAATTTCACCAGTCAGAGGGAATTTTCAACATGAGGAGGTGACTCTGTGGTAGCATCGGTAGGAAGAGCCAAGCAAGCTTGCCTCCAGGGCTGGAAATTAAGCTTTCCCACTTAAAAATGTTACATACTACTGACAGGCTGTGTCCAACAGGCTGAACGCCACACTGTCAGCCTGTTGGACACAGCAGTCAAGAGTGGGCAGCTAGAAATTAGGCCATCCAATTTCCAAGTGTTGGAAATGAGGAGAGGCAAGGGGAGCAGAAGGAAGGTACAAGAGGACAGAAGGGGCAGGAGACGCAAGTGGAGTGAAAGAAGTGGAGTGAATTTTTTTAATTTGGACTTCTTGTTTCTTTGGCTTCTTTGCTTCCTTTTAAATAAAATATGACTTGCATGAAGAAAAATAACATAATGTCTCAGAAGTTGTTGTTTTTTTTTTTGTTTTTTTTTTAAGAAAAAGGACATTCTAGTAATACTCTTGGCACTCTATGCCTTTGAAGAACAAGCTACTTTGGCTAGAATACATTTGCCAAGCTAGATTTATGTTGCCCTGGTGAGCTATTAGCACACCTGTCTCTCTCAGTGTTTGCATAAGGTTCTGATAAATAGCAAAACTGAACTGAAACAGAGAAGCAGAGTAGCCCAGGGGTTTACAAAGTCTGAGACTGTCGGCCTCCTCTCAGACTAGCTTGGTAAAGTGCCCTCGTTGTTTACTTGCTTATTTTTTTCAATTCCAGGATATCAATTGGATCATGATTATGCTATTTCATCCTTTAGACACTCAACAGTTGAGCCAAAATAGCCTAATACTGCTGTTTTACAAAACTTAAGACCACATCAAATGCATCAAAATGTGTGTCCTAGGGCAATTATTATTTTCTGACTCTGGGAAATTGGGAAAAACAGTAAAAATTCCCCAAAAATAATGTATGTCTGAACTATCTCTTAAATCATCCAATCATTTATCTTTTGATAACTAGAGTCTTTCCCATACAATACCAGCTTTGGAAAATGCCTCAAATACTGTCAAAAATTCTGCCATTGGTGTATCCATGAGTCTATGCAACAATCCAATACCACATAATTTATTTCCTCTGAAACAGGGCCCTTCTACTTCCCAACAACTTGCCATAAGGCATTTTATCCCTCAGGATTGCGAGGTCATGTTCTATGGCATTAATTTCCTGAAACTGTTTGAAGTCCTGCCGGGGAGGCCCATCTCCCAATTTGAAACCTCCTGAGTAGCTTGTAGCTTCAAAATGTAAATCACTCACAATGAGATGTCATATCCAAACTCAGTGCAATAAAGACATGATCTAGTCTGCTACTATGTCACCCTGGTGATCATGATGCAACTGTAAATATAAAAGAACAGAAATTTCTCGATCCACAAACATTAATTAGTCAACAGCATATAGACAATGACAAACTTTCAAACATTTTCCCACAAGTAAACACAATGCAAAACAATTTTAAACCAGTAAGCAGTTGACTAATATGTAACTCAAAACTCACTCAGAATTTTGTCTCACTCGTTCGGAATGTTCTTCCCCAAACTGCCTAATCCTCAAAGAACAGATCCAAACAAATTGGCCACTGTTCTCCCTTCATATTATGAATATCATATCGTGCATGTGTGTAGTCCACAAACCCCTGCTGCTTCTGTTTCTTCTTCTGAAAGAAATGGAGTAGTTTTTGACAGACATGAAAGATGGAAAGAGATGGAGAATGGTCTACCGCTGAAAATATTCATATTCTTATAATTTTGGGCAAAATAAAATAACCACCCAATGTTTTCAAATCTGCTTCTAAATCTCAACTAAACTCAATTCTCATATTAAGTACTTTACAAAAAATATAACTTTGTGTACGTCTTACTCTCTCTCTAATTGGCTGTCTGTATCTATACGATGTCTTTGTCTCTAATTGAGAAGCACCCTGTTTCTTTTTGTCCCTCTGTGTCTTTTGTTTTCCAGTGAGAATTCTAATGTACAAAAGATATGAGTGTCAGTTCAGTGTGTGTGTGTGTGTGTGTGTGTGTGTGTGGGGGGGGGAGAGACAGAGACAGAGTAATGTTGGGCACACAGATGGGAAAGCAGAGGATGATTAGAGTGGTATTACATTGTCACTGGGTTGGCACACACTGCTTTAATTACCAAGTGCAGCAAACACACAAAGGCATTTCTAGATACACACATATTTACACAAACAGACACACTGAAACACAAATTCATGCAAACACTAGGCACATCAACACACACACACACACACACACACACACACACACACACACACACACACACACACACACACATCCTTGTGTGTGTGTCTTCTATACTTCTGAGGACCCTCATTGACAATGCAGTCCCCTGCCCCTTACAGCTGTACTGCATGGGGCATGGACACAATGCGTCATGTTGACAGGGCGGAGCAGACTTTGTAGTGTGTGTTTACATTCCAGGTATGTTTTCCAAAGGGATTTAAAGTTGGATAATTTATATTAATGCTGTTGGTTATGCGGGATTTGGAAGTGTAGGCCATATTAACTGGTATTGAATTAATTAAAGCTGTTGCAGGCAACATTTTTGGCATCAATGAATTGCATGATAACTTTTCAGCATATTGTAAATCAAGTGGTCTGTGAGAGAACTAAACTTCTTCACCTCTTCTTGGCTCTATTTTCAGCTTTAGGGAATCTGGCCTTTGACAATAGACCTAAGCCAATTACAGGTCACCTCAGAGACCAGGTGTTCCTGCTGGCTGTTCTCATAGTGCAGCTGCATGTGCACATTCCTTTGGTGAAAATCAAAGGCGGGAGCTCCTGCAGGAAAAGTCATTATAAAATGGGATTATCAGAAAGAGAATCCTAAAAAGAGTCCTGCTAATGAGCAACATTCTCAGCCCAGGAGTTTTTCAGTTCACCCGGTTACTCTTGAACCTTCAGCTGCACTCATTCACGTCTATTGTGGGGCTTTTGCTGAGGGCCAAGAGGATCGGGCAGAGGATGAGAGTGTCAGTGGCAAACTGGAGCTTCTGGAGGAAGAAACACCGGAGTCGCTCTGATGACTCCTTTACTGGCAGGAGGGGAGCTCAGAATGTATGTTTCAAACCTAATAAAAGCTTATTTCTTTTACTCCTGCTTCAGAGAGAGTACAGAGAGGAGGGATGTAAAGGAAAGAATAGACTTCTCTGGTGAGTACTGTCAGTACTGACACACAAACACGCACACAGCTGATGTCTGCCGGTCCGTGCTTGCTTACAATTGTGTGTAAGAAGCGCATGCTGCTTGTCTGGTAGAAAGGGCTCAGGATGGAGAAAATGAAACCTAACTCGTGTCCTGGAGATAAGACTCAACAATCAACCTGTTTTTAGCCTTTCTACCTACTTCAGCTTGAACTAGATCATTTTAATTAAAAGATCATTGATGCACATTGATTTTAATGCTTTATTGTAAAGTCCAATAATATTATTTTTATTATTATTATTTTATTATTGCATTATAAGAAGTAATATATTCTGTCTGTGTGTATTTGCAAAATAAATTCAAATACCTTGTTGAAATGGCTTACATACAGCGCTACACTTTGCCTTAATTTAGTATTGAAGGATTCATAAATATGCAAATAGCCCCCACCCTCTCCAGACACCCCATTTATGTGCACTGCAAAAAAAAAACCACAAGGTTGATCTGCTTCAAACCTAAACCTTAACACCATGTGTAACCTCTCAAACAGTGCCTTTGAAGGTGTATCCAAAAGTAAGGACCAGCCAAATATCCTCAATTTGGAAAAATGTCCCCAGGCCTAAAACTCAAATTGGTATGCAAACACACATCCACATTCTTGTGCCTTTGAATTCAGATGTTATTCCATACTAAAACCAAGTGAATTCTTTATGATACCCATGTTGAAAATGTCTTGTTGCAGAGGTCCTAACAGCAACCAACCAGCTTTAAATGGGACTTTTTCGTTGATTTTGCAGCATTTTAACTCTATTTTCCTTTTAGTTAGAGGTGAAACACCACATGGTGCCAGAAAGCGACTGATTCATGTAACTGAGGCTGCTGAGAGGAACATCTACTAACTGTAGGGTTGGTGGTTTGATCTCTCTGTCTCTGGTTGAGCAAGATACTGAACCGTATGTTCAGTATATGTGCTTAGAAATATGAAGTTTCTCCCTATGTGGGTGAAAAGATGCTATTCACTTTGTACAAAAGGGTCTGCCCACTATTGATAAAATATATAAAGAAATTTTCAACAGTGAGTCAGGATCGTGCTTTCTCGCGCATACAAACAAACCTTTATTTCCGAAGAAAGACGGAGTGAATCATAATCACATGAACTCTTCTGTAAAGTTTTTCATTGTAAAGCATAAAGTCACTGAATGATAATGCAATATCAAAAATGTTCTTGTTTGTTATACAGTCATATCCATCATATATCTACAAAATGTTGGTGAAATGACACTCACAGTATAAACAGTTTCATTGAAATGAATCTTTAATGTTTACATTGTGTGTGCCAGTCTTTTCTTCTCTCACTCAGAACACTTTATATTAGATTATTGAGATCATAAAACTGTATTAAAATTTGATTTGCTCTGTAGACACATAAATTGATATTTGACATGCAACATGATGGAGGGGAAGATGATATTTGACATTGTTACAGGGGGAAAGAAAAGAGAAAAGGCCCAGCTAAGTGGTTTATGTTTCCATTTTATAATAAAAACTGGTGGTGACAATGTGTTTGACAAGCAGGATGGGATATCAAGCATCACTACTTTTTTGGGACCAACTGAAATGTGTCTGTAGCCTCGATTTATCAAAAACTGTCAAGTTCTGAAAGTGAGCATCAGATGCCTGCTGTCAGATTTGTACCATAGTCAAATTTTTCTTTGATCATATAGTTTTAAATCATAATTTACTACATGATAGTAATTTTTATACTAATTTTCCAAAGTTAGCCTTCAAAACTGTGTGATTTTGGTATGCAGAAACTCTGGTAGTATATTTGCACTGGTTTCAAACAATATCACTTAGGACAAGATTATTGTTTTCATTACAATAATTATTATTTGTTCAACTTAAAGGGGCAGATCACCCCAAAATCAATTTAGATTGTTTTGGTGTGATGATCTCGTGACAGGGCAGGATATAAACATTAATGGTGTCCTTCTTGGCTGACCTGTAACCTCTCGACCATGAGTAGATGCACAGTAATATAGTTGGAAAGAGACGTTGTTGTTGAGTTTTTCAGATGTTTTTTTTTTTGTTGTTGACACTTTGAGCACCTCAAGAGTGCTATCTAGTTCTATTATATTCAAGAGAAGTCAGAGATCTCTATAGACAATTTTATTTAATTTTATTTATTTAAAAAACAACTGCCCCCATACCCAGATCCAATACCTGTAACCAGTGTTAGGCTGCCATTGATGTCTGGTTAATGTGTTGAATACATGCACTGACTAAGAAAGAGGAAAAGGTAGAGGAAGAAAATGTTTCTTTTCTTTCTGTCTAAAATATAGCTGCAGACAGTGGGGATGAATTGAGGAGGAAAGAAGATGTTGAGAAAGGGAAAAAAAGAGAGGAGGAGGAGTGGGGAGGGTCAAGAGCTCAATCTATCCCTTAGATGAAAAGCAAACGGCAATCGGTGCGGCACAAACATGCGTGTCATCCCCGGGAATTGGTCGGCGGTTGGTGGCTCATCAGGGTCCTTCTTTCTCTTTTTCTGTGCAAATGGGAGAGAGATGGAGCAAGAGAGGGAGACAGACATTTATATTTCATTGGACAAGACGCTGCGATGCCAGTTAAACTGATGTCGCCACTCTCCTGAGGAGGGAGAGAGGCTAGAGGAAGAGCAAAAGAGCAAAAAAAAGGAAGGAGGGAGACGAGAGAGGGAGGTGAAAAAAAGAAAATGGTGAGAGATGAGTGAAAAAGCAACAGAGAGGGGAGCGTGAGAGGTTAATCTAGAACAAATATCCATAGTGACAGAACAAGAGGGCCGGATGCGGTGAGTTGTTACTGGGAGTGGATAAGAGGGGATTTACACAGCGAGTGGAGAGGGAGGGAGTGAAATTGGAAAACAGAGAGGGACAGACACAGAGAGAGACAGAGATGGCAAAGACGAGGGCAAGGTGAGAGACGAGGAGAGGGAGATAGAACAGAGAGAAGTGGGGACTGAGTCAAGAGGGAGAGCTACAAATATGAGTATGACAGATGGAGAAAGATGGATGTTGAGATGATGAAAGAAGTACACGACGGCATTTGCAATGGTGGGGGACAAATGCATAGAGACACAACTTGAAAAAAGTGGTGGGAAGCAGGGAGACAAGAGAAGGGTATAGCCGATGTGAAGTCAGTCACACTCTAAGAAGTAAAGCCGAGTGCAAAGAAGATGAAGACAGACTGAGATGGTGAAGTTTCTTGATCCTCTGGTGCCACTCGAAGGTATTAAGGGCTGAGCTGAAAGTCGATAAGAAAGCTGTGGTCAAGAGAGTCGTGTTTTTACAGGCGGAGGTGAAGACCACAAACCGCTGTATCCTCCATCCCCCTGTCATCGAGAGTGTGGGTTGGCTATTTTATTGCCAGGCCCATGATCCATAGGGGGAAGAAGACACAGATCAAACAAACAGACAGTTAACACCACATCGCAGGGAGTCATCATCATCACGGGGTTATGGCGAGCTTCCTGCTGTAACCTGACTTTTTAAAGCTGCATTGATTGTGGGTTGTTTTTTTTTTGTTTGTTTGTTTGTTTGTTTTTTTGGTTCCCTGGGGCAGCCTGCCTGGCATTGTCAGATTAATACGTGCAATACTCTTGAAACTCTCCCCACATTTTCGATTTCCAAGGGGTGTTATAAATAGTCACAGACTAGGGTTGGGTGATGTCTACCAAACATATGACAGCAATGCAGTCAGCCATGGTTTTTGTTTACTTTTTTTTGTGCACCTGGAATGCTTTGAGTTCTGACATTGGAAATTTCAAATGGGAAATTTCAACTAAGGCTGGCAGCGAGTACAGTGTAGCAAGTTTAATGAGATTAAGAGCTGTGTTATGACAAAGGTAAGCTCTTGCTTCGTAACTTTCGATTTTGAGTGAGACTTTCACCAAAAAATCAGTGAATATTTTTATTTTATATTGTTGGCAAAGGATCGTGGTATGAGAAAGATAATCAACTTCTAGGTGTGTGCTAAATGGTTTGAAGTCACTTTGCAGAGGCTTCTCGTCAGGTCAGGTAGGTCGTCGGCTCCATGTTGTACCTTCAAACTGTTACTACTCATTGATTATCCCTTATATAATCAACATAGTAGACATAGTAATGCATGATTTTATAAGATTTTTTTCATTGAGAAGAACAAAACCTGAAACTTACACAGTCACTATGAGGCTGAATAAGTGGTTTTCTACAGATGAACATTTGCTGATTCAGGCTTTTGTAACGTAAGGAAAAATTGTGAAGTCAGTCACTAGAGCCTTTCCTCTCACCTACAGTCAGTCCAAATGCTCAAAATAAATCAGGAAATATATTATCAATAATATACTTAAATAAATTATAGTTTCAAAATAAGAAACTTGATAGAGAGAATGACCACTTTCCTGCATGTAAATGTGGATTTTATCATACATTGATCACTACAATGCATGTAAATGTGTTATCCAATTTCCTCCATACCCTGCTTTCTCTCAGTAACCTGGTTTCTCATGTGCATGCAAATGTACTCAATTAACCATGTTCGTGTTGGTGGCTGTGTCGACTCCCTCTCCTTCCTTTTTTCTATAGGCTCACTTGTCATTCATCCTCTCCACTTGTCACCCTCTCTAAGGGGTACAGAACCCCAAACAGGGAACAGTCTACCAGTTCAACAGCTATCCATCTTCCCATGGCCCTGTTGGCTGGCTCTTTGCCTGCTTCCCCTTCGGCTAGCCCTCCACCTGTTTACCCTTAAGCTAGTTCTTTGCCTCAATCTCCCCTGACTAGCCCTGTGGTTGTAACACCACTGGATTGAACTCCAGCTGTTTCACTGCCAGGTAGCATTCTGGCTCTTTCCTCAGCTCCTGCAGTCATGTTCTTTGTTCACCGAATGTCTCAGACTTCCAAGACCCACATTTTCTGTTGCTCAGCCTGCTAAGCCTTCAGCAAACCATGAGGACAAGCAAGCATCATCTTGGGTTTCCCTGCTTCCTGTTGAGTTCCTTGGTACAAGTGTCACAAAGTAGCATTATTGTAGCCACAGCAGTCCAGGCTTCTCTAGCCAGTAGGGTTGGGTACCAAACTTGGTACAGAACTTTTAAGGGCCTGACGAAACTACATCAGTATTACCAACTACCAAATTCATGTTAAATCAGTCTGTACCAAAGTTGATCACATCTCAGTGAGAGAGTGACATTGAAGAAAGATAGACAGTGACCCCTGCAGATTGTTCAAGCCACAGTGATTCAGGGCAATGGCAAGCCACAAATGGTCACAAGTGTGTTTTTAACACTGTTAAAAACTCAATGCAGACACCACTCTCTGAAATATTTGTAATGCCAAATACAAAGCTGGTCAGGTCTAACCTGAGGAAACACGTGGTCACAAACGAAATATATCTAAAAGCTGAAGAAGTGTACCATGTTTGATGAAGCAGCCTGAAAACCAAGTCTCACGCAACGCCTGCAACATTAGCACACCTGCAGCCAGTGCCAAAGTTTAATCCTCCATGGACAGCAAAACTTTAATTGAGACATAAACAACTTTGTCAGCATTTTCAGGTGATCAATTAGCTAGTTGGATTAGTTGTTGTTAGAGATAACTGGGCTTTTATCACCATGTTGGTGGACATTAGCTTAGCATTTTAGCATTTCACTAAGCCACTGCCTGGGACAGAAATTCCTTACCAACATGTTATTTAGGATGCTTAAACAAAAGGTGAGATTTATTAGTATGTCTGAAACCTTAGTATGAAACCAATAGTACATTTGCTATTTACAGAGAAATATTGTAGTATGCGCTGCAGCAGCAATGACAACAACAGCATCATAACAGGAGACAAGCATAAGATCATTCTTGACAGACTGTGACATGTTGAGAATGTCAAGTTGAAATTATCCATTATTTTTTAAAACTGAAATTAATTTTTGAGATTTTTGACCCAGCACAGCTCTTTGGTACAGCTTAAACATACCTACAGATCAAAACTTAAGCAGAATCACAGTTACGATCTAGTTGTCTTTTGTGTTGTTTCGAGCTTTCAAAATGTTCCATCTTGATAGAACTTCTTCCTCAACATCTGGAAAAAACTTGCTAAAAATGTGGGAAAAAACAACTAACCATCTCAACTCTTAACCACTTGTACCTTGCTCGCTTCTCCCTCTTGAATGGGGCTTGAGAGCCCATTTTCTTGATTAGAGATGTACTTGTCTTGTTATTGTCAACTACTGTCCAAATATGGATAATGTGACAACATGCTGTGATACTTGCAGAGCATTTATTGATGTTAAATGTCTAGGACATCAACAGTAAATGACTGTGTTGTTCCTTTAGACAATTATTCAGGGCAGAGATGGCCATTTTGCTGCCTTAACATATCAGGATGGAGTGAAGTCTCAGAAACTTTTATGTGTTTTTTTTTCATCCATTACTGCCCTTTCTCCGTCTCTCTTGCTGCAGCCACGGTGTCAATGTCACTATACCGCATCCTTAGTTACATTAACATACCACAGTCAAAAATAGTGCACCTGTTCTCTGAGGGCTGTTGAAAATAATCATCAGTGCAAGAGTGTTTGCAGGTGGATTTTTCTTTTTCTTTGCCCACCAACCCTCTTTGTAAAAAACAAAGCATCCTCTATGGAGGGTTTTCTCATTAATTTCACTGTGGAATTAGTTGTAGCAGGGCTGAGAGACACCCAGACAGACAGACAGATGACCAGATGCACATATAGCTAGACAGAGAGACAGATGCCGACAGATAGGGATGATGAGAGGAGAGGGGGGCAGATGGAAAGATGTAGATAGATGGAGACAGCAAGTCAGGGAGGATATTGGAGCATTTGGCCTTGAGCCTGAATCAACACAGCAAGCTGACAGCTATATCTGTAGGCTTTATTAACATGGAGAGGCACAAATCCGTGTGTGCACAAACACACACACACACACACACACATTAGAAAGTGAGTAAACTTACAGGAATATGTAAATAGAGGTTTGCATAACGCGTGAAATGAACTCTGAGATGTAACCAAGGTTCCCAGGCAATCATTGTGTGTGCGTGTGCGTGCATGTGTGTTTGCAGGCGGGAACTGGCACTCGTGTAAATGTGCGAGATCAGGTATACAGGTGCATCATTTATATCTCTCAGCAGATGTTCTGAAAGACAACCTCCAACACACACACACACAAACACACACCCACACCTTCCTCACCTTTCTGCAGAAACACACACACACCAACCCCATACTGATGGCTTTCCAAGATATTCACAAGATACCAATGATATAAAAACACAAAAGTAAACAACGGGTAAATAAGGGAGAGAAACAAAGACACCAAAGTGTATGAGTACTCTCAGTTTAAGTGAGTGTTTTTGCTGTAGATTAAGCTATTGTGTAATATCAATTTTACTTCAAAAGACTACAGGGGAAACCTCAGGGGCTTCATGTTTAAACATGATGAAAAAAGGACAAAAGTATGAAAATTACTCCTAATACCTTCTGTATGTCAGGACTGCACACTGTGGTGCTCTCCATGGTCCTCATAATGTTGCTGTCAGCAGCAATGGAGTTGTCTCTGGAACTTATTTCTGTCTGCATCTGCTGTACTGGTTCCTACCACTGGGACATCCAATAATTACCATGTCTAATTATTCATTTCTGCAATGTTTTAGCTTATATTCAGAATATCCTTTGCTGGTTAAAGGAGAAATATGTAGCAATTTCGCATGCAAAACTAAGTACAGTTGTCCAAATAGTGAGTTGAAGCAATAAACCGTATATGTATAGGTAGGCTGTCCTCCACTGTAAGTTGATCAGCAGTTTATAACTGTCACTTGTATGTCAATGTTAAGTTAAGCCTGTTACCCTGAAAACATAAGCCCACTGCTCTGAAAACACACTCTGGAGAGATTCAATTTAACCGTTACAAGCATCTACTCCTTCTGACAGATTATTGATGATTCCCTATAGACACTTATTCATTCAGGGAACAGTCACCATTAATTTGAACTCTAATTAATGTGAAACAGGCAAACAAAAAACACAAGTTACAGGCCAGAATAGAAATTTTAAAAAGAACAGAAGAAAAGTAGAAAGTAGTATCAAAAATTCTCTGGTTATATGATCCCTACATTCGATCCTTTTTGTACCCAGATTGAGAAAACATTTGAAAGTATGGTTATATTACACGCTTGTGGTGTTTGATAAAAATAAATGCATAAAATGTGGAAGGATTATTTCAGTAAAAAATGTAAATATGGCTAACATGATGAAGCACCTAATAAAGCATGAAGAAAACTTAAGGGGGCAAAGTTGTACCATTTAAAAAAGGTATTGAATAGAGTACTCTATTGGTATTGGTATCACTTTAATGTTACCGGTATCACATTTACATGCATTGTAGTGATCCATATGTGATAAAATCCACGTTTACATGCATTATGAAATTTCTTTCATTATCGTCTCTGTCAGGTGTAAAAACCCCCGTTTTTTATGGCTCCATGCTGGTGACAGCTGTGGCCAGGGGCATTGTGTTTTTGGATCATCCCATTCTTGTGAACGTGATATCTGAGGAATGCTTGAACAGAATTTCTTCAAACTTTGTACAAATGACCGTTTCATACTCAAGAATAAAATGATTAAATTTTGGTAATGAGGACAAGGTCACTGTGACCTCCTGTGTGTCCCATTGTTGTGAGCACAATACCTCAGAAGGAATTTCTTCAAATTTTGTATAAACATTCCCTTGGAGTCAAGGATGAACTCCTTATATTTTGCTGGTCAAAGTTGCAGGTCAACTCAGATCAAGGCCATAACTGAAGAATTCATACGCAAATTATGACTAAATCAATCAGAGTGTTGGTGATTACTTACTGTTTTCAGTTAGCCTTACAAAGGTCTTCACTCTATTGAATGCACTCACCAAGTTCTTAGATTTTGTTGTTTGCGAAAAAATTCTCAGCAACTGTTGGGTGGATTGCAACCAAAGCTGGTACAGACATTAATGTCCCATTCAGGATGATGTTAAATAACAATGGTGATTCTTTTATTTTCTTATCCTTTAAGTTATTCATCTTGGTTCATCTTCAGGTCAAACAGCATGTAGTAAATGACAGCACCACTGTGCCTAAATACGTACACCCTTACAGAGCCACTAGCATGACTGCAGACTCTTGTTACTACGCACTTTCTTTGAAAATATTCTCTTAATTATTGTTGCACTAATTGTTGATCACTCTAGATAAGAGGGTTATGTAAAGACCTGAGAAGTAAACATGTATTGTGTTATACACCTAGCATGCAGATATTTCAATGACATAAAATTGTTCACTGAAGGGTAATACATGACTAGCTATTAAACTTATATAATAAACTTGGATAATAGCATCATAAACCAGTGGCAATTAATTGTGTGAAAAGACTCCATATTACATTTACTTGGGCAAATACAGGCTTTTAAATTGTGTTTTTTTCTCCCAGACTGTGTAATAGATACACTCAACAAAATAACCTGTTGAAATTTGATCAATATTGGCAGTGAAAATATGGAAATCTTTAATTTTTTTTCTCTTTATTTGGAGAATTTAGGGGGGAATTTGTGTGTCTGTGAGTGAGAGAGCAAGAGACGTGGCAGCTGGCTAACGCAGTGGGCATTAGGATCAGTATTCTGTCAGAGTTGGCACCGAGAAGTGACATCACCTGTCACAATGTTTAATTAACACCTTGGAGTGTGTGTATATGTGTGTGTGTGTGTGGGTGTGTCCGTGTCATCTCCAGGCCTGTGTGTGCTTATTCACATGTGTGTGTATTGATTAATTTGTAAAGTGGTATGTTCATGAAATTTGCTTTTTAGTTGCTTACATTTTAGCACCTGCGTGTGTGTGTGTGTGTGTCATGATTGTGTGGAGTTTAATTAGTATCACAGTGTGTGTGATTGTGACAGTATGGCACACACTGCCTGTGTATGTTTGCATACATGCCATAGGTGTGTGTGTGTGTGTGTGTGTGTGTGTGTGTTGTGCGTGCGTGCGTGCGTGCGTGCGGTGCGTGTGCGTGCGTGCGTGTGTGTGTGTTGCGTGTCAATGACAGCTGAGGTCACTCCTGGGGGTTTTAATCTGGACTCACATCAGGAAGTGGGATGGCTTCAGCTGGTCTGATTGGAGTTTCCGCCGGCAACCCAGAGGTTCACCAGCTGTACCAATGATACGCTTCCTGTTAGTGTGGACTCCTCTCTCTCTTTATTCCCCTCTAACTCTCTCTCTCTCTTTCTCTCTCACATACACACACTCAAAGGCATGTACGTAGACATAGACACAGACGGACACTCACACTTTCTCTCTCATTATCCAGCAGTGAGTTGGACCTTACGATAGCCTTTGTCACACCTTGGAGTGGCGATTAGATTTTCTGCCATTTCTTTGTTCACCTTCTCATCCAGCTAAATACTTTTCACATCACACTGTTAGCTGCTGAGTACTGAAACTTAATTCTGGGTTAAGTTCAACAATTATGGCAATAGTTCTACATTTGTGATGAGCTACAGAGCACTTCTTGATACAATAGCATATACCTTTTGACATCTGTCTGGGTCAAACTGATCAATATAGCAGATGATTATTATGATCAGTTATCTCTCTTAATTTCCCATGCAGATTAGCTTTTAATTATTAACATTTATATATTTATTACATTAATACAAAGTAATTAAAAGAGCAATTTGTAACATGAGTACTGCAGTCCAAATCGCAAGCAGGAGCCATAGACTGTAAATATGCAATTTATGATTGAAGCAAGTTGTTTCTCCCCACCCCCTCCTCCCCAGACTCGAGGAAGCTCAGTCAGGCTGCAGGAACACCCTTCATTATCCTGAAAACAAAACCCACTGCTCTGAAAATACGAGTTTGAGTTTGAGTTGACATATTGCTCAATTTAACCATTTTAAACTTCTACTTCTTCTGAAAGATTGTTGATGATTTCTTATAACTCATAAACAGACACTTACTCATTCAGGGAACATTCAGCATCAATTTGAACTCTAATTCATGTAAAACAGACAAACAATAATACAAGTTGTGGGCCAGAATAGAAATTTTAAAGGAGGACACTGTGGCTATAGCATTGTTGTCAGAGAACAGAGTATTTAAATTTTGCCTGTTCCCTTAATCTCTGATGACATAGCATGGTCATTTTAATGATTTTTTTACAGTAAATATATAACAGATTTCTCATTAGAACAGAGAACTTCATTATTTACCAGATTTTATTGACTGTTTCAAAATGCAGTACAGATGTACTGTACAAATTAAACTACTGTGTGTAATTCTAATGTACCATAATACAGTACAGTTCTGTATATAAGCTTTAGTTTCACTACTGCATCACATTAGCTTGTTTGTCATAAGCTATGAGGAAATTACATTTTAAATTGAGAAAATAAATTGTGATTTCAAAGTGCATGCAGCACCAGCCACACTTAAGTACAATATCATGGGAATAAAGTAAAGGAAAATAACCACATTAATATTTTTCACCATATGTTCTGACCCAAACTGAACACTGACTGAGCTGACTGTTTAAACAGCATTTGTACAGGAATAATTCTATCCAAAGCTTTCGTAACTGTAACTGTGAAAGCAGTTTCCACTGTATATATATTTAGGGGTGTCAGAATATCAGATTTTCATGATTATCGTGGCCAAAAGAGTTCACAATAACAGTATTGTATTGCAATATCTATAAATAATTGAAATAATAATGCTATCAGTCAAATTCATCTTTAACTTTGTTTAGAGTGTGTTTTGTCTCTTTTGGCAAATGAATCACACTCAAAATATGCATGTAGGGAGGTGGAGAGAGTCTGCAACCCAGTGCAGTTACACTTGTATAAGAGGCACTGGGTTATTTGCATAATATTATCATCCTTCTTCAAAGAGAACTTCATGTCTTCCAAGCTAGATGTTTCCTTAGAGGTCCTCCTCTTTAGGCCAGTAAACTATTACAAATATAGAAGAGCCATAAAATGTCCTAGTTCTGACTATATAACTTGGCTGTGGTATTGGTTGTGACATAATAGCGGATATATATAGTGTGGCATATTACTCATCTCCAGCACTCAGAATATAGAAACCCTCCATATCTTAATCCAAATTGGCATTTCGCCCCCTACATCTATGGCTTCATTGTTATTTCCTCTTTCCTTAGTGCTTGTTTGTCTGATTTCAAATTAGCTTTTGTTTCTCTTTATTTCTTTGTCCAAGACACTTTTCATGAGTATTTTCCTGCCTCTGACACTATGGCTCTCATATGTGAATTTATATTTTTTGGTCACTTGCCTTGTTAGCAATTTAGAAATACAGCTTATTTTAGAGCCCAACAATTCATTTCACCTGATCAAAATGGTGGGATTGAGAAATTGTTGATGTTTAACAGAGAATTTTCTGTAAAAGAAATATCTTCTCCCTGATC
This sequence comes from Lutjanus argentimaculatus, assembly GCA_034769285.1. NCBI lineage: Eukaryota > Metazoa > Chordata > Actinopteri > Lutjaniformes > Lutjanidae > Lutjanus > Lutjanus argentimaculatus. The sequence continues at coordinate 27,641,978 of JAWZSL010000017.1, read as the reverse complement.
TTTTTCTTCTTTTCATCTGTCTGCATTTTGCTCTCTCTATCTTACCCTGACTTTTTTTCTTCTTTCCATCTTCCTGTGGTTTGACTACTTCATCATCTGGGGCCCTGTGACAGCAAGGCATTAATCCTGGCCCCTCTCTCACACACACACATGCACACCTACACCGTAACACACATATGTGCACGTACTGTACTACCCCACACACAATATAACCACACAGACACCTGCACAAACACAGATACATATTTATGTGAACACACATGCATGTATGCACTTAACACACCCATATTCCTGAATATAAATGCACACACAGTCGCTATGGATGAGCACAGACCCTGGTACGGATGACGGCTTTGGAAAGAGATTCAGTCCCTCTTCAAGCACATAGTTCGTGTTCATTTTATTGCTGCACAGTCCAGCCGATACAGTGAAACAGCTCTGACATTTACAACATTAGACAAACTTCAAACTTCAGTGAGGCAATGAAAGTAACAATCAATAGACAGTACAAAGTGCTACAAGCAGCATCGTACATTTCCATATAAAACACATCCAGTTTCACAGATTCATGTAGACACTGAGTGGCAACTACCATGATCAAAGGCTGAAGCCAATACAGAAAAAAACTTCACTTTTAGTAGCATAAATGGACACTGTTGTAGATACTGGTTCCAAAAAATATCTGTCTCCGAACAAAACACATTGTAAAAAGTCATTTTCTCTCTTCAGATACAAAGTCAGTGTTTAAACACATCTACAGAAGACAGTTTAAAGCCTCATGGGAGCTGCAGTTTTAAATGCTAACTAATATCTGGCACTTTACCTTTGTTCCTGGGATGAAGCATTCCAATTTTATCAGCCAATATTCAAGGATGCCTATTTAGCTACAATATTGACAGAGAACATCAATGTTCTAGCTTTACAGATATGAAAAAGGAGATAGCCCTCAGTGAGAAGAACAGAGCTCACCTGAAGTGGCATGCAACTTCAGCTACCAGTTCCCAGCTCCAAAAAAGAGACATTAAAGTCGGTACAGACAACTTTTCAGCCCCCAGCTTTTCCAAGTGTTATTCAGAATAATGTTGTGCTGCTGTGGCAAAAACAGCGAGTGTTGTGTCGAAAACTGTTTCCCCGTCTGAACAGAAGCACACCATGCCGGGATTCTTTGGAAATGCACTTGTTTTTAAGGTATAATTTGGGCTACTGTCAAGACAAACTGATCATATTTAAGACAACACTATATATAACAAGGAGAGATGTTGGTTCCAAACTTGACCACTTAAGTCTATTATCTGGTGGTATTAATAATAACTAAGGAGAACCCCATTACACCATTTATGTTACGTTTGGTGCAGAGACAACGAATAACACTGGAGGTGGTGGACCCAGAAATGCAGACGGGAGCACTGGTGCAAGTTCAAATGATAATTTTTAATGCAAAAACAAAGGTAACAAAAAACACCGGCTTACATGAACGAAGGGATCCAAAAGAAAACAGAGCCAGGCAGAAGTCCAAAATCCAAAAAGGGAGAAAACAAATCCAACAAACACTGGTGAAACATAAAACATCCAGAAAGGGAGAAAACCAAAAACACTGGAGAACACACTGGAGAACACACGAGAAACTGAAACACCAAATCAACGCGACGAACTGACAAAGACAAAGAGAAACACAGGGACTAAATAGACAGGGAAGTAATCAAACACAGGTGGGTGGACAACAACAGGTGAACCAAATCAGTAATCAACAAGGGCGGGAAAAGGACAAAGACAGGAAGTAAAAGCAACAAGGACACACAAGGGAAACCAATACTACAAAATAAAACAGGAAGTAACCAACCAAAAACACAACCATGACAGTACCCCCCCTTCAAGGGACGGATCCCAGACGTCTCAAAACCAAAGTCCAAAACAAAGTCACTCGAGTCCACAAGGAGCTGGGTGGGTGGAGGGGGCCTGGAGGAGGGACAAAACAAAAAGCGTCACTAAGCTCGGGCACACAGCCTGGCAACAACAAAAGGCAGGGTCCATAAGTCTGTAAACCCGTGGACGGGCAGGGGCCAGGTCGAAGCCTCAGGCGGGCGGCCTGGAGGCAGGGCAGAGGTGGAGCCGGAGACCTCAGGCGGGTGGCCTGGAGGCAGGGCAGGGGCGGAGCCGGAGACCTCAGGCAGGCGGCCTGGAGGCAGGGCAGGGGCGGAGCCGGAGACCTCAGGCGGGCGGCCTGGAGGCAGGGCAGAGGTGGAGCCGGAGACCTCAGGCGGGCGGCCTGGAGGCAGGGCAGAGGCGGAGCCGGAGACTTCAGGCGGATGGCCTGAAGTCCACCCAGGGGAGCAGAGCCGATCAGGAGGTCGACAACGAAGGCAAGACCCCTCAGGGCGACGAACAGGAGGCCAGCGGCGAAGGCGAGACCCCTCAGGGGGATGAGCAGGAGGCCGGCGGCGAAGGCGAAGGCGAGACCCCTCAGGGGGCCGAGCAGGAGGCCACAGGCGAAGACGAGACTCCTCAGGGGGTCGAGCAGGAGGCCACAGGCGAAGACGTAGGCGAGACCCCTCGGGGGGCCGAGCAGGAGGCCACAGGCGAAGACAAAACCCGTCGGGAGGACGAGCAGGAAGCCACAGGCGAAGGCGAGACCCGTCGGGAGGACGAGCAGGAGGCCACAGGCGAAGGCGGGACCCGTCGGGAGGACGAGCAGGAGGCCACAGGCGAAGGCGGGACCCGTCGGGAGGACGAGCAGGAGACCACAGGCGAAGGCGGGACCCATCGGGAGGACGAGCAGGAGGCCACAGGCGAAGGCGAGACCCGTCGGGAGGACGATGGCGCTGGCGAAGACTAAGGCAGGTCCCTCTGAAGGTGACCATGGCCCAGTCAGGACTAGGAGTGGCTGCGGCGATGTAGACGGCCCAGCCAGAACAGGAAGAGGCTGCGGTGGCGATGTAGACGACCCAGCCAGAGCAGGAGCAGGAAGAGTCACTGATGATCCCACCAGAAACAGGAGGAGGCTGCGACCCAGTCAGAACAGGAGCAGGCGCCGACGGTCCAGCCGGAGCAGGAGGTGGTGGCGACAGTCCCACCGGAGCAGGAGGTGGTGGCGACAGTCCCACCGGAGCAGGAGGAGGCGGCGACTGTCCCACCGGAAGAGGAGATGGTGGCAGCGGTCCCTCTGGGACAGGAGATGACGGCGGTGGTCCCACCGGGACAGGGGATGATGGCGACGGCCCCACCGGAAGAGGAGATGGTGGCGACGGTCCCACCGGGACAGGAGATGATGGTGACGGCCCCACCGGAAGAGGAGGTGGAGGCGGTGACCCAGCCGGAACAGGATATGGCTGCGGCGACCCCCCCGGGGCTTGAGATGATGGCGACGACCCCACCGGAAGAGGAGGTGGTGGCGGCGGCCCCACCGGGACTGGAGATGATGGCGACGGCCCCACCGGAAGAGGAGGTGGTGGCGGCGGTCCCACCGGGACTGGAGATGATGGCGACGGCCCCACCAGAAGAGGAGATGGTGGCGGCGGTTCCACCGGGACTGGAGATGGTGGCAGTGACCCAGCCGGAAGGAGAGATGGCTGCGGTGACCCCACCGGGACGTGTGATGATGGCGACGGCCCCACCGGAAAAGAAGATGATGGCGGCGGTCCCACCGGGACTGGAGATGATGGCGACGGCCCCACCGGAAGAGAAGATGGTGGCAGCGGTCCCACCGGGACTGGAGATGATGGCGACGGCTCCACCAGAAGAGGAGATGATGGCGGCCGTCCCACCAGGACAGGAGATGCGGAGGCTGGGTTCTTGAGCAGCAGAGCCTCCGAGGCGCTGGGCAGCAGAACCTCCGTGGCGCTGGGCAGCTGAGGTTCGGGGGCGCTGGGCAGCTGGGGCTCGGGGGCGCTGGGCAGCTGGGGTTCGGGGGCGCTGGGCAGCTGGGGTTCGGGGGCGCTGGGCAGCTGGGGTTCGGGGGCGCTGGGCAGCTGGGGTTCGGGGGCGCTGGGCAGCAGAACCTCCGTGGCGCTGGGCAGCAGAACCTCCGTGGCGCTGGGCAGCTGAGGTTCGGTGGCGCTGGGCAGCTGAGGTTCGGGGGCGCTGGGCAGCTGAGGTTCGGAGGCGCTGGGCAGCAGAACCTCCGTGGCGCTGGGCAGCTGAGGTTCGGAGGCGCTGGGCAGCTGGGGTTCGGGGGCGCTGGGCAGCTGAGAGGCACGACGTCGGCGAGAGCCATGCTTGCGTCTGGGGGGCTTCCCAGATACTGAGTTCGGGGCAGGTTCAGGCAGAGAACTGGCTGACAGAGGAGCTAGCTTAGCAGGTGGCTGATGGCTAACAGAGTCCATGCTGTGCTTAAAATCTGTACTGATCCCAGAGTCCAATTCAGCCTGCAAGTCCTGCTTCATTGTAATGATTAAGTCCAGGCTCTGAGTCACTTCAGAAAAACGTAAAATTCGGGGCCTCGAGAAAAAACGTCTTCTCCATCAGGGAGCAAACGGAAAGCCTCCACTGAACATTTTTGCTCACCAAAAACATTGAGTTCAAGTGCTCAATTTCTGAGCAGGCCTCTATCAGCTCCTCGCAAGCCAGTGCAAAGTCTGCTGGGTCCATAATGGTGGTCAGTTCGTACTGTTACGTTTGGTGCAGAGACAACGAATAACACTGGAGGTGGTGGACCCAGAAATGCAGACGGGAGCACTGGTGCAAGTTCAAATGATAATTTTAATGCAAAAACAAAGGTAACAAAAAACACCGGCTTACATGAACGAAGGGATCCAAAAGAAAACAGAGCCAGGCAGAAGTCCAAAATCCAAAAAGGGGAAAAACAAATCCAACAAACACTGGTGAAACATAAAACATCCAGAAAGGGAGAAAACCAAAAACACTGGAGAACACACTGGAGAACACACGAGAAACTGAAAACACCAAATCAACGCGACGAACTGACAAAGACAAAGAGAAACACAGGGACTAAATAGACAGGGAAGTAATCAAACACAGGTGGGTGGACAACAACAGGTGAACCAAATCAGTAATCAACAAGGGCGGGAAAAGGACAAAGACAGGAAGTAAAAGCAACAAGGACACACAAGGGAAACCAATACTACAAAATAAAACAGGAAGTAACCAACCAAAAACACAACCATGACAATTTAATCATCATTATAATGAACATAACAGAAACTGTGCGTGCTGCATGCAGCTCTGCCCCTGTCTAACTGAACAGCCTCATGGAAGGGGTATTTTACATTTTTTCATATTATAAACAAACAGAATTCATTTAAACGAGTCATTTGGTGTTTTCAAAGTTATTCTATTATGCTGTGACAGATTTCATATTGTATTCATGTTCAGAGGCTGCTGCAGTAACTCCAGCAGGGGGCTCTCAGTGTGCAAGCAGCAGTGTTGGATATAATTGGGCTAATAAAGTTAGCGATCACTCAAAGTTAAAAAGCAAAGCAAGATTTTGGCCATCTTTCTTCAGCGAGAGGCTCATTTTGCCACAGCCAACAATTGAAGGTAAAGCCATCATATGCTGCCATCTCTGCCACTATTTCACTAAGTGTTTTGGATAAACTATGAATCCAGCTTGCATGCCCTGAGCTTTCACTTGGAATTTAGTCTGACATGTCACAGTAAACGTGCTTGTGAACCTCAGTCCAGTGCATTTGATGATTTGGCCAGAGCCCACACTTTGAATCTTTATTGTTAAACCAGATTTTTCATGATGAAAGCCAGGCTTATAGGCAACCAATCTAAAAACAGATGGTGTTGTTCTTCTATAGCCATTACGCTGTGTAATCAACATTTATTTCATAATGATAAGTTAAAGCCAAAAAATAAATAAATAAATAAAATCAATTTTCACTTCAGGCCAAACTTGAAAGTTTAAACCTACTCCAATACAAACTTCTAGGTAATTTTGTCACATTTCAACATCCAGTGTTAAATGCATTTAGTATGCTGTAAGGACTTTTGCACATTTATCTATAGTAACCAGAGGCTTCATTAATATCTAAAATGTTTAAGAGTTACTTAACTTAGCATCGTAAGTACAGATACTCCTCTTTCTAGTAAACTGATACTGAGATGTTGTATTGTAGTGTGCAGCTTACGCCACCAGGGGTCAGTCGCTGGACATTTTGTGAATAAAGTTACAGGACTGACTAACTAAAAAGAAGAAAAATGTATCTGTCTCTGTTCTGGATTATATTGGATTCAGTCCAGATGATAAACATTCATTCTACTGACTGGTCAGAGTAGCGTTTCGTTGCGAGTGTGTAAGTTTGGTGAGCATTACAGAGGGAGAGGGTCAGGCTGATTACTGGTGACAGAGTTATGGTGAATGTGCGCTGAGCTGAGGTAAAGGTGAGCAAGGAAGTTGTCATTCTGGCAGAATATTTACAGCGACAGCACTGTATATTTACAGGTTTGACTTTGTCAGTGAATAAAGGCTGCATCTTCTCCAGACCAAAGTGGAGCTCCTGTGTGTCTGTGTGTTGTTTCCCAGCTGTGGGAACAGCATTGCTATGACAATCAGCTCTGCCTACATTGTGGGAGTATTAAGTACAGTGGAGTACAGTGTAGCTGAGCTATTTTACACAAGTTTTACACAAATACCACCTAATACCGTATACCCCGTTAAAATGCCAGGAGGGTATGAAGGTATGAAAAAAATGGATACCGCCCAAGCCTAGTCACAGGCCTACACTGTTTATAATGTAGCATTCAGTTTTCAGACCTATAAATTTATTTATTTATTTATTTGAAAGGGACAGTACACATTAATGAACATCAGTATGTGAATACAGATGTGAATGTGTCGGAGTTAGCAAGCCTGCTAATTTACATCTGTAGTCCCTTGGCAGGTATAGACAGACAGACGCATAAGAGGTAGAGGAGAAAAAAAGAGGAATAATAATAATAGTAATAGTACACAAAGAGTTTAAACAGTAATTCACATTAAAATACCCATTCATACATAGACATAAAGTGCGGTGTGAATTCTATAAAGTGCCGGGTGTAAAGTGCCAGTTGTTAATGTGCAAGTGCATGGATAAATAGATCCAGATGTGGTGGCCCACTCCTGCCGCTTAGAGTGGACCAAGACATTGGATACTTAGCAACAGGTAAACAGTCCCATTCACAATTTATGTACACAAAGACAATATCACAGTGCAGTATAGAAGGATGAGGCAGGTGCAGTGCATGCACACATACGTATATGTAGGCATGCACCGCACATAACAACAACAACAAAGACAGTGCAAAGCATGGCGGACAGTCACAGAGCATGGTACATACGTATATGCATCGCACTCTGCGAGAGGCCCGCCTAGCCATGATTACAGTGTTGGTTTGTTTTGAGCCAGTTTTTGAGGTGGGCCTTAAAGGTGCTGTAGGTAGGGCATTCCCTTATTGTACACGGTGTGTTGTTCCAGATGTTACTGCCCATAACTGACAGAACAGATTGTCCAAAAGTCGTGCGTCTATAAGGTACCTCGCAATCTCCTCTGACATTGGCTCTGGTGGTTCTGCCACTGGTAACTTTAAGTTTTATATATTCTTTTAGCGGAGGAGGTGCAAGTCCATTGAGTGTTTTGTAAATAATACAGGCATACTTAAAAACTTTAAAATTTTCAAAACTCAAGAGGTTGTATTTCTCAAGGATATGGCAGTGGTGATGAGAGATTGGTTTTCTTTCAAAGATTTTTAGGGCCCTTTTATATAATGATTCTATTGGTTTAATTGAATATTGCATAAAAATTATATCTGGTGATGACAAATATTTCTTTATAGAATATCTCTATTTATTTTATTTGGTTTGAGTCTGTAATATCAATGATGCTGTTGAGCATATTGAAAATGTTTCTGTCTTTTTTTGCAGCAATTTGTATGCACCTCCTCTTTGCTGTGTTTTCAGGCTTTAGAAAATCTAGCCTGTGATGGAAGACTTTGGAAAATCACAGGGTGGTAACATAGTTGATTGTTCAGTCTCATTCCCAGGTCGTCAAATATCAATGCTTTGGATTGATGGCTTGATCCCAAAGTCAACAAACAACAAACAATCAGCTAATTTTCTCCGGAATCGCTTACTGCAACTTCAATAAATGACAGATTGATAATTCATGAATATGCAACAAAACTGGGACTGTGAAAAAAAATGTAAAAAAATGTTTTTACAGTGTACCATAACTTTAATGTAGTCATCCATTCATCCATCCGTCCTCAATCCTTAATGTACACATCCACAATTGATTTGCCCTGAGTTGAATTTTTGGAGGAAACAGGATTGTTGGACCTTGGCACTTGAGCAGGAAAGCTGAAATGAGAGGACAAGGGCCTGGATGGAGCTGCTTGGTGGCCAGGTTTTTCAGACGTCAGAGGACTAAGCAGCCTCACCAGAGCAACTATCATTGCGCCTTTGAGCATTGACTTAATTAGCAGCTGAGCTCCCAGAGTCATTATCAAGGTGGGAAGAGCGCTTACTCTCCCTGCAGATTTCACTCAGTCTGTCCAGGATTTGCGTCGGCTGCCCCCTGGTCACAATCATGCTGCTATAACTCGGCCGCCTCCTAAATAACATTTTTCACTTTAGAGTCAAAGATACTGCTGCATCCCAGCCCAGTCCTCACAAGGGCATAATAGATTAAAAACACAGTCAGCCAGTAATTGAATAGCAACATTATAATGAGAATACATGTGAATATAGATTTTATTTTGGCATGGAGGCTCTGTTTCATATCACTCCATGTGAAGGCTAATTTAAAGAGCAGCAAAAAAGCGAGAGCGGGAAGAGATCAATGCAGCCCCCAAGGGGGAACCAGGAAGAAACAGCAGCATTTTAAATAGGCCGCTCAGCTGGTGATAGTGATATGGAAGCTAAGCTGACACATCAGCTGATCCAGAGCACTCCAGTTGTCTCAGTTAAGTAGCTTGAATTTATGACATTTATGCACTTTTTTCTGCTGTTAGAGGTGACCAAGTGAATTACTTTGGGTCGAGGCTGTAGTTTCTATGGGGGCTGATTAAATTCATGAAGTTGGAATGTAGGCTGTTACATAGGGTAGGTTTACATAAGCCTTGTTTAGCGGCCAGAGTATTTACCCCGTGGGTGCAGTTGGTTTGGGTTGGTGTGAACACCAAACTCGAACTCTGGTGTGAACCAAACAAACTGCTCTCTGGTCTGTCTCAATGGGGTGGTGTCGGACTGCTGTCAAATGAATTTTGGATTGGTTCATGGCTTTTCCTGTTAAAACCCTCATTCATGCTGCATTTTATATGAGAAAATCATTTATTGTAAGGCAATTTTAAGTTAATTTGAGATTTAAGGATCACAGGTGCTTGAGTGACTAATTTGTCTTCTCAGTAAGCAAGGTTTTTTATGCTCAGTATCGTTTATGAATTGAACTCAGGCACACTGTCGGAAATTATCTTCAGACTAAGTTCAAGTGCAAATCTAAAAATAATTTTATTAATGAGGCCCCCAGTATGAACAGAACCTGACAGAGCTCCATGATGTACGATATCCAGGTAGAAACTGGGATGGGTTTTGCTGTCTTTGTACCCACTGACTGTGTGATCAACAATCAAACGGCATACCCACCACATGACTTGTGTTGAAAACATGTGGAAAACTGAAACCATCTATCATCCTCACATTGGTTCTGTTCAGGAACCCAGTAGTTGTGAGCCTGCCCATATCTAACATGACTTTATAGATCTGGTTTGGGGCAGAGATTTGTTGATGGAGGCTTAAAAATCCAGTACAAACAGGGTTTTCTGAATGATGCTACTTGTTTCACAAGGATGTGTGTGTGTGTGTGTGGTGTGTGTGGGGGGGGGGGGGGGGGGGGGGGTGTGGGGGGGGGGTGGGGGGGGGGGGGGGTAATGGGTGGGCGGGTGTGTGTGCCATTTGAGTGAAAACTGAGCCTCCTTGGACTTGATTAAACAGCATAAAAGCAGAGACAAAGAAGAGGCCAGAGTTAGGTCCACTACTGTGGACCAACTGCTGTGTGTGTGCAGTACAGTAGGTGTGGGTGCTGTGTTTTGAGAGGTAGCTTTGAGTACAAGAGAAGCATATTGTTGGTATGCTTGTCTATAGCTGACAGACAATTTTTATTCCTTAGAAAAGCCTTCCTGATGTGTGCAGTAACAAAACATGTTGAGCAGAATACGACAACCAATAAAGTAGATGAGAGGACATAATCAGTAAGTGTGTACATATGTCAGTTAGTAAGTGACTGCACAATAATATACACCCGTGTTTCTCCTACGTGGACATATGGACAGGAATATATCTAGTTTGTAAAAAGAGGCAGGCAAGAAGAAAGTGAATTAGTCAGTATGTGTTTTTAATTTGATGTGTTTTAAAAAATATTTACAGCACTTTTTGTTTGAAAAGAAATAAGACAAATAAACACTGAAAATACTGCAACAACCTAAAGATATAATACAAAAACGACTAAAAACCTCAAAAAAGGAAATTCTGAACAGGTGGGTGTTGAGCTGCTTTTTTAAAGGTGTCCAAACAGATCAGTTCCTGTGGGAGTGATTTGCAAAGTCTGGGAGCCAAAACTTCAAAAGCATGAAGCCACTCGCCTTTGATTTTAAGTCTGGGGAGAGGTACAACTAACAAGCCCTGGGCTGTAGTAATTCTGTAATGTAAGAGGGAGCTTGACCATGCAAAGCTTTCAAAGTGATAACAAGGATTTTGAATTGAATTCTGAAGTGAGCGATAAAAGAGGGAAAAGGAATTAGACAGATAAAAGGACCAAGGAGACAAAAAGAAAGAAAGAGACGCAATGAAAGAGAAGGAGGGAGAGAAAGACACGGCAGTCTGCAGACAAATTGCTCTCGGAGCTGCTAGCTAGCTCGATAAAAGACAGGTCTTAAACTATGACCAAGGTCAACTCCCCTGCTTTCCAGCTCGGCCACGCTGACATATTTACACCGTTATCGTCACCATCTTTGTGTCTTTGCTCTTTTTTCTTGCTTTGCTCCTCTATCGCTACCAGTCTCTTCCTCTCTCAATCACTCACTCACTGCAACACTACAACACCACAGCTGCACAGGGCAGAAATGTACCATAGAACATTGTTGGTAGCGAACAAATGTGTTTTGTCTTGACCTCGACAATGAACCCAATTCATTAAGAGTTGCTTAAACCGATATTCCACCCCAGAACGATAATCCACTCAATATGTACTCACCCCTATGCTGATGTGATGATGGGTGAAGATCTTCAGTTCACAAAACAATCCTGGAGTTTCAGCAGAAAACAGGGCTGCAGCCAAATCCATACAATGGCAGTGGATGGAGACCACGGATAAAATGTAAAAAAAAGAACACAAAACAAACACAAAATGTCTCCATCCTGCTTGTGTGGTGTAATTCAAGTGTCCTGTGAGCCCGGACATTAATATTTAACCACAAAATGACGCCATTTACACCATGTTTTTAGCCAAAATGTTGACTGTAGCCTCCCAGGTAGCATGTAAACATGGAGTTGATGTATCACAAGACTTCGTATATCTCTTAATGGATGCACATGTGAAAATATCGCGAGATCTCTTGTTCATCCGGCTCGAGTCCTAGAGGCTTCATGCCCTATGCTCTGGAATGGATTACCTCTCCTTTTAAGATCCATATCTTCCCACTCACTCTTTAAAAACAGCTTAAAAAACATCTTCATCACATCTAGTTACTTACTGCCCTCTCCATTGCCTCACATCTTTATTCTATGCCTTTTCTCCATGATCACTACCCACATACATTTTTCATTTACAATGAATAACATGCACTTTGTTTACATTGTCTTCCACTCGCTAAGTATTAATCTGTACTTTGTCTCCTTTTTTTCTCATTTAACATTGATTATTTTTGTACTTTGTCTCCTTTTTTTCAAAGTTTATTTGTTAGCCTTATAAATTTTAATTGATTGTAATTATTGAAAGGGTAGAACTCCTGTACAAGCCCATTGGGCTTCGTTCCCTCCTTGCATTGATCTTTGATGTGTGCTAAATAAATAAACTAAACTAAAACTAAACTTTATGTCAGGTCCAAGGAGCTCAATAATGGACAAAGCTACTTTGCATTAATATCTCTTCATTATGTCTTCATAATTACACATGTTAAATGTTGCACTAATTAAAAACATCAGCTCTCGTCATGATATATGGTGCCCTGTTGTTTGTCAGGTTTCTATTAATAGCTTATTTAGCAGTGGGCTTAATTGATTTCCTAGTGCACTAATTGACTGCACGGCCAGAGGGAGATTTGTTTTGGAAGGTGAATTGAGCTGATTGTCGTAGAGTTTAGAAACTGAGACAGTGAGAGAGAGAAAATGACATCCGAGTCACACAGGTAATTAAGACTGAGTCCCTGACCTCTGCTAACAATGCCTAATTACAAGTTTAGTTTGGAACAGAGCCATGCGGCACAGTGAGATGTTTTATCAAATTTAGTTAAACAAACTATAAATAAATTCTGCTTTTAACCGTGTAATCTGCATATTTGTTTATCCGTTCATTTATCTGGCATCATTTGAAAAACTGTGAGAAAAATGAAGTCAAACTGGAATCTGATCTCGAGTTAACAATGATTGATTGGAAACTTAATTATCTAGTTTAGGCAGTGATGTGGAGGAGTATTAGAATTAAAAGGGACCACAGACTGATTTAGTTCAGTCTGAATTTAGGAATCTATCTCATAAAGCGATTAAAAGCCAAGAGAACATAATACAAGATGCCTAATTTTACAAATGAAGTACTGGTTGATCACATGGAAAGCTGCCTAACTTCCACGTTTATTGCTTAAAGGTTGACTCTGGTATTTTTAAGCCTGGTCCCTATTTTTACACATTTTGGGGTCTAAATGATCACCTCAGTCGATATGTCAACACATCAATTTGGATCCAGACTCGCCCTTTTGAACACCAACGTCAAAATTAATTGATTGAGGCAGCGGTAGACAGGCAACTGCTGTGTTCTGTGAGTTAAAATGCCTGTTTTTGTCAGTGGAGTCAGGTGGCTTTCAACAGAGTGTCTCTGTTTCTGATTAAACAAAAAGGATTCTGCTCTTTAACAAAAAGGTGTATCTCTGTAGGGATCCTTTCCATAATATTGTCAGACACTTACAATAATGATCTGGGCCTGTCAGTGGCAAAGACAAGAACTTTTAGCAGACATACTTTCACATACTTTGCTCATTTGCCCCCAGGGAACACTTTGCAGCCATCGTAGCCTGTTCCACACCAGCCAGCTAAGGTGATCCAAAACACTTTGTGTGTATTAGTCACTTAGGCCCCAAAATATGTTGAAAAAAGGAAAAAATACTAGAATTACCCTTTAACTGTATATTGCTTTTGAAAGTACTATTCAATTAAAACCACACTGGGAATAAACGCCTAATTTCTAATGCTGCATATGGGAATATTGTCTGTTTGTTTGTTTAGTCTTCATTATTGTAGAGTTCTATTACCATTAGACCCAGAGAAATTTATTGCAAATGATATGTAAATATATTAAATGAAAAAAAAAAATCGATTCACTAACACAAGCTACAGATCGCATTTACTCATTATCTTTCACTAACATCCACAGTGACATAATAAATGCCTCATCATTGTGATTATTAAATGAATCCTCGTAAAGCAGCTTGTTATCATGTAAATGATGCAAACACTCATTAGAATATTTCTCATATTTGATTACAGCAGGTTATCGAGGTTTTTGTTGGTGGGAATGCAAATGTATTCCCTGAGAGTGGCCCATTGGTAGATAACAGGGTGGTCATTACTAAAATAGCTCACCGTCCTATCTTTCAGAGCATCTTACGGTGACATTAATCTGCTCTCCTGTGCTCTGTGCAACCTTGTTAAATCCGCCGGAGCACCTGACAGTCGTCTGATCCCGTTGAATAATTCCACATTTATTCAACTGTGCAAATCTCAATTACCAAACTGTGCAAAGTATGCAAACGCCCCAGGGCCCAAGACCTCGGAACCCAGTAAACATGTTTGATATTGCGACTGACATCAGCGACATGACATCATTCCTGTTGCCTGAGGAAGACATACCTGTAAATAAACAGCTTTACTGAAATTTGCTTCATTTTACAAAGTTCGCTCACCTCAGATTCCCTCTGTTGACTATACAGTCACCTCTTCATCCAGGATCTCACCCAAACTCTGTGCCTTTTCCTTCTTTTTCTGGCCTTTTTAAAGTGCAAGTCCATTATTTGGTTGGCGCAGAGAGGCAGCGAGGAACCACAGTATTTAAGGATTGAGGATTTACTTTCAACTAAATCAGAGCTTGTGATTGTTGAACAGTGGAGAGACTAACAAAGACTTTTTGGTGAGTTTTATTTTGTTTTTGTTGAGTTTGAAGTTTATTTACAGGCTTGTCTTACTTCGGTAAAAGACAGAAACTTGAATTCAGATGGTGTAAAGTTTATTGCAGACAACAGATGTAAGAATATTTTCTTTCTTGACATTTTTTTTAGTTTGTTTTGTTTTTTAGACTAATAAAAGCTAAGAGCTTGTGAAAGTTGTAACATTGCTGCTCGTATACATCTCTTGACTGAGACTACGGAGAGGATTGGGCTCATTTTGTATGAGGGCAGGGGACGGAGGGCATCAGTGCTGTAACCTACTTCACTGCTTTCTGTAACAGCTTAGTGGGCATCTCCATCTGAAAAACCCGCGAAAGAACGAAGATGGACTCGCCCTTTAACATAAACTGCACTGCATATACTACAAGCTGCTAGGTGAGATCCATATTGGCACACACCACATGACTCCTGCACTCTTGGAGGACTTTTGGAGTCGTCTACCACCAGAACTCTAGTCATTGCTGACTGTGTGTTGTCCAGTGTGTTTACACAGTTATAAGGCATGTGTTCCTCCATGACTGTCTTCTTTAAAAAATGCTTTAAAAATCTGTGCATGTTGGTTGAAGCAGTCTTTATGTCTGGGTTGTCTGGGATGCAACCAGTATTTAGGTTACTTTTTTTAATCCAGTTTGCTTTCTAATGTTTCAATTAATTTTTACTTTACAATACCTTTGGTCTACCTGAATCTGTTTTACCTGAATCTCAGGAATGGTTACTAATATTTCTAAGCCCTTGGGCCACCAAACCCCTAAATTTGGTGGCCAAAGTACAATTTTTGCATTGTTTCAGATGAAAAAGGAGATAGACTTATCGGCTTGTTGCAGAAACTGGTGGCACACATATTGCTGTACGTACCTCTTTAGATGTGTTGTATTCCAGCCATTTAAGCTCCTGTTTTCATTCACACCTACATTTTCATTGGCAGTTTTGTTTTGTTGTTTTTTTTATCACCTGTCTTTTGTGTTTCTGGTTGTTCTGTAAGGATCATGTCAGCAGTTTGAGTAGTAAACCCAGACTTCAGTGGCCCCAATGTATCAGTAGCTAGCAGAAGAAGGAGAAGTAGTAGAAGGGATCTTGGTGTCCACAGGGGGGCACCTACATGGAATATTTGGTGGCTAAAGAGTAACTTTTTGTGGTCACGAGCCATCGAGTTGTGGCTAATGTTGAAGCTTTAATTTGCTGTCTGATACTGATTTCACTGTTTCATAGCTGGCTTTAAGAAAAAGCTTCAAAAGTGAATTCTTGTCTTCAACTTTTATTGTGTACATGACTGTATAACTGTGCACCTGCATGAATAGTGACGCCAAAAGACTGTCGGAGTTGTGGTCTGTTTTTCCTTTGCACAGCTTCCTGTAGTGGTCTGTTCTCTTCCTTGTTTCCCCTCTCCGTCTGTCTCTCCTGCCTAAGTGGATCTCTCCAAGGTCTTCTCAATATACCCTTTGTGCTGTTTTGGACACTTCACTATAAACCAATTTACTTAAAGCAACTGTCAAACATCTCACCTTGGGAAGAGACAAGTGTGGCAGAGAAAAGGATGAAAAGATGTAAAGAAGTAGAAGGAGAGTGAGAGAGAGAGCAGTGAGAAAAAGAGTGCAAAAGAAGAGAGTGAACATATCAGGAAATGAAAAAGAGAAATAAATGAGCGGGTTGCAGGTTTTATGTGAGCACATTTCATGTGTGTGTGGTGTGTGGTGTGTGCTGCGTGTGCCCAGGCATCATTTAGCGTGGGTGCGTTGTTCGCCTGGTCCGCATTTCCCACAAGGCCATGCATGAACGGGCAAGCGGCTGGTCCCCAGGGACGATGACAACGGCAGTTCCATTGTTGCCACGGTGATATATTGCCAGGAAACCCCTGGGGGCAGGAACCACTTATTTAGACATCAAATTAAGGCTAAAGACACACACACACACAAGCACACCACATAATAGGTGCACACATACAAGATGCCTCCTCAAGCACACATACACACAAGCTTATTTAGAGGCATTCATGCACAAACACACACACACCACACTAAAATAACAAAGACTTGCCACTACCTTACACAAACTCTCACATGCACTCAAGACAACACATAAATCCACACACACACAGTAAGGATGGAGACACACTGCGGAGACAAATCTGAGAATCTGTGGTCTGTGCTTATTTTTTCTTTGTGGTCACAAAACACAAACATACACACTTAAAAAATCTAAACACATGCACGTGCTATCATAACATTAGATAATGGCTTTCCTAAGGAGCGTGTCTGTCTGCTGATAGGTTGTAGGTGAAACAATGAGGACTGAAATTATTTCTAATATAATAATTATAATTACATTATAATCCTAGAAATACTTCTTATCCAAGTGATTGATCTGTTAAAATTATGGAACTATATCAATCAATTAACAGTATCAACTGAATCATCGAAATCTGATGACAAAGAGAGGGAGATATCAATCAAGTACTTGTACTGCAGTGGAAGAAGGTAAATTAGTACATTTACTTAGTTGTAATTACAATTTTGAGGTACTTCAGCGTTACTTGAATATTCCCATTGTCTGTACATTTCAGAGGCAAATATTATATGTTTTACTCAACTACATTATTTGATACTTTCAGTTACTGCTTAAGATAAGAGAAGATAAACTTCATTCATGCCCTTCAGAAGCTACCCAGCGGTATATGAATTAAAATTTTCTGCACCTTGTGTGATTTACACATTAACACATAATTATAATACAATTATATAATATATATTATACATTATTATGAAAAGGACTATTCCTTTATATGTATAATATATATGTATAATGAATGCTTTTGTTTTTGCTATGTAGAGTATGTATATTTATTTCTATTTTGATTCTTTATTTTTATTATTTTGTACTTTTACTTTTCTGAATGCAGGACTTTTACTTGTAACTGCCTACTTTAAAGATCGCGTGTGTATGCTTTATAGGAATGTATTGGCAGAATATGACAGAATCATTGCACTTGTGCTTTCTTAGAATGAACCATTTAGTCCTCTATTTTGCACAGCAATGTTTCTACAGAAGCCCAAAACAGACAAACCAAACCTGGCCATAGATACAGCCTTTTACCTTTTTGTTTTTTGGAAGTTTCAGTGGAAGTTGGGACAAGGTGTTTGCAAGCTCACCACTAGATGCCACTAAATCCTACATACTGGGCCTTAAGGTAAAATTATTCCTGTGCAGTGGCTTTTAAAGAACTGGATGGACCATGTTCATTCATTTGTTGCCGTAAATGTTTCTCATCAGGTGCATACAGGTCCATGGCACACATGAGCTGCATTCAAATAATATCAGCTATTTTTCATGTCTTTTTCTGGACTGTCTCTGTCCTTTCCATTTTGTGTCCTGTGGAATTTGTGCCCTGCCGTGGTTTTGTCCTTCCACATACCTGTGAAAAACCTAACTTTCTTTCTACACTGTGACAGCACCACGGTCGACACTTGTTACATACTGTAGTTGAAACTTTTTAATAGTAGTTTGACAAGTTATTTATTATAGAAGACAAGAGACATGGCCAGGCCAGGACTCCAGTGACACAAGACAGGACACAGTAGTCACTCTCCATTAGAGGTGAAACAGGAATAAATCTGTCCACCTGCCTTATCTGGTCCTGCTTATTTTTTTATGTCCCCACTCCAGTTCTTCTTAACAAGAAACCAGGTATGTGTTAGGACATGTACAAAGTGAGTTGCTCTGCTCATGTTCATTACTCTGGTTTGAACAGACTCATGAACAGCCACTAGTCTCCTTAAGGAGTGGGCAGTGGTGACAAGGAGAGCGCCATCTCCTTTCTGAACCATCTCTGCTCACAATCATCAGACATTATGTTTTTGTTTGTTTGTTTGTTTGTTTTTTTTTTTGTCTGCAGTTCCCAGTGACTATCAGTCTCAACTCAGTACTATTTCATATTCCATCTCATGCTCATGTTTCTAGAAAATAATTAAAAATCACTTTACTCTAATGTTTAACTTCTTTACTCAGCCTCCGCTCTTATCAAGAATAGTCTTCTGCTTCTCTCCTAGTTCCTTTTTATTTTCTTTTTAGTGTTTCTCCATGTAAAATAAGCCAGGCATGACCTTTGTGCCTAACCTAACCTCAAAGAGCCAACACTTGGTCAGCCTATGTCTTTAATTCAGTAGCAGTGTGACAATATTTAATTACTGTGCAGTTAAGGGTGCAATGGCTTTTTTGTATCTTGCATCAAAAAAGGAATAATTTTTTTCAGTCTCTCCTCATCTCAATTTTCCAAATTCCCTTCCTCCATCCATTGTATGTTCCTCTCGCCTTTACTCAGCTGCCAATTGCTTCTTCTGACTTTGTGATACTAGTTCTACTAGTTAGATACTATTAGGTTATTCTACCTCCCTTTAGATATGTATTAAAATATTTCCATGTGTCCATTTTTCTTTCCATGAATGCATCCTTTCATTTCTCCATCATTACGTCCAGTCAAACAAGATTCTCCCTCAGCATCACGTGCAGAAGTGACTTACAGATGAGACGCACTGAGTGGTGTCAGATGTAAGGTGGTTGTAATTTAATGAGCAATAGCAGATTTGTCAAAGAGGATTTGGGCACAACGGTTTACAACCATGAATTTAATGATAACTGGGTCCATAAAGATTTTAGCATTTGCAAAAGGCCCACAGTGATTTATTTTCAGTGTAAAGTGACTTAGTGAAAACTACAGGAGTGCACTCAAGTGCAGATCTCTGCCAGGCAACCCCAAAGAGAATATTTGGATGTAACATATTTGCAATCACCAACACTGTGATTGATTTAGTCATAATTAGCCCATGAATTATTGAATTGCATGGCCAAAAACATGTTTTGTGAGGTCACAGTGACCTCCTCGCAGCAGCTGATCCTTGAGTCCAGGCAGATGTTTGTACCAAATTTGAAGAAATTCCCTCCAAAAGTGGGATGGACTTGAGGTTACAGTGACCTTTGATCACCAAAATCAAATCACTTCATTCTTGACTTCAAGTGGTTATTTGTGCAAAGTTTGAAGACATTCCCTCAAGGCATTATTGAGATGTCACATGCAAGAACGGGATGACCCAATAACATGATGCCTCCGGCCATGGCTGTCGCCTGTATGGAGGCATAAATAAAGTTTTTTTGAGAATCACAAAGGTCCTTCAGCATACAGTCATGGATGAGCAGTAGTATGCAAGATTAGCTGTGGTCAAGTCTGTTGGTCGGGCACACATGCACACAAACAAATGCAAGTGATTGCATGATCCCCTCCAGATGGCTCTGCTGGCAGACATAATACACAAAACACGAGTAGTGGCCATTTTACTATGCTACAAGCTCTTAGGCCGCTTACAGTATGCTGCAAAGTATTTTAGTTTTGACTTATGACTCAACTAGCAAAGTGTCAACACTGAAAAGATTTAGTTGTAACAGCCAGGGAAAACATTAACATAAACATCCTTTACTGACTTGGTGTCTTAGTCCTACTTACATGATCTGTCACATATTTTCACACAGTATCACACTTTCAAAAGCTTATTTTCAATCCAAAGATTTTCAGACTTCTCAGCATCTTACTATTACCACGTTGTCCAAAAGCTTTTCTAACCATGAACACGAAAAAATGCCTAATGGCACAATCACTTGTCATAAAAAACAAAATACACCTTTATTCTAACATAGAATAAAAGCAAATAGAAACATAACCGTAGCAGTCCACCTATATTTCACTATTCAAAATATACATAAACTTAAATATTAGAACTCATGTAACATGATAACAACATAAACCTTTTCACCAAACAAAGGTATGTGCTTTAACTTGAGCTTTTACTGTAGTTTGTTATTGCTGCCTGTTGTAATAAACATGTTGTAAGAACCACTAAAGACAATAGGCCAGGATGCATATTAAATGGTAATAAGAGTAATGGAAAGAAAAGCTTACAGATGAATGATAGCACGCAACAAAAACACAGGATGGTGAATTTTCTGGAAATTTCTCCTTCAGTCTGCTCTTGTTCCTCCCTCTGTTTGATCATGTTCATCAGTAAAACACACTCATCTGGAGTGACTTGAGTAATTCCCAGTAGATGTCTTCCCTGAAGTTGAAAATGAAAATTACACCCCCAGGCCACTGCAGTCCCAGTGAGTTTTAAATTACAATTTAATAACAGGTTTGGACTGTTTAATAATCAGGAATAAATTTGCTGCAGAAAAGTTAGCCATTTATGGCAATTATAGCAACACTGTTACTACTACTACTACATTTCTGGATTATTTGTATACCTTTTGCATATATGTATAAAGTTAGAACAGCTTGGGAGGAAGAGATGAATTATGGGGGAACTCTGGGCTCAGCATTGCACTTGATATTACAGAGGAGAATGAAGAGGTTATTCTGATGTGACTTGAGAGGAGAGTGGGAAGGCGATAGGATATTAGAGGCATGTGCGGTAAATTGACTGTGAAGGTGAGTGAGTGAGGTGAGGAGGTGCATAGTGGGTGATACACCCAACTGCGAGCGCACTGATTGGATAATTGGATGACTGGACCTCACCAGCATTTCCCTGCCTGGAGAGAAAAGTAGAAAGGGAGAACTGAGTGGAAGAATGTGCAGCCCTGTGAGGTCAGAAGAATAAGATAGTATAAGATTGTTTCCCACAGAAAATTCATTTTGAGGCAAATCTTTTGGATGTCTGCCCGTCCTGTAAGAGGGATCCCTCCTCTGCTGCTCTTCCTGAGGTTTCTTCCTTTTCTGAATCAGGGGTCAAAGATTAGAGGGCTGATCATTATTACATTTTGCTCATATTCTTACATAAAAGGAAGCTCATATTTTCTCTCCTCAGGTCCAACATGTATATAGATATGTATGTATATACTAATCTGTAGTACATCTCTACAACAGTCAATCCGCATCTGGGTTAACACATCTAACAGTGTTACGAATATAACTTCACCTCTCCCGTTTAAAGGTAGAATACAGTATGTTTGCCGCACAAAGTTGGCTCCTCCTCCTCGGCTCAACAAACGAGAAAGAAGCAGAGAGAATTAGCACATAAATTAAGCCAAAGTGATCCTCAGTCTGCTCTGCCCATGTGTATAAATGTGTGTTTATCTACCTGTGCAGCTCTCACAGACAGAGAGCATTACAGAGAGACACAGACAGCGATGTAACGTTTTTATAAACAGACCTGCATGCTGTTATTGGCTGGGGACTACACACCACTGCACAAAAGCTTAAGACCAGAAACATCCCAAACACAGCAACATGTGAGAAAATAAGAAAATACAGACAGAGTGCAGGGTCTGTCCAGATACAAACACCACCACACACTTCTAGTGGGTCATAAGTGATGATGATGTTCATATAAGCCTATACATAGATCTTTTTTAAAGAAAATATTGCATAGTATGCCTTTAATAATGAGCACATGTAACATGGTTAAAACTCAAAAAAGACACTACAGATTTATTTCACCATCAATATAAATAGGTTTGACAAAATTACCGTATTGAACTTTCACACTAATATATAGATAAAGTAAATGAAGTGATAAAATTCATTCATTCTAGACTGTTAATAAAGTGCATTAAAAGAAACCATGATAATGTTTAAAGTATCTGCTGACAATTAGCAGAGGTTGAAGAACTTTCACACATCTGCAGCACTTTTTTTATAAACTGAAGGTGACAATTATATTGTTGTAAACTTCTGGCATATGCTGGCAGAATTAATTGTATTTTGGCTCATGTTACAGACATTGAACTTTGTATGGGTGACACTATATTAACTATCAATTATTTAATTGTGCATGAGGAGAAACAATTGAGGAGAAACAGTCTCTTCACCTTCTCTAAGTGGATTTTCTCTACAATTTTTCATTTTATTTGAAACGTATTCAATTAAACCCTATAATGCAGCTAATGATATCCTGTTTGTGCCTCCCGAAGCAACACACTCGACAACGCAGGCGCCAAACTTTGAAGTCACATCTGTCATTCCTGATGCTCACACAGTTAGAGCTCTTCAGTCTGCAGAGCAGTGGTAACATGAGCATTTTAAATAACCGCAGGTCTACAAAAGCACTTCCTTTCCTCGATGATATAAGCATTTTCAGTCTGAGTATCCTCGACCTGTCATTGCTTAAGCCACACTATAAAGAATTACTTGAAGAATGCTGCAGGGAATTTAAATTGCAAATTTAAGATGCAAAGTTCTAATCTTGACTCCTATTAGCAGAGTACATGTGGAGACTAGATCTGAAACTTGACTTGGGACGAAAACCATTCATTAAAGAGTTCTGCAGAGTTCCTTAATCATTAAAGTGCCTTCATGTGTACATGTATATATCCATGCTTGTATGCAGTATGTCTGCAGGTACATTTGATTGAATATGCATCCTTACATGTGTTTTTATGAGACTGAGTTGCAGTTTCTGCTTCATTTTCTGCATAAATGTGCATTCGTGTGTGCCCTTATGTATGACTCAGCATAGAAGCGTGTGTGTGTGTGTGTGTGTGTGTGTGTGTGTGTGTGTGTGTGTGTGTGTGTGTGTGTGTGTGTGTGTGTGTGTGTGTGTGTGTGTGCTGTGATTGCCCATTTGAAGCAGTGGCCAGAGCTGAGCAGGTCTATCAGGGCTTGGCTGATTCAGCACTCGACAGCACAGAGAGAGAATTAAGGGCTGGACACACGCACGCACACACACACACACAAAACACACACATACACACACACAAAAGTCCTACTGCCAACTCACCCTACAGAATGCATGCTCGTACGGACGCTATCTCAGTCTTCACACACACCTAGACACACATGATTAAAGAAACTGCACACACTCTTTACACTCACACGCAGGCAGACACTACACTACACAAGCACACACACACACACCCTCCCTTCTGGAGCATACACCTAATGGAAATAGGATTAGATGTAGCACTAGTTATTACAGGAAAGTGGTGTGTAGTTCTTTGCTCACACAGGTCGCACTGTCCTCACTGACATGTTGTGTGCCAGTATGTGTGTTTGTGAGAGAGAAGCACGTGTGTGTATAGGTGTGTGTGTGTCCCTGCAGTCTGTTGTATGTCCTTGTGCAGGTATAAATGCTACTGACTACAATATGTGCATGTATAGATTTGTGTTCAGAGAACTTGATTTCCACGGTCTGTCATAGCTGTTTCTCCACAAGAAAGCAAATTAATGTCTGGCTGCATCATTATGAGAAATTTAATTTTCTGCTCTGTGAGTACTTAGAATTTAACTTACCTTTTGAATGTTATTTTGTTATGAAACAAACAAGAACCAACCAACACATTTTCAATACTGAATTCATGCAATGTTCAATTATATGCTGATATAAAAGCATTTACGTGTCTTATATTATCACTGCTGACAGTGTGTTCCTGAACCTTAAAACAGCAAAACCAAACTTTTATTCTGCAGTACAAAAGTTTTCTGCAAAAGACTTGCCACTTTACAATTCACACTATGATATTTTGTATTTTTGTGTAGTTTTTATGTGTGTGAACGAATTGTAAGTATGTTTAGGGGGGCCACAACCAGCAGTGATGTAGTGCTGAACTATAGTGTGCATTATTACAACATGCACTTCAAGTAAAAGAGCATGTGAGCAGTGAGAGCAAAGTCATTTGTCCCGCATAGTGCAGTTCTCTTTAAGGCACACAGTGCAAGTTTACGTCTTTGCTTCGTGTGGCGTTCCGCTTTGGTGATCTTTGACTGACAAAGATGCAGCCTCAACAAGACTTGTGTGTGGTGTTCGGCTTGGCAGGCGATGGTCACTCCCCTGCATTCATCACACAGGTGTACAGACTGACACAGCGGTACAGTCTTTACATGCCTGCACAGTCCTGGGAA
The DNA here is from genome assembly GCA_034769285.1 of Lutjanus argentimaculatus. Lineage (NCBI taxonomy): Eukaryota > Metazoa > Chordata > Actinopteri > Lutjaniformes > Lutjanidae > Lutjanus > Lutjanus argentimaculatus. Next base: position 27,617,734 of record JAWZSL010000017.1, on the reverse strand, counting down.
TGAATCTTGCCTGTGTAGGGCTTTTACGTAGCAGAGTTTGGCCCAAAAAGATTACATATTTTGGCTGAACACTCATATAAAAATGTAGAATCTCGTAAGACGCACATTTGACACAGTCAGTATCATATAGTCTATGATGCTCCTGCCTATCATTTAAATGCATCATATGTGAAAACAGTTGCTAGGGGTCTTTCTCACATTAAAACAATAACAAAAGATGTAGTTTAATGCTGTTGTGAAGTGGTGTGGGATCATGAGAGTATTATCTTCATTTTAAAACAGCCACCGTAGCCGATGAAAATCTATCTGACATGACTCAGGCAGAAATCATGTTTATGGATGAGGTAATATTAAAGTCTTAATCATGTTACATTTAGTCGCATTCACACCTTCCTCCGTCACTTTCTGACATATCCGACATATCCTGTGCTGTCCCAGAAGGTGTAACAACTAACAACTATAGCTAGCAGAAACAGGTAAGGCAGAAGAGAAACTCACCGCTATCCCTGTAGTATTGGATATTGTTCTGACCTTCTCCCACATGGCACTTTCAAACACTGGTTTAGTAAACCATTTTGGACTAAACTGTAAATGTACACAGAACTTACAGTGCATAACATGCATTGCCCTACACTCAGCAAATATATAATATAACAATGTCTTGCATTTTTAGGCATTTTTCGTTCCAAAATGTTACATATTATAGCTTTACAGCACTGAGTTTTGTTGTTTTTGGGGTTTTTTTTGTTTGTTTGTTTGTTTGTTTGTTTGTTTTTTAGAAGAATCAACTCATTTAACCATAGTGAAAAATAAGCCCTATAGTTGTATATGACAAGGTTACATGTTACCTTGGCTAACATATCGGATGCTGTGATAGTCAGATATAATAAGACTTTGGTTGGACTGCTACTTATAGGCAATGACAAGCTATAAACAAAAAATCAGATCCTGCTCAAAATAGGATTCTTCATTATTCCGCAATATTTCAAAGCATAGAGAACAGTCAGCATGACCATCAAGGCCACAGGTTTTATTCTAAAAAGGCACTGCTGCAGTTGCCCACACATTTACACTTAGATGAAAGGCATACTAACAGTTTAACATATTTGTTTGTGCCATATATTTACTATAATCATGTACACACACTTGCATGATCTATGCAAGCTGCTTCATATCGGCAAGAAGCATTGATTTGTCTATACATGTACTTAAATATGCAGCGAAGGCAGGCACACACACACACACACACACAACACACACAGAAGAGGCCTAATGATCAAACTCTGTGGTTTGTGACAGCACTGTCTGCCTCATTGGGAGGGGCAGCTTCAGTGTGTGCCTATGTGGGTGTTTGGGCTTCTAGTTACCTATGCATATATTTGTGTTTAAGTGTGGAAATCCCGCAGTGTGTGTATGTACTGAAGATGTTGGTGTGTGTGTGTGTGTGTGTTTGTGTGTTTATCGTTACTTAAGAAAGATGTTTGTGTATCAAAACCTGTGTGTAGGTGCTCAGTGTGTGTGTGTGTGGGGTGGTGTGTGTGTGTGTGTGTTTGTTAAGTGTCCCACGGGGATAATGTGATGAAGCCTGTGGTGTGATGTGTGATGTAAACAGGGATCATTAGCATAGCGACAGCCACTAGCATTCACACTGTGTCTACACCACCTGGGAGCTGATAAACACACACACACACACACACACACACTCACAAGAAGAATGTGCATAAAGATATGCACCTGAAAAGTAATACAGAGTCACTGCATGTACAATATAAGTAAACAAAACCAGACCTACACACATACACACACGCACACATATTACATTACACATAACATACATTCAATCCCATCTCATCCCATCCTGGAGCATCCCCCTTGTATCTTTATGGAAATTGACTGCAGACAAGGATTGGCTTTTTATGTCTGATTTATGTTGCCGCTGTTTGTGTGTGTGTGTGCGTGTGTGTGTGTGTGTGTGTGTGTGTGTGTGTGTGTGTGTGTGTGTGTGTGTGTGTGTGTGTGTGTGTGTGTGTGTGTGTGTGTGTAAACTGAGCCCAGACAAGGATTGCGTTTTTATGCCTGTTTTATTGGACAGCCTCTATTGCTGTCAGGACCGGGTAAAGAGAACAGAGGAGACATGAGAGAATGAAGGAAGAGGAGAGGAGAGGAGAGGAGAGGAAAGGAGAGGAAGGAAAGGAAAGGAAAGGAAAGGAAGGAAAGGAACGGAAAGGAACGGAAAGGCAAGGAAAGGAAAAGGAAAGGAAAGGAAAGGAAAAGGTGTTAAGAGGTGAGTCAAAGAAGGGAGATTAAAGTGGAAAAGGAGGAAGAAGAAAGGAGGTGGCTTAGGAGAGAGAAAGGAGTGGATGAGGCAAAATACTTAGAGAGAATAGGTGGCAAAAGGAAAGATGGAGAAGCGTAGACATTAAGAGAGCATTAAAGGAATAAATGAAAAAAGATGTTGAAAAAGAGGGAGGAAGGCAAAGACAGCAAGTGAGAATAAAGATGAGCAAAGTAAAGGAAAAATGAGGAAGAGAAGGTGAACAATACCAAAAAGAGAATGCAGACAATGACTAGGTTTACAAGCATAAAATATTCATTTTTTTTGCTACTAGTCCCAAACAGACAATATTCCTTCTAAGCTGTTTACATGGCTAATGAAAATGAATATTCCACTAAATATCCATCCAGCTGTGCATACTTTCTTGGGCACAGATCCCATGAATTTGTCCCCCTCAAGAAATTATTATAATGTAATAAAATATAATATTATTATATTAGTATTATATAAACAAATTAGATAATTGATAATATATATGCTGACTCAACTTGTGAAATAATTAACACATAGAGACAACACTTTTTGAAGGTTTTGTTTATACAGATTTATTGTTGCTTCATAGTATCTCTATTATCCAAGTCTTTCATAATGTTTAAAACTAGGGGTGTTTCTCCTTCTGACCAGAAATGTGGGCTTTTCTTTTGTGCATGCATCTCTACCCAACCTTACAGGCTACTGGTTTGTTTACAATGTACAAAGCTGACTGTAAACAGGCAAGTCTTGCAAACTGTGGTTAAAAACCCCAATTGACCCCTCCTAAGTCCCGCCCCTTTTTGCTCTGTACTCCAACTTGGCAGCTCGGTCAACTTTCTTCTTCTTCTGTATTAAAAGAGACAGACAGGCTCACATCTTAATTGAGCTAATCTTAGCAAAATGCTAGCGAACTAGCTGGCTAATGATAGTAATACACTGGCTTAGTTTGTTGACATTGCCTAATTCAAGATGTGAATATATGTTGCTTTTACAGTTCCCCCACCAACATCAGATGAACCTGGCACATAGCATTGCTTAAAAAAACAGGAAAGAAGAACGTTATACAAGGTACCAGCTTTGCTCAAACTGTCAACTGGAGCACAGAGCGAAAAGGTGCAGGATTTAGGAAGGGTCAGTGGAGCCACGTATTCTGAATGCACTGTATACATGTCCACAGAGTGCTTCTAAAACCTGAATGATGTCAACATGCCCCACATGTCTTAACTGGAAAATGCTCCATTCAGAATAAGGTCTATTTGAGAAGTAGAATATGCCATTTACAAGACCCATAGCAATTTTGAAATACAGTCGTATTCTGAAAAATACTGCATGTGTGCATGTAAACGTAGTCAATGAGGAGAGGAAAAGACAGGGAGAGAGAAGGATGAAAGCACGTGGAGGGGGAGAGGAAATAAAAGAGGTATTCGGGTGATCAATCCTCGCCTGCTCACAGGAGCTGCCCATTTTTCAACCCCTTGTTTAGCAACCTGTGGCGCTACACAGTGGAACTCAACACACTGCGTTCTTGAATGACCCCTCCACCCTCCACCAACCAGCAACCACCCAATGCCTCAGGAAAGCATTGTGTGTGTGTGTGTGTGTGTGTGTGTGTGTGTGTGTGTGTGTGTGTGTGTGTGTGTGTGGTGTGTGTTTGCCTGAAAGACGGAGAGGCATGAGAGCACCTTCCCCTCTGCTGTTTGATATTCTGCTTCCCGAAATACAGACCGATCCGTCTCTGCTGTCACACACTTACAGACACAGTTACAAGCGTGCTGTATGCAGACACACACACACACACTTCCTGGATGGGTCTGGATGGTTGGAGGAGAGGAAGTGAGAGGATAGAAATTTAAGATGAAGAAGAAACAGGGAGGTAAAGAGAAGTACAAAGGTGAAGAGGAAGATTACAGAGAGAAAGAAGAAACAAAGGACAAAGAGAAGGAAGACATGAGGAGAACGAGGACAAAAAGAAAGGGGATGTAGGACAAGAGGGGAGTGAAGAGAGGAAAGGATCTGAGCAGAAGGTGAAGAGGATGTGAAGAGGAGAAACGCAATCCAGTGTGATTGATAGGCAATCTGCACATCTGTGTCAGCCACACCATCCTTACCAGATAGAAAACAAGGGATTTTTCTTCCTCTTCTCTCCCTTATTTCTCTCATTTTTCTTGTTTCCACTCGCTCGTCACTGTTTTATCATTATATCCTCTCTGTCTCTCCAGAGTAAGAGGCGTTAATTTGCTTCAGTTGATTGCTTTGGAGCATTTCATAGAGCAAACATACTCATCATAACTCTCCTCTTCCACTTCTCTCCCCTGACTCCTCTTTCCTTCTCATCCCCTTTTCTTCTCCCTCCAGTCTCTTTTTCTCTTTTTGCATAATTTCCAATTTCCCCCCTCATCTGAAAAAATCAACAGCAGCCACTGACTATCTACTCACATTTATGTCTCTAGTGCTCCTCACTTACTCTTTTTCTTTTTTTAATTATGGTTTGAATTATTTAGTGGCACAAAGTAAACAATATCTTCAGAAGCAGAGTACAAAACAATTTCAAGACTCAACTATAAATTATATGAAGTGCAATAAAGCATCAGCTCTAACCGGTTAACAATAATGTTATGTTATCAGCAAGTAATTTAAACCTCCAATAACTGATTTTTTTGGTCACTTGGGGAAGTGAAAACAAGTTGTGAATACAACACTGACATATCACCTTTTAAGCTGACACGGCAAACTTTATGGAGCAATATTGTAATTCATCTGGAGTTGTGTTTCTGCCTGATCATTCTAACGCTAATATTCACACCAGTGAGGGAGATAACTGGCTCTTTAGCTGCTAAATCCTCCACTATGTCCGCCAGCTAGTCTCCAACTGTGTCTGTCTGCTGTATTATCAGGTAGTATTGTGGGTCTTAAGAGCTTTTTGTTAGTTGTTACAGTTCTGTAAGTTCAATTTATTAGTTAACAATAATAAGCAACAAAGAATATGTCTGCCTGGAAGCAGAGAAGAACACCCTTTTCAAGCGGTCTTGGTCCACTTCCAAGAAGACTCTGCTGAGGCTCAGTTGTGGTCTGAAAGCAAACAAACCAACCACAGGATTTTATGGATTTTAAGGATTTTATGATAGCAGATGATTTCAAAAGCTAAATTACTATAAATCCAACTGCTGATTGTGAAATCTCTTCAGGAAGCGACATTATGGTTGATCTTTATAAGCCATGTATGTATTTATGCAAATTATTTTTACCCATTGTATGCACATAAGTGTTAAAAGTCATATGGCAGAACACACTGAAAAGCTGGTGATCCAAAGATTCTCTTGGTCAGATATAATGTCTTGCTCATTTTGTATGTTATGGATCTTAATTGTTTAATCTTTATTTTTCTGGATCCCAGTAAACATGCAGACACAAACTCTGATCTCGTCCTGTGCGTAGTTTGCAGGTCTGTTGAGATTTATTAGGCTTTATTATAATAATAATAATTCCTTATTCATTATTAGTGAGAATAATTTTAGAGACACACATGCCTGAGCTATTTATTTCAATATTTACTCATTTTCTGACAGAAAATATTTGCTAGTTACACTTTACTAATCCACACTCCTGTGTGGAAAAACAAACAAACTTATACATTAATTTTTAGATCAGTCTGGCCATTGGCACACAGACAGGCACAAGTTCATTTGCTATTTTGCAAACATGGGGAAAATGACAACTGTGCCAGTGTAAAATAGCAATGCCACTTGCGTCACCTGTGCCATCTTCTGTGTGCCAGGTGTAAAATAGGGCCCAAAACATTTAATATTGGATAATTCTGAAAAAGCGTTCATGACAAAGTTTCTGATGTTTCAAGATTCTTGCCATAATATCTGAGCATAGCAACTACTGTGTGGTTAAGGTGTGGGAAAGATTGTGGTTACAGGATAAAAAAATATAAAAAATAAAGTGCAGGCCTATCACGAGATGCAAAAGTCCAGTCCCCCACACCAAGTCTGACTTATTAACCCCCTGAACCAACCAATTTGAACATTATTCAGTGGGTCACTGGGCCAAGCTGGTTGAGACTGTACTCACCACAAAAACAACAGCAGTTTGTTTGTTCAAGCATTTAATATGTCGTGTTTATGTTTTCCTGGCAAGAAACCTCTTGTTTGCTGAGAGTAAACAGACCTCTCTAAGTAGCACAGATGGGAGTAGCTTAATATTGCTACACCATCACGAAACATCTCAGGGAGGATGCTGGGGTGTGTGTTTGGATTAACTGAAGCATGATTTTTCTTTGGTTTCTCTTCACCACGAGAGGGATGTTTTCCTAACTTTAAAGGGAGAGTTTGGATATTCATTTTTATCAATAGCCAGTGTATTATCTACAGTAGATGACGTTCGAAACACTCCCAGTTTGGAGAAGCAGAGAGGAGCACCAGCAAGGACGCTAAGCATCGTGTTGCTGTGGACAGGGTCAGTAGCGAAACGTATTTTAGCCACCTGAAAAAGATCCGTTAGTGTGTCATTGTGTTATTGTCTGGCTTTCGTGAAACCCAACTAGGCTTTTAAAGCAGAGAAGCCAAACATAAAACAAACAAATCGAGGCAATGGTAGACCAGCAGCTCCCATGTTCTGTGAGGTAAAATTACAAATTTTTCCAAGTCTTGTTGCTGTCTGACAGGAAGGTAAAGTGGTGAAAATATTCTAAATATAGCATACTCTTAAACTGACATTCATTTTTTTAGGTGGCTAAAATAAGTTTTGCAGCTGACCCTGTTCACAGCAGTTAATTGCTTAGGATTCTACACCGTTCTCCTGCTGCTCCCCCAAACTGATGGCAATCTACTCCAGATAACACACTGACTATCAATAAGTACGTCACACAATCTCACTTCAAAAAACCTGAACTATCCTTTTAACCATGAACGCACTTCTTCACATTAACAAAATCTGTTACCTAAACGTTTTTTAAGAATTTTCTCTGGCGTTTTGGCCTTTATTAGAGAGAGAGAGCTGACAGCAAAAGAGGAGAGAAAGAGGGAGGGGATAACATGCCCAGATCAGATTAAAATAGATTAAAATAGATAAGATTAAAATTTATTCATTTTATTTTATTTATTTGTTTATTTGATAGAGAGAGTGCATATTAATGAACTTAATGAAAGTACAAGGTAAACATGGCAGATTATGCAGCAAGAATAGAAACTTACAGTTCATCAGCTGGCATTTAAATGTTACAACCACAAAACAAGTGCATCATAAAAAGATTTTGTGAAGATGACTGCATTCATGAGGCATGTCAGATTCAAGTCTCAGCACTTGTGACATGTGTGAATTATGATACACGTTAACAAATCTTTATGGGGATTTTTAAGGAGTTGATTGTGCTTCTTCCTCTTCCTTTTTACTGTTAAGTACATGTCAGAAACATAAATGCATCACCCCCTGTGTGTCACACAAGTTTTCCCGGGAAAATCAGCAAAATGTCAAAGCTTTCACAGCGTAGCACACAGTAGGTTGTTACACTGCTGAGTATATTCACATTCTATGTGACAGCAGAAAGTAACAAAACTAATAACATTTGATGTTATAAAAATGCCCCACTTACGTAAACATATTTAAAGAATTAAATATATCTCCTTGTATGTCTTCCTGTTCTTATGAATATCACCCAGTGGAGATTTATTCTGACCCTGACAAAGAAGCATTTTTTGATACATTGAATAAAAGATAGATTTGCATAATGGCCACTGTTATGCAGCAGCATCCTGTTATTGAAGCACTCTTTTGACAGACAGGGACAAAAGGAAGCTGGAGAGATGTGGGGAGAGGAGAGGAGAGGAGAGGAGAGGAGAGGAGAGGAGAGGAGAGGAGAGGAGAGCAGAGCTGGAGTGGAGGAGAGGCGGCATAGAAAGAGGTTGGAACGACAGGGTAACAGGAGGGGGAAATGTATGGATAGATAAAGGATGAGGGCAAGAGCAGATGAGTTAAAGAAGAGAGGGGTGGGAGAGGAAAAGAGGAGCTGGAGAGCAAACGAGACGACACGCAGGAGTGTAGACTACGAGACGAGAGAGGAAACAGTGAGGAAAAGAAGAAAAAGGATGAGAAAAGACCAAATATATCTAAGGCGCTCTCCAGAGATGCAATTTTTCATTTTTGTGACTCATCTGTCATTATGACAATCATACAGTCAGTCATGTGTAGAATTTCCTTGGGGTTCATTTCTGGAAAAAGCAAAACACAAATGAAAAAAAATCCTTAAAAAAACATTGTCTTCAGTAACTTTGTGACTTTTCTGTTCAATACCCAATGCAGATAAATTGGTTTCAGGAATCCAAACATAAAAAGCATTGTTAATTTTAATGTTGTCATAATCTTGACCTGTCCTAGGCAAAAAGTCCCAAATAATTTCTCCCAAAAAACTCATTTTATACCATTTGGCCCACAACAAATGCTATTTGTCGCTCCTACAGTTAGGTGAATAGAATAAAGATTTTAGAGTAACACAGTAACAACAAATTAACAATATTTTTTTCAGACAAACGTAGGGTTTTGGGATTTAAAATTCAGATATTAATCCTGAAAAAACAAATGTTACAAATGAAAGAGAACAAATACCCACCAGCTGCACCATTTGCAGAGTTTAAAATGTAGCTTTTCTGCTACTTCTTCACTTTATTAGAGTGAACTTCAGATCCTTTTGTCTGAAATGCCCTCATATCTTTTTACTAATATTTGGTGGAGCCTTATAAAACTTTTGTCTGTTAACATCCTCTTGGTCTGTCATTATCAGAAAAACGATGGGCCCTGCTAGTTAAACACAGGTCAATAAAAATCCATCAGTCGAACAAAGATGAATGTAATTTGAAGAAAGATGAGGTTAAACAGAGAATAAAATGACTAAATGAAATTTGTCCAAAGGGATCCTTTCTTTTGCGAATTATCATGGAGAGACGGTCATTCATTTTCCTTAACGAGAAACGTCAGAAAGAAGTCCAACACAGTAGACACAGAGTACACACAAAGCCGTACCCAGTAAGAAGTTTTTTATCTACTGTTCAAATTAACATCCAGCTTGTACGAGGTGTAAAACATTTGAGAGTTACAAAAGAACAATCAAAGCACAAACTTGAACACACAAGCACTAGAGAAACCACATACACACAATTAAAGTATGTGACAAAATTTCACCTGTGTGTCTGTGAGGTTTTTCAAAAGGATGAGCTTTTCAGAGACACCAATTTCTTCACTCACACTCAATTTGCCAAATGTTAGTGAAGCTGTAAAGGTTCACACCCAGGCTCAGTTGTAGTGTTTGACTGCCCTCTCCGGTGGAAAGTAGAGCTGAAACAGTTAATTACTAAGTTGAGCTACATTAAATGGATCTGCAGTATTTCTTAAAATATTTTAGGCATTTCTCTGTGCTGGGTCTTGAGTCATGGGAGACTGCCACAGTGACAGCAACCTTTCTAAGGATGTTGCACCCTCAGCACAGAAACTTCAGAATAAAAGTACTCAACCAAGTGAAACATAAACAGCAAAAAAACAAAACAATCTTGCAGTCATATGATGGTATCACAAAAATAAGGATAAAAGGTAAATTGTTGGGAGGCCAAAACATCCTCATTTGATGATTTTTTTTATTTATTTATTTTTTTTATTTATTTTTTTTTACTACCCACTTCCATGCTGCACCCATGTTGACCAGTTGAGCTGTCCAGACAGACTGCAGCCGGCTCGCAATCTGCAGCGACAGTTTCGGCATCTGTTCAATTTATTCTACACACCACGAGTGAATCTAGCAAAAAACATTAATCTCTATAATCTATTTTATAAATGATATATAATGTATGATCTGATTCTGATAAATAATAAAATATTCATCCCATGCTTTCCAAGTCTTTTGATGTCTCTGACCCTCTCCCAATACTCACCAACCCTCACTAACAATTTTCATCACCCTCTACCTATTTCTTCTCAAGATCACAGTTCTCCCAATTTATGACAAATTGTCACACCTTTTGTTCCTTTTCATTATCACAACCTTTTTTTCTGGCACTGCACAGTGTGTATTAACTCTACAACTCCAAAGGTCTAATATTCCCACACTGACAACAATACAGCTAAAATTAACTGGACTCTCTGAAAAGAAGAATTCCTGTTTCTTAAGAAAACTTTTAAAGGAAGGGGCATGCATTTTGTAAAATGTGCCACATCAGTTTTCTTTTAGGGGCAGGTCAAAAAATAAATGAATGGTAAAAAGCTGATTAATATTATTTTATGCCAAAGATGTACCCGAGTTCATCTCAGAGGGGTGACTTATATTCTCTCTTAAGAATGAAAAGTCAAAGTATTGAAAGTATTTAATATAAGTAAGGAACGCAAGCAATCATGTAAGAAATCATCGATTATGTTTTAGAGGGAGTAGACGTACTGTGAGCCTGGCCGTGTTCAATTTAGCAGTTTGTTAATGGAGCACAGCAGTGTGCCCTGAATCCACGCAGAACCTTCTGCTAAACTAACATTAGTTTTAAAGGAATCAACATACATATAGAATCAGTCAACTTATGTAAGTGATATTTGCCAAGACAGACACTGTGGGATGGTGTGTTTTCAGGTGTCTTTTGTGTTTTTTCTGCAAATCTTTAATCCACATGGTGCTCGTCTTAACAGGGAGCGAAACTCTCAGCCTGACTTTTGGTTTGAATACAAGAGAAAAGTGTCCACAGACAGGTCGTCTCTTCTCTTCCTTTTTTTTTCCTTCTCCACCTGACAGGCTGCTGGTGAAGATGGAGCACTTTGCTAGATTTATTTAAGATGGTTAGTTATTGTGATCCAATTAGGTTGTCCACCCTAACAGAGCCAATTATTTTGTCTCGTCTTTATTAGTTAGAGCATATTGAACAGAGATTTGGTCATAATTTTTGTTGTCATTATTTTTTTATTATTTACGTCGTTGTCACAGTTTAGTTATGAAATAAAAGGACATCAACAAGTACTTAATTAAGTTTTATTGACAAAATTGATTCTGACACACCCACATAGTCCTTTTGACTTCATAACTCATAAGGTTAAATGAACTTCTGCTGTGCACAGCCAGGCTACTACTCACGAACTGATGAGAATTGATGCCTGCTGTGTGTCCCCCGGTGTCATACTTATGTCACACATGCCTTTGCTGATGGATGCGGTTGGTGCAGTGCTCTGTTGCACCTGTAATCACACCCACCAGTGATGTCACAGTGTACTGACATGTCCCGAGGTACAATCATACATCACTGCAGCAAGAGGTAAAGTTAAACCACTTGAGGTCAGAAAAAAAAACAGAGTTTTGTTTTGGTTTTGAGTAGGTGTTGCTTGTTGAATTGATCTTTAAAGATGTAATCAGTGAATGTTCTGTCCTGGGCTGTGTTTGGGGGACAAGTCATAGTACCCATAGTATTATGCTTAAAGTTATGCATGGGCCTGACATTTTGGCCCAATCCTGACAGCTAAAAAAGCCATTATTTTAACGTCAGAACTCTCTCACACACACATTCTCTCTGTCTCTATAAGAACAAAGCATTTTTCTCTATTTTCTCCTCGCTTTAACTCTGCTGACAAAATCTATTGTTCAATATTTCTGTTTTCTGACAGATCATTGTGACCATTCCAACACACATATATGAAGAAAAGAGCTAGTCAGAGCGAGCTCATATGTGGAAAAACATAATTAGTGTTCTTGCTCTCTCTCACACACACACACACACGTGCATGCACCCACACACACACACATCTTGACATTGATGTCTCTGAAATAGGACACAGTTCACTTAGCTGTAACAGTAATCAGCCATTAGCTTTTCTCCCTGGGGTTTCCACCTTCAGATGCCTTGAGATGCAGGGGCTGAACTCCACCAAGTGTATGTGTGTGTGTGCAGCGTAAAACTGTATGTTTGTGTGCATCCGTGTCTCTCCTACTTATGTGGGCATGTATAGCATGCATGCTAACCTTGAAATTGCTCTGACATGATCACTTTATACAGGTGTATTTAACGCCAGCACATGCTTTTCTTTCTCTGTCCCTCCTCCTTTCGTCTCTGTTTACATTCACCCCCTCACATTTCTTTTCTAGCTCCCTTCTCCTCTTGAATAAGTCTTTCTCTCATTTAATAGTCCTCTTGTCCATCTACCCTGGTCTCTTCAGCTGCTGTTGACACTTATATCTGCCTGTCTACATCTCTTTTCTTCCCTGTGTATTACCGTTTATGTCAGCCTCTCTCACACCTCTGCCTCTTCCTCTTCACTTTCGTTGCCTCTCCATCTCTCAATGTCACTCTGTGACATTGTCATGAATTGGCAGTTTCTTTTTTTTCTCACTTGCTTGCTGCTAATTCAATTAACAAGATGCCATCTCCCCAATTAAGCTTTCCAATTACCGCTCCGCTCTTGGTCCGAATGAGAGTTGTCCCTCCGTTTGGTGAAGGTTTTTCTTTGTGCTGGATGTTGAATTGAAATGGACTTGCAGCCTGTGTGATAAGACCTGCTCATCATCATCAAAAAAAGAGAAACTATTTAAAAAAAAAATGTTCGCAGCTCACTCACTCTGATTGCTCTTGCTCATTACTGTTTGGGCGGTAATAGTGGGTTTGGTTCCACTTTACTCTGACCTCATTCAGATGTACCATCCTGTGCATTAACACATAATGCAGTAAAAGTGCTTAAAGAAAATCTCAGACTCCGAAAAAATTGTACAAGTTTAATCACGTGACTCCTGTGAGGTGGAAGAGAGCTGCTCTCTCTCGCTGTATCCAGTTCTCCTTAATATATCCTCAGTGAGTGAGCTGCCATTTTGGCTCTCTTTCTTGTTTTACAACTAAACAGTCACTAAAATATGTTTCTGCAAACATTTTTAGCGAGATAGGCAATGTAGTAACATAATCTTGATCCGTATTTGATCAGCGCTGTCTATTTTGACAGTTTGATCAGAGTTTAGTGAGCAGTGTGTGTTCAGAGCACACTCCCCCCCTCAATTTTAGTGCGTAAATGAAGCTTGCATTTGTTTGGGTCTGAGATTGCTTCTAGGGTAAATGTTGTATACAGCATCTTCAAAGTATCAAAAGTAAAGGTACTCTTGCAGAAAATTTACCTTATTCAGATTTTGACCATTTTTTGTTGCTGTTAAATATTAGATTGTTTTACTTCCTCCTCAAAATTGTATTTAAAGGCGTAATATGCAACATTTTCCTAAATAAACTGTCAGTCAGTTATAAGAGATTTATGACCTACTAGAAGTGTTTGGAGATGGCTGTATCTGCAGAGGCCCTGCCCTCTGCCTGTATTTCCTTATTTTGTCATTAGTTTGCTGTGCTCGGGACACTTTACCAACCAAAAATGTCAATATTTGATGTCGTGGGAATGAGACTTTTAACAATCAACTATCTGTCTGGTGCATATACAAATAGCTCGGAAAAATATTATTGATTTTGCATTTAAGAATAGTACTTGAGTAAATTTACATTTACTTACGTAAAACTTTATGTATATTCCTTTGTCTGCCACATCTCTTACCTCTCTAAGCTGTGTTGCAGCAGCTTGCATGATTTGCCAAAGTTACAAGCACTGTGTTTATTTACAGCAGTCTATAGAATTTATGCTGTACTAATCATTATTCAGAAAGTGGAGTAGCTCAAACTGAGGTAAAGGCAGCTGATCAATAGGGAGCCAGAGAGCTGTTATCACTCATTCACATAAACTGATAATTAATTAGGACTACATGTCATCGCCACAAATGCACCATGGGACTGGGCACTGTTGCTGTTGTTATTTTGGGCGAGGTGAGACAGCGTCTACCCTTCAACCTTGATTATCTTTGGTGTTTGTCAGAGTAACATTGTAGAAACCAGCAGCAGGTGCAGAGAGCTGATTAGGATCTGGCACAGTCACATGATGATGACTCATCGAAACACATGCGAGAAGACGAGGAGGAAGAGGAAGTGGAGGGCAGGACCAAATCATCAGCTTCTCCCTGTATCTCTCCCGATCTCTCTCATGACTTTGTCAAAAGGCACACAGATTAAGAAAAACAGCACTAATTAAAACTTTTGTATAAAACTGAATCTAATTGAGCAGGCTGATTAAGTAGCTTTTCAGATGTTCGCAAGGCCATCGATGTGCCAGAGCTACGAGCAGGGGTAAAAACTGCATCAGCTCGGATTGGATCTGAGGTTGTCAAAACACGGTCCAATTAAAAAAGTTAATTCATTAAAACTTGCTGGACTTGTAGACAGACCTGCAAGATGACTGATTTATCTGATGTTTATTTCAGCACGGCTCCCATTCTGTTTTTTTTTTTTTTTTTTCTGAGCAGCTCCGTGTCCTTGCTCTTTCAGGAAGGGATAAGAAATGCTGTACTTCTCAGCAAGTTAATGTGCGGTCTAATTAAAATGTTAAGAACATACTGGGCTCGCAGACATGTAAGATTACATAACTGCTTAGTTGTGCAGCAGCAGCCATTTCGGTCCCCTTGAAGCACATATCAGATCTCTCTGACAGGATTGCTGCAGAAGGGCCTTTATTGAATTTTATGCAGGAGTGCAAAAATTGAATACGGCGAGAAAGATTAAACCAACAAATTATTTCTTCAATGGTCTGACTGCTGATGTGCGAGTGAGAGATAATTGTTTAACAATTTTCTCAGGTTTGTCGAGCCATAGCGGTTTGCATCTGCAGTTCAAAAGTTCAAGTCTACCTTAATTATTACTTAGTTTTAGTGAAGACCTAAGCTTTCACACAAACAGTAGCTTCGTTCCTACACAGAGATTAGTTGTTTACACTTAGTACCGCCAAGTGAGACTGTTGCAGCTAACTGAACCAACTGACAAAGCTAGCTAGCAGCTTAGGCTGCTAATATATAACCTGTTTGGATTAAAGAGAAACAAAGTTATTATGGAATGGGGCCAAAAATGCTGTTTTAAAAAGATGTAAACATGAAAGATTTTAAAGGCAAATGTCTAAAATGAATAGACCTATATCATATATTTTGTTGAGTTGTGTACTTAAATTATCCAAAATGTTTCCATCAATTCAAACGCAGAGGAATCTGATAATTATTCAAGGTTTCATTTGGTTGCCTGTCAGTGGCATCATATCCCCCTTTTTTTGAGAGAATGCTTGTGGTGGAAATTACACACTGTAGTATACCTCAAATTACAAAACATCATGCCAACAACATTACGCTAAATGACCAAACAGCATCATTAAGGTTAGTATAAGTGGACATTTCCCTTTTATTTTAAACCACATGAATACTTCTAACTCTAAACATATGTTTCTCCATGTATTCTGAATTCAACTATTTCTTCACATGTAGCATGGCCAGTCTAGCAGTGTATGTAAATTGCATGCTAAGCACAACACACACAGAGGTACAGCTTCATGAGAGGCCAGAGCCTGCTTACTTCTATATATCTGTATGTGTGAACACAGCGTAACGGTGTCTGTCTGCTCATTGGTGCTGAGCAGGTAGCGCACACTGGGTTTTAGAGCTTTCTTACTGAAAACAGCAGCCTGTTGTGGCTGAACACAACATTATGAGAGCAGTGAGAGTGAACTAAAACTGTAAGTTGCAAGCCAGACAGCTGAACAATGTCCCAAAACTTGCTATACAGATCCATGAAATCTGAGGGGTGCTACAGATTCAAGTGATAATTCTCATAGGTTCATTGAGTGACCCCTTTCACATTGTCAGTTCAAAGATTGTTACAGCAGAAACCTCTTAGTGATCATGTATGTATGTCCAGGTCAAAATCAATCACACAAAAAACAAATTATTATAACCAAAGTAATTTGTTTTTTTTCTCAAGCAGATTGCCATCTGATGTATCTGATGATATTTGTGTTGTACTGTCTCTGGTTGTTTGAGAAGACTATACAAGGTAACCTGCAAAAGAACAAGTTTAATTGCTGCGTCTCAATAGCTCGTTTATGGTAGTTTGTCATAAGCTACTACGTTTTTCATTTTGCCATTTAAATGCACAGCACCAGCCTTAGGTCACTGGCTGGAAGCAGACTGGTTAACACGGGGCTTTTTTTTTCTTTGTCCATTGTTTCATAAAAATATGGTCGCTGCAAATATTTATGCCAGCTAGTTTCTAAGAAATTAACACTTTTAACGAGTGGTGTCCATTAAAAAAGTATTTGAGTTAATCAAAAAAATAGGCTTTGATTAGCCATGATTAATTAGCAGTTTAAAAGACTACTATTTATTTGTATTTTGAGGGGGGATAAAATACATGTATGGTGTTGGAATAAAGAAATGTTTACTTTTTTTTGTACTTTATTTTACACATCTGCTTAGTTTTGATGATTTCTGAATTAGAATCTCTTAATTCGCTGAGCAACAAAATCCATAATAAACTGCAAACTTAATTAGCAGACAACCACATCAAGTACAGTTACAAAGTAACTTCTGCTACAAAGTGCATGTAAATTTTTGTAAAATAACATTTCACCCAAAATGATTAGGTTTATGGCTTAATAAGAACAGGAGCAGAGGGAACTTGTGTCAAAATGACACCTGTGTGTGTCAGTCACCACTGTTGTGGACGTGCCTCTAAGCTGAAAAAACGGTCCAGAATTTTTAGGTGCCTCATCATTAGACTGACTAAAAAACAGTCTCAGGAAGTGATTGGCATTACCCACAACATCAATAATGAACTGCAAACTTAATTAGCAGACCGCATGAAGAGCATTGACAAAATAACTTCTGCTACAGAGTGAATGTCAGCAGCATGTCTGTAAATTGTAAAGTAAAATTTTACTGAAATAAGTTCTACCCTGAGTAGGCTGAACAGTAAAATGAATTCTCCTCTTCACCCCTCAACCCCCAGGCAGGTAAACACCTGTGGTGGAGGACTACAGGAAGATGTAGTGGTCAAACTTAGTAATACACAAACTATAAATACTAATTTATTTACATGGTGCAATCCAGTGTAGGTATTTAAAGATTATTTGGAGACTATTTATACACAGATGACGTGTGTATGCAGCTTTATTCACACTTGATTACTTGTGTACACGTTATGTAAAAGATAATTATGTTTTACTGTCTTTTCATTGTGTAAACTACCCTGACAGCTTAATATCAAGTATAAAAAAACATCCTGAGAAATCTTTTTAATGAGGTTTCTTTTAATACCACATTTTAAAGACCCAGAACTATAAAGCCTCTATTATTGATGTATGAGAAATGTAGGAGAAGTTAAAGAGTAAGTAATAAAAGTAAATTGGGGTTTTCTTTGTATTTTTAAGACTATATGCATAGTGTTGTTCTCTACAGACTAATGGGATTGACTGGATAATGACAACAATAATCAGCACACCTCAATGAGTAAACTAATGAACAAACGATCTCTGGATTAGCGCTTTTACCTCCTGCCGGGCCCACCGATACTAAAACGAAATGCTCTTGTGCTACAGTGCCATGAATTACTCTGGATTGGAGCGTTCACCACCAGATGGCATCGATATGTTCATATATGACAGACTACAGCAGATGGAGAGAGAAGCAGGCAAGACGACATACTGTAGGAGACAGGGAATGGCAGAGTGGAACAGATGGGGAGAATTACTCAGAGGAGAACGAAAGGATTTCAGAGTAAAGAAAATAAAGTGTATGTACAGAGAGGAGGGAATGTGGAGGGTCATGTGAGAAATCTTTTCAAGTCCAGTGCTGTTACGGTATACGAGGCGATTCAGAGGAAGCCCAGAGAGAGCCAACCTTTTTACTTTAAAATTCAAATCCCACAAAGTTCCAGTTCTATGAACAAACTGGAGTTATTCCAGTCTATGAAATACTGTTTTTCTTCATTAGTCTGTGGTTTTAAGCATCACATTGTATCATTTTATGAAACAATCCTTTTTGCTTATAGCTTAGCAACATATAAATGAAAAATGCTGTTTTGAGGATTGAATCTTGCAATAAACAAGTTTGTTCAAGTGAATGAACATGTCATCAAACTCACTGCTCACTCATGTATTGCTGTATGTAATTTTCATAGAAAAGGGTACTAAGATTTATTTTCCCTCCAAAATCTGCTACTGTGTTACTGTGCTATATTGTCTTCCTCAAAGGAGCAATATGTAAGAATTGCACGTCCAAAAATGAGGTCTGCAGTCCAAATAGCAAGTTGGAGCCATAGACGGTATATTTAATAGGTTGAAATATGTTAAAATTCTATTTGATATTCAATCTATGGTTGGAGCGAGTTTGAGTTCAGTGACTGTCTGCCTTACTGCCAGCATAACCCAATGTATCGCTCAATGTAACCATTATAAACGTCGACTCCTTATAGTAGATTATTAAAGATTTGTTACAATTCATGAAGACGTAAGATTCAGCATTAATTTGAACTGTAATTAATGTTAAAAGGGCAAACAATAACACAAGCTACAGAGCAGAACAGAAATTTCAAAGGAGGACACTGTGGCTGTACTGTCATACCATGTTCCCTTAGTCCCTGATAACATATCACAGTCATTTCATGATTTATTGCAGTAACTATATTACAGATTCATCCTGTTAATATTACTACATTAAGCCAAAAAGTGCACTGCTCAACCCTGAAGTTGAAATATTTGACCTTTTTAAGTTTATCTTTCATTTAGGCATGAATTCTTACAGCCTCATAATCCTTGTCTTTCACAGTGAATCCAGTCATCAGGCATTTTCTCCATCCTTTTTCAGCCCAATGTCTTTGGTGACCCACGCATGCTAAACACATCATCTCAGGAAGACAACAGAAAAAAAGAAAGTGGAATTTGAAGCCTAGCTCAGAGGAAACTGGTGAGCTCTGTCTCTTTTTCTTGGCACGTGTGCTGGTTTTGAGGATTAAAGTTGAACACTGGATGCTCAGGTGTGTGTGTGTGTGTGTGTGTGTGTGTGTACACCCGCACACACAGAGCTGCTGGAAGTGTAGTTTGGCAGTGGGGGAGCTAGCCGTGGTGCTGAACAGCCGAGCTCTGCCTGATTGTCTCTGTCCATGGTGCTGAAGCCCGGTGGTGAAAATAGAGGATTTTTGCCCTCAGATGAGTTTGTCAGACTGCTTTTCCTCAGCCTACAAATCTCACAGAGCCAGTTGGTGCCATGCCATAGCCAAAGCCAGGTGCATCAGGTAGTGACTGATCTCACCAAGGTTTTATAATGCCTACAGTATTTCTTGGTTTTCATTGTGGTGCCAACTGTTGGCAAAGTGCAGGACTTTGACACCTCAAATTGTGCTTCACATCCTGAGTTCACCAAGCGATTAGGTTGCAGCTACAAAAGCATTCTGGGTTGAGGTGAGGGAAAAACCGTGGTTGTGGTTTCGGTTAAATGTTACAAAATACATTGACTCTTGTACTTTTGGCTTTTCATTATTTCACTATTTTTCCATTTGTTTCCCTAAACTTGACCAAGTGTTGTTGAGTTCCTGAATATAACCATAAAAAAATGATGCTTTAGTTGCTATGAGCAGATGTGGTTGCTACAACAAAGAAAATATGTTGTTTGTCCACATTTTGCAACAAATCAGCAAATATGTTCACTCGTAATGTGACTTCATAATGTTCATTGAAAAAATTTAATTCAGGCGGCATTACATTTCACAATAAAACACATTTGCTGTCACAAATTGGTAGTATATAAACATGATTTCTCAGACACAGGGTTGGTTTTTAATTTGGTTTAAAGCTTTCTCCTACTTTATTAAAACTTATTTGTTTGAATGATGATGTGTTGGTTCATGTTACACAAGTATGTTGCCACTTTGGCCAAGCTTGTTTGCAACAAAAGGAGATATTGATTTCAAGAGATAACCATGTTGAAATAAAAGTTTTATTAACCTTAAAATAAGTATCATCCAGGATTCACCTTACACAAGAGGAAAAGTGTAGGCCTCCTGGCTCCAAACTACTATACGGCATCCTCAAATAAAAAGTGTGACCCTTCCCCATTAAGCATATAGTGAACACTGATGTTTGTTTGTTTGTTTTTGTGTATAAATGCTGATTTTTCCAGCCTCTCCCCATACTGTCAATCATCTCTATCTAGACATTAACAATCGTGTGCAACTGTTTTTCTACATCCCTTTGATGTTTTGCACTTCAGTTACACTAACTGGTTATGGACAAAAATGATTGAATGAAAAATCAAAAGTAACATGTTTATGTTTGCCCTCCCCTCTTTCGTTTAGAAAATCAAATTTCAACTATAAATCAACTGGGCACTGGATTTCCGTTTTCTCAAAAATTTAACGGATAAGTGTGGTCTTTAATTTCCAAAATGAAATGTGAAAAACCTGGCATCTCCTGTGACAAAATAATTGCTGGGATGAAAGTGAAGCAGGGATGGGCTATTATTAAAGTTATTAAGACATTTTCCCAGAAAATACTTATTTTTGCCTTTAGACCAAATGTGTTTAGAAGAATTAAACAAGTCACATTTACTGACTCATTTTGTCCATTTTACAGATGTTTGCAGTTCTGTTCTTGTGCAATTATCAGAGAGAAAACCCTGATGTCTTGCTGTACATAAGACATAATGTAAAGTCTTTTTTTCTGATCTGTAGCTCCACATCTTTTCTTTTTAGTTTTCATTTTCCACATACAGCAGAGTCATCGGTCCAAATGCAATTCATTCTGCAATTTTATTCATTAAAGTTTATCCTGCCACATATACTTTACGATTTGGTTTTATAAGAATATGATGGAGATGTCCTCATCTCTCTCATATTTTACAGAACAATCAGTCCATTTCATGTTAGGCTGAGAAAATACATTTTTCCTTTTATTGGTCTTCAGTGTATGAAATGAGCTTGGAAAGTAATTTTTTGTCTCTCTTGCTCCTCTGCTATCTGATCTTGATAGAAACAGTAGGAGGATGAATCAGACATTGCCCATTGTCATTTAGGCATTTTTTTATCAGCTGAGTTTGCAATAAGAAATCCACTATTCTGTATCCCTAAAAATCTCTTTCCTCATTCCTCTGACTTTACGGCATTTTGATATTAAGGAAAATGTGACATGTACACCATTTAAGATTGATGAAAGATTAGATACATAGTGATGAATACATAGCCAGTGCTTGATGTTCATGCTGAAACCTCACAATACTAAATTACAAAAAGTTTTAAGAGATGTGTTTATGAAAATAAACTGAACCAAATAAACCTCATCAACACTTCCATCCAGCCAAGGTATTAATCTTCTCTATTAATCTTTTCCAAGACAAAAATCAGTGTGCTAATCAACAAGGACAGGAGAAACACATAATTCAAACAAGGTATTGACATGCTTGACATTCTGATTAGCTGATATGTGTCATAATATGCTGAGCATTTCCTATGTTTTGACATGAACCCAACCTAAATGTCCCCAAATGTTTATTTGTAAATGTGTTTCCAGCCACCTGTTTTTATCCACACTTTATGCACATTTGCACATTAAACAAATGACTAGAAACAAAATATAGCAAAACATTTTTTTATACTTGCCTGAGATGGAAATTGGTGTGTCTATAAAAGCAAAATGTGACAAAATACAGTGGAAACAGACTTAGTGAATGAAATATGACATAAATGCAACATGTGGCTTTAATGCCATCATACTGTTGTTCTCTTTTCTTCTGTAATGGTTTAATGCCATCTTACTGGAGAATTCGTGGTGTGAGGAAATGTGCATTTATTTCTTCATTGCATTACATTCATTGCATTTTCTTTCACCAATTTCCCATTTTCCATGGGTTTAAAATTTGTCCTTCAGTTGGATAGACGCTGAAAACACAATTTAAGAGTAGCACAAGTAGTAGAAGTGGTGGTAGAGTGCCAGTAGAGAATAGTCACAAAGTTAAACTGACTAGTTAGCTAACACTAACTAATAAACTGAGGGTTTATACAGGTGCTGGAAATACTTTGAAACACTTGAATTTTAATGTAGTGTATTCAAGGTTTGAAAAGTACTTGGATTTTGGATAAAGTGCTTGAAACTACTTGAAACTGTAATTGTGTGAGTGACTGTGTGTGTGATCAATGGGCCTGCTTCTTGTCCAGAGCTAATTCTGAATCCTATTGGACTGATCAACAACTGCCTCAGTTTGAAGTCTTGTTTCAGCTCAGGACATCGTATGTCGGGGTCATGTTAATGCTGACAGAACTTTGTAAATCTCTGCGGGTTGCATCTGGCAGTTGTGGTGACATTGCAGTAGGTGTTTCATCATCGTTTGCCTGGCAGGGATCTGCACGCAACTGAGTGCACCCTTCTAGCTGCTCATGAATTCAAATATTCTTTTTCTTATTTTGCCCTTAAAAAGTTACATATTCTTAAATTAGTTCAAAATGTGAGCTTTACAGAGCATGCAGAACAGCACAGGTGACGAGTTAGACTTCAGAAAGTTGGACAGAGCTAGAATCGTGTAAGGTGACCAAATGTCATGAACCACTAAGAATGATGAACATGTAACATATCTCCCACTAACAGAAACAAACTAGTAAACCAAAACTACTCCGAGAGATACCAATCAGGCGCAGTCTGTATACCTGAGAAAAGACCTAATGGTAGAGCAGAGGCAGAGCAGGTTGTAGACTAATCGGACGATCTGGAATTCAATCCCCAGCTCCTCCATTTGACACTGAACCCCAAACTGCCCCTGACAGCTGTGCCATCACTGTGTGAGTGTGTGTGTTCGTAAATGTGCATTAGTTTCTTCCTCTGATGAGCAGTTGGCATCTTGCTGCAGCCTCTGCCATCAGTGTGTGAATGTGTGTGTGAGTGGGTAAATGCTGACATGTAATGTGTAGCACTTTGAGCAGTCGGAAGACTAGAAAGGCGCTATATAGATGCAGCCCATTTGAGTGAAAACACCTGTACTGGTGAACCATGGGAGTGCAGGGCCTTTGACAAAGGCTTAAGACTCCAATCATGGCCCATCACCCATCTGCCATGTCTCCTACCAAAGATGTTTTCTAAACAGTGCCTTAAAAACACTATGAACATCTGATTATCTGTTCTGGTATAAGTGCTGGTCTTTCTTTGTACCTTTCACAAGCCTTTTTCATCTTCCTTCTCATCATTTGAAGTGCCATGAAAAGGCCAGGTCATGAGTGCTTGGAATATGAGGCTCTCTGTAGGTAAGGGGGCTTAAGAAGCTGCCTCCTCTCAGAGGCATGTCGAGTTGTATACGAGCCGGTCTGGACCGCTCATAACATTAGCGGCGGGAATCCTGGGCTGCTAATACTGTCACACTGAGAGAGAAAGTCAAGCAGGGAAAGAGGGAGACAGAGGTGTGAGTGTGTGTGTGTGAGTGTGTGTGTGTGTGTGTGCTGTGTGTGTGTGTGTGTGTGTGTGTGTGTGTGTGTGTGCGCGTGCTGCAGTTAAATTACAGCAAGATATACCTCATTGGTTGATGGTGACATTCAGGGAATCGTGGAGGGAAGCATTGACATGTGAGTGTTTAAGTGTGTGAATACACACTCATGATTGTAGTTTAGAGGGTTTTGTGAACAATATTCTCCATGTGTTGATAATATAAACAGTCACAGCAGGCATTACTTCTACTTGTGTGTGTGAGTGTGTTAAATCCTTAATATAATCACACTGTGGTAGTCGTGCACACACAGAGAGCACATGCAGAGAAATACACAGAGGGGTCTGTGGGATGAATTAGATGCCGGCATGTGTAATTTACACATTCTGCAGGTCAATATTTTCCTGTTTTGATTTTATAAGCCACTGAGATTAATTTATTTATTTTATGCGGATACATTTTGTTTGTAGAAGCCTTTTCTATTTGCATTTTTGCCCTCTTGCTGTTCTGATATTGAGAAAGTGAAAAAGTATATTTATTTTTTTCCTCTTCACCTGTTTGCCTTATAGAAACCTCTGGTGTTTACCGTTACAGGGTACTGGTTTTGTTTTTGCTTACAGTCACTTTTGTTTACCCTCTGGCTCCCAATGCGCTGCAATACAGTTCAAAAGGGTATAAATTGGAATTGAAACACTGTTGGCGGTGTTCAGTTTGAGTGTTTTACTGGTCTATCCTACAGATCACTCTGGACCGCATGCTTACTGAAATACCACTGCACTTTTCTTCCATGCACCAAAAGAAATATTTAAAGTGAGGTTTTTGAGCCATCAGTGATATAGTCTGGTAACTAGTGGGTTAAACGTTTGTTGATTAGTTAGTTGAAGAGAATAGCATTTTGTGTTAATTATGAAAAAATTCCCCATATTTAACTTAAGTTTAAATGCATGAAGAGGAGCTTTTACAAAGACTGTACAAAAAATTGAAACCACATTAGTCGAACATATTAGACCGTATTTGTCAAGTTGTGTCAGAGGATTTGTTCACATGTAAAGGATCCAAATGGCAACTGAACTAAACTTGACTGCATTTCAAATAAATCTTCTTCTCAGTGAATCATTCAGTTTTCTGCTGTTTCTGTTTGGTTTGGTCATCTCTGAAATTTGTCCCTTTAAGAGGTGAAATGTATAGTGTGGGAAATGGATTTTTGGGGGGAACTGATTTATTTTTTCCACTTATACAAAAGGCACTTATTCAACCAATAAGAGCAGAAGATAAACTGCTGTCAATATCTCCTTTAATTAACATAAAGCTTAAATACAAATCAAATAAAAATCAGACACAAGACTTAAGCATCTATAGCCATTCTGCAAGCATGGAGCTAAATGCTAATAACAGCATGCTAACATGATCAAAATGACAATACTAACATGCAGATGTTTACAGTACAATTGAGGCTGATGGGAATGTCATATGTTTGCAAGTATGAGGTCATAAACAAGAGTATTCAGCAAAAGTTAAGTGATGATGACGCTGGATGAAAAGTGAGAAGATCACCCAAGTTTCTGGCTTTCATTCTTTGGGGTGCATGAATGTCTTTACCAACTTTTATGACATTTAGAGCCAGGCACTAATATTTTCAAGCAGTGTCCACAGGCCACCAAGCTCCTAAATTTGGTTGCCAATGTACATAAAAAAAAAAACAATATAGAGAAGGCAATTTAATGCACGTAAACTCAGCATTCTTTAACTGCAACACTTGAAAAATGAGTTTGACTTTTTGGCCAGGTGAGGAAACTAGCGACACACATAATGGACATACATTACGACCTTGGATGTGTCAAAATCTAGCCACTTGAACTCCTGTTTCCATTCACGCCTAAGTTTTTGTTGCCGTTTCATTTTTACATAGACCGCCTTTTGTTTTTCTCGTTCTTCTGTGAGGATCATGTTAGCTGAGCGGCAACAAGTACTTTTCAGTGTTTTCCAAGAATGTTGAATTTTTTGTGGCCACTGGCCAACAGGTCATGGTTAATGTCGAACCCTGACAAACATGAACCTCGTGGTAGTGCTGCAAAAAAAAAAAATCAGGGGATCCCCAATGAGAGTAGGCTTCATCATCCAAGAACCATGAATATCTTTACTGAATTTCCTGGCTGTCCATATAATAGCTATTGAGTCTCTCAGGTTCTCTGCTGGAAAACAGCAGTGGTGGGTGAAATGGAGCATGAGATCAACAGGCAGAGCCCTATATTGATTTTGTTTTGGTCACAACGCTGCACCAAGTCTGACCAGCCTCCAGCCCGGAGTCATTAGGCCTCAACAGAAGAACCCCTGAAGATAATACTTAAAAAGGTCACTGGTTCAATTACTGGCTACACTGGTTCTCCAGGCTGAGCTCTTAAGATGTACTATCTCCTCTCCTTTTGCTCATCAAGTTGGGTCTTAATGTAAAACGTTAACATTTACATACATGTGCTGCCAATTACTGTCAAGAGTCGCCAGCTTTTGAAGAGGTGTTGGAGCTGGATCGCCTGCTTGATTTGTTACCATGGAGACATATAAGGAATAGAAGGTCAGTATCATGGATGAATGGGAAGAGAGAACGTGAGGGAGTGTGATCTAGTGGCAATCTCCGATCTGAGTTAATGTTACATACCAGTTCCTGACACATGCTGCAATGTTGGGTCTGTGGGTGCATGGGTTCATGGGAGTTGGATCAAGTGGTTCAGATCTTTTATTCTGGTCAGAAATTTTGTCCTTAAAGGGAAAATTGCATTCAGAGTGCTTTACTATAACATCTAAATACAAAAACACCCTACAAAGTACACAATAAAAAAAACACTCACTTACATATTACAAGCCATATACAATCATCAGGAGGTAATAGTTCAACATGGTGCAATATAAAGTCACTTATCAGTGCAACATACACAGCACTTACACAGGGATAAGATGCTACTTCATTTCATGTGCAAATTAGGCAATCTAAATGCAGTGAGGACAGAATGAGACGCTGCTTCTGTTGTACGTTTGGTAGCAGATTTTATACAAAAGGCCTCATCACTTTTATCCAACCACCTTATTCCAACCAGCGTCAGCTACTCACAGTTTTCCTCTCTGACAATACGTGTGTAGAAAAACACACACAAGCACCTGCCTGTCTATAGACACACACACGCACACACATGCACACACCAGTCTTCCTTTGTAAGACTAATATTTTAAAAGAGGAGTCAAACTTTGAGTAGGTGAGGCCCCCTTTTTTGACAATCACATTTGAAAATGTTACGAAAATTAAAGTGTCACATAAAGGGTCTCATTCAAAATGCCACAGATCCATTAATCTGAAAACTTTTGGAATAAAAGAACGTAGTTGTTGTAACATAAAAAAGGTAAGAAAGTAACCAGAATATGCTGAGATTTAATAGCATATTTTTAAATAGTACACGTGTTTCCAGTTGTGCATTGTATTGTATATAACGTAGGAAAACACACAAAATTTATGGAACTAACACACTTGAGTAAGATGATTTTTTCTAAGGGTTAATACTTGATACACAGCATTTGTATTTGTGTCGTGGCAGTTAATATTGTTATGTAAATATGCTTATGTGGGTTTCTTGTCTATAGAAACATAATGATGAGTCATTTTTTCATAAAGTTATTAAGGACTCAAAAATCCAGAACAATACAAAAATAATACAAAGATATAATACAGCCAGACTGCTGTTAAGCCCTTATGTCAAGAATAAATCAAGCTTTAGTGAACCTCATTGTTCGTCAGACAGTAAACATCCACAGTATTATGTGAGAAAAGACTGAAATATTTCTGATGAATTTTAGGAACCACTTGTTTGTTGGTTTTGTGTGTCCCTGAACTATCGAATTTCTCTGTCCCTTAGTTCCATCACCGTTTTCAAATTTGTTCTGCAACTATAGCAATGAAATGATTTCATATAAGCTGTGGTTTAAATGAGGCAGTTGTCGCTCGTTGGCTATGCTGCTGCCAAGTCACCAGAGTGTAATTACCAGGCGCAGCAGGGAATGTCGTTTCATTTTGAAACACACTTTAGACAAATCTGCATTCCAGTAAAATGGAGATACCTCAAGTGTTGGAGGAAATTGTCATTAAGTGTGCGTCTAAATAGATCCAAAGGTTTCAACATGTGCCTGCGGGGGAAATGGAATTTGGAAAGGCTGAGAAGTTCCTGTTAGAGATATTTGAAAAGTAGCCATTGCAGAGCAGGAGAGAGAGAAAAATTAGAGAAAAGTGAAAGAGAAGAAAAAGTGAGTGCAGTGAGTCTGACAGAAAGTGAGAGGAGAACAAATAGAAAGGGAGAACAGAGAAAATTATAGTTGAAATAATAAAAGAGAAAGAAAAAATGGCCATCTCTCCACGCAACATCCTCTCACCGCCTTCAACTGTCGGAGTGATGAGGTGTTTGTGGCCTTGAGATGCAGCTGAGTCAGTTGTTGAGCATTTTCTTAATTAACTAGTGGAAAAACACACACACACACACACATACACACACATACACACACTCACATTAAGATACAAATTAGAAATGCACACATACCAACTGAAATATACACCAAAACAGAGGACATGCACCTGTTTAGACATTCATAACCACGTTGTTGATGCACCATGCATTCAACACACAAGCACTCAAACACACATGCAAAGCAATTCATCCTATATTCATGTGCAATAGACCGCTAAGTTTCAGCTCAGTGAAATCATCAGATATTTTGGGTGTAATTCGTCCTCTGATACCGGATTGACTACAGAGGAAGTGAAACAAACAATGGATGGAGGGATAGATGGATCCCAACAACCTGTCTTAACAACAACAGTGCACCAACATTGACTTAGCTGATCACTGAAAACTACTATTTGAAGACAATTAAGTATGATTTAGCATTATAAAAGTGAATGGCACCTAAAATAAGTCACATATGTTTTCTTAGGTGACAAAGCGTCGTCTCGTCATGCAGTGACAAAGTCTGCATAGGGAGGAGTTCAAGGTTGATAAATGGGTCGACAAGAAATCTAACCCTTAACCTGCTTCCATCTGACAGTCAACTGTGGCTTTATTCAAGCATCACCACAACAGTTTTCTATCCATGGCCATGTTTTTATTATTTTAACCATGATGATAAACTTTCTCTAACCTTAATGAAACAGTGATTTTATCCCAAACCCCTATTATCTTTCGCTGAACCTAACCAAGTCATTTTTGGTGTGAGTTGCCAAGTTTTGGAGGGGTCAGCCTTAGAGATATCTGCCTTCATTTGAATATAATTCAAGAACACCTCAAGAACACCTTGCTCAGGAGGTGAGCTGGCACCTCTCTATGCTACCAGTCCACACTCTGCACTTTGGTCCAAGATGGAATTGACCCAGCCACCTCTAGTTTATATTCAAGAGACGGCAGACATCTCTACCTCTGATATCTCACGGCTTTCAGCCTTTCCCGGGGAGGAGAGTTGATTAGGCCAGGTGAGGCCATGCCGTATTCTACATTTACAGGAACTAATCCATGTGAGCTGGCCAACTCATGTACTGTAGAATCACTGTGCATTTGACGAGAAGTAATTTTGAATTTGAGAAACACTATGCCGAGCAATGATCCAAGTAGCACAAACATTTGTCCTTCCATTTTCAGATCCATAGCCATCACTAAAATTAGCCCTCTGAGTTTCAGGGTTAATTTGACTGGCGACTCTAAACAGACAGCTGGCCCTAGTCTGGCCCCCGTGGTTTAAATGGGCCACTATTTGTCTTCTCTTTGTCTTGTTTTTGACTGATCTGCTGTTTCTGATCTGAAGTTCACATCCTCCTGAAGCTCTCAAGGCCCAGATGAAGCTTGATAGAGCTTATTATCTCTGTGTCGACTGTTTCATCAGCCTAATATCAAATAGGCCTGCTTTTTACACTTTACTGAAATGGCTAAACGGAAACACACAAATAAGACACACCAGGGTAGAAATTAATGAGTTCTCTGGGCAAAACTGCCCTTGAAAGTTCATAAAATGTCTGTGAAATTTAAAATGATGTGCAAATATGGCCCCCAAGTACAGGCTGTGATGAAAAGTTTGTCAAGTTTCTTGTGAACAACAAAGTTAATTTTGACATTAATTATGACGAACAATTTGATATTCCTGTGTGTAGGTAGGTAGGTAGGTATTGTCACTTCTCAGATATCCTCACATTGCTTCTCTTGAAATGAAGGAAAGGGAGAGGGCAGACGAGGCACAGAGCAAGGAAGGGAATGATGAGCAGGGCAAATAGAAGGTGGGAAGGTAGACATGGGGGGACAAGTTTTCAGAATAATAGTCGTTTTTATTCTCCCCCTGTATTTGTCTCTTCCCTCTCTATGGGAGACTGGGGTGTGTGTGTTCGGGTATTGCGAGCAGTCGTAGAACGTCCATTTTGGTTATGGGGCTTCAATAGCGTTTCAATCTGTTCTGTCTGCCTGATGGGTGTATATGACCAGCAGACACACACACACACACACCAATCTGTCCATTCCTGTCTAAGACGTGCTTCTGTTAGCATTTCACTAAGGCTGTTGACAGTTTCTTTTATAAGCACAAAGGTATGTACGGTAGCTTCAACACAACAGAAGTAGATAGATAGATGTTATAGATAGAGAGAGAGAGAGAGAGAGAGAGAGAGAGAGAGAGAGAGAGAGATGTGCACATGCAGTGTGCAGAATCACACAGGCCAAAACAAAAATAGCCATTCAGGATCGGAATGGAAATTTCAAAAGAGAACATGCTGGCTGTGTTGCCAGTATTTCAGAAGCCAGAATTTCAACTTGGCATGTTTCCGTAATCTCTGATGATATATCATGGCCACTTTATGATTTAGTACAGAAGGTCTAAATATATTACATGTTTCTCCTCTAAAGATGTTACCTAAATAAATTAAATAAAAAAAAATAAATAAACTTCATATTCTGTTTACTATATCATCATTTCATGAACTTGTCACATTCATAAATTGAGAAATTTACAACAAGTTTGCGCAGCTAAGAGAGTTTTGTGAATCAAACTTGCAGCACTCATACGGGCAAACTTTAGAGAAAAACGTCAGAGAGGTTTAAGATAGTGCACATGCGTGAACCTCAGTTTGATATTGATGTTAAGATTGCTGTTGAAGCGTCATGGTGACTGACAAACTTTGCCCCTCCCCACTTCAACCTTTCTTAACTGTCTATACTTTAACTTGCCAACGAAAAGGATACAGCATCCAGAAAACAATGCAGGCAAAACAAATGCTGCATGACATCCTGGATACCTGGATGTTTATGAAATTTGAAGCACCTCTTTGGGTGTGTGTGCATGCGTGGGTGAGAGAGAGAGAGAAATGCGATACTATGGTATTTCTGTGTGAGGAAAAGGGACAGGAGGAGTTAAATCAGTGCCGTGACTTCAGCAGATTCGGACATGCATACTGCTATGTGTTGACATAATGACAAAACACTGAATGTATAGTACAGGTACACGCAGACGTTTCTCACTAACAAACAGCCATGCATATACAACAAACACGCTTTGGTCTCCCTTGCTCAAGTGTGTGATTGCAGCATTTGCTGTGTGACTGTCAGATTGCAGGGCAGCATCAGCCTCATGCATTTTGATAGCATCTTAGCTCCTCTTCCCTCCTCTCTCTTTCTACCCCTGAAGCATCATTTTACAGCATGACACATGTATCTTGTACTGTGCCTGTAGTACACATGTTGAACTGCTTTTGTTTGTTATTATGAATTGATAACTAACTTTTTTGAATATTGAACAATTTCATACTTATATCCTGGAAAGGCCCAAAAAGTGGTGCAGCAAAATTTATCTGTGCACCTATTTGTGAGATATTTAATTTGAGGTTTGGTGACATAGTGAATAGGACTAGTTGGTAATTGTAGCGGGTGAGCAAGCAGCAAACAGGCCGTATTATTTAAAACAAAATCCAATCATGTTTTCTTCCTGTAAAACAAAACCAACCAAATTCAACCAATAATACCATGACATCACTGCATCAGTCAAACTTTTACTGGCACAGAGCTAGGACTGAAGACACAAACACGCCGACTTTTTGACATTCATATCAAATTCCTCTCAGCGTTTTATTCCAGCTGCCTGCCCTGTTTCACTCAGAAACACGACACAAAAAGGAAGATTACTTACTCTCAAGATTCTGTTTCGCTTCAACTTTATTGAAAAGTCAGGAAAAGGCTTAGCTAGTGAGCTCTCTAATTAGCTTTGTCGCTAATGGGTCAGTAAATTCTCACAGTTTATTAAAAAGACATATTCACCGTTTAAAATGCTGGTGCACAAGCAGGGATAGACACTAGTATTTTAAGCACTGGCCCCATGGGACACCAAGCAGCTAAATTTGGTGGCCAAATTATATTTTTGGTGGCCGAAAAGAAATTACACCTTGACCACTTTTCACATGAATTTGGATGAGTTGTTTGAAGGCATTGTTTCTGAGAAAAAACAAGGTAGAACTCTTGGCTATGATGAAGCTAGTGGCACACACCGTAGTACATTAGTCTGTAGATGTGTCACATTCTAGCCACTTAAACTGCTACTGTCATTTCCGCCTAACTTTTTGTTGCCATTTCGTTTTTTCATAGTTTACCTTTTGTGTTTTGTCGGCTTAGTAAACCCATACCTCAGTAGCTCCAACATATTGGTAGCTCTTTGGGAATGAGTACTGTTGTTTATGCAGAATCGTGTATTAAAAGATGCAAAGGAATTGGGATGTTTGTGAATCTGTATCAGATTTGTTGGTGAAGACTTGCAGACTTGTTGGGAAATAAACATGTAATATTTGGTGGCCACAGAGGAACATTTTTCGGCTATCGGGCGATGGTTAATGTCCTGACAACCTGAAAAGTATCAACAAGAAGTTATGGAACAGAGGGACACACAATGCTGTATTGATTTTCCCCACCTGAAATAAAAAACAGCATATGCGATTTTTGCTTTATTGGAGAGTTCCTTGTCCGTCCCTACTACAGTATGATGGCATGTACTTAACAATCAAGCTAACAGTTAGACAGCCAGCACTGTGGTATTTATGCAGGATGCTAAAGTTAGCTTTGTTTACTGTTGACCCATTAGTACAGCAGTATGGATTTCCCATCAAAAGATATGAGGCAAACAACAAACTGCCAGCTTCTGGTTATGAGTCTTTATAAGCCACACTGTCAAACTAAAGAATTAAAACAATGTTTCTGTAGAGTCACTTCAGCTCATTGTGAAGGAGAGAAGGAAGATATGAGAGAGACAAGAAAGAGACAGAGAGAGAAATTGCATCATAAAGCAGTAAGGCTGGCAGTATACTCCAAACAAATCAAATTTGTAGTGTTCAAATCAAATACGGCACTGTGTGCAAATGTCTGTGACTGAGATTTGTTTCTCTAATGGCATTCATGCAAGAGAAGTAAACACACAACAAGAAGGACACACTAAAAAAAATAGCTGAAGTTGGTAAAAGGTCATTTAAGAGGTCGTGAACTAGATTGTCAAGATTATCTTCATGAGAAAAACATCATGCTCTTGTGGGCATGCAGATCATCACTTTTGTGTCCCAGAAGCAAAGGCAGAAATAGCGTGACATTATTATAACCCTGCAAAACCTCTTAGGAAATGCCTCTTATGTCATTCAGACAACTGGGGCACCAGATCAGAAAATGCTCATATGGTTCGATCTGGAAGGCAGTTTACAAATTAGCTATTACGCCATTTAGCATGGAAGGCTTGTTGAGATCATCTGAAAGATTTCAACTGGCCAGTCTGTCTGCACTGTGGCCATCAAAGACAAACGACAAACAAATGTAACTCTGGTTTTTCAGGCCCACTGTTTTTTCTGTTCAGTCATGCAGCACTGGCTGGTTGTCAGGGATTCAGTGTCAGACAAAGAAGACCCACTGGAAGAGAACAAATCACGCAGTGTCGCCTGTCACCTCTCGCTCGTCACGGTGGGCATATCAGCGCTAGCAAATAGTTTGCTCTTTAGCAAGCATTGTGTCAATAAACAGCCTGCACTATCTCCCACAATTAACGTGACATTCTGCCAAGCAGAACTTCATTTTTTCTGTGTATGCTCATTTATGAAAACAGATACAGCGCACATACTTCCTTTATGTTGGCATGGATGTTAAGCAATATGACAACTAAAGGGCGCCGCTCAGAGTCAAAAGTTTCTGATGATAACAACCGTAGCAACACTGAAAGAGGTTGTAATAATGTGCCTGTTGAGAAAGAGGCAAAAGCAGAGGCAGCGTTGTCGGCGGTTGGGGTCCGTGCAGGCATCACATATATTGCAACATGTGGACAGAAAATTCTTTTCACTAACTAATTTATGACGAACATCATTTGCAATACTTTAAGATTTTTAAAACTTCTTTGTTGTGTCCAGTGGTCATGTTGAACTGTTATTAAGTAGTAAGTAAGTATTTGCTCATGTCCCATGGAAAATAAATGGGGGTGGATATCACTCATTACCCCTTTGCTTTGTACTCATTGGCTAACATTTCATCAAAATATGTGTTGCATTTACTAGAGAGCAAGTCTACGCATTTAAGTCAGAGCAGTGGGCCTACAGAGAGTTGAGTGCAAATAAAAATGCATGCATGTTTTTGTTCTCTCTATTTTTATTTCTCACCTAACAAAACAGAATTTGCCCATTTGTTATATCACTTAAACCTGAAGAGGAAGAGAGAAAGAGCTAGACAGAGCCCACAAGAGAGACGGAGTGGGCGACAAAAAAAGTGGGACCAAACAGAAACTTAACTTCACATAAGTCATTTAACTTATTTCATTCAGGTCCCAGGGTACAGTTGAAATATACTGTTGAAACATAATTGGTCTGAGCACAATCTGTGTCCTGTTGCATAAATCATCCATGTTTGATACGGGTGGGACTTGCTTCTGACATGGTTGTGGCACTCAGAAACAACGTTGGGGAGCCGACTTTCTCACAGCCTGGTGACATTTATTCCAAATACGGTTCTGCACCACTGTGGGAACCAGTCCTGCCTCATACTGGGCACCCACTCTTTCTTGAAGACGCTCCAGCAGGTTGGCTTATTACCCAGAAAGTAAACTAATTCTTTGGTTCTTTAATTTAATCATTTATTTAAACAGGCAGTCTCACTGAAATTAGAGGTGTCACAATATACCAGTATTCTTTGAACCATCCATACAACCCACCTTCTCCAAATGCAGACTTTTTTGATTTTTTCACTTCTCCCATCATAATTACTACTAGACGTTGTTGACTAACTGTAAATGGAAATATGAGTTGGAATAAGCTGTGATTTTCAGTCTAAGAACTATAATTGACAGAATGCACAAACATTTTTGTAACTTTACTTTAATGTAAAATTAAATTGGATGACGCATTAACACAGGTTGTTTATTCTTCAGCCAGAATAGGAGGTGAGATTTTAGTTGCCACTCTGTGTGTAGAAGTATGCTGCTGGCTAACATTAGACTGAAGAGTGAGAAAGTTTACCATTATCATTGTTCTGTAACAATGTCGGCTGCTAAGCTTGTAAACCGTCTGTCTTCTGTTTATCCTGTTCTGTTGCTCACACCGTCTTCATGCAATCATGTATCTGAGTGTGCATGGCTGTGACGTTACTGTCTGTGTCGCTGTACGCAGGAAGTGACCATTGTGCACAGCATGTGTGTGAATTTCTCTGAACTAAGTTGTCAAATCTTTAAAAAGTTATTTTGGTAATGATCACTCCTCCTCACCTCCAACCAACTTCACAGGACTTCACTAATTGTCCGTCTTAAATGAGTTTTTCTCAGACTTCATTTTAAGTTTTCCTCAGAACTCTTGAAACTGAATGCTTGACGCAACTCCAAAATAAATCAAGTAAATTCATTCCTTATCTCATTACCGAGATGTCAGCATCTTTGCCAGGATGTGAAATATGGAAACCATTTTAAATTATATTAATAATTCTGTTTTCCACCAAACCATTACTGGACTTCTCCAACAGAGACTCGAAAAAAAAACAAACTTGGACTTCAGCTTACATTAATGTCAATAGATCACACATTTGGGATGCAATGTGTAATTGAATTTGGGATGAGAAATTAAAGTAGTGCTAGTTTAATGATAAACTGTGCATCAGCTGGAGTCTCTCTCACACCAACTGAAGCTCAGATTACACTTGTAGTGTGTGCTGTTTGCAAGTGTGTCTAAGTGTGTGCATCTCTTTCCTACCTGTCACCATAGTGTTGCAGCTCAGTGACTGACTGATTGTGTGCTCTGATTGGGTCTCTGTTGCCAGGATACAGAACATTTGCTCTGTGATTGGTGGATTTTTTTCCCCTTTTTTTCTGACACATCACAGTTAAAAGTCACTGCAAGAAAAGCATTAATTGTAGGGACGGAAAGATTATTTTCTCGTTTAGAGTCACTTTTATAGACTTTTTAAAATGAATCCAACATGAAAACTACTTTATTAGGAGTTGTGAGAAAGGAACTTTATTTATCTACTTTATCCAGTGGCTTAACACATGATTTGATCAGGGCTTCAACTTCAAAGACCAATAAATGAGACACAAACGAATCATTGCCTCTTTAGCAACTTAATGTCCAAATTCCAGCAGCAATTCACCACATCCTGGCATCTAGTGGTGCCCGGATAACATAACATCACTCACAATACTCCTAATGACCCCATTCGCGAAAGAGATTACTTGCAAATGAACTAATCACTCGCGAGTTGCACATTGCTACAGGGAGAGGAAAAAAAAATTGGGTGAATTAGTAAGCAGTTATGATGATGGAGAGCAACTGACAGTTAGTTATGCAGCGAGAGAGATTCGAAGTTGTGTTTACCCGACTGTTTTATGTCTTCTCCGCATGTCTTTCTGCTTCGATGAGAGAACTTTCCCAGGGCTTAATGAGTTTGGAGCCTTGGGCGTTTTAGATTGATGTGATGTGGGTTGAAGAGGTAACTTTTAAAATGTATTCTGGTGCAGTGTAATCATCAGTGTAATCCATGTAGTTAGTCCTATGTAACATGGTCTGTGCTTTAATTTAGGAGCAAATTAAAGGTGATGTATATAATACCAAGAGTTGAACGTCAGTCTTGCCACCTGCTCTTTTTTTTTGAAAGGTTGCAAAGAATAAATAAAAACTTATCTGGCTAAAATACGGCGGATGTTGCACTACAGTTTCTTACTTATATAGGTAACTACCGTGTACAGTATGTTACACAGTGGCATTTTTTTATTTAAAGGACAAACAGATGAACGAATGGATGAATAGATGAACGGATTGGTGGGTGTGTACTATAATTTGTGCATATTTATTTTGTTTTGTATATGAATTGTAAAACCCTAATTCCAAAAAAAAAAGTTTTACACTGTGTAAAACGTAATTAAAAACAGAATGCAATGATTTGAAAAAACATTTGATTTGTATTCAATTAAATACACTACAAAGACAAGATATTTGCTTTGCTCAAACTGATAACTTTATTATTTTGTGTAAATATTCACACATTCTGAATTTGATGCCTGCAACATGTTTCAAAAACATTGGGACAAGAGTAACAAAAGACTGAGAAAGTTGTGGAATGCACAAAAAACAGGTTAATTGGTAACAGGTGATTGGGTATTAAAGAGGCATCCTCAAAAGTCCCTCAAAAGTCGTTCAAGTAAGTGTTGAGGTTCACCAACTCGTAAAAAGTTGTGTGGACAAATAGTCCAACGGTTTAAAAAAAACACTGTTTCTTAACTCAAAACTGCAAAAAATTTAGGGATTTCACCATCCACAACCCATGATATCGTTTAGAGATTCAGAGAATTCAGAAATCTGTTGTCGGCTGAAAACCAACACCAAATGCCTGTGACCTTTGACCCCTCAAGCAGCCCTGCATTAAAAACTGCATTAAAACTCCACATAATTGTACAAAGGATACTACATGGGCCTGGGAACACTTAGCAAAATCATTGTTAGTCAACACAGTTTGTTGCTGCATCTGCACATGCAGGTTCAGACTCAGCCATGCAAACAGAAAGCCATATATCAACAACATCCAGAAATGCTGCAGACTTCTCTGGGCCCAAGCTCATCAAAGAGGGACTGACATAGAGTGGATCAAATTCACAACAATAAAGTTTATTAGTTTGAACATTAATACATACATACAGAAATAAAACAGATATAAAACAGTAATTCAGACATGTCAGACAACTGTCATACACAACAAATGAGTGAACAACAGCAGTTTCCATCTACTATGGAATATAAGGTCAAGGTCAAAAACAATTAAAGCTGCAAGCAGCGTTGAACGGGCCCTCGCACCCCCGCGCAACTCGGGGTGCTGGCGACCGCAGCCCCCGTGCCACTCGGGGCCCACTGTGGCCGTGACCATGCCGCCAGAGGCCGACTTGCAGAGGAGTTGCTGAATTTTCACCCCCTTCGTACACTGTAAGAAGGAATCGGGTGTTACTTCCTGTCTCCACTAGGTTGCGCTATGACTATGACTCGTGAGCATCATGCAGATTGGTTCAGGCCGGGATTATAATCATACATGTGAAGTCAGGAGCAGATTTGACCATTTAATCTCATGTTATAGCAATTTCGTGTTTCATGGCGAGACATAAAAAGTCGATGCCATGCCACACCCACACTGTTCTACACTGACCAATTCTTTTAATAACTTTTAATAACAAACTAGTCTATATGGTACACACCAGTTTTGCAGTCAATCGGATCAGTTGTGAAGGCGGAGTTTGTTTAGCCACGCCCACTTACAAAATGAATATCATATGCTCAGGACGGGACCAGTGACAAACATATTAAGATTCAGGAAGATTCGACTATGTAAACTGAAGTTATGTCCACTTCCTGTGTTTTGGCGAAACATCGACATTCGCCGCGCCGTCAGGGCAGGACCGTTTGACGGGACATCATGGTCTTCACAATATATTCACAATTTGAGTTGAATATAGTCAACGTGCTCAGAGCAGCACCTCAAAGTCTAAAACATGGTATTTCCTGTCACCAGCAGGGGGCGCTAGGACAATTAGAAATTTTCTGCATGTAGACGTGTTCAGGGCAGGACTGTTATCAAGCATGTGAAGTGTGGTGCAGATCGGACCATTTATGGTAAAGTTATAGCAATTTCATGTTTCATGGCGAGACATCAAACTTCGCCGCCACCTCACAGCCACACCCTTCAACAAGAGCATAATCTTTTAATAACTTTTGATCACAACCTTGTGTAGATGGCACACAGTGATTTTGAAGCCGTTCTGATTAACCCTGTAGGAGGAGTTCGTTAAAATACAACACGTGCAAAACGGCAAAAATGGCCGCCAAAAGCAAAAAGGCCGACTTCCTGTTGGGTTTGGCCAATGGGTCCAAGAGGCTTTTTTCTGCATCTGGGTGTCATACATATGTGTACCAATTTTCGTGCATGTTGGTGAAATGTGCCGGAGGGGCTGATGTTGAAAGGGCGTGGCCAAGCCATTTGGCCACGCCCATCAACGAAACTCATATCACATGTTCAGGCCTGGACCATTAACACACATGTGAAGTTTCAGGCAGATATGACCAAGGACAGTGAAGTTAAGGCCACTTTCCTGTGTTTTGGCGAAACAGCGACTTGGCCGCGCACTGGGCGTAACGCCGTGTGACGATACGTCATGATCTTCACAATATAGCATTACCAAGGTCTTAAGGCCTCACTGACCAAATTTGAGTCAGATATGGTGAACGTGCTCAGAGCAGCACCTCAAACTGTAAAACATGTCATTTCCTGTCGCCAGTAGGGGGCACTATGACATTTATGGAATATTTTTATATAGACATGTTCAGGGCGGGACTATTATGAAGCATGTGAAGTTTGGTGCAGATCGGAGCATTTATGCTAAAGTTATAGCAATTTCGTTTTTCATGGCGAGACATCAAAATTCGCCGCCACCTCACATCCACGCCCTTCAACGATAGCGCGATCTTTTAATAACTTTTGATCACAAAGTAGTCTAGTTGGTACACAGCGATTTTGAAGACGTTCTGATTAATCCTGTAGGAGGAGTTCGTTAAAATGCAAAACGTGGAAAACGCCAAAAATGACCACAAAATTCAAAATGGCCGCCTTCCTGTTGGGTTTAGCCTATGGGTCCCTATGAACTTTTTTTTGCGTCTCGGCATGATCTACATGTGTACCAATTTTCGTGGAGATCCGTGAAACCTAGCGAGTAGAGCGCAGTTTAAGGGGCGTGGCCTAGCCATTTTGGTGCGGCCACCGCCGAAAACCATAATACACGTAAATTTTCACCGCGACTGATGCGACCGCCAAATTTGGTGAGTTTTTGAATATGTTAAAGCCCCCAAATAAGCGATTTATTTTTGTCGTAATAAGAAAAAGAAAAAAAAAAATAATAATAATTCCTTGAAATTCAATAGGGTCCTCGCACCGGACGGTGCTCGGGCCCTAATTATGATGCAGGTACCATTTCTAAAACAATTTAAGAAAAAAATTAGAAACTATCCCTATTGACCAAGGGAGCTGTATTCTGAATCCTTTTAAAATCAACTTGAATTCTATAAGTTATTCCGCAATGAATTGGCAGCATATTTGAACGCTTTTCTGACTAGTTCTGTTCTAACTCTCTGGCCCTGCATCAGTAGAATATTGTGAGAGCGGAGGCCATATTGCTTCCTCAGTTGATGGCATTTTCTTCTTGTCATGGAATCGTAGAAGTTCAAATTTTACATTCCACCTTGCACAGAAAAAAATGGAAATTTAGTTTTACTAACTACATTTACAAACAGCTCCAAACGGGCACAATGTGTTGATGAAGATCATGTGATATGATAGAAAGACCAGAACAGCTACGATACTAAATGGACCTTGAGATAAGACTGTTTCGTCAACTATTATTTCTGAGGTCAAGAATGACCTTTGCCAAGTCAAAAGCATTAAAAACAGTGCATTAAAGAGGAATAGTACAGTAATAGTACAATAATATTTGTTGACACAGAGAAGCGACTTCCAGGATCTTTATCTTTACAGGTTTGAGGATGAATGCAGCGTTCCAGGTCAAGGATTTCTCTCAGCAGAGTCAGTTTTTACTGAGAGATGTCTGGAGGCTAGGTGACAGCTTGGATAACACACACACACACACTCTCTCTCTCTGTCACACTCTCCTGCATGCATTCTGTTTCATTCACACACACACACACACACACACACACACACACACACACACACACAGCAGAGTAGTTAGCAGTGTGGCTAGCACTGTCAGACCATGTGGTGTGGTGTTAATCACACCTATGTCCATTAGCACTTCAGCACAAGGCACCCTCAGTGTGCGTATAGACATGCGTATAGACACATTCACACACACACAAATACACACACACACCATAGAGAGAGAGGACATGCAGATAGTGATGGAAGTGTGGATGAACAATAGAAAGAAAAGAGGGCTGATGTTTACTCATTTTTCCATCAGTATAACTGCAGTAGTGACTGAGAAAGCTACAAATACTCATTATTTCACAACTTGACAAATGTTCATGCTAAAAATATTTCTTTTTTTTTTTAGATAAAATATGTTTAGAAATGTCTGAAAATATTTTTTTCAAATTTTTGCCATCATCTCATAACCTGATAGTGAATCCAACACTTTGTATAAGGAGTCACTATTTTGAGCCTTTTGAGGATTAACAGCCTGTCTGAACAGCTGCGACTTCAAAGAGGTGTTAAAAGTGTCAACAATGTCAGCAAATGTGACATTACAGAGGAAGTCAAAGCTGTATTTTTTTACAGAAGCTGCTACGCTACACTGAAAAAATTTAAAATTCTAAATTCTTTAGATGTTATAGCTAATATTGACACATTATCATCTTGTAAAGGTATGGCGAACATTTAAACAAACAGTTACTAATCATGGCTCCATAGTGTGTGAGGTGAGAGAGCTTGTAGTCAGAGCCAGCACCAACAGAGCTAAATGACCATGAGCAGCTGCTATCAGACTGTTTGTGTCCACGATGGAAACACAGAGGGCCCCATCTTACACCCGGTGCAAAGCGTATGCGCTGGTGGCGCAGGTGGCATTGCTATATTACACCGGTGCAGTTCTCTTTTTTGCCACATCTGCAAGATAGCAGATGAACTTGCACCCAGTCTGTAAGACCAGGGGCGGGAGGTCTTAAAATGAAGGCAAATTGAAGGTATGGCCAGGCTCTTTTGGTATGTTGTGCACAGTGCATTGGAGACAAAAACGCTTGCACCTTAGATCATCTGAATACCTGGTCGAAGTGCAAAGTCTGTGGCCCAATAGGTCTGTCTGCTGTTTGGCTGAAGCATACACACATGTCCAATTACAAAACACCTTTCATTTATGCAGCATTTTTTCCCACACAGGAGTGCGGATTATTAAAGTGTCCTTTAAACATATTTTCTATCAGAAATAAAGTATAAATATTGAAGGATATCACAGGATTTCATTTATGTATGTGTGTGTGTGTCTCTAAAATTATTTCCACTAGTAAGGAATAAGGAATTATTATTACAACTGTAAAACCTAATAAATCTCAATAGACCTGCAATTTGCACAGGGGACGGGATCACAGCTGTCAGACCGTCTTTAACAGATCAGTCAGCATGACAGCTGGAGCAGCTGTAGTGTTTGTATCTATAATCTACAAAATGAACATCTAACCACGAGACTGGCCTGACCCGGGGAGAAAAAGGTATGTTTACTTCTATCAGAGCCTGATGCTTGTTGTATGTACCCGTTTGATAACCAGTGCGCAAAATGACATGTGGGTTATTACTTTCTGATTCCGTTTCCTCCACCTACAGTGGTGTGGCAGAGGAGCAGCAAAGCTGCATAATAATTATGATGATGGTAATAATGAATTATAAAATACAATGTAATTTCAAGTTGCTTCAATGTAAAACATAACCAGTTACATATCTGCATGACATTTACAGTTCATGTATTGTATTACTTTCTGCAGGTGTTAATGTGCTGTCTCCATATATTGCACACTCTCACGCTGTCTGTCTATCTCCTCACTTAAAAATCTTTTCTCTTTATTTCCTCCTGCTAAATCCACCATCATGCTGCCAGTGATTGCCCTCTGGACGCACCTGCTTCTTAAAGGTGATGAGAGCTGGCTTTCTGATTGGTTTACTGCATGTTCATCCTGCTGTGCGCTGTGGCCGCAAGTCGTGAAACAGGGCAGGATACGGTTACTTACAAGTTGAGTTTTTACAAATTGTTGTACAGTTTTGAAAGAAAT
Organism: Lutjanus argentimaculatus; assembly: GCA_034769285.1. Classification (NCBI taxonomy): domain Eukaryota; kingdom Metazoa; phylum Chordata; class Actinopteri; order Lutjaniformes; family Lutjanidae; genus Lutjanus; species Lutjanus argentimaculatus. The sequence continues at coordinate 27,574,810 of JAWZSL010000017.1, read as the reverse complement.
GTTTCATTTTGCAAAAGATCTGAGGTGTTCTGCTAATTGGGCATGTGATTGGGTGAATTGCGTGTAGTGTTATTACAAAATGTGTCCGGTTTTCAAAATGGTGCTTAACTGTAAAGTCATTGCACCATGCTCTTTCAATTTGCACTTTAGATTAGCATAAGATAGGGCCCAAAGAGTCTGCTGGAGCTTTGACAGTCACTATAAAGTACATTCATACCCTTTGTAAAAGTTTCTGTGTGGTAGCTTACCTGTGTTGTTGCTGAGCGAACTATTAGCAGCTCAGAGAGGCTGGAAGTGAGGCTCTCTGCTGTCTGTGTGTGTCTGTGCAGGAGTCTCAGTACGGAGCTGTACTCACCTCCGTGAAATCAGTATAAAGCACATTCAGGACCCTTTGTTAAAGTTTCTGTGTGGTAATTCATCGGTGTTGTAACTGAGCTAACTGTTAGCGGCTCTTTTAACGGCTTAGTGAGACTGAGAGCGAGGCTTTCCAGTGCGTGTGTCTGTGGGGCAGTGTCAGTACGGAGCCATAGCCACAGTGGTGAAGCTAGTTTTAAGTTGGATATTCAAGGTGACGCTGCTGGATCCACACAGTGACATTTATGTGTATTTGTATAACCAATCTAAAACCTCACCATGGTGCCGTAGCCCTGCTGTTTATCATGGAGTCATCAAACTGCTCAACATCAAAAATACCAAGTGGAGGATCAACAAAAAACAGGATAACTCTTGTGACCGGTGAGTCTTGATTAGTATGTATTTGAAAATGAGGCTGTTTCACAGGCTCCCACTCAAGAGTGAGGCAGGGGGAGGTGTGTGGCACAAGTGACTAGAAGGCAGAGTTGTTGTGTTTTTGGTTGGTGATGAAGATGGCATATATGTCACTTACCTCCTGATCAACCATCAGCAAAGTTTAATTGCAAAAGCAGCAAAGGGCCCACAAGCTGGAATCAAACCCAGGCCACTGCAGAGGACTGACAGCCTCAATACAGTTCTGCAAGTTAAAATGACTGTTTTTGCTTCTTTTTGGCAGAGAAAAGTGATGAAAATATTCTATACCTTACTGATATTGATTTTTTGTTTTGTTTTGCTGCTGTCCAATCCACAGCAGTACATTCTTTAGCTTCTGTGGTGGTTCTCCTCTCTGCAAACTGGGGGCGTCTCAACCGCCATCAACTGAAAGCAGTACACTGACTATTGATAAGCACGCCCTACAACCCCATGTCAAATAATATGAAATATCCCTTTAATCATGAAAATAAGGTGTCATAACGTCATAATGTTAACTTTTTTTATGCTGCTTTTTGCTGTTTTGAATGACAACCTCCTTGTGCACTGGCGGGTTACATATTCTATAAGGTCTACCTAATCAAACTCACCCACGGATGAGCTTCAGAAAAAATAAATCTCAGCAGAATCACATGCTGTAGGTGTCTATTACTGTAGCTTCATTACAATTTCTCATTTCTGCAGTGTAGCGGGTCTCTGCTGGCCAGCTGGAATTTACATTGATTCTGTATGCAGCGTTGTCGTGTTTGTTTTATTGTCCAAGCAAGGCCATTATTAAAACAGCAACGGCTGTGATGTGTTTTCTGATTGGATGCTAAAAGATTACAGTCGCGATGAATAATAAAATCAGATGCACTAATGTGTGGCTTTTCTGGAATTGCAAATTGGGGGGCTGTCTGGGGACTGAAACAGAGCAAAGAGCAGCAATTGGTGGACTGAAAGGAGGAGTTAAATTCATGCTTAAAACATTATGACACTGAGGAAATTTTCATGATGGTGATTGCATGTTTCCTGAACTACTTTTTCTTTCACAAAAGAATGATCTGGTCACTGGTTGGCAGAGCTTCAAAAGTGCACAGAGCAACAGATTTATATATCTGGAATGGGCACTCTCTTCCCTTTCTTCTCTCTCTCTCTCTCTCTCAAAAAAAAAATCTGTTTGTGTTAACAATGTCACTTCAACTTCAAATATTTGAAGTAGTTCAGGGGCACTTGATTTACCTCAGCAGACTGGAACAGCTGCCAACGCAGACACATTACTGGTGAGATTAAAGTAAATCAAGCACCCCAGTTTCTGCTGTGTTTGCTGTAGGATCAAGCAGCAGGGAAGGAATGGAGCTTTCTGTCTTGATCAAGATTTAAAAGGCTGTGTGTGTATGTGTATGTGTATGTGTGTGTGAGTGTGTGTGTGTGTGTGTGTGTTTGTGAGTGAGTGTGTGCATAACGTATACTTTCATGTGTCACAAGGTTGAGACCAGGACTCACCACCTCCTGCCATGTTTCCCACCACTCTCATTCCTGTCACCTTCTGCTGTATGCTATTGAAAAGTAAACCCCAGTACCATGAAATAATCTTTAAAAAATTGACCTGTTTTGGTTATGGAAGGCCTCTGTAAAGCCAGCCTCCCCGCACCCGCAGTTGAAAAAGAGACTGCTGAACTAAATAAAAAATCCACATCCCTTCACTTCACATCATGTTTTGACTCTGAGACTAAATTTCACACCCAAACAATGCCAGGGCCTTTCATATACATTTACAGTAGCCTGAGCGCATAAAAGGCTTGTGATTGGTCACACAGTGTGAGTGCCACTGCTCTAGGACTTGACTGTGCAATTTTGTCACCTCCCAGTATCACTCCAGTGTGGGCGTGTCCACATACGTGTGTGTGTACATGAGTGTATGTGCAGATCAATATATCGACGAGTCAAAGCCCTCTACTACCCTCAAGTGGTCAAAATGCAGAACTGGCAGGACTTACCTGAGAAATACAGGAAGCTGTTTGCAATATGACAGTGTGTGTGTGTGTGTGTGTGTGTGTGTGTGTGTGTGTAGTTATTCTTTGTGTGCATTTACTTGCATGTATACACTTATTTGTATTTGGGTCTTACTTATGCGCCGCTGTGTGTGTCTGTACGTCACGCTTGCTTGCATGTCTGTGTGTGTGTCTAAGTATAGTGTTTGTGTGTGTGTATTTTGTGTGTGTGTGTGCATGCCCATGCCTCTTATTTAAACTACAGATTAGCGGATAGGGAGGGAGCGGCAGAGCAAAACGAACAAATATACAAACAGTGTGGTGGAGCTGTGGAAGTGGTGGTTGAGGTGTGGAACGGGGGAAATGAAGGGATCAGGCGTAAATGAAAAAGCAAGAGAGTTCCTGGCTGTTCAGCATTCAAAAGAATGCAAGGGGCCACTCTTGTAGGCTGAGTGGCCATGGTGCTTCATATAACTGTGAGACAATGAAATATGATTCAGGAAGTCTAATTTAAGTAATGGATTATCAAGTTTGAAGGATTCTCAGACGCCAAAACACAGCACAGAGATTTATGAGGAAGGATTTTACCACTCTAAGAAAGATGTCATTATGGCATTAATTTTCAAACTTTACACCGTGGAAATACAACATTCATATCACAAAGTCGTCACCATTTTTTATTGTTTTTTTTTCATACAGTAGCCCTCTGCATTGGCACCCCAGCTGCATTAATGAGTGACCTCATTCAAATGAAAGAAAGGGCTGCTGTTTTTAATGCAGGGCTGTTGTTTGTTTGATTGGAGGGCGGTGGTACACAGTTCTTAATTATGCATTATGCATATGCATGATAGGTTGTTTGGAGTGTTGATTGTGCACGTCCTCAGAAATTAAAGCCATGTGTTCACAAGTTGCAACATGAACATTGGGGCAGTCCATTATTTTTTTTAGAAAGGGGGCAGTGTACATCAGTCAACATTCAAATGAATGTAAATGCACCTGAGTTAGTCAAAGACTAATTTTCACCGCCAGTCCTTTTGCCAGATGTTGTTTGGCAATCCACACTCAATAAAAATATGTCAGTTTGTGAGGGAAGGACAGCAGCAGACACCGAACAATATGGGGCAAAGTTTTGAGTGGAAACAAATAAACCTTGTTGACACTTTTTCTGTCATATTTTTAAAGGGATAGTTCAGTCAAAAATGAAAATTCAGTTATCTACTCACCCTCATGCTGATTGAAAGTCGGGTTTAGTTTTTTAGTCCACAAAACACTGCTGGAGTTTCACAGGAAAACAGTGTTGCAGAATCTCACGACTATTTAAAAGAATGGTGACCAGTTTTCAAATGTAAAAAAACAAGCCCCAGCATGCAAAGTTCAATTAAAAGACGTCATGTACACCATGTTTTTAGCCTAAATGTTCACTGTAGATCCTTAGTTTGGAGTCACGTTCACATGTGCATGCACACTGTCTGAACTGGTGTGTGTGGTGTGACATAAGCACATGCAAATAAACAAGACTTGGTGAGACTTGGATTATGCCAGACGAGCAGTAAGGAGGCTTGTTATGGTTTTATTGTTTGTTTTTCCATTTGAAAACTGGCCACCATTCACTTAAATTTTTGAAAGTTTCTGAAACGTTGTTTTCCTGTGAAGCTCCAGCAGTGTTTAGGTAATGACTGAATTTTCATTTTTGACTGAACTATCCTTTTAACATAAACCCAATAGTGACTTCCTCGGGATTCACCATGTCTCGTTATATTTAAGCAGTGAAAAATCCATCAGCATATTATAACTACATACTGGATTCTCTTCATTTCAATGAAAGTTACTCGCCCAGCTCATAACAGTTTCGTTGCATCCTGGTTTGCTTCCAGGTTCTGCAGCCCACTGCATTAGTGTTTCACTCCTTTGCCTTACCTGCTCACTCTCACATGGCCCATAGTTTGTACATTGTTGAGGATGTTGAGTACAGCGCATAAAAATAGTTTTTTAGGCTTAGGGAAAAATGTGCAAATATGAAACCTTCACAGATTATAATTCATAGTACAAACATTAACAATTAAACTTAGTAGCATTTAGAGGTGTCATCTGATGTCAATATTTAAGTGCAGTTTGTGCAGAAAATAATCTTTGGGATTTTACCTCTGCCAAGGAGGAGGTTGAAATCAGCAGTAATTGTTGAAACACAATGCTGTTGATTCCACAGAGAAGCAAACAGAAGCAGCCTCTTATTTGTAGCTGATGAGAGTGGATTTAGTCAGCCAAAATGATGATGCTCGCTAGCAGATTTAATAAGTGTAGCTGCCTAACGTAAACTAATGCTAATTCCTAAACTCTTTGAGTCAGCTGAGAAGTTCGTCTCCAGCTGAACCTTTCTTTTCCATCTGACACATTTTACAAGAACCCTTTAAAAGTGTAAAGTATGTAAAGTTCCTGAACAGCTGTGTACATGATACATGTAACAGTAATGCTAAAAGACTGAGGCTAAAGCTATCTTACATCTAAGCAAAGATTGGTCAGATGGTGAAATACAACACATATACAGTATGTAAATGATAGATAACAGAAATAGACTCATTAATATGAGTAAAGGACACGCAGGCTAGATTAATGCGGAGAATCTTGAGATGACCACCAAACCAGACCTGCCGTCTTAGGAGGAAAGCTGGGATAAGAGCTAACCTAACCTGGCTTAGACCTCAGAGGACAAGTGAGAGAGAGATGCAGCAACGGCCCAGTTTGATTCTGTACCAGCCCACATCCTCCGCAACCCCCTCACATAACACATCCCAAGGTAGCGCCTGGTGGGAACAAGCCATGAATGTGGGAACTGCAGTGGTATCTAACACAAATTTGGCTGCAGGTAACGTTACTGCAGCTAGTAAGCTAGTGTCAGTTAGTGGGACATGCTAATGTTTGCAGCTTATGTTTTTGAAAACGTGCAAAGTATCACTCATCTTACAGCCTCATGCACGCCGCTTCAATATGTAGAGAAATAGAAAGTTTGACAGGCCTACCGTGCATTAGTTACAGTTGCTAATCAATGATTGGACAGTTGCTGCTCACAGGAGGGGTGTAGCAAAGGGTCAGTACAGAAATATGATGACTTCAGCCTTTCTAGTTTTCAATGCAGTATTGCAGTTGGCCACAAATCAGTAGCATGACTTCCAGTCTAGTACATACATTGCAAAATCAAAAGTTCAAAAGTTCAGAGGAAGGCTCTGATCTGCCCCATAGTAGACATACTCTTTAAGTCTCCAGGAAAAGGGAGGAAGGTATGAAATTCACATTATAGTCACTTGTCTGTATCAAGTGTTGGTATAAAGAGAGTATATATTGAGTCTCAACAAAGACAAAAATAAAAACATCAGGATAAGAGAGAGAGAAAGGGACAATGAATAAAAGAGAGAGGGGGGTTAAAAGTAGAGGAAAAGTGGATAAAAAGTGGACTAAACTAGCAAGGGCAGATGGACAGAAAGCTTGAAAGAGAGAGTGAGAGGCTGAAAACGGATGAGAGACAGAAAAAGGGTGATGAGAAGGGAGAAAGGTTAAGTGGGCAGCGAAAATAGAAGAGCGAGAAGGATGTGGGCCAAAAAAGAAAAACACAGACAGAGAGGACGAGGTGTAGAAATACAGCAACACTGAGTGAGAGATGGACAGAGTTGTAGAGAGAGAGAATAGACAGAGGAAGAGAAAAATGGATGGATGGATGGATGGATGGAGAGAAAAGAGAGACAGAGGCAGCAGAGGTGGTGAACCGTTCATGTGGAACTCATCTCTCTCCATTGTTGACACTCTGTGACCTGTATCCACACACACAACACACTCACACACAACACCACGCTCAAACACACACAGATAGTGCTTGGTGAACAGGTTGGAATGCACACACAAATATGCAGCCAAAAACTGGAGGGACAGAAAATAACGCAACATTTAGTCCAACGACAACAACAGATATTTGATTTCTGTTGATCTGAAAACAAACCCGATTAAGAGAATAGAGGTTTAAGTAATTTACTTTCTGATATTAAAACATATCAAAAGTTTCTGTCTGTTTGATTTATCTCTGCAGACACCGAAGAGAAGCTTCACAACATGAAGCTTTGTTTTCAACTATATGGATGCACCACAAGTAATTATGACTACACAAAACATTATGGGTGGGGCTATGTCAGCCATTGATCTGTTTATGCTATTGATCTATTTACACTGGAAAGATAAATAATGCCCTTTATGATGTGTTTGTGGTGTCTGGAGCCGTTTTTGTTGAGCTCAATCACAGCAACTTTCAGCAGGATTAAAGTCTATTTTCATATATACAGTTTATTGTCTCCTTAAAAATATTCTCCTTACAGCCAGATGTGTTGTGACAAGCTAGGTGAGATAAAATATACATAACAGGAACCATCAGTTACTCTGGGAATATAATCCACTGAGACACTTTTGAGTAAACGCCATTCACATGTTATTAATAATAATAAAAAATTAAGACTTGATGTGAGTTAATTCCCTTTGTGCAGGGAGGACAAGTGTATGATAGTGTATTCTGCATTGACTTCATAAATGAAGGCATGTACAAAATCAATACAAATAATAATGTTAATGATGTTTACAATGGCTGCTAACCACCAGCACAGCCGAAGATGACAAAAGGGCTGTCCAAGGCTTCAGCCACCAGAATAGCACAGTTCAGCTTCAGTCCAGTGGTCACGTTAACAGAATATTTTCAATTTTGGCACAAAGATCCACTTGGACTCAAAGATGAACTATTAGTCCTCTGCAGTGCCGCTGGTTCGACTCCTGCCTTCGGCCCTTTGCTGCGTGTCATCCCCTCTCTCTCTGCCCCCTTTCCTGTCTACTCTCTGGCTGTCCTGTCCAGTAAAGGCAAAAATGCCAAAAAAAAAAGAAAAAAACTTTAAAAGTAATTCCTGCTAGAAATTGTTGTTTTTAACCATTTGTTTTTACAGATAGAGAATAAATGATTATCTGCTACAGCACTTGCTATTAGAATTTGATTTGAACAAAGTATAATAACAATTAGCATACAAAAAATTTGTTCCCATTAACCATCCCCTACCAACCATCCCCTAGTAGCAGAGAGAGGGCAGGGGCAGAGTGGTTGCTTAGTTGATTATGTCCTTTAATTGACCATGGCTCTGAAAAATAAGTGAACTGTGCCTAACTGTGCTGTGTGTTGATGAATCCATGTAGCAAACGGACTTGTAATCTCTCTTGATGAGTTATATCTAATATTAATATTATTATTATTTATTCAGCTAATTAAAAAGGAGCTATACACTGTTTGTTTGGATATGGTTTCACATGTTAACAAACTGCTATATGGCATATGACAAAATGGCTAATTTAGTCTTATTCAGAGTGCTATTTGTTTGGTATGAGTACAGTGCTAGCAATGGAGCGTAACAGTCCTCAAATGTGTGAACATTCAGTCATGAGCTGTCAGAATCACTTGAGGTTTTCCAGTTTTTCCCATCATGCCAGAAAGTCTACATGATCTGGTAATCAGGAACATTTTTTTGTACAGAAGCAGTTTGTTTTGTATGCAACATGTTTGTGAATGCATCATTTTGCTTCTGAGTCAAATTAAATCAACAATGTAGAAAATGTTGCATGAGAGAAAACAGCAGTATGCCCCACACAAATGTGGTATTTTCAATTTTTTGACTTAAAAAATGTAAAAATGGAGATGCAAAATTCCCTTTTCAAGACTCTGTTGATGTAATTTGCGTACTTGTCTGTTTTTCTTGTGTCTGATTCAGCTGCTGATGTAAAGCGGTTTAAAATGGCATCTCAGTAGTGTTAAAGGCACACTCACTCACTCACACACACACACACTCACACACACACACACACACACACACACACACACACACACACACACACACACTTAGGTAAATCTCCAACAGACAAGACTTTAAAAGGTTTCAGAGTGTAGCAGCACTTATACAGATTACCTCTATCTCTTCACTATAAAGGCTCACACACACACATGCAGTCTCTCTAACATTCAATTACCTCTATCTATTCACTATACAAGCACACACACACATACACACACACACACACACACACACACACACAATCATTCAATTACACTAAACTTGCTCTATCGATTTTCATTCACAGTGGCACACACATTCTGTTCATGGCTTGTGTGTGTGTGTGTGTGTTTTGTGTGTGTGTGTGCGTGCGTGGGGGTGTGTGTGGGTGTGTGTGTATAAGTGCTTTGGAGTATTGATGGGCAGGAAGTTGGTGTGTGTGTATCTTGCATTTCTATGTTTGTGAGGACCAATTTGAGTTTAACACCTTGCAAGTGAGGAAATGTACGGAAAGTGAGGACATGTTGTCCAGTCCTCACTTCTTCAAAGGGCAGTTTAGGGGCTAAAACTTGGTTTTAAGTTTAAGGTTAGTTTTTGTTAGCCTTATTGGTGTTAGTTATAGTTGTGATGGTTAAATGTTAGGGGTTGAATTTGAGGTTGAATTTTAGGAGCGTGAAATCCCAAGATATCTGAATCTAACTGGGGTGAATAGAAGCAAAATGCCAACTGATCATCATTAAAGAAAAAGAACGTTACTTGTGCAGTCCTGCAGTGCAGGAATTGCTTTATGGTTGAGTGTTGGATTCCAGTGCCATTGATAACACACAGTTGGTGTGTAAATAGAGTGTTTGTGTTTACATTCTTTCTTTCACTTTGTGATAGACTGCAATGACCAAGACCACGAGCATAAGGTTTGCAAGGAAAATGGCTTCACTTGATGCTTAAATCAAAAAATGAGCTGATAACCGAGTCTTGCTACCACTTGTATGATGTTGTCTTTCCTATCAACAGGCTCCACCGGTACTGGAAACTTGTAGGATAAAACAGAAGCGGCACAAGATGACCTGTCACAGTTTTTGTCGATCTTCACATAGCATCTCCATACTTTTGTTAGATTTTTTCGAACTATTAGCTCCAACACAGCTATGGTGACTATGTGTGTACAGTCCCTGTTTATTTGCACCAAACAGCCAATGTACCATTTGCACACGTGTTAGCTGTAAGGTGAGGTTTATTTAAGCAACAACAACACAACAACAAGACAATTTAAAGTGCTCTACGTAAGACATGAAAGACAATAAGAGGAGCTATTAAAGAAAGTCAATGCAGTCAATATGAAAAAACAGACTGTGTTGCATGTGTTTTTCTTTGGTAGATGCTAGACAGTATTTACTGAGTTTTTCAAAGTTTGGTAATCAAACATGGTTTTAATGCTAAAAAAAAAACCTGAAACGGTAACAAAGATCATCTGGAATTTCACCATTGTTTATTGTGAGATTGGTAATCTTTTCATCCCTACTCATGGACTGTCCTGTAAGCATGAATTTTTCAATGAAGTGCCTCAATTCATGCTGCACACAACAAGAAATGCTTTTACTCACATCCACTCTCGTCCTGAAGACACCTTCACACCATGGGACTGCCTTATTTCAGTGAGGTCCTCAAAAGTAGTGCATGATTGTATGTGTGAGACCTTGAAGGAACAATGTTTTTGAAAGCTGTAAAGATTAAATAAGAGAATGCTTGTTTATCTGATCTGTGTGTGTTCAGTGTGTATGGCCTGCACTCTATTACACACACACACACACACACACACACACACACACACACACACACAACACACACACACACACACACACACAAACACACACACACACACACACACACTAGATTGAGTGAATTTAATGCAGGAAAGCAATCATCAAGTGATTCACACCCACATACAAGAAATGAAGTCGCACGCATGTATTAAGTAATTAGAACCCAGTACACACACACACACACACACACACAAATTGCTTTCGTAACCATCTTTCTATCAGGCACTACTGGCCTGAAAAAAGTGTTGTGGTAAAGTAGCAGCTCATAGTAATGCAGGCTGGTAAGAGTCCAATACGTCTTTGAAGGCTTTTACAATCAGGTGTGTGTGTGTGTGTGTGTGTGTCGGTGTCTGTGGGTCACTGCTCTCAGATCAGGTCCTGCTCAGCACCATTTTGATTTCCCCACTGAAATCACCACCTGTACCTGCTCAACACACACTCTGCTACCTCTATTTACTCTGTGCTATTCATTTTTTTTCTCCCCTCGTTTAGCTTTTCCTTTCTTTCTCTTCCTTTTGTATATTGTGTTTTTTTTCCACCACTGGAAAATGTATCATGGAAAAACCAATGCCCCTCTGTTGCCATGGGGATGCTGCATGTCAAACAATCAAACTAAGCAAAACAGAGAGTTGTTGTAAAAGTCTGACATTTTCGTTTCAAATATTTTTATTGTGAAGCCTGATTATAAAAGATAACCATGTAAGCTGTTGCCGTGCCTCATTTTCTATACAACATATGTATTTTTATAATATAATATAAAAACAAGGAGAAACATATTCCCTACTTAAAAAATTAATACATTAATAAATCACTGGGGAAAGAAAAGACAAACTGTTACCAATAACTGGTCTCAGGTTCCCCCCTCAAATTCCCATCTTCACCCCAACCCCAACCCCACCATTGTTAAGCCACATTCGCCCAACCTTAATTAATACATTTGTTGATGAATCATTGCATATTCACACACATGAATCACAGCACTCTTTGCACCCTTTGACATTTTATTCACGATCAGTAGTAGGAAAGTGGCAGAAATATGACTATATGTTATGAGTTATGTTCTTTATTTTGACTATTTGTTTATTTATTTAGTTTAGCTCCCCTTAAATTGACCGCTGCAGCCAGAACCCTTCAAACTGTTCAAAACACTCAAGTTTGGCTTTGAAGGCCAGATGCCTCTGTTTACGGCTCTCAGCTTACTTTTTCAATTTTCATTGTACAAGTTCAAAAAGTAATGTTGCTTTTCTGCTTAAGAAAGAAAAATGTCAGATACAATGTTCATTTGTATTTGTTAAATGAAAAGAAAAAAGCATTGCAGTTGCTTTTCTGTTTACTGGTTTAAGAGAGAAAAAACTATTGAACTGAAGTGACTGGCATTTTTCATTATACAATATGAACAACTTTAGATGAATTTTACTTCATACACAAAGCCGAAAACATAATGGGAGAAAACTTTCAACCCTTACTCATTTGTCACAAGACAATCCATTGAGTTGGTGTGACCAGCAGCCACATTTTATTTCAAGGCAGTTGAAAAGAAAAAAAGGCTACATGTGTTTGTCACTTTTCAGTATATATTGTATATCTCTAGAAGTCTGTTTATTCTTACATGGTTTGTGAACATGTTTAATGCCTTTTACTCAACATTATATTTTATAACATTTAGATTATACTTTACTTTATTTATTAGGTATTATTTATTATTTTAATTTACGCTGAGGAGATTTTGACCACTATAGGCATTATGGAGAAATGCTTTAATGAGCAGATCCCTGTTTTATTTGCATGCTCCACTGGCGTGCGTATGAGGACACACACACACAGAAATAAACAGGTTTACAGCCTGGTATAAATAAAAAAAAAAGAAGTGGGGTGAGATTTTTATGTAACTCACCCATTTAAATTATATTGAGGCTTAAAGTTATGCTAGGTAGCTGCTTCATTCAGCTGCTTCAGCTCCACTCACACTCCACCTCTGTGCCCATTTTTGATAGGGATGCACAATAAATGAGCGATATATTGGCCTCTCCAGCTATACTGGTCTGTATCAATATCAGCATATATTAGACGGCTTTTACCAATATCTGATTTGACTGATCGCCAAAGCATTTAATTTAAATTCTAGGGCAGAATGCTGTATAAAATCTAAAGTATATTTGTAAAGTTTATTGATGAAATTTAGTAGAATAAAGTAAATGAACATTTGAAAAGTCAGAACTGTTCTTTGTTTTTGTTGTAATAGTGATGTCAGTCAGATTTTGTTCAGTCAAAGCTTTGGAATATTAAATCATCCATCTTTGCTCACTACATCTCAGCCTTTCTCAGCAGGCAAGCAAAACCTGTTTATTACAGCACATTTCATTCCAAGTAGACGCTCAATGCACTGCACAGAAAGTGAGCAACAAAAGTTGACATGAGAATTAAAATCATTTAAAAGGAAGAAAGGACAAGATATCAGTTAGAAGCAGTTACTTCAGGTATCATATTGGCCAAAAAATATATATCCATATCATGCATCCATAATTTTTGGATTAGCCTGAGATAGCTGAGCTAGGCACTGCCAAGATGGCGACTTCTCCATTTTGTAATTTTAGTACTGTTACTTTTTCTATAATGTACATATGACACCCATTTATGTCTTCTTGGAAGGGGGTCCTGTCTTTGTTGCTCTTGCTGATTTTTCTCTTAGTGCTTCAGTTGAGTTTTTCTCAGATGAAACCAGGTCTCAGAATAGAGGGTGTCATGTGGGTAAAAGGTAAAAAAAAAAAAAAAGAGGCATCCATTAATCTAATGGTTCCCACACTTTTTCTGGCACTTTTCCCCCTTCAGAAACCAAAAATTGTTCACATCCCCCCTATCCAACAAGTATTATTAATCATTAACAATGATCAGGGACGCAACTGATACAAAAAATGATTCAAGTTGAACTTTGGTGAAATAAAAGTTTGCATGATAGGATAAGCAAACTCTTGTTTATTTATTTCCCCAACATAAATCAAATTCATTTTAAGTTGGTTCACTCTGTATTTCTCTCTTGATAATCCACCACCCCCCTGCAGAGGCTCCACACCATAAAGTTTGGGAACCACTGCATTAATCATAGGGTTGGAGGTTCGATCCCTGTCTCCATCCACATGTTGTGAAGTGCTTGAGATAAAAGCAATATATAAATTAAATTTATCTAACTATTTGTTCTACAGCCTGTAACCATCATGTACACTATTGACTTTGTGTATAAATGCCAGTCAAGGCAATGAAATACTAATAAAAACTTGTTAGTGCTCATAATGCACCCTATACATTGGGACCCCACTGCATCCAGAGACCTGAGGGTGCAGTGCTTTTAGCAGCAGTCATTTACTATACAACGCTCAGTGCTAATATAGGTCAACAATTCCAATTCTTGTGTGAGTGAAGATGAAGTAAAATCGATTATTAAGTTGAGATGAAAACAAGGCCATCGTGTGCAGATATCCTGCTGTATTACCGGACAGGGGAGGAGCTGTGACCTGATTAGAAACAATGCAGTGAACGGCTGACAGTGAATGTGTGCTGACTTCCAGAATAACTCAAGGTTGAAAACAACTTCATGTGGCCTTCTTTTAAAAACTTTCACGCATCTCATCAAGGAGAAGTAGGGCAGAAAATCACTAAACAACAGCCACAAAGCCGGAAAAAAAAAAAAATCACTGCCAGCTGCAATAGTTTGCTCACGTAATGTCAAGTTTTAATACCTTTCAGTGGCCCTCGCAGATGTTTATAAGACAAAGAAAAAAACAACTAAACAACCCCTCAGTTTATTTGCCTGTTTTGTTTGTTATGATGGGTGTTAAGTAAAACCCAAAGGCAAGGTAGTTGGGCATTACACCTGGATCCAGTTTAAACCCTGCAGTGTGTTCCTGCCTGATTCCTCATGTTGTTGTTTAGCTTCGCCGTTATTACTTTTCCTCCCAACAGATGGATCCAAAATGCAACAGGAGAGCCATGGAGGAAAGAGGGGGGCGGGGGAGGCAAGAGAAGGGGATTAGAGAGAGGAAGGGAGGCGATGTGAGGTGAGGTGATGAGAAAATGAAAAGAGAGCAGAGACATGAGTGCATGGGATTCAAGAAAGAAAAGCTAAGGAGACAGAGGAGGAGGGGACAGTAGATTCGTCTGGAGAAAACAGAGGCAGAAAGGCGAAAAAGGGCTCAGCTTTGTTTATAACACCCTCGAATGAGTGTTAGCGGAGGGCTTCCACTGCCTCAGGTATGACTTAGCATGCACTGGTGAGTCGCAGTGCTGCCAGAGGGCGTGTGTGTGCTTAAGGTTTGGAAGACCTTACAAGTATCAGGCAGATATTGTATGTGTGAGAGGATGACTTTTCCCCTCAGGCCTATTATCAGCACGTGTTCATGAATGTTATTAATATATATTTGTAAGGATATGTGCATGTGAAGCTGAGGTTATATAAACTAAAAAAATGTTTTAAAAAGTCTGTGACTGGGGGAGTTCCAGCCTGGCGAATGGCAGAGTAGTTAATGAGTTGGAGGAATTCTGTCGTCATTCTGCATTCTGAACTGGGGAAATTGCTTCTAATACTGACCTCTGACTCAGCGTGCTCTGTATCCAGTTCAACATGGGCAATGCCACCTCAACTGAAGGTAAAAAAAAACTGAAAATGAGGTTGACAGCTGACAAGATGGTGCCTAGCAACTGACCTCCTGCTAGCAACGACTCCACGCATGGAGATGGCAGCAAGCCAGTGGTATCTCTGACATATGAACAGAAAAAGGAGCGGATTATTGCAAACCTGACAGCACAAATTTCATCCAGTCACATGATTAAAGCCTACTTAGGAGAAATCTTCAGTGCCGGTGCCTTCCCCAGCCTGCTAACCATGGCCAGAGTGCCAGAGAGTCTTTGTTAAACAAGACAACAACAAAACAACAAAAAACGGCTGCAATCAGTTTGTTTCCTTTTCAAACGTGCGGTGAAAATTGAAAATGTGAGTCGAGAGCCGTGAACAGAGGCAGCTGGCCTTCAGTGTAAAAGTTTAGTGTTACTGTTTGAAAATATTCAACAGAGTGACCAGGAGCAAGAAAAAACAACCATGGGCAAACTTTCTCACGAAAATGAGGAGCAGAATGAGGATGCTAATACCATGGAAGTGAAGATACCTTGTGGCAGCAGTAGCACAAACTCGAACATTCTCCAGACAATGGACAGAATAACCAACAACACTGCAAAGTTATCAGTGCTAAAGTTGACAGTACTTGCTGTTACTGTACAAGAGACCCAACCACCCAAATACAGGGGTTCGGGTCTGCAAGGCGGAGGGCAGAATTGCTAGTGTAGAGAGCACAACGGAGACATTCAAGTGACAAGTCTGGAGAAACAAGTAAGTAGGATGTTGGAGCACATGATGACTTAGAAAATTGTGGTTGCAGATGCAACGTAGACATGGTTGGACTACCTGAAGGCACAGAGGGAACAAATCCTGTGAATTTTATGGAGAAGTGGTTACCTAACTATCTTAAAATCACAACCAAAAGTGGCTGGCTCAAGCTGGACGTGCACCTCACTCCCTCGCACAAAACGTCCAAAAAAGTGTCCCAGACAAAATTAGTCCCTAGCAACACCTTTATGAATGCAGCCCACCATCTCAGCACAGTACTGGACCAGCATGCACATACTGGACCAAGGATATCATTCTTCAACGATTATTCAGCAGCAGTTGTCAAGAAATGCAAGGCCTTTGATAAGATGAAATATCGTCTGAGGAGGATGAATATTGACTGCACACTGATGTAGCTCACAACGCTAAAGGTGACTGTTGACAGTGCAGAGAAGAGACTGCCTCAGCTTTTGCACACTCACTTGGATAAATGGAGCAGCCTAAACACTGGCAATGGAAAGTTTTTGGGGGTTTTTTTCTGTTCTTAATTTTATTGGAAACTTGCAAAGCCTATGCAAGAGGGTTGATCATATCATATTCTACAACTAAGAGGTGCCAGAAATTGGAAAAACAAGTCTTTAGAGGGTAAAGTCCCAAGTCAAGAAAAAGTGCATATTAGCTCGCCATCACTTACTTTATTGCAAGAAATTTCTGCTCTTTGATCAGCTATAATTTGTCTTCTTACCAAAAATGCAAAGAAAATAATTAATTATACTTAACAGAGGTTTTATGAATACAGAGATAAACCAGGGAAATGTTATGCAAATCTTGTCAAAAAACGAGTGGAGTTCCAGTCTATAGCAGCTATTGCTGATGCTGAGGGCAACAGGGTATATGCAAGCAAGTTGGTAAAGGATTCCTTCATTGTGTTTGAGGTGTTCAAAAATGCCAGGGAAGTGTGGACACTAGGTGGAAACGTAGCAAGGACATGCGTTTTAAAATGAAAACATAGTCGTGTGGATGTAGCCTATGTCCAAGTTGGGTTAGCTTTTGTCCCCACCTACCTCCACTCCTCCTGGGGTGGTCCGCGGTGGTATGCTCAGTTGATCTGAGTATAGATGTAAAGTAATAATAATAACAATAATAATGAAGTTTATTTATATAGCATATCACTTATCAAAACTTTACAAGCACAACATGAAACAAATATGTTACATATGAATTTTACTCAAAAACCAAGCTGCATTAAATTTGAACTGAACACTGAAATGAAACTGAATGTACAGACACTGACATCAATGTGTGGCTCATGCTTTTTATTTGCTGTCTGACTGACAGTGGGTTTGGCACCATGAGGATTGATGACTAATCAGCAAGACACTGGCTAATCAAATACACACACACATGCACAAACGCATACGTAGAATAACACACATGGCACAGGCTATAATTGTCAGTGATTGCATTTGAATACCTGCCCATGCTTCCACTGATTAGCATTGTGGCGCAAATTGCCATTGGATCCCTTGTTCCTCAAACCATCAACCTATCACTAAAGTATCTAGTATGTAGCTATTTTCCAATGATGTCTGTAACATCTCTGTCTTCATGTAACCTCTGTTTCCAGCATGAAAACACAAGTACTTTTTGTTGCTGTTGTTGTTTTCCACTCCAAGTGACTGCTAGCTGCCACAGTTTCTCTGTAGTGTATTCAAAGTTTTTCATAACCCCAAAGATCACCGCAAACCACAGATAATTCACTGCGAAAAGAAAAACATGTCAAAGGTGTGCTTGGGAGAAAAACAACTTTTCGTTCTTTTTATGAGTTGCACAAAAGCTGTCTTCTTGGAGACTGCAGGTTTCAACAAGGCAGCAGTTACAACTGTAGCCCATTTTGGCCTTTGGTGTGTAAAAATATTATCATACTGATCGTACAATATATAATAAAGCATTTATCTTCCCTAAGAGACAAACAGAGAGAAAGAAACAAACAGATAGACAGAGAAATGAGGAAAGGAAGGAAATTTCTTTTCCATTACGATGCAAACTGCTCCTGCTCCTTTGAGAGTGCACGCAAGTGGGAGCAGCAAAGAGAGGAGGAGAGGAGGAGGAGACGAATAAATGAAGAGAGGAGAAAATGAAATGAGAGGACAGGAGATGACGAGCTGGTTGCGTTGATCAAAGTGTGAATATTCACAGCACTCTCCTCTCCAAGATTAAATACTAATTACTCTCAACAGCTGCTCAATGAGCTCGCTAAGACTCATTATCACAATGTACTACATGTGTACCACTTTAGAAACACAGGCCTTCATTGCTAAACAAGACGTCCACCACGAGGAAGCAAAAGCAGCACCTTCTTGGGTACAAATATTCCTGCAGGAAAGTTAAAAACTTTATTACAGACCGTTTGTGAAGACCTTCAGGAGAAAGACAGAGCTGTTTTGTTAATTGAACAATAAAAGTTTATCTGTCACATCTCCAGTTATCATCTCCATTATTTAGCTGCTGTTGGACGTGATGCAGACATGTTATTGCCATCTCAAATTGTTCCTTTACCTGAATGACATAAAACTGTATGAGCTTCTTCTTGTGTTCATTAACCACTCAATGTGCATGAAGTACATAGTATATACGTACTTCCATGAAATCCACATTCACTGCATGGATGTGTGGCAGCCTACAGACAGAAGGTAATCTTCAAGCTTTGAAAAATCAGTGCTTTGTTGGAAACATTGTGCTATTTAAACATTTTGAGGATTCACTTAGCAATTTCCTTGCCAAAACCAGTGAGAAAGAAATC
This sequence comes from Lutjanus argentimaculatus, assembly GCA_034769285.1. Classification (NCBI taxonomy): domain Eukaryota; kingdom Metazoa; phylum Chordata; class Actinopteri; order Lutjaniformes; family Lutjanidae; genus Lutjanus; species Lutjanus argentimaculatus. The sequence continues at coordinate 27,556,211 of JAWZSL010000017.1, read as the reverse complement.
ATCCCACATGTAACCCCCAGTAAAACCACCATATGTCCCTTTTACAGTTTGGTTTTTGCACAGATGAAACAAATGAGATATCATTTGTTCATTAGTGAGCTTTAGAGGTGTTAGTAGATGATTTTGTCTCCTTCGGGCAGAGCCAGGCTAGCTATTTCCCCCTGTGTCCAGTCTTGGTTCTAAGCTAAGTTAACCAGCTGCTGGCTATAGCTTCATAATTAATGCACAGACGTGAAAGTGGTATCAAATGGGGCGCCCCTGTAGCTCAGTTTGCAGAGTGTGCGCCCCATGTGTTGAGGTGTCACTCCTCTGCAGCGGCCGCTGGTTCGGCTCTCGCCTGTGGCCCGTTTGCCGCATGTTGTCCCCTCTCTCTATAGCCCCTTTCCTGTCATATCTACAGCTGTCCCCATCAAATAAAGGCAAAAATGCCCAAAAAAATCTTAAAAACAACAGCAACAAGAAACTATTACTTTAAAGCCACTATGTGTAGAATATGTCCATCTTTGACTTTGGTGCCTCCAGGTGGTAATAATAAAAAAGACACTTTTAGAGTAATTTCTAAGATGCTAAATTACATAAAATCTGCATAGTTAATTAATGTATCACCTTAACTGAAAGATGATTCCAGTATTTTACTCCATATATACTCAGCGCCCACTTTACCTGGCCTGTACCCAAACTGTTACTATTCAACAACAGCCTTGACATAAATTCTACCTTTATGACATTTATAATGTTCAGTTCTTAGTGACATTGTCGGAAATTCAATTATTTTGCTGAGGTCATGGTTAAAGGTGATGTTGTACTGGGCCACACTGTAGTGAGAAATGTTTTGAATATTTTTGTCTTTCTCATCTATAACCTCAATTCTAAATCCTATAAATTAATCAACTGTACGAAAAAAAAAGAACATTATTGGCATCATAAAAGGGGGTTTAATGGCTGAACACTTGTTTTGCACTTTAACAGCATTAGATTGCACAGGTGTGCATGATGCGTAATGAAGTGACCACTGAGTGTGTCATATATTTTCACATTACAAACAGGTGAAGTTAAAGCAGCTCACCTGTAATAGAGCAGAAACGACGACATGGTAGAACACATTGAAAACTGAGGAAGAAATGTGATAACAAGACAACAAAACTGTGTAATTTGCTAAATTTTCAATTTAACCTCCAGAGGTTAGATTGTGTTATAGCATTTGTCACCGGTAACATTATAAGGTTGAGCAGTTGGGGGGTACCTCTGTGTGTGAGGCTTTGCTCTTGAGATGCCAGTAGGCAGGGAGTTTTCGTTCCAAAACAGAGTACAGGCCGGAAAGTGAGTTATGAATTCCAAAAATCTCAGCAAGCGCTTGGTGTCGACTCATTGGTGCTGCTCAACAACAAACTCCCACAGACACACAGTATTTCAGTATGGTCATTTTGTGCTGTGTGGCTGCACAAATCTTACTTGTTGCCATTTTGGAACTCAATCCATTTCATCAATTGCACCTGCTCTCCTTTGAACTCCCTCCTCACCATAACTCAGAACAGTATCCTGAAGCAGCAGAATAACCATAATAACATATAAATAACAATAAAAGAGTGTGGCAGATGGTGGGCTAGAATGTCACACAAATGGGTCAGCATGTTGGAGAGTGGACCACACTGCATAGTTTTTACGCGAGCAGAATCAAACACAGTGCAGCTGAAATAGATGACTGCAGCTGAACTTGCACAAAAAAGGCTATAAGACTCTAAAAATAAGGAAGGCAAAGCAAGCAGAAACTAGAATTTCCACCTTGCCAACCAGTCAAGTTGCAAGTTTTAATTCTATTCAACTGAAACTGCTTCACTGGCATAACGTAACACTGCACATATTGCCAAAACAAAGCATTTCTGCAAATGTTAAACATATAAAAACACATTGAAAACAGCCTACAACAGTTTACAGCCATGTCTGTCCAGACTCATTTAGTGTATGTAGCAAAGGTATTAAGTGTATTTTTACCAAAAATAAGTTACTATATTGACATGTATGATTCCAGTGAATAATTTCCGGTGACAAACAAGTTGTCATCACTTAGAGACTATTCTTACAGAGGACTAATAGAGAGCTGAACATTATGATGTCACAGTGTTGACCTATGACCTTTTGCATATAAAATGTCATCACCTCAACATTTTATCCTATTAGATATTTGTGTGGAATTTTGTCAAAATTAGTGTATGAATACTTGAGTTATGACCAAAAATGTGTTTTGTGAGGTCACCACAAAATAGACCTTTGACCTCCAAAATCTAATCAATTCATACTTGAGTCCAAATGAACATTGTGCCAAGGTTAAAGAAATTCTGTTAAGGCATTCTTGAGATATCACGTTCACAAGAATGGGACGGACAACCCAAAAACATAATGCCTCTGGCCACGCCTGTCGCTGGTGTGGAAGCGTAAGAATGTCAGAAAGTTACCCAGGAACTAAAAAGTACTGTATTCAGCTGATGAATGGTGTTCAGCTGAAGCATGTGAATTAGCTGTAGTTTATCGTGCTGTTGTGGCCATGACTGTGACAAGAATCCTGAGTATGTAATGGGTGGAAAGCAAATTGTGTGTGTTTGTGTGTGTGTCTGAGGATGTTGCTTTTTGTTTGTTGTCTGCGTGACTGGCAGTCGGGCAGCATGAGAGTTGACGGCTAATCAGTGCATCACTTCCTAATGGGCTAAAATGTACACATGCACACACAAATGCACACACACACACACAAATGCACACAAGCACACACACACACACACAAATGCACACAAGCACAGCAAGGAGTATAATTGTCTGTGATTGCATTTGGATACCCATCCACACTCATGCTGATTAGCAATGTGGCGTTAACTGAGAAAGAGCTGCAGAGGGAACAAGAGAGAGAAACAGAGAGGGAGAGTGAGGGAGACTTATTAGCTCGCACAGTTGTCTGCATATTGCTATTAATGAGAAATTTTAACCAATTAAAGTGAGCCCAAATCCACTAAACAGCAGCCCAATATATTTGCACATGGTAAATTAACTCCAACACAGCTGCCATATCAGTTTTCAGTTTTACAGTTTAAAGTTCTGACTCGATACGCTATTTTAGGAAACATCATCTTTCAAGACAGACAGGCAGACAGATAGATAGGGTCAAACTCACGTGAGACACCCACTGGTAACAGGTGCCAAAAATCCAGCAGACATCTGTGCAATCTCAGTAGACCTTTTTCTCAGCAGATATTTTGACTTGTCATCTTTGGAAATGCACAGGTGTTGCTAATAAAATTTATGATGCCTCTATTCTCCTCTAGTTTGCTAGTAATTGCCCAGTCACACTAGCATTTAAAATAGCAAAACTTTGCAATGAAAATCAGTTCATTCAAAGAATCATCAACAACTGACTGAGGCAGTGAACATTTGTCAATGATCTGTGCTCCCTAGAGCAGTAAAGGGCTTTCCCAGCTCCAACTTCTGAGGTCGACAGAACATACTGTGGAGGTTTATTGTCTGAAGTGATGAATCACAGCTCACTATCTGGCAGGAATTTAAGATACCTGCCTGAATGCATAGTGCCAGCTGCAAAGTTTGGTGGAGGAGGTCCAGGTCTCTTTGTTCCAGTAAGGGAATCTTATACAGTATGGGGTGATTTGTTAGACAAAAATGTGCCTCCAACTTTGACATAACAGTTTCAAGAAGATCTCCTGTTTTGATGTCCCATGTACAAAGCCAGGTCCATAAAGACATGGTTCTCCCAGTTTGATGTAGATGAACAGTGCCCTGACCTCAACCCCCTTCATTACCTTTGGGATAAATCTGAACGTGCAAATCGGGCCTCAAGGCAAAGCATCAGTGACTTAGTACCTCACTGATGCCCTTATGGATGAATGGCTGCAAATTTCTGCAGCCAGGTTAAAAAATCTTGGAGGAAGCATTCTGAGAGCCAGCATACCAGCATATTAATAGCCATGGTTTGTTCAACAATTACATATGGATATACTGTTTTGGTGTACACATACTTTTGTGGTGTAGATAGATAAGATAGATGTTTTGAGTATTACTCCACTTCATATAAGGATTTATTTAAATACACCAATTTTGGCAGAACTGTGATTTGTTTTTAAGGCCCCATTTTGCTATTTAAACCCTCAAGATGCTGTTGGCACTTACATCAACAATAGATTTTGCAGGCAATCAAGCATACAGACTTCCGTATTCAGTCAAATTAAAACACCAAGCAGGTCCTCTGGGTTTATACTTGAATGTGAGAGGCATATTTGTTATTAGAACGTATCATCATGTCTGAATTGCAGCAAATTATTGCTAATAAGCAGATCCTGCACATAGCGTCTCTATGAAAAGATAAACAGTTTTCACCGCAGTCTCTCTCGGTCGATCACATGAAAAGACTGAAGATGTCTCGCGCTTTCTATGTGCGCAGATGGGAACAGAGGAGGAGATTGAATTGGTGAGAGGGAGGGAGGGCAGAGAGGAAGTTGGAGAAAATGGAAGCGGGAGACAGAAAGATGAGAGTGGGCAGGAGAGGAGGAAGGAGAGTGGCAAAGATGAGGAGATGAAGGAGGGAGAGCAGAAAAAGGAGTGGGAAGAGGAGAGCAGAGAGGGAATGATAGTCTTAATGTATCTGCATGAGTGACAGCCATGTATGAATATTGCATATGTGATTAGGGAGCAGAGAAGATGGGGCATAAATGGCTTGTTAACTAGGCCCCTACATACTGGCAGTACGATGCAAAGGAGCAAGGGGAAAGGAAGCAGAGAAGGAGAGGGAGGCACCACAGTACTGTCAGAAGAGAGCTGAGACCGAGGGAGGGAGGGAGAAAGTTAAGAATGGAAAAGAGATAAGTGAAAGTAAAGGGAAAGAAAAATTACTTGATCTTTTATTAGCTGATACGGCAAGTCATGGTGAGAGACAGAAGTGGAGCAAAAGCACAGAGAAAATCAGAAAAGGCAGCCAACATTGGAGAGGGACATACAGTTAGTCAACACCTGGACACCCAACAGGACTTCAAGGACCATTCAAATTGTTTTGCATATTTGCATCAATAACAAATCACTTATTTTACATCTCTGTCAAACTATTTTACAAAACATAAACATATGTTCTTCTTCCTCCACACAAGAACCCTTACTGCTGTCCTGGCATGGCCTCTTCTACCACTGCTATGCTGACCCAGCTATTCTTATTACTCCCCCTTCAGATTCTCAGGTGGAGATATGCATCACTGCTTGCCTGGCAGGTATCTCAGAGCAGATGTCAAGGCACCACCTGAAGGCACCACCTAAAGCTCATCCTGGACAAGACTGAGCTTGTGTTCCTTCAGGGAAAAGGAAGCCTGTGTTATGACCCTTTTATCACATTTCACAGTACTGGGATGCTACCAATTCAGATGACAAGGAACCTGAGTGTGACCTTGCATGATTGGCCAGGGTGAGTGCGTGAGTGGCCCTGCATGAGTGACCCTGCCATTCACACCAAACATCGCAGCAGAAGTTCTCCTCTGTACTCCTGCAAGATCAAGAGGAGCTGTCCCTTACTGGAGACGGCTCATAGTGATCAGCTTGGTACTTCATTATCATCTCCTGTCTGGACTGCTGCAACTCCTTCCATGGCTGAGCCGCTGCACCTGCTACCAGAAATCTTCACCTACTGCTGACTGTCTGGTGTCTCAGAGTTTTCCTGTAGTTCTCAGTTTTCCATTCACTTCACTGACTTGCTAGTGCAGCTCAGTCTTTCAGATCCTATCAGATACCCTCACATTCCACTCCCTAATGGTGCAGGCAAGACGGATGAGTGGCTTGCCTGACTCCGATGAGCTGGGAACCCACCGCAGCTGGCTTGCCCTAGCCCTCTCTTTCATTGCACCATGGAGTTTGCTTCACCGTCTGATTCACTTGTGCATAAGAATCCTTGGTCCATGTTTAATGGTTGGGTGGGTTTGCCGACATTGCTGCAGACCCATGATGGCTTTTATGTGAGCCAGTCCCTACACTGACAATGCAATGCCTTTGGAGCGCACTAAGGACAGTTTGCCCTGGTCAACAGTCACTCTGGGAGCAAGGGGGCTCCATTCCTCCCCACAGGCAGTGAGGGTGCAGCAAGCACTTAGTCCACAGCCCAGAAAGATCCAGGTGAGGGAAATTGGATCATGCCCCATCCTATTGCCATACTTCTCAGCTCCTTTTGTCAATAATCTTCCCAGATGAAAATTACTTTGAGACAAGATAAAGAATGTCAAGTGCATTACATTGATTTTGAGGACATGTGTTGCTGCTCTTAGGTGGAGCATCATGCTGCTGCCAATTTTTGTATTCTCTCTTGATTTGGATCTGTTTGGGACATCCACATTTTGGATCTGGATTAATTATCCTCAAGTCTATTGTAGACTGCTTTTGAGGGTTTTGGGGTCCCCTTAAGATTGGATCTTTTCTGAAAATGTATTTAGCTTTGAGTAGGTTAGGGGTAGGCCCAAGTCAAATAATTTTAATGCATGAAAACACCTTTTAAAACAATAGTCCTATACTATGCAACAATAAAGGAAAATGTCAATTGATGCACAACAAAAATAATACACAATTGATAGTCAAGTTTCTAAAACAGGCAGACCCACTAATATGTATATTAGTTTGTGGAGATTTATTGATAGTTACTCTCAAATATTCGATTTTATCCAAGAGACTGTGTCATTAATTCTCACTAATTCTCACTAATTGTTGGCCAACAATAAACAAACAAACAACACTTATGGAGTTTTGCAAGGCTGGCATGAGCAGCACTGTTTCTAATTACAATTTTCTTATTATTGTTTTTATTGTTTGCGGCATTCTGGACAATTTTTTGGCAACTGTTGGGTTTTGTTTGCAGCATCTCAAACTTGTTTTTGGCAATATGCAGTTTCTCTCAGCACTCTCGACCAGTTTCTGGCAGTGCTGTAGCTGTGAATGGGCAGTGTTGGACCATGCTAATCGAAAGTGGCTGCATGCCCGATTTGGCACCGTGTCACATATCGACAGAGCAGCGGACACTTTCTCAAGTCCAAATTCTTGCTGCAGGACATTTTCTGGCAGAGGGAATTAGTTGTCCAAGCCAGACATACACGCAAATGGGCACACAAACACTAACAGCACACAGACTCACACAAACACGTACAGTCACACACAGTAGGACAGACACTCATAAGTGCAGAAATGTGTAAGCAGAAAGGACAAATGAGACACAGACTTAGTGGGGGTGGGTGGTTTTGGTGTGAACATGTAAATGACAGGCGTATGGACAAGAATAACCAGCCAACACATCCCTCTGTTTTTCTTCCCTCGTTTCTATGAATAAAAGATGGACAAGACTGCTTGGAGAGATTTGTTACATTATCATAGAGAAATACTGAGCCTGAGTTTACCTTTTAGTTACCTTCTAGTCATTTGAGTCAGTCTGATCATCACAGCCTCTTCTCAATCTCATTCATATTTTTTTCACTCTCATCTCTGCCTCCATTTTACATTGTACATGTCAGGGCAATATTTTAGCTAAACTGAAACTCCAGCGACAATTGAATGAATGGATCATCAATCAAGTGTCCCTCAAAGGTTTTAGAAGCTGGAATTCACTTTAGCATGCACTAAGCTCATCAATAGTAATTTGTTTCATGGCTGTATGCTGAAGGACCTCTGTGATTCACAATTTTTGAAAAATCTTGAAAACCCTTTTTTTATTATGGCTTCACGCCTGCAACATCCGTGGACACAGGCATTGTGTTTTCAGGTCATCCCATTCTTGTGAACACAATATCTCAAGAATGCATCAAGTGAATTTTTTTAAACTTGGCATAAATGTTCACTTGGACTCTAAGATGAATTGATTAAGGTTTGCTGGTCAAAGGTCAAAGTTGTGGTGACCTCACTAAACAAATTCACAATTTCACACAAATATCTAATAGATAAAATGATGATGATATTTTATGTCCAAAGGTCAAAGATCAACTTCAATTTGACATCATAATGTTCAGCTCTACATCAGTCCTCTGTACTACTCTGTAAAAATAGTCTTCAAGTGAAGACAGCTTGTTTGTCACTGGAAATTATTCACTGGAATTCACCAAAAATACACTTAATACCTTTTATTAAATTCCTTCAAAGTTACAGGGCAATATAGTGGTGAGTTCCATGTCCTAACTATATATGTTATATGAGTCTGGACAGACATTGATGTAAACTGTAACTCGACTGGTTAGTAGAGACATACAACTGCAAGGTAGTAATTCTATTTTTTTCTGCTGTTTTATATGACCATTGACTCATTTCTCATGCTTTTCTCATGCTTCTCAACCACCTGCTCAGGGCCACCAGTGATCAACAACTGCTTCAGTTTGAAATCTTGTTTCAATCATGGTCAACGTATGTGGGGGTCATGTTAATTTGTTGTTATTTATGTTATTGGCAGAACTCTGCAGATCTCTGCAGGTTGCATCTGGCTGTTGTGTGGCATTGCAGTAGGTGCTTCATCTGTTCCTTTTGTGCACTCCAGTGAATATCAATCAAACAAGTGCTGGGTTGTTTTTGTAAGATATCTCTTTATTTAATTTTCAGAAATCATGTTTTTTTTTTTTATTGTGCATAGAAGGAGACAGCAATGAAACTGGTGTTGGTTTATTCATTTTAAGAATGGTGCTTATCTGCTTCTACAAATGACTTGATTTCCATTTGAATTAAACCAGGGCTATCTGCAACTAAAATTTATTTATTTATTTTGATGAATCCATAATTCATTTAGCACATAAAATGTCAAAACATGATAACAAATTCCCAAGTCACCAATAACCAAGTGATCATGATAGTGATGTGTTTGTCTTTTTTGTATTTTTTTTTTATTTATTTATTTTTTGACAAACAGTAAAAGAAAACTTGAATGAAATAGAGAAAGACAAGCAAAATTACACTTTTTAAAAGTTATAGTTGGCAAATAATTTGTAGTATTTACTCAAGACCTGACTACACATATTTTCAGCTGGGGTTGTAGATAGCTGGTTAACTGCTTCTTATCTTTCATATTTGAAAATTTGTGAAAATGTTTGTTGCTTTGACTAAAAAATTGATGTGCCATTGGTCCTTCCTCCTCTTCTAGTAGTCTGTGTGAACATACAGCCTGGGAGACGTGCCTAGGCACTGACAGATGTACAAGCTGCCTCACATGCTGTTTAGTATTACAATAAAAGCTAAGCAACCACCAGGATCACATTAACCCCTTGAACAAACACATACATGTGCATATCAAAGCTTAAGCCTTGATCATACTCCACAGGACTGACGCAGACAGCTGCAGACTTGCACACAGACTCACACATGCTTATATCCACTACAATCGGAGGTATGTGTATGCAGACGTGTTCCACAGATGTGCACGAGAGCACATCATGGCAACCTCCTGACAGCAGAATGAAGGGCTCTTTTGTTTGCTGTATTTGGTTGAACAATATAAAAAAGTCAAAAAAGGGTAGGATAGGGTTAGGTTATCTTTATTGTCCCCTCAGGGAAATTCATTGTGCAGCAAGAGTTTACATAAAAAACACAATACAACAAGGCCACATTGTTGACAACAGCCACAACAATAAATACACCAATGTACAGTATATGACATCAAGCAGAAGCTTACTGTTGTACATGCATGAGATGGAGCTAGCATAGACTACTTTATATACAGTTGGCTAGTTTAGTCTAGTGGTTCCCAAGCTAGGGGTCAGGCCCCTCCAAAGGGTCACCAGATAAATCTATGAGATGAGTAAGGGAGAAGAAGAAAGAAGAAAAGTTACACAGATCTTGTGACTTTTTCTCTAATCTTTGATTTTTTGCCTGATATTGAAGCATTTGTGCATTTACAGAAATTAAATCATGTGAGAAGTTAAGAGGGAAAATCACTTTTTGGTGGAGCATTTTTGGTGCAACTCATGTTCACATCTGAAATGTGACGTGACTAGACAGAAACCACTGGAACCATTGGTTTAATCTTTAACAGTGTGTGGTATTTTGAAAACTTGTTATATTATCCATTGTATCTTCATCCCAACAAGTAACTAAAGCGGTCAAATAAATGTAACAGCATAGAACGTACATTATTTCCCTCTGTCATGTAGTAGGAAGTAGCATAAAATGGAAATACTTAACTGTTCTTGAGTAAATGCACTTAGTTACTTTTCACCACTGTGGGATATACACGCAAAGATATAGAGATAGGACACAACATACTATTTGCATATTCAAGCTTGTTTTTTTTCACCAGGGAGGACATTGCATTGACAAACAAACATTACATCCTTTGAAGATTTACCTTGACTATAATTACTCTGTGCTTAATGGCAACGTCTAACCAAAACCAATCATTAACCTAAAATTTAAAGGTTTAATTTGTGGGTGGGGGTGTGAGTCCTCATAATTAGTAAACAAAACATGTAAACATATTGCTGCCACATTAATACAAGTACACACACACACACAAAGTCGCTCTGCTGTTGTTGTGAGGAGTGTAACCTTTAAACTGGACATAATACTAACTTTGACTTGTAAAAAAAAATTGTTAATCTTATGGGGACCAAATTTGTGTCCAACTGTGGGTGTTGAGTCCACAATATGTGACTGTGGAAACAGACTTATGTCCCCAGAATGTGATGAATACGTGGTAACACACACACTTCACCCTCCTGCCAGAAATCACATCTCTCTCACAGACCACTCTGTTGTGTACTGGCGCCCCCAAACCATTTTTGCATTTTGCTTCATTGAAAGCTAATGAAGTGGGGTAAATATGATCTTTCATGCTGAGGTGCCTCTTCTTAGATGCACCGGCCAGACAAAATATGAAGATCATTCCAGATGACAAATACCTTTTACCGTATTCAGCATGCTATCAAGGAACACGCACGTGTCATTTCTTTTGTGAGACTTCAATCAGTCTGGTGTTGTGTATTTTTCAGGAGAAAATGGGGCGTGTAAAGAAAGAGGGGTCGCCTGTGAAGACTTTCTTCATGCAATGATCACAACATGTATTCGACATACTATACTTTGAATGATTGTACTTAAATGGCACTGAAGGAAAAGTCTTCAGTGTTGTTCTTTGTTGTTCTTTCAATGAAGAAATATTCTCTAGTTCTGGTATAACAGATGTTATTGCAGCATCAATGCTAACCTCTTCAGGAGCCGCCATTGTTTGTTGAGATGAGTGCCAGGAATCCCTCCAGATGCTGATTGGCTGCATCACTTTTGTTGCAGACATAAATGGAAAACTTGAGATGATGTATTCTCATGTGATCTTGTGAATCCAGCTAAAGGTCACATCAACACATGCTGTTTAAATAAAATTTACAAATATTTGTTTCTTTTGTTTTTCCATTTTATAAACATACAGAGAGACCAATGCACATACAAGATATGGACATTTCCTCAAGTATTAGCCACAATATTTCTCTTTTGTGTATCCAAAAATGACTTGCCATGCTCTTGTGGTGGTATGTGATGGTATGTATGTCAAACGCCATTCAACAGATGGCAGACACTACTGCTCTGTCTTTGGGACAGATCTTCATTCTGTGAGAGTTTTATTGCAGTTTGTGAGTAAAATTAACCGTCTGGTCAAACAGAATTTCAGTGTTGAGAGTGGCATTATGAGCTTTGAATAAATGGCCTCAGCATTTAGAAATGCTTCCGACCAACTGTGCGAAAACTAAATAAATAAAAGTTTGAATCACTCATGAAGCTTCCTAATATGTTTAGTGTATTTGCAAAACATGTTCACGCCTAACAAGTATTGACGTCAATATAATTGAAGCTATGAAACTTGAAACATTTAAAGGATGTAATCAACACAACCAACACTTTGTAAATGCTATTAGATTGAAGGCATATTCAGGAAACAGTGCACAGACTCCAGGTTTTCTTATTATTTTGCTGTGTTCGGGATCCTCAAATGTCGGTATTTGACATCCTGAAAATGACACTCTCATATGCTTTAACCTTACTATAAATGTAAGACCCTGAAATGCACAAGACATTCAGGGCTGTATCCAGGATTCCTGAAATAATGAGGTCGCAAGTCAGTTGATTTTTAAACTTTACACTGAGTTGTAATCCCCTGAAGTCTGTGTAAAGGAAAAAGGGAGTTTTTCCCTCTGAACCTTCCCCCAGCGGTCAGTTATGAATGTATCAGTATCATAATCAGCCCAGCAGTTTACTTCAGTTCCTACAGCCCGACACAGAGGAAAAAGACACCATCCTGTCTCTGTCCTCGGACTCAAACATGTCAACCCCTGATTGGTCAGAGAGAACTGTAACTAGAATCATAACTTATGTGGCACAAAGCAACAGAGTCGTCTCATCGTCTGAAGTGTGAATTAGGTTTTTCCCAACTCTCCTGTATTTTTCAGCAGTCTTGTCTTACTGTACTCAGCCTTTTTGTCTCCTTGCTGTGACAAAGAGCCACATACTGAGAATCAAGAATACCGAGAATTGGCTCCATTGCTCTTGCGTTTGTGTATTGGTGTCGCATTGAAGATGATGTCAGCGGTTTCATTTGGCATCGCTCTGACGATCAGCTACTACCTACATTGAGAAGGAAAGTCGAGAAAATTACCTGATACCAAAAGTGAGTTGAGGAAAGTGGAGCCAAGCCATACCATACAGTGGAAACATGACTAAACACATCACTTTCCCAGTAGCTGCTTCACAATAAACACCAATCTAGTCAAGTGCTTTTAATCAGCAGCAGCAAGAAATGTTGGGTTTACATTAGCAGTAACTTAATACATGATGTAAGTATGTAAGAGCAGTAACAGTAATACTAAACAGTGAGACCATCAATTAGATAAAATTGTGCTGGACTATATGCATGCATCATTTCCTGCAAGTCCTTCAGGCTTAGGTGGGCAGTCTGAATGAGAATGGCAGACTCCACCACTGCCAATAAAAAACTCTATATGGTATACTATATAGAGATAGGGTTTGGGTTGAATCTACTATATCCAAATCACCCACCCCACACCTAAAACTGTAGAACATCCCCAGGTTACTAAAGCTCCCAAATTCCCAGAAAAAAATACAAAGGAAATGACATCAGTGTTCTCGATGGTAGCTGTGACCCTGAAGACAATGTTTTCAGCATGATTCAGCACCTGTGTTCAATTTTTGGTTACAAATCAGCTGAGAATGTTAACGTTCAAATGCAGCTCTTGCATGACTGCTACGGATAAGATCAACTATGATATGACATTTCCAAATAAAATCCAAGGCGCAGTAAAAGTTTGAGAGTCCTTTTTTTAGAAAGGAAGGAGAGAGCAAGTGAGAGTGGAAGAGAGAGATGAAAAAAGAGATGATTAACGTATGAGCGTAAGATATTATAGAGCACAGACAGAAAGATACCAGTGTAGAGGGGGAGAAAGACAAACAGTCAGGGGAAAAAAGAGAAAGTTTTATAAAAGTGCTCTAAGGAGCTTATCACTCATATGATAATCATCATTCAATTTGATCAGTTGGCTGATAGAAGGTCAAGAAGGCAGCTAGTTATAATTGTGCCTCCCAGCTCAGCCGTATGAGTCGTTTCAGGTACTGTGTATCGTGTGCATCTATACGTGTGTTTGTGTATTCTTGTACTTCTGTCTCTGTAAGGACCGATTTGAATTGCAGACTTTGAGAGCAGGACATTTTTAGAAAGTGAGGGCATTTCAGATGTTTGTGTGTTAGAGTGTTAAGCCTTAGTTTTAGGGTTTGGGAAAGAATTGAGTTCAGGTGAGGTAAATTGTGGGGTTAGGCAAGGTTAGGAAAGAGAGAGAGACAGGACAGGTACAGCAGACAGGTAAAGACCGATGGATGAGATTATGTCCAAGTCCATACTAAGCTGTAGTTGACATTATCGTGGATAAAATAAAGCACATCAGTGCGTGAGGCAAATTTTGTGGAACAGTATTTTCTCTAATCATTTATACATTTCTGTAAAAAAAAAACCTATAATTTCCGTCTGATCTTTGGAGTCAGTCTTCAGACTTGCTAAATCCAGCAAACTGCTCACGTTTTTTTATAACTGACATTTTTGTATTTTATATATGTCTGAATATTTTCAGTCATCCAGGTCATCCAGGTTATGGATATCCAAGAAAGGTTGAATTAAAGTGTTTCTAGGGCATCATTCAATCTGAAGTTTTGACAAAGAGGTAAAGTCACTGCTCCTGGTGACTTATGGCAAAATCATCTCTGGGTTCATCTAATGACAATAGTGACTAAATGTACAGAGTCGTGCTGTCACAGCTGTCATTTCACTGTCACTTTGGTGTAGGTTGCATGAATACATCATAAATAATAATGAATGATGAAAACTGGCGTGCTTTTAGAAACACTACAAAAACAATTCAGTCTACTGAGTTTTGTTTAATGTTAAAAATGTCATATATTTATTGTAATAAGTCATCAAATGACCATGATATGCAATCACAGATTAAAAGTGGGGTGAGTCATGCTAGAATAAGACAGCTGATATTTGAACACAATGTCCAAACAAACACATCCCTCCCTTCAGTGCTCCTTCACAAGCTCCACTCCTAAAATTTGTGAACGCACATTGCCAAGGAAACAACAATAACAACTAAGCAATATGACCAGTAGCCTCAGTTAGGGTAAGTAATATTTTAATGCTATGAAAGTACAAGTGTGTAGAGGGGTGGACCTGACAGACAGCTGCTACAGCTGATTTTGCTATAATGTGGACTGCTTTACTGGCAGGAGGAGTATATTTTTCAAACTTTTGGAAGTAAAAAAAAGCAGATTAATCATCACTCCTGCTTCTCAACCTGTCTGCAGCAGTGACCCACAGAGGAGTCACAGACCCGTTTACTGGCGAGAGGAGAGCTCAGTGTTTGTTTTTTAAACTTTTGGGATTAAAAACTGGATTTTATCTTCACTCTTGCTTCTCTGCCTGTCTGCTGCTGCAACCCAGGGAGGAGCCGACTGTGCATGGCTGGCTGTTTACAGTAAGATAATTAGTCTCTCGGTCCATGTTGATGCTGACTGGAGGAGGAATAATGTATTTTATTATTATTTTCATTTTTTTATTTTATTTATTTTTATTGTGGGTAGTTCCTGATCTAACCCAAGTTAGGGTTCAATTTAGGACAAGGAAAAACAAAATAAATATAATATAAATAAATAAATAAATAAATACTGAGGCACAGACTGTGCAGAAAAAGATTTGAAGGTTGGAAAATAGTGATCAATCAAAATTCACAGTGAGATTAAAATAGGTTCAGTATTAATGCAAAAAATCTTTTATAAGAGGTCAAGTAAGTTCTATTGAAATCTGCTGCTTTCTTTTGTATTGAAATCATGTATTCTGTGTGTCATTCTGCAAAACAGAGAATCTATTTTCATCTGCTAATGTTCACATTATATGCTGGAATAAAGTCATTTTCATGTAATGTGTTTTTGAAAAAAAAAATAGGTCAAGCAGACTTTTCCTCTGCTTAGTTATTTTTCAGATGCAATTGTAATTGCCTAAAGAGGACAACAATGTGATTTATGATGAATCATTTCATATCGGCGCCATTGGACACATTTGAAACATGACCGGAAACAGCGAGAAGCCTCATCCGTCATCACTCTGTCAAGATTTTCTCCAACAACGCTTTCAACAAGAAAGATATTGAAGCACCGCTGTCACTTGTTCTTAAAAATGACTGATGTTAATAAAAAAAATGTTTAAAGATATTAGTTCAGTCGTTTCTCCTGTGCCTTATTTGACAATTAAATGATGAATTCAGTAGAGTCTGTTTCTATTTTGTGTGTGTGTGTGTGTGTGTGTGTGTGTGTGTGTGTGTGTGTGTGTGTGTGAGTGTGTGTGTGTGAGTGTGTGCACGTGTGTTTGGCTGGGAGAGATAGAGACGCAGGTGGTGAGTTTCAGGCATGGAAAGCCTTTGGAGACTGCTCAAACCACCAGGGGCCAAAAGAAAAACATTTTTACCTCTGTTCTTTCTATTTTTCATCACCACTCTGTCTTTTTCTCATACTCTTCGCCTCTTGACTCCATGTTCCTCTTTTTTTTTCCCTGTATGTAGTCCTTCATGCTCAGTTTTCCTCACCATTGCAAGTTGTGTACACATAGCTCCATCTAGTGGTAAGTTGTGTGCATGGCTATTTTCAGTCACTTTCATATAGTCTGTACATTATCATGATTATGGAAAGGTAATGTTTTTGTTGTAAAAGAGAAACCACTGACCCACGATTTGACTTTTTAAAGTTAGGCATAACACATCTTGTTAAAACATATTGTACAAACTGTCTAAAAAACTGCTTCTCAAGTTCATTTACATGCACATATTGTATAGTATCCTGGATATGATCAGGTTTTTGCAGTATCCTGGTTATGTTTTGTGAATGTAAACATCAGGTTCCACTTTCGATAATAAGACTTTATTTGAGAAACCTGGATACATTACATGGATTACTTTAATAGAAACCAGGCTACTATGTCATGTAAACACCACCATTCTAGTTTCTGAACACTCCTTGTTGGTACAGAACAGAGTGGCTTAAATGGTGACAGATCAAGATACTGCACTCAGATGATCAGAAACCTGGATACTAGAGGGATTTACATGCTGTTAGCTGTTTTCCACTGCCACCAGTTTTTATGCTATGTTAAGCAAATCACTTCATGGGTCCAGTTTCATACTATTACTCATAAAACTCTTGGCCACAGAGTGACTAAATGTATTTCCCCAAACGCTGAACTATCATGTCGAAAGTGTTCAACAACAGATAGACAAGAGAGGCCCACATTAAAAGAGTACATGTAACAGTAACTTTTTGTAGGAGTACACCTCACAGCAAGAAGGTTCTGGATTTGAATCCGGGTTTGGGCATGGTCTTTCTGTGTGGAGTTTGTGTGTTCTTCCTGTGCTTGCAAGGCACTGCCCACTAACACTAAAATAGCTTAAATGCAGAGACTGAATCTCACTGTGTGTTGTACTAATTTTACCTTTACCTTTAAATATGCAGTCTACAGATAATTACAATATCTGAACTTTTTCTGCTGCTCTCTCTTCAAGTCCTTTTCACCTTCCTCACTTCCCCTTCTTCCACAGACCCGCCCTTGTTTTCTCTCCTGCTCTTTCTCTCAGTTCCTCCACTTATTCTTCTTCCTCTATCTCCTACCCTTGGTTTCGTTTCCTCCCTTCCCCGCCTCTCTCTATTGCCTCGTTTTTCTCCCTCCACCTCTTCTCTCTGCCATGGGCAACCCGGCTGTGATGCTGTTTTAGATCCACCGGAGGGATAAGTGTTGGAGCAGAACAGACTCTGCTGTTGCTGCATGAGTGTGTGTGTGTGTGTGTGTGTGTGTGTGTGTGTGGGCATGCATGAGTGCTATAACCCAAACACCTGAGGACATCCTTAAGATATTTTCTCAGGGGTGTGGTGTGTGTGTGTCTGTGTATGTACAGCAGCAAAGACAAGTGTCACCTGAATGCCCCAGGTCTCTCCTAATGCCTTTATTTGTCAAAGTGTGTGTGTATCAGGTGTTTGCCCGTGGGTTTCACCAAGGGATACAAATGTTTGCCTTGCAGCAGCTTTTGATCTATGTCACTAGCTAACTAGCTAGATAGCTGCTAAGAAAAATCATAACGCTACAAACAAAGTGATGTCTGCTTGTGTCTCTTTCCCAGCTTTATATTGGTTGTGACCTGTTCGATCTACGAATGAATTTGCCTTTGTATTGTTGGGAGTGTGCCTATGTTCCCACAGCCCTATGTTCCCACAGCCCTAGTTCCCACTATATTCCCACAGCCCTATGTTCCCACATTCCTAAGATATTTTTCAAAATTAGGCCCTATTTTCCCACAGCCCTATGTTCCCACATTTCTAAGATTTTTTTCAAAATTAGGCCCTATGTTCCCACAGTTCCCACATTTCTACCCCTGGTAGTTAGGGGTTCGCCACTCAGTCCCACGGCTGGCGATTTGAAGGAGAGAGCTAGCTTCCAAACTCTCTTGAGCTCAACACCGCTACTCCAACATGGGTTTGCTGTGCAGTGACGAACCCTCATACCGAAATTAAACTCACCCCCATGAGTTAGTACAATTTAGACACAGCGCACATTTAACTTTCTATAATTCTTTAATGAACAGTAGACATTCAAACAATCTAAATAAGTAATAAGTTTCACTATTTATGCAGTTCACTTAAAACTGGAAAGACCTTTAGTACTTTTCAACCTTTTATGTGCCAGGAACAGGCACATAGTGCTGTGACTGCTGTCCTTTGAAGACTGAACAATAATAATAAGCAAAAAATGTTGCAAATAAAAAAAACACTGTAAATGAGAAGCCAAACCATGTGGAAATATCTGCATTTTCCCTTCGTGTAAACGGGGTCTTAGAAATGTGAGACAAGTGGATAGGGCTGTGGGAACACAGGGCTGTGGGAACACGGGGCTGTGGGAACATAGGGCCTAATTTTCAAAATTTTCAGTGAAAAAAAAAATCTTAGAAATGTGGGAACATAGGGCTGTGGGACCATTGGGCTGTGGGAACATAGGGCTGACCCGGGCTGACCCTGGCTGACCCTGTATTTTTTTTAGCCAAGCTTGGGGCATGGCTAAATATCAATGGCAATTGATGGCAATATCAGTTTGTCCACCACTTTGATCTAGCCTAAAATATCTTAACAACTAATGGAAAGATTGCCATACAAAATTCTGGACAGGCATTCATGGTCCCCAGAGGATGAAGCCCTATTACTTTAGTGATCCCCTAACTTTTCCTCTAGTGCGACAACCAGATCAAAGTTTTTACTGCTCCAAGCAGCAAACATCTACTAGCCACTAGCACAAAGTTTTGTGGTTCCCAGGCGATTAATCATAATGATCCTCTGATTTTTCCTCCAGAGCCACAATGAGCTTACGTTTGTTGTTTTGAATTAAATGTCTCCTCAACTATTGGATGGATTACCTTAAAATAACTCTTTTGATCCCCCAACTTTAATTTTAGCATAATTAGCCTATGTGGTCACAATTTTAAATCTGTCCAGTACTTTGGTTTGTGATCAGCCTCAGTTGCACTTTGGGTTCATCACTGATTAGCAACTGTTTGCATGATAATATGCAACTATGGTGATTATAGGAACATTATACCTACTAAACATCAGCATTTTAGCACTGCTATCTTGATAATCTTACCTGCTGATGTTAGCTCAAAGAACTGCTGATCCCAAGTACAGCCTCAGAGGGCTGCTAGCAAGACTGTACACACTTAGCCTGCTTTTGTTTTAGAGGCTTGAACATGTAAAATGTACAAGAAAAAATCAGATTAGAGGAAAGTCTGAAAAAAAAAATCCTTCTGATCTCTTTTGAAACCCCTTGTGAGGGTCTCTGACCCCAAGTTGAAAACACAGCTTAGACAGAAGTGTGTTTCCAACAGAAGTGTGTTTCCAACATCATGCCAACAGTTTGGGAAGGGCCAATTCCTGTTTTAACAAAACAATCCCTTCATGTTGAAAATTAGGACCTAAACTCTATCCAGCACCTTTGGGATAAAATGGCCAGGCCTTATAACCCAACTTCCAAGACCAACCTCACTAATGCTTTTGTAGCTGAAATGGAGCAAATCCCTGCAGCCAGATTCCAAAATCTTGAGGCTTAGCATAGTACTGTAATGCCCATGGTAAATGGGATCTAATGTCCAGGTGGTCACATACTTTCACCATACAATTAAGATCACTCGAGTTAGTCAAATTAAGGGTCAGTGGATGCCCAGTCATGCTAATACCGCTGTAGCAAACACAGTGACTTTGAACAGTGGCAGCCTCAAAAGTCTTAATGCTGAGAGACCATGTTAAGGCGAGAGAGAGTGACTCAACACCCCATGTAGATCTGTGGGTCCAGAGGATGCTTGGTGTCTGTAATGCTTCTGCCTCTGATTATTCCCTACACGTGTTTAATGGGGAGATGAGCAAGAGCTGCAGGTCTACAATCAGTGGGTCTGATGGGTTGACCTTTTTGGGAAGAGAGGTAACAGCAATGCCTAGAAAAGCACCATGAGGATGCCTGATGACTTAGCCATGCTACACACTTCCTCTTAAAAGCCCCTCACTTTTCTATATGTGAAATGACACTTTGAGAACATCATTCCTGCAGGAAGATGTTGAGGTATAGTAGATAGATATAGATAGATAGATAGATAGATAGATAGATAGATAGATAGATAGATAAGTACTTTATTGATCCCAAACTGGTAAATTCTTGGAATGAAGGAAGGTATGATTTAGCTGCTATATCAATCATAAGCAGGATGAATACAGCAAAAAAATAAAAAACAAACATGTAACAGATTAAAACCTAAGCATTCATATTAGTGACAAATTTAGGACAAATGAGCAATATCACAATCTGCAGCCTATGATAAAGTTGAACCAATAACCCACTGACAAATTTAACACTAAAGTAAACTGTTCCATACCCATTATTCTGCAATACATTTCATATTAAAAGTTTTTACTACATTGTCTGCACTCTGTCCCCTTGTATAACTGTGCTGCAATCTGTGCAACTAGTGGTTAATTGTAGTTTCGGTGGGTGGGTTTTGGTTAGCTTGCTGGTTTGGTTGATTGACAAGCCAAAGGGCTGAGTCTGTTTGAATATGCTGCCTTCAGGGACTCGTCGTAACTTCCAGATTCTCGGAGTCAAAGTTGTATAATAACTTAGAAGTTGTATAATAACTTATCAGGCATAAATATAATGAATCAAACTGTTTGTGCAAATGTATATGAGATAGGGTTGCCACCTTTCAGAAATGAAATATGGATCCACATTGGGGGGGGTGTATAGAAACAATATATATATATATATATATATATATATATATATAGTTATATATACTTCATAAGTCATACTTAAAGCTTGAAATGCTTTATTACCAATGAACACATTCTTTATTGTGCAACATTGTTGCATATAAAGTGCTGTTAATTAGGCTACATAAAGCCGTAATTACATGCATCCCTATTTAACAGTACAATGAGGATATGCACACAACTTTGTTATTGCACAATCAATTAACCTAGTTAATGAGATACTGTATGATCTACCACATGGCAGTAGCACTAGCACCTAAAGGAGATCTGTTTGTGTGGAGTGTGCAACATGAACTTTTAAAATATAAACTAAATAAATTGAGAACTTAATGTAACTTTTAAAGTGCATAACTGTTCTTGCTGTAGGGACTCTCTTTGTGAACCCTGGGGACATTTTTACTTAAAGAGGAAAAACAAACAAAAAAAAAAACAAAAAAAAAAACAAAAAAAAAAAAAAAAAAAAAAAAAAAACAAACAAAAACACTTATAAACTTGAAAGGAAGTCAGGTCATCCAAACAGTTAAACCACACCAATAAAAGAATTTATGTAATGATCACTGAACACTGTATTCCTCAAAAATGTAAACATTTTGACATAGAATACACAAAAAGCTCTACAAACATTTTTAATCTAGGAAATGTAGCCTATATATATTCAAAAAATAAACGTTTTCTCTTAACAATATTTATTTATTTATTTAAACTGTTAATCCATTAGTATGATTTGTTCTTTAAATGGCCATATATAACATTTATATTGGCTAATACTACCGTATATTAAATAAATGATCATTCATTTGACTTTAAAAACTCAACATCCTAAACAATCAATCAAACCACAATAGTCTACTAAAACAGGCTCTGCCCATGCACTGACATCTGGCAAAAGCACAGCCAGATAGGAAATTGAATCAATCATGACATAATGTCCCACACCGTCTCAGTCTCAGGAGATGATTGAGGTATGAAGAACTGTGACACTGACGCTTGGCTCTTCTGCGTTCTTACGTTCTTACGTTCTTACGCCAAAGATGCGCCTCTTCCCACTCAAGTCTGTACTTTTGCAAGTGTTTTCACTTTTGATGGACGTGGTGGAGGTTCAGGTGTAGTGGACATTTTTAAAAGGCGCGGGTGTTGTGAGCAGCGCCGGTGTGTGGTGTCTGTCTCTAGGCAACCGTGACAGCAACACACGCAGGCAGCCAGGTACAGACTGCGTAGATCCCGCCACGACAATTTTGCTGGCCTTAGTATTTCCTGTGTTTTATTTTGTTCATTATTATTGTTAGATTTAGTGTTGATGTGTGTGTGACAGACATGTGTATTGGACATTTATGAAAATACGGAACAAATCGACAATTAATTAACATTTAATTGTCAATTAAAGGACGATTCCGTATTTTACGGGACGGGTGGCAACCCTAATATGAGAGCCAAAAAAATGCGTTCTGAAGTGGGGGCAACCTGCCATTTCTGTATACATTCATTCTAAAGGAGAAGTTGTTATACATTTAAATGTTCCGTTTTGCCTTCCCTTCTGCTTACTGTAACTTGTTATGCTAAAATTTTATTAGAATATTAAATATCTATTTGGGACATGATATGTATTGCTTACACACTCCGACATACAAAATCTGTTTATAGATACATTTTTAAGTATTTGCTTTAAAAAAAAACATTGTGAGGATATCAAACTTTACTTTCATGTAAAGTAATAATAGTGGCCTGTGGTCACACTAGTGAAAATATTTTGAGAGAATCTGACCTTATGCTGCTGAAACACATTTTGAGGGATTAACTTTTCTAAAAAATAATGCGAACTGACATTTCCGACAGCACTTGAAGGTAGCATTAGCATGGTGGGAGAGGGTGGTTTGTTGACTGACTTGGGGCTTCGGCTGCGCTGTAGCTGCCACTGGCAAAATACCTATCAGCTGCCGTGTCAGAGTTAAAGCTATTCATTTGACAAGTTGTCAATAATGTAACTCTCGTCGCACAGCTGTTGCCACATGTTCTGGCACAAGAAAACGTTTGTCTGCAGATGAATCCCGTGTCATCGGACCAGTTTCTATCAAAGCACGACGTGGTTTTAGCTAGCATTAGCTTAAGTTACAAGATTGACAAGATAGACGGCTGAAGTTCCTCCGGAGTGAGATGGGAAATGCTAGGCTGAGCAGAGGTGGCTTGTGTAGCAGGTTAGCCAGTTGAGTGCGACATGGAAATAAGAATATTTCCAGATGGATTATAAAACAAATCGTTATTCATTCGGGCAGTCGTTTGAGTGCCGATCGTAAAGAGCTGAAGCAGCGTTGTCGCAGGGCGTAGCTGTCAAACTCGCTCGTCCTGACTGCAGCGCTGGCCTAGGAAGCTAGCGGCTAGCTAGCTAGCTAGCTGCACGTCTGGCTCCTCTACCAAAGTAAGTGTTTGCACACACGTTCACAATTCTTTCACAGTTTTATCTACGTTATCTTTTCAGCGTCCACAAACGTAAACTTCTGACCTCACGTTGCTGAAATACATTTGCTCACTCTGTTTGTATGGCAGCTAACGTCAACTCGTATAGAGGTGGGTCTGTGCGGCTGCTAACGTTAATCTATTGAAGCTATAGTGTTAGCTAATGGTAGCTAATGTTAGCACGGCCTCGATGAGTTTGTTCTGCAGCTAAGTTTCTGATTATCTGACTGTGTATGTCCAGTCTCACTGCCATTTTGGACTTTGGTGCTTGAAATAATAAGCTTTAGGTGAGTGCTGAACTTATCATAACAAAAATCAGCATCCAGAAACTAAGCATTATATTCTTGACATTCATGTCTGGAGTATGCCACTGTCCACTGTCCAAATATTCAACTGATAACGCATGTCGTGTGATGGTTTCATGCTCCTGGAAGATGGGGGGGAAAAAAAAAAATGAAATTGTGGCGCTTCATTGGAAACTTTTAGAGCAAAGTCCTGTGTAAAATGATGTGGTATATTGCAAGATATTCTTGTGTTTGTTTTGCATAAGTTAAGATTGTTCCAAACCCACTAAAGTAATAGGTGCCATATCCTCTTTCACACTTGCTGTGGGAAATGTTATTACAACAAACTACATGCTGGATGTTTCAGTCTTTCTCTGCTTACCGACCACTATATATATATAAGTACTGAATAGAGTAGTGGATTAAAAGAACAGTTGGTTGACAGAAAATTAACCAACAACCATCTTGATGATCAGTTGACAGTTTATGTCACTTGCCAAGTAAAAATGGTGGGCTTTTAGCAGTTTCAGTTCCTCAAACATAAGGATTAACTGCTTTTCTCAGTTGTGTTATGTTGTGAATTGAATGTCTTGTGCTGCTGAGGGATCTTAGAAATTGTAATAGGCATATTTCTTACATATAGAGTCAACTAGTAATGATTAGTAAAATTAGTAACTGACACTAAAATCACCCTTGTTTTTTTGCATTTGGATATTTTGCATTTTTGAATTTAAGTCAAAATCATTAACCTTTTATGAATACAGAACACAGAAAAGATCAATAAAGTCCTAAATGAAAACAAATTTGTAAATTTATTTAAATTTAGTATGAGTATGAAACCCAGCATAATGGGTGGAGTGGTCACCAACCTCCCAAGTCAGTTTTGGAGCAGGCACCTTTGACAGTGATTATAGCCACAGCTTTGTACATCTTGATGCTGCAATTTTATTTTTTGCCTGTCTGCCATGAAGGTACAACTGGTGAAGTGCTTGGAGACCAGGTTTTGTATGCAGAGTGACTCCCTTTTCAGCCATAAAACCTGAACTCCTTCAGAGTTGGCATAGACTTGATGGTACCTTCCCTCACAAGTGTGCTTTGGCCTCTTTTTCTTGTATCCCTCCTTCTCGTGATTTGCACTTTCAGTAACCTGTTCCTTTTCTAAATTATGTAGTTTTTACTTTCACATGCAGAAGTATTTTCATTGTTGGAAGAAAAAGTCTAATTACATCCACAGTGATTCAGTGACACAAAATGTGAAAAACAAATAGTTTTTAAGTACACAGCATAATAAATGAATTTCTTTGAATTGTTGGGGTCTATTTCTAAATATGATATCTGCCAAAAAGAACACATTTCATTAATTGCGATCTTACATTTGTAAAGCTAAGAAAAACAAGACAAGTTTCTATTATCGTTATAAACCCGTCTGATTCTAATTTAGGTTAAATGAGGTTGTTTGGTGAGCTGGTTACATATAAAAAGGAGGAGGGCCCCAGCAATGACGTAGCCTGTGAATTCTAGGTTATGATCGTGTAACAAATACAACACCCATAATTCATCTCTCAGTTTGATATAATACTGTCTTTGAGGGAGAGGGAGAAGGGGTCGGCTGAGTAGCAGCTGTTTGAATGAGGGAATATGATTATTCTGCTTTGCTTCTGCTGAGTACAAAATGTGTACATCTCCAATAAAACTGATCAATAAACACTAAGCTTACATTAAAAATATCATGGAACAGAGCTAAAAATCTCAATAGTCCTTTTACAGTGAGACTCTGACTGTATTTGGTAACTCTCACTGAGAGTAGCCCCATTCTTTAATTAGATTTACAGATTTTATAACCTTTCTCCAGACAATGGTTCCTCTGCACTGCAGCTTTATGTAAGACTTGAATCTTCATAACAGTTTATGCAACCATTGAGACCATGTACCCTATTTAATTCATCACACTTTGTTGAAAAAAAGAAACAGGATCATTCTGTCTGCTGACATTTTGCCTTTAACTGATTGAAGCTTGCATGTTGTTGATGGCCTCCCTGCCAGCCATGGACACTCTGACGGACACATGCCCTGCGGTGCACCAAAATGGGACCGCCCATCGGGAATCTCCAGACGTGAGGCCAGCCGCTGCTGTTCTGAGACTTCATTTCTACCACAGCAGCCAAGGAGCAGCCAAATGCAGCTTTCTCAGCTACCCACCCGGGGACTATGTGGCTGAGGAACTGTGTATAGATGCAGCCAAAGCATGCAGTGAGTAATCGAGCTGTACAAGCCTGCATTATACACCCCCCATTCATGGGTTTTGTTGTAACTCGGGGCATAGGTCCCAAGATAAGGTTATCAAGAGGCCACAGTGAAAAACCTGTCAGCAGATAAAAGTGTCTTGTTTAATCATCTGTGTTTTTTATATTCTATCTAACTGTCTTTACTCTGTTTGAGAATGAGCAAAAATATGGTAGCTTTGCTTTGCATGGTGGTTTTTTTTTTTTTTTAGGCATTTATGAGCCAATAAGTATAATGCAACTAATATACAGAGCAGGACCATTCAGGAGGGGGGGTTTGACCAGCCTGCATGTTGTAGGAATCGCATGTTATGTGTTTGATGATAAACCAAACACTACTGACATTTTAGGCAATTGTTATTGACCTTTTGTTCACCTGTGTTGGCACTAAAAACAGCTTGTTTTCTCGAGCATAATCTATTATGTACTTCTGAGTTGCCCTTTAATCAACAGCTTCTGGTATATTACAGTTTGTGTGTTCAATCAATTAATATAAATGAATAAGGAGGGTTGTTTTGGATAAAGCTAGTAACACACAGTATAGCTAACCTGTACTGTTTTAAAGAATATGGTACATAATTAAACAAAGTGAAACTTTACAGAACATAATGTCGTTTCTCGTTCTCTGTTACTCTGCTTCAGGTATATCACCTCTGTACTGCAGCCTTTTTGGTCTCTTCCGAGAGCGAGACCACTTGTGGTTTTCACCCAACCACATCTTCCAGCTTGA
The DNA here is from genome assembly GCA_034769285.1 of Lutjanus argentimaculatus. Classification (NCBI taxonomy): domain Eukaryota; kingdom Metazoa; phylum Chordata; class Actinopteri; order Lutjaniformes; family Lutjanidae; genus Lutjanus; species Lutjanus argentimaculatus. The sequence goes on along the minus strand of JAWZSL010000017.1, from coordinate 27,529,581 downwards.
TGAATTGGCTTCAGAAGATGTGTTTTTTAGAATAAGGTAGCATACATTATTTTGCTTCTGCATTGCCTTTTCTTCTGTCTCTTCCAGATTAGAATTTAAATGCCCTTATGACTGACTTCATTTTTTTTTATTACTCTGTACTACAGGTACTACTTCCCTGGCTGGCACAGTGGTGGGGCATCTCGGGCATATCGATATGGAGTTGCGAAGGGGTCAGAAAGCCCTGTCTTTGATGACTTTGTGATGTCATACCTTTTCTCTCAGGTGAGCACTTACAGCATACAGCCACCATCTTTATTACTTAAGCTGGTTAGAAATTAGAACTTTTTACTGTGGATCAATTTAACAGATACATTAAAGAGCAGGGTTTTCAAAAGTATTGATACTTCAATATCTTTTCAATATAATGTGTTTAAAATGATACAGTATATGTTGATTATAGTATTTAAAGTATCAAAACTACAATAAAAATAATCTAAGTGCAGTGTACCAGCACTGTGTGAAGGTTGTTAATTAAAAAAAATATTGTAATTATGTAATTAGAATGTTATATATTATTTGGAGTGCCTAGGGCTGTTTTTTTTTCTTCTCTGGTATTGTGGCAGCTCCATTCAAGAGCATGTTGTACTTGTTTGTTCATACTTTGCCTTACAGACCAGTATTGTAGATTAGACATCAGAAAACAAGCAGCTCATATCGTTGACACGTGTGGTGATATCAGTTTGTGTTTGTCACACCTTCAAATAGCTCTTTAAAAGAGAGAGAAGTAACAAACTATAAAACTGATACTTTTTAAAATCCATTTGTCCATGGATGTCTTTGTAAGAAGGATTTTGGTCCATTGATAAACTGTAGTCTGAGCTGTGAAGAAGAGGGCTGTCTACACTGGCAAGTGGCACCAACAAGAGGAGTGATGCGTTCAGTGAGTGCAGTTATAGCCCTGATGTGAGAGGGAACCCATTTTGGGAGCAACTTTGCAACTTGTGTGCAAAAATCCACACCTGAGTGTGCACAAAACCTGAAAAAGACGCAAATTAAACCAGCATTCACAGTCTTTTGTGTGTATTCCAAGTTTTTTCTGTGCTGAAGGTTCGACAGATCACAGCAAAGTCAGGGCAGATCTGAGTAAGTAAGTGAGTGATGAAGTTGCACCATTGGTCAGTCGAGTGAACGGTCCTCTACTACATCATCAGGGGCATTGCTTTTACCTTGTGCAGCACCGAGGGTGTGAGTTCATTGCAGCCACTGACTGAGTAGCCAGTTGTTTCTGTTATTTCCTCCTGTCTCTCTCTTTTCCCCCGTCTCCACACTATACGTCTGTGCGTTCACAAAGTAAACTGGATCAAAACAGAATCCAATGTGACTCACTGTTTATTACTTGAGAAGCTCCACTTTGCCCCTGCCTCACTCCTCCAAAGCTCCCAGGAGCTCAGCAGCTGTCTCCGGGTGAGCAGTGGCTCTGTCCCTCCACTCTACACTATACAAAACCATACACACAAAAGTTTCACTTAAGGTGAATATTTTCATCTCACGCTTTCAATTCGCACTTAACACAATGTTGCCTGCCACACTGTATTAAGCATGAATTATTTGGAGTTCTCCTTTTAGTGCTTTTTAACACGTTTAACAGCTAAAGAGCACAGAGCTGCTAGCACTAGATATGGGTCATTTCTCAACTGCGGTAGCCCTTTACTGTCAGACAGAACGGCCAGTAAAAAAAAGGCACACTGACTCCCACTGTTTATTTGAAGAACGTAACAGTGCCCATAGTGACCATAATGCCCCTGAAAAAAAAAAAAAAAAAAAAGACTGTTACTGGAGTAATGTTTAGTGTAAATGTCCTTTGGTAAATCATGATCTGTAGTTTTGTAATAATTCATGGAATAATACATGGGCAATGTGCAGAGCAGGTCTATAATACACAATATATTAACATTTGACTCATTAACATTTGGGTCTTATGACATACTTGTTTTCAGTGAAGTTCCTGTCCTTGTCGGAAACAGTTAAGTCTGCCATACAAAGGAAAATTCTTTATTTTGAAAGGTTACAGTAGAGTGTCACTATGGCTCAATCACTGACAGTGCAACGTAGGAAGTTTGAACCTCAAGACTTTGGGCCTTACCAGGTTTAATTTGTCGATTGATTTGTTGAATTTGACCAAATGCAAATTTTTGGGTGGAATACACACCATGTTAGCACTAGCCATGGTACCGTACTAAAGAAAACAATAATAAAATTCAGTCATTATTGTTTTTCTTTGCCACGTTAAATAAAATCTCTGCTGTTCTGTTCGTTTGATGTCTGTCTTTGAGGTGCTAAGTTGAGAGTGGTTCATTCTTTCGTCCGAAAAGTTTGATGGCACAAGTCTTACACTTAATCTTACTGCTCTTTTTGTTTCTTTTGTGATGAGTTGAAGCGGAGCTGTCACTGCAGTTGCACTCATTTTCATCTCAAGCATGTAGGCATATATGCTACGCCCATCAGGTTGGATGATTTGCATCCCTGGTACTAGGGATGCATGGTGAATACTGGGGCAGATAAATTATCGGCCAATATTGGTCCAACCAGCTTTATTGGCCTGGATTGTCAAAGCATATGAATGCTTTTGAAGTGAAGTTTGTTGATGTACTAGAGAAGAAAAAATACTAGAAAAAATGTGAAATGATCATGTCTTATCAGTATTAGCCATGAGAAGCAGGTAATTATTTGTTTTTCTGGCATCTGAAAAAAGTTTATATTGTACATACCTACCCTGTACCTACAGTACTGCAGAAAAACAGGTACCTTCATGTTTTTAGAATTTTGGCATCAGCTTGGTACTGAAGTATCACTCTCAGTATATCCCTAGTACACACAATATCCACAAAAGTGATAATTAATTGTTGATACTATCAATACTTTTCCCAAGCTCACAGTTTTACTACTTGATTAGTGCACTTGAGGTTCCAGAATCACACAAGAGGAAGTGTTTTCCCACCATGTTTAGTAGACCAAACTCATGCAGGACTGAGGTTACAGTAAGTAGTCTGATTTTGAGTGAGTATTTTAAATTTTTCCTTTCTGCTATTGGTTGCTTGAGTATTTGTCATTGCATTTTTTGGTCAAAGGAAAGCAGACTTGAGGTCACAGTTTTAGGTTTTTACCACACTGTTGTAACTACAATATCTGCATAGGACAAAAAGTACAGTAGAGCTTTTTTAGATGTATCGCCAGATCCCTGCATGCCCTCAGTCATGAAATTATTTGTATACATCACATTGTAATAGAAAGGAGGTGTTTTTTTTTTTTTAATAGGTGAATCCAGGTAACTCGAGCCAGTAATATGACTGGAGCTGAACTCAGGGTGAACTGAAGGATTATGTGGAATTATGCCTGTGGAAATCTGCGCTGTTGGCACGGGAAAAGCCTATAAGGGAGAGGGGAAGCACCACTGCGTGGGTCATTTGAGGGAGCAGCACACTGTGTGTTTGCAGCCATTAAGCCATTACACATGCTTCCATTCTTTCTGGACAGATGTTGTGTTTTGCTTTGTGAAGGATATGTTGATTTCCTCACAGTCCAATCTGGCCCTGGTGTTTGTGATAAAGCAACGCTATTATGACTTGCAAAGGGAAGTGTGTTGCTGGATCCGCCAGTTGGAGGTCAACATCAACATTAAACGATTGAAAGGCTTCCTTTTCACTGGATTGTGATAAATGATAGAATTTTTGTTGAACTGATTAACTTCTCTCTTTTGTGAAGGGTTGGAGAAGATACACAACATTGAAGCAAATAACAGCTAAAACTAGAGGGACACTTGGAAAGCACAGACCAAGGCCAATTGCCAAGGCCAATAGTCTAGTCTTCTGTGATATGCAAATCTGCAGGTGCAGCCACTATATAAGTCTGGATATACAGTATTTCCAAAACTATAATTATGTTAAAATATGGTTGTGCCAAGCTGAAGCCTCATCATCTCAGCTGTACGTTTATTATGTACCTCTAAATTGAAAATACTTTGCATATTTAAAGCTACGGTGAAAAACTTGAATATTTTGTTGATTTTGGAGGACCCTGTGAACAAAAAGCAGCGTGTTTCCTCCTTAATAATCACAAAACATGTCAAAAATAAAATAATCTATTTTCTGGCTCACATACTACTCACTGTAACAAGGGTTTCCTCCTTGGTGCGTTTAGCTTGCACCATGTGTCATGAAAACTGGGCCAGTAGTTTTTCGGCAATTTTGCTGGCAAACCAAAACAAAACCAAAACCTCCTTGGCAGCCATCGTAGAGCAAAGGTTTTCAAACTGTCAGGCATGCCTCTCCAGGGAGTGTGGGAAAGTTGCAGGAGGGGTGTGTAAAGGGGCGTGATAGATGCGAGGCAAACATACTATGTGAGGTGAAAGGAACAGATATAACAGAAATCATTATCTCAGATGTCCATTGCGAATGAATGTCCATAAGTCAGCTTAGATGTCATAGACAAAACACATCATCTCACTTTTCAGTTTAATTCAGTGTCAAAGAAGTCCAGTGATTGAGTTGTCTGTGCATCCATGAGTACATTGCAAACAGGAATTGGCATACCTGTAATTCTGCCGGTCTGCCCAAATCTGAACAAATTTAGGTTGGATGAGGTTGAAAAACGCCTGTCTTAATGCATATCTTTACTTTACCAGGTGAAGGTTAAGTAATAGAACAGTCAAAGCTCATCTTTTCCTAATGTTTTCTCCAGACATTGCTAAATAATGCAATGAGGTTATCATCTAAGGTTGTGTTCACACTCATACGCTGGTTGTTTCTTCCGAACAACGCAAAAATAAAAAAGATCCAGTGTTACCAATGCTGTGGTCATTACTCATTAAAAAGAAGAAGAATTAGTAAAGCGTTTGTCATAAAAGGAAGAACTGGAACATATGAGTCCTTGATCGGTTGAGAAATATGTTTGTGTAGCATTTGATTTCATCATATGCCATGGACAAGCTGTGCTACAGTTTACTTGGAAGCCGACTGAGAGATGCATTTTAATGCAGCCTTGGTGCGGTTGTTTGGTCCACATCAGGGTTCTAATCGTAATGTTCTTGAATGCTTAAAAACTGAATAAAACAGCATAGATGTGAACATAGCCTGAAACAAGGTTGTAGACATACCCTACCAAAGTACAGGACTGTGACCTTGTTACTTTCATCTCTGTGTGCAGTGGAGGAATGACTTTGTGAATGGCTTGGTCAAGATCCCCAACTCCCATGAGACTCAGGAAGAGTGCCTCGGTATGGCTGTACTTGACATGACAAGAACAGCCAAAGAGAGACAGCTGTCACCACTGGACATCTACCACACTATAAGGTACAAGTGAAAAACAAAGGTTGCTTTTGATCTGATTATTGGGGAATTATCTGAAATGAACACCTGCTAAGCACTAATTTATGTAATGATGGAATTAGTAATGTCTTAATGTTTTTGTCTACGAAACTTTTTGTTTTGTTGGTTAACAATAATAGCTGTAAAAGAAAATAGTCTGAAACGATCAGTAACGCTTCAAATCAGGGAGTATCTGACTAGAGAATAAGGCTACAAAGCAAGCACTCATTTCAGAGGCAGTCAGTTTTTAATTCTCTGGCCTACAAACATTTTTTGGTTTAATTTTCAGTACTTTTTGAAATGAATAATATTGAGATTCAAGATCCAGCCCTAATGACCTAGTGTTAGTCAAAGCTTAAAGTTAGCATGTTAAAGTTGTTTGACATGAAAAAGTTTTGTTGTGCAACTTTATTGTTAAAACTTCTAATCTGTGCCACCCTGTACAGGTCATGTCGAATATTAATGGATGAGGATAAGACAACATTGAAATAATAAGAATGATATATTTAAATGGAAAATGTCAATCACTTTCTAAAAAATACTTGCAGCAGGAAAATGCACAAGAGATACAAATTTTTAGACACTAGTACATAAAAAAATCCTTTTTCTCTATATCCAGCTACAAGTCCTTCTTGCCAAAGGACATGAGAGCTCAGATCCAGGACTGCAACTTCTTGACACGCAAACGAATCCGCTTTCGCTTCAAGCGCTTCATCCAGCAGTTCAGTCAGTGTCGGACAACAGTGCGCGACCTTAAACTTAAGTACCTCATCAGTATGGAGTCCCTGGAAAAGGCCTTCTACACAGAGACCTTCCAGGTCAGGGACCCGTCCAGCGGACAGCTCATCATCCTGGTGGCAGCAGACAGTGGCATCCAGTGGTGTCGAGAGAAGTTGAAAGATTCTGACCAGGTTGGTATTGTGAGTGCTTTCAGTAAGCTTTGTTCTTTTTCCTTCTTTGGTCCCTTTGGAGGAATCACTGGTATTATTGTTACAAGAGTTTTTTTCTTATGCTGTTTGTTTAGGAGCTGCAGACCTTGTGTGACTTCCCCGATGTCACTGACATCAGCATCAAACAGGCCAGCAAAGAGGGTGCTGCAGAGACTCGGGTGGTCACCATCAACAAACAAGATGGCAAGAATCTGGTAATTTCGCTTTATGGGCATCTTTCTTAAGTCTATTATGTGCAGGTGAAAAAATACTTTTTTGTCCACAGTGTGCAGCCAGTTTCTGTGACACTGGTTTACCTCTGAGAAGGGAGTAAAACTAGAAGAACTTAGCAGCCACAGGAAAAGATTTATTTGGTTTTCAAGACCCTCTATTGCGAAAAATACATCATGCAGTTTAGTGACAGTTGGAAAATGCTGGAGGTTTACACATCGTGTGTAACAGTGGCTTTTGTATATTTCAGGAGCTGGAGTTCCCCAGCCTGTCTGAAGCCCTCTCCTTTGTGTCCCTCATTGATGGCTACTATCGGCTGACTACAGACGCACATCACTACCTTTGTAAAGAAGTGGCTCCTCCAAGGCTTGTGGAGGCCATCACTTCCCATTGCCATGGCCCCATCTCGTAAGTGATGAAAACAAAACACAACTTATTTTCTACCAGCAGCATTGTAAAAGTCACTTTCTCTTAAAAAATAAGACTGAATAAGATAAACATATTTTTTTTACTTAATTTGAATGCCACCCTTGTAGATTAGTGCTAAAATTTGTTATAGGAATGAGATTTTATGGTAATTTGCGTTGCCTTCACAGCCTCACTTGTCTGACAAGCTAACAGATGACACCTCAGATTTTTGGATTCATTAGCCATTTTTTCAAAAAAAATCTAAAACTGACAGGCACAAGGCCAGGCACAAAAGGACGTACAAATGGCCACAGCCATAAATATGCTCAAGTGGTACTCCTGGCATAGAGCGCTGCACTGCTGTATTACTTTGGGGAGGCAGTAGCTCAGTCCGTAAGGGCTTGGGGACCGTAGGCTAGCCGGTTCAAGTGGACAGGCAGCTAGAGAGTTGCCCTTGATTCAAGGCACTGAACCTCCAACTTTTCAGAGCGCCTGTTTCTGGGCAGCATCTACCACTCTACCACCTCTCCCACAAAAATCACATATGCATGTGTGTATACAAGCCCAAGTGTATTTCGTATTCATTATTTTTCATTATTCACATTCCTATTCTTCCACTTTACATGTTCACAGCTGAACAAGAAGAATATGGTACAATATTCATATATTTCAGAAATGCTTTAAAAGTTAACAAGCTTTCCTAAGCTGGTTTGTACTTATGAGCAAACCATAACAGACAATACTGCATTTCTGTTCTGGTCTGACTGTACTGCATGTTGTGTTTTTTGTTGCAGAATGGAGTTTGCCATCAACCGGCTTCAGAAGTGTGGAAACAAGCGAGGGTTGTACATTTTGAGATGTAGTCCTAAAGATTTCAACAAGTATTTTCTAACTTTCCCTGTTGAGGTAGGTAACACTTGCCTGTGGTAGTTGAGACATTTCACTATTTGTATTGATGACTTAGAGGAGAATGAAAATTAAAATACAGTGAAAATGTCTCCCGTCGTGTGTAGTGTGTGAATACAGTTTCTCAAATTTTGATACCAACACCAAAACATACCTTACTTTTCTGTCATTGCTGTTGTTAACAATTTTTTTGTTACTTTTAATTCTGTTTTATTTTACAAAATCATCCAGACTTCTCAGATGAATCAGTATCTGAATCAATATGATCCTGAATGTATGAGACAAACAGAATAATTTAACCCTAAATAAAGTAAAAACTGATAAAATTAGCATTTTAAATTTGGAGGCATCTGATCTAAGAATAAGTTAATAAGACTACGCTCAGACTGACAATAGCAGCAAGTCAGAAAACACTGCATTATCATTTTAATGACAGAAACACAGAGGGCTCTGGCAAAAACGTCTTCCTGGCTCAATAATTTCAACAAATAAGAGGCAGAATACCTTGCAGCATGTAACAGTAGCATTGCATTACAGTTTAACAATCCCACAAATCTGGTTTTATTGTTCCTCTGAACATCTGAAGAATCTGACTCACACTCTGTGCCAGTTTCAGTATGTGACTCTTAGTATACAATGCTGTGAACACAGTTTGGTACCAAGCTGTGCTGTAAAAGTTTGTTTTTATTATATAGCTAAACACTCAAAATCAGACTTGATGTTGTTGTATTACTGTCAGTTCCATGATTGAAACTCCAATCATCTGCATTTCCATCGCCTGCCCTCCTCTTTGTGTCCACCAGGTGTATGATGCTGTAGAATACAAGCATTGCCAGATAACCAGGTCTGCCAGCGGGGAGTTCAACCTCAGTGGAACCAAAAGAAACTTCAGCAGCTTGCACGAACTACTCAGCTGCTACCAAAAAAGAAACTGTGCGCTCTGACAGCGTAATTTTTCAATTCAGCAAGTGCTGTCCACCTAAATCCAAAGGTAAAACTAACAGACTCTTGATTTATTTAATTTGAGAGAGTACTAAACATTTGAAAACATTGGGCCTCATGCAAGAAACATTTTCCTTCGAATGGCTCATACGAACATGTCATGTCAGATTCTGCAAACACGCGTAACTTCAGATAAATGTGTAAATTTGTGCCTATTTGTGTGCACATGCACGAGACTAGTAAATTAGCATAATTAACACCCCCATAATACCATATAAGGGTACACTTCCTGCCCCATATGTCAGGAAGTGGTCATTTATGAAAAAGACACCAAAGAGTAAAAGAAAAACTTTACAAGTTCGAAGTTTGATGTCCTGCCTTCAGAAATCTGTGAAGGAAAATCTGTCATTTTAACAGCGTCAACAGTGGAATTAAAAGACCTGCTAAAGCAAAGAAACGGGAAAACCGAGTGATGTTAATGCTGCTTTACCTGAGGGTTGGACTTGCCAGAGCAAGGCGATCAATGGCTGCAAGGAGGAGAGGGTCAAGGGGAAGTTTTCATCACAGAGACAGTGGACAGAACAAGTGAGGATGTCCAAAGGACAGCAACTTCATAAACCTGCATGTAAAGTACACCTGGCAGTAGGTAATAATAGATCATTGAATGAATGATGAGAGGCTGTATTTGTAAATGAACAATTATATTATTATTTGAAATACAGTAATTAAATCCACAGTCATTAATGGAAAAACCTTGGTTGTGAAACAGCAGAGTGACTGCACATGACTGTGTGGCAAGTCTGGACCACTCTTAAATGTATGTGTTCATATCTGAAAGAAAATTCAAATACAAGAAAATTGCTGAATGCGACAAGTTCTCCTAAATCACTTGTACACACCACTTAAGAACAAATCTGTTCGGACGAGTGGTTCTTGCATGAGGCCCATTGTGTTCTTGCTTGATTGTCTAACGTGTGATGTAAAAATTCAACCTTTATATGCTGCTGCATTGAGTATAATTAAAGTAGGTTACATTTTTCAAATATTGTCTGGATCCCCAAAGATGACATTTTGAGATGCATGCATAGTGCACATATTGCAGGGAGGAAGTAGGATGCATGGAGTACAAATCAGGATAACTCAGCAGTTTCTTTGCTTTCGTAATAAAACCAGAACTGGTCTGATTTACGACTTTGGTAACGTTGTGAATCCATTTCCACAGAAACTCAGTGATAAAGAAGTGCGAGTTTCAGCATGTCACGTACTCCATCACTTTGTCACATTGTTGTCATTTCTCAGTCAGTTGGACTCACTTTCAACTCAGCAAACTATAAATCCTTTTCCTTGAAAGTTTGTGTTTCTTCAAGATTGTTTATTTTTCTTTCCACCAACAGAAAAGTCCTGCCTCCTCGTGTGCAGGAGCAACAAGGGCTCTGAAGTGCCTCTATCTCCGTCACTACATCGACACAACATCAGTCAAATGGTGTTTCACAAGATCAAGAAAGAAGATCTGGAATTTGTAAGCTTAGTTTTCATGTTCAGGACAATTGTATGTCTGTATTTCCATATCTGTCCATGATTTTAAAATTAAAAGCGCAATAACGGTGTGCCTTTCAGGTGGAGAGTCTAGGTCAAGGGACATTTACCAAGATCTTCAAAGGGGTCCGCAAGGAGCTGGGAGACTACGGATGCGTGCACCAAACCGAAGTAGTTATGAAAGTCTTGGACCAGGCCCACAGGAATTACTCTGAGGTGAGTGCCTTTAAAGCTGTGGAGCAGATTTACTTCCAGTGCATTTAGGCTGAGAAATAACCAGCTGCTGGTTTATTCAGGCAGTGTCTGATAATTTATTTTACCTTGGCAGGTTTCTTGCCTTTGTTTAGATGTTCTGTTTTCTAGCATTCAGTCTCTGGTGGATCATATTAGCGTTTCAGTCATTCCTAAAACAAAAATGCCAAATAATCACTGGATTCAGCTTCTCAGATTTTAGGATTTGCTGCTTTTCTTTGTCACCTCTGTCAAGGCTGTCACTTTGTAAGATTTGATTTGTCAGAGACATATCAATGTGCTTTGTACAGAAGGAGAACTGTAGATTTTGTCTTTCATCACTTACATTATCAGAGCATGAAGAAGGGATCATTTAATGGTCAGTATTCATACGGACATTTAACTATTGTTTTCAGACAGACTGGAAAAATTGTGAACCTTGTAGGGCCTACACTGGTGTACCTTTCTGCTTATCATGGGCACATAAATGATTTTGTTTTCTATCTTCTCTGACTTCTCTCGTTCTACAGTCTTTCTTTGAAGCTGCCAGCATGATGAGCCAGTTGTCCCATCTGCACCTGATCCTTAACTATGGTGTTTGTGTCTGCGGAGAGGAAAGTAAGTCAGGCTTAGAGGCGCACTCTCAACTTCAACTCTTTAAGCAAACTGTATGTCCTCATTTGTCCTTACAGTGAGAGGTAAAAATAGATCACTCTGCAAACACACCTTGCATATAGCACCCATTCATTTGACAGACGTTATGAGTTAATGTCCTTAAGGTATAATGATGTCAAGAGTCTACCATGGCTCGCTATAATCTTGACCAGACTCTATTAGCCTGAGGCTCAGAGCAGTGATTAAACTGTGGGCATGGTGGGCTATTCTTAGGAGGATTACAATACCCTGCCCCCAGAAACTCTTTCACCTTCCCCACCCCTGCTTCACCTCACAAGACTTCTGATACTGTAGGCATTGGTTGAGGTTGCCAGGCACATGTCTGTTTTAATTTTTGTCTTTATTACCATAATTGGCATTGATCAATTGGAAATTTCAATATGATTTGTCAAGAAAAATCTCCAAAAATGGCTTTTTTTTTGAGTGTCTGTGTGCATATTTGGTAACTCTAATTTAAATTTTGGTAATTATTTGTCCAGACTGATGTAGCTGTCCGTATTATCTGTACTCGACCCATAAAGACATACCAAGAAATATTTCCAGTCATGTTTAAGAGAACATTTTATGGCTGTCTATACCTTTAGCATAAAAAGCCCAGTGTTTACAGTGAGAAACCCTTTGTGGAGCATTCATAGGTTTTTACGTTTGAATATAATCAACCGAGCATATCAGAACATTTTCTTCCCTTTACTCTTTTCTCACCTGAAAAAGTGAAAAACAGTAATGATCAGAAATAATTAAGGAATGTTGAGTGATGATAGGTGCACCAAAAAAATTCTTACAACACAAATTAGTGCAAGATTTGAGTAAAAGAGTAAAAATAAACTATATTGTTCTTCATTTTTTTATTCTTTTGTGTCCCTGTTAGCTTCCACAGAGCAGGCACTAGTCTTCATGGGGTCCACACGAAAACAATGACAGTTAAAAACACACAATAATTTAAAATCACACAGTGTCAAGGAGACAATGAAATGCAACATAAGCTAAATATAAAGATGAGAAAATAATTGAATTGACTCGCTTGAAGCAATAAGTCGCAGCATTATTTAGGGTGACATGAAATTGATATGTTAAAGAACTGAGTTGTAATCGCAAAATCCTTAAATGATTTTTAACCGCTGCTGCAATACATGCTTTTTTTTTCAGATATCATGGTGCAGGAGTATGTGAAGTTTGGTTCTCTGGACACCTACTTGAAGAAGAACAAGAACTCGATAAACATCCTGTGGAAGCTGGAGGTGGCTAAGCAGCTGGCCTGGGCCATGAACTTCCTGGTAGGAATCTGTGTATAGTTCCAGATTTGATGCCAAATCATTCAAAGTATTGATGAATATCAGATTGTGTGCTGCTCACAGTTTTAGATTTTAAAACTGCATGCATTTATTTTGGTACACAAATCATAATAAAGAAAAAGAAATTGTTAAAAGAAACTAAGAAGAGTGACTGACAATTGTTTCAGGTCAGGATGGGTTAAATGCAGAGGCTGAATCTTACTGTACATTGTACTCTGTATGATTGTGTAACAATAAAGTTGACCTGACCTGACCCGACCTGAATTGTTCTCAGTCGTTTACTCTCTCCCTTTCTGAACCTGCAGGAAGAAAAGCATCTTGTCCACGGGAATGTTTGTGCTAAAAACATTCTCCTGATCAGAGAAGCTGATCGGAGGGCTGGGAATCCTCCGTTCATCAAACTGAGTGACCCTGGCATCAGCGTCACTGTCCTGCCCAAAGAAAGTGAGTTTATGTGTATCCTCAGTTTAACTGTAATACTTCTGTTTAATCAGCAGGGGGCAACTATTCAACAAGGTTGTGACTGCAATGGGATGGTACCTTTTTGCATTGGATTATAGTATTTTGTGCTTAGTTACAGAAAACACATGTAACATGAGGGGTATGACACTATTAAAATAAAGAGTTTTGTTAAACAGCATTATATTCTGTTTCTGTCAGTGCATGAAATCAAACTGAATTAACTGAAATTTTCCCCAAAAATGTCAGTGCTTTGATCAAAAATGCAGAATTTACTAATAGATGTGGGTTAAATGTTTATGTTTGTGATCAGTCTTGATTGAGAGGATCCCTTGGGTGCCCCCTGAGTGTATCGAGGACCCTGCCAGCCTGAGCCTGGCTGCGGACAAGTGGAGCTTTGGCACCACACTATGGGAGATCTGCAGCGGTGGAGAGAAGCCTTTAGCAACACTGGACAACTCTAAGGTAGGTATGGATGGTACAACCCTGATTCCAAAAGTTTGGACGCTGTGTTAAACATAAAAAAAACAAAAAAAACAAACAGAATGCAATGATTTTCAAATCATTTTTGACCTACATTCAATTTAATGCAGTACAAAGACAAAATGTTCAATGTTCAGACTGATAAACTATTGCTTTTCATCACCTTTTCTTTTAACAATACTCAGTAAGCGTGTAGGAGCTCATCTTGTTGATACATGGCTTTCAGTCTGCATGATAGAATCTTAACTTGCATTTGTAGATGCGGTGACAATCTGTGTTTATCAGTAAATTATTTCCCGCAGAGTTCCCAAGCCCATGTAGTATCTTTTATGCAATTATATGAGCAATCAAGGGTCATGGGCGGTCAGTCTTGGTTTTCAGCCTTGCCCATTACATGCAGAGATTTCTTTGGATTCTCTGAATCTTTTGATAATACTAAAAATGGTGAAATCTCTGAATTTCTTGTCATTTCGTGCTGTCTTAATTTCAGTAAAGAATGTTTTATATGCAGTACAAATGCAGAAGCTGGAAATTTAGTAGTATCGCACATTACTGTTCAGTTTCAAATAATGGTCAATGATAGCAATTTCCACCATTGCACCATTGGTTGACTAACCGATTAAATGTTGTTACCATCGCTAGTCAGCACCAGAAGTCAGCAGCCCCCACCCCTGTCTCCCTCCCTGCTCTGATGCTCGAATGTAAACCAGTGAGGTGGAAAGTGGACACACAGCATCTCATAAAACCAGCGTGGTTTAGCAGTATTTTGATGTAGAAAATGAACATCAGGTTTTATGTAGGCTTCGACAGAATGAACTGGTATATAGCGACGCAACTGGAGCATTGTGTGACCACATTCAGCACAGCCATCTGAACGCTAACCGGCAAGGAAAGAAGGCTGCTAATGTTAGCAATGCTGTGTGACAGCTACCGTCATGACATGGAAGCTTTACCACATGCTGTGATCCTGCTCAGTCTGAAAAGATTTAGTGAGCTCTCGTCATGTTTATCAGGATAACATGCAGCATGCACATAATGCACAACACAAAGTGCCACACATATCAGCAGCATTTATTGAAAAATGTGATTAATGGCTTCAAATGACTCTTAATGCACAAAATATTTTTTCAGACAATGTTTTGCCCTCTGTTTATTAATTGTGCTCAATTTGTTTTCTGGGTGTTTTCTTAGTTTAAATTTCAAAATTTCTGTTTAATCGACAGGGAAATTAGTCACCGGGAACATCCAGTGCCAATGTACCTTAACTGACTTTAATATAATAATGTAAATCTGATATATGTACTGTCATTACCACTTGACACAACAGAAGTAGGTCACCTTTCAGGTTGCTCCAGCGCTGGGTGAAACCACGGGGTGTGACAGTATATCATAATCTATCTTTAACTTATTCTTTCCCCTTCACTACTCTGCAACATACAATCTAAAATGTGCCCTTTTGTTTAGATGAAAAATCCGAAACGCCAGTTAAATTTCATACTCCCCAACAACATGATTTATGTATTTTGATACTTTGTATCATGAGCAGAATCTGTACATACAAGGGTTGTGTTTGTAGCATACTGGTTGTTCATAATGTATCATCTATACGCTGTACTAACTTTGAATTTTGTTGTACAGAAAACCCTGTTCTACGAGGACCACCACCAGCTTCCTGCACCAAAGTGGACCGAACTGGCTAACCTGATCACCAGCTGCATGGACTATGAGCCCACATTCAGGCCCACGTTTCGTGCCATCATTCGTGACCTCCACAGCCTCTTCACACCAGGTTGGTATAAACTGAACATCAGTTGGCCAGTTAAACTGCCCCTAATGGTGTCGCAACAGGGAATCTGGGTCACACCAGTGTTGAATCTCAAACAAGTTTAGACACACACCACCTGACTATGCACACATTTATCATGGTGTCTTCAAATACATGTGAAAACTGAGTCTCTAGTCCTGCCTTCATGTGGTCATCATTCCACTAACTCAAGGGAATGTTTTGGGAATGTTTTTCGGTGGGAAGTTGGGTGAGAAAAACAAAATTAGTGCAGAGATTGTTCCCAAGATATGATTAGCCTAGCTTTTTCCAGGATGTCATGTTCTGTGGCACCAAAATCATGTTCTGTGGCACTTATTCTCTGTATGTACTTGTTCATGTAACCTGAGCCAGGCCATACAGCAATGATAACAATCATTGGTAGTAGTATATAGCTGTTTAAAAAGATAATAGGGAAGGAAAAAATGGTATTGAACTATCTCTACACTATACTATATTTTTGTTTTTGTGTCCTCAGACTATGAGTTGATCGTGGACAGTGACATCCTGCCAAACAGGACAGTGGGCTCCGGCTGGTCGACTGGGGGTTTTGAGAATCAGGAGCCGGCTCAGTTTGAAGAGAGACACCTCATATTCTTACAGCAGTTGGGCAAGGTACGAAGAAGTGTGGAAAATGTAAATGTGTAAATGTTAATAAGCTTGCCTTACCTGCCTTGAAATTAAGTCTTTTGAGATATTTAAGCGATGCTTTATATCTGATATTCTACAGGCAAACATTTTTAGCATGCTTTTTTTCCTCAGAAGGGATTGAACCCTAAGGTTTGTGGTTTCAGTTAAGTTAGTTTGATCATATTCTTGATATAAAGGGCATTATATCTATATTTTAAAGTTTAGTTATTTAGTTTTTTCATAGGATAGATAGATAGATAGTTATCTTGTCTGCCATTTGTCAGCCATTTATAAATTGGCAGATATAGTGATAACAGAAGTCTATCAATATTAAAACATGTTGCACCACTCTGTTCGACCCACACCATGTTTTATTCATGTTTTTGGTTGGTGGGATTTGTTTTAATTTTTCTGAACTTGCATTAAAGCTGACTTTGGTCTGCACCTCATCGTGTGCACTCTCAAAGTAAGAAATGTAGTAAAATGTAAAGTTAAACTATGCGTAAACAATTATGGTTGGTCTTCTCTTCAAGGGGAACTTTGGCAGTGTGGAGATGTGTCGATATGACCCGCTTCAAGACAACACAGGAGAGGTTGTGGCTGTGAAGAAACTCCAGCACAGCACTGCAGAGCACATAAGAGACTTTGAGCGAGAGATCGAGATCCTGAAATCTCTGCAGCACGAGAACATTGTCAAGTACAAGGGCGTATGTTACAGGCAGGTACAGTTGACCTCTAGTTCATACTTTCATTCTCCTAATGTTCCAGAACTGAAAACATTGTCTGAGAATGTGCAAATTAAATAATGGTGGAAACATCCTTTACACTTCTCTACAGATTTGCCTCTTAAACTACAGAGGCCTGCATGAATACTGTATATGTTTTATGTTTTTGCTTTTGCTCAGTCCTATAAATGACACAGGTTTCTTTTTGGCTTCTTTTAGGACGACGAAATCTCCGTCTCATCATGGAATATCTGCCCTTTGGAAGTCTGCGAGATTACCTCATGAAAAACAAGGAGAGGATTGACCACAAGAAGCTTGTGCATTACACGTCTCAGATCTGCAAGGTACTTGTTTTTGTCCAGTTTAGTATATAATTTAAAGTTAAACCATGACTAAATTTGGATTAAAAATTAATCTTTGTTGGTGCAGCCCAGCCTCGGACTCAAGGATGAACTGATTAGGAGGAGGGAGTGGTGATGGGGTAGCTGTTTTGGCAGTCTGTCCAATGTGAAACGGACTGCTGTTTGCATTTTGATAACCATTTGTGCCTATTGCGTGAGCTGTTACTGAGGCAAGAGAAGTAGAAAACAGGTCAGTTTTAGCCCCACTTCCTACATTACTTTATGCTCTTTACAAGGTTCATTATTAGAAGGTAGCTCTGCTCAATTTAGGTGAATTATTAACATTAAAATACCCTCTGCTTCCAGTGGCCTTTCAAGAGGGCTGACTATTGAACCAAACTCCATTCTAAAATCTGTATGTTTTATGGTAGGGCTGTATTTTTTCCCAGTAAAAACTTCATTTAAGCCATCATTAAGACTGTTTTCTGATTCACCTCATTCTGCAGCCACAATTAGCACACGTCATTCACTCAGTAACATCATTAACTAACCTGTGACGACAGATGCACCCGTATTGTTTGACCTGGTCACAGTTTACCATTTATTATGCCTGTGGATTGCCTGAAGCCACAGATCTCTTCTTTTACTGTCCTTCACTCTTTGAGAAGGAAACGAAAATCGTAAACCGGGGTTCTTTATGGTTTGAGGTGCAAATTGAGATGTAGCAGCTTTTGGGCATGGTGCCACTATTTTCTTTTTTTTTTTTTTTTTTTTTTCAAATTTAGCTCTGGCACTTTAACGGTGATTGTTTTCATCCAAAATGGTTCAGACTGCTAGCAGGATACATAGAGGGGACACAAACAAGAAATTTTGTGTAAAAGTGGAGTTGGCTTCTATAAAATATATATTTTCAATTACATAAGGTATTAAGAAATAATTTATCAAGGGTGACAACTTCATGTTTTTTTAAAAGTTGGAGTGGACTCATCTCTGTATTATTAGTCTGGACAGATATGGAAACTGCAACTTAATTTGCTGGCTGAGGGATACAACTGCAAGGCAGTAATTCCAGTTTTTCTATGTTCACAGGGTATGGAGTACTTGTCAAGTAAGCGGTATATCCACAGAGACCTGGCAACACGAAATATCCTTGTAGAGAGTGAACTGAGGGTGAAGATTGGAGATTTTGGCCTCACCAAAGTTCTGCCCCAGGACAAAGAGTACTACATGGTCAAAGAGCCGGGAGAGAGCCCCATATTCTGGTCAGACTTGTGTTGTTTTTATCTTTTTGGTATTTTTGTTGTTCTCTTCACCCTCGTCATGGTGCTGCACAGAGTGCTGGCACAGAAGAAGTGTGATTTTATTTAAGAAATTGTGCACAATTTTTATTTTAACTTTCTCAAAACCAGTTTTTGTAGAGGTTTGATATGTTCCTCTTGTAGGTAATACATAATTAATGAATATTAATGAGGTTATCCCCGTTCAAAACCTAGTGTTAAGGTTGATTTGTAAACTCAGTTACCTTCTTAAGAGAAGCAGACGGACAACAACTGACAGTCACACATTGCTGCTGTTTTGTAGGTATGCCCCTGAGTCGTTGACTGAGAGCAAGTTCTCTGTGGCGTCAGATGTCTGGAGCTTTGGAGTGGTGCTTTATGAGCTCTTCACACACAGTGACAAAAACAGCAGTCCTCCTGCAGTAAGTGATAACACACACTCACACACATGCATTTACTGGCTTTATCACTGCCTGTCCAAATGAATTTATGTTCACTGTTTTTTAGACCGAGGTGTAGACAACAGTAAGAAAATGACTTGATTAAAAGTAGTGTGCATGTTCAGAAGAATCTCCCAGTCATATATTGTGCAAAAACTGTTTTATTAACCAAAAAAGGAGAATTGAAAACTCTTGCAGCACCCAGTCCTGCAGACAGATCCAATAACAACTGCGCTATCTCTTAGTTGAAACAAACAGCAGATTCAAGGAAATTTCTCATTGCTTACCTCATACTGTAAATAAGTTTGTTCTATTACTCTGTTCTCATGAGATCCCATTTTTAATTTAAGAAAATGAGTGTAACTATGTGGGCTACAGTTGCCTAGAGGTTAAACCCATTGCATCTCCCAGCAGTGTTTCATAGGGCAGCTTTTAAGAGTAACTCATTACATTACAAGATGACTTTATTAACAATTATCTTTGATTACAAATAAACATAAAATCAAGAGAGCACTGAGGCTCAATGCAGATAGCCTAACCCAGCAGTTCCCAAACTTTTTTCTGGCATGCCCCGCTTCAGGAGCTGTAAAAAGTTCGCCCCACCCACCACCCATCCCCACCCCTCAATTATTAGCAATCATTAATAATAACTGGTGAAGCAAATGATTAAAAAAATGATTCAAATTGAATGAAAAACTGAAATACAGGTTAACAAGATAGCATCAGCAAACTTTTGATTGTTTACTTCCCCTGCATAAATCATATTCATTCAGCTTTGTTTCACTCTGTATTTCTCCCCTAGTCATCCAACCCCTGCCCCCCCCTCTGCAGCCCTCCCCCCAGTTTTGGAACCACTGGCCTAACCAGTATGGATTTTTAAGACCCAACTTGAGATACTGATACTGTGATTTCAGTGTCCACCCAGACTGTAGGCTGTCTGTTCCCTCAAGCTCAAAAAAGTCATCCTCAGACTCTCCTCCAGTCACAGGTGCAGGCGGCGGTAGCTCTTTCAGAAGTGGAAATATGGTAAAATTGTGACAGTAACGCATAACTTATTTGATAATACTGTATAACTAAATAAGTGACAAATAAGTGAGTTGAGTTGCAAAACAAAACATGTTAAGTTGCACGCTACAACAAAAAAATAATCTTAGATCTCTAGCAAGTTATTTTGTCTCCAGTTTGAATTCAGGCCAGCGACCGCTGCTGCATGTCACCCCGTTCTTTCCCCACATTTCCAGTCTGGCTCTGAACTTGTACTATGAATTAAAAGCAAAGGGTCTAAAAGGCGTTTTTAGAGAAGGAATATAGTGTACCTGAGTGGAAGGACTCTCAATAGGGACAAATACAGCATATCTGTTTGATTCTTTTAAAACACACAAGTTCCTGTGGAAAACCGTGCATCAGTTTTAAACTGTTGTGTCCAGATAATTGTTGCATTCAATATCAGAGTACAGTGGTTTAATATGTGTGCCCATATACATAAGTTCTGCAATAAACTGCATTACAGAGGTAAAATTGTTATTGTTTTTTTATAAGTTACCAAAATGTAGTCAATTTGTGTAAAAACAAACTGGTTTAAGCTCATAGACTAGCCTGGCCAGTAAAACCGGAAACTGACCCTGCTGTAACCTCAAGGTGTGTACATAAATGAGTTCAAGTGAGGCCAACTCCTCTTTGAATAGCTTGTTATATGTAACAACTCTAACTGTCGTGCTGTACGCTGTGGGTATTTCTGGTCTTAAAGAGTCTTCTGAGCCAGAATACGACATTTTGTCACAGCCTTAAATTCACATTTTCCAATGCTACACCTGACAAAGAAAGGTTCTGACATTTACAGTTATTTACATGTACAAGAGATGCTACAAAAGATATTTTCACTCTTTCTTACTTTGAATTGCAACTGCTGCACAGCAGTTTCTCTCAGGATAAATAAAGTTCTATCTTATCTCATTTACCTGTTTATATTTGGAACCATTTTTTATCAGTAAGGATCAAAATCCTTGTAATTTTCTGTAAATCAAATTGATTTTTGGCTGGACTGTAGGGGCTAGCCTTATGGGTTGCTGGGTGGCTGAGTAAGTAATTAAGTTGCTGACTAATGAAGTTATACTACTGGTCAGTCAATTGTACTTCATGACATCATCAACACCAACACACCACCAACACAGCTGCGCTCGGCAGCACGCTTCATCTGGAAAATAAGCTGGGGCTACAACACCCGCTCACGATCTCTTCAGGTGTTGCTCTTTATAAGCTCTTCATATTGGACATGGCTTATCAGGCCAGGAATTTCACAGTGGCCACGCCTGTTCAGTTCAGCCTCATGACCCTCATACAAATCATACTCCCTGTGGCCACAGCGGCATTGCTGCTCCACCTGCACTTTGTATGAACCGCTGGAAAACCAGCAGGCTGTTTTTATGTGATGGCTCACAGCAGCGAGCATAGGAGAGGCAGCGTGTGAATATGGACAGAAGTTTCAACTTGTTTGAGATGTGTTTGATGATGAAGCCTGATGTTACAATTCTGTGGCTGCAGACTGGAATCTGTTAACAGGGGCAAATGGGTAGATTTGTGTTATATACACCTCTATGAAATGTCTGTATTTTCATGCATGCATGTCCATGCCCTGTCTTTCTTTGGAAGACATTTCTGCTAATGTGAAGAAAAAAAATTAAGATCCTATAAGTCATAATAATGAGAAACATTCTCAGAATAATGAATTGAGTGTCTCAAAATAGTTAGTATTTCAAAATAACGAGTTAGTATCTAAAAGAAATGCCTTTATCTTAAAATAATGCACAGCCTTCTCAAAATAAGTTAGTTAAGTTAGCTTTTTACTTTAAAGACCATGTGTGAGAAAGACTAGCACTATCATATAAAGGCACAAAGGCAACCCTTTGAATTTGAGGTCAGTCCAGCTAGTATGTTAGGTTTCACCTAGTTTTGTTGAAGGGATAGTTCACCCAAAAATGAAAATTCAGTCATTATCTACTCACCCTCATGCCAATTGAAGGTCAGGTTTTGTTTTTTAGTCTACAAAACACTGCTGGAGCTTTCACAGGAAAACTGCGTTGCAGAATCTCCCAAACAATGGAAGTGAATGGTGACCAGTTTTCAAATGTAAAAAAAACAACAGAATAAAAACATAAAATACCTCCATACTGCTTTTCTGATGTAATCCAAGTCTCCTAAAGACCAAACGTGCCATGTTCACTAAAAATTGTTATTGACGCCATGTTTTTAGCCTGAATCTTCACTGTAAATCCTTAGCTTGGAGCCACATTCATGTGCACATGCCCGCTGTCTGAACTGTGTGTGTGTGGTGTAACAGTGTGCAAACAGCATGTTGGGAACTTGAGGATCTTGGAGTACACCAGACAAGCAGTATGTTTTTGGGTTTTTTGGTTTTTTTTTTAATGTTTTTTTTTTTTTTTTTATGTTTGAAAACTGGTCACCGCTGATGTTTTCCTGTGAAACTTTCCTGTGAAACTGTGAGTCACCATGAGGGTGTGTAGATAATGACTTAATTTTCATTTTTGGGTGAACTATCCCTTTAAGTCTGTCTTTATCTTGACTGTCACCATTCTCTTCTTCAGGTTTTTATGTCCATGATGGGCAACGACAAGCAGGGACAGTTGATCGTCTATCATCTTATTGAGCTCCTCAAATCAGGCAGCAGGCTGCCTCAACCTCTTGGGTGTCCCACAGAGGTAGGAACATGTACTGCTGTTTTCTTTCAGATCGGATCCACTTCTCACATACATGTACACTTACAGACTGTGTCTGTGCACAACACAGTCATGCAAAGTACAGGGACATGTGCATATATGCATTTACACAGTCTGTTTAATCTGTACTGTTGTATTTATTTGTTTATTTAATTGTTTTAGCTTAAATTTAAAAGCCTAATCAAGGATGCTTGATTCAGATTAGCCTCAGATATCCTTTTTACGCTGTATTTGTTGCACTGCTTCGCCCTATGTTAAATGGTTATCTCTATTGTCTGTGATAAATAAACTGACGCATAAATAAAAACATACAAATTGGCAACTTATATTAGATTTCATATATGACATGTATACCTACAGAGAGATCTGACTAGGTCTGAGAAGCTAATGTATTTGGTGAGTTTTGTCATGTTTTGTATGATAATATGCAAGGTTCATAATGCACTGCACAAAGAGCCACACATTTCAGTGGCCTTTAAAATATAATTTGGTAATTGAGGAGTGATATTCACGGCTTCAAATGGCTCTCAATAAATGCAATATTTTGGGACAGTGTTTAATTTTGACTGTTTAGTGAGTGTTTTCTTACTTATAGATTAGTCGCCTAGCTTAGGAACATTTTATGCAAACAATTTATAAGTTGGTTGAGACGCAAAAACCCTGTCATGCTCCTCATTTCTGAAATAATTTCATGGCCTCTCCCCTTAGAGAATTCAGGACTGAGTGGTGTTCAAATCACTTATTTGCTTGGCCAATGCAGTGCCTTGCAGATAAAATTGCGTTGTGAAGAAAGTTGAATCAGTTTGAACTTTTTTGCTGGACAAATATGCATTTTTTAAATTTTATTTATTTATTTATTTTTTTTTTACTGACCATTGCTGCTGCACTGCCAGACAACTACAGACTCAACCTGTCAACTCCATTCCATCTCTCTCCCCATACTTCCTGTCTCTCACTGACTGTCAGAATAAAGGACAACATACCAAAGAAAAGAGTGAATTACCTGTAATGATTTTCTTGTTTATCTCAGAAATTCATCTACAAATAATTGTCTTTCTTTCTGCTTTTTCTCTCAGATACACGAGATCATGGAGGAGTGCTGGGACAACGACCCCTGCTTGCGTCCTTCTTTCAAGGAACTCGCTCTGCGCATCGACCTGTTCAGGGACAGTAAGGAGTTTTAGACAGAAAAATCACCCAAAGTGCCATGCTCCTCTTCAACCAAGTCACTCTTAACGTTGTTGTGGCCTGTTTGTGGCAAAAGGACAAAGGCAAAAGCGAGGTCTTTCTCCTGCTGATGCAGATTGTGACTGGAAGAGTGGTGGTTCAAAACTAGGACCAGCTCAGAAACTACTGCCATGGTGCCTTTAAGCAAGGCACTCAACCCTCATTTCTATAGTGGAGCGGCTTAGTGGCCAGCAGTGGATTGGAAATGGAGGCTTGGATTCAAGGAACTGCTGAAGGTGAATATTGCTGAAAAAGAACGTGATTGGTCAAACGTCCCGAATGAAGGTTGAAAAGAAGAGTTCAAGAGTTTGTGGAGACTGTGAGTAGACTATCACCAGGCCTAAAGCTAGAGATGCTTGTGTCAGACAAGTTCTGTGTGTGTGTGTGTGTGTGTGTGTGTGTGTGTGTGTGTGTGTGTGTGTGTGTGTGTGTGTGTGTGTGTGTGCCGCGCGTGTGTGAGAGAAAGAGAGTGCCTGTGATGTGTCCATACAAACAGCTAGCAGGGCTAGCTCTCGCCATCCCCTTTTCCCCTCACCTGAAGAAAAATGGACTTAGTGTTTTCTATGTTTGTGTGTATATACCTTCAGTTTATTTGTGTAAATATGTCCAGAAAAATTTTATAATTTTATAAAATGAAAATATAGTAAATACTATATTTCAACTGCCAGCAAGATGTCAGTGTAAATGAAGTATATACAAAGGTGATTTAAAAATCTGTTAATTGTTTTGTTTTCATTGTGAGAGGTGGTGTGAAAATTAAAGAACAGTTAAATTCAACAACATATCTATTGAGCAATGTCTTCTCTATCACCTTAAAACTGCTACTTATTTCCAGAATATAAATTAATGTGCTGCTGAAACAGCACATTGTGTACTGTGACACCAAAACCAGCCAAGAAGCTTAAAAACTATATACAGTTTTGAAACAAAATTATGATGAAAGAACATGAATCACAACAGAATAAACAGATTTTTTTTTTAAATGTGAAGCATATTGGACAGCTTCCTTTTGCTGATTCAGGCTAGAAAACGTAGGTTGTGAATACAGATGGGATGAATGCAATGTACTACTATACATATTTAAGATAAGTTTTGTGCCTCCTGCCTTGTGAAACCTTAATTTGCAGAGCAAACTGGATTTTGGGAACTTCGTAAACTGCAGTTGACAGTTGCTGCACATGTGAAACCCACAAGAAAACAAAGTTGATCATAAAGAAGACTCATTGACCTACCCAGCTCCAAATTCAAGGCACATTTTACATCCACCT
Organism: Lutjanus argentimaculatus; assembly: GCA_034769285.1. Classification (NCBI taxonomy): domain Eukaryota; kingdom Metazoa; phylum Chordata; class Actinopteri; order Lutjaniformes; family Lutjanidae; genus Lutjanus; species Lutjanus argentimaculatus. Next base: position 27,504,680 of record JAWZSL010000017.1, on the reverse strand, counting down.
TGCTTCAGTGTCTTTTAGCCTGTCAGTGTCTTCATTTATTTAAAAAATGCTGTCCCGGAGGTTTATTCTGGTTTCCAAGAAAGAGTGCAAATAGAAGGACTTGAGGTGATAGTCCGAGTATTTCTTTCATGTTGTTACACATGTGTGTAGTTTAAGATGTAGGCCAAACAGCACTTGAGTGCAGGGGCAAACACCGGCAGACGCTGATACTGCAAAACTAGACCTCATTATGTAACTGCAGTAACAGAGAACATGGAATATGGGGGCACATGGAGGGGTTTTCACCATGTCTTAACTTCACTTTCTCAGTAGAACATGAATGTCTTTGAGGTGCAGTTTGGTTGAGTAGTCAAACATCTAAATAATACAAAGAAATTTAGCAATAAAACTACTTAGAAAATTGAATCTGTAACTAGCACCAGTGGTGAAAAGTAAAGTATTGGCACAATTATTAAAGCACAAACTACAATCTTTGGGTATTTTTAAACTTTGCTTTTACTTTATGCTCCCACTCCAATTTTTGTGCAAAGTATTGTACTTTTATACTGTTAAGTGTTATTTATGGAGGCCTATTCAAACCCCAAAAAGAAGGGAAAAAAACATGAAAAGTTTCTAAGACAAGGAAAAATAGCTACATTTTTGTCAAAATGAACAAATCAAAATTTTGACTTTGTTAGTAACAGTAAGCCAAAATTATGACTTGCTGTTATAGTTTTCACTTTATAAGTATTAATTTTAACTCACTATAAGTATTTTTATGTTTGTTTGTTTGTTTGTTTGTTTCAAGTGGATATAGACTTCCAGCTTTACAGCTGCAAAAAACAATCCAGCTCTAATAGGCTTTGGGGAAAGACAGTCTGATATCTTTACAAAAGAACTTCGTCTTTGTCTTGAAGCTTAATTTAGCCAAATAGCCACTGGCATTTATGGGTATCGAACACTACTATGGATGCACTGTTATAATTCAAAACCAATAATTAGTAATAGAAAGTGCAGCTATTTGGAGACTTTATTTTGAAATCCGGATGTTGCGTGCACTAGTGATCAGTTATAGCTTCATGAAAGGGCCGTGTCTAGAAGGGAACCCCAGACGCACGAAAGATCTCGCGAGAGTGAAGATTTTCAACCAAAACCATGATCTTTCCTCAATTTAATTATGTGTTCTTGGGGCTTTTTGTCCTCTGACGCACCCATATCTTAACCACAGCGTTGTAAACACAATTAACTTGTACAATATGCACAATGGGGACGCAACCCGTACAAATCTCGCGAGAGCTTTGCACGTCTTGGGTTCCTTTCCAGAGATGACCTCACGAAAGCCGAAGACGTCTGACCGGTGAAGGTCGGGTTCCCTGATGATGGATGATAGCTTCCAGCTGTTTGCACAGCTCTCAGCGGTTGTGTGCTCTGACGCTTGTTTGATAAACAATGAGGTAAAGGCAAAATAATCGCGCACATCCTCAATACCGCTCGCCTGTTTTCTGTTGTTTCAATGCGATTACCTTAAAACTCCGGGTAAGAGCGCACTGCAAATTGACGGCGCAGCTGCGACTCTGCCGCAGTACAAAAGGAGCGGTGATCTGCTGACTGCAGCACAGACATGCGGGGACACACGGAGCAGGACGGTAGCGGAAAAAGGTTAGTTTGAAATTTGTCGTTTTTTCTTATAACGGTGAGTAAGAAATCATTCTGCTTTTGTGTTAGTTTAATGTTGATGTAACCTTCATAACTTTGGTTTTAAATGCCTTGTACGGAGTGCCTACAATTAAGAAACGCCAGTAATTGAAGCCTAAACCTTGTTTAAAATATTCACTTTTGTTAAATGTTTTGGTAGCTGAGGTTGTGAGGCTTTACTTTATGCTGCTGTCGTATGGGACTGGTGTTTGTCATGTTTTTTTATTTAATTTTACATGTATGGATGAAGAAAATATGAGAAAAATTGCACAAAAACAAGGAGTTACTGCTGAATTGGTGTGTTTGATTGCATGGTCCATTCACAAAATTCCCAAGGCATTTCTTTTAATATAGACAACACAACTTTTATTTGTCTAAATTGAAAACCCCAAAATACATGTACTTCTGGACTGTAGTGCTGCTTGTCCATGATGTAGGACACTATTTTCTCTATACAGAAAGTAGTTCCTACATGAAACTGCTCACAACAAGCTCTGTGGATTATCTTGAGTAATCAGGACATGATTCCTGGAAAGAGAAATTGCCTTTGAGTTTTTCAAATTTATTTTTCTAGCACTTTAGCACCACAAGCTGAGTGTCAACTAATTCCATTATATTTGAGAGAAGGCAGACCTCACTACAGCCAGTGTCTTCAAAACTTGGTAGCTCCCACAAAAACAATCTAGATGGATGTATTTTCGACTTTTGGGGTGAACTGTTCCTTTAATCTCTTTGACCGTGTCTTGCTTCTGATAGAGTAGTTCATGTTTTTATGTGCGTTTTGCATGATCATTTTCATGAACCATGCCCAGCCTTGAGCTTTATCATTTTATTGCATGACAACCATTCAGCAGAGGCAGGAGAGCAGCCTGCAGAGCAGCTGGTGACGATGAAGTCCAGTAGAGCCAGGCCTCCTGATGGGGGGTACGGCTGGGTGGTGGTCATCTCAGCCTTTTTCATCATGGGCCTCACTGCTGCCGTCCTCAAGAACTTTGGCCTCTTCTTCCTGGACATCCAGCGTCACTTTGGAGTCCCGACCAGCACCACCTCGTGGGTCACCTCCACTACGATTGCCATGTTTCACCTCGGAGGTAAAGATATGGTTTTCAGCTTGATGTTGTTTTTGACTTAAGTTACAGTGTATAGTGTTATAGTGGTGTTTTTGATTTTCTTCTCAGCTCCACTGGCCAGTTTCCTGACTTTGCAGTTTTCTCAGAGGGTGGTCATCATAGTCGGAGGCCTGCTGGCTTCCTCGGGATGTTGCTTGCATCTCTTGACCTCAGCCTGCCTGGGCTCTACCTCACAATGGGCATCCTGCAAGGTAGGACACTCAGGACGTCATCTAAACTCCCCCGAGGCATTACTGCTCTTTTCACTTTTAAATGTACCACCTACAGAGAAACTTGTTGGTCTTTTCATCATTCTTTTAACCCTTAACAGCTAAATTAGCACACCCAAATTAACATCAGAATTATTTTCAACACTTTTGAAGTGTCTATATGGGTCCACACTACAAAGTGTTAATTTAACTCTTTTTACACAAATTTAGTGTAATTATTTAATCTTTTTTCTTTCTTTCAGTGCCAGTTTTCCTCAACGCTTGTATGTCTTGTTAAAAAATTAACTCTCTTATTCTTTTTAATTATACAAGTGTTGCCACCATATTAACACTGTTGGGTCTAAATGTAGCTCTTCAGGATTACTGAAAAATACTTATAAAATAAAGTTTGCAAAATAAAGAGGCTAGGTTTGGTTGAAACTAAGGCTGGGTGATATGGTTTATAAATGATATCTCTATTTTTAGGCAGCTATTCTGCAATATACAATGTATATCTTCATATACACATTTTCTCTAACATATCTTAAATTCTCAAATTGTGCAAATGTATGATTGTCTTATAGAAATTACGCTTTCCTAGATTAAACCACCCAGCAGTATTAAGTAGTTTGGGCTGGGCAATATGGACATTGATGCTTTCACAAAACATTAACACAATGAAGTTTTGGATAAATAATCATCAGTAATGTGGATATAATGACCAAGTTAGTTAGCTAGAATAGTCTGTTAAGTAAGGTTGCTCAATTAATCATCATTACAATAAAATCACAATATGGCCAAGTATAATATTCAAATCACCGAACCAGAAGGAGATCGCAATTTTATGAAAAAGGAAAAATGTATGAGAAAATGGCTTAATAATGAGGTACTGTGGTGCTGCATAGGCAACTTGGCCTAAAAAGCTCTTGTTCTCCAGATGAAGGAAAACGTTTGTTGTTTTTTGGTACAGACTTCAATAAATATCACATCATCGTGATTTTTTTTTTCAGTGAACATGACAATTGTAATGCAAAACTGATCATTTCCATTAATTGTATCGCAAATTGCAATTTCAGTCAAAATATCCGCATTGACTTTTTTACCAAATCGTGCAGCCCTGCTCACTTGACTGTAATGCAACTGCAACAGAAAAGACTTATGTCATATCATGATATAATGATACTGAAAAACTAAGATGGATTTTTTCAATTACGTAAGTTACACTAATTTGTCATATTGGCCTCCTGGAAATTGTAATGTACACTTTGGACTATTTTCTGACATTTAAGCAATTAATTAAGAAATTTATCTATAGGTCAGTTGCTAATGAAAATACTCTTTGTTTGCAGCCTTGATGCATATGTTGTCTGATGCCATCAAATAATTCTTTTACAAAAATCTGATGTTGTTTTTATACCAAGTTGGAAGAAAAGTATCGGTCAATGTAGGTGGGCCAAAGGTAGGGATCAAATATTCAGCATTGTTACAAATATTGGAATCAGTGTTGTCATTAAATCAAATTGCCATTTTGTGGTCTCACTCAATGTCCCACCCACAACACTGTCTGATTGGTAAAATAGTTCTATTTTATTTAAACATATTGTCGCTACTTTGTGAAAACATGGACAGCCACAATATGCTCATAGGCTTTTCTATAAAGTTTTGTGGTAGAATTGGTGTCATTCTAAATGTTGATTTTCAGTTTTACTGTAATGTGTATCTGTTTCCTTGATTGCTAATAACTGATATCTGTATCGGCCCTGATTAAAAACATATCGGTTGACTCCAGTCAAAGGTGACAGCATTTTTTGGCTGATACAAAAGGATCCCAAAGAAGTTTAGATGTTGAAGGTTTACTTCTTCTGTTTCCAGGAATAGGCATTTCCTTCTCGTGGATCCCTGCCACCAGCATGGTGAGCCACTACTTTGTACGGTGGCGGCCCATCGCCTACGCCATCGCCAGCTCAGGAGAGTGTGTCTTCTCCGTCATGTTCAGCCCCTTCTTCCAGTGGCTGATTGAGATGTACAGCTGGCAGGGCAGCTTGCTCATCATCGGAGGCCTTCAGCTCAACCTTTGTGTCTGTGGTGCTCTCATGAGACCCTTGGACACGGTTCAGAGCCCGCTGCAGGAAACCAAAAATGGACTAGAAGGCAATGCCGCTCTTCTCCCACCAAAGAGGAAGGTCATCTTCCAGTGCTCCCTGATGAGAAAACCTGAACTTTTCCTCTACATCCTGTTTGCAATCTTTGCAGCAGCAGGGTTTTTCATCCCCCCTCTCTTTCTGGTGCCCTTCACCAGCAGTGTGGGGATGGAGGAGTACTGGCCAGCCTCCATCCTCTGTGTCCTGGCACTAGCAGACCTGGCGGGGAGGCTGATCTGCGGGTGGCTAGCCAATATGAGGCTGTTGAGGAACCTTCAGCTTCTCACCATGGTGGTCACCATGCTCGGGGTGGTGCTCCTGCTGCTGCCCATCAGCCACAACTACTGGGCTATACTGGTCTTCGCCTCGCTCTATGGCTTCCTGTTCGGCTGCGTGGTGGCCATTCACGTCACTTCCATTGTGGACATTGTAACCCTGGAGGGATTTGACAATGGGCTGGGGCTCTTCATGCTTTTCAGGAGCATTGGTGGCTTCGTCGGCCCACCTGCTGCAGGTGAGCAGTCTGCGTTTAGATCATCAGGTAGAGAAAAGGGCTGAATACACAGCCACAGACAAAGGAGTTTAGAAGAGATGCAAAAAGATAATCACTCACATGCTTCTGTCAGATCAGTATGGAGCGTGGTTTGAAAAAAGTGTCAACATTGGTTCCAATATGATACCCGAGTTTCACTCTGATACCAAAACAATGCTTTATGCAATAGCTCAGGGACTATCAACATCATTAAACCATTTTTATGTGATGAATAAAGTGTCCCAGCAGCTCAAGCAATGGAAAAAATGTGTAGAAATGCACTAAAAATAAACACAGCAAAGCTGTTCAATGCAACACTGTTTTAAAAAGACAGCTTGCCTAAATAAGCTTAATTTTTATTCAGGGAAATTCAATGAAGACATGTTCCATTAAACCCAAATAAATGTTAATTACTGTTTTTTAATGGAAAAAAATAATTGTGAAATATCTGAAGATGTACGTAAAATTAAAAGTCTTAGTTGTGGTCCTCAGAGAAAGTGTCATCAAAGTCAGCTCTGATGATTCCCTGTCATTTCTTCTAGCACAGCAAGTTGACATTTGCGGCTTTGAGTGAAATGTCACAACAGTTATCGAATGTGCTGCCAAGTAATTTGGTACAGACGCTGATGGTGACACTGATGGATCACATCAACCTCAGCTGCTCTTTGTGTTTAATGGTAATTGGCAGATGTCAGTGTGCTAACACATTGTGGTCTTATTAGCATGCTGCTGTATATAAGTACAGCCTCACAGAGCTGCTAGCAGACTGTAGACTAGCTTTTTGTTTTAGGTCTAACTCAAAAAGATGCAGATCTTGTGTTGTTTTGATATTTGGATATCTGAATCTATACAACATTACAGCAGTTTAAATAGTTAATCAGAAAGTGGTACAGCAGTGGTTTCTGTCATTGTTCATGTCATATATTCATCACTCTTTTCATCGGGTGGCCCATTCAGTTACTATGTATGTTACTCTTTTTGTTTACAGTCGATGGAAATGATCAAAGCTTTGCGCTTATTTTGTTCAAAAACACAGGTGGCACTTATCAAAGTATCTCCTATTCTTTTAAAACGACTTGCAGCACAAGACAAAGTTATCTAATCATCCTTGTACACATCAGTCGTACACAACGTATTCAAACTCCTTCTGATAACAGCTCTGTAATTAATCATTCCACTTGAATGGATGTATCGCATTTAAGAAGGAACATGTTCTTGCAGGTCCAGGCAACACTGACATGACACAAAGCGCAGGTCTATATTCTCCTGAAGGAACTGATATGTCTGTTCATTTATTCATCAGCCCCGGCACACTGTGATCCTCTGTCTCTTATTCTTCTTGTGCAGGCTGGCTGGTGGACGAGACCAATGACTACAGCGCTGCCTTCTACCTCTCGGGCCTCTGCCTCATTTCATCAGCAGTGTTTGTCGTCGTGGTCGACCGCCTCGTTGAGAGGAGAAAAGCTGTGGAGGCTGAGGGCCACCAGGCGATCAACCAGGAGGACCAGGATGCAGGAAAAGTCAAGTGAGACTCTTTCGTGAGACATTTTTTACCTCAGTGAGTTAAAGATGCCAGAATGACTTGCTCAGTGTTCGATCTTGTGCCAGCTGCTGGGTGTTTTGAGCTACTTTTGTTCGTGATGCAGGTGTAGGTCATTAACCCCATCAGTCCCAGAAGAACTCTGCCATCCTGGCACATGTTTAAATGAGACTTGCACACCAACTGATCAGACAGTCAACAAATCAATTACACCAGTTCTTATAAGCAAAATGAATTATTGGGTTTGCTCGTGACCTGTCCTTGTGTGTTTGTTATGGTGATCCAATCAAGTGAAGTCAAGTGTGAAGGTTAGTGAGGGGAAATTTGGCTCTGTCCTGTTTTACTTAATGGTGTAAGAGGCATTCGAGTGAAAAGTCACCTCTGTTATGGTGTGTTTTCATGCCATTTCAGACAGAGTCAGACTCTCGGTTTGTGTGCGAGTGTGATCAACGGGCCTTGAGTGGCAAACTCAAGCAGCTAATCTTGAATACTACTGGACTCATCAGCCTAATTTTTGAACACATTCGTGACGGCACTGTTCTAGTTAAAATTGTTTTTATGTTTTATTAGAAACACTCTGGTGTTATATTTTACGATTGTGGACAAACAATATAAATTAATGCACACACAAATGAATAACATTTTACTTTTTCTGGGGCGATGTTTCAAATGGCTCTTGCTTGAGTCATTGGCTGTTGCCTTTTTTTTTTTTTTTTAACAGCAAAAAATGACACTAATCAGTGTTTAAAGGATAAAGCTAGTGATATTCTATTTTTATTGGATGTAATACTCAGGAAAAGACTGTCAGTACTACCTCAAGATGTGTGTGTTTCTGGCTCTTTTTTGGCCAGTAAAGGAGCACCATGGCAAAGAAAAAAAAAAATCTGGTAACATTCATATAATTGTTGATTTTGGTCTTTTCATGGATTCTATTGATAATTAGAAACATGTAGAATATCACCAGACGCATCCTATGACTGTGTCGCTACTCTGCCTGTATGGAGTATCACAACAGATGAAGTTTTGAAGGAATCATTCAGGCATATTAATCTTTTTGTCCTCTTAAGAGAGCCTGTTTCCTTTTTAGTAAGTCGTCAGGAGGGCAGGAGGCTCCGTCTGATTCTGAAGAAAAAATTGAAATTTTCAAAATAATAATCAATGTATTTTAGGAAAAAGCAGATACATTATTACTCTGTTAGTTGCTTCGAAGCCTCATGTGGAGTCGTGTGTATTATCAGGGCTGTAAAATACATGTAGGTCAGACAGCAGTGTGGAGCCAACTGTAAATAACTCAGCTGTCTGTGATAATTGAAGTGTTGGCTTTCTGTGTCCCTGGTATATTGGCGCGACTCTTAAAGGGCATATTCTGTTCTAACAGTCATGGTGTGGCTTTTTAGTTCTCCAATCTGATCAGTTTTGCCTATGCAATAGAAACTACAGATGAAGTCTTACAAGGAAACGAGGTTTGGTAACATTTAAGTGCTTAAAATATGATTTTTTTTCTATCTAATCTTTGAAAGATAACTTGAAACCAAAATAACTTTTGTAGTTTGTTGTTGTTCGTTCCTGAAGTACTGTAATACCAGTTCTCACACGCACAAATGTCCTCTGCACCTTTATCCTGCTTGAAAAGTTGACTTGTTAAAGCCTTTTCATCAAGGAATTAGTTTTAAAAGATTCTTTCCAAGTTGAATCAAGGGTTTCATGTTACTTCTGTATTTTTCGATGATGTAGGTCCTTTATGTTTAAATTGTTTTTCAACTAACTGGTTCATGTAGTGGTTAAAAAATGCAACGTTTTAAGAATTAAATCACTGCACTGATGATTTTAAATGCCTGGCTTTTCCTGTCTTCTGTATTTTGTCTTATCTGCCTTTCTGGCATTCCAAAGTTAAAGGCTGGTCCCAGACAGCCTGCTCAAACTCTCAGAAGCCATCCACCGTAACATGAAAGTGATACCAGGATGAGGATATTTGTAGTGACTTAGGAATGTGGTATGTGTTGTTGTACAGCTCTGCAGTTTAAGTACAGTTATGCAACTTAATTATCAAATCTGTTTTAGCCCCTCACACTGAGAGTGTTCCCCCTGTCTAAGGACTTTTTAAGTCCTTTACTAAGGATACACTGGTTCTAGCTTCTCAAATATGAACAGTTGTTGAGTAACTTAGGATTTGGGAGTGTTGGTCAGATACAACAAACTGTTTAGATATATCACATTGGGCTTTGGGGAATTGTGATGGGCATTTTTTACCATTTATATGGCATTTTATGGTCCAAATTGTCTAGCTGATAAGAAATAAGTAATCAATAATGAATATAATCATTTGTTGCAGCCCCACTTTGTGCACGGCTTGGGCGGCAGCTGCAGCTCTTGTTTTACGTGCACTGGAAGGGTTTCTCACAGAGCGTTCACCCACAACCTTAAACCCTATGAGGCAATAGGGAACATGTTGAGACACTGTGAGCCATATATAGATATGTATAACAGAGGCCAACTCCACTTCTGAAATAATTCACACATACGTCACTTTCCTGTCATGAGGTGAACGCAAGCACTATTGTGTTGAGCCAGCCAATAACCTGCTCATCTTTGGCAAACACTTCATCATAGGCTAGTGACTGAGTAAATGACGTGTGCCGATTGTGCCAGTGGATCAAAGTGAATCAGATGAGTCTTAGTGATGGTGTATTTTAAGGTTTTACTCTGAAAAAATATGGCCCTTGTTTGGGGTTATCTAAGTATACTATGTACCATTTTTTGGTAAACATTAGATGAAGTATGTGCCAAAAGAAGCAAAAAATGTCCCAAAAAAATCCAAAATGGTTGTGGATTTTTATATTCACAGATGGGTGTGGCTTATGTCCTTTGAAATGGCTTCATCCAAGGAATCGGCTGTACTCTACTCCTAATGGTTCTTGTGTTATTAGCCACTAGGTGGCGGTGTTGCCTAAAATGAAAACTGAAACCAAGTGCACACGTAAAGACAAAAATGTTTAATACAGACATTTTTTTTTTCTACTGACAAAACAGTTTTAGATTAGAAAATAATTAATTTAAAATTAAGACTATCCTCATCTACTGTCAAATGTCACAACACACATTAAGACATTTTCATACAACAGATGCATATTAACAAAAACCTACACTGAACTAGCTCCTAAGTTTTATCAGGTATATGAAAAAAAGGGAAAGTCAAGGCAGCTATTTTACACAACAAACTGAGGCACAAAGGGCATTTTTATAGATGTTGGGAGTCTAGAAATCAACTGTACTCGACTTATAGTACAGTATTTCAGAGGTGTGTTACGGAGCAGCCTCGGCGTCGAAGGGTGCACTTATTTTGCGACCTGGAAAAGCAAAAGTTGCACCTTTGGTCCATTGGAAGAGTTCGAGTGGGGGGAAAAACCCCCGACCCCTGTTAAAAGGATGCGATCTGAGAAAGCCCAGTCCCAATGTTCGCCTGACAGACTTTAACACCCATTTTTAATAATTCAGCTCGGGCTCTGGGCTGTTCTGTTGTGATATCGGCAAGTTTGAGAGTATTATTGTTAACAAGGATGACCAGGTAAGTCTGAAATCATCAAAAACAAATTAACTTTGACAGAGCTGGTAAAAAATAATAGCAGCAAAGAATGTCCAGTTTTTGTCCCATGAAAAGCCTGACAGTATTGATTTTTTTTTCTAATTTGATCAAACTATAACATAGAGATGATTATTCTGTGAGGAAAAAAAGTCTCTGAATTTTATTAAACCACAACTGAAAAGCCTCTGCTAATGTGATTTTGCCAAGTAGTGTTTTGAGCCCTCGTACCCTCCTTCTCTCATTTTCACCGAGCAAATGGGTGTTAAGTCTGAGGTTTTAGAGCTTAGGCTTAGACATTGGGACTGGACCACAGGGAGCATCTATGAGGAGGCTCTCTTCTCCTCGTACGGAGACTCGTAGGCCTCCATGGGCGGGCAGGTGCACACCAGGTGCTGGTCGCCATAGATGTCATCAATCCTGGAGATGCTCGGCCAGAATTTGGTCTCAGGCCTAATGAAGGGCTGGAAGGTAAAAAAAAAACAAAAAAGGGAGGATAAATGTGACGACAGTCATTTAATGGGGTTTATTACACTATGCAGGCATAAAGTGATTTACTGTAAGTTATTAAAACATGATACATTAAAGTTTATCACTGGTAGTGACAAAAAATTTTAAAAAGTCGTGTAAAATTTGTGAATTCAAAAACATTTCTGATTTTGAACATCTTAAATTGTTTAACAATTTTATGTAGGGCTGTAATAAAAATTCATTTCTTCATTTTCTTTTATGAAATATTTGAAAAATGTCAGTCATCTCAGTTTCCCAGAGCTTAAGATGATGTATTTTCCATGTCCTATTCTATTTGGTCAGCAGTCCAAAATCCAAAGACATTCCATTTACAGTGATATAAACCAGAGAAAAATCAGCTAATTAAAGAGCTGCAACTAGCAAATTCTTGTAATTTCTGCTTGAAACGTAAATCAAATGAGTAGTGTATTATTAAAAGCAGTAACAGATTAATTTTCTGTTTATTGATTAGTCAACTAATAGTTTCAGCTCAGGTTTTTAGTGCTGAAAATAAATAAACTCTTTCATGCAAAAATACCAAATATTCCCTGGTTCCACCTTCTCACATGTTTGTTGCTTTTCCTCATCACATATGATAAAGTGAACATGATGTTTGATTTTTAGACGAAACAAGACGTTTAAATTATAGATCCCTTAGATCTGTTTTCTAGAGAATTGTGACCAAGACAGATACTAAGCAACCATTTTTCTACTGCAGTTTCTTCTTAAGCTAGGCTGTGGGAAATTTTGATATAACAGGAAAGTAAGTCATAAAGAAAATAATTAGTAGTTGCAGGCCTAAACTGCAGGCTGCAACTAGAGGCTGTTGTATATTATTCGAATAAAACAAGTCATAAATTAGACAGCTGTTCTCTAAACAGGTTTTGGAGGAATAACTATTTTGTTGTTGCAATTCATAATTCTCACCACTAGAGGACAACACAGACAATGAATTCCTTATCTTAAGCACCTTAACCGCCACAGAGAAGTTTAGCAGGGAGGTGCGACGCAGAGAAGATGAGGATACTCACCAAGGGGAAAGCAGCGTGCTCCCTGGAGTAGGGCCTGTCCCAGTTGGAGGATGAGATGCAGGCCAGAGAGTGAGGAGCCATCTACAAACAAACACAGGTGAGGACCTCACATGTCAGACTGTATGTTACTGCTTAATATATCAGCAGTAATGTATTTTTTCACCTCATACAAAAAGACAAATGAAGTCAGTGGTACCTTGAGCGGGTTGATGCGGGAGTCCATCCTTCCCTCCTCGATGTCTGCGATCTCCTGTCGGATACCGAGCAGGGCGTCACAGAAACGATCCATCTCAGCCTTGTCCTCTGATTCTGTGGGCTCGATCATGAGGGTACCAGCCACTGGCCACGACATGGTGGGTGCATGAAAACCTGGACATCAACACAAAAAAACCCCCACAGAAATCAGAACCCGCTTTTATTAAATTTATGGGCCCAAGAAAAACCGATACAATCCTGAATATTCAATGTCTAGAAGAAGGCCCTAATAGCTCATTTCTGCCAATGTGATGGAAAAAAAAAAGATCCTTTAAGTCATTTTAAAGACACTTTCTAAAAATCATGGCTTAGTATTTGAAAATACTGAGTTATTCTAGGTCATTATTTGAGAAGTTTTCTCATTGTTTTGAGATATTCATTATTTTGAGAAACCAAGTCATTAATTAGAAAAAGTTTCTCATATTTTTACAGGATATTTTTTCACATTGGCAGAAATGGGCTGATTTTCCCACAAAACAAGACATCGACCTCAAAAGACATACTGCCCTCTGCATGCTGTGCACAACACACTAACATCTCTGTATTTGATGTCCTGGGACCAAGACTCAACAATGAACTATTTTTCTGGTTGTGTTTACAAGCAGCAACTAATAAATCCTACTTAATCTACCTGCATATTATTCAACCTACCATAATCTTGCAGCCTCTTGGCCACATCGACAGCTTCAATGTTAGCCGTCTTCTTGAATGGCCTCACATCCAGAATGAACTCGTGGGCGACAAAACCTGTTCAGGCCAACACAAAGAACATCAGGAAGAACATATGATCATATTTCTCAAAAGCATAAATTCTCTGAAAATTAATTACAGACATCTCCAGAATGTACACGCATTGATAGAAATAATGCTTTCACAGTCATACCTTTCCTGCCTCTGAAGAGGACCTTATAGTGACCTTCCAGCCTCTTGGCCATGTAGTTGGCATTGAGGATGGCCACCTCTGTGGCATGAAGCAGTCCTTTGGATCCCATCATCTACATGCAGAACACAGGAGTGATGTTAATAGTCATTTTCACTGATCAAAAACTTAAAATTCTAACTATTTTATGATTCAGACCCATTGCAAAACTAAATTTCATCTAATTGTAGCTCAGGTTTCCCTAAAATATTCATGTAATGAGATGTCCGTTTCTCAGACATCTAGGTAAAAAAAATATCTAAAAAAAAGTCAAAAAAATTAAAGGCAACTGGATTTTTAAGATAAGAGGAGGAGAGTTGCTTCTCTCAAAATGTCATGACAACACTTAGTAGCTACAGCCAGCATCATCCTGACATTCCTCGTTAGGCACACATTTGACTTCATGTGACTGATATGACATTCACATGACAGCCAGGTGACTGTTAGTGACTCGTATGTGAAAACACGTGAAGAAATTATGCCTGAAAATGTCTCAGTGAGTAGAACCAGTGTCAGTTACATTAAATACCTGAGACCAAAAATAAATAAATAAATGCATAAATTGCCTTTGACTTAATACTTCCAGAGAACAAACATCAAGAACATTAGTGTCAAAAGCATTTTTATGAACTGAAAAGGATTGTAGGATTTCAGTCACTTAGTCAATAACATTCCTCCTCCTTACACTAAACATGACCGTTTGTCTGACCTTGATGTAAGCCCAGGAGATTGGCAGGATGGCGCTGGAGCCCCAGGGGGCAGCGCTGATGGTGCCCAGAGAGCTGCTGGTGTTGACCGACTGCATGGGGACCACCGGGTGGCTCGGCAGGAAGGGAGCAAGGTGGGCCTTCCTGTTGAAGAATAGATAAACGTCATGAGAACACATGCAGGTGTGTGGGTACATACTCTCTGTCTTAGGTACTGTCACTTTCAGGATTACAGTACATTTAGCACCCAAGCATAAATGAAAACATGTTTGGCTGCACACACACAAACCAACATTAACATATTTCAACTTCATCCAGAGAGTCTATATGCTGACTTACACTCCGATCGGTCCCATGCCAGGTCCTCCTCCACCATGAGGGATGCAGAAAGTCTTGTGCAGGTTGAGATGAGACACATCAGAACCATAATCTCCAGGACGACACAGACCCACCTGGAAAACACGTTACTATTGTTACTTTTAAACCTGATAACCAAACAGGACAGAAAAAAAGGGAAAACTATTATTATTACCAAAATTTGCCAACATTTGGCTAATTTCACACCACACAGACCCACATAAACCACATAAACCCATAAACCATAATCTAATTAATTTATCTCTAGATTAGTTTAAGTTCTCTGAAAAGAAAAGAGGACCAGATGGGATTATTTTAGCTGTAGCTTTGTTAAGCATTTCAAATTTCAAAATAAAACATTTATTTACATGTATAGCAACTAAAATTTTATTACACCACAACACTTCCTTCTCTTGTCTTGTCTTTTGTGAAGTAATGACAAAAACATGCAAAAATTTTAGGTAATCTTCCTGAAAATAATATGAATATCTAAAGTAATCTCAGCATCCTCCTGAACCGGATCTGTCCAATTGCTGTATTAATCATTACCACAGCAACTGTAGCAGTAGAGGAGGAGCAGGTTTCCATCTTAAAAGTCAAAGGGGGCAGGGTCCGTAAGCCTGTCAGGGATTGGTGGAAGTAGTACTGGCATAAAGACCACCATCTACACATTATAGAGGCCAAGGGTTATCTATTTACAGCATGATAACACACATCTATAAACCTTTAGCCTATTAGGCTTCAGTTTTCACAAGTAATGTTTTAGTTTCCATGAACAGCAGTCAGACTTTTGAATTTTTACATCACAGAACAGAGACATTTTGTTGTCACATTATGCTGCTGTTTGTTTCTTCTCTCACCTGGGCGTTCATGTTGGCACCATCCAGGTACACCTGCCCACCATTCTGGTGAATAAGATCACATACGTCTCTAATATGCTCCTCAAATACACCAAAGGTGGAGGGGTAGGTGATCATCATGGCTGCCAGACTCGCCTTGTGTTTATCCACCTGAAAGGGAGGGCAAGATTTTGATCAAATTAAGTCATGCGTTACCTGTGACTTCTGACCTGTAATGACCTTTTTCTTAAAGTAATGGTCAAAATCTGTGGAACAGTGGCTGTGATATCCTGACGTTTAAACACAAGTATGGGTCAAACAGTCCAGCTCTCACCAGGGCCTTGAGGTGTGCCAAGTCGATGTTGCCGTCCTTGTCCACCTCCACCACCTGAACCTTCATGCCAGCCATCTGAGCACTTGCCGGGTTGGTGCCATGAGCTGATTTGGGGATCAGACAGACCTGGATTGAAAGGAAAAATATAAATGTAGGACAGAGAGATGGATGATCAAAGTTGTGGTTGTATAGTTGTAACCTGGATGCTTTAATTCAAGGTATGCATCAGCTACAGTAGATATTTTCACAGCTTTACTTTGCCATTAGACAACCTTGTCTGACAGGAAACCGCCGTTACATAACTCCTCTGACGAAAACAATAATTTTACCTCACAGAACACAGGAGTTGCTCATCTTGTCAGGGGTTACACTGTCACGATCAATTAGTTTGTGTTATTGTGTGACTACGGTGAATCCGAACTAACAAGGCAACGATAGACCAGCAACTTCAGAGAGAGCAATGTAACAGCTTCAGTTTTCCAACAGAAAGGCTGTCTGACAGCAAGGTGAAGAGATGAATATATCAATATAATATTGATTTTCTCTATCTACAGCTGTCTACTGTAGGTAATACACTGACTATGGATAATTACCTCATACAACCCCACTTCTAAAAACCTAAACTATCTATTTAAGATAAGATGCGGAATTATTTAAGACAAAGGGTATGTGGGGACTAAAGTGTGGATCAAGAGGCTTTCAACTACAAGAAGTGAATATTATTACAACTCATTTCCTCGAGTGAGTTTGAATCTAACGCTGCTCTTTTGAACAGAAAGTCATGAGCAGACATTTAAAAGCCAAAATACATGAAGTTCAAAATCAAAAAAATGCACACAAGTGGTGGCTTGATTGGTTAATAAATACTAGCTGTATTGTTGTTTTTCTGAAGAATAATTCATTCAAAAAAATGTACAAAAACAGCAAGGTTTTAAATCTCCATGGGAAAATGCTGGAACTCTTCTTGGTTGGATTTTGAGCCAAGCAACACCCACCACTGGCACTGATGTGAACATGCCACGAACTGATTTTATCCCTTATTAGGGTGACACCTCTAACATTTTGTAACTTGGAATCTGGGTCTATTTGACCTGTGGGCTGGGTAAAGTTAACGAATGACTGACTGGGAAACCACAGCTGAGCCTGTAACAGCGGTGACTTGCAGTTCTCAAAGTCTTGAAACCTCCAAATATGGGATCTTGAAAGCAGGTAGCCTATAGTGGCATCACAGCGTTTTCAGCCCCTTTGTTTGCACAAACGGTTGTTAGTTTGGACCTTGACTGTTTCAAGGGATCACGCCACTATCTAAGATGTACTAATGAGGGAGCCATTAAAAAACAAAGGCCAATTGAAAGTACAAGAAAAAAATACTTTAGTCAGCCAGTCCTTAATCAGAGAGGATGCCTTATCTTCCCTTGTCCCTGAGCTACTGCCAATCAGCACGTCAGGATACTGAAGGAATTTCTAACAAGAATACCTGAAACACGTCAATCTGTAATATCAAAATGACCTGTGGTAGCCTGGGAACAATAAACCTGTCAGGAACTCAGGCTGACAGGGCAAATGTACTCTTTATTAATCTCTGTCGGTAGACAAGTCTGTCAGCATAATGAAAGGAAGTACTGGTGATAAATCTTGATTGGATATCAGCCCTGTAACTGTGGTCAAAATGACACAACATACATGACAGCATTGAAATGATTGCTTTATTGCCTTAAAGAAGCACTCTAATCTTCTTTAAAGTTTTATCTTGAATTGGGTTTGAGCACCAACTGAGGCTTCATGAAGCATTCAGCTGCATTAACAAACTTTCTGGAACTCGCACTTGATGTCCCTTGTTGATTTCCAAAATTATGCTTTTAATGATGCTTATGTTTTATGTTATATTATGCGCTGGTTGTTGCTGTTCTTTAGATATTCTTTTATGCTCTTTATGCAAAGCAAATAAGCACATTTCCCAAGATGGTAAACTATTCCTTTAAGTATATTTTTTCTCTAAATTGCAATGGGACACTGCATATGGCTCTGGTTCTAACATTCTTTTCTGCTGAGTTGGGTGACAGAATCAGATAAAAGCCTTAAGTCTTATTAAATCCCATTAACTTCCACATTACACTAATTCACACTGATTTTTTTTTTTTTCCTATGAACAGCAGCACACTTACACTTCTCCCGCTCTCTCCCTTTGAGTTCAGGTATGCTTTTATGGCAGCCAGGCCAGCGTATTCTCCCTGAGCGCCACTGGAAGACAAGGCAAACACACCATGGTCATGTACTACACACCTACACACTTCCTTACCTCAGCACAGTTCAAAGACCAGTCCGCACACATTACCAAAAGAGGAGAGAAAGGTGAATGAAAAGCTAGCAGTATGATAACTCTCCAGGCCAATGAAGCATGGTGTGCTATTCATAAACCATCTGCAGCTGATAAGTGGTGATACACAGCAGACTTGGATGGGTGTGTGCGCTTATCAGCTGGAACCTGAAATATGAAGCATGTAGTTCCTGACATTCGACTACTAGATACTGACACCAAGTACAAAGGGAAAATCCAAGCGTTCACTCAAATAATGTCGCATTTTCTACTTTTACTTACCTTCAGTCAGAGTTCACTTAACTATTCAACCTGATAACATGCATAATAATATACTGTAAAATCATTTTTTTTAAGTTGAGTAAATGGTGAGAAATATGTCAACTATGCATTATTATAATAACATATACTGCATGTTTTACAGCCAGAAGAACATTCATTTTTCAGGACTCTAAATATTAACAAACATGGAAAGTATACACTAAACTAAATTGATGCGTTTTCTTTGTAATCCTAGCAAGAGATAAGCTTCTCTTTCTTTGTAAGCTCGCAAGGCAGTCAAATTGAATTACTGTTACATTACAAGTATCTGGGTATTTTAATCGATGATTGCTTAACTTTTACACCTCACACTGAAAACTTAGTACTGAAACTGAAGCTCTCAAGCTAGGTTTTTATTTTTATTTGTCACAGGCTGCAGAACTCACTGGCCTTCATTGTCCCTGCGCAGACTCACCTAAAAGGTACATATTTGTTTATTTATATGCACATTCTTGGTCTGGTTCCGTCTTATCTTAAACCATATTTCCACCAAAAGGTACCCAGAACTTTTAGTCCCGGGAACTACTTTTCACACATCATATTTATGCACTGTTGAACAAAAATGTGGTTTGCAGCTGCAGATTTTTAAAAAGGATGACTAATGATGACTAAAGGTGTCAAATGCAAATCCAACTGGAATGTATCGTTTTTTTTTAGCTGGATTTGCTTCCTCCTGTCCTCCCTCGTAGGCACATGATTCTGTGAGTTGATACTACTGAGTTTTGTTTACTGTGTTTTATCTATTGTTCGCTTTATGTTTTTGGAAACATTATACTGCTGCTATCTTGGCCAGGATTCCCTTGAAAAGGAGATTTTGTCATCTCAATAGGACTTGCCTGGCCAAATAAAGGTTTAATAATGATAAAAAAAAATCCATGATGAGATATGCAAGTTTGTGCTGCAGCAAAGGAGGGTCTTACCTGTTTGGCTGGAAGGAGATCTTGTCATAGCCCGTCACCTCACAGAGGTCTCTTTCCAGCTGTCTGAAGAGCTTCTGGTAGCCTTCAGCCTGATCCAGAGGCACAAAGGGGTGGATGTTTGCAAACTCCCTCCAGGTGATTGGCTAAAGAAAGAGAGGACAGCAGTGAGCTGGAGAAAATGCAACTTTCCAAAACCACAGAAATAGTTGCTCAATTGTCATGGAGATGGTTTAGTAGTTTACATACTTAACACATAACAAATAAACCATCTCCATTACAACTGGACTTGATGATGAGACTTTCCAAGCAAACTCTTCATGTATCTAATTTGTTCTAAAGATGTGGGCCTTCATCAGATCTATTGAATTACTCACCATGAGCTCTGAAGAACTGTTCAGCTTCATGGTGCAGGAGCCCTGAAAAAGAAAACATTTTATCACCTCATAACTCTCACATATGGCATGAGATCAATTTCAAACTTGGAATATCCTCAGGTCATACTGACCAGTGGTATCATACTGTGCACCAGGGAGATGTCCTTGTTCTCCAGACGCTTCATGTATCGCACAATGTTGGTCTCAGAGTGATAACTGAAGGCACAAAGTAATCCGAAAGACAGATGTAGGATTAACTGAGGACATATTATTCTCTGATTCTAATATCTGAAATGTTACTTACATTAAATCAAAATGAACACCAATAACCTGCTTAACAAGTGCATTATTAGATGTACGAAGCATTTTTTCAACTATGTCACAATGAGTGTGTCAAAGAGTAAAGGCCTTAAGACATCAGACACCCTGTTACCAGACTGTATTTATGTATTTTAATATATGTCGAACGAGTGAACAACAGCAATGAAGATGAAGAGTTGGTCCATAATAGTTAAATTTATGTTCAAGGAGTAGCCAGAAATGAGATGCTACAAGGCCGTTTAAAGAAATAAATTAAGCCAGATCTCAGAGTATTACTTGTGGGCATAAAGACCAGTGGCAACCACAGGTTTATTATGTGCAGCAGGGGATAATTAGATGACTATTGTTTGAAAGTTTTTGAACTGTCACATCATATAATGATTTATGCAACCACATTAGGACTTAAAATACTCTGAAGAAAAATCCTTGTTTGTTATGCCAGCAACAAAAAAAGTTTTACACCAGGTGCAGGTGCAGAAGGTCCTCAAATCAGACGATTCATACTGAAAAGTGTAAACACCACATTTTTGTCTGTTATGTAATGTGGTGAGTGGCGAGTACAACAGTGGTCGATAACAGACAATAAATATAGAAAATCATTCCAAAGATTCTGATATTTGTAGCCCAACGTGTCGTAAAGACATAAAAGTGGTATCATATCTGTGAAATTTTGTTATCATTGGTATAGTGCTACACTACGTGCCATGGTGTTGCAGCTTAACTGAGAAGACCCACCTGTTAAAGACCTGGTGCGTGAGGTACTTGCTTGTCCTCTTAAAAGGACTTCCCATGATCCCCTTCACACGCTCACCCATCTTCTCAGCGATCAGCTCCTGAAAATGTAGCGTTTCAAATTAAAGCAGGTGGCCTTTTACTTTGATACTACTTCTATAAATAACAATCACCAAGCAACCCTGAGGCAAAGACACAGGTGAAGCTAACTAGATTTAACAAATAAAATATACACAACAATCTTTATATCGACATACAGCTGAAGATTCACAGCCAAAGACCCAGAGCAAGTCATCCAAGTCCCTCTCTGTCACGTTTCATCCAGAGAGACACCCAACTGTTGACACAGAGAAGAAAAAAATATTTTTCACAACCGCATGCATATGATATTCGAGCCTGTCTTAAATTTTATGTTCATCTAGCATTGTAGATCATTTCAGGTTGATTTCAGGTTGACTGAAGTAGCTTCGGTAGAGGATAATTCATTTGAAGCAACAGCTTGTTCTACAGCAGATGTTTAATTACCCACGTGTAGTAGATTAGGTCCTGAGTACTGAAAATAACTTCAACATGATTGGGACCAAGGCAGTGTGGGAAAGTGGCTTATAACTATTCAGTTTAACTTTCCATTATTGACAGAACTCTTCTTTTATTTATTTCAGTATTTATGGTCACACCCTGTGGTGCAACCACAAAGGCAAAACATTGCTTGCAAATGTAATAATGTAAAACACCCCACAGGCTGCAATTACTTTATTTGTTTAAAAGTTGCTGAACCACCAGCACAGGTACAAGAACATAATGAGTTCTTACCACTCCCTCAGTGTAGACTCTGAGATTTATATGCCTCTGAGCAGCTCTCTCAAAGATGTCTTTGGCTGCCACGCTACAGTTGATCTTTAAAGTGTCGAAGAACATGTCACTGTGCAGCCGGTGTCCTGCTCTCTTCAGACCTGAAACAAAGTCACATACAGTTACATACAGTGCATTATTTTTGATGTATAAATAACTGAATGAATGTTTGTCTATCCTTAGAAGTGGAAACAGGTATTAAAAAATGGGAAGACTTTGTTTTTACATCTTTCCCATATGAGTGATGACATATTGGTCTCTGTCCAGTCTTTCAATGGATCATTAAATCATAATGTGTATCAGGTGTAGTCATGAATGAATGTTGACAAAACTTGAAATGATGAAATGAGCATCTCACTACAAATTAATGCCACTGTCAAATTCAAACACTTTAGTAGTAGATACTTAATTTATTAATGAATCAGTTTCTTTCTTTTATCTCTTAAGATGTCATATGTAGCATCTTGGTGACAAAATTTGGAAAATTACACATCTCACACTTCACAAGTTGGCGGACATGACAATGTCAGTGCTGCGTCAATAAAAGCTTGATTTCAATTTTTTTTTTTTTAAATTCAAGTAATTTACCTTCAGCAAGGATCAGAGCAGCATTGTGCGTCCTCTCAGCGATGTGTTTGAGTCCCTGAGGACCGTGATACAGTGCAAACATAGCTGCCATGTTGGCCAGCAGAGCCTGGGGTACAGAGGTTTGGTAAAATGAAAAAAACATAATTAACTAAAAAGACAAAAAAGACATTTATTAATAAAATGACAAAAAATTCAACTATGTTAGCTCATTTATTGAGCAACAAATAAAACACACACACACACACACACACACACACACACACACACACACACACACACACACACACACACACACACACACACACACACACACACACACACACACACACACACACTCCCATGGCCAAACGTTTGTCCCAAATTATTTCACTTCTTACTTTTTTTAATCATTTCTGGAAATGATAAAAACTAGATGTGCACCTGGTCATACCTGTGCAGTGCAGATGTTGCTGGTTGCTTTGTCTCTGCGAATGTGCTGCTCTCTGGTCTGCAAAGCAAGTCGATACACCTCCTTACCAGCTGCATCCCTGAAATATAAAATAATATGACTTTTTTTTAAACACTGTTCCCAAAAGAAGCTTTGGTGTTTCCTCCACTGGTTTTAATATGAAGCCCTCTAATTTTCTAAAGGGCGTGCTACACTTCTCTCTCAGGAAACAAAACCTGTGTCTTACCTGGTGACTCCAACCATTCTGCCAGGCATCATCCGGACCAGGTTGTCTTTTACAGCGAAGAAGGCAGCATGGGGGCCACCATAGCAGAGAGGAACCCCAAACCTCTGGGAGCTGCCCAATGCAATATCAACGCCAAACTCCCCAGGAGGACGCAGCACACAGAGGGCCAACAGATCTGTGGCACAGCAAGCCAGGGCCTGAGCAAGGAAAAAAGAACACTGTATAATCAAGTCAATGGTCATAAAAAGACAACTGTGTCACATAAATGTCAGAGGTGACCACTTCCTGTAAAACAATGGTTCAACCCCAACCAAATCCTGCTAGTCATTTATGCACAACAGAGGTGGGACCAAGTCATAGTTTGCAAGTAACAAGTGAGTCTCCAGTCTTTAACCTCAAGCCCCAAGTCGAGTCCAAAGTCAAGTTGCAAATTTGATGATTTTGTCTTAAGTCCTAGTTATGTGACTCGAGGCCACACCTCTGATGTACAAAGACGGCTCTTCTATGTAAATATACTACAGTGTCATCAGCATAAAACTTGAGGTAGAGCTGCTGTGACAAGGGGCAGGCATTCACTTCCTTGAGACCCCTTGAGAATTAATTCAGATATCAGAGATCTCAGATATAGACGCTCCTCTAGTGACAAATCACAACATACGTGTAAAACACAGCAGCACCTCCACTGAGAGAAAACCACAGTTGCAAACCTCTGATCTTTCTTTTAATATAAAGTCATCGCAAATCAGCCAATTTAGTGAGCCAACGTGCTACTGCCTTTTACTTCTGCCTTCTGCATTTTCAACCATCAATTTGTACAATAACTTGCAAGCACCTTCGTTATGCTTTTACTTGTTTTTAGTGCTTTCAGCTCCCTTACCCCTCCTTTGTGTGCCCGGTCCACAAGAGCTGTGAAGTCCTCCACCCTGCCGTCAGTGTCTGGATACTGGAAGAGCACACCACTCACATCCTTCCCACTGAAGTCCATCTCATGAGGCAGCTTCAGCACAGTTTTCACCCCAATGTAGCTGCAACATAACAATGAAAATTTAGAAGAGCAATATAGATATTTAATGATACATGTTAGTAAGAGAAGTAGTCTGTAGTGGTTTTCTGTTCTCATTCAGTAAAAGTATGTTTCACTATACAGTAGTTCAGTGGTAATTAATGCAATCAAATTGGTGTATTTTTCTGTTCACCCACTTGATTTCTTTAAATACATAATTTTGTTTTGACAAGAGATCTTACACAATGATTGGGTGTATATAATACATACTTGGCTCTGGTCTGCACCACAGCGATGGTCTGGGGATGGCAGCGTGGGTCAATGTAGAAAGTTCTTCTTTTGTTCTGTCTGTGAGGAGTAAACACAAACATAAGCATAAAAGGAGTATTTTGTCACATCTATATAAAGGAACATAACAGCCTGAATGCTCCTAGTCACTTGTATTGGATGAAAAAGATTCAGTAGTCAATTTTACAAGTTGCTCCAGGCAACATTTACATGTTTATATATTGAAAATGCATCCATTTTGCTTAGTTTGTACTTGTGGCTAAGATGTGACTTATTCCCAAAGTGTAAGATTAATTATTAGTGCCGCACAATACGGTAAAAAAAAAAAAAAAAAGGTAATTTTGCGATATGCAATACAATTAGTGGGAATGCTCATTTTTGCATTACAAATCCCATCTTTATTGAAAAAAAAAACAACATTAAAATCATGATGATGTGACATTTGTTGAGGTCTGTATCAACAAACATGTTTTCTTACATCTGGAGAACAATATTTGTAGGCTAGGGCATCTCTGCAGCACCACAGTACATCATTATAATGCTGTTTTGTCACATATTTTTCTTTTTTTCAATCCAGCATTCTGCAATTTGGATATTGCACTTGGCCATATTGCAGTTTTGGTAATAGTTTGATTAATTGTGGAGCCCTAGTAATTATCTTGAATTCATATGTTTAGATTCAAATGCACAACACGATCAGAGTAGCAAAAATTGTTCTCCACATCACGAATCTCTATAAATAGATAAATAGATATCTCCATATGAATGCAGAATCTGCAGGCAACAGATGGTTGGTTGCATGTAGCTTAACAATACGTGTGGAGAGCAAAAGAGCCAGAATGCACGGCCCAAAATGCAATCTTGGGATTAATCACTCGGCTATCATCTGACGATGATTTAGCTTTTTATTTGTTTTTTTAAATTATTCATCTGCATCCATTTGCAGAAATCTGATTATAGAGATTAACTCCATTCTCGCAGTCTCAAGTTGCAACTCAGACTGTAAACAGTGAACGATGCACAGAAGAGGAAGTCTTGGACTGGATATCCACTATCCATATATCCACTGGCTGCTCCAGAAGACCTGGAACATTCGTCTTTGCCCACAGAAGGCAAATCGTTGTCATAAAATAGTTGCCACATTACTGCTTGTGTTTGTAATCTGCAGTAGGTCTGATACCTGTGGCAGAGCTGCATGGCCTCAGCAGCAGCTGTTCCTTCGTCAAGCAGGGAGGCGTTGGCCACAGGCATGCCTGTGATTTCACAGATCATGGTCTGGTAGTTGAGAAGTGACTCCAGGCGACCCTGAGAGACCTCAGGCTGGTAGGGAGTGTACTGAGTCACCCTGAGAAACAAGACACAATGAATCAACACAGTGAGTTTGGATGTGAGGACAATAGTGCAAAGTTGGTGGCATTCAAGGAACCGAGACAGGACAGTGGAATGCATTGTATGGGCCACCCGACCCTTGGATTTTAGACAAAATGTAGCCAAGTATGGTGGATTTGGATTTGGGTGAAAGAAAATCTTGTTCAGCACAAAGCATCATCACGTGAGTGAAGTCCTAACGACGTCAAGTCACAAGGAGTTCTATTAAAGGCACGTTACTCTGTAGCATCATTACATTACACAAACATCATTAGTTATCTGTGATGGTCAGGCGAGTCATCTGAGGAAACTCACCAGCCTGAATTCTCCAGGAGATTACGCTGGATGGGTGGTGGTACTGAGCAGTTGTAGTAGCCCATGCCGATGTAGGACCTCCATACTTTGTTCATTGATGCAATCTTCTGTAGAGACTCCAGGATCTCATTTTCACCTGTAAAATATTAAATCTTCTGATTATAACTTGTTTTTTTGAGTCACTGCTTTATTAGGCATGACACTACATGGTAGGGTTGGACGATCGAACAATTTAGTCCAAAAAACAATGAGATTTGTCTACACTTGTTTTTTTGTTTTTTTGCTACTTTTGTCAATTGGATAGTAATGTTAGTAGCAACAATGGATTCACAGGATTTTGGCTCAAAGTAGCTCATGAAGTAGCTTTTTTTTTCTCTACGTATTCCAGATGTATTTCCACTAATTCACGGGTTTAACAAAAAACAGACATTCAATGTATAAAGTGTTTCTCGGCTGAATTTCCAGAAACTTTACTACATCACAATCACAGACCATAGACTGTATAATAAATAGTGGATGGAGCCACCATGATGTCACCCAATGTTTTGTGGACTACCATTTTGAAGCCTTGAGTTTGGCATCATGGCTGTCACCATTTTGTTTTGTTTTTTTATCTGGACCAATACTTATTAAGCGGAATGGATGTCCATCAATGGGACCAAACCCCAATCAATTGCAGTTTCTTTCTCAATGTGGATAAAAATTTCTGTGTTTCGGTGTTAGTTACATTTACGAAGTTACAATGAGCTTCAGACACAACAGTCCCTGACCACATGTATCATACATAAAAATAATCCCAAGTGTAGTGAGGTGTACAGATTTTTAGGTCAGGAAAAAGCGTGAGAGTTTGGGATCAGGAATCAATATTGGCTGATATCGTTCCTGAATCAGAGAGAATAAGTCAGGTTGGTGCATCACAAATCCATGGTTATAAAGCAGAATTATACATAAAACAGCTGCACCTTTCAAAGTTTACATTCATGTCCGACACAGCACAATAAAATTAACAATAATGTCGAACAAGATCTGATGAAGAGCATCTTGTCTCTCATGTGAGGGACTGGCTGTCTAACTAATATGATAAAAAAGATCAGCGTAGCATGTGGCACCAATTAACGCTGCCACACGCTCCATGTAGATATTAAAAATC
The DNA here is from genome assembly GCA_034769285.1 of Lutjanus argentimaculatus. NCBI lineage: Eukaryota > Metazoa > Chordata > Actinopteri > Lutjaniformes > Lutjanidae > Lutjanus > Lutjanus argentimaculatus. The sequence continues at coordinate 27,477,720 of JAWZSL010000017.1, read as the reverse complement.
CTCTCCTACCCACAAAATAATTAGACTTTTTTCTAAGTAAAACTGAGCAAAACTGTAGAAGAAATATTTCAACACCTTACAATTTAACTTAAGAGGAGAAAATGCATATTAAGACATTTCTGTCCATCTCACAAGCAAACATCAAGATAAGAATTACACCCGTGGTTTCTTTGCCGATGGCCAGTTATTTAGCCTCATTCCCCAGTGCTCTAAGGTAGCTCTGCCAATGCACGACCAGTCTCTGAGATTCCTCTGGCCTTCCTGGCTGCCTAGCAACTCCAAGGAATGGACAATACTGCCCGTCTGAACTGAGAGCCCTAACTACTCCCGTTTACGGAAAAGAAAGACACCTTTAAGTGCCAGTACACAAGTGGATATTTACAGCTTTTTCCAAGGCTAAACGGTGCATATTCAACTTTGCAAAAGTGTTTTGAGGTGGTAAATCGGCCAAATTCAGAACAGAAAATAAAAATTTAGTGGTTAAGGATTATCAGCAGGTTCAGGGTGAGCGGTTAGTGTGTATTTTTTTGTGGTGTGTGTGTGTGTGTGTGTATGAGTTTGTTTCAGCAGAGCGGACTGCTTTCCCATGGTCCGGGACTTCTACAGGGCAGCAAAAAAAGCCTGATTCAGAACCAGGAGGTCTATTGTTGAAGAGAGAATCCCTCGCTGGCTTTGCAAACTGAAGCCCTCCAAAGCTGAACAAGCAGAAAACCAGCACGGCCTCCAGTTTGTTCCTTCAGCATGGCTTGTCGCATTATGAAACCTGACAGAGTCAGAGGAGGGGCCGACTACACAAGGGCAGATCAGAATGACTAGGTGATATTTAAAAGCCACAGTACCTGAGGATCTGTAACTTTAGTACTTAACAACTATCTTTGCCAAATGTTGGATTTTCCAGTGGGTCTGTTGGTGGTGTTGAAGCTGTCTCAGGTGAATGATTGTCATGGATATTATCAAATCAACTACTGCAGTTTATGGTTGCAGAGTCATACAATAGAGTTGTGTCAGCATTTATTTATCGTGCACAATCACAGGTGACTCAGCACACCTTAAATCTGTTAGAAAGTCTATGCTAAGGTTGGCTTATGAATCAATACCATAGTTTATTGACTTTCAGTGGTGTCATATTGCCACATGATTATATTTAGAGCTAAAACATGTTAGTCGATCAGCATAAAATTAATCTGCAACTATTTTGATAATTAGTTAATCTTTTATTTTATTTTTTCTTGCAACCCTAGTTTCAGCTTCTCACTTATGAAACTTGCTGCTTTTCTTTGTCTTATGTGATAATAAAAGTAAATGTATTTGGCTTATCGACCATTACTCAGACAAAACAAACTTCAGGAATATTCTGATGTTAAACCGGGTTCAAAATGAACCTTTTAGTCTGCTGGCCAAATGGTTGGTGAATGTTCAGGTTTTTTTACGTTTTTTTGTTTTTTTTTTTTTTTTTCCGGCTAGTGAGCGAAGCATATCTACCTGCCAAATTCACATTTTTCAAATTTGTGCCTCGTTTATAAACCCAAATGATTATGAAGACAATGGTAAGTTGCAGCACTATATCCATATTCATCCATTTATGTGTACAAGTGAAACATGTATATAGTGTACATAGTTTTTATTTTATTTTATTTTATTAGGACATTTTTAGAACTCTTTCTCCCTCTATTTTTGACTCTTGAGCTGCTGTAGCAAGTACATTTCCCCAGCATGGAATCGATAATGTTTACCTCATCTTATTTAGATATCATGAGATGTGTTGACACCAGAAAAGATGTTTTTATTATCATTATTGAGATGTTGATTTCAACCATGCTGTTGAGACCAAGTGCAATCTTTTAATTTTACACATTTACACAGTCAAAATCGCCCCAGTCCAGCAAATTAATATGAGCCTCACATCAGGCTGAAATAAATTTGCATTAGGAAACAGAGCTGCAACGATTAAGCAATTAACTATTTATTAATAAATGAATCACCAACTGTTTTGGTAAAAGATTAATAGGTTTGAGTCTTTAAGACAAATAGCTCAGCATTATCAGATTAAACTTCTCAAATGTGTGGTTTCTTTACTCCTCTATGACAGTAAACTGATATCTGTGGGTTGTGGATAGAGCTGCAACAGTGATTTAATTTAATGATTTGTTGCCAACTACTATATTTAAGGACAAGTATAGTATTTGATAACCAATTAATCATTTTGAGCTATTTTTAAGAAAAAATGTCTCGATTCAGAGCCTCTTAAATGTGAATATTTCCTGTTTTTCTTACTCTTCTATAACCATAAACTGAATATCTTTGGGTTGTGGACAAAACAAGACACCTGAGGACATCTTCTTCGGTTCTGGGAAAGAATGATCAACATTTTTCACCATTTTATGGCATTTTATTGACCAAACAACTGATCGGTTAATTCGTACAAATAATCGACAGATTAATTAACAATGAAAATAATTATTTGTTGTTGTCCTATTAGGAAACATATAATTTATGTGGGCAGTCATCATTTATTCAGCTTTCACCAGGGGTTTACAGAGGGGTTATATCTGCTACTATAGCTAATTTACTTAATTCACTGCCTCATCTCTTCCATTGTTTGCTGGAAATCATCTGTGATAAAGCCACTCTCGTTGCTCTGGTATGTTTAACAAGAAATAAGCCGAAACAAACTCGTTTAATGGGAAAGACTGTGTATCTAGCCGAATGACGCATATTGCATGGGAGACAAGAGAAAAAAAAGACACCCAGGCAAATCCCATGCAAAACACCCAAGTCACCTTATTAGGAACCCCCTCGGCTGTGATGTAATGTGAACGCTGTAACCAGATTGAACTGGACTTGGGACCGGAGCTCAAGGCTAAACTTTACACTCCAGTTGCCATCCTATGAGCATCGGCTTCCCAACAGGAGATTGGTGCCGCTCGCCGAGTTTCGCAAAAACAACTCCAAATATGTTCAAAGGAAGACTTAACAGGGGAGCGCGCTCCACGGCACACAATAGAGGTGCAACCTACATTTCAGCCACTCACTTGGCTTCATTTAACGCCCGTTTAATGTGGGGCACAACCTCACCATGCAAAAATATCAGGAGAAATACAATGTTTCCACATGCATTTTGATGATATTTAACATTCTAAATCGGGTTTGGCGCTACTGCATCGAGGCTGATCGCAGCCTTTCAGCATCGGGATGTCACATTATGGGGTTGTTCTATCAATAACATGAATGTAAACTTACACACTGGATCATCCATTTTCATACTCCGCTGCATACGGATGGAGCTGGGAACTGTGTCTTCGATCAGCTGGTCGATCGACTGTGAAAAAAAAAGAATTTAAATAAATAAAAGAGCGCAAAACATGGCCATGAATGCCAAATAATATCAATGGACTGCTTGGAGCGAATGTTTTCATGCTGAAATTGAGGTTTAATTTAAAAAAAAAGGAAAGCATGTTCCTGCGCCAAATTATTTTGGAAATGAGTACTAGTGAATCTTACCTTGACTCCCAGAGCATCCAGCATTTCTCTCTTCTCCCTCTCACCTGGACCGATGTGCCTCTCCGCGAAATCATCATGTCTGGGTAATATTCTCTCTATCTGTCTGGAGGAGACGGCTGCAGACGTCCTCAGAGCCCGGGCTGCTGTGGTGGTCAGGTATGCCCCACTGTTTCGGATCCTGCACTGAAGTTTCCAAACCACGCGGCTCTTGTCACTCACATGCCTGCACGGTGCGCTGGGATTCACCGACTTGGCCAAGAAGATCCCCCAGGACTTGGCGCAGCTCTGCATCTCTAAATCACACAGCAAGACGAGTCTGCAAAAACTGGTGACTCCTTGTCCTCCCCTCGCTCGGCGGCAGCAGCAGCAGCAGCAGCAGAGTTTCCCCCCACTGAGACTGATGCGATCCCTGCAGGAGACTCTGCCAACTCCTTCAAAACTGCAGAGTTTATACAACTGCACAGTTGCACAAGAGCGGACCAATCAGAGCGGAGATGCTGCGTGACGCGATGAGGAGCCCCGGTCAAACAGCTGCTAAACTTTCTCACGTGCCCACCCTGCACTGACCAAGAGGAGGAAGAAGCAGAAGAAGAATCACTCCAGCGGCAAGAGTCAAAGTCCAACCTGAACGACCAGAGCTTACTCACTAATGAACGTCAAGGTGTGCTCAGTGATGAGTGATTATAACACCCAGACCTCCACTGGCCTATTAAGTGGCACAGGTCAGAGGTTCTCAATTTTTTCCCAGACAAGGACAGCCAAGAATCATTTGGATGTTGCCTGTTTTTAACACTATTTCTGTGGAAGAACAACACAAGAGAAACGTGTTACAAAGATATTAGACATGTTAATATTTGCACTGTATCAATACAGAACACCCATGCATACTCTCACATCATGAAAGTGTTTTTTTTGCTCTAAGTGCATACATAAACTAAAACGTGGATTCTGATTATTTTAAATAATATTCAATAAAATAAATAAATAAAACATCACCACTAATGTACAACTGTGACAACAAATCTAATCCTCTGGAGAGGATGTGGCTTAGTACGCGACTTTTTCCACATTTATTGGGATTTCCCTTAAAAAGGGGGGAAAAAAAGGAAATGCTGAATATAAACAGACTGAACCACATCAATTGATTCTTGACAATGTATCTATAAAGGAGTTGGGGAAAAATTAAATTATATATGAGCCGTGAACTGTATTAAAGATAATGTTGAGACTGCAACTCTGGATGGACATTGTTTTGATAGGTGTCTCCTTTTACAATGCACCTTGCAAAGTAAACTTTGTGTAAATAAATAAAGAAATCCTTTATATCATGATGATTTGAATAAATGAATCTGAACTTTTGATGCACCCCCTGGCAGAGTGCAACAGAAACCTGTTTGTGATCCACTGCCACAGATGGTTATTCATTCCTATTTTACAAAAAATATATATATTATAACATAATACACTACAAAGAGCAATTCCTGTTAATGAGTCACTGGCCTCTTCTTACCATCTTTAATGAGTCATAGTTTGATGCTTCATGAGTCTGTATAAAGGGATCAAAAACTCCTCCAAAAAGCCCTAAAGCAAATGCTGCTTTCAGTGGAAGCCAACGATGTGATGACTTAAACAAAGAAAAAATGTTGGCCCTGTTGTTTCCTACTATAAATCCATCCTGTGATGGGTGTGGACAGACGGTATCATCATTAGCACACATGCTTTGGCATTGCCCAAGGATCGTTAATTATGGGACTTACGTATCCCAAACTCTATTCAAAGTTTTACAGAAACAACTCAAGCTAGACCCAGTTCTGGTAGTGTTTGGAGTGAAAGCAGCTACAATAGAGCTGTGAAATAAACAATATGATAACTACTAAAAGATAAGTTTTTGACATTATTAGCACAAAGACTGATTTTGTTAAAATGGAACAGAAAAACCCACCAGCCCTCTTAAGTTTGCACTGAATATGTTGTATTTGACATGGCAAGATTTTATAGACTATTTCAACAAGATAAACCCATGACTGATAGTTATTTACAGTGATATCTGTGAATATCCCTTTTTCTTTTTGTTTGTTTGCTGGTCTTTTTTTCTATGTATTTAAGATTGCAATTATCTTGTTTGCATAAATAACTGTACAAAAAAACATATAATATATACATATAAGATATGTAATTGTATTTTTAAAACCCATCAAAGACAAGTAAAAAAAAACATTGGTCTTGTTGACATTTACTACTTCAAATGCATCATTGGTGATTCGATTGGAAGTAGGCAGCTCTGAATAATGGTTCAACCCCTCAAAGGTGCATTTCGGGTGAACAGGGAGGCATGTGATGTCCAAACATTGAGAGGCTACAGAGGACAAGAAAAAGCAACAATAGCTGCACTGGAGGCCCATGCTGCCAACACAGCTGATTTACTTAAAGTTACTACAGTGAGTTTTTAACTGGTTATGAAACAGTCTTAATTTATTACTGATGCTTTTATATGACCTACATAAGTTAATAAGACCATCCACAAGAAGATCAGCTATTTGCCACTGGGTAAACCACCCTATTCACAAAAATACATTTTTTGCTAGTAGAGAATTAACTTGATAATCCATCAAAGACGTCATTCAATTTCTAGGAACATCTGGCAGAGTAATACAGCCGTTCCTAGGCTTAGTATGTAGCAATGGGTTAAATACCAGCGTGATGAGTGGTATATACCGTCACCGAACTGCAGCTTTTTTTGGCAGCCGTTAAGTCAGCTAAAATGGTTTGATAATGCGCAACAGAAACATTTTAACATGTCATCCATAAATGTGCTGAATGATCATAAACAAGGCCTGAGGATAACTTGGGCCACAGGGGCAGTTGCTTTGTAACAGCAGCACAGGATTGAGGATTGGGATGAGAACATAAATACTGAGCAAAAAAAAAGATTGTTAAAACAGACTAACACTGACTAAACTTATTGACAACTATAGAGCAAACGAATAAACCACAGCAACAATACACCATCCTCATTGTGTGAGAGGACTGATCAAGAAATGTGTCCAAACAAGTTACAGAAGGTGTCGTCAAACTACCTGTTGAAACCTTTTGAGGAAAAAAGAAAGATGACTGATTGCTCTGTATACTAAGCTGATAAACAATGTGCCAGGTGCTCTTGGACATTACTTCTAGCACCACCATGAGCTTCACACTTGTGGTCTTGAGTGAAATATCTCAACAACTTTCAGATGAATTGCTGTGAAAGTTGGCATTACCTCGGTGATCCCTTTTCGTCCAGTGTCAAAATCAGGTCAAAATTCTACTTTGTCTTACTCTTTGGTTTATGAATAAATACCTGCAAAACTAAAGAATTTAGACATATTTAGTTTAATCACGGTGCAGCTTCACAGAGCGACATTCTTGGTGATCTTAACACTGAATGGGCGAACATGAAAACATTGTTATTGTTATCTTGTTATGACCCTTCTCCCTTCCAGAATTGGCAACCATTAAGCTTGTGTCCTATGTGGGCGTTTGTTTTGGCTACTTGAAGTTACACCTTACAGTTGGCAATTATTGTGTTGCACCTGACCGTGATAAATCACTTATTCTTTAGCATGTTTATGCATTATGTTTATGTGACTTGCTAACCAATGTTTAAATATTCATAGATTGTTGTTTTCTGCATACCGTCAATTTTGATGTCATATGTTCTCTGTTTTGAACTTAAAGGTTCATCCCATTTAGTGGCCTTGGCACAAACATATTGCCTAACAGGTCAGACCTGCTAACCTTTAACATTTTCTTCTATTGAAAGCAGCTCAAAGTATCCTGCTGCACCCATTTTTTTTCTGTATTATGTGATGGATCAATTTCAATGTGAAGAGAACAATGCATTATACGTTGGGATCAGACTATTATTATGATAGGCAGACAGATTCTTCTCAGTGAATAGAAAAACGAGGTTGTGCCTTTAGTTCAAGAATGGACTGTTGAGATGGCAAGGGTGGCAGCATTCAAAAAGATGTCCTATACACAGTTTGGAAGATTAGATGTATACATTACAAAATGGGGCAAACTGTGTATGTGGTGATGACAAGATGTGAAGTTTAGTTTGGGCAGTCTGTATGTATACTTTGTGATTCATATTATTTTGTATTTTGTTTAAGAAACAATAAAAAAAAAAACAGTTAAGCTGGAAAACAAATGCTATACTCTCTGCTCTGTATGAGGATGATTCAAATCAGGTTCAAGACCTTCAGTAGAGCAGGAGCATCATTTAGCTACAAGACAGTTCAATACTGAAAAATGCTTAATAATGGATACTTGGTTAGAAGAAAGTTCTCAGAAATGACTCATGACCCAAGCAAGACATCTCCTGTGGCACCAAAAGTAACTTTAAAGTGGCATAGGAATTAATTATACATTGTATTTTAGTGTTTATAGATACAACATGATTTACAAAGTACCTTTTGTTCTTCAGTTTTATTATTCTTTTAAACTACGAACATCATTGGATCACTAAAATAAGAACAGTGGTTCATCCCCTGACACTTTAGTTTTTATTTCAGCATCAGTTACAGTAGTTAACTGTTTTTAGAACAAATTTCAACAGTTTGACCCGTCTATCTCTTGACCTGTTTACACCGACTGCTGTTTTGCAAAGTGCTACACAAATAAACAACTACTGGTGATGAATTATTGTTAGTTGCTTTTAAATATCTGTAAATTTGGAACCAGTTACTATTATTTCTAACATACAGTAAATATCTCTACAACCAGGATTTGACTAAAAGCCTTATATATGAAAAGAGGTGAAGAGGTGATCAGTGGTGGAAGTACTCAGCTCCTTTACTTAAACAAAAGTAATGCTACAACCGTGAAAAAATACTCTATCACAGGTCCTGCATTCATGATCCTACTTAAGTGCGGACGGCAAAAATGTACTTAAAAGTACTACAAGGAGCAAAATGTACTTAAAATACTAAAAAGGAGTTTTTGACTTGTGGTGAAACAGTTTAAATGTAATAATGATACCTCCATATGAACTACAAAAGCAGATTAGCCCTTTGGTGAGAATCTTTGCTATTTGTAATGCCCGCCACTGGGTCAATTCTTTAGTGAAATCAGATGATGTTTACATTTGCCCAGACAAAGTTGAACTGAGAAGTAAATTAACAATTTAAAACGAGGCAAGAGGAGATTTTTCTTTAGATAATTTTATTTTTGATGTTAGATTTTGTGGGTATGGTGGAGGAAATACCTCTTGCCTACACAGAGGCCTCCAAAATCAGCATAATATGAAAGTTTCTTGTAGTAGCTTAAAGTATCAAAGATGAAAGTACTCATTCTGCAGAAAAATGTCCCCTGTGACTGATATATTACTCCATTTATCATTATTACATTGTTTGTACTGATGCATCTCTCTGTAGGTAGAATTGTTGTAGCTAGTTTTAATGAGTTTAGCAGCTTTGGGGTCTGGTCCCTCCCAGGGTCACAAGAAGAATCTGAGAGGTTGTGAGATAATTAATGTGAGAGGAAAAAAACAAACAAACAAAGTTGCTTTTCTCTAGTATTTGCCTTTTAGTGGAACATTGCATAATTTTACATCTTTGGCCTAAAAACAATAATTTAGGTCTACATGAAACCATGTGACAAGAGCCAAAACTACATACCAATTTTTGTAAGAGATTACAGCTTAAAAATGGCTGAGCATTGGTTATCTTACATGTATGTATTTACAGCTTTTTGTATGTTTTTTTAATGAAGTTACTGCAGCTGTCAGTAATATACAATATTCTTGAAATGTAGTGAAGCTGAAGCAAAAATATTATTGTAAATTGGACAATGCTTTCCATCACAACCTATAACATGAATTAAGATCAAGGTGTGACAGTTTGTGAAAAAAACAAAAAACAAACACACCATGGAATAACAGAGTGAAAACAGACTACCAGAGTTGCTGTGCTTGATCTGAGGAAATATAAAAAGACAAACTTCTCTTTCGGTTGCTACAGTTGCTGAAAAATGGACTAACAGAAGGCTTCTGAGTCCCGCACTACTGATAAAGTTAAACAAAGACGACAACGATAATGAGTAATCTATGATGATGGTAAACAGGAGGAGCTACTTTAATGCGAGCCACAGGTGGAATGACAAAGACAGCGAGTCCAGGTTGAACAAATAAATTCGCTATTTCACCGGTTTAATAGGACAGCTGGCACCAAACGTCTGCTATCAGTGGTTTTGTTCTTCTGTCTGTGAGTTTGACCCTGAGACTCAGATATGGGTTTGATGCACTGGTTGTGGGAACATCATCAGTTTTTAATGCAACAATGTTTTTCACTTCTATCGCATTTTTGTTTTATTTTCTTGCTAAACAGGGATATCTGTCCTTGACATGCAGGTACGTAATTACAAATCAATTGATTTTATTGTACACTTAACTACATTTTATTTAAAAGCCACTTGTCAATTAATTAATTAGGGCATTATATGGAACTGTTACTAAATACTCTAAAATAAGTCATATATCATTTAATATCTATTTGCATTTAAATTTTGATAGTTTAATGGAGCTGTATGAAATAATCAGTCCATCTGGGGCCTGAGGTAATAGCAGGACTACAGTATTTTACATTTATTTCTACTTCTTTATTTTTATTTCATATTCATTTGTTAGTATTTTATTTATCCTATTGTAAATTTAAAATCTCAGTAAAAGCAATTTGTTTTGGGTTTTTTTTGTTTTGTTTTTGTTTTTTATATGTATTCTTCAAATAAAATGACAAGAGAAATCTCAATCAGTGAGTGACGCAGCAAGTTGTCAGTAGAAGTGCAGCTAATGATTATTCTGATTATCGATTAATCTGCAGACCATTTTCCTGATTAGTCGTTTGGTCTATAAAATGTCAGAAAATAGTTTTTGTTGACATCATCACGTCTTATATTGTTCAAGCAACTGACAACAATCCAAAGATATTCAGTTATTGATAATATGAAACAGAGAAAACCAGCAAACCTTGACTTTGTCGAAACAGCAGCCAGATATTTGGGCATTTCTGCTTAAAAACAACCTGATTAATTGCCTAATCTTTGCAGCTCTAGTTGTCAACATAGATTTCTGTCTACAGGTACCTGTTTGTTGCCGTTGGAGGATGTGTCCTGGCAGTCGTCACGATGGGCATCTACAGCATGCTTCTGTTCACCTCCACTTTTGTCTTTATTCTGCTCGTGTGCTCTGTGGATCCCAGCTGTATCCACACCTGGACGTTTGGTATCCAGATGCTGTGGCAAACCTTCTGGCACCTGCTTATACAGTACAGGGAATACTACCTGCATGAGCCTGTCTGCACCAGGTACTTCTCTCATACTGTATGAGTTAATCGGTGTGTAAGCCGACACCATTCTTTGACAAAGTATCCACTATCAATTAGCTGTGTGGTTAATAATGAATATATTTAGAGAATAAGCCTGGTAATATTATATATTTTTCTTACTGTCAAACAATGCCCCAAAAAAACAAAACAAAAGCCACAGTGAGTTCATCCTACCAACAAGTTTCACGTGATATAATTTTAATAACACATCAGCGACCTAAATGTGTTCACTAGATTATTTATTTTCATCAATCCACATACATCATCCTGCTTCTGTCACTACACCCAAAATGCGCTGCTTACTCCATTTGCCAAAAACCACAGTGTCCAGGTATTTTATGAAATCATTCAGCCTTTTATATAATTATAATTTTCTGACCCATTTTTAAAATGTCCTCAGTAGGAACCAATAGGCTTTGTGCTGTGTGCCTTAGACAAACTCTGGAAGTCTGAGACTAATGAGATGGACTAACACCTTGTGGGTTTTGGGCTTTTCATTGGATTTATTGGCAGTAGCCTGTGTTGTCTAATAAGATTAATAGCTAGAAAAAGGTTGCAGATCACAGGAATCTACTGCTTAGTCTTAATACTTTGCCCCCGAATATTATATGAATGTGGGAAGTAAAAAATAAAAACCATTATTCTCTATTTTAAGCCCACTGCGTACCAAAATAACCTTTTATGTGGATATAATCAAGTGCTAAAACATTTAGGAACAGTGGATTTAGAATGAAACCATTTGTTGTCCATCAGTGGAAAACAGTTTATGAATTTCATTAAATTATCTTATTAAATGTCCATTTAGTAGCTGTCCTAGAGCTTTTGACCACATCACACTGTCCTCATCAGCAGAGTGAGTTTGTTCAATTGCCATATAACTGCAGATGTCAATTTTGACTCTGGGACGCCTCATTCATGTTGGCTTTTTGTCAGAAATTGTCAGCTGCTGTTTTCACCTTTGTAATATGATTGAAAGCTCCAGAAAAGCTACTAAATGGACCTTCATGGTGAAACTGTTTTGTCAAGTGCCGTTTCAGTGTTGAGGACAAACACTGAATCTTAGTTTTTGGATGTTATTCTCTGAGGAAAAAAACAAAATGCATACAGATATTAAAACATTTATTCCTCTTTCTGACAAAAATACCTCATACATAATAAAATTAACATCTTTTGCTTTTCAGGTTCTTTTTGTCAGTGTCCTCTTTGATGCTGCTCACCCAGAGAGTCACCTCAGTGTCCATGGACCTCCTGGAGAAACAAGTCATACTAACATTCAATGCTTCATCCAAAAGGAGGGCTTGTGTGATGCTTCTCCCTCTCATCAGCTACATCCTCAGTTTCACCACACTGCTTGGTGGTCCTTTGTGCTCCTACAGCCGATTTGTGTCCCAAATGGCAGGAATCAGGCTCAACCCTCCACCTAATCCACTGGGTGTGGTCTTCTTTAAGTTGTTGCAGGTGTTACTGCTGGAGTGTTTAAGGTATTGTCTTGTCCATTTTCTGAAACATAACCCCTACAGTCCCTCTAACTCCATCCTTCTCTGTGGCGTCCTGTGGGTTTGGGGTCTTGCAGTGGCTTTAAGGATCCAGTATTATTCTCATTGGAGGATCAGTGAATGCCTCAATAACGCATCTGGGTTTGGCTTTTGGGAAAATTCTCCAGGAGACTCTCCAGACTGGAACAGACTGTCTGATGGTGATTTCTGGACTATCGAGGCATCGAGCCGTATGTCAGAGTTTGCCCGTCGATGGAACGCCACGACAGCGTCATGGCTGCGCAGACTGATCTATATGAGGTGCAAACATTTCCCATTGTTCATGACTTTTAGTTTCTCGCTGTGGTGGCACGGTTTGCATTTAGGTCACTTTGTGGGAATGTGGGCCTGGGCAGCAACAGTGAAAGCTGATTATCATATACACAGACACCTCTGTCCCAAACCTTCATCACCGTGGAGCAAAATATACACTTGTTTAAGCTGGATAAACACTCAAATGACTGTTGCTTGTGTTGTTCTAGCAGTAGAAATAAGAAATATGTCTAGTTTGAGACTTTTGTCTGCAACATACATAGGTCTGTTTCCACTTTTTAATATAATTCTGCTCTTTATCTTATTGAAACACAACAAAATTTACTAATGCAGTCACTTGAACATGCTCCCATACCTACATTTTTATGATATAGAGGGTCCACTGCAATGTGACAGTTGTTCTGTCATTACAATCTGCAATTGTCTAAATGAACTGAGTTTCTGTATTTCTTTTCTTTGTTATTGTTATTTGGACTGAAAATCAATTCGGATGTTTAAAAAAAGATGCATTGTTCACTTCATTTCAATTTTATTTGTATGGTGGCAAATGATATCAAAGTTATCTCAGGGCATTTTTCATATAGAGCGGGTCTAGACTGTACTCTTTATTAACCGAATTGTTTCCACCGAGAGAAAGCACTGAGGCCACTCAGTTCATATCTATTCGAATGATTCCTGGTCTGGAGTACTCTTAGAAGAAGATGCAAGCAGACGTTATACTATATTTATTTGTTTCAGCCCATAGTACTGCTAAATAAACTTCAGGGGTAAAATTTGGACTGGGCTGTTCTCTACTAGCATTAACTGAAGATCACTTTTATAATTTAAACTTGAATTGAGTAATATTTTTTAAATTAGCATTATAACGTAGAAATTACACTAGGTTACGTGAGGGACATCAGTGAACTCTGTAGCGGTCTGTGCAGCTTTTAGCCTTTTTTTTTTTTTATCACAATCTTTGGATTGTGCAACCTACAAACAGCATATACTGCATGAAGGAGAGTGACTAATTTATTCAACCGCTCATAAAAAATTTCCAGTGACTTCTAGTAAACAAGCTCAGTCACGTTGAGTGAAAGCTACCCGCCTGAGAGCTGAAATAAACCAATGATTCATGAAGAAAGTAGAAGGCTAACACCAGGACGAAGGAGTACCAAATAAGGAAGGAATCAGGAACAGCCTGATAATTAATGAATCGAGAACAGACTAGTTAATACTATATTAATAAATCTTGAGGTAATGATTAGTTTATAAATATCTGTAAATCACCATTCTGACCACTTTCTTTATGAGCTGCTTCTGATAAACTCTGAGCCAGCAAACTAGTGACAACTCATTAATTACTAATTACTAAATCAGTAGTTACTCTTGTTCGTGCCCCCTGAAGTAAAGCTATATACCATACTATAGTTACTAAGTAATCCCTCATTACTTTACTAAAATGTTAATGAAAGTTGAGGCAAAGCCCAGATATTTTTCTCAGTAGCGGGTGGACAGAAAAGAATACTTTGAAAAGTTGACATTGTTTTGGGATCTTTCTGCTCCCTAGTGGTAAAAACTGCTTAATGCAGCTTTTAGGTGTATTTAGAAACAATAACAACATATATTAAAATGTCCACATTTGTGTATGTTTATTACGACAGAATTTTGCTGGTTTTTGTGTGTCTGTGTGCAGCCACTACAGGTCCACTGAGCAGGACTTACCACAGAAGTGAATTATATTTTGTATGTACCAGGAGGTATTTCAATTATCAATTTAAACTCAACAAAAGTGATTTTGTAAATCAGCGAATGTAAAAGATGTTTTGTGAGTGAAAAACATGTATCCAATAACTTGACTGTGTTGATCAAAATCAGCTTCTAAGTATATCTTTTGTAGCTTTGTTTTGAGTGAAAATCCCACAGGAAACTGCAGTGTTGTAGTTTGTGATCGTGATGTACTTTAAATGTAATAAAACTGTATTTGTTGTGACTGTCTCACTTATCTGAAAGCTTCCTCATTTTGCAGCAAAGTCTCTCTCCTTTCTTTCCACAAATTCCCGGCAACAATGCCTAAAAATAACAGCAACCCAAGGTTTCTGTTTGAGACAAATTTCCTCCAACAGTCCTCTGGTTTGTTGATGTCCAGTGTGTAAATCTAGAAGACAGGAGAGCAAATATCACATTTTAATGGAAAACCCATCTTTGAGACCTATGTTTGGCTAGGAAAATTAGAGGACCTGTTACTCCTGGTTTTCCTTTATACATTTACATCACAAATTCACCAAGCAGAATATTATCTCACTGTGGAACGAAACTTTAATAATTAACCTACTGTCAGTGAGCATTCAGATACTCTGTATAACACCTTGTTCCTCACCTGATGTGTCAGGTGAAGGGCCACTGTGGACAGTACAGCGTAGTAAGGCAGAGTCTGTTCAGCATTCACTCCGGCTACAACCAATCCTGACATCATGGCCACTGCAAAGCCACTCAGCCATGGTTTGGTTTGCTCCTGGAACCTCAGTGCAGTCGATCTGACTCCCACCTTGACGTCGTCCTCCTTATCCTAGTTATCAAAGACAGAACAGTATTCAGAATCAGTATATTATCCTACTTTAACTGTGCATATACCTAGAATTTGGTCCAAAAATTCTTATTGTGTCTTTAAATATGACACATTCATGTGATTTCAAATGATAAAGTCAAACACCAACAGATGCTGTTATACGCTGGAAATTTTTAAAATATATATATTCGGTGATGTCTTGCCTCTATTGCACAGAACTACTGCAGCATCGTATTAGCTGTGGCTAAACTGTGGATTCAGTTTGCAGATTGGACTTAGATTTATGAAGGAAAGAATAACTACGTAAAACTGAAACATACCTATGTGTTAAAGGAAGTTTACTAAATTAGGTATAGTATTAAAAATGCAAACTATTCCTTTTAAATTCATAAGACTGTAATCTAGGGATTGAAGATGACTATTTTGCTCTCACTTTCAGTCACTCTTGTGATGAACGCAAGCTTAACGCCTCACATTTTAGATTACTGAAGAGTTTGCATTTAAGATTAAAAAAAAGATTATTTTCAATTTAAAGACACCATTTAGAGCATCGGAAAATATTAATAAATTCAACTTAACTGCCCGGCTAGCATTTTGTCTCTGTATTTAAATACTGTCAATTAATCTGGGAGAAACAACAGAGACAGAGAGTTTGGAGTCTGGCTGATGGGCTATAACCTTTTATTTACATTTGCATCATGGATGTGCAGTGAATCTTTACTTACTTTTACTTTTCTGCTGTTATACCAGGATTTTATTCAAATATAGTATATTCTCAATTGCTTACCATCACTGAGTGACCCAATATGTAATCTTACTGTTACTGAGTGAAACAATATATAACTTAAACACCGCATAAAAACGCCATGAAATAGTGGTTATCTAGAATTTTTTAAATTTACAGTAGTAGTTTAAGTTAGTTTAAGTAGTTGTTTTCACTGTAGCTTTGGTGCTCTTTCTTTCTCTCTCTCTCTCTTCGTCCTCGTGGCATTCATCTCCTTCACGTCCAAATTAATAGTTTGTCAGTAGTTTCTCATAATAATCAAACTGACTGGAAATGTCATGTGATTTTTAACACAGAGAGGGGATTATGAGATTGATTTTGATTGTCCTCAACTGACTGTAATGAACTTCAGACTGACTGCTGGAGCTGTGTGCTGAGTATAAAGAAAAAATTATGCTTGGATAACTCGATGAATAAAAAACAGACTCTGTTGTATACTCACCACTGACTAAAATGTCATTTTAACCAAATCCATATTGAAAAACTGTGAACCTAGTTTAAAAATTAACAAACTATTATGAGAATTTCTAAACACTTTCTAAACACTTTTGCTGACTAAATGTCAGTAAAAGTGTCCTGACAACTTTCATGTCGAATAAGTGCTTTATAGGAAACATAAACAAGAACAGTGGAGATCTGTGAAGCCCCCCACTTCACCTGATGTGCATATATGGTGTCATATATCAACGTCCACATCACTCCTGAGAAATACAGCGGGAGGCACACGGACCAATCACAGGAGCCTTTCACAGCGGACCAGCCAAGCAGCGCTCCCCAGTTGAAGGTGAGGCCTAAACAGTGGTGATGGAAGGAAAGTGAGACCAACTTTAGCTTTGCTGATGAAAAGAAATATTATCTAGAGATGTAGAACACCACAGGATAATCTTTTATTATATATACCCAATACAAACTGTGGCCAGTAAGTGATCCTCTTCATCAGCGGGTAGGTAATGACCAGAGACAATGAAGCAGCCCCCAAAGCTATGCTGTGGAGAACATTGTGAAAACTGAGCCAAGCAGTGTCAAGCCATGAAATATATAAACAGCTCTGCATTACATATTTTTTTTTGTCTTCTAACATACATTTCTTGCTCTATTAACATTAACAAATCGATAAAAGTGTTTAAGTCTGACTGAAAACAATAGGTAGGTATCCATTAAGGATTTTGTGCCCCATTATTTACATTAAGAAAGGATCTCTTAAGGAGAAATTATAACATCAAGCAAAACTTCTTTCAGTGTACAAAGGGGCACTGGATTATTGCTTTAAGACAGACTTGTGTTCAAGGGGTATTAAACCTAGGGCTGACTTTCAATAGTCGAATATTTGACGATTCGATTCGGAGAGGTCTGATTCGACTATGAACCTCGCAGTCGAATCGTCGGAAAATGTTGTTATGTAACTAGACCATACCATTCTGACTAGGCGGGGGTGCCCACGACTGCTGAGCAGAAATTGATACATAGAATGTCTTTTTTTCAATATATAAAAGCCTATTTTTGATACAAAATCATCTCCATGTCTCCCTCATTAGTCGTTTATACTATTAATCAATATTTCAATCATTCACGATGTCAGTTATCTGTCGCCGCATGCAGCCGCCCTCCACTAGTCGGGGCCGCGGCCCTCAGACGGCAGCCTCTCGCCCAGCGTGTACGCTCTGATCACCTAGGCAACCCCGGATGTTTATGTCAAAGTCGGACGACTATTCGTCGACTACTGCAAAATCTGACGAATCAGATTCGACTATGAAAATCCTTAGTCGAAAACAGCCCTAATTAAACCCCACAACATTGTCTGAAAACAGTGGTTCTTGACTGATTGACACACTTGATTATTTTTTTCCATCATCTTTGAGTTTTCTTTTTCAATAGATCTAGTGAAAACATGAAGATCACTGGGCACCTGTAATAGTTGAGACACAAGAGAACCCCAAGTGCCAGAGAGAGCTGCCCTCCTAGGAAGACTAGTGCCTGCATCCGAGAGATCTCTCCTGAGCGATGGGTCGAGTGGCCGTCCTGGCCACCTGCACGACAACATCAGTATCAGGTTTATTGCCAAGCAGGTTTATACATATGAGGAATTTGCTTTGGGGTTTTGGTGCAAAACAATATACAAACTAAGAGGAAAATATGAATGAAGATAAAAAGCAAGCGCTGCGAGTCAAGAAGCATAAATAGGAAATCAAAAAAAGTAAATACAATAATACATACAATATGTTATTTAAATCAAAGAGCTGTGCAGTTTTTGCAGATGTGCACAATAGTTCAGAGTATGCAGTATATATATTTGAAATGTGCAAGATAATAATATTATAGTAAAAATAATATTTTGCATACTGCAGTGCATAATGTGAACTTCTGCACATTCCATCATCACTTTTAATCAGTCAGTGCAGGAATCATGCCGTAATTTAGTAGCTAGGAGGGCATTACTGACTGTGACTGTGTGAGTGATGGTGATGCAGGTACGTACAAGGTATCGTTGCATACCATTAACAGCATTGCATTGGGTGCTATGGTTTTGTAAGCACTGTGTTTATCGTTATCAACCTCTATCAGCAGCACAAAGAGAGCTAATCTGTTTGGCAGTTATCATAATAAGTCAAACCAAACTATTTGTATGACAAAATCCATCTGTTACTCTTACTTAATATGGGACTGTACTTTCACATACCTTTTTGTCAAAGTCTTGTCCCACATGTCATTGATGGTGCAGCCAGCTCCTCTCATCAGCAGAGCACCTGTACCAAACAGGGTGAGCATGCCCAGGTGTGGGAGACATCCGGGGTCAGAACGCCAGAGCAATGCTCCATGTACACGGGAGATAAAGAAGCCATGTCCCTGCAATAAACAGATACACCATAACTCAAGGAGATCAGCACTGAAACAAAGCTACGAAGAAATGAAGGCCAAACTGATAGAGACAGTGAGTCTTTGACATTTTTAAACCGTGGTCTGGTGGGGAAACTAAGCAGGACAGGTTAACTAGTGCTGAGGGGCTCTTAAACAAAACATTTTACTCTCATCAATTTGCATTGTGCTGGCAAAACAGACAATGTTAGGTCAATGTGAGTAAGTGTGTGACCTTTTGGTTTAACTCCAAGCTATGAGCTGCTTTTGAAAAAATATACAATTGCAAATATTTTAACTGATATTGCAATTGTGATATGATTTGCATTATTAGAGGGAGTGATAATTTTGAAATTATTTATCTAATTTTCATTGATAAACATGAATCATTATGGTGTGATTTTCACTGAATCTGTACCAGAATCTGTACCAAACAAAGATGTTATCTTCAGTCCCTAGAATATGATGTGTAGGCCAGGACATCTATGCAGCACAACAATTTTTATTTATTTATACAAATATTTACCCATATTGCCATTTTGATAAAATTTCATTTAATTGTTCAGCCCAACTGCAGACAGAGGCAGCTCTAATGTTAAATTTAGTTAATCGATTTCCACAATGATGCGTAAAACATCACACTGTTAAGTTTTGACAAAATTATAAAAATGTAAATGCTATAATGTTTTTTTTTTTTTTAAACTGATACAAATATCTTCAATAGACAATACCACCTGAATAGCTATCATTCACTTTTGGAAAAGTAATTTTAAAATGCAGCTGAAAATCAATTTAATAATTTTCGATTCGCTATCTCAAGGCTATTAAGTACAGATTTTATAATACTCCAAACATTTACATTAAAAATAATAACCAATCCCTGTATTTTTTTAAAACTAATATATAGGCTTATATCTATATTATATCCCTATACGGTACCAGTTTCTTTAAAAAACAAACAAACAAACAAACATTTTAAAAACGTACATAGAAAGATGTGATTTTCATTACAAATTAATGTACAAACCAATAGGTTTGTCCAGCCTCATCAATCGGAGGTATGGTTGGACAGGTGCTGGTGCTGAATTCACAATTGTAGCAGCTGACAAACTGAATGATCTTCTTCCATAATGCTGTGTTTCACGTAGTCTGAGCGATGGGTGGATTGCACTCTGGCTGTAAAACACTCTCCTTAGCACACTGGAGTCTGAGTAGAGACCATTTCTAGTCTGTCCTCCTTCCGTATGAAGGCAGCAGTTTGACAGGGAGTAAACACAGGGGTAATAAGTTCCATGGTGAGTCCTCCTCAGGACACTCAGAGTTAACCGGCTGGTCAGCTTAGCTGGGAGCATGGTGTTTCTCTGAGGTCAGACTGGCATTATCTTTTTCTCTCAGAAAACGTCAGCCCTGAACACACAACACAACACACACACACAGGTTTGTCAATGGCTTTTACACAGAGGAGGACTAATTTGCTGCAACAGGCATTCCTTTTGTACCAGTGTGAATCACCTGCACAAAGACAGATGTTCATGTGTCAGAGAGCTGTCTCCCTTTCAGATAGTTCATATAGTTGCAGCATTAAGTGCTGTCTCCATGATTATTATATTACCTATTGCTGGTAAAAGTAAGTTAACTGGTAAGAAGATGAAGTCATATTGAAAAAGTCACACACTGATTATTACTGAGGGTATAATGAAAGCTAGCCACAAAACAGCTCTGCTAACTCTAGCTGAAGGCAGCAAACGTCTCACGTGACTTGTAACAGCGTTAACTTGTCTTGAACAAAATAGAGAGCGGTTAAAAAAAAGCTTACACAGTTGGTTAAAGTAGAGAGAATATCATTTTTAAATGACACTAACCTCTACACAGGTGGCTATTCAGTCACTACTGGACTACTGGTGCGGCTTCCTGTTGGGGTACGACCGATATATCGCTCCGGAGGAAATAATGCCAGTACGCGGAACCAACGACAGCCGCAACAGATACAACCAAATTTAGTCTTTGTAACGATTTCTGTGGTTAGTTAAAATCAGTGTGTTGAAAACACAACCATTTAAAGTAATTTTAAAGTAGTTACAATGTTCGCTTCGTGTGATCTTTTTTTTTTTATTATTTTCCTGTTTTTATGGATATTTGACAGAAAACACATTATAATTCTTACGATATTAAAACAAGGTACAAAAGGAAAATTTTGAAGTTTTTCCTGGAAGTTTGTCTGATGTTGTCAAAGTTTTGCTAACAAAGGAGCTCGTGTTTTTCTTCTAGAAACGCTGCAAACAATCGCAAATTAGCGCGAACAGGAGGTGGATGGACGGGTCATTTGATAGCTCAGCTCGTGACTTGTTAATAAGAATGTAACACGTTGTCACACACATCACACATGATTAGTACTCGGAAATGATTTGAAAAAAAAAAGGGATAGTATACTAGCAAAGTAGCCACAAAGTGAAACCAAGTACTTCCGGTCAAATTTGTTTCTGATTTCATAATAAAAGCCCGTGTGCGTTGTTTGCCTTAACAACGCAATTAAAATATTAAATGCACCAATAATGAAATAATAAACATTCGCGTGATATTTAAGACCATAACACCATTTTGTGTGAATTACAATCTAATAGGATTATAGTTTCAGATTATTTATTCTAAAAAAAAATACACATGAAAAAAACTGAAATATCACATATTCAAGTATGACTTCCATTAATATAGGGTTAATATATCAGTTCAGTTTCAAGGAAAGCGTTTTTGATGTGGCATAAAAGTCAGAAACAACGCCATCTAGTGGCCACAGTGGTCTATGACATTGATTAGCTTGAATTTAATGAATTGTTTAATCAGTTAAAAACTGCGACATCGAGCGAGCTTTTATTGTGCGCAGCATTAAGAGCTGCTCTAATATATCTTATTTTGAAGGTCAGGTGATTGTAGGCGGAAGTCTGGTCGTGGCTAAAATCCTCATATTTCTTGTTGTTGGAGGGGAAACACAAACCAGTTGTACTCGCGGGAAAAATGGCGGAAATGTGTGGTGTGTTCACGGTATCAACATCAGCGGTTCAAAACATTGCTTCCTAAGCCTCATCCGGTGATTTTCGACATGCGTGAGTACATGATTTGCACTGATTATTTCAGCATGTTGTATTTGTGCAGTTTTTCTTTCGGTTGAGTTGTTGAGAGAGTTCGTGCCTCTTTAGTTTAGTAATGGACCTGAACTCGGTTTTACGTCTTCTTCCTGTTGAGCGTACCGTTACGTACTGGTGTCTTAAGTTGTTTCTAACTTATTGTCATTATTGGTGTTCAGAATTAGACCTTGAGAAGAACAGTACACCTGTTGTTGTTGGTGTTTAATTTTATTAAAGTCCCAGCAGAAAATCCTGGTAGTGCACATGATTAACAGTGGTAACAAAGTATTTAACAGATGTATTGCGCTGTATTACATACATTAATGTATGTTTTTAATTCTCTAGGTGTGTTACTGTGTCTTTATATGTAGGGCTCTGGGATTACAGAGGAATGCAAGATGCAAAAAGGTATACATTAAAGTCAGGTGTTTCAATGCAGTGCTTGACTGCTCAAATTAAGCTGAGTATTCAACATTGTTATTTACCTCCTCAGATTCAGTGCACTTGTCCACATCTGGGAACTTGACGCACGGTCAAGCTGCTGCTCAAGAATCTCCAATCAAGTCTCTCCGATGTTGTCACTGTTCTCTCCTCTTAAAATCAAAAGTCTACCTTTTTGAGCACCTCAATGAAGTGCATGGCATGGATGTAGATGCTGCTCTTAGAGAAGCTGGTTTAAAAAACCCTGGGACTGACAAAACCGACGCTGACAATAATAGCAACGGTTCAGGAAGTCATTTTGAATGCCAGCACTGTGACTTCAAAGCTTGTAGTTGGGGCATTTTAAACGAACACGAGAAACAATGTCAAAATAAAACAGAGAATCAGAATGTGAAAGGAAATGTGATCAGCTCTGAAAACCTGGAGAACAAAACCCATTTGACAGACCAGCACAAGGAAGCTGCAGGTGCAAAAGAGATTTCCTCCACCTTATCGGTTATGTCTACCTCAAAAACTAAATGCACACTTAACTCATCGAAGGATCTGAAAACGTACAAGAGGACACTGCAAACCATCACCACATATTTTGCAGCTTCATCTGGATCAAATAAGACACCCCCAGTGAAGTCAGCTGACAGCCCTGTGCATCTAGATAGCACCAAAGGGACCCTGATTTTGCAAGAATCTCCCTCAGACTCCAACCCAAACAGTAGTGGTGTGTTTAAAGTCACTGCAAAGCCCATGATAGATATCTCCAAACCTTTTTCTAACCGTTTTTTGCTGGATGACCACCTTGTAGTTAGTGATCTGCGACCAGTAAAGGTTAATGAACAATCAAAGAAACGGTTTCTAACAACACTGGCAAGAGGTCAAATAATGAAAGCTTAAAACATTCTCCTGCTAAAAAAGCCAAGGCTAACAAAGAGGAGACAGAGAAAGAAAGAGAAAAGGCAAATACAAATAAAGAACAAACAGGCAGCACAGAGTATTCATTTGAATTTAGTGAAGATGAAGAAGAAAACAAAGGTACTCTTGTCAATGGAGACACAGAAAGCACAAGTGTTTATTTTTGTAAACACTGTGACTACAGCGATGCGAGCATCAGTCGTGTGTCAACCCACTATCAGAATGACCACCCTTACGTAAGATATAATGCTGTCTACATTCAGGACCGGAGTGATCAGAGTGCTACCTTTCGATGCCTGGTGTGTCCAGTTGAGTTTCTAAGTGTTGGTCAGCTAAAGAAACACTACACAGAAAATCATCCAGGGGCCCCAGATGTGTTCAAGTTGCAATCACGTGAACTCAGTTTGGTTTACAAATGTTTTGTGTGTCCATTTATCACCAATGCATTGAAGACCTTGAAAGGACATTACAAGCAAAATCATCCAACACATGCAATGGACAATTCCTTGATGTACTGCAGATATTCTGTGACTAGTTGCCAAGAGAGTCCATCACTGTTCAA
This sequence comes from Lutjanus argentimaculatus, assembly GCA_034769285.1. Classification (NCBI taxonomy): domain Eukaryota; kingdom Metazoa; phylum Chordata; class Actinopteri; order Lutjaniformes; family Lutjanidae; genus Lutjanus; species Lutjanus argentimaculatus. The sequence goes on along the minus strand of JAWZSL010000017.1, from coordinate 27,453,834 downwards.
TGCATGTGAAAAGGTGCCCAGTCCAGTCAGACCACAAAGTCCTAAGAGTACCTGTGCACCATGTAAGGAAGTCAAAAATGCACCTTCACCTCAACATCCCACCTCCAAAGGACAAAACGTGACATTGTATCATTGCAACAACTGCGAGTTTAATCATAAGTCAGCTGTTGTTATGCATGTTCACTACCAAAAATGCCACCCAAAGGAAGCAGTCACAATAGACAAAATCAAACAGTCAGCTCGCGTCACATCACATACAACATCGCAGACGATGCCCGATGAGCCTCCAAACTCTGCGACAAAAATAGAAAAATCTATACCTCAAAAGAATATTTCAGAACCTTCCATGGAAACAAGAAACAAATCTGAGCTTTCACAGCAAAATAAGGCTTCATTGTCTTTGAGAAATTCTGAGAACATAGCAGAAGCTTCTAAGACTCATTCAGAGTCTGCCAAAACTAAGAAAGTGGAATCGGCTGAAGACGCAAGCAAAGGAGTGAAGTTGGCTATCAAACGTAAGAGAGAAACATCTGCTGGAAAGGACAGTGTACCCTGCACTTCACCAAATAAATTGTTTTACTGCCAGTTCTGCTGTTATTCGAGTACCAACATCAAAAGCGTTGTTAGTCATCATAACGCAAAACATGCTGACCTTGTAGCAACAGACATTGAAAGGATCTTGTATTATAGTGCTATGGTGCAGGAAAAGAAGCTTAAATCTGAAGCTGAAGCCAGAACTTCATCTTCTAATTCTAAAACTCCTAAACAAGCTGGGGGGTGTGGTGAAAAACATCAGCACAAAGAGGATGTGGCAGCAGATGGTTCGGCGATGGAAGTTAATGCTTATGCACATGCAGAAAACTTGTTTTACTGCCCAAAGTGCAACTATGGAAATCCAGCTGCAACTGGAGTATTGTGTCATCAAGCCAAAGTGCACCAAGGCATTAAATTCAGTAAGGAAAGTATGATTGAATATACAGCTTTGATTCGTGATGAGATTAAAAAATCAAAAGCTCAAGCAAAGGAGTCACACTCTTCCACGCATCTTCCTCTTCCTCTTATGCTTGAGGGCGATGAGAATGCATTTTTCTGCCACTTTTGCAACTACAGACATAGTGCTGTGCAGGAGGTTTTGCGGCATTACCTCAAAAAACATCGCGATTTTATGGTTAAGGGTGAGGAAGTCCGTCAGTATACTTCTATGCTTCTCAAATGGGCACAGACATCACACGCAAGAACAACTGCAGACCAAGAAGTCAATCATGAATCCCCTGGGATAAAAGGAAATAAAAAGAAAAAAACAAAGGATCTTGACAAAGTTTCAGCGTCACCCTTGCAAACACAGAGGATCCTTCAGTGCCACAGATGCTCATACAAGACTGAATATGTGAATGTTTTAAGAAGACATATGTGGAAAAGCCACAAGGCAAATCGTTCAGTCATCCAGGTTCTAAGAGTGTGTTTTCAACAAGGAGCTCTACAGACTGGGTATCACTGTGACACGTGTGTTTTCTCTCACAACAAAGCAGAAGTCGTCTATAAACACTACCAGAAACAACACCCAGAACGTACACCAAGCCTTGAGTATGTGACTACTCGGTTATACGTCAGTCCTGAAACATGCTCTCCGAAAAAGAAGAAAAAGAAACCTCAAATAAAACGCACTGATGGTATTGGTGACAGTGATGGCACTGATAGCAGCCTACCATCTCAAAGATCTGGACAAAGTGAAACCAAGGTATATTCATGCAGAGCATGTTCATTTAAAGCTAGGTCAGTGACAATTATCACAAACCACTACCGTGCCGTTCACCCTTGGTCTGTGAAAGAAGATGGCTCAGTTCTTGATGTCATAAACAGCAAGAGGCAAAGTGGAAACAGGCAGGTGGAAGACCACAATGAAATACCTGTGTCATTTGACAGCTATCAAGTGCCTCTTGAATTTGACAACTCACCTGGGTCACCTCATGAAGCAACAGTATCTTCCACAGAGTTCAAGTGCCTTTACTGCTCTTCACTGTTTACTAGTCAGCATGGCCTCCGCGTTCACTGTGGAATGAAACACCTGAATGAATCTGTAACTAAATATTTATATGAACAGCAAGGAGAGCAAGTGCAAACCCAAACACGTCTCCATGTCTTTAAGTGTCCACATTGTACCTACATGAATACCAATTATCACGGAGTTCTCACTCACTGCCAGATGATGCATCCAGCTCTCGAATCCAAGGCAGATAGTCTTTATGTGGATGAAACGCAGTTACACAACTTGGAGGACTGTTTGAAAAGAGATGGGGCTGATTTGAGACTTAGTGGGTACATGTGTAAAACCTGCCCACAAATCTATGCAACGCTGAAGAAGCTGAACAAGCACTGCAAGAAAGACCATAATGAGACTGCAGCAAACACAGCAACAAAAAAGCCCAAATCAGCACATAAACCATCAGCTGTGATTAAAAAGAAACTATCCAAGGCCCACAGCCATCAGGTGTCAGTATCAAAAGCCTCCCTTTTAAGTAAGAAAAAACTGGCACTGTTTCAGTGCCAGCAATGCTCTTATGGTTGCACCACAAAACTTGGCCTCAGTCGACACGTACATTTTCGCCACAACAGTGCATCTGTTTCAGGGGCTCAGGATAGTTTACACAAGTGTGCATTGTGTTCCAGCTGCTATTCCATGAAAAAGCATCTTGGAAGCCATTATAAAAAGACACATGGAAAGGAAGCGTTCTTAAAATACTATGCACCATACAAGCAAGTCCTCAAGATGCCAGCGCCAACTGTTCCTGACTTAACTTCAACACAGCAACCAGAAAACACTTCTGAGGCATGTAAATCTAGCATGACGGCAGAGAAAAACAAAATATTTGTCTACAAGTGTCCGAATTGTCCCTATGTGAATGCTAGCTTCCATGGCATTCTCACTCACTGCCAAATGCAGCATCCAGACGTCATAGCCCGGGCCGATGAACTTGAAACTGATGAAATACTTGTATCTAACATGGTCAAGTGCACATTGGGAAAAAGTTCTAATGAAAGAGGATACATGTGTAAAAAATGCCCACAAATCCATGTGTCATTGAAGGAACTGAAAATTCACTGTGAGAAGGACCACAGTCAGGCTAAGGCCACGGGTTCTGAACTTTCAGCTGAAACTGAAACTAAAAAACAACCAGATCTTGGCACTGAGAGCTCAGTATTGGTGGCTGGTGCTTCGGAAAACAAAACATCAGCTGTGAAAGACACAGAAATTGGCCTGGGTCACCAGTTGGACACTCCTGAGACATGGCAATCAAGCACACCATCAGCACAGGAAAAGGAATCACAATACAAGTGTCACGCTTGTACCTATATAGGCTCATGTCGAAAATACCTGCACACTCACTATAGAAACACTCACAAATTTGATAAATTTACCACACACAAACTGCTAGCAAAGTACAACAAACGCAAGTCCAGACACCTACCTGAAGCTGAATCTGGGGAAAGTACACAGGTCAAATGTAAGATATGTCCAGACATCATGTTTGACTCATCTCAGCTGCTTATTGCCCACTATAGTGTTTTTCATAGCTCAGATTCCATATTGGACTTCACTGTGTTAACGCAAGCATCAAAGAAGACCACAGGACTTTACAAATGTTCCCTCTGCGAGAAACCAATAAATGGAATTGAGAAGCTGTGTCATCATCTGGATAGCCACTGGGGGAAGAAGACGACAAAGGCTGCAAAGACTTCACCTGTCATTACGACAACGCCAGAGGCCAAATCCATCAAAGTAAGCTGACTCTGTTAATATGGACATTTACACTCTCTTGCTCTCTTAATGTCTCTTAATGCTTTAGCTACACTTAATTTGTTGACATTTGCTGTGTTTAATTTTTCAGTTCTGTGGCCAAGATGAACTGCCCATATTAGAAACTGTGGATGAACTGGCCCAGTGGAATGTGACGCCAGTAGAGACCTTCACTTTGCCAAGTCCTCTGTCATCACCTTCACAACCCACTGATGTGGAGCAACCAGAGCTGGAATCAAGAGAAGACGACAAACACACTTGCAAACAGTGTAGGCGGTCGTTCAATTCGCTGAAAGGTTTGCGCTCACATGAGCGCAGCCATGCAGCCCTGGCAGCCATCAAGAAACTGGACGTTCCGTCTACCTCAACATTTAAACACAAGTAAGAAGAAACATTTGGTGCTTTGGGGTTAGAAATTAGGACCAACATGACTAGAGAGTCAACCAGCATTTAGTCATTTGATTACTGTCTTTTACAGTTCAAGCTTTTCAAAACAAAAGTTACACATTTGTTCATGTAAAACACACTTTGTACATTTTGGGTTTACACTTAAATGTATAAGATCTCTCCAGCTGGACACCTTTAAACACTCTTTACAAAGCTCATTAATACGTTCATAGTATCAGCAATAGTACTTTGAGTACTTCAGCCAACAGTACACTTTTAATTTCTATTTAAATATTTTATAAAAAATACATAGATATACAAATTCCATTTCCTTTATGTCTAGAACATGTATTTGCTTATTGATGAACTAACTGTGATTATATCTGACTGTATTTTTTTTCCCCCATTATTTCAACAGCATTAACAAATACGTTGTCTACAAACCCGGGACAATGCGGCCTTTCCTCTGCAGCTTCTGTAACTACAGGACGACCGTCATGGGCCTGTGGAGGAGTCATTTTATGAGAAAACATCAGGTGGGTAACCTTTATATAATGTACTATTACCTTTACCTAACATTCAATAAATATAAAGAGAATCTTGTTACTATGATGCATCATATATTGTCTCTTTCACCTATGGACATATTTGATTAAACAACGTACTAAATTATCTGGATTTGTATGTTATCTTGATCAAAATGCATCTAGGCATATATGTTTTTAAAATAAGGTCACTAGTATACACTCAGCTACCAGCTTGTTCCATTCACTTAACTACACACTCTGAATGTTTTTATGTTGTAAAAGTGCCAGCTTACAAGAAAATAAGAGAGGCCGTGGGTATTGCTTATTCACCAATTATTAACTATAAAACTGAAACTTTTAACTATAAAGGTTTCAGCCAAATTTTGGAGTAAAGCAGATAATATAGTCCAAATGCTAATAACCGTCTTTACTGCCCAGATTATGCAGCACTTGTATTGTGATATCACAAGTTTTACTTTCTTTCTTTCATGTACGTGCTGCTGCTGAATATCCAGAACTATTTATGGTTCCTGCTCAGACTGACAGCGAAACTGACGAGAGGGCTCAGAGGGCTGATGAGGAGCCCCCTAATTCATCAGAGGAACTGAACAATTTGGCTGAACTTGATGAAGACCATGATGTTAATGAAAGCAAGTCATCCCTATCATGTTTCATGAATCATAATGTATCTAACTGTCAAAATGTATATTAAATACACATTTTTTGCAGTAGTAGCTAGCTATACAGAGACTGTGACTTATTGTTCTTTGACAGGATCACTGTACTTGGAGCCCCCAGATGTGCAGCGACAGCTGGCCCACTATAGCTTGATGGCACATGGTGGTGACGCATCTAAAGCGAATGTACAAGAAACGTTGTTACCTGACAGTGTGCTTCACTGTGAACTTTGCAATTTCAACACTGAACACCTGTCTAGTATGCGACGACACTATCTAAATCGCCATGGGAAAAAGATCCTCAGGTGTAAAGACTGTGACTTTTTCACTGGTTTAAGGTAAGTTACAATCACCATGAGTAGTTTTCTTTATGTGTAAAAAGGGTTTTTGTAATTTCTTCTTATTATCATGGTTATTATTATTTTTTTTTATTTTTTTTTTTTCCATTTATTTTTCCTTCTTAACCTATTACAAGCTCTGATTTTCAGTATTCGTACAATTAACAACAACAACAAAATCTTTTTTTAATCCAGCTGACAATACAATAAATTTATTTAAAATTTTGTGCTGCTTTGGCTTCGATGCAGCTGCCTCCATCTGTCTGTAGTCCACTTTGTAATCTCGCTCAATGTCCTTCCCACAGCACTATCTGACTATTAATTAGGCTACTTCATATACTGCTGGAAGCTTAATCTGTTATAATACATATTAATTATTAATAATGTTATATTTATATTCTGTATCCATAACATGAGTCTGCAAAGAAACTAAAGAAAGTGAACTATACTAAAGAAGTATCAGAAAATAGTTATTCTAAATTTTGACACTTGCATTTTGACTGGAAATGTATATTTTCAAATATTTGTTATTGGTCTCCTTGACTGCTAATAATCTGCATTGGCCCTGAAAAAAAAAAACCACATTGGTCAATCCGTATTTATGATTACACTTTTTCTAATCCGTTGCTTTTTCAGTTTAGGTCAATAACAGTTGTACATTTTTTTTACAACAAGCATGTACTGTTATTATCATTTTGAATAAACATTCAATTAGATTAAGCAGACATGGCATGTCCAAAAATGCTTCCTAATTCTTGTTCATTTTATTTGTTAAAATATTTAAAATGCCCGTAATATAACCAAAAATGCAAATACCCCTTAGCTCCAAATTAACTCTCCTTTTTACTGATTCACCATCCCATATACAATAAACAAGTTTACTCCGTAGTGAGCAGTAAATTGTGCTTTACCAGTTGATTGTAGAATCCTCATTAGTAAAGGCAATTAACATAGATTTTCTTGTTCCATCTTGGGAGTTTTTGAGGGCACTATTTAGAGCATAAATTTCATCAGACTCTCAAAAAATAAAGGTTTTAAAGGAAAAAGGAAATATAGTGCACTATATAGAAAATGGGGGGTCATCTCTTTACATGGCAATATCATAGTCAGAAATCAAGTAATATTTGATAGTCAGTCAGCCATGCATTTGTGGAGTTCACTTCTACTAGTTTTTCAAATCAGTTAACCATTGTACATAAACTTTGTTTCATGGGTCAGAGTAATGTAATGAATAATGAGTAATAGTAATGAGTGAAACATTATGAGAAATCACATTCACTAAATTGTGATCTCTGTCATTTGTCATCAAGCTTTTATTGGATATTTGTGACAGCAAAAGTTATCTCCAAACATTTATCACATTTTGTAACAGACATGCATTCTCATCAGTCGTTTGTCCTGTCTTTGTCAGGAAAACCCTGGAGATGCACGTGGAGATGGGTCACTCTACCTGCCAGTCAGAACCTACTCATCAGAAAGACCTGCACTGCCCGTTCTGCCTCTACCAGACCAAGAACAAGAATAACATGATCGATCACATTGTCTTGCATCGCGGTAGGTTAGATGCAGGATTCAGTGGTCCCACCTACTGACACTCTGATCTGTCGTGTTATGCTCAGTCTTTTTGTCTCTGTTGCTTTCAGAGGAACGTGTTGTGCCAATAGAGGTGCGTCGCCCGAGGCTGTCACGTTACCTTCGAGGCATCGTCTTCCGCTGTCACAAATGCACTTTCACGAGCGGCAGTGCTGAAAACCTGCGGATGCACATGACGAGGCATGATGACATCAAACCCTACAAGTGTCGGCTGTGCTACTTTGACTGCACTCAGCTGAACGACTTGGAGGCACACCTGAGTGATAAGCATCAGGTGAGGATTTGCAGCTAAACCACTCTATGCATCACTGGAATTCCTTTGTGTCTGAATTAATAATAAATTATCCGCTTTGAATGTACTGGACTTTGGAAACAGTAAAAAGGGACTGTAGACACCTTCATTGTTTGACATTTTCAGTAGTCAATGTAAAAATGCATTCTAAAAAATAAATGTTTTCACTGAACCCTTAGGATATTGCTGGTATTACACAGTAGACTCTTTTCGACCAAACTTCCTGGAGCCACAGTAACAACTAAAAGTCTCTTCATAACTGTGAAGATGAGAAAAATACTCCGATAACAAATTGAAGAAGTATGGCAGCATTTGGGAAGCATTTTTCCCACATTGGTGCTTGCTGCACATTCACATACACTGGCCTCAGTCACCCCCACCACTCAGCCTTAGGCATTCACAGACTTTGCAATTTGCACACTCCTGTAAGTCTGCAACTCTGCAGACTTTGCTTAAGGGTATAACCCATAATACAAAGTATTGTGATGTTAAAACGTAAATGACCTTGGAATTGCATATCATTTAAAAAAGAAAAATTAACAAAATATGGAGGGATTCAGTGAGATGATGTATCGTTTTGGTCAAACTAGGGTTGTTGCAGTATACTGGTATTGACAATATCCGTAAAGTTTTAAAAATGAAATATTGATATCATGTGAAACGTCCAGTGTATTTGCAGAATATTGGTATTGGCAGAAACTGAGTATAATCATAAATATTAGTACATAATCACCTGAAAAGAAGTCATGTTTTTGTTACTTTATAATGAGCCGTTTATATCTACAGTGTTTCTATAGTAGCGCAGAACGGACAAACCAAACGCTCTAAATATGGCCTTTAATGTTTTTTGTGAGTTTTGTGGACACCGTAAGTTCTCTTGGAAGGGGAGGGTTAGGTGAGGTATTAGCAATATGCAACCTCACTGCTAGATGCTTATAAATCCTATACACAATGGGCCTCATGCATGAACATTTTCGTATTCTTATCTTAAACTTCTCCTACTTTGGTTTATACAAAGCGCTCATACGAACAAAACCACGTCGGATTCAGCAAACGCTTAAAACTAAAGATTAATGTGTAAATGATCCATCTGTGCCTGTTTGAGTGCACATGCATGAGACTTGTAAATTGGCATAATTAACGCCCCAATAATAACAAATAAGACTACGCTTCCTGCCCAACATGTCAGGAAGTGTTCATTCATGAAATTGTCATCAAAGCACAAAGGAAAAACTTTGAGTTCGGAGTCAAGGGGGACAGAGGACAGAATAACTGAGACAGAGGACAGACCAAGCGAGGATGTTCCCATGAACAGTGACTTCATAAACCTGTATGTGCAAATATACAGTCAATACAGCTGACAGCAGGTGATAATACATTTAATTAATGATGAGAGGTTTTATGTGTAAATTTACAATTATATTTGAAAGGCAGCCAGGTAGGATAATGTCAACATAATTATGAAGTGTAATTTATTTTTCAAACTCAAAATGTTTTCAAAACTAAAAATATACAGTCATAAGTGAAAAACTTTAGTTTGGATAACAGCACACTGACTGCGCACAACTCTGGACAGGTCTGGACCACTCGTACATTTCTCAATTCAAAATAGGAGAAAATTGATGAATGCGACAGGTTCTCCTAAATCATACACACCGCTTAAGAACAAATCTGTTCATACGAGTGGTTCTGCGTGAGCCCAATATCATGTGAATAATCCAGGGCCTACCATTGCTGTCATTTATGGTCGCAGTTGCTTCTCTCTCCTCTCCTCGCCATATTTTATCAAGGCGGCACAGCAGACAGCGGATCAGAGGCAAAGAAACAGAAAAGCGGCATTTCTTTCTGCTTTGTCTGTAACCATTGTTGTTTTACGCAACTCCAGCGTGCTTGCCAATAGTGACATATGAGAGTGAAAGATGATATAGAAACAAAACCCGTGTGCAGTGTTCCTCTGTGTCTCTCGCTGCTCCAGTGCTTCATCCCTGCGTCCAGCCGTCACTTTTCTGCCAGTAATACAAGAACTTTACTAATTTGATGATGTCATTAAACATGGCAACAGACATTGAAATGTTTGTTCAAAAACCTCAATACAAGCTTTGAATGTGAAAGAAATGACATTTGGTACAGCCCTATTGAAAAGTACTACCTTCAGAGCAGGTAGTACTACAGCATAAGGTACGGCTGAGAAACTAAATTTAGTCCCTGGTTCCTCAGATTGGTTCCTGGGCCCCTGGAAAGTTCCTGTGGTGGAAATGGGCTTCATTGGTTCCTGAAATAGTATGATTTTTTTTTTTGTTGTTTTTCTTTTGTGCAGGTTTTGAGGAATCATGAGCTTGTGGGTCAGATCAGCCTTGATCAGCTAGAGGCAAGGGCTGGACGGATGCCAGAAGAGGAAGAGGAACCTTTGTCTAACTCAGCGCACCACGACAACGACAGTGAAGATGTAAAAACAGAGGAGTTCGATACAGACTGTAATGAAGTTCCACATGAAACACAAGCTGAGAACCTGGCAGAAAATAACATCAGGGAGAATAACACACTACAGATCAAAGAATGTTATCAGCCGCAAGGGCAGAAGGGCAGAAATGGAAATGAAGAAATCCCTGCTAAGAGCTCCGTGTCAGACCTTCAGTACGAGATACAAAATCAAACCCCACTGTCCAAGAGAGTCATGAGCAGGACCCACAAGAACAAGCAGAGATTGAGTTCTTGCCAGACACTGAAAGAGGACAGAGGATAGAAAATACAGCAGAACAGACAGTTGGTGAAAGGAAACAGCGCAGAAATCCAACATGAGGATAGCAGTTGTCCAGAGAAAGAGAGGCAGACAAATGAGAATCGGACCGAACCCAAATACAGACATAGCGATGACAGCAGTGTAACATTAGGACAACACAAAGAGGAGGCAGCAGAGGGGAGTTCACATATTGTAAAAGAGCTAAAAGAGCACAGCCCCTCAAGCTGCAAATGAAGGTGCTAAAGCAGAGAGCGTTAAACATCGAGGCTAGCATAGAAGATGATATATTGCGTCATATCCTACTGCTGGACGAGGATGGCAGCATCCGCAAGATACACAAGAGGACAGAGGATAGAACGGTTAAGACTGAGCAGGACATTGGGCCTGAGGCTTTAGATAATATTCTATTACTGGATAAAGAGGGCAGCATCAGTTCGGCTCACAACAGAAAAAATCAAGTTAATACGGAGGCAATTTCACCCTCTACAAAGATAAATCATAGGCAGGCAAATATCAGAGCTCAAGAGCGTTTTACGTTGAAAGGCATTTGCTAAGTCTTACGCCCAACTGCGGACAATTTAAGATAAGCAGTAAGGAGATCTTGGGTGTCTCATTTACAAACTGCAAAGAGAAACAAGTTCAAAATCAGAAGAACGGTGAGGACGTGAGAGACTCTTATCGGGAAATGCCGGTACTTGAGCATGAATGTCTCAAAGAAGAAATGGACCCTCTTGATTGTTGCAAGGAGGAAGATGCGAGCGATCGTCTTGAGCAAAAACAGGACACAGAGGATGAGATTATTGTGGAGATGATAAGAACCAAAGCACATGTCAGGAACATCAGGAGAGTGATGGGGGGAAGGACACTGAGAATCCACATGTGCCCAAAGGTAAAGTAGAAAATTGATCATAATGAATTGAAATAAATTATTGTGAACATGATTGACAGAAAAAGAGTTTTGATGCACAGTGAAGGGCAACCTGCACCCATTGTTTTTTTTATGTAAGCCTGCACTCCAGAGATGTCCTGGCACACGTCATTCTGGCCTGATGCATATCAGGATATTTTATCATTATATCAAACAGTATCCGTCAATTAAAGTAGCAAATGTGCAACAGCTATAAAAAATGATCTATTTGCTCATTCAAGACCTCAGTTCAATTCAGTCTTTATCGTCCTGCCAGAAATTTAGCTAAATTTGGCTTTGGCAAAACCATGAACCATGAACGCTGTGTGCAGGTTTTTAATAAAAGAAAATCCTATATTGTGTTCTTAGGTCTTTTCAAGTATCAAGTATCTTTATATATATATATATATATATATATATACAAACATATACACTAGTATTGTATAAAGTTTAAAATTCTGTTATTGTGAAAACCAGTTCATGACGTAAACTAGAGAAAAGTGTCAAATTATCAGTGAAGGAACGGGCAGAGTGTTGGGTGGCAGCTCTTAAAAAATGAACTTAAAACAGTCGTTTTTATCAGAATAGTTGCAGGTGATTTGTCTGTTGCTGTGGTCAACGAGCATCAGATTCCTGGTAAAGCAGCTGTGTCCTCACATCTTACTGGCATCTTTGATATGATACCATCATAACCACTTCTTATATCTTCATGACACATCTAGCGTATTAAATGATGTGTCTACTGTTGTGTATTGTTCTTAACTAAATAGAGTACATTAGAATATAAAGTAAGTAGCTCTGTGTGGGTTCTGTCCTTTTTATTTATGTCTAGCCTGACAGAACAACACATCCATACAGTACATTCAAAATACAAAGATGCCTTGTGGCTGTGACTGGGGAAACAAGTATTTCAGAATTCTTAAACGTTCATAGTATCACACATTTAAAGGCAGATTTCATTAATAATTTTTGCCTCTCAGTTATAAATGTGCTGAGATTCAATCTTTTTGATCCTGATGAAAGCTTAAAAAAGTTGTTGGTGTTTGTTTGTTATAATGTCTAACATGACCATGCCATGACAATAAAGGCCTTTTAATTATTTTAAAAGAGAGTGCCTTAGAGTTTTTGGGGATTTTCGTATACACATGTCGCTATCCAAAGAGACAGACAAACGTAATTTGAGTCCATGAAGCACTCTTCCTCATGTTTATAGTGGATTGGATTATTTTGACTTGTAAATTTGATCTCACAGCAACCTAAACACCTAAATATTGATAGTATCACGCATAAAAGTCAATCTGGAAACCTGTTGAAGGTTATTGTAGGCAACTGGACCAGCTTAGATTCTTGAAGATGTTTTTTCCTCTCATCTTAATACACTTCTAAAGTTCTGAAACGTCTTCAAGAACCGAAGCAAGTCCAGTTGCCTATGATGACTCTCAACGAATTCCATGACCTGTGTGACTGAGAATCTTCACGGACAATCTGATAACCCCTTTTTGATCATTTTCATAATCAGGGTTTGGAAATGACACGTGACTCAAGCCAAACTGGCTGCTACCCACAATTGCTTCCATAAGTGACTATGTTCATTTCTCTTGTTCTTCAGGTGGACTCACAGTCCCGGTTGAAGCACCTGCAGAGGAGAAACTGTTTAGCTGTGAGCTTTGTGGGCGAAACCTCAAGAACAGCTCTGAACTGGAGCGTCACATCATTCGGCATAGAATATAATGTTTTTCTTTATTTTGTTGACAGCAGCGAGGGCTTCCACTGATTATATTTGTGTGGGAAGCAAGATTTTATTTTGGCAAACCATCCTCTACTCACTTACTGTACTATGTATTTCTAAACAACATTGTTCCAAATTAATTTTTTGTAGATTTTAAACCTTTTCTAATTAAATATTTTTATGGTACAGCTGTGATGGGTAGAATTTAATTTGTGATTCAGTAAATCAAATTGTAAAGTGTGACACGTTGTTATTAAGGTCTTTAGATTTGTTTTGTTTAAAGAGACTAATGGATATCCATGATTAACTATCATGCAAAGATCCAGATTTTTTTATTCTTTATGAAAAATGTTCTTATTCTTTATGTCAAGGCCAAGGGAGTTATTATTCAGAGGTTATTACCGTAAACATGCAAAAAATTTTAGCACTGTGAACTACTGTCACTGGTATTGAAGATCCCAAGACCTGGACCAACCTCAAAACCACTGACTGTTGAAATACTTGTGCTGCCTTCAGGTGCAGTTGGATATTTGAACACAAGTTTATACCTTTTCAGTAAAGTAAATACTTTCATAAAGTACAATAAAACTGTATTTAGTTTGTTTTTCTGTTGATAATACCTGTTTACTTTTTAAATTTTCTGTTGTGTGATATCATTTATATTTGTTGTAAATAAAGTGTCTTGTTACAGTCCTATTGAAGTTAATCAAGTTGTCATCACTATTATTTTATTGTTACCAATATTTGTCTTATACTATTAGTACTACTTTTACCAATTTTCTGTAAGTGGGTTGTATCTTTGAAGGGCTTCTCATGATCTCACAGATGACAGCTTTCTGCCTGAAAGCATAAAATGCTTGCCTGTGTTAACCCCAGCATCCAGGTCTAATATTTTCACAAACTGCATGAAATTACCTTACTGGCCTTCTTTATTATAAGCTAGCCAAACCAAATATGAACAAATGACTCAGTAAATAAATTATATGCCATTAATTGCACCAAAAAAAAATACTGGATTAGTGTCTGTCAAATACGTGAAAAGTTGACCTAACACACTGAATGACAGCCATTTGAAATATGAAGCAGAAATTCATTAATAAATGTGAAAATATGTTCCTTTCCTTATTTTAGTGGAGCCTCGGCAGCAGCGTTTTGAATAAGCTGCAGTTGTCTGATTTATCAGAATAAGAATATTTTATTAATCTCCGGGGGAAATTGTTGAATAAAAGTATAAGTACCGATAAAGGAATGAAGTTTAAAAAAAATACAGTGTCTTTAGACCTGTAAAGACACTGATTACAATAATCAGGTCTATTAAAAACAAAAGGCATGAACAAGTTTCAATTAGTTTGCATTTAATGGCATATTAATGTATTCATTGAGTCATTTATTTATTTCTTAGTTTTGATTTTGGCAGTTTCAGTCCTCCACGGCTATTACCCCGGTTTAGAATTTATTATGAATGTAGTAGACATGTGTGGGATGATTTAAAAAAAAGACATCTAAAAATAGATGGTCGGACATGGCGCCTGCAGATGAGTGAAGAGTGAAGAACGCGGAAATACGAGCTTACGAGAATCACCTGAAGGCAGCATTTTCGTCCGTATGCGTTGGTTACGACACATTTTTGTCATCCAAATGTAAGAGGACACCGCTTCCTGGTGTGGACTAATAATAATGGGCTGATGAGAGACAGGAGGTAGAAGCACTCGAGTCGGGTAAGTCTCCGGTTTGATCCGTTGTTCTGATTTATGATTTTATTCTGCTGCGTTTGTGTCCACGCTGACAGAAGGTTTCGGCTCGCTTGGTCAGATAGACTAGTTATGTCCGAGAAGAGGTGATGCTGATTAATACTTGTCAGCCTCACTGGATCGATATCATTGCTCAGCGGAGAGATTGTAGGAAATGCGCTTTTTTTTTTTTTTTTTGGAGCAGAAATACAAGTTTTAGAGCCGATCTCAATTACAAAATGTTAGGATGTGGATGCATTTAAATGAGGAGTTCACGCAGACTGGGATCAACTTTGATCTAAGCATTTACTTGTTTCCTCCTTCCTTGAGTTACACCTTTTTCTGTCTTTCCTGGTGACTTACAGTAAGAAAAATGTAGTCAGTGGATGATTGCATCTTTACTGCCTGTCTATCTTCGATCTGTAGTTTATTTTATATCATTCATAGTAATAGTCATCATTGTTCTTGCACTGTTTTTACTTTCAAATTACTTTTTAATCTCCTTGTATTTGCATTACAGTACCACCCTGAGCACACACTCTACTAGCTCTCTGCAGTATCTGTTGCTAGATTATCACTTCATTGCTGTTTTTTATTCTTATCTTTTTATTCTTGTATTATGTGTCATGTAAGCTACTGGATGCCCGAATTTCCCCCTGGATCAAGAAAGTTTCTATCTGCACTTTTATTTGTTTATAAGGCATGGATACTTCCATCAAGGGCGGCAACTAACTAACTTAATTGATAAGATGTTTGGTTAGTGAAAAATATTGATCATTGTTTCCCAAAGTCCAAATTGAAAAACAGATATTCAGTTTACTGTAATATAAGACTAATGAAACCGGAAAATGTACTAAGAGCTACCCAGTCTGCAGACTGAACAACCAACTAACTGTCTGTGTTAATGCTTTATGTAACAGGTCCCTTTGTTTCCTGTAATTGTAAATTTATAGGGTGTTTCCTGTTAAGAACTATATAATCTACTACTAATTACAGAGAAGGGAGATAGTGTTCAGTTGCTAGATTTCCAGTTAATTCAAATTAAGTATTAGTATAACCACAGTGCACAGCAGGCCACCTAAAGAGACACAAATGTAAAAAAAAAAAAAAATTACTACAGTCATGCATACAATTCAACATATATGGAGATTTATGTTTACAATTATATATTAATAATGAATGGAACATTTCCAGAGATTCAACAGACCGGGTCTTTCAAATACATTAAGAAAATGCAAGCTAAACTCTAATAACTATCTGAATTTTGTAATTATATGCCCTATAATTAGTTCCACGTTTCCAGGAAACTTTGAAGGAAATTTCAGACCTGTGTGTTGTAACTGTGACACTTCCCCAATGGGTTACTTGTTCCTGTTCCTTGAGATTAGAAGTCATATTTGATGTGCCATTCTTTCTTTCATGTCAGTGCTGCTCTTCTAATATTGAGTCCATGTGCTTTACTTATGAAAAGGAACAGAAGAGACACTGTTTTCAGTCGGAGGAATGTCAGCCGTAAACAAATCGCAGAGGATGGCGGCTCCTTCTCTTCAAAGGTCATCAATATTGTGTTTGTCATCCTGCTGCTGGACCTGCTGGGATTTACACTGATTCTACCTCTGCTGCCCTCCATTCTGGACCATTATGCACAAACAGGGGTTAGTTTAGTTTTGTTTGTCTAAGAAATCTACGTGATACTTTCTGTTACAGCAGTGTGTTGACACATCACTGATATGGACATAAAAGTGATATGATATTAATCTTTATTTGTAGAACATGTTTCAAAATCATAAGGCACAGACACAGAACAACAACAATAATAAACACAAGTGGAAACCCTATGGGTAATTAAAAAACAGGTCCATTATTTTTTTGTTTATTCAGGTTTTTATATCATTATGCAGCTTCTCAGTAGCACATGTGTTTTAGTGTCAAAATACTGTTTTTTCAAACCCTTTAAAAAACAATTTTTTTTCCCACGTGACCTGACATAGGTTTCAGCATGCCGATGTTGCTAGGCCCCTTTGGTTGAGGAAGGGGAGGCTTTAACCTACGTCACTACTTTTTGCTAATAATGGCTGAGTGGGAGTTTCCATTTGAAAAATGTGGGAAAAAAAAACACAGTTGATATTAATTGAAAGACAATAAAATGTGCTAAATCACTGCTCTGGTAAAATCAATTAAAATCTGAATAAATGTTATGATAAAATAACAAGAGAGGAGATTTAAAAGATGATTACTTCCTTATTTGAGTTACATTTGATTGTTTATTAATTAAAGAAATGGCACCAGTATATATAATTTCTAACAGTAGAAACTGATTCTACTGTGGTTTTTTAAAAAAAAGAGTTAAAAAGAAGGATTGTGAATGTGAAGTATTAGACATAGATTGTGTAGGATTTGATGCACATTTTCTGTCACATCTGTTGAACAAAGGGGGGCTTTGTGTGAAGAATCTGCTCCATAAAAGCCATAACCAGTTCATGAGTGATTAGATTAGCAGTCATGGGCTGTGTCTGTGTGCTGACTCATACTGAAGTGAACTCTTTACTCGTGTTTATATTGTCCCAGTGATGTTGTATTTTCCGTGTTTTTTCTGTCGAAAAAGGATGTTGTATATCAGTCTCTGCAGAGTGTTGTGGACTGGTTCAGGGAGGCTGTGGGGATTCCTTTGGAAAAGAAATACAACAGTGTTCTGTTTGGAGGTATCTCCGATTGATTTCACATCCAATATGAAATATTTGGAGCTCTGCTTTTCTTTTTATTAACATTTTAGAGAATTGTGATAATGCAAAGAAACAGATTCATCTGAGTGCTCTTCAATTTTGCCTTTCAGGTCTGATCGGGTCGCTGTTTTCTCTGCTGCAGTTCCTGTCGTCGCCTGTAACCGGGCTCTGTCAGACCGGCATGGCAGACGACCTTTGCTCATTCTCACCACAGTGAGTTAAAATGCCACATTACTCCACTTTTTTCATTATGTTACAATATAAGTTTCTGTGTTCTTTAATATTAGCTCAACAGTGTAATAATATAATTATTGCTTGTTAAACATGGAGTCATTCACTTGGCACAGTTCGTACTCCACTTGTGGAAGAAACCGTGCCGCCTTGCCATCAATGCACATTCATTCGGATCTAATTGGTGCCTTATTCTCCAGTTAGGGCTGATGTCCTCCTATGCGGTCTGGGCCATTTCCCGGAGCTTCAGCATGTTTCTTTTGTTTCGAGTAATTGGGGGCATTTGTAAGGGCAATGTGAGCCTCTGCACTGCCATCGTGGCCGACCTGCCTTGCCCGAAAGCACGGAACAGAGGAATGGTAGGCCAAGACTTCTCTGGCTATAGAATAACACATGATGTGATGAATGCATGCACCATCAACAACAGTTCAACAGTTTTCTGTCCCTTTTCTTCAGATATTACTCTAAAGTCAGAGTGATATTCATTAGAATTGTTTGTCTCTGACCCTCACTTCATTGTTGTACATAATGCTGCTTATTAGCCAGTTTGCTAAGTCACATTGATAAGACCTTCAAAAAATAACTTTAATTTTATCATCACCAGGCCATGATCGGCATCGCCTTCTCCCTGGGCTTCACAGTGGGACCTCTGATGGGTGCGTACTATGCCGTCAGCTCCAGAGAAACAGGAAATGTCTTTTATCAGACTCCAGCTCTGCTTGCTTTGGCCTTCAGTGTCGCCGATCTGCTCTTCATTTGGCTCATGCTGCCAGAGACGCTCACAAAGGATGTCAAGGTTGGCGATGGAAACATACATACTGTCAAAGGACAAACTGAATCATATACAGTTTTACTCCATGAGTTATCTTTTTTTGTTCACTCTGACTAGATTAGACCTCTTGTCGGGCTGAAATTAGATGGAGCTCTGCTGGGAATATCACTAAATTCTGTGAGATAATAAATACATACACATTTACACTAATAGACCCCTTTTCAGCAGCTATATTGACATGAAATAGTAGGGTAAAGACAGGGATTACTAGTGATACTAATTAAGGTCCTGTTCTATTTAATGTAGAGGAGCCTTTTAGAGTGAGCCAACATGCACAATAGCAGCACTAGTTGACCTGAATAGCAGGGAACCTTAATTAATATTGTTGTAACTCTTGTGTTTACCCTGCTAAAAAGGTCTATTTGATTTTAAAATGCTCTGGAAAAATTAAACTATTACCACTGTAAGTTCATCTAGTTTGTAACGGGTCTGTCTCTTTGTGAGTTTTTTTTTTTTTTTTACATGACAGCAGGAATACACCTTTTTCACATAAGCCATTTTGACATGAAATAATAGGATAAACACAGGAATCAGTATCATTGGTAACACCTGTGTTTATACTATTATTTAATATTAATATGGCTGTAGAGGAAATATCAGAGACAATATGAACATGATAATATTGTGAATTTGATACAGGTCATGTATACGGCATACTGTTTGGATGTTCCAATTTAGGCCTTATTCCAAACATAGCATTTTCCAATGATTGGGATCAGTGGGATATGCCAATATTATTTGTTTTTTTGGAGCATTCTTTGTATATGTATACCACATTTGGAATATGTGAAAAAAAGGTATATTGTCCTGCCCTAACAAGTACTACAAAGCTAAGAGAAGAGCAAAGGAGCTGTCAACCAAGTACAGTCTGTGCACGCCCACAGACAAGAGGTTATATCAGGCAACAGGAGTTAAAACCCTAGTGCAGGTGGATGTGTGGATGTGTAGAGGCTTTAAAATATGTAATATAAATATGTAAAATATATGCTAAAATCTGAAAGTCTTATCTTCTAATTTGTCTTGTTTCATCTTAGGCCTCTTCTTCAGGGTTCGGGGACTCCAGAGACCTTTTGAACCCATTATCTTTGTTCCATTTTTCAGCTGTTACCAGGACAAACGATCCACCTTCAAAAGAGAGTGAGTACTGCACACGCTGGATCCCTCCGTGAGGCAGAAGCTTACACCTATTTGACCCATTTGTAAAGTGATAATTGAACTTTAGCACACTGATAGAAGGTGGAAATTATTTACAGGAATGCAAAAGCTTCAAGTGTTGGGCCTGGTTTATTTCTGCTACCTCTTCCTGTTCTCTGGTCTGGAGTTCACGCTGAGTTTTCTGACTCACCAGCGCTTCAACTTTACAAGGTATGAGCTCAGAGATAAAGGTGTGTACTCTGTCAGTTATTTTAAATGCACCTGAACAGCAACTTAATGATTTTTACAAGCATTTTTTCTCTCATTAGTATGCAGCAGGGAAAGATGTTCTTCTTCATTGGTGTCATCATGGCTTTGATCCAGGGGGGTTATGCTCGCAGAATTAAACCTGGGCACCATATCAAGGCTGTTCGTGTGGTAGGAGCACTTTCTGTTTACACATGACAAAGATGTCATGAATGAATGATTTAGTCTTTATGCTGCTGAAAGCCCACAATGTTCCAGTGCACACTTTTTTTCTTTAATTAACCATGTTTCTTGTTTTTAGGCAATCATGACACTAATCCCAGCGTTTATTCTCATCGGGCTCTCATGGACCGTAACCATGCTTTATGTCGGCTTGGCATTATACTCATTTGGTGAGCTCATTTTACACTGTGTGTCAATTTAAGATGGGGGGGGGGGGGGGGGGGGGGGGGGGGGTCTATTGGCAGAAATGAAATATAATATTCATAAGTATGTTTTCATTAGTGTGTAATCATCTGAAAGTAGAGGTTTGTATCTACAGAGGGAGGGGAGTCCTCTTCAACAAAGGCTGCCGTGTTGCACTGCCATGTTTTTTCAGTAGATCAGAACAGACAAACCAAACACTGGCTCTCCAGAGAGCCTTTCATGTTTTTGGTACTCCCACACACTTAGAAGGGGAGGGTGAAGCAAACGTTTGTTATCAACAACCTCACTGCTAGATTCCACTAAATATGACACATATGACACTCCTTTCAGAACCAAAGGGATGAATACCATCCAGTATGTGTCAGAGTCCCATAGAGTAAAACAAAACAACAAATGGCAACCACATAGTGCTTGTTCTGCAAATGGTACTTTGGCAATCTGATTTACAAGTGTTCTTTTTTTTTAAATATGAAATACATATTCATACATTTTATGACTTTATAAAATAAATAAATAAAAATAATGAGCCCTGCATAAGTGATTTTGGTAAAATAATAAACTTTGCAGAGAAAAATTAGTGACTGGTGCAGAAAATCGTGAAAAAAGAAAAAGAACCATTACATCATTACAGAATAAATTTAAACAAGATGAAAACAGCACATAAAGGAGAGATCGCAAGCTCTCTCCTCTGTGCCTCTCAGGCCATATGTTACTATGCTATAGGCCAAGTCAGGTCAATTTTATTTAGATATCTCAATATCACAAATAACAGGTTTGCCTCAAGGGGCTTTACAAAATGTACAGGACACAATCCTCACCATTCTTAGAAAACCTTGATAGGGGAAAAATGGAAAACTTCAGAAGATACAAAGGCAGATATATTGTATAGACCACCAATCACAAGTGTGAATTACAGTTTATGTGCAGCAGGAATATATCCACAGACAATGCATGGTATGAAATGTACCTAAAAGCTGAAATTTATTTATATATGTATTTATTTTAAATGCAATGTATTCTGTTTACACTTTATGTCATTCCTTTTGTTACAGCGGCTGCAGTAGTAGTTCCATGCCTGTCAACACTTGTTTCTGACCATGGTGAATCTCTTATTCATTCTCATTTATGGAAACTCACAAACTATTTAAATTTTGCACAACAATGTGCACACTGTTGCTGAATATCTACTGTGAATATTCCTCCAGGCTCAGCCAGTCAGAAGGGTACAGTGATGGGGATTCTGCGTAGTTTGGGTGCTCTGGCCAGAGCACTGGGACCAGTGGTGTCATCCTCTGGTAAGAGAGACAGGTGGCAGTAATGGCACCAAATGCTGCTAAAATCTGAAATTTATTCTGCGTCCATGGATTATTAGCCATTTTTGAGTTTTGTTAACATTTTTGAGAGAATAGTATTTCCATGCCTCATTTGTAATGTCTTATACAGATGATAAAATAGCATGGAAACTGGGCATTGTGACAAATTTTACAGACTGATGCATTGTACATGAATAATTTTGTTTGGTAAAAATTGCTCCTTGCACAGCGCTCTTTTTACCCGTTGTGTTTTCTTCACAGTTTACTGGATCGCTGGAGCTGAGACCTGTTTTCTCCTCACATCAGCCTCTTTCATTATCCCTCTGGTCCTCCTGAGAACAGCTGGGAGGCTAAAGGAGGAGTGAGAGACACGAAGACTTAAAAGAGATTTTTTTTTTTTTATACAGTCACAATGAATGTTGTAATGTTTACATCTGCTGGGAAAACAAGCACTGACATATTACTTTGATACAAACAAAAATAATAAGGGGATTTATACTTTCTGCACTGTTTGCCAATGATCATCACATGAAACAAAAAAGAAATTAATAGCAATAGAAGATGATGCACATGCCAAAACAGTTGGACGTTATTGTACAAATGAGGAGTGAGCGGACATGATGCCCTTTAATGAGGACATGTAGATCTGTGTGAAATGCATGTGTGAGGGTGGGTTACAAATAACATTTATGCTTGTAGAACATATATCATTTTATAATGCAGTATTTTATAACTCAGATTTTATATTTTTGAGAGTGTCATTGTATTTTAGTTCACTTTAGAAATGTGGATATTCTATTTTCTTGCAATTAAAGAAAAATTCATGCGAAAGTCAAGATGTGTCTATGGAAATTAATTACTGTTTTACTTAAAGAATGTACAATTCAATTCTAACTTTTCAAACTCACAACAGGGTCCATCGTACAAAAAGATTTTCAATGAACTTTGTTTTAGTGGTGGAACGTGACCAAGTAAATTTACTATGTCCTCAAGTACAACTTTGAAGTACTTTACATTATGTACTACTACTAATACTACTCCTACTACATACATTTTACTCCACAATATGTATATGACAGCTGAGGTTTTTTGCAGATTAAGATGTCAGACAAAAACATGTGAACCAACTATAAAATAAGTTGCATGTTTATAGATTAATCAACCCAGAATCATAGAAATGGATAAAAATTAGATACAACTTAACAAGTTATGACGTTAAACTAATAATCGCATGTTAATGCATGAATAATGATAATAATAATAATAAGAAGAAGAATTAATAATGGGAATGGTATTTTAAATGCATGCATGGATTAATTTAGAAATATTCACAGAGAATGCACAAAATAAATTAAAGTACAGGACTAAATGTGTTATAATCAGGGGTGCCCCTATAGCTCAGTTGGTAGAGTGTGCACCCCATATACTGAGGTAGTTAGTCCTCTGCAGTGACCGCTGGTTTGACTCTTGCCTGTAGCCCATTTGCTGCGTGTCATCCCCTCTCTCTCATCCCTCTTTCCTGTCACATCTTTGGCTGTCCCTATCAAAATAAAGGTAAAAAGCCCCAAAAAATACACTTAAAAAAAAGAAGTGTTATAATCACTCTTGAAGACAGGGTCACCACATTAAGTAATCATGCAAGTAACAATGCCTAGTTGATATTTTACTTTGCTGGTGCAAATTTACAATTAATCTTGTCAATCTTGTTACAAACATTCAAGTGAAAGCCATGAACCTGGGGTTTTTGCTGGGCGTTTGACTTGGTTTTAAGAGTTTTCTCTTTTAAGTTGGCATAGTTAGATGGCGACATGTTGAGGAGGATATTTTTAGTCATAATTAAAAAATTAAAAACCAAAATAGAAAATTAAAAAAGATGAAAATTAATAAAATACTACACTACTGGAATAATCTGGTTATAATTAAACTTAAAAAAAAAAGAAAAAAATAATTGAAAAAGCAAATTAAATAATAAATAAAATGTAAACTGATAATTTGAAGTGACAGTGGAAAAAACACTGTTATTGAAAAGTAAAAAAAAAAATCATTTACATCCTGTCATTTCTCTTTTGTAAAGTTGGTTTGTTCCGCTGTGAGCCAGAAGATGTCGCTGTAGGCTCTCCTCTCCTCACCGCACGCGCTGTAAACATCAGCTGTTTCAATCAGCTTCAACTAGCTGCTAGCTGCTATGCTATCAAACAGGTTGCCTACAGCCTGGATAGCAAACACACTGTCGCAGTTCATAAATGCACCACAGGTACAGCAGGGAGTTGGACAGCACATGGAAGAGCGAGTGAACATGCGGACATGTGACTGCAAATAGGAAAACCTGAAGATGGACAAGGTAGGAAACGGAAAAGTAACGTTATGTTATTTTTGTCGGTAGCTAGCTCAGCTAGCCAGTGACGCTAATGTGTAGCTGGACGTAAGCTAACTTTTAGCAAACTTTAGCTGCTGAAAACGTTTAGACTGTACTTGTATTAAACAGCTTGTTTTTCCACACCGATAAGAAGTGTCGTTTCAAAACGTGGATAAAGTGATCGGTGTGTTGAACTGACTGTGGCAATACGTGATCAAAGGTCGTATTTTCTGCAGACTTTTTTTTTTTATGACGGTCTGTCCTTTCCCCAGGAGAGCAGGCTGTCATCTGCTGTCCAGTCTTCTGACCACAGACAACATAGGAGACAGAGGAAGGAGCCTGCTGAGACACACACAGCCTCATCAACAACTCTCATGTTACCAAATCCTTATGTGTCTGACCAGAGTGTGAGAGGGTAGGAGGATAATCACAGATCTAGACTGATATCTTGATCAGAGTAATCAATCACTTGACCTAATGATCTGAGGCTGTTGATGCCAACAAGCCATATGTTGGCAAAGAATATGTTTTCGTGGGACCGTGTGGGACACTTTACCAATTCTGAGAGGTTGGCTGAAATTTTGATGTAGAGCTGCTACAATTAATTGATTATTAAATTAATCTCCAACTATTTTGATAAGCGATTATTCAGGTTGAGTAATCTTTTAAGAAAAAAAAACATCCACGTTCTCTGATTCCAGCTTCTTAAATGTGAATATTTTCTGGTTTCTTTACTCCTCTATGACAGTAAACTGAATATTTTTGAGTTGTGGGCAAAATAAGACATGTGAGGATGTTACCTTGGGCTTTGAGAAACACTGATTGTTTTTCACCATTTTCTGATATTTCATAGACAAACAACTGTTAATCCATAAATCAAGAAAATGGACTATTAAAATGATCATTAGTTGTAGCCCTAATTTGATGTCTGTCTAACTTTAAGAATAAACATAACTCTATTCTGCCCCTTGACTCTTAACATCTTGAAGCTCACAATTGACTATACAGGTTACCACAGTCTGCTGACCTGTTGCACATAGTGGTATTTCAGCTGCTGTTGCTTTATCTGGCAATTATCTTTGGGTTTCAGAGGGCATGCATCCATGGATCGGCACAATATTGTAGGACTGGGCTATATGGACAAAATCAAATATCAATGGAAAAAATATATAATGTGATAATTAGTATAATTTCTGAACTTTGTTAAGGAACCGGTCAGGTGTGAGCCCAAAGCAGAATCCATCAAATACAAATGGAGTGGCAGCAGGAAGAGGAGGAGATGTACCGAGGAGTCATGGCTACAGCAGCAGCCGTCGTGTTAGAGAGACCAGTGATGACTTCCTGCAGAGAGACAGGTCCGTACGGGATCCACAAGCAAAGGTTTGTTTCATTTTGAGTACCTGAAAAAATAGATAAAAACAAGCTTTTTCATGACATTAATTTCAGTGATTTTTTTTTTTTTTTCATCCGTATCGACAGACATCAAAAAGCCACAATGACACTACTGCTCCAGGCAGATTTATGGGCAAGAACTCGCTGGATACACAGAAAAAAGGTAGATATCACACAGGACATTGTTAATGTTTGCTTCAGGTGAGAGATCCTATCATTTTCCTGAACATAACTTGTAAGCTTACACCTAATTTCTCTTACTTTGAATCATCTTTAAGCAAATTTTGCTTGTAATTGGCCCACAGGTTTTAGGGGTGCCCGATCTGCCCCGAACTCTGCAGGGAATTCAAAACCAGCCCAGACAGATTTGGTCCCCTTTGAAGTAAAGATGACTGATTTCCCAGAGTTAGCTGGTGTCTCGCTGGGCAAAGCAGGCCCTCCACTTGTTCAGAGAGACTGCTGGGGTCCAACTCCTCCGTCCACGAGCCATCAAACGCAAACATCGGCATTTTCCTGGAAGGTGAGTTCACTGGAACAGCTGTGATGCTGTGCAGTCATCTGCGTCACTTGTACAGTGTTATACTCATGAACTTTGTGCTACTGTAATTTTCTGTTGAATAGTCTGGCAGGAGAGGATCCCCAACACAGCCTGGCCCCCAACAAACAGCCACTAATGCTAAATCAGTTTCCTCTGCTGCTACACCGGGTAGGTGAAAGTCCCTGTGGTCAGCCATACTATATGGCAGTGTCAATAATATGTCAGATATTGTCAATTGATTTATTATTTTATTTTATGAACAGTTCAGACTGTGGTGACCTCTTGGGCCAATGTTGCCTCTCAACCTCCAAAGAAACCTGTCCCTAAAGAGAAGACAATCAACAGCAACCATATGGAGGTGAAATGAGATGTTTGATGTACTCTCTGCATAACAGCTTGATTTTTAAAAGTCTTAAAAAGCATTAATATAAAAGCAGTTCGTTAAAAAGACCTTGCATATTAAAAAAGTCTTACATTTTATCTACAGACATTTTTAATATTCTTCTTTGCAGTAATGTTAGTTATAACTTTTTTTTGTGTGTGATTGCCAATTGTCAGGAGATGTTCTAAATAATCTTGGATTTCATCCATTAAAGGCACATTCTTTGGTAATAAAATGTAATTGTCAGGTAAACCTCGGGTTGTCCTTCGCTGCCATGTTTTTAAACATCGTTTTCTGTCTATTCATTTTGCTTCTCATCAGCCGGAGGAAACTGCTGCACAGCAGGAAGACGGAGCCCCAGGAAAGAAAAAACGAAAGAAAAAGAAGAAGGCGGCTAAAGGTGCTGGTGAAGATGCAGAAGCTGGGATAGAAGAGCCAACACATTATCAGGAGCCTCCAAAATTTGAGGTGAATAAAAATTGTTTCTTTGTTTAAGCATTTAAAACATGTTAAAATTAAGTGTATTTCTGATGGATGGAAGATTATTTTTGTTGTCTTTTTGTTTTGTCAGGATGAAGAGGAGTTTCCGGGCTTGACTCTGTCTTTCACTGGGATTGATAGATTCATAACGGGCAGCAATGCAGCAAAACTATGCAATGAGGTACATGTCATCATCTTCTCACAGATGTTTTCACGTGATAATTTCTAAAACTGTGTCCTTTAGAATTTGCTAAAATAATATATAGGTGGATTTTCAACATGTGTCAAAGAAGAGCAAACATTAACATTTGACAGTGTGCGTTTGAAAAACCTATGTTGTTTTTTCTCAGGAAAACCAAAGAGAAGGGGTTCAGCATCAGTCTGCTGAACAAATCAAGGAAAAATCACCTGCAGCAAAAACTCAGCTTACAGAGACGGCTAAAAAAGGACTGGTTTGTATTTTTGTGTCGTATTTTAAATAGATGATCTTATCCTGGAGAAAAGCTAAAGATTGAGCCTGGTTTGAACTCTTGTTCTTGGTTGCCCAATTCCTAGAAAGCCGAAAAGGTGTCTGGGAAGAAGAGCAAAGTTCCTGTTCAGCTGGACATCGGAAACATGTTGGTCGCCCTGGAAAAGAAGCAACAATCTCAAAAAGCCAAACTGGATGCCAAGCCAGTCATTCTCTCAGGTGGGTTATGGTTGGCATCATGGTCGGCATCTTGGTCTGTGCTACAGTGGGTTTCTCATTTCTCTCTCTTTCTTAAATATAGATTATTCAAAAGTATATTTTGGTTGATAACCCTTGCTTTAAAAAATCTGGTGCAGGGTATTAAAGCCTAGCCCAGAAACGTAAGTCACTTTTAAAATTACTTCTTTGTAGTTGGTGGAGGTCTACCTGTTGTCCAGAAGCAGCCATTAGGCCCGAAGAAGCCTCCCTGGCAGCAGGATAAAATTGCCCACAATCCCTTGGACTCTACCAGCCCTTTGGTGAAGAAAGGCAAGCAGAGAGAGGTGCCCAAAGCCAAGAAACCCACTCCTCTCAAGAAGGTAAATCTACTCACTTATTCTGGAACAAACACAGATGCAGCACATTTTGTAAGAATGTAATTCAGCTGAACAGCCATGTTACTTTATTTTCTATCTGATGCTCAGGTCATTTTGAAAGAAAGGGAGGAGAGGAAACAAAGACGTTTACTGGAGGAGAGAGGGCTGCTGCCCGAAAATGAGGCCCAACCTGCTAATGATGCTGCTGGAGAAGAGCAGTGTGACACAAATGCCACAGGTGAGAGCCATGCATGAGAAACAATGAAATAGAGCTGCAACAATTTAGAATTCAGGAGATTGCTGTTGTAACCATAGCTGTAAGTAGATTCATGAAATGCTTGATTATAGCTAATATTTGATGTGTATTTTGTGCTTGTGCACACTCAGATGAGTTTGTAAGTCCTACAGAGGAAACTGATGAACAGTCGGAGTTAAATGGGACAAATCAGATGTTTAAAGAGGATGATGAGGAGAACGACAAAGACAAGACAGCAGAACAACAAACCACCTCACATGTACCCTGCCCGGCCAGTCGACCCAAAATCCACAGCAGAAAATTCAGAGAGTAAGACATCATGATTCTCTGTATCACAAGTTGTAATCTTTGTTAGTTGTCTGTGATTTTAATCCATATTTTTGCTCATTTGAAATGTATATTGTTGTGCATGTCAGCTATTGCAACCAGATGCTGAGCAAAGATGTCGACGAGTGTGTGACCACTCTGCTAAAGGAGCTGGTTCGTTTCCAGGACCGCTTGTACCAAAAGGACCCCATGAAGGCCCGCATGAAGAGACGGATTGTGATGGGACTCAGAGAAGTCTTGAAGCACCTCAAACTCAGGAAGGTCAAGTGTGTTGTCATTTCACCCAACTGTGAACGCATCCAGTCCAAAGGTACGATGTCCTTGTGAGAGCTTCACTGTGTATGACTTGGAAGGTTTACAGGAACTTATTTTATGGATGCATTTTCACATTTTCTCTTCGTTTGTGCTGATCTGTACTGTACTGTAAAAAAATCTCTTATTGAAGGACCAGTGTGTACAATTTAGTGGTATCTAGTGGTGCAGATTGCAAACACTTGGCCTTACCCTCCCCTATGTAAGAATCTACAGTGGCAGCGAAACTCAGAAAAAACGAGAAAAGGCTGTATCTAGAGCCAGTGTTTGGTTTGTCCATTCTGGGCTACTGTAGAAACATGGCAGTGCCGCATGGTGGCCTCCATTGAAGACGACCTGTTTCCAGCTGTAGATATAAATGGCTTGTCTCTTAGGTAACAAAAACAGCAATTTGTGATTATACATTAATGAAAGTATATTTATGAATAATCTGTTTATTTTCTGACAGATTCTGCCAATAAATACCAGTAAATCTTACACACTGAACCTTTAACACAGTCTTATCCTTGTTTTGTGGGGCAGTGGTCAAATGTAGATGAGATAATGTAAAGTAGTTACAACTGAGTTTGATTGGGCCAAAATTTTGTTGTAGTGTTTTTACCCTCTTAAAATCAAGTGTAGGAGCTTTTTTTTTAACATAATTATTTCATGCAGATACTCCTCTTGTCATATAGAGATGAATCCATTATAGAAGAGGTAGAGACTGTACTTTCTCCATGAGAGAATAAGCAATACATAATGCATGCAAGAAGGGAAGTGTTTGCTTAATTCGATTTTCCTTTTCCTTTTTCCTGAAAAAAAAAAACAAACGCTTTTATTTTTGTTTATTTTCAACTGTATGTATGAGGACAGTTGACTTAGAGTACATTTACAATAACTCAGCAATATCTGAAAACTAGAGCTGCATTAAGGATTATTTACCTCCCATTTAACACCTCTAAAATAGTAAATGTGTGGTATTTTTGATTGAAAAATGGCAGAAACAATTGATTACGTTTCTGTCAGTCCACTAATTGACTCGGCTCCACTGAAAATGCTAGTGTGGATGCAAATGTGAAAGACATTTTCAGTTTGTTTTTTGTTCCTTAGCTACACAGAAGTGCCAAAACAATAGTTAAAATGAAATGAAGGTTAGAATCTCTGCCCTCTCCCCACCTTTTTTAGCAACGGAAAAACCTAGCACCATGTGATGATTGATCACAGCTGGGACATAGGTGGCAGAAAGTTGTATATTTTGGACAAATGGCCAAAACGTAGTTTTCAGATTTATCCAGCTTAATGTGTACATCGACTGACCATGACAGTGTTTGCAAGACCTGGTGTTATCCTGATCTACTTATTTAAACCTGAGGGGACACTTTCACATGTGGACAGGTTAAGAAAACTGGAAAAATTACATATTTTGCAGGAGGCCTTGATGAAGCCCTTTACACCATCATCGACACTTGTCGTGAACAGGGAGTGCCATTCGTGTTTGCCCTCTCCAGGAAAGCTTTGGGTCGCTGCGTCAACAAAGCAGTGCCTGTGAGCCTGGTGGGCATCTTCAACTATGATGGTGCACAGGTCAGAAACCAACCAAGACAGTTGTTCTTGAAATGAGCTTTAATGTTATTTCAATGAGCATGTAAATAAATGTTAATAAGCAGTTCTTACAAGCTGAAAATGTTGTCTTTCTTACCCACAGGACGTCTATCATAAGATGATCGAGTTGTCGTCTGAGGCCAGGAGAGCGTATGAGGTGATGGTGTCGAGCCTGGAACAGACAGGACAGGGCGAGGCGGAGCAGGCAGCGAATACCGAGGCAGAGCTGCAGATCAGCAGCCTGGCAAAGGAGGTTGAGTCCAGTCCTGATACCTGCCAAGAGGAACCAGAATACAGTAAGTTCACTGCCCTGACCCAATATTCATGATGTCTGCTCTTTAAAAACAAGTGAGCTGTGATTTCATGACTTGACCAATTAAATCCACTCCAGGGAAGATGCAGGGCCAGAAGATGCAATTTTGCCATCAAAAGTCAAATAAAAGTCAAATAATCATTTTTTTGTGTTTCCTCTTCCAGTCAAAATTTGGAAGAAAATGTTGGAGAAGGATTGCAACCACAAATTTCTGAACTTTGAGGAGCAGATGAGCTCCATGCACTTGGAAAGTGAATGTACTGAAAACACTGATGAAGATGAGAGGAGTTGACAGTGGCAAAGCCTTCCGTGCCTAAAAAAAAATTAACCCACTTGTGCTGATCACCAGCTTCGAAGAAACTAGGATGGACGTAATCCCACATGCAGAAAAAGAGCAATCCAAGGTGCTCTGCTGCGTTGGTTTTCAACCTGGGGATTTTTTTTTTAAATCAGGAAATTAATCATGTTGCAGTGTATTTGCAATGAATTCCTTTCTCTTCTTTTTGAAGTCATATTTTTGTGTTTGAGATGACTGGGCAAAGATGTGTATTTTAAGAATGTGTTTGTGGATTATTAACTTACTAGGTCCAAACCAGTCACTTGAAGAGATCCCACAATATGAATTTGCCGCCATGTTGTCTGTGAACATGCCTCGAGGAAGTGCAGGGGTTTATGTACTGAATGTGTGTCAAATATCAACCAGTTTTACAGCACTAAGAAAGTATCACTGACGTTCTGACTTGGAACCATTGTGGTGTATTTAGTTTTTCTTTTATCAGTCAGGTTTGAATCATATTTCTGGCTCTTTTTTTGCCTTTATTTGACGGGGACAATAGAGAAATGATAGGAATGAACAGAGAGAGGATGGATGAACATGCAACAAAGATCCTCAGCCGAAATCAGACCCTGGCATTGCAATTACATGGTCAGTGTCGTTTATGGGCTCGAAAAAGGGCCAGTAAGGTTTTAAGCTTGTGAGATAGTAGCTGTGTATCACTGTTGGGGGAAAAACTACATGAAAAATCAAGTTTGTGGACGTAGATTTTAAAAACTCCCGCTCACAGTTCCCATAGTGCATGACACTGATGGTTCCACACGCTCACAAATTTGTATTTGTAGTGTAATTTCAGTGTTACAAAACTGAGGGAACTTTGAGCTCTGAGTTCCACACACAGTTTTTTGTTTTGAGTTTGTACTCTTGATCCAATTTGTGCACACATTTATATACACATCCTCAAAAGCTTGTCTAAAAATGACAAAGCCTGGCTACACATTCAGACTGTTTTTCACAGGTTTACAAAGGGTGATACAGACTTTTCCGAACATAATTTCACAAGCTCAAATCTCATTGACCCTTATTTGAGCCCCCAGTCTTAAACCCTTAGGCCGCTGTGACACACTAAGTTCAGTTTTTAATTGAACCATTTTTATTTACCAAAGTACTACATATTGCATGTAGTATTACCTGTTATGTTTCACTAGCTATTAGGTGTAAATGGTACCATTTAAATTTTCTTTTGACATGAGAACCAGCAGAATAATGTTAAGAAACATTATCTACTGTTAACCTTACTTGGTTTAGGTTGTTTAGTGAGTTTTCTATTGACCTATATAGTGAGGTGAAAAAACCTTAAAAATATGAAAAAAACTGAACAAATTACAATAATCTAAAGTGCTAGGGGACAGTCACATGTTAAAAGAACCAAGAAATGAGAAAATTTGAAATAAGCAAAAATTAACTGTCAGATTTTGGAGAACTGAGATGAATATTGTAGACATGATTATGAATCAGAAATACTTTTTACTTTTTTTGACAAATGTCTCGTAATCATTTCAGTTGTGAAAGGTGGTGTAATGTCAGACGCTGTAAAACAAATGTTCCAAGTCTTAGGTTAAATGTAGAAAAAGGGTTCTTAGTGAATTTTTGTTATTGGAAGCTGGTGTTGGATTGGTTTCATATAAGGTGGGCCTGACAGCATGCAGAAGTCTTGGTGAATAATGTTTTATTACAGTTCTGTAAGGAGGAGAGATGTTTACAAGGGGATAATAAGCAGTTTCATGGGAGACATTTTGACATTTTACAACAGGAAAAGCACAGATGTAAAAACATGAGTTATTGCTGCTTTCCATTTACTAATGTCATTTGTGGGGCCTGGATATAATATAAGTGTTGTTATAAACACTTGTGCTTTTCTTGCTATGACAAGTCAAAATGTCTGCTGTGGAAAAAAGTTTGTACACAGTCTTAAGCTTCATATGAATCTTACAGAAGAAATTCAACATTTTGAGAAATATGCTCATTTGCTTTCTGGTGGTTGGTAAGATGAGAAAAAGACACCACTCTCATATCTGTACATTACATATAAAGCTCCAGCCAACAGCTGGTTAGCCTAACATAACATAAAGACTGGAAATTGAAGGAAACAACCAGACAAAATCTATCAGCACCTCTACAGCTCACTGACAAAAACATCTTTCTTTTCTCTAATTCGTGCAAAAACAGGGGCCTAAATTTGCTTCTCTGTGTTTCATAGGGTGTTATGTGCCAGACTATTTCTCGGCTCTGGGCAGCCCCCAGTAAATAGCCCAGCACATTACTGCCCGTAAAATGACGAACTGAAATTTTTACTCTTTGGTTCTGGTATGTTTTAAACAAATTAAATATAAATAGTGGAGCGTAAATAGTGATCTTCAGGTGAATTTTGTTTCCTTCACAAAAGGTCAGCTGTTTTCTCCCTGTTTCTGATCTTTGTGCTAAGTTAACCAGCTACTGGCTGTAACCTCACCTTTTAAAGAAATGTCATAGGTATCAATTTTCTCACCTGATTCTCCACCAGAAAGCAAATAAACGAATACTCAAAACATCACACTTATCCCTTTTATGCTCTTCTAAAAAGTGGGTCAATAAATTCTGTGGTACTGAGAGACCAAACTGTGAAACAATATTAATTTAGAATTGCACAATGAAAGACCTAATGTTGTTGTAAAGATATATTTTTTTGATTCATCTTTTATAAATCATGGAATATAAGCTCTGTATGTAAGATGGAGTATAGACAAATTTCCTAGGGGAATGGAGATACAATACATTGTTTTTTTTTTTATAATAGGTGTTTCTGGTGTTGCATGTTAAATAGGAAATTAAAATCAGAGGAGAGTTTGCAGTCTTCAAGCAAAGTATCAGTGTAAAGTGTCATTTGCAGAAAGAGAACAAATGCATTGTTTACTTTGAGTGAGTGTGGGTCATGAATCTAAAAAAAGGAAAAGTGGGGAAGCAAACACGCTTCCCTGAGGCATCCCAAAATCACAGATGGTGTAGAGTCTGGAAACAACAGATCTAAAATCTAACCACCTAGGATCTGTTTAGATAAATGTAAATAAAAACAGAAAATTTAACAAGAATTGTATATTTTTGTAATTTTAAATGATAAACATATCTCAATATATATTACAGTAAATAAGTGAATTTTAATCTGAATAAAGAATCTTTGAAAATATTTTATTGATAACTGAAGCATTGAATTTACTTAAACATTTAGTTTATTTGGGTTAAAGAAAAGAAAAAACATCTTTCATGAGAACATTTTCAAAACCATATTTCACAAATAAACCAACCGAAAACAAAATGCATGTTTACTCTTCAAGCTTCTGTCCTTAATTAGTTTAAACTGCACTATGCGATTTCCATTCAAGACCAGACAGGGTCCTTAAAATGTGCTACAAACAAACATTTTAAAATGCTCTGTCTATCTTTGTTTATATGAAACAAAAACACAAAATCGTTAGATCACATCTGCATTATCTTACCCTCCTTGAATGGGGAAAAAAAGATTTCTTTTAAAATCCCTTGTGAAAGTCACTGCAGACTGTAGACTCTAAATGTAAAATGTCTCATTCAAAAGTGCTGTCCTGTCCCTTATTAAAACTGGAATATAATTTATTAGAAATTTAAATCAACATCATTTGTGATTATAAATAAAATTAAGAAAATGAAGAACAAGTAAAAAGTAAGATTATGGAATTAAATTGTTGGAAAATAAATAGGAAGCATCACCCAGGAACCATGAATGTCTGTCCAAAATGTAGTGCTAATTCCTCAAATAGATATCTAGTAATTTCACTGAGTAAGTAGAAACTTTTACCCACTGATAGTGCTAGAGAGAAAGTAAAAGGATCATCACTGTCTGATTGAGTATAAACCTGCTAATGGCTGCCTATTTCAAGCAGCATTATCGCCACCTTCTGCGATCTGTGCGTTGTGATTTTCAAAATCTTGGTCACTGTGTGAAACATCAGTAACACCGAACCCTAGCAATCTATTTACTGTAAATGGCTAGTTCCCCTAACCTGGTTATTAATAGTCCAAACATAAAAAAAACAGCAGGTATCACCTTTTATTTTATGGGGATTTAGCCATTTTAATGCCAGGTCTCATGTCCCTGCGTGCACCAAAACAAGTTCCTCCTGACACTATTTTGCAGGGGCACTGTCACTGCATCCTGGGCTTTATGCTGCCCAAGACGACTGTGATCGTTTTAAAGAAATACAAACAAGCCTGAGTGTTTGTTTTTTTTTTACCCAATAGTGTGTGCAGCCAGACCTCTGACTATAAAAAACTATGTACTTGAACATCTGTAGCAGCAATCCATTTCAATAATCAAAAAGGTCAAGCTCATGATGATGCTCAAGGGATCATCACAGTCAGTAGGATTCATCCTGTGGTGACCACAAAACCACATTTCATGGATGTCAATCAGATAACAGTGACCAAAATATAAAATATCTCCAGCATTTTTTCTTTAACTTTCAAAAGTTAATCACTGGGGTATCTGTCTTATACATGTGGCTGCACTGCAATCAACAAACATCACATTGAAGATGTTCCAGGAATAGTTTCTACATATCCGCTGTTGATGGGTTCTACGCATGTTCCCTCTTTGCTGGGGACAGTCACTTGAGGATTTCTCGGCTCCTGAAGGGCACACTCTATGTAGTGGTTTCCCTTCTTTATACATGAAGTGTCAACTGACACATTTTGTGTCTGCAGGAGGATCATATCGTCCACCTCTTTCACCCTGCTGTAGTCCTCTGGTATGTTCTCCTCTTGTCTCTGAACATCCACGTAGTCACAGCTGTTAGGTGGGAGATTTTTACTCTCAAGGATAAGAATATCGTCACCGCTCACCTCTTTTACTGCGCTGTAGTCCACCTGCGTCACATCCAACTCCTGTATATTTTCCACATGTCTCCGAATATCTACATAACCGCCGTTTGTGAAGAGTTTCATGGCATTTTCATGGGTTGACAGACTCTGGTCTGTTGCTTCTGTGTTTATACTTAAACACTGCTGATTCTCCTGGAATGGCTCCATGGTAGATAAACTCTCCCCTGAGAGAGACTTATTGATCTTCACAAAATTATCAGTTTCATTCTTTGTTTCCCCAGCCTTCGCCCAGCCATTTTGGATGATGGTTGACTCCTTATGTTGGATTTCCGAGTCAAAGCAGATGCCAGCAGTAGGAATAATCAAGTTTTTCTTCCTTTTTTGAGAAGTGGAGTGATCTGGCAGAAGCCCACTATCATTCTCAGTCACAATTAGGTAGTCCTCCATCTGTTCCTTCCAGGCCCCCACAAGAGGAAAGTTCTGGTTGATGATCAGGGCATTGATGATGTCTTCAGATTGCCCACTCTGAAAGGGTTAGTTGCGGTTAATTCAGTACATAATGACCTCACCATTGTTCTTTATGGAAGCCCATTACTGCCAGTGTCATAAAAGTCATTATAATGAGAAACTTAATAATAACTTAGTACCCCAAAATAATGAGCTGGTATCTCCAAATAATGAGTTAATATCTCAAAATAATAAGAAATGTTCTCAAGGAGGGAACTACATCGAATGATAATTCAATGCCTTGTATCCTTGCAAAATATAATTACTTAAATACCGTCATTTTCTTGAGATACTAGGTCATTATTTAGAAAAAGTTTCTCATAATGACTTAGGATCTCTTTCTTTCATCACAATAGCAGAAATCAGCTTCCATAGTTTTCAAATACAATGTAAGTTTTTGGACATCTTGGAAATACGATGCAGATGCAGATGCAGATGCAGATGCAATATTACCTTGAGAAGTTGAAAATCAACTCCTCTTATCTTTGGACCAGGAACAGGAGGAAGAACATACTGCTTCACACTGGATAACAAAAGAAAGTGAGCCATGAGTCAAATTACCTTTAGTATCCTGTCTTTACATAAAAAGTCAGATATTTTTTATTGCATGCAATACATACTATTTCCTCTTTATGACCAAGAGGCCAATTGCTGCTATGAATGGAACTGCAGAGAGGGTGGAAACCTTGAACCAAAACAGCCTCTCACTCTGAAGATCTAAATAAAAAATGAAGAAGCGTTTTTCAATTATTATAAGTACTTGCACCAGTTTCAACCTCACAATAAAGACAACGATGGAGCGAAGAGCTTGTGAGACTTACATTTAGGAATCGTCATGTAGGTAGTGTTAGTCCACTCACTCCAGCGGCTATGATCAAGACTACAGCGCACCTGAATCATGTACATCGCCCCGGGAGTGACACTGTACAGACTGAAATGGGTTTGTGTACCTGACATGTACTCCTACAGAGGCAAAAAAAAAAAACAAAATAAACATTCACCTCATACCCAGGTCTTCAAAAACTGATCTGAAACACTAGTTGCAAATATATTTGTTTTACTTGAATTGGTGTATTATGTGTCTGATTAAATGACACCACACTGATTTACTGATTTATTGTATAGCAAATATAAAACAGTATACTAAGAAAATGTTTATATAGCACATACTATATGGTGTTAGTGTGTATTATGGAATTGGGTCAAGGCAGTTGACACTACAGGATCCCCGTTATTGCCCTCTACTGGCTGGCTACATAACAACTTGAATGTTTACCTTCAAGAGAAAATAAAGGTAGTTTAGTTCCTTCCTGTTTGGACGGCTGCTGTTCATACCACAGCAAGATTTATCTTGCAGCTGCAGCTGCTCTAAAACGCAGCCATGAGGCATGTAAAACAGGATGCATCACCCCTTATCTTAGCCTCCAATCACTTGACACCAGGTAGATTTTGTAATCTATTTTAAAATCTTTTACCTTGACAGCAAAATTAGGTCTGGCAATATTGTACTTAATTATATTTATAACCTCCAGTTTGTTACCAGCCAGTCCCTTGTTTTAATTTTATGTGTGTTGTGTTTTTCTCAAGGAAAATAAAGTTAAACATTAAGTTAAACACACCACTTTTCAAGCTTTATGATGTGTTTTTATCAGTGATTTTCAACACAAAGATACAGTATGTATATGTGTGTTTTGAGCGTGTATGGGAGTATGTGTTTTCAAAATAACATACACTCGTGCTTAAAACGAGCAAGTCTGGTATTTTGTGTAGGCGCGACTTGTTTCACCCTTCACTTGATAACTGTGGCTGGCATGAAGTCAGACGGAGAGTTGAGTCATGTCAGTTTATGGGCTTTATCAGCAGACTATAGCTGCGTAGGCCTATGTTACTAATGTTTATACATAACTGATGTAAACAAACTAGGGCTTATTTATTATTACTGCTAATTATTTTTGTTTTGATCAATCTTACAGTTTGTTTTTTTTTCAGACTAATCCCTTGTTCCAGAAAATGGAATCATCACAACTTCCCAAAGACTGAAGTGTTGTTTTGTCAGAACAACAAGAAAAACGGCAAATATTTACATTTTACATGTGCATCATGCACTGAGAAACTTTGTGTTGGAGACTGAAAAAGGTAAGAACATCACTGTAATACTTGCTGACCCCACTACAGAAGATACTGTTTTTGTACAAATGATTTCAGTGTTTTTAGGAATTCAGTTTGTAACATGTGAAACTCACCTTCCACTTGTTGTTTTCTTGTTTGACTCTTAGTTGATATTTAATGGTGACCCAGCCGGACTTGGTGTCCGTGTTATGGGGAGGCTCCCATTTGACGTGGAGAAATGGACAGTCATCTCGCTCCTCCAGCAGCAGCGTTACATTTTCAGGAGGGTTGGGCTTCACTGTCGAGCACAGACAGAACAAAACTCAGAGGCTACAGTCACACTATGAGGCTGTGCTTTGCACTCATCTCACCCCTGTTTAGCAGGTATGTCCACCATGTTCAGCCCCTTTGTTTAGGGTATTAGCCAGGTGTGTCACAATTTCAACGCTGAATTGAAAATCAACTGAAATGACCTTGAAATTTCAATATCGAGACTGAATCAAAATCAAAGGCAGGATCGGCGACTCTCCCTGTATTTTTTTGCATGTTGACCCGGTGACAGGCATTAAGATTATATAGAAATAGTCAGTCTTCTCACTGATGGTCTCTTTTGCTTGTGTAGGTCATATACAGGCATCAGTATTAAACTGAGACTGTTTCATTTCATCATTTCATCTCACTTCCAACCCATCTAATATTTGTTGACATATTTCATTGGAAAAGCTAAAAATGACCTGTGGTGTGTACTTGGTGCTCACCAGTGTCTGTACAAAATCCCTTGTCAATCCATTCAATAGTTGTTGAGATATTTCAGTCTGGACCAAAGTGGTGAAGGGATGGTAATGTTGGGTCAGTCGAACCGACTGACCCAACATTACCATCCCTAGAGCCGTGCTGCTAGCTTGGAAAAAAACCTGATCTGACTTGCAGTAGGCAAAGGCATGTGCAGGAACCAGTATCTGTGATAAAACTCACATATGGGGGCTCATGAAGTTGGAGATCAGTGTCTTCAGAGGGTTATAAGAATCCACAAAAAACACAACACAATATTTAAATTCACTGATATGTTTGAAATATTTCATCTAATGTCAGTCTAGATCCTTTTGCAGTGGAGTTATTATTTTCTTACATGCGACAGGGTGTTGTTACGTGCAGTGCATACAGATCACGTACTGCCTGCATAACCAAACAAAAGATGTGAAATTTGATCTGAGGCTGTACACAAGTTTTACACCGGGCACAAACCAGTTCCACCTCATTCTGTTCAGGTTTTCATTTGCGCCTTGTGACTACCACTCTGTACTTTTCCATTTCTTGCTAAGCCTTAGAGCGCTGCACAGCAAAATAAAACTTTGCCAATCATTAGCCAAATCAATACAGATAATTTTCTGCTGTGTTAACGTCTACTCTAATGAATACACAGATCTAGTAGTTGTCAACAGTTCAAAGTGTATTGCTCCTAGTCTGCCACAAAGTCACTTTTGAGCCAAACAGGTAAAGCTATTGTAATTAATTTAATTATTCATAATTTATAGTTATTGGTTTCACTTTGAATTAAACTTTCTTTCTGAGTCACATTTGATCAGTGTAGAAAAATCCTCATTATATCCACTGTTGTAAAACAATAATCCATAAAGTCCAAGGGTAGGCACTATGTTTCATAGATGTTGTACACTAAGTAGTGCAGTGCAGAGCCAAACCCAAAAGAATTATATTTTACACATACCTCATAACCCAGAAAAAAAAAACCTTTAAATCAACTTGGAGGATATTTCCAAGATACAGAAATTTGCTATACTGAAATTCTCCTCTAGTTACAGTCCTTGTTATTTTGCATTTTGGCTTTATTACTTGGCTTTCTTGTCTCTATTTAAGCACAGATTGTGTTAATGTTGAAATCTTTTGCTCTTTTTACTCATTTATTTTTGAGTGCACCTATTACAAAAAGGGAGGACATCTGAGACACTGAAGGAATAAGAAGAAGATAGTCAATATCTGTCTGAAGTGTGAGTGACAACTTACCGATGTCTATCACGTCAATCTTAAAGAGGTCAGAAGTGGCATTCCCTAGGGCATTGGAGGCCACCACACTCAGGTAGTAGTTGATCCAGATGGAGGTGTGGTTCTTGTCAAAGAAACAGGAGTTCCTCCCTGCTGACTGATAGTCCGGACACTCATACACTCCCTCAAACCTGAATGTAGACAAAGCAAGACTTTCACTGACCAGGTTATGAGTGAACAATGCTTAAGGCATTATGCTTGTATATGTACACAGGACTTGACTGAAATCAGAAATAAATCTAGGGCTGGCTGAAGTAACGTCTGTGGTTAACACACAAACAGAGTTTATTCTCTTCAATAATCAAAATGCAATTAAAAAAAAAAATCCCATTGTCATTTTGTGGAAGGAACCAGAGCTATGCTAACTTCCAGACTGGCAAAAATATGTCATTCCTGCAGCATTCTACAAAATTTTATCAACATTTTGTTGAGATATTTCAGTCTGCACCAGAGTAGTTTCAAGACCAACCTACTGACGCAGCCATGCTTGAAAAGACTTAAATTATTGGGATTGGTATTTTGCCCTCAGGCAGGGGTGAGTGAGGGTCACACAGGTAAAGCAAAGTGAAGTCTGCAGGTTTCCTTCCACTGAAACAAAGATCTTAGCACAAGTGAGTGAACAAGGCACCTGGTAGTTTTCCACTCACCAGTCCACACTGACAAAGCAACAACAACAGAAGATTTACTTTCACTTGCTCTCAGTGTGACACATACAATATACTGTGATTTAAACACCTTTGTAGCTGAGTACCTTTGTAGTTATCATTCCCCTCTCTCTCTACCTCACCTACTGTGACCTGTTAAAGAAAAGGTTCTAAAAAATTAAGTTTAAAATCAGCTTAGTTACTGACTAACAGACTGACCCTTCGCTCTCATAATAGAGGCGGTTTGTGGTTGGCAGCCCTCCGTCAGAACCTGGCTCCCACCAGCAGGTAAACGTCTCCTTCTCAGGGGACCTGCAGCCAAGCAGGACTGGTTTTCCTGGTGGAGACGTGCCTGGCAACACGTGACAAACAAGTATTAGCTCCCAATGTTCAATTCAGCACTAATACTATAAAAAAAACTTTTGGCATGGTAAGACTAAGATTTATGCAACATGTTAAAGGACTGGTTCACCCAAATTTGATACCAAGGCTGCACAATTAATCAAAATTTTATCGAAATTTTGGGATGAAGTATTAATTATTGAGCATTCAGTAGGTGGATTTTTTTTATTTTTTTTTTACCTTGGAACAAAGCCAGTTTAGCTGTTTTCCTGCCTGTTTTCAGTTTTTATGCTAAACTAAGCTAACAGGCTGCTGGCTGTAACTTTATATTTACAGGACCAGTGTGTAGGATTTAATAGCATCTAGCAGTGACTTTGTAGATTGCAAAAACCTTGTTTTCCAAGTTTGAAGGAGAACCTATGATGGCCCCAAAACCTAGGAAAAATGCAAAAAGCTGTGGAAACATGGCAGCGTCCATGGAAGAGGACCCACACCCTCTGCAGATATAAATGGCTTATTTTAAGGTAACAAAATCACAATTATTTTGATTTTCAGGTGATTATACACTAATGAAAACATACTTATGAGTATTATATTTTATTTGATATATTCTGCCAATACAGATATCTGAAAGGGACAAAAATATGTATTATCTCCAAAGAAAGTAGTTCCAGTTAACACTGTCCAAAGTCAGCTCTGTGGATTATCCAGAGTAGAGAGGTTGCAGTTGAATTTTTTTAAATGCCTTTTTTCAATGCTGTGAGCACTGAAGAAAACTTAAGAGGCAGATTTCCAAACCTAGACAAATAAAAACCAAAACTATCTATATGTCTAGATCTGTATACCACCGTTGTTTTGAGCCAAAGATAACGTAATCCAAGCCTTTCAACTTACTGTTGCACTCAACAGCTGCAGACAGCAGCAAGAGCAGTGCCAACCCAAGATCTCTCCTCATCCTGACACAAAACTGTTATGCCGTGTGTCCTGAAAAACGAAATGACATCACCAGCTTGTGGTTAATGAGGTGATATAAACAAGTGGCTTGGCATACACGTCTTGTTTTTACCTAAAACAAGGAGATATGAGGGGAAAACAGTGAATCCAACCAATAATTGTTTGTACATGTTGGAACCAACACATGCAGGCCATCAACGGTCATCACATGCTGATGACAGATGATATACGACTAAAAGTATCTGAGAATTGAAATACAAGTTATGACTGGACTTATGATATAAAATAATAAAAATATAAAATCTAAAAATATGATATAATTAGATATCATCTTTGATTTTTGATATTGTGATATGACGTCTTTTCCTTGTTTTAAAGTCTGCATTTCAGTACTGTGATGTAATCAAGTTGTTCCATTATTCTGTTATTTGCCTTTACCGACTTAGTCATCATATCCACATTATTGATGATAACTTATCAAAAATCTCATTTTGTTAATATTTTCTGGAAGCACCAATAGTCATCCCTACAATACTGTCACAATATCAATACTGAGGTTGTCAAAAATATCATATTTGACTCTGCCAAGCTTAAATTTGACTGACGTGTGACTGACCCTTTCATCACCCGAAAATTATGTAAGGGTTACAAGTTTGTGGGTAAGGTATATCAAAGGTGAGGAATAGTACTGGACTTACCAGCATTAGCCAGAAAACTGTGAAAATTAACAAACTTTCAATCTCCAGTTTAAAAATACTATAGTTTTTTTTTTTTTTAACTCATCTGACTTGCAAATATTGCTCTGTGAAAAAACACAAATGGACTTTACATAATTTTTAAATTCTTCCTTATTCCCAGGAGCTCATCTTCATTTAGATCACACACACACACACACACACACGCCGTGCACAAACTTTTAAAACACTAGCATAGCCTATATGTTGATAGCTCTAAAATGCATGTCAGAGTTTCAGGCACTGCTTTTTCTGCATGTTTTTGGACTCTCGAAACTTAAAGGAGGTTGACTGACTGGCTCAGAGTCAGCTCTTCGCAGATTTATGATCTCTGGGTCAGATGCCAAAATGGCTTTTCTTTGCCACATAACAACAGTAAGAATGCTTTCTGCAGTT
The DNA here is from genome assembly GCA_034769285.1 of Lutjanus argentimaculatus. Classification (NCBI taxonomy): domain Eukaryota; kingdom Metazoa; phylum Chordata; class Actinopteri; order Lutjaniformes; family Lutjanidae; genus Lutjanus; species Lutjanus argentimaculatus. Next base: position 27,410,300 of record JAWZSL010000017.1, on the reverse strand, counting down.
AGTCACCTGAAGAAGTGTGGGAAAACTTCCTTCACTGGCTGCCAGTCTGTAATTTACTGGATGCCACGCAGGGGTTAGTCCACACCTTTACACTGAATATTTTATTGTTTTGTATGGTAACCACAGGAACAACAGGTTCAGCTGTGATGACGAATCCTAAGAGGATCACTTTGACAACATCTTACCTATTTCTCAATACTAGACCTAATTATTTATTTGCAGATTACTTTTATTATAGTAAATGCAACTTAATGAAAAAATACATATCTAAATGGCTGACGCTTAAACTTAAAATTTAATAGGAATAGGAATAAAATCATGTAGGATCTACATCAGAAACAAAGAGCAGTACTATTCATGTAAATATTGTGCCTCTATGGTGAGTAACTATAATCTCTCGAGTTAAAATTACATCATACATTGTTATGATTTGTTCCAAAACAGAAAAAAAAATATTGTACTACTATTATTAAAGGTTTATTGGCAAGATACACGCACGAAATTCTGTACACAACATACCATGGAGATTAAGAAATCATATAAATCCTTTCTGTGAACTGCCATTCTTGGTGGAAATTATTAATTTTTAACTGATTAGCAGAAAAGAACCTGATGCTTATGATAATCTCCATGAATGATTTAAGTTATTTAACAAATAAAAGGCGGACTCTTTAATGTATTCTAGAAAACATGACACTATAATCCTTTTTTTTTTTTTATCATATCGCCATACAAAATTAGGTTACAGTACTGAACAGTACCTGCTACCTAAAATGAGTAATCCCGCACAAATAAAGGTAAACGCAGCTCTGCTGTTCACTCACCTCTTCAAGTCGGACGTCTACCTTCGCCACTCAGAAAATGAACTACATTTAATTGATGTTGACACAACGACCAAGACGGAAATAACCTTCTTCAGTCATGAGCGACATTACTGCAGACGACCAACTCACACCTGGCAACCGGTGCGTCTGTCACCTCAGGTAAGGAGGAAGAGAGGCGTCCTCTGGTTCATGAAGAGGAGGGGTTTGAGCTCGTCACGATTTGCCCACAGACTGGAGAGCACATCCTAAGTGAAACGTCTCACTTTTAAAGGGATAGTTCACTCAAAAATGAAAATTCAGTCATTATCTACTCATCCTCATGCAGATTGAGGGTCGGGTTTATTTTGTTAGTCCACAAAACACTGCTGGAGTTTCACAGGGAAACAGTAGGGGGCAGAGACAAGCAGTTTATTATCAGGTAGTTTGAAAATTCAGGCAATAAACTAAAGAAAAGAAAATTACAGTAACTGTTTCATGTTTTTTTTTATTCTAGTATGTCATTACTTGAGTATTCCTGTGACACAGTAAGATAGATAGATAGATAGTGATAGATAGATAGATAGCATAGATAGATTAGTATTGAAAGTAAAAGTTACCAATAATCTTTTAACTTTGGTGATTTAAGGTCATACAGTTTTCCTGCACAGCAACAAAAATTTGTGCACAGCTGACTGAGCATACTGTAAGTGTGTGAACAAAGGAGCTAGTAATTTTCCACTCACCTGTCTATCAGGGCCAGACTTGTAGCCTGTCTGACCTGAGGTGCAGTAAAAGTATGTGGAAAAAGGCGTATTGTTGCAGTCAACATGCATGATCGTTTTATCATTCTGGTTTCAGGTGTGTGCACATTTGACTGTCTTTGTATCTTATATTTGCGCACATGGCTGCAGCCAGCAACATCCGGGCCTGCTGCCTCTGACACTGTACTAACAATGACGACAGTTTTTCCTTCACTTACTCTCAGTGTGGGTGACACAATTGAAACTCATTGGTGTATCTGGTGGCCTTGTGGTTAAGATCCATGTAATACTATATACTCTGAAATGATTGTTCAATTCCAGCTGGGGACCTGTCTTTGTTGTATGTCTATCTTTTCTGTGACCTGGTGAAACAAGGCCAAATGCTAATTCTCTCTCATAGTAGACTCATTGCATAGTCCACAGCCTGGCTCCCACCAGCAGGTAAAGATCGCCTTCTTTAGGGGTTTCCCCAGTGAAGATATGTCTGGCAAAATATGACAAACAACCATCAGCTACCAATTTCCAATTATTTAATAATACAACAAAAGAAAAATGTTGTCAAGGTAAGACTCTTGGTGTTTGTTCCTTGCATTATATGGACTACATAAGCCCTGTGAGGAAAGTGAAATCTATTTTCTAAGTCTGATCTGAATTATTTTCTCTTGTGTGTTTATGATTAAGAACAGGTGAAAAAAGGGTTTTGCCAGTATAATCTGTCTGAATTCCTTAATTTTTTTTTTTTCGTCTGTCAAAAACAGGTTGATTTGTTTGTTGGTGGACTGCTCATTGCTGCCACAAGAGGCTGAACACCCGTAACAAATGTTCTAAATAGGGCACAGGTATTCATGTCTTTATCCAGGTGAGTTTAAATTTCTCCATATACTGGCACCACAAGGTGTTATACAGTATGTTAGCAAGTTATGTGTTACTGTCATGTCTTTCTTCCTGGCACATATCTAGCCAGAAATGATCCTGACCAGAAAAAATCAGCTGCCAAAGCTTTTTTCCATCTGTTTTCCCAGATGACCTGTTTTACAGATGAAAACAAAAAGTTCTGAAGTCATGAACACAGGAGAGAAAATATTTTAGATCAGACCTAGAAAATGGATCAGCATTTTTTTTTTCTCAGTTACCTTTCCTTACATGGATCATTTTCAGAAGTTAGATTTTATTGGTAAAATGTGCCTTAAATTCTCAAGATGGAGTCTTTTAGGTTTTATTGGGGAACATTTTAGCAAACCTACAAATAATTGTACAGTTTTTCTTGTTATGCACTGGAGAGGATTAATGCACAGATGGCCTAGAACACCCAAGTGTGCAAGGGCCCCAGACTGGCCATACTATTTTTAATTGTTTAAACTCACTTTGTATTTTAAAAAAAAGGAAAAAAAGAAAGAAAAAAAAAGCTCATAAAAACATTTCAAAAATTAAGCAGCTGATTGGGCAAATGTAACCCACATCTACTTAGTCAGCTGGTTCTTAAGGTCAGGTCAGGTTGAGTCAGGTTTGTCGCATCCACTATGAAGGGAAAGAACGAGTAAGACCCGATGTTACGTGACTACATCCCGGTACGCAAACACACACAGGCATCGCAGCTTCAGCGGCAAACATTAGCCTTTGGTGGGAGAAAATCATGACATCATAGTTCTGGGTGTGTAGTCTTTCTATTTTTGTTCACAATCTTATACTTCAACAGTTTTACAACAAACTGCAACTGTCTTGACTTGAAAAATCATCTTTTAAATTGGTAAACACCTTGTGTGTGACTCTTGGCACAATTCAGACGGGATAAAAAAAAAACTGCCATTGACTGCAGTTCCTTTTCTTTCTTTTTTTTTCCAAAGTTAGGTCCCATGGTGGTCCCAATGCCTTTTTTTTTTGTTAAATTTGTGTTGGAGAGTGTGTATGCCATTGTGACCTGAGTCTGTGCGTGTGTTGGTGGTGTAATGTAGCGACCATTTACCATGTTCCAAATTCCCAGGCCACTTAATCAGCAGAGGATCTTAATTTCGACTCGTGGTCCATGTAATTAAAGTCATTGTGAAAACCCAACGCATCCACATTTAACAAGGCAGGCAAACTCGAACGAGGATTTATTGAACATTGATTACAGCGTCGCAGTGAGTGATTCAACCCACGTTCCAGCGCATATATCATCTTCAGATCACACAGTCCAAAAACTATAGCGATCTAAACAGTATTATCGCCTGGTCACCTACAGCAATAAACGTAATCTAACAATTTACACTAAATAATAGAAAATAATAAAGAAACATATACTTAGTGGAGTACAATAGTCAAAATATACATTACCTATTGGCTCACTTTTACGCATGGCACTAAATGACTTTTTTTTTTTTTTTTTTGATAAAGCAATGAGTAAGGGGGGCCCACACAGGGAGTAGCCCAGAGGCCCACTACCACCTTAATGCGCCACTGGTTTAAATGCGTGTATCTGCAGTTCCTCATCTTGACTCACACGCAGTCTTTGGCAAAGGCAGCCCGCAGCTGCGTGAGGGGGAAAACCAAGACAGCGCAGTAGGTGTGTCTGCATCACTTCTGCCGTTTCTTCCAGGAAGTAGAGTTTTTTTTTGTCTTGTTGTCAAGTGCATTGTCAGTGTCTTTGGTCTGAGAGAAACACGTTGATGGTAAAGTTGTTTGTCGGTGCTGCCATGTCGGATTCTTTAGATCGGTCCACGAAGATCGGCCTGTTCAAGGAGCCGGTGGTGAAGAAGCTCTGTGAGGTGTTGGACAAATCCACCAGTAAGGGATGGCGAAAACTTGGAGAGATAGTCGGCAGTGACGGACGGTTCAAAGTCAGGTAGGTTCAAACTGATTGAGACTGTAAACTTTAAGAAACCACAGGTGTGTTGTTGTTAATCCTATAGTGTGTTATTGGTATATTATAGTGCCTAAAATACTCACAGGTAGGAAACAGGATTATGAGATAACATAATAGGTGAAACATTTGATTATCAACAGGTTTAGGAAGTACACGTGTTTCTTCACTCCCAGATGATCGAGTCCCTGTCCTGACTTAAAATGAGATGTCCTACTTCCAGGATCATGTAGTTTAGGATATCAAAATACAGTATAAGACATTAAACACCCAAGCTGTCACCTTTGTACCTTCAATCATAAATGCAAAATAGATTTACTCAACAAACAAGCACTTAAAACCTAAGGCAAGAAGCCATTCACTTGCTTTATTCTAAAGATGCATAATCATCTTAAATGGGAAAACCTCATCAAATACAAAAATGACGCCCCAGTTTATAAAATGATGCTGATGGTGTAGCTCCACCTCCTCTGTCTGGTTTCTTCAACTTCAAATATACCTCAAACAGAGCCACTAGAGGTGCAGCTAAGGGGAGTCTGCACAATCCCACTGCATTTAGTCTGGCCGGGTTTTCCTTCAGAGCATCACATCAATGGGATTCACACTACAGTCAATTAGAGTCCCCATCATAGTGTTCATTTTAGTGTAATGTTAAAAAAAATGGCTTATTGAGAGCTAGCAATGTCAATACTGAGGTTATTTTTATTCACCTTTAACATGACTATACTGTATCATCTGCTGTTGGACTCATGTAGTTTAACTGTATTATGCTTTTTACTGTAATGTAGTTGTTCTTTGCACATACTTCTCTGTAAATATATTGACCATCACTGACGCCGGAGTCAAATCGTTGTATTTTTCAACATACTTTGCCAATAAAGTTGATTCTGGTTCTGATATGCGAAATATGACGTTCTGTCAATCTCCTGCATCGTTCACCAGCTCAGACGACATGGACATGTGCTCTCTGAAGGTGTTGCAGCTGGAGGGGAGCCCGAGCCGCATGCTGCTGGGGCTGATGGGAGAGCGAGGCTGCACCATGGGTCACCTGATGGACTACCTCCAAACTCTGGGTAACGCAGAGGCCGTGCAGTGCCTGAAACCATCAGGTACGTAAAAAACCTTTCAAGTGAGGTTGATCTTTGTTGTCTGTGTTGTATTTTTAGCTTAAAGGGAATTTATGACTCATCCCATGGAAAATACTTACAGTATATTGCTAGACCTGTTTGAATTCAGTGCAACAGTAGAGAAGCTTGTCATAGGAAGCAGCAGGGTGTAATGAGCTTTGGATTTTGGAAAGAGGAAACCTATGATCATGTGTTTACTCCAGACTTGTATTTTTTCTATATTATAACCCAAATACCCTTTTAACTAGGTTGATTTTGATGTGTAACATCAGATGTCAGCTTACACAGAAACTGCCTACCTTTGCTATGAGTGTATAACTTATCTGAAATCAGCAGTAAAACAAGGGGCGGACGTTTAGCTCAGTTGGTAGAGCGTCCGACCCGTGTATGGAGGCTGTTAGTCCTCTGCAGCGGCCGCTGGTTCGACTCCCGCCTCTGGCCCTTTGCTGCGTGTCATCCCCTCTCTCATCTGCCCCCTTTCCTGTCTACTCTTCAGCTGCACTATCTAATAAAGGCAAGAATGGCCAAAAAACAAATAACTTTGAAATCAGCGTAACAAGATAAGACAAAGTGTGAATTCAAAGTGAAAGTTTTGTAATTTTACAGCCCTGCAGATCCTCATTCAGCCCCAGTCTGTTGCGCTTTTATCTGGCCACAATCTGCGCCTCAGCTGCCACGCTGTGGGAAAAACTCCAGTACAGTACCAGTGGTTCAAGACCAAGGAAGAGGTGAGCTGAAACTACGCCCTGTTCACACCCACACGTAAACACACCACCCTTTTGCTAAGACTTCTTCGTCTCTGCTGTGTTTGTTTCTCTGTTGTCACTGCTGAGTTTATGTAAGATGTTTTATAAGGTAGCTGCATTGATTATTTTGCATCATCTCCTTGTCATTCTTCATACTTTTGTACTTTTGTCAAGTATCTTTTAGTTTTCACCCTGTGCATCAGTATCCTTAAAACGTTGTCACTAAAATAGGCATTTACGGGTAAAACAATGAGTCACATACTGCGGTTTAAGTGCCAGATTAACAAGTTTGGTCTTGAAATCTTCTTCATCAGCACTTCTTTATTTTCTTGACTCAGATACCCAAACCCCAACATATATCGCCTGGCGAGATGCTCCAATACCAAATCTGCATTCCTAGATTGAGAAACATGTCTATATAATTTTTTATTAGTCCATAATGTTGACATAAATACCATAGGTTTTGCATTGCATCATCTTGTGCAAACCTGAATACGAAAAGAACCTGAATACAAAAAAAATGGTCATTACTGAGTGTTTTAGCCGTCCAGGATGTTTTCCTGCCTTGAGCTGCAGTGTAATATGTTTCACAAAATGTAGATTATAATGTGATGAAACCTTTCTGACTTTCATCCATCCTCCCTCCTACAATAGAGGAGGTATCTAAACAGGCCCTTAACTTTAACAAAACTGCACATAATATTGGGTAACTGAAAGTGAACTGGATACTGTCACACTACTCCCTGTTCCCCTTTTCCACTAACATCTGAAACCAGTTTTTTTTTTTTTCAGAGCTGACCATCAAAAATTCCAAGAGTTTCAAAAGAGAGTTTGACTGCTGTGTGTTCGAAAGATACCATTTTGTTCTTCCAGCATTCTTTGTTAAATTCGATCATTTCAAAAATGAAATGTGGATTGTTTTTCCCTAAAAAAAATATCCTCCTCAAAGCCTCTGAAGCTGCACTTTGGTTAACGTGCTTCGACACTAAAATCCTGCAGTGCATCTCATGTACTCATGAGACACCCTGGGATATACATACTTCAACAAAACAACTTTTGAAGAGGGAGTAGCATTAGCAAAGGAGAGTGAACATGGGCGGGTAAAGAAATTAGATTTCAGTTTACAAATGAGGGACTGCTGTTTATCTTCTGTGTGGGAATGATGTTACACCAAGCATATATGTAAATGTGATTCACATTTTCACCACCTCAGGTGCCAAACAGCACCTCTCCGGACTTGGTGATAAGTCCAGTCCATCTGAAGGACGCTGGCTTTTACATCTGCAGGGTCAACTGTGGAGATGCTTTTGAATTCAGCCAGTGGGCTCAGGTGGACGTCCTGAATCCCACCATGTCTTATGGTAAGATGTTACAGGTTTTTTAGAGCCTGTTTACACCTGGCATTAACATATGTCTCATGTCATCCCATCACAAGTGGATAACTCTAAGTATGTCAGTTCATACCTGGCATTACAATGTGTTTCCATTTTCGTCTTGAGTTACCACATGTGATCTGATCTCACTTCCCCGCTCTATATGCAGATAAACACGTTAGCATAATTTCCATTTGCAAACTCCAAATACTTTGTTGTTTGTAACAGGTGACAAAACGGTACTAGCCAGCATGCTGGGACAAATGGACACAATGTTTTTTACACAAAGAAAGAAATAATTTAATGTATAGCATTTGCTGAATTTATAAGAAGACCCAAATAATTAGGAATTTATCATAAAGTTTGTTCTAACTCAAACAACAAAATTGGTCTTGTTACTTTATCTACAGGTGACAAAGAAGTAACCTATATTTGATATTGTTGACAGTATTTGTAAAATTTGATGTCTACCATCAATAGTGTGTTGTGTTCTTTCATACATTTAGTGTAAATGGTTGGCAGGTAGACACATGTCAGACATGGAGTAGCCGTCGGTGCAGCAATGCCGTGACGATCACAGTGGATCTCATGCATCGTTCACATGCACAGATTTGATCTTAAGTTGTGTGGGCCAGCAGTTTAAGAACTTTTGTGTCACTCATCAAGCCACTGTTTAACTGATATTCAGGCTGGATTACTCCAAATAGATGCGCACATGGACAGCTGCAGACACCGTAGATGTGCAGTGCACCCGCCAAACTTCTCTAATTATTAACACCCCAGTTCACATACCACTGCTCAGCAGACCAGATAAGTACTGTGTTTGTATGCACATCAAGGCACCATCTCCACATCCATTTTCATTCCTCAAAAAGTAAAAATCCATTAAATAAATGTCCAAATAATATGTGTTGCACAGAATCTGAACATAGTGGCCCCCTGCCATTGATACTCCAATCTGCTCCTCCATGTCTGTTAAGAAAAAGTGTTTTTTCTTTTTTTCTTTTTTTTGGTTTTTCTGTCCATTGGTGTCATTTTCGTTCCTTTCCATTTCTTTTCTTCTTTTTTCTGAGTGATACCTCACCTCTCAAATGTCAGTGGCTTGTTGGTTTGTGGTTTGCACGCGGCACTTCACTTTGCACACACATCAAATTAAAGATGAAACACGATTCATCAACACACTCAGGGGGGTAAGAACAGACTTGGCTGGCAGTGCACATTTCATGAATCCTACATAGGATTTTCGTATTTTCCTCCTACGGCTTTGTTTAAGAGCAAATATAAGAGAAAATTCATTCAAAAATTCACTCATTCATGCATGAGGCCCATTGTTTTTTTTACAAGGAAGAAACAACTTAATGTTTTGCATTTAATGCTGAATTTACAAGAAGGTACAAATGATTACAGAACTTTCCGTAACCATTTTGCCAAGTTTATTACATTTCTACTCGCTCAACATCTCTCAAAATTGTGTGATATTTAAAGGGAGTCTGGGAATACTGGTGAAGTCAGTTGGAGCAGTGTGTTCACAAACATCTGCTGTTTATCTTGGTAGGTAAGAGAGCCCAAGCACATAATTTGCATTACAGTGAACCACATGGAAATTAGACACCTCTTCCATGAAAACTTCGGAGACAGCAGTTGAAAAGGAGGTCTTTCAGTGTGGCCCAGGACACGCTGTGGACACACTGCTAAAAGAATGTGGTCACATCCAACCCAGATCAACTCTGAATGTGGTCTGAGCAATCGAATCTCGCTGCGCCTCAGGTGCATTCAGATCTGCGCTTGTCCACTTGTGATCAGATCAACCAAGATACATGTTAATGCTGTACCAGATGTAAACTGGCTTTAAAACTCACTTGTGACTGCTGTTTCCTGCTCTGTGTGTTGTGTTTATAAATGCATTGTTGTTTTTTTCCATCTTTATTTGAGCCATTTTTGTGATTTTACATGTATTTGACACATCTGCATTAGTTGCAGGACACGATATGTTTATGTCTTTAACTGGATGTAGTAGATAATATACTAACGATGTCTCCTCTTTCTGCACCAGGGCAGAGTTATCATTCTTTAGAAGGTCGGCTGAAGTTGGTGATCCAGCCTCAGTCACAGCGGCTACACGTTGGGGAAAACCTGCAGCTGGAGTGCGGAGCCGTGGGACGGCCGATCCCTCGATACCAGTGGCACAGAAATGGAATTCCAATCCCAAATGCCACAAAGAGGAAACTCGTGGTGAGGAAATTGTTGTTAGAGAGGGATTATGATGTTCCTCTTACAAAGAATCTACTTTTTGCTTCTTGTGTGGGAGCTAATTTCTCTGTCTGTGCATTTCAGATTCCTCACGCGATGCAGGATCAGCACGGCAGGTATCGCTGTGAAATCAGCAGCAGCACTGAAAGAATGTGGACCAATGAAGTTGACGTTGTGATAGGTATGTCACACTTGAGTGCATTTTTCTGATACTGCCATGACAGCCTAGTAAAACCAGCTCTCTTGTCATTACTTCTGAGTCATTATTTGCTCTGTTCTTGACTGAAAGCACCAAGGATATCTGTCCAGGTTTCAGGGGCAGTGGAGTGCTCTGAAGGTAGAGTTGAAAGAATTGGTGCATGGTGAATCTGATGGCAACAGGGTAGCAATTAGCGGGCAATTTCTGCTTGAAAATCTTAATCTTAATCTTGATCAAATATCTTAATTGTCCCTGTAACTGCATGTGGATTATGATCTGGAATATTGTCACATTAACACAAAACAGCTTGAGATTCACAGGGTTTGATCTTCAGGTTTCACATGCATGAGTTTTTTTATTTGATTAATGGCATTACTTTCAACTAATTATATGTTTAAGGTGCAACATGTAAGAATTTTGGTTTAAAACGTTCAAAAATAACTAAAATTATCATCAGAATGTGAAGAAATAACGGTTTTGACCTTATGTCAAAGATATCTACTGTATGTGTTGCAGAGATATCTGTTTAGCATGCTAACCAGCTAGCCCCGGCTCATCCTGTCTCGTTATAACCACTTTGTACCTCATGAGGTGATAGTCCAATAGTATAACACAGGCCTTCCACTGTAGTTTCAGCTGGGAGATGTTTTGCGAGCAGTGAGTTTGCTTTATCGGGGCCGTTGCCCACTCGCCTAGCTCCAGTTCTGGTGACCCTCCTGGCACTGCACCCCGTTGGGCTCCCTCCACCCCGGGCCTGAAAACCTCTTTTATCCAGCGGTCCAAAGCTCCTGTGCTAGATTTATAAACACCAACACTCCCACAGTGCTCTGATTTCCCAGTCCGGTAAGGCTCGAGTCAGCTAACAGGACCACCAGCTGCACAAGCTGTCTTTATCAGCAGGATGTTTCATAAAGTCGCCCAAAAAACACAGCTCGTGTGCTGGATTTTTGCACCCGTGATTCCGTTTTCACAGCAGCAGGAGAGCTGCATTTGGAAGAGGCTTGTTGTGATTGATGGGGTATATTCAAACGATGTGAAACCAGTGTGGTACTGAATGATATCAACACCAAACAGGTGCACTTACAAGCTTTTTTCGGCATACACATTAAACACGATACTTTACTGTGTTTTCTCTGGAGTGTGTGTAATTTTAACTTCTCACACAGCAGAGTGAACAGGTGAGGGAGGGGAAGAGCGTGGGGGTACTGTCCACTAATCAGCGGCTGCCTGTCGGTCTCTCAGATGGATAAAAAAATGAAAAGTGCCAAATGGGTCACAAAATATACTTGTGCACACGCCCAAATGAAATCAGTGTGTCTAGGAAACACTGCGAAATGTGAAACATGCTGTTCATGGACAAGTCCGTTGTCACGAGTTTGTGAGAGTGAGAGACAGAGAGAGGGGGTCCTTTTCTAGAAGGGAACCCCAGATCTGTGAAAGATTGCGAGAGTGATCGTTTTTAAAAGAAACAATGAGAGAGAGTTTTTGGAAAATCAAGGGCTCCCTTCAAGACACGACAGAGAGAGAGGTGTGCAACTCCAGAAACAGAAAACAATGCACTGCAGCTGCTTTTTTTTTTTTTTTGACAGGTGGCCAGTTCTTACTATTGCACCTTTAAACGATAGCTGTATTCTGTATGTGTCTTACTGTCAACAAATCCCATGAACAGACCAAAACCAACAATGAATTGATCCTGTCATCTGAATCCTGTCATTTTTTCTGTGTATCAAAGCCAGATGTAGCTCATTCGTCTGTGCACTATTAACAAAAAACCCCACAATATTGAGCCACGCTGTTGCACGAGTAACATGTTCTTTTGTTACAATGAACACAGCAACTGTAGTTTATTTTCAGTCAGTACCACACACTGCTATAAATACTCAAAAGAACACTAAATGTTATTAATATGCAGCTTAAAATAGTCCCCTACAAATGCACTAATTACTTGAGTTGTGTAAAGTTGAAAATAGTAGTGATCTTAAGATAGACAGGGTAGGGAGGTTGGAAAATATTGGGCAGACAGACAGACTAATGCATTGTTGTTTCTGGTGTTTCTTGTGGATCTATTGACAATAAGAACACAGAATGACACTAACCATAATCTCTAAATTTAATGACAACTAGATGATTCATTTGCATGAAAATTAGACACCTTTTAAGGCCTGTCTTCCTTTTGACTAATCATTTTTTCCTGAATCAAAAAAATATTTTTCTAACACCGATGTAAAAATGTTCAGCTTATATCTAAGTTAAGTGTTTATATTTTTGTTTCCTAGATGATGTTTACGCCATTGGAGGAGGTAAGAGCGAACATACTCATCAAGTCTTTATTCATTTAACTATTTGAACACATATTTTCCATACATGGTAACTTGTTATATAAACCTTTGTTGTGTGTTTGCTATAATTTGCAACTTTAGGTTCCAATGAATTTTTCCTAAATAGTATTCCAGATCAACTTTATGGTAAGTTTCAACACATTTCTGTTCGCTAGTGTTTGTGAATTAACAAAATATGATCATAGTGTTCTCTACTTGTGTTTCCACTTTTTCTAGTGATTAATATGACTGATGGAAATGTTTTTTTTTATGTCAGCCTTGTAACTGTTATGTCTGATACAACTATCAGTTCCCCTCTCAGCATTAACACCAAAATAAAGATGTTAAACTTGAAGCTTCCTTTAACATATTTTGTCAGTAGCCACACAGGTGGACAAAATAACACAATGAAGTCCAGCTCAACCAGATAATAATACCTCAAAAATACCGCTGTCTCTCTGACACAGTGACATCAGGAAAGGAAAATTTCAATCTTTATAGCGGTTGTTTTAGGTTGCAGGGTTAGTGTGTTAAACAGCGATAAATATAATTGTGTCTGGTATTCAGAATGATACGATCTACTTCCTTCCTGTCTGCATTTCTTTGAAATAGTAATTTTTAGCATCACTATCTCATTTACCAGTGAATCAGTGAAAAACATTGTGAATTTATGTAAAGTTCAGTTCTTTCCTTGCTGCGGCATATTTTGGGCAAAGAGATTAAAAATAAAACACAGGAATGGTCAAGTAAAAATACAAACATAAATAAATGGATGGAAGTAAGTTAATAAAAGCCTAGAATATCTTGTTAAAATCATAACACAAACAATATTGGACAAACAGCAACATACAATATAAATTTATAAAAATCCAGAGAGTGATCAGGCATGTCTTCATGACAAAAATTGAGAGGTTTAAGAAAAGAGATGGATTTTTGATGGGTTTTAAAGATATAAATGGAGGGAGAACATCTGATTGTTAGTGACAAACTATTCCACAATTTGGTTAAGTACAGCGTGTGTGTCATGAAAAAGGATGTGGAGTAAAAGCAAGACAACAAAAACAAATTAGATTGAAACCACATTTGAGCGGTGTTCTCAAGCAAATCCTTACAACCACTGACGGACTGCTTAAAAATTAGCGTGTAGTTGATTCAATCTTTCTGACAGCTGCAACAAATCAAACATCCATGAGCGGCAGCAGATGTTCTGCAGGGCGACTGTCTTGCTCTGCACAGTGATTCTGTTGATGTTAGTTTAGCACAGATATATCATGTTGGCATATTTTGAAATTTTCTCAAAATGATGAGAAACCTTCTGAAAATAATGACCGAGATATAAAATCATTATTTTTGCACACTAAATCAATATTTTTGAGATAAATAAGTCATTATTTTGAGGGTGTTTTCACTATAATGACTTGCAGGATCATTTTTTTCAACAGATCTGCAAAAATGGGCTTCCATAATTCTGATATATGTAGTCTACTTTTGAGGAAATATACAGTATAGTCATTGGAGATCATTGTATTAGAGTCATAATATTGTTAAGCACAGTTATTTTAAATTTCCACTTAACTTGTCAGTTTCAGAAGATTTTTCATTGCTGTCTACTATCACGTCTGAGTTGTTTTTCCCTCCCATAGTATGGGGGATAACAGTATGGTTTTCTCCCTCTTCTGTGTCCCGTCCCAGCAACTGACAAAGTGGCCCTGCTGATCGGCAATCTGTCTTACCAGAACCACCCGCAGCTCAAAGCTCCCATGGTAGACGTGTACGACCTCACCAACCTCCTGCGGCAGCTAAACTTCCAGGTGGTTTCGCTGCTGGACCTCACGGAGTCCGAGATGAGAAACGCTGTTGATGAGTTCCTGTTCCTGCTTCACAAGGGCGTCTATGGTACGCTGGGATTTTACAAACCAGTGGATACTAATAAAACCAAAAATAATAAAACATGAATTGTGTTTTAGGTGATTATAGTCTTTTAGAATGACAGATCTTTGAAGGTTTGGTTAAGGAAGGATTGATACGCTCACTTCCCTCTGTAGGTCTGCTGTACTACGCTGGTCATGGATATGAGAACTATGGCAACAGTTTCATGGTGCCAGTAGACGCACCGAACCCGTACCGCTCAGCCAACTGTTTATGTGTGCAGAGCATCCTTAAACTGATGCAGGAGAAAGAGACGGGCCTCAATGTGTTTCTGCTGGACATGTGCAGGAAGAGGTGAGTCCTTGAGTCAGCGAGTCAATCATTTAATTTTTATAACATTTAACTGGGATTTAAGAGATACTCTTAAAAAAAACTGATTCTTTGGTTAAGAAAAATAAATGTTCATTACAGAGCTCAAAGTGATGTCTTCAATCTGCTTGTCTTGTCCAAAACCTTTATACTGTACAGTACTTTATACTGCATTACAATTGAGTTACAAATTAAACTAACCACCAAGTTGTGCTGAAATGATTATTTGATTTACTGAAGATTAATTGGCAACTATTTTTATCTTTTAAGTTATCTTCCATGCAAAAACATCAAAAACATGAACCATGGTTTTTATTTACAAACCAAACAATCAATTGATCGAGAAAATAATTAATGGATTACCTTTGAGTTATCACCTTGGTTTGCATTTTAGAAGTTTCATAGGTTTATTAATTTTCCAGGAATATTCATGACGACAGCACTCCAAACATTGTCCTGAGGGTTACGGCCAACATCGTCTTCGGATACGCCACGTGAGTTTGAAGCATCAATTATCGTTCAGTACTGAAAACAATACACTTTTTTGTTTCTCAAGATTTATAACCTTTGTAACCGTTGTGTTCTTCGTTCGGCTGTTCAGGTGTCAAGATGCTGAGGCCTTTGAGCTGAGCTCCAGTGGCTTCACCAATGGTGTGTTTGTCAAGTTTTTGAAGAAGCGACTGCTAGACGATGAGAAAATCACTGTGGTGCTGGACAGAGTCGCCGAGGGTGAGAGAGGAACAGAAACACAATACAATAACATCATATGTAGCCCATTTTCAGTTCATGTTTTGGATATTTCGTGAGGTATTACAGGTCTTACTGTCAACACAGGCTGTTGTTGCTCTGGTTACATGTGATTTATACCTTCTTGTGTCCAGACATGGGTCAGTTTGATGCCACGAAGGGGAAGCAGGCTCTGGAGATCCGCAGCAGTCTGTCAGAGAGGAGAGCTCTGACCGATCCTATTCTGCCCGGCGACAGCGCTGATCTCGCTCACGCTCACAGCCGCCAGTGGGCAAAGGCTCACGGTGAGATTAAACCGCTAACTCTTTTGCTTTGTTCATCACCTGTTATCGCTGCACTGGGAAGTCCCCAATTTCCTACTGCAGAAGTGCACACAAATGTTGACTCACTCACATTGTACACACTTGGCTTTCCTGGACAACCACACAGTTGTTGGGAACTGCTGTTTGGGCTTGGCAGCAGGTGGGAAGACTGAGAAACACCTGATTATCACCTCCTCTTTCTTATGGAAAACAAAAGCAAAAAACATTCATTCCTGTAGTGCTGTTGTAATTATTCCAAACTGGTTGACTACCGGTTGATTGTGGTTCCTAAGGGTGCTCCAGTAAGGATTCTGGGGCCAATCACACCTCGCTAGAAGTGAAGTCCTCAATTTATTGTGTAGCATTATTGCATTATTATTTAACTATTCTAACAACATTGTATATTGAGTACAAGTATAAAACAACTTGAAAAATACCACAGAGGCACTGTTTGGTGTTTGGAGTGGGATATTGTTCTGATTTTAGCATCTAATTACTAAAACCGCTGTAGTAAAAGAACAAGAAAGTAATGACAACAAAGAAAATAAAGAATGGAAACTTTCCAGTGTGAAGCAACCTTTGAGTTTATAAAGTGCTTGTGAATGCACCATGAAGTCCCTGTTGGCACTCGTGCGCTTTGCCAAACAAAGAGATGCAGATTTCAGACAATAATGAGAAGTGTTTGCACCCTTGGTGGTTCCCAGTGGTTTTTGGCTTGTGATGTCTGCATGTGACCCTTTTATGAGGTTGCAACCTCAGTGTTGACGCGAGTTATGAACAGTTCGACCAAAGATTTGTTTTTTGGTCTCACATTATATTATTTGAAGAATTTTTAGAGAACTTTATTGGTGAAAGTAACCAATAATTTTGTATATCAGACATGTATTTATTTATTTCTTATTCCTTTCATCTTGTGATGCTTCAGATTTAGCTTTAGGCCCCTTGAGGGATCCTGATCAATAGGTTGGAAATTTCTGCTGTATAAGATTTTAAGATTCAGGGACTTTTCCCCATCTTTCTGGTGACCTTTTGTGTCTGATATAGCAATGAAGTTTAGTAGTAATAGCGAGCAAACATTGATATTAAGCAAATAAGCACACACAAAGTGGATGTTGGATGTGCTTCATGATAAATCAGTGAATATAAGTTAATACTTAGGACATGGAAATGAAAAGCAGGTGTGGGTTTTGGTGCTTGAAATGTTTTTTTGTATATTTTTCCAGAGCTTCCTGAGAGTATGTGTCTCACCTTTGACTGCGGGGCTCAGATCAAGTTGGGCTTTGCTGCAGAGTTCTCCAATGTGCTCGTCATTTACACTCACATCATCAAGAAGCCCGAGGACATGTCCTTCTGCCAGGCTCACGTCACTGATTTCTCACAGGTCAGTATGCTGTCATGTTGCCATGAACACTGGTTATTAAGAAAAAGTGATCATTTCTGTCCCGCCAGTCTAACAGGAAACTTGTAGGGGAACTGGAAGATTAAATAAGTCCAGAAGACAGAAGTATTATAGACAAAGCAAAGCCACAAAATCCATGTACTATAAATGCATATGTGTTTGTGCAGACTGTTCACTGCCAGCTGCTTCTTTTCCTGACTGCAGGACCTCGATGTGGATCCTAAAGAGATGAACAGAGAGACTCCAGAGGAGACGGGGATCTACTTTCTATCCAGCAGCTTGCCGCAGCACTGTCTTTACACCAGAGTCAGCTCACTGCAGAAGCTCAGGGTAAAAACTCAACATGGCATTCTCACAAAACATCTGGGCATCTCGTGTTAAACCCTCATGTCACTTGTTCCTCACCCTAGTTCTATTTTTGTGAAGTTCTGCATGCTTGCACCTCCTTCAACCTCTTTTCATTGGTCAAAATTGACGCTGACATCCGTCACATTTCTGCTCTAATCAGCAGGCAGCATGGATGACGAGAGACTTAGATTTACAAGGTTGAAAAATGGCGCAACTTATATGATCCACAGCACCATTTTTATAAGGGTATCCTTAAAAGAACAAAAAATAATGATCCTAGCAGAGAAAATGTTGCCTGAGTCCAGACCTTCAAATCCGCCAACTTCACCGAGTTGTCTGATTATATATGGATATATTTTATATGGAAATGGAGTGTAATGGGTTGACAACTGAGTCTAATTTCAGGCAAGGGGAAATGATTGAAACTTAAGAAAACTGTTAGTTATGAATAAAGTGTATAAATGAAAAAATAATTTAAAGAAAAATCTCATCCTCTCCTCACTCTGCAACATTGTAGTATTTTTCATGCTCTATCTCCTAGAGTTTGCTTGCTGGCTGTTTGTTAGGAGGAGGTGTAAGAGTCTACAGCCATGCTAGCTGCACTTAGGTACAGCAGTGCTTTCAGTGGAGCTGAATGCCACCGTCATCATGCTAACATCCTCACAGGACAATGCTAACATGTAGACCTTCCTCAAGTATAATTTTCACCATGTTCACCTCCTTAGTTTGGCGCGTTAGTATGCGCTGAGTAGCACCAAACATAAAGTACAGTGATGCTGATGGACGTGTCAGTAGTGTTGCAGGTATTTGTTCATGTTGATGATCCATGCAGTGCATGTAGAGATAGTTCAGTGTGTAGAGGAAAACAGTGACCTGCTGGTGGTGCTAGAGGAAAAGTCAGGGGATCACTGAAGTCACAAGGATTTGTCCTCTTTGAAAGTCTGTACACTAGAAAGTATTTGGTTGAAGGGACAATTCACCCTCAAATCAAAATTGCATATTTTTCCTCTTTTTCCTTATTTTTCCTCTCCTTTTATCGAATACCAACCTAACTAGCAACTCACACCAAAACAATATAGACTGAAAAGTAATACTACAGGTAAGAAGAAGGAAATTATGCATTTTTGATTTATTACCTGTCCCTTTTAGTATAGCTTAAGACAAGTGATTCTGGCCATAAAAATGAAAAGGGATCCCACTGTGTGTCTTAATACTGTTTCTCCTCTCTGACATATAACAGGAGGATCTGGTCTTCACCGTGTGTCTTCAGGGCACCTTCACTGCCATGGATGACGGTCCCGTCCACTGGACCAAAAGCATCAATATTGGCAAACCGCTGATCGCTCGACTGGACCTGCACCGGGCCGTGCGGCGAAATAGCTGCCTGCAAACGTGCCTGATGCCCCACAGCCCATCCCACAGCCCCTGTCACAGCCCCGGGCCTGAAACACCGCCTCCACCTCCATCACGGGCTGCACCAAACCCAGGACTACAGCCGCCTGTCACCGCAACACCACTACCTGGACACTTACGAGCGTCTTCAGGGTGCGGTTGGAGGCTGTGGAGATTCTTACTATGAGAACCTCAGCCAGCCTCGCTATGAAGCTGCATACAGCTCAGGTGGTGGGCTTTCAAGCTCACCGGGCAGGTTCAGCATCCCTATAGAGGCATCTGACGACATCACCGAGCTGCAGACTGTGTTCATCAACAGCCTGCAGCTTCATCAGCAGTGAGACGGCTGCTGGATGTCATCAATATTCTTTAAACGAAGCTTTAAACGTCTAATATTGTATCTGGAATACTGCTGCTCTTTCTGTTACATGTTGTGACTTAACGAGATTTTTTAGAATATTATATTCTTCAGTTTATAAGCATTATTTACCTCAACAAGCTGTACACTGACTTTTGTACTTGATTTTTAAGGAATTTTGTAAAGAAATTTTTATAAGAATAAAAATGTGTATCTCAGTGAACTTCATATTTACATGAAGGGGCTTATTGCTATAATCATGTTTGTCTAAGCCTCAGTTTACTGATTCTCTGACTTTTGCTTAACAGAAAAGCAAAGATAATGGATGGTAAACTGTCAAGACTGGATAGTCACAGTCCTTTTGTAACATTATACCGAAAACTTTTCTCAAGGCTGGAATTGTTATATTGGGTATGAGCCATGCATTCATGCATTCATTGTCTGTAACCACTTATCCTTGATGGGTCGCAGGGGGGTGGAGCCTGTCCCAGCTGGGGTACACCCTGGACAAGTTGCTAGTTTGAGATTTTGAGATTTATTTATTTTTTTTAAAATGGGACATTTTTTATTTTTATTTTATTTAACCTTTATTTAGCCAGGTTAGTCCCGTTGAGATTAAGAATCTCTTTTTCAAGGGAGACCTGGCCAAGACGGTCAGCAGCAAAAACACAAAGATGCAGACAAAGACACACAGAGAGACAAAATACAATTCACAAGCACTAAAATTTGCATTAAAAAAAACTATCTATAAGTCAAAATGAGAGTTTCTGGGAGTAATTTGTACAAACAGGCAAGCTAAAAACATCGACATCCCATAGAAACTGCTTCCAAGTCCTTCATTTTAGATTTAAAAACATTTAACGACACGAGCTCCTTCAGTTTCAAATCATTCTGCAACAAATTCCAGGCTGAGGGTGCAGAATACCCAAAAGCCCTTTTCCCAATTTCAGTCCGAGCATTTGGAACAGAGAGCATAAAGAGGTCCTGAGAACGCAGTGAATACTGCCCGGTGTTTTTTTGCGCGATGAAAACACACAGGTAATGTGGAAGCAGACCAAGAATTGCCTTATAAATAAAGGTGTACCAATGTAGGAGTCTACGGGTCGCCGGGGGGGCATCCTACCCGTGAGTACAACTCACAGTGATGAGTCAGTGCTTTACAATTTGTAATGAACATACATATTAATGAACATTTTCATGTAAATATGTTTGAGATCGTAGCCAAAAAAAAAACAATGAAATAAAAGGCAATATTATTTATTACAGATCAGACTTCTTTTACAGTTAGAGTGCTAATATTAGAGTGCAAGGTGCTAAAGTGCTTAGTGCTTAGTGGATTGAACGCTTCCCTATTGCGCATTTTGGTGTTATTGCACATTGCTCGATTTCATGATGTGTAAAGTGCTGGTTAAATTGCACAATGCCCATAACACAGTATAAGGTCACATAGGATTACTTGTCTGGTCTGCCATCAATAATAAACAGGTACAAGTGAAGTTATGTCAGTCTACGGGAGCAGATTTGGTTGTCCAGCAGCCATGTTTTCAGATAGTAAAGATTAGTAAATGATCTCAGGGTAGGCAGAAAACATATGTCATTTGGTATTGTATTCCAAGTTTGGGTAGCACGATATGAGAACACCTGCCTGTCCAAAAGCACTTTTCCTGAATGGGACTAAGCAATCACCTCTGGAGTTTGCCCTGGTCAATCTGTTTTGTTTTTTTTGTTTTTTTTTTTACAAATTCCTGTAGTGGGGGAGGTGCTAGTCCATGGAGGATTTTAAATACCAATATCGAATCAGCATACTTTATCATATTCTCCCAATTCAATAAGGATGATTTAGAGTCACCAATTAACCTATTAAAGCTGGAGTACGTGGAGAGAACCCACTCTGACACAGGAGGAGATAATAAGCCAAATAACTACAAATTAAAGGGGTATTACAATTAAGAGGATAAGGTGTGAAGCAGTCTGCACACAAGGCCTCGGCTGCCCTCACTGCAAGTAGAGCATTGTAAACATTTGTTTATGTAATTAGTTTAAATCTGCAAGCGCTTTCTCTGCTGTGCAGTTAGAATAAAAACCTGAGGCCTCAACGGATATTTTATAATTGATCAGACAGAGGTCTGGGATCGTCCCCTGCACACATGATTGACGTTATTCCTGTAGTTTGGTGTCCATACCTAAATGTAAAACAAGAGTACAACAATCTCCTTTTATTATTGCTCTGTGCCAGGATATCTCACACAATGACAGACAGAACCAAACTCTGCAGAACACATTGTGAGTAGAAAACTAGTTTGACCCTTTTTTTTGCTTTTATGTGGTGTTTATTCACATCAGGCCTAGATTATTTGATAGAAGTGCAATTTAAGAAACACTGAAGGAAAGAGATGAAAAGGAATTTGAGAAATAACTACAACGGCAGAAGTTAGTAACACAATGCACAATGTGGAAAGAATGGAGAACAAATGAGTTACAAAATCAGTATGAGTACATCTCTGGTGAAGAAACTGATCACAAATAAGGTTAATCCAAGCAGCTATTCAGAGAACTGTGTAATTGTCTGAATATCAATGGTGCAGTTCACACTTTTCAGCAACCTCACAAACTATTTTACATTTAATGATCAGAGCATCAGTTACTTTTTAACCGCTGATGTTTATGCATTATCAATAGCAGCGTTCTTTCTTTTTTCTTCATATGAAAACCATGATTTTCATTTGCTTGTTTGTGATCAGATAGCCTTGTAGGCTAAAAAAATGTAGATGAAACACTTGGATATTAATTCAAATTGTATTCAGTACTAAATTACTTTAAAAGTAACTAACGCATATTTAACTGCCACTTGAAAATGTACTCATAAAAGTACAAGTACCCCTAAAGACTACTTAATTACAGTATTATAAGTATTTGTAATTATTTACTTCCATCCCTGTTTGTTGTTTTTTGAGGGCAGGCAGGTCATGTGACTTTCAGCTCTCAGGTCCTCTCAAATAACAGGAGCGGACACCTGAAAAGCTCCACAGTAGCAACATAATACCACTCAGGTTGGCACAGGTGCAACATTTTTTTAGCAGAAGACGCACAAAGGGCAACATCTTTCTTTAAAAGCACAGCAGCGTTTATTTTAGTATGTTCTGTCCATGCACACACCCTGTGGGACGGGACACTGCAGCACAGCATCGTGACATGAACCCCATCTGGTTGAATAATGGATGAAGTCAGCCTCCCACTGGCTGCAGGGTGGTATTATGGCTGCGTCACTTGTGCAGCTGAGGGAGGAAGGGAGGGCTGGTTAGACGATGCAGCAGGCAGAGAGACGAGAGAGCACAAGTGAGAAACCTACCTACAGAGAGGACAGAGGGATAATCATCATGTCAGCCTCCTGGAAGCAGCTCTTTTTTCAGATCCTCCTGCTTCTCATCTCCTGCAGACACATCAATACAAGTAAATGACTATTTGGGTTTAATTCTGACTATGTGGTTGTGTTAACACCTTATTCTGCCTTCTCTAAATTCACTAAATTATCTGCAACCTTGTTGGATTTCCACACCATCATGTACTAATGTATCTGCCATGTTTTGGTTAGAAGTTGCTGATTGTCAGTCTTTATTGTTTTTTTTGGTCTCTATTTCATTGTTCCCCAAAAATGCGCTTGTCCAGCTGTAAAAATCTCGTAAGACAGCATTTACATCATCACGGGACACTGAAAGTCACTAAAAAATCAAGAGCAAAAATATTGAAATATTTAAGGATTCAAAAATAAATACCAGTATGAAAAAAACAAAAAAACAGAAAAAGAAAAAATCTTTTTTTACACAGCTGTGTTCAGGGACATCACAGATTATTATTTAGGCAAACTGATGATTCAGTTTATGTCTTATTCTCGTCTCACATTTACTGCTGCCTCTGGCTCTACCCAGTTACCTCTGATGTAATACCTCAAGAATACTTTTCACTGTTTTATGAAATATTAAAATCTTAAATTGATAGCTGTGTTTCTTATTATATTACCACCACAAACTGGAACAAATGGAGGACTTTTTGAGGTCTTATTTTGGTCTTTTTCTACATTTGATCCTGCCCTTGAGAGGGTGTATTTATAAAGTTTTGTTTGTTTTAGTTTTTTCATATTTTATCATCAAACCATAACCGTGAGCTGCATCTCTTTACATGAAAAGTGCTTGATGAATATTGTCAGTACATATTGAGTTCACACAATCGCCATGGAAGTAAAAGTACTGGTGTTAGAAATAACTGAAGTGAAAGTACAAAGTATTTGCCACAAAAACTACTCAGAGTATTAGTTACTTTTAACCATTGATGTCACGGTCACCTATCCAAACTAGGGCTGCAAATTTTGCGTGTTTTCCTTAACCAACAGTTGAAACGCTAACAATCGATTAACCATCAATGTGGGTAGACTATTTTATGATAATGTGTATGTGCAGCGGGTCAGGGCAGGTCACATCAGCTGGTAGCCAAAAAGCTAAACAAAGGATGGAATTTGAAGGCCGCACTCAGAGAGGTCGACTTTGTTTCCACCACAGCCGACATCTGGACAGCGAACAAGAAAAACTCTCTGGGTAATCAACAGTTCACTGGATCAACAGTTCAGCTTTGGAGCTCAACAAAACTGTCAACAAAATTGCAAAGGATGTCCAAAGCACAAATGTCCATTTGTCCACTTTGGACAACTGAGGATCAACTGATTATACGTCATGTCTGTCCCATTTGATATCTCAAGAATGGCTTGAAGGAATTTCTTTAAATTTGGCACAGTTGTCCACTTGGACTCAAAGATGAGCTATGATATTCAAAAGGTCAAAGGTCAACTTCACTGTGACATCATAATGATCAGCTCTCTATCAGTCCTCTGTACTCCTCTGTAAAAAATAGTCTCCAAGTGAAGACAGCATGTCTCTCACTGGAAATTATTCTTACCAAAAATACTGTTCTGTGTGTGTTGATGTAATTATTTGTTTTCCTGTCAGAGACAACTGGCCCAACACCCCCGCCTGGGGTTCCTATTAGTCCCCGGCAAACAGATGAAAGGAGTGTTGTGTTCAAAGGTAACTGTTTTCAAAATATCTGTCCATTAGACTACATGTTTACGTTTGTGTATTGTGTCACTATCATGAGGTCAAGCGCCATCTGTAGTCGAGGCCATGACGAGTTCTTGGTCGTCCGAATGTAGACGCACTTTTCTGAATGAACAGGTGTCTGAATTTCTGCCGTGTCTGCGTCTCTCCACACAGGTGAGAGTCACACTGAGAAAGTTGAACTGTTGAATCCCATCAGTCTGACGTTGAAGTGTACCTGGGCTGGTAATCAGAACAAACTCCCAAACATAACTGGGTTCTGGAGACGAGACGGGAAAGACATTGAGAGCAGCCGCGTCATAGCACAGCTGGAGAACGAGCAGTATAATCTCAAACAAGTGTACGTACTTCATGTGTTCATTTGTCCATTCATTGGCTTAAGAATTTAAAACAATTAATAACATGCATATAGTATCAGATTTTGTATAGATTATCATATTTTATAAAAATTAAATATATTTTTTCAAATTCATTAGCTTGAGAACTTGTGTTGGATATTTCAAAGCTGTTTTTTATTAGACTGCACTGCAGACTATATCTGTAATTAATATAATAATAGACTTTATTTAATTTACATGAAAGTACAGCACACTGGGTTACTACCATTACTGTTTTTCTTAAATTATAAATCATCTTTACACACAAAATAAAATAATCACATATTATTTACAGATTTGGTTGTAGGACATTCATCCTAAATTTAATATGTTTCTGTGTAAAATATTGCATTTAATTTTACTTTACAGGTTCAACATTAACGCTGAAGAAGACCTTGGAAATTACTCATGTGTGTTTGGAAATGAAGCAAAAATAGACTTTGTTCTGGCAGGTATAGATGACACATACTACTACACTATATATCACATTTTACATTGTATTGTTATCAGCTTACTAAGCCTCTGCGGCTCATTCATTTTAAGTATCAATATTTACACTGACTACCCATTATTATTCATGTTTTCCTTGCTGTCCTTCAGCTCCACAGATGGGTGAGATGCGAGACAAGCCGATTGTCAGCTATGTGGGGGACTCGGTGGTGATCACATGTAAAATGGAGGAACCCAAACCGAAGCCCATCACCTGGAACTGGTATAAAACAAATGGTACAGACAAGGTGGGTCAGATTTGTGTCACTGGTGACTTTTGAATTGACGCCCATTCAACATTTGTTTTACCATCATGCTGTGTTTTGTTTTGAACACATCTGTGCAGGTGTGCAGGGCCTTTAAATATGCAACTGAGGAAGACATAAGTCATAATTAACTTTATATTATTGTCATGTCAAAAATCTGGACAATCACTTCAAAACAAAAGCTGATGTTGATAAATGAGATATATATTATGTATGAACATTTCATTAAATTCTTAACTTTCAAGTACTTTGAATTAATTTTCAAAAAGAGGGAAGTTCTTCAATGACATGGCAAAAAGGTGGCAGTTATTTAAAGTCGACAGATGCAAGCTTCTTTAAAAGTGTCGACACGTTTTCATTTTTTTTCAAATGATAGAGCAGCTATTTTGTGAACATGAAATCTACTTATCAAAATATTTTCACCAAACAAAGTGCAATAGCCACCACTTAATAATGACTCTACAAGTATCCTCCTTTATATAAAAAAGTTTAATTTTTTAAATCTCTTTCCCTGAAAAATATAGTTTTATTTTAATGTAAAGTGGTGTCATGATGACTAAAAGAGTCTTGAACCTCCTCCCTTCCTGTGGAAAAAAATTAAATAATCTACTTGACTTCTTTCATCACTTTGCCACCGCTTTCAGAAAGGAAGTGCATTTTTTTCTTTTTGGCAACAACCTAAACCTCAGGTCCTCATTACTTCCGTTTATGCATCGTGGTTTATGAACAGTGCTTAAAAAGTGCTTGACGAACCATTCATACTGTGCTTGCAATGACTTTTTGTCCCCTTTTAGAGTTTGTCCTCACAGTATTGTGTGCTTAACATGCTGTTTACGAGTACTCTCAATGAATTTTCAAAAAACACAAATGTTGTATTTTGATATCTTCTCCAGGGATAAGTGTGCATGCATGAGTGCATCAGTCAGTGTGTGATCACTGGACCTGCAGCTTATCTGCAGCTAATCTTGAATACTACGGACTGATTGGCCTTTTTCTTTTTTTGTGTGCATGTTCATGATTGTATGCTGAGGCCCTCTGTGATTCACAATTTATGAAAAACCTTGAAAACCCACAGGTATGATGTTTTAATGTCATCCCAAAATGCGATATCTCAAGAACGCATTGACAGAATTTCTTCAAACTTGGCACAAATGACCACTTGGACCTGAAGGATAAACTGATTTGATTTTGGTGGTCAAAGGGCAAAGGTCAAGGCCACAGTGACCTCACTAAACACGTTTCTGGCCATATATCTCCATGACAAAATTACACACAAACATCTAATTGGATAAAATGATGAGATGATTAGATTTTACATCCAAAAGGTCAGCTTCACTGTGACATCATGATGTTCAGCTCTCCATCAATCCTCTGCACTACTCTGTAAAAATAGTCTCTAAGTGAAGACAACATGTTTCTCACAGATTATTATTCACTGGAGTCACACATGTATAGTGAGAACTTCCATTTTGCCAAAAAATACACTTAATAAGTTCCTTCACAGTTACAAGTCAATAAAGTGGTAATTCTTTCAAAGTCTTCAATACATCCATCATATGAGTCTGGACAGACATGGATGGAAATTACAGCTGCAAGGGGCCGACCGCCAGGGGCCACAAGTGATCAAGAACTGTTTCATTCAAAGTCTTGTTTCAGCTCGAGACAACATATGTGAGGGTCATGTAAATGTTGGCAGAGCTTTGCAAATCTCTGCTGGTTGCATCTGACAGTTGTGATGGCATTGCAGTAGGTGCTTCACCATCTGTTGTTGGACAGGGATCTGCACTCTACTGAGTGCACGCTTGAATTTTTTTTTTTTTTTTTTTTTTTTGTACTGTTAGAGATTGACAAACCTGGGAGGAAAAAGTACTACTTAACATAATGAGACATCCACCATCTGTTCAAAAATGACATTTTAACACATTTATGGCTTTTCTGACTCATCGGACTGATTTCTATCCCAGGAGCAGATTCTTCCTGCTGCAGAGTCTCACCGATTTGAAATCAAAAACGACGAGAGGAAGACCAATCTGCTGGTGCACAACCTGACAGAGGCTGACTCTGGCTTGTATTACTGCGGTGCGGTGTACGGCATCAGCACCACCATGGGCCATGTGGAGCTGAAGGTCAGTTATATAAAGGAGATAAGTATTTCTAGTTCATGTTCATGTTGTGTTATTCTGCTGTATTTCAGTGGGAAATAATGTACTTTTTACACATTTTCAATGCCACTGTGTAAACTACAAATATAACAGAATGTGACATAAAAATCAACTGAAAACACTACAAAGACAATATATAATATAATGTTTCACCTCACCAATTTCACTGATTTTTGCAAATATATACTTGGGTATGAAGGGGCGAGGTTGGGGCGAGGTTCACCACTTTGTGAAACAAATTATTCTACATATGCTTGGGAACACTTTGTTAATTTGGGGTTGTATCTAACAGCTACAATTACTTGTTACCCTTGAAGATTTTACCTAAAAAAAACAAAAAGCGTATAAAACACAATATACTGACAAAGATTCCCATACATTCTGACCTGTGACTGATAAGAAAAACACACTACTTCTACTTTGGCCCTCTACTTTTCCATTTAAAGTTATCAGATGTTTTTGTTTTTTTGTTTTGTTGTTGTTGTTGTTGTTTGTTTGTTTATTTACAGCTTTTTCTCCAATATTTCATATCAATATTCAATATTAAAGACAAGTCCAAAAAATCAATACAAATTTGTGCAGCAGAAGTTTGTTTTTTCTTCTTTTCTTCATTAATTATCTCACAACTCCTAAGATATATCTTGTGACCCTTATGATGGGCTGGAATCCAACGTTGGGAACCTCTAGACTAAACTGACTGTACTGTTTATTAAGTAGTTAAAACTTGCTCCACCTCAACCAGATACATCAAGAAAATGCTACTTATGCAACGATGCATCAGTATTAATATTAATAATGTCATATAACAGAACAATACTGATATTTTAGGAAGGTGTTGAATGCAGGATTTTCACTTGTAATGGAGTATTTTTACATAGTTATTTCTGTTACCATTACTTGAAGGTCATCAGCTTCCATGAACCTTTGAAGCCCTTCATAGCCATCGTGGTCGAGGTGATCGTCCTGGTCGCTGCCATTCTGCTCTACGAGAAAAGTCAGTCCAAGAAAAACTACACAGCAGGTAGTCAGAAAGCACTGAGATTTACTTGTTTATGTCAGTGTGTAGTGTTTCGCAGTGTGTCACATATTAACGTCAAATTATTTGCCTTATTCTCAGGAAGTGAGACGAATGACCAAACTAACACACTGTGAGTACTATGAGAATGGTGTGGTCATTTTTTTTAAGTTTGATGTTTGCTGTTATTCATGTTTTATATATTTTTTATGCTCCATCAGGACACAGGGAGAAAACACTGCATCTGAGGGAAGTTCTTCAATGAGACAGAGGAAAGTTTGAAGACTGTAGTAACTCAAATCCAACAGATCCAAGCTTCTTCAAAATATTTGGTTTCTTTTCAGATAGTAAGAGCTTAAAAGCAATATCTCAATTATTTTGTGTATATGAATTATTGAATTGATATGAATTATTATTAAAATATTTTCACCAAACAAAAGGCAATAACCCCCACCTGATGATCACTCCACAAGCAGCAGGTTTTACACATAGGTTTTATTTCTCACTCCAATGGAAGATATAGTTTTTTAATAAATGTTTTTAATCAGCGGTGGTGTCATCACGTATAAAACAGCAAAGCATTTTCCTGTTTTTCAGTTTCAAAGACTCTCACTCACTTCCTGTAGAAACACTGACACAGATCACTAGATCTTGCTGTCAAAAAGTAACCTCAATCTCTAACCTCAGCCTCTCTTTACTCAGTACATTATGGCTTGCAAGCAGTGCCTTACACTCACACTTAACACTTACACACTTAACTAACAAGTAATACTGTGCTTGCAACAACTTTTTGTCACTTTTCAGAGTTTGTCTTTGCAGTAATGTGTGCCTAACATGCTTCAACACGTATATCAAGATATATAATCATATCTGCAGACGCTTGTGTGTCTTTTTCATGTTAATGTATGAAAACAGAATGAACATGTTGTCCCGTAATCATGATTTCACTTAAGTGTCTTTAGTTGTCAATCTGCATTTAACTTAAAAAGTGTGTCACTGTCTATGTAAACAAGCAAAATAAAACTATAAAAGTCACAGTCATTGTGTTTGTTTGTGCAATGCTACATCTGTGTAGTTCTCTTTTAAAAAAAGGTGGTTTTAAACAGTAAATGATAGAATTTTAATAGTAAATCACATCAGTCTCTAAACGCTTCATTCAACAGAGACTCCCAGCTGTCGTTGCTAAAACTGGGTGGAAAAAGTAAAGAAAAAAATCCATTGCTGAAACAAATGCGAACTCTTTAGGGTGGCCCTTCATATCAGGACAGTGACAGTTCGTCCTTAGTACTGAGGAAACTGGAGACAGTGCATCATCTCTGGTAAGGCAGGTCTTTGTAAGGCGTGTATGTTTGTTACCAGGTCCCAAATCCCAAAATCCTCAAATGATCAGTAGGTGGTGAGCGGCACAAGACTTAAGCAATCATTGACAAACACACACGAGCGTGAGCTTGACAAGCATGGTTTTATTTCTGCATAAATACAATCTGCACAATAATAATAAGAGATGTGCGTACAGTATTTTTTTTCAGTGCTTGGCTCAGTTTTCATGCTTAACAGCCTAACACAGATTTTTCCGTTTTTTTGAACATTACATTTTATACAGTTGGACAAAACTTCCTCATGTCAGCCATGTTGGGCTCATTAAAAGCTCTCTCTCTTGTTCATTTCTTGAAATTGCCTTGGAGAACACGGATGCAAGGGAATCTCCACTAGGACAGAAGCCTGAAGAACTCTATGGCCGGTTCATGAGGAACTGAACCAGAAGTTTGATGACGCGGTCATTCAGACCCACCACTTCTCCATCCTGCACACTGTCATACAGCCGCAGGCTCTCTGTGCCCCACAGGAGGTTTTTCCTGGGGTTGTTGGCGTCCGTCTCCACAGAGAGGGCCACTGTGTTGAGCTGGTAGCAGAAGAAAGAGAAGAACTGGCCGTCTGTGATCACAGCCTGGGACACGAATGGTCTGGTGACATCCTCATGGTTCCAGAAACCTACAAGAGATGACAGGGAAGTATGATCATTAACTTTTTTGCTCTCTTTTAAGTCCACTTTAACATTGTTAATGCATAAATATAAAGTTGGGCATCCGTTTATACTATTTATTTTATTTCCTGTTTAAAAACATAAATCTATAATCATCTACCACAAGAATACAGTATCATAAGTTCTGCTGTAGTAAGAAATACACCTGATATCTCTTTTTCTGTGTTGACAACTCACCCTGGTACGTGGCCTGAGCTCCTGTCCAGGCGAACAGGCTGGCGAGTCCATTGGCTCTGAGGAAGACCTCAACCTGATCAGACTGCTGCTGCCGAGCCATCCTGTCTCTGTGGTATCGGTCAGGCACCAGGTGGAACTGGGTGTGACCGTAGCATGCTGGATCTGGTAGCTTGGCACCTGTTAATGAGACCAAGAGGATGGGGTTAATGCAAACAGACACATCAGACTTCCATTTTTTCCCAGCTTGTCCATCTCTGAGTGATTAAAAAAAAAAAATCATGAAACTGTTCTATGTAACCAACAAGGATGTACTGTCTTTGCCAGAAAAGGTCAGAGCTGCAAACACTTAGTCTCTTAATAGTCGAATGAGAAATAATTAAGCAGCAATTGTTAAGTAAATATTCAAGCAAATATGCCAAATATTTTCAGCATTCTTCTTCTTTCTGGGTAACAGATAGTGACAGACAAAGGATTTATTTAGTCAGGAATAACAAATATGATGACGGGATTCGTTTCATTTTAAATATTGAAAGTTTTTTTGGTTTAAGTGAGTGTTTGTGTTGATGAAAACACCAGATTATGTTCAAAATCAAGCATTTTTTTCCCAGTAATTGTAAATCCAAAATCTGCATGTTGGCACCCCCTAGTGACACGAAGAGGTAACTGAATAATATCAAACATCAACATGCTGTATTTATGTTCCTTTTTTGGCTACTAAAATCATGTGATTCACGGATGAATTAAGACACAGTAGGTGTGACTGGTCTCTTGTAGCTGTGTTACCTGTAAAGATATTATTGTCATACTGTCTTCTGAACAGAGGCATCAGGTTTGGAGCTAATTGACCTCTGGAACTTCAGCTGCGTAGGAGGACTCCAGTGGAGCAAACTAAAAGAAATTGAAATAACAGAAAGTGATCAGAACCAAAATCACACATATTGTTGACATTTAATGGAAACGTTATGCTTTTTTCAGTATCTAATGTGAAATACATCAAGTTTTGTAACATTTTTATAATATCTTCCAGTGCCTGCCTGTTTGAATGATTTGTGTCCTTCAACGTTCTGCTCTGATTTGCTTCAAAATACTTCTGCTCTAGTTTGGTAGGTTTGTCATTTATGATTTGTACCTGTGGCAGTTGTTGTGTTATCCTAATCTGACTGTGCGGGTGGTCATCAATCTGGAACCTGGTTGGCTCTTGCCGGCCTCTCCGGTGCCCCTTTGGGATGATTCTCTGTCCTCTCCTCCAATAGAAGTTTACCTGTGGATTAAAATCTGACGGAGAAACACAAACAATATGACTCACAGAACTGAAACGACCATGTATGTGGAATAATAACAATCTGCTGAGGACTGTGCCAAATATTAATATTATCTACTGTAATACTTTGATTGTGATCTGAAGGATAATACTGATAACTGTCTGAGGATAATACCTAAATATTTTCTGTATGGCACTGAGTGTCTGGTCAGATTTATATTCATAACTTATACATTGGTCAGATCATTTTTTAGGCTAAATCATGAATTCCTCACTTTTAACCTGTATTTTATTTGTGCCAAGTTCTTCACTGCTTTTTTCAGATTTTGTAAGTTTGGATTTTTAGGCTATAGAGAAAAAAAGATAGAAAAAAGTATTGTTCTGCTATCATATTTAGGTCCAAAATTCAGCTATCACATCAGCACTAGAATCAAAACATTAAATAATAAACTGCCCTCAATATACTTTTAAGAGCTGATCATTTTTAGTATGAATTAATATTATAATACTTGAATAAACAAGTACTCTTTGAGAAAATGGTGAAAAATGCCCCCTAAAACTTGAGAGTGACCAAGAAAATAGCTTTTGTGTCTGAGCAGTACTCCCAAATCCAAAGAATATTAAATTTACAACATAGAAATACAGAGAAAAGCAGCAAACCCTCCGTTTTAGCCTCTTGCACTGAAAAATGTCATTCTTGTTTGAGTAATTACTTAAATGATTAATTGTGGACTCGGCTCTTCAGCACCAAAGTGAAATTAACTATGAATGCGTCTAATTTCCCAGTTGTACAGATCGCTAATAATTGATTCTCAAAATTGTGTGAAATAATGCTGTTGATGTTCTCCAAACCAACAACAATCATGTGACACATTTGGTGTAGAGGAGTCAAAACAATATCAGGAACCAGCTCTATTTGACCTCTTAGGAACATATATATATACATACATATATATATATATCAATAATTGCCTTGTTTACTAGTCCATATATCTGACAAACCATCACTTTAAGTTGTTTTTGAGAGGTAGGAACCCTGGAAATAATCATTTCAAACTGCTTCAGTGGATGGCAAGGCAGCTAAATTAACCAGGTTGACTGATGTCAAATCAATCATCCATACCCAGACTGGAGTGGAGGAACAGTGGATTGTATTTGGCCAGACTGTGGGTGAGTCCAGTCACCAGGTTTCTCAGAAGAGGTCCAACCATCTGCTCCTGCTCTCTGTACAGGAAAGGTCTGCGTTTCTTCATGTGCCACTGCTCCTGTAAAATCACATGAGTGACCAAGAGCGTATGTCCGCGAACGCATCATTTTCGATGCCCGGTTCTGTGGTCTGAGCTGCGGGGGCGGCGAGCTCTCCTCCCCCGCGGACTTCTCCTGGTCCAGGGTGAATCTCTCGGGCAAGCCCGCGGATATAAGCGGTCTTGGTAAAGTGCTGGTACCATCTGTCCGCGTTCCGCGCGAAAGTCTGAGGGTGAACCACAAATTTCTTTCGCTGGATGCGAGTGATGAGGGAGATCTTCTCCTCCACAGGAGAGGCACAGATCTTCTGTACCTGCTCCTCAACCTGTCGCTGCCGGGCGGATTTGCTTTTAGCCGTGAGAGAGGGGACGATGGCGGGATAGGCGGGCTCCTTCACCGCAGCCTCGCGTGGACGAGCCTGTGGTTTCTAAATGAAGGCAGGTTTTTAGGAAACAGCAAGGGCAGCCGTGTGCGGGCCGCCATGTTTCACATATGACTTCAACTTCTTCTTCCGTCCCATTCACGTATGAACTGGCAGCCTCCCACAACACCGCCCCCTAGCGCGTGAAAAGTCACAATAAAAATTTAATAAAATGTGATTATCATATTCCACATATGTTTCAGGCGTCTACCTGTGTGCAGGAACTGAGAAACATATCCGTTTGAAGGGATAATGAATGATTTACTTTGATACAGCTAATGTTAGCATCGTGTTAGCATCGAAAAACATTGCTGATCTTGAAGCGACCCTTGTACCCATAAAACATGCCCCCTTTGGATACATTCAAAAAGTGTCGTAAATTTGCAATTGACGCAACATTATCGTGGAAATAATAGGACTTTTAGAACCTAAATGTACACGACCAGCTGTGTAAATTTGAATACGGTAAACGATGAAGTCATCTCTAACAATTTATGGGAAAGGTATCAACTGTTTTGGCCAGAGAATTACATTATGCCTGAGTTTCGCACCTGAGGCGTATTTTTACGTCTGATCCCGACATTACTAATCAGATTACCCATTTATAAGTTGATTTCGGATATACAACAACTTCATACTTCTCTAACGATGTGTAGTTTCTCGGTAGCCTACTCTAAACGGAGACGAGTCGTATTCAAGACCTGATTCAGGACAGGCTACATAACGTTACATGGGGCTTGTGAAGGCAACATTGACGTCAGCGCAGAGTTTTCCGGGCGTATCTTGAAGGGAACCCTTGATTTGCGAAACTCTCGTGAGATTTGTACGAGTAGTTTATTCATTGTGTACGTTTTACAAACTAGTAATAAATAATGATAACTAACAACATGACAGCGTTATGGCAAAGATCTGGATAGTTTAGGAACTGTTGGATAGTAGTGGAGACTTTTCATGGTTTGGGTTAAAATCATTCTCGCGAGATTTGTCAGGGGTGTAGGGTTCCCTTCTTGACGGGGACATACACGGCCGAGCTGTCGTCTATAAACAAGATAGTTGGATTCTGCAGTGCTGTGTCAAAAACTATAATAGCTAGTTAACTAGCCATGTATTTTCGTCAGATTTTACGGACGCAGTTCGTCGGAACCGGAGCGATTTACCTGAACAGTTTGCACCGCGCTTGTCGAGCCGAGGTAGCTGGTCTAAAACTAAACTGTCTTGTTCTCATTCTCATAAACATTTTATTTCCGGTTGCTGCAGCAGAGCATTATGACAGCGCTGGTGGTGACTGTGGGAAACCTGCAGTATCTCACCACCAAGAGGTTTGATTTATTGTGCCTGATCATGCGTTGTTTTGATACGTGTTGTGTGCATGTTAAGCAGTCAGTTCAAGTTTTATTGTGCTGTCTGTCACATGTGTCACTGACCCACAGAGATCACTGTGCACAAAAAGTGACGAGGTGAGGCTGGCAGAGGAGGCCAGCAAGAAGTATGGTTCCCCAGCTCCAACCATCTTCTCCAAAGTGATTGACAAAAGCATCCCTGCGGATATCATTTATGAAGACGAGAAGGTAAAACAACCAGCCTCTTCAAAACATGTTCGGGTTATCTCATTTGGCCTGTTCCACGTGGAGTCCATGCTTGCTTGAAACGCAGATAAAGGAATTTAAAGTAAAGTTGTGCAACATAACACTTTGCATTTGTTGTTTTTGTGTGTGTTTATCAGTGTCTGGCGTTCAGGGATATCAGCCCACAGGCCCCTGTTCATTTTCTGGTCATTCCAAGGGTCCCCATTCCCAGAATAAGTGATGCCAAAGATGACGATGCTGAGGTAAGTTCATCCATCCTGTTATCTGTACCTGCAGATCCATAACCATTGCTATAACAGTATCCACTGTTCTGAGAAGGTTTTCGAAAGATTTTGGCTGCAGCAACGAGAGCATTAGTGTGGTCGCACACTGATATGGGCCGATAAGACCTGGCCACTTATATCAAAGGTGTCGGATCGGGTCAATATCAGTTCCTGTCAAATTCTTACACCAAACTCAGAAAAACATTTCTTTATGGACTTTGTTGCCACAAAGTTGAAAGCACACCATAGTCTAAAATATAGTTGGAACTTTGTTTCCTGTACTTAAACTCAGGGGCCAAGCCAGACTATTAAGTATATAGACCAAAAATATGCAAATATTTGTGGGTACATATGTCAATGTACTTTGGGTGTTGATGTTTACCTACAAAACTTTTTTTTTGTTTCACTTTACTTAAAAATCCTCAAACAAACACTGCACAGACTCCACACAGCAAACTCCCTGCACAGCCCCAGATTAAAAACACTCATGTTGTGTGTGTGTATATAAAGTCTATTTGTTGTTGATACCGGAGGAATAGCATCTCATTGCCACAACTTGAAACCACCCCAAATCATCAGTAGTTAGCATCATAAAATTAAAGCAGCTACAGCTTTTCAGCCCACTTTTCTGTGGGGATTTGATTGTATTGGTGGGCATACAAATAAATAAATAACATTTCATGTATGTTCTGGAACATCAACCTTATATACTGTATATGTGTCCTGAGGTGTATTGTTTTATTAGTTATTAACAGGTATGACCACAGTCCTAAACCTAATATTAAAGTGAAGCAACCAGGCAAGGCAGTTTTATTCATATCACCCATTTCATTCAATAAAAAACATAATTTAACATGCCTTTCATTAAAATGCATACAGCAAGAAGTAATAAAGATTAAACTAATATTTCCAGGACAGAGTGCAGTCACACCCAAAATTTCTAATATCTGAAGCCATAACGGCTACAACACCAACTCAGTTATCATCCTTTTTTTTAACTTTCAGCTCTTAGGACATTTGTTGGTTGTCGCCAAAAATGTGGCAAAGCAAGAATCTCTAAAAGAGGGATACAGAGTGGGTAAGTCACTTTATTTATTTGATAACAGCAATGCACCTGTAGTCATTTATGTGAACAGGCTGTTCATTTTACTTGCACATTGAATTCTGGGTATGCTTCTGTCCTGCACAGTGATCAACGATGGAAAGCACGGCGCTCAGTCAGTTTACCACCTTCACATCCACGTCCTGGGGGGAAGACAGATGAAGTGGCCACCAGGATAATGGTTTCATGTGTCTGTTTAAGTGTCTGTTAGTATTTTCTGTCTGTCCGTCTTATCAGGCTTCTTTCTTGTGGTTTGATCTAATGAGTGTGACATGGTGTACGATGGGTGTAGTAGTTCATCCAGAAGTTCATATTCTCATCGCATTTTTTTGGATAAAAACACGTCACCATGCAGAATCTGTCATGTAAATATATTGATCCTCACAAATGTAAAAATGATGAGTAAAGTAATTATGTTTGATACAGCTGCAAATAAAGACACTATTTCTAATATGGAAAGCTGAAAACTCAACTCAGTTCTTTAAGCAACACTTGATCAAACTATCAAACATCTTAGACATTTTCCACATTAAAAAATGATTAAACCATCCTTAAAATGAGAAGATGAATTTCCAAACATATAATAAAAAACAGACATTTGTATGCATATTAAACAACACATTCAAATATAGATGTTTATCAAGGAACTCACACATGGGAGTAGATGGAATACACTTTTTATTTAGAGTAATAATGATCTTTTGTCATTAAATATTTGTACTTTATTAAGATCCACTCTTATCCTGCTCTACTAAATATCCAAGTATTTTGTAAAATTATTAAAGGACCAGTGTGTGGGATCTAGTGGTGGGGTTGTAGATTGCAACTAACTGACTAACAGCTCGCCTCCCCCTCCCCCTTCCAAGCATATAGGAGAAACTATGGAGGTCACAAAATAAGTGAAATGCCCTATCGAGAGCCAGTGTTCAGTATGTTTGGCCTACTTCAACACTGAAACATGCCAACCTCTGTGGAGGACAACCCTCATCCTCTGTAAATATAAAAGCTCATTGTACCGTAACAAAAACACGGCGATTCTTAGTTTCAGGTAATTATACGCTAATGAAGACATACTTATGAATATTATATTCCATTTTACTTTACTTTACAAACATGGTGGTTTGAAAATATGAAGGGAGAAAAGGAACAAAATGGTTGTGGTTCTCACTGAAAGTCTCAAGTCATTGTTACATAAGAACACTGTTTTATGGCACCCAATTTAATTTATCTCCAGCACATTCAAAATTTTCTTGTTTGCTAGTACTCTATGAGCATTGGTGGCATCAATGAATCCCCTCACTTGTCTTTTACAACCTTCACACATGGCATGTGCCCAGATACAGCGTGAGGCAGTGAGAATGGAGTTGAGTGTTGGGGCCAGCTGTGGTGTGACTGGGTGGTATGATTCGGTGACCGTGGTGCCCTTGAGTAAGGTAACTGTGGGTCATTTGAGGAAG
Organism: Lutjanus argentimaculatus; assembly: GCA_034769285.1. Taxonomy (NCBI): domain Eukaryota; kingdom Metazoa; phylum Chordata; class Actinopteri; order Lutjaniformes; family Lutjanidae; genus Lutjanus; species Lutjanus argentimaculatus. The sequence continues at coordinate 27,372,130 of JAWZSL010000017.1, read as the reverse complement.
GGAGGGTTGAACTTTCCCCTGTATTTACTTAAAAAACAGTGTTAACCTCCTTGATCACGGCTCGCAGACAGACGCAGCTGTGAGATTCCAAAGCTCAGCAGAAAAGAGGAACCAAGGCTTGTATTAATGACATGTCAATAACGATAAGGAGTTTGATATTTTTATATTTATTTAAAACTTATTCCACGTTGTGCGCTGGCAGAATGATCCCAAGTAAGAATCATTGTCCCGTAATGATTTCCCTTATACACACATTTCTTGATGTGTCAATCTGTTAGAAAAAGTAAGAGTTGCACAAGTTTTGTTCAACTGTTGAATAACTTTTTTCTGGGTCAAAGCATCATCTGTCTTCATAAACCTTATCTAGTTTTATCATTATTTCTCAGGCCCTGTCATGCATATCTGATAATGGCCACAGGTTTAGGATAGTAAAAGTCTATACCCCCCGCCCCCATTACCTCAAGCTTTAACACATTGTTTTAGAGGATCCTTCATTTATAGTTTAAACTGTTAAATGTTTTGGACTGTCACCAGTGCCAACTTTTGTCTACAGCCTATAAACAAAGTAGGTTGATACCTGGTGCAGGCTGTGTGTCAGGTTTCATGTTCTCTTCCCTCAGTGAGTCGTAACCTTTGGGCAAGTTTGCTGAGAATCTTTAACAGGTCCGCACGGCCTCTGCGGCAGGTATTAAGGGGATTGCACAAGTCTCTATTGCTTCTGACGAGGCGTGAGGGCAGGGGAGCTTGTCTGCATTCATTCAAGTCCCCCTATAGGCTGATATTCTCTGCAGGGGGCAACAGTCGAGCTCTTGCACCGGGCAAAGGTTGATCCAGGTCTTTCCTGAACCTGACGGCAACTGTCAAGTAGATGCCAATCAGCTCTGTCCTCGGAGAAGGTAAGTATCATTTACAAAATGTTTTTATGCTATGTCACAGTGTGTGAAGTGTGAAAAGATTGTGTGTACGGTGTGTTGTTGTCATACATTGCTATGGGGACTGAATGTCTTGTATGTGGGTTTACACACAGAAAGTCTTTCTTCATTGACAGCTATTTTTTGCTTCAGCTAACTGTTTTTTAATTGCAGAACAAAAAAAAAAAAAAGAATTTTACAGTGTAGTTTAAGCTTGAACTTTTAACCTTGAGCTTTTGGAGTCTTTGTGTTTTGACAGAAGCAAAATGAATTCACCAGCCGTTGGAGATGCATAGTAAATATGTTTGAGACACATGAGTAAGAGATGATGTAGCCTCCATTCAATGTGAGCAGGCTCCTCTGCTTTTATTGTTTTGTCAACAGAGTCACTCATAAAACCACCTCCTCTACAACTGACTCTAGTAAAAAGCTAAACAGACAGCTGCAAGGATGAGTTATTTCCTCCTGGATCTCATCTTTACTTAATGAGACGAAACATCTGTTACTACTCTGGATTTTCAGTTGTTCCTGTGGGACTTTTTTTTGAAGGAAACGACTAAACAGTTTTGTTTTGTTTTTCCAAAGGTAATATCTCTTTCCAGGTAATACACAAATCCAACTTATGACTGAAATCTTTTTTCTTTTTTTTTTTTGTGCTGAACTGGCGCTTTAATTGATAATTGCATAATCCAGAGCAAAGACTTCACTGCTTAATATTGCCACACTGTACTTTTGTAAGCTGTATGAACTTTGGTCCACTGAAATCTTGACCAAAGTTATCTTAAAGTTATCTGAGGTCAGACTGAGAGTCTGCCAGGTTAGCAGATCTTAATCTAGTACAATTCTATCTACAAAGGTATCATGATAAATGTCAGTGAATGTGCCATTAATTTGTTGTTAACTATTATTTGTACTGAACGTATGTGTATATGTTCAACTGACTGATTCCTTTGGGCAGTGTAATTATCAGAGGGTACAACTTGTAACCATAAGACATTTGAATCATTTCTGTTGTTGCAAAATATACACACTAGATGGCATTATTTCACTGTCAGCTGTACACATGTATAATAGAGATGACTTAATTAGTGATGGCTGAAATGCAGTGTATTCCTCTAAGTGTGATTGTTTGTTTCAGAGGTGCTCACAAGTGGGCCAAAGATCATAAATAGTGCACCCATGCTGATGTTGTAATTCTTCTTGGCACAGTATTCAAAGTTTCGACATGTAGACTGTTGCTGTACATGATTACTAGCGATGGCAGTCATTGGCTCTGACCTGTTGCAATGACTTTGGTGAATGTCAGTCTCATATATTTAAGCTGTCTCCCAATAGACAGTCTTATCTGTGTGGGAGACCCTTTGTGGAGGACTTCTGGAGTATTTTAATGCTAATTTTACTCCATTCAAGATTTTCTCTGTCATTCCAGATAATACAGGATGAGCCTCCAAAATGATTCGATTAGTAGCGATGGTGTCACAGTCGTGGATGGTAATGGTGAGAGGTATGTAAAATGACAACTGTCCCAAAGTGGAAAACAAATCTTTAACCATTAGCAAGGTGACTGTCATGTATATTTGATATGTTTAGGACAGATGCATTTTTAGTTTATTGGCACCCTCTCAATGGCTTTCACAGCATCCCTACCCAAAAGGCACAGACTCTGTCAGACTCCACAGACTTAGAGACCCACTCCAACTTGATCCTCAACGGAGAAGCGACCGCAGCTGAGCTCAGTGCAGCATCAGTTTCAGAGAACCAGGAGACTAATTCCTCCATTAACGCTGAGACACCGGCTGAACCTGCCAAATCTCCTGAGCTGGAAGGAGCAACTGAAGGACTCTCAACAGGTGAGAATCCAGCTGCAATGTTAACCCAGAGATGAACTGTTCTGATAGGGAAAATTTGTCTGAGAAGTGAAATTATCAGAGACTAAAATGCTTTTTCGCTTGCTGGTTTGCTGATCGTGGAGCACAGTGGTTCCCAGCACTCCTGGGGTCACAAGACAAATCTAAGTGTTTGTGAGATGAGCAAGACAAGAAATAAGAGAAAAAACATTTTACAGCTCCACAAATTCTATTTTTTTAATGACTTTTTATCGGAAAATTCTCAATAGTTTAACCTCTTCAGGCCTCTAAAACTATTCAAATAATAAAATCTGAGAAGGCAGCATCACATGCCAAAGCAGCCTGTAAGAAAGGGTCGTAAGCTGCTGTATTAGCTGCTGAATGAAAGTTAGATTTTGCAAGATACTGTCGTGTATTAAATCATCAAAAAGAACATTTCTAAAGCTATTTGCAACAATAAAATACATCACAAAAAAAAAGAAAATAAAAAATAGAGAAAAAGATGATTAAACATAATAAAATAGGTTTGAAGAAAATAATTGAGGGAATAACTAATGAACTGGCTCCTCTGGCAGATTTTTTTCCCCCCAGCATTATGTTTCCTTTGAACTTCAGTCTTGATTATGGAGCAGATAAGAGCATCTGGGGGCGTCTTTCCTGTTGATAAAAAGTTCAAAGGTTATTTCAAAAGGCTTTTCAGCGTGCTGTGCCTTCAAAACAATCAGTATATTTTGCAAAGCATTCCTAAAATTGATAGTAAACCAGTGAGGGGAAGCTAAAATTATCTGCTGTGTTTTATTTCCTTCCTGACTGCCACCGGCAGTAAACAAAGCGCAGGGTTTCCCTCAGTGTATTGCATGCCTGGTGGCCCACCGGGCCTAAGCCACAGGGAATTATATTTTCACGGGATGTATCTTTAAGATGTTTTTAAACAACAGTCACAGTGGGCCAGCTCAGTTGATATAATGGTTGGAAAGCTCACCAGTGACGTTTGTTGGTTAAAACGTCAAGATGTCCCCCATGGGACCTTATTTCAGAAAAAATATGTATGATAATCAAAGGCGAGAGACAAAAAAATTTTGATCCATTCAAATTGTGCCATGAATTACACATGTGATGTTTGTCGATTTAAAAGTTATTTTTACAAGTCAAGAAAGTCACAATTTAAATTTTGTTGTTGTAAAAACAGAACGTTCCAAGACAGTACTTTACCAAACTCATGTAAAACTGTACCATAGTTGTTGATTTTATGTTCTGGCCATGACCATGTTGTCACAGAAACTATCAGACCTTAATGTTGCCATCAGTCTGTCTCGGTCCGAATCAGGCCCCCATCAAAGAAGACCCTTTGCCCCCGGTTGCCGTCAAAAGATAGTTGCCACCGGGCCTAAAAACTTTGCTGGAGGGAAAGCCTGACTTGGATATGTCTCCTTGCACTCAGCACATGTTTCTCTCTGCTGGTGGAGGGACAGCACTTTTTTTTGGGGGGGGGGCAGTTACCATAGTTAAATTCAGGAGTGAACTCCAGGCACCGCAGTGGTTAGCGCTGCCGCCGCACAGCAAGAGGGTCCTGGGTTCGAATCCCCGAGCCGGCAGGGCCTTTCTGTGTGGAGTTTGCATGTTCTCCTCGTGTCCGCGTGGGTTCTCTCCGGGTACTCTGGCTTCCTCCCACAGTCCAAAGACATGCAGCAGGTTAATTGGTGACTCTAAATTGCCCGTAGGTGTGAATGTGAGTGTGAGTGGTTGTTTGTCTCTGTGTCAGCCCTGCGATGAACTGGCGACTTGTCCAGGGTGTACCCCGCCTCTCGCCCAAAGTCAGCTGGGATAGGCTCCAGCTCCCCGCGACCCTCACGGATAAGCGGTTACAGAAAATGGATGGATGGAACTCCAGGCACTTTCTATCAGTCCTAATGTGCCTTTGATGGAGGGCAGACAGACCTGGAGTGACACTGTAACTAAATATCAGTTTCTTGCCAAAGCTTCCCCAGCCACATTAATCAGGCCATAGAACTGGGGACATGCCAATCCCCCCACCCCCATCCCCCAAACTAGAGGGGAGAGCCAATTTGCTGTGTCCACTTTGGACATTGCAGCTGTACAATGAAGCAGTGCAAAACTTTAGGCACTCAGAGCAGCTGTTGTGGGCTACAGTGGAGTTCCTGGATGACTGCCAATCATGTCAGCCGCTCTGAACCTTTCATGGTGAGAAGATCAAAGCAGCCAAATGTAGGCTACCGTGTGGTATTTATTGCTGGGACACATAGGTAGCCTACATGTCACGCATGTGACTTTGTTTATACAAATTCTCCACCTGCTCAGAGTATGAGGAGACATAACCATTTTGTTTACTGCCACTGGCAGTCATCCAAAAATTCGCAGAACTGTGGTTATCTTTGTTACTTCCATTTGGAGCCTACACAACTTCTGCAGCAGCATTCTGGAGATCCTGCAGACGTGATATAGCCTCAAATGATGCCAAAGCATAGATGAGTAGCAGTAGCAGTCATATAAGGCAGTAAAACAAATGCAAATGCATTTCCAAATTGGCTAAAGATAGAAATATTTTGACTTTTAAATTTGGTCTCTGGGGCAAGAAGCAAAATTGCATAATCTTTATGCGCTTTACATAATCTTTCTGTACTGTTTTTTGGCATGCAGCTTTTAAAATGTGGAAGACACAAATGCTCACAGCATTTTGTGGAAAGGGAAGGGAGATATTATGTGTAGCATGCAAGCAACATGTGTTGTGGATAATATAACCAAGGAAGATGTAATGAGTTGAAATAGAATTATACTGGGTTACACACGGAAGGAAAATTGATAGCATGTTAAGAAAGAGAACGTGCTATTTAGCAATTTGAGGCAGCAGTATACGGGCGACTCCCATGTTCTGAGAGATAAAATTACTGTTTTTGTCAAAGGAGTCTGATGCTTCTGAGAAGAACAATATAACACCTTCAGTAACTGGTCGGAAAGGCCTGTACCCAGCAGGGTAAAGCTGTGAAAATATTCTAAATATGTGGTTCACTTAAAATGATATTGATTTTTTCAGGCGGGCCTTCTTTTAGGTGGCTAAAATACATTGTGCTACTGTCCCCTTCCACAGCAGAGCGTTGCTAAGCTTCTGTGCCAGTGCTCCTGCCTGCTTCTGTCCACATCTACTAATACAAATACACAGACAATTGAAAAGTACATCATACAACCCCATTTTAGAATATCTGAGCTACCCCTTTAAGTACAATTTTTAAAAAATCAAATGGAAAAGGGTTCTAGCAAGGCATTTATGCATTTTTGGAAAACGAACACCACACTATTATGTGCGCTCTTTCATGCTTAATCCAGTAACTCAAGTCTTCTTTGTATCAAAACCGTATTACTTCCCCTCACCAAACCTGATTGGTAAGTAAACATGGACAAACCATAGCTTTCTGCTTTGTCTCAGGTAACAGTATAGCCTCCCCCTGTTCACCATGCAACCTGCAAATCAGGTTGCCTTGAGACAGCAGGCGTAACAAACCCTCAGGGGTAATCCTGGGATGTTTGCTGTCCTCTCATACACCTGACTCCTCTGCTAAAGGGCAAGCTTGCTGTCTCTTGGTGCGGTGCGGGTGTCTTCTGAATTTTACTTGTCATTAATGGCGGGTAAACGTGGCTGCCCCTGTTGTCCTAATGCAGAAGAGCCCAAGGCAGTTCCCCTGACAACGGCGAATACGGCAACAACTCTGGCCCCAGCTGACGAGCTATGGAGTACCAGCAGAGACAAGGCAGTCAGGCTGAGGATGGAGGCCTCGGGTCCAGCTTCGGATACTCCCATCACCATCCATCAGATGTTCCTGGAGGCGGTGGACAAGTACGGGGATCATCCAGCCTTGGTTTCCAAAAAAGAGGGCCAGTGGGTGACCTTGACATGGAGGCAATACTATGAGCAATGCCGGGCAGCTGCCAAAAGTTTCCTCAAGGTTTGTTTGTGTACAAATAGACTTGTTCTGCATATGTTATGCAAAAATGTACCATTTCTGCAGTGCAATCAGGACATATTTGGGCAGTGACACATTTTTTTGCATGTTAGCTCTTTATTCCAGCACGTTGAATTTTGAATTCAGGGTTTTGAATTTGAATTCTTGCAGGGTTTTATTGTAGCCATCTCCACTTCTTACTTGCCTCAGGGTTGTTTTTTAGTCTTCAGCAAATAGAAGCAAAGCTGAATGTCAAGTTTGCTGAAGTAGAGTCAAAACTATGAAAAATGTTGCTGTTACTTTCTTCCTGCACTGTATGTGATATTTTACACTTTAAAACTAAACTAGTACGGCAATGAGCTACAATATGTTCCCAAAATAACAAGCTCACAGAACTTTTAATTCCTGGCACCTGCTTTGTAAACAGTACATCAGAATTTACTCCCTCTCTCTGGTGTGAGAATGGGCAGCTGAAAACTAACACTTAAGTGTGTGAAATTCACAGCTTGTGTTACATCTCCTGTTTCATGGACATGTTTGTGTCCTATGAGGTGGCTTTTGAAACAAGATGTAGGTCAAGAGTAACAGAGGCACTGTGCCACACTGTCATTAAAGATGCATGTTTTTAAAAAACACACACGCAAATTGTCTTCTTTTAGTTGGGGCTGGAGCGTTACCATGGTGTGGGGATTCTGGGATTCAACTCTCCTGAGTGGTTCATCTCAGACGTCGGCTGCATCTTTGCTGGGTAAGATCACGGATCTTCCACTTTTATGCTTGGGATCCCTCAGAATTGATGTGCAACGTCAGGTAAAACCTGACGGTGTTCATTTGTCCATGTTCGTGTGTATCACAAAGTCATCCTGTGTTTGCCCACACCTGTGTGCACTGTACCGGTTTAAACTCCCAGGAAACCTCATGTGGTTGGTAGGTGGGTGGGTGGAAGTTTATGCAACTATTCAAAGAAAATTGACTGTACAACAAGGATTCATATAGAAACATGGGCTTTTGAGCACTAACTTTGATCATCATCATGCAGATGATGTGCTCTGTCATCTGTCTGTTGATGTTTTGGGGTACTTTATATTCTTGATGTGCTGTTTTAGATTGGTATCTCTTTAAAATGCCATTTAGATTCTACAATCAAACAAAGTTCTTTATGTAATTGTGTTATAAAATGTATATATGATTTGATAATTACATTTCTATTTAATTCTAATTTTGTGGTATACCTCTCTTATGTTTGAAACACATTTTTAATACTGTCTATTTTGGCCAGGACTAGCAAAGGAGATTTTTAATCTCACTGGGGCTTCAAAAAGTTTAAAAAGTCTTCAACAATTTCTGCTCAATTAAGAGATACTTTCTCTGAAAATAGTGTGCAATTATTTGCCAGTTTGTTATACAAACTGTAGGGAAATCTCCTCTTTCTATTCTCCTATATTTGATTTGAACCATAGGGGTTTGGCAGCTGGAATTTACACGACCAACTCGCCTGAAGCTTGTCAGTATGTGGCTGACAACTGTGAGGCCAACATCTTGGTGGTGGAGAACCAGAAACAGCTTGACAAAATCCTGCAGGTTAGGAACTTTATTACAACTTAATCTCTTAGTGTGCTTGTAATAACTATTTGCAAAAATATTTAAAAAATCTGGACTTAGTTTAATTTGTCTTTCTCAACAGGTTAAAGATCAGCTCCCTCATCTTAAGGCCATTGTCCAGTATAAAGGCGAGCTGCAGCAGAAGGCACCATTCCTGTACACAGTACGTTCACTCACTCCTTCTTACATGTGGTGTAACAAGTGCAGTGAGATACATGTGACATTTTTAACATAATCTGCGTGTTTTGGTAGTGGGCTGAGTTTATGAAGGTGGGAGAGGATGTGCCCGACGAGCAGCTGAACGCCATGATTGACAGTCTTCGGGCCAACGAGTGCTGTAGTCTCATCTATACCTCTGGAACTACTGGGAACCCTAAAGGAGTCATGTTGAGCCATGATAATGTGAGTAAACCAGACAAGATACTTTCATTATCTAATTTTTGATTGTTTTGACGCAACTTAACTGATTTTAAATGTTATTCCTTCTTAAAAAAAAAAAAGAAAGAAAAAGAAAAAGTGATGCAGATGTAGGCTGAGGCTGATGTTTGTGTGTGATGGTCTGTGTGAACAGTTTGTTTGCTGATTTATATATATTTATATATTGAAAGTTCAAGACAAATATTTGAATAAAATACTGTCTGATTACTTCTGTACCACTTTCTAATGTGCAGCTGACTTGGACAGCCCGCACGGCACTGTCAACTGCAAATATTAAACCAGCTGAGGAGGTGATCGTCAGTTACCTGCCGCTCAGCCACGTGGCAGCCCAGATGTTTGACATGTGGATGTGTGTTTGTTTTGCCTTGACCACATACTTTGCAGAGCCAGACGCCCTCAAGGTAAGGATGCCTACTGTTGTATAAACATGGGATTAATAATAAAAATTTGTTGACTATAATTCCCATTTATTTTTCCAGGGTTCCTTAAGTACCACACTGAAAGAGGTTCGTCCAACTTGTTTCCTGGGGGTTCCTCGTGTGTGGGAGAAGATCCAAGAGAAGATGAAAGCTATCGGTGCCAAGTCATCCCCAATGAGGAAGAGGGTGGCGGACTGGGCCAAGTCCATAGGCCTGCAGTACAACTACAGTGTCATGAACGGGTGAGACACCAGCAGGGATCCTTTGATGGAAATCAGCATGTCAGGTGTTAAGGGTTTCCCCCAGTATATTGGAAGCCTGGTGGCCCACCAGGCCTAAGTTGACCCACTGCCAGGCCTAAGCATCGAGGAATTGTATTTTCAGGGGATGTAGTTTTAAGATGTTTTTTTAAACAACAGGTACAGTGAAGCAGCTCAGTTGAAAACATATACATAATGGTCAGAAAGCTCTATAAAATTTGTGTTATAGCTTTTTTAAATTCTCAGTTCCATAATTCTAGCCATGAAGGGAACTACCTTAATCAGTCTATTGCTGGCTATGGCCGGGCCACCGTCAAAAAAACAAAAACAAAAAACATTTGGCCGCCAGCCCCCATCAAAAGATAGTTGCCACAAAACAAAACAGCATTTCTAGGGGTGTGTGTTGCATTTGTTATTAACAATACCTCCTTTAATCCAGAGTATCCAAATTTTCACTGTATGATTGCCGAAGTTTGTTCAAGGTAGGGTGCTGCCTAACACTTTACCACATACAGATGTTATCCAAATGTTCACTGTAAGATGGTGTTTAACTCACTGTTAAAGCAGTTTTAAAGCGTGAGACCAGGTTTTCTCAGACACTGGCATTTCAATTGTCTTATCAGCAGTGGTGCCATCTCTTCGTTTTATAGTGACTATTAGTTCCTAACAAATCTTCTCCTCAGAAATATAATCTGCGGTTCTGGTGTAAATCTGACTTTATCTTTTGGTTACAGGGAGAACCTGGTGCCATGGGGCTTCATGCTGGTGAACAATCTGGTCTTTAAGAAGGTGCGTGCTGCGCTGGGCTTAGACCGCTGCAAGATCTGCCTCACAGGCGCTGCCCCCATCACCAAAGACACATTGGAGTACTTCATGAGCCTGAACATCCCTGTGGTGGAGATATACGGCATGAGTGAAAGTTCGGGTCCTCACACCGTCTCCATTAACGAACAGTACCGCATCACGAGGTCAGCAACAAAGCATTATGGAACGAGTCAACTGAAATCAAAATGTGTTGTTGATAGGCATGTTACAACAAGATGCTGTGACAACCTGTTTGTTTGTTTCTGTCCAGTGAGCCTTTTATTTAAAGGGGAACTCCACAGATTTTACACACTTCTGTTTACAAGTGACTTAACTGGACTGACAAAAAAAAAATCAGGTGGTGGGGAGCTGACCAGACCTCTGAAGCCCGCTCCTTATCTCTGCTTATGTAGCAGTTTGAGGCTACATTAGCAGCTACTAGCATGACACACACAAATCTCTGGCCAACCGGATGAGAAGGAAGAATATGTGAAATAAAAAAGACAATATGTCTGGTTCTGCTGCATCAATTTTGATCATTTTTTTACGTTGTAAGTCTGACAATGTTAAATTTGTGCAGAACTGTTTAAAAGTTGCATTTGGCAATATCATATATAATACAGGCAATATAGGTCTCATCCTAAATGAAAAACCAATAACTGGTGCATTCCATGTGAAAGCATTTTGCACCAGTTTATGCTACAGTGTGCAATATTTTGCAACAGTATTTCATGTTTGTTCCAGTTTTGACCCATTAATGAAATCTGACAGTCATGGCCAGTGTTTGAACGAGCTATCAAAGCACCACACAATTATCATACATTCAAACACCGAGTAACATCTTTTGGAAACTTGGGGTCAACAAAACAAGCTGCAAACACAAGACTGATGTGTTCACCGCATGAAGTTGATAGTTTGAGCCTATTTACATATTTAGTAGATGTGGACCAACATTAGCATTAATTTGAAGTCTTGTCTCCAACTATCTGATGAATGTGAGTCAAATATTCCCACAAACATTTCTGTTTAGGTCTCCACCAACTTCTTAGGGCTTTTTCCTGCTAAATGCTCCACTGTGTGTTTATGACTGAAAACATCTGCTGCTGGAAACATGGCTGATGAGAGCGCTGACAGTGAACCAAATTAATTAAGTTATGGGCCGGAAAACCAAAGCAATGAACAAAATGTTTCTATAAAGCTCAGGGAAACTGTAGAGTCAAGGTTTTTTAAGATACCAGTCATGCCAGGTTGGTATTTGGGGAAATATTCATAAAATTATGCACATAACGTCTAAAATATATATATATTTAAGAGGTTTGATTCGCTGGGTGGGCCCTTTATACGGAGAGCACACATAGGTCACTATATGAAATCTTTTTATATTTATTATATCATACATATTTAATTCACATGCATATGTCGTCTCATCTATATGTACTACAACTTAACAGTAGGGGTGCAGTTGTACTGCAACCTTTTGTCAGCATCAGGTCTAAATGAGCTTGTTGTTGTGATTTGTCTTTCCAGTTGTGGAAAAGTGATGCCAGGCTGCAAGACCAAGCTGGACAACCCGGATGCGGACGGGAATGGAGAGATATGTTTCTGGGGTCGGCATGTCTTTATGGGCTACCTGAACTCACCTGAAAAAACAGCCGAGGCCATTGACAAGGATGGGTGGCTGCACTCTGGAGACCTGGGAAGACATGACCAGAATGGCTTCCTCTACATTACAGGAAGAATCAAGGGTAAGCTGTGGTTAAAAATCAGCTTCTTCACATGTTTTGCTTGGGAAAAAAAAGCATTTTTGGAGCATTTACTCTCCTTTGTCAGCTCCTCAAGATGTTAGCATTTGAGACCCATACTTAGCAACCGTCCAGGCATTAAGAATAAGCAGTGGAAAGTAATTTGATAAGCACATTCATTCTGTATTATTTATTTCTATCATTTATCCTCATTGTACTAAGTAAGGACAATTTTGAGGTCCTTGTAGTGAACACCAAACTTCAGAGGGAAGCACTGTACTTTTTACTACATTCATGTGACAATTGGAGTTACTAGTTACATTTTAGATTAAGATTTTACATTTAAGTATTATATTATAAGCTTATGAAAACAAATCATACTGGATTTTTAAGGCTGATAGTGATATCAGTATTAGGAAATTTGACATGTCCGATAACGATTAATTATTTTGTCATTATTATATCTTTCTTTTTTTTTTTAGATAAGCACATAACATGAACAAGCAGTCATGATGCTTTACAGTTGAAAAATCAACTCGTCAGTGCTCTCTGGTGGACAAACTGTGTAATGGTGCCACTGTTTCTAAATGACTTCTAACCTAGTTTGGTAATTTCTGTACCACAGTAAATTTTGTTGCTTATCAGCTGACATATAAAGCAATACTGATAGATTGGACCAGCTGATAGCTCTTATGAAATACAACACGCTGTTAAATATTAATGATAAAGTGGTTCCCAACCTTTCTGGTTTGTGACCCCTTAAAAAAAGCAGTTAATTCATAGATTGTGTCATTAAAATTACAAAATTTGGGGCTAAAGAGGTATTATTAGCCAATATTTCACAAAAAAGCAAAGATTAGAGAAAAGTCTGAAAATGAATAAAACATTTGTGTAACAGAAGTTTTTTTTTCTTTTCTTTTTTCCTTTCCACATTAATCATCTCATAACCTCTCAGATTTATCTTGTGACCTTTTGAGAGGCCCGACCTTGGAAACAACAGGATACAAGGTCTAAATCTGTATAAAGTAGTTAAAACAATCTTGACCACAACCAGCTACAACAGCAAAAGCCTGTAGGACACATCACATAATGAGTCACAGGGGCCTTTTTCTACAGGACAACAACTTTTACTTTTAATATTTCAAGTACATTTTACTGAAAATACTTCTGTACCTTTAGACCCTGTATGTTGGATTTTATCATGTACTAAAATATTTATTTTTCTGATTTATTTATGTTGTTTTAGTACTTTTACCGTGGCTGTAGCCACAGGTCTTTTTAATTTAGCCATGGGTCTTGTTTGCTTTCAGAATATTTAATATGGATTTGATTATGAGCTCATACAAACACTACAGGAGGAGAAGAAGGTAGGGTGGTAGAAAACATAGCAGCAGCAGACTTGGGGAAAAGGAAGGTGGCCCATGCCAACAACTGGTGAATTTTGTTTGCATTTTGCTGGGTATCAGACAGTTTTATTCACTTCTACCACACAAAAGAAATAACAATTACACAAGTAGCGAACTGCAGCTTAGCTAAGGTTTGCAGGCTACTGTAATATTAACCAGTGTGCAGCTATTTGAATTTGAGCCATTGAGAGAAGCTTGCAAGTGCTGGGGCTGGTCGGTTGAAGACTGAATATTTTTTTCACTGCTTTTTGTTCTTAAAAAGACAAAATTAGCACATCAGATCCAGGAAAATGACACAATGCAATGTTTTGTCAAAAACTACAAAAGTCATTGTGTTTCTTCTTTGTCTCTTTGCACAGAACTGATCATCACTGCCGGTGGAGAGAACATCCCTCCTGTGCCCATCGAGGACACACTGAAGGCTGAGGTGCCCATCATCAGCAACGCCATGCTGATTGGAGACAAGCTCAAGTTCCTCTCCATGCTGCTCACTCTCAAAGTAACTGGGCCTCCATTCCTGCAGACTGTTACAACTAGTAAATAAATAAAACAAACACAATAAAGGTCCTTCTCTCTGTTTCCTCAGTGTGTTGTGGATGAGAACGGGGACCCCACTGATGAGCTGAGCCCTGAGGCTTTGGACTTCTGCAAGCAGCATGGCGTCACAGCGACCAAAGTGTCAGAGATCATAGCCAATAAGGAGCCAGCCATATACAATGCTATTCAAGAAGGCGTGGAGCGCATGAACGCCAGAGCAACATCCAAGCACAGAAGGTCCAGAAGTGGGTCATACTGGAGCGAGACTTCTCTGTCGGAGGAGGTGAACTGGGTGAGTCACTGGAATTTGTTTTGCCTTTTTTTATGGCCCTTCCTTTTGACATTAAAACTGGGTCAAAGGTCTGCATAAGATACTGGCATTAAGGAATGAGGAAGTTTGCACTACAATCACTCTTTAACTTACTCCTAAGTTTAATCGAGGTTATGTTGTAATCAGAAAAGCCTTCTGACTGTGCCACTTGCCAGACAACATTCCAGTGAATTAATCTCCCACAGAAACATTTTAAAAGCCACAAATGTGCGGGTGGCACTCAGTAGACACTGAATGTCAATCTTTAATCTATAGAGATTTAGATAAATTCAATCTGCTTTTCTTTTTTGTCCTTGCAGGACCCACTATGAAACTGAGGAGGCCCATTGTTGTGAAGATGTACCAAGAGAAAATAAATGAAATGTATGCAGTGGCAAAACAGTAGCCTGAACTGCCCTAAGAGATGATAATGCTGAAGAGAGGTGGTCTTGAGAAACTTTGGGCATGTTTATGAACATTGTATTGTGCCCAGACGTCACGTTGGGAGATGTATAAACCTCTGATCATGTGAATGTTAAAAGTGCAAAAGAGATTTAAGTGGAAAAAATCAGGTTCTGATTGTGCTGTATTTAATGGCATCAAGGTTTGTGCTGCTGTGTGTTAATATGTCAGGTTTCTGCTCCAAATCGATATTTAAGCTGTTAAATGTACATACAGTTTCACAGCAGCTGTGCACATTTTGTAAATAAAACATTTAAATCAGAGCCAAAATCTTGCCATTTTCTGTGTGGCATACACAACAGACAGGGTGGAGAAGACAGTCATCAGTTAGGGACGTTAACTTTTACATTTTTTCATCTGTTAAAGGCAATTTTGTAAACCATAACCACTGTGGCCTGAAAAATTAAACTTGTTTTGGCCATAAGCAAATGTATTTTATTTTTGAAGCAGCAGAATGTATTTATAGATTTTACAGTATTAATTGCCAGTTTCTGGTCTAATATTCTATGTGTGATAATCCCCATCTGGGAAAACTGAAAGTTTCAATAATTATATTTATAATGTGATAAGATTATCTATGGATGTGGTGCCGGTAGCTCACTTGGAAGAACATGTGCCCCAATGTACTGGCAGAGGTTTGATTCTGACCCTTTGCTGCATGTTGTCCCTCCTCTCTCCCCCTCCTTCTGTCTGAAAGCTGTACCATCTGATAAAGGCCAACAAATTATTTAAAAAATTAATATCAATGGCCTTAATTTCTCCAATCACAAGCATGTGCAAAGTGTAACACATACAGTTGAATTTGTGCTTCTCCATGTACAGTTTAGGAAATATTGAAATGTGTATTTTGTGATAGATGCCCCATGATTGTCAATAAAAAAGTGAGTGCTTTGAACAAATTGACCAAACTGGGTTCAAAATTGTGTGCATTTTTCATTTTCATTTTTGCATCATCAGTTTTGATCACTGAGGACACAGCGAAGGCTGAGGTGCTCATCATCAGTAGTCAAGGCAAGTCAAGGCTACTAAATATAAAAACAATAACAATAACAGCAATAATGACCCTTCTCTCTGTTTCCTCAGAGTGTTGTGGACAGCACTGATAAGCTGAGCCCTGAGGCTTTGGGCCTCTGCCAGCAGCACGGAGTCATGTAGCCAATAAGGAGCCAGCTATCTAAATAAATGCAAGAACGAAAAAAAAAACTAAACTGCATAATCTTTCTGTACTTAAATTGAAATGAGAGAAAGCCCCTCGTTATTAGCTACATATTTGTCATTCAGACAAGACATTTATTTTCTACTCATCACTAGGTGTCATAGTTTCTAAATTCTAAGAGGCTCTCAAACAGTCACACCAGTAGACTGAGACAGCCTAATGGTGCACCTGAAAAGCCTTGTGGGCATTTCCAGGTGCAGTAAAGAGGCTGTTGCGTAAAAATCACATGATTCATATTAGATAATCACCAAGTTCTAAACAAAACAAAAAATGACAGAAATGTGTGACCTTTGTGTTGTGGTGCAGTTTTGTGAAGTTGCAGGCGTCACTGTGAGTAGGAAAACGCACCTGAGGTCAAAGTGCTGTAACAGTAGATGAAATGTGTATTCAGAACATGCTGACAGTAAGATAAAAGAGACTTTTCACTATTTGCAGAAGAGCAAACAAAGCACAAGGAAGGAACAAATGAATCAATACCATCCTAGAGTTTTGGTGAGACTCAGCAATAACACTGTGGACAAAGTGATGGGAGGAAAGCAAAATAGAAGAAGAAGAAGGCATACTTTATTAATCCCCAAGGAGAAATTACATTGTTTTCACTCTGTTGTAATTTCTGTACATACACACAGGCCCAAAATACACACATATGCACAAACAGGACCAGAGTGAGGGGGCTGCATACATACATATAGTCAGGCACCAAGAGCAGTTAGGGGTTGGAGTTAGTCTGTAAGGTAGCCCTTACAGACTGAGCTACTGCTGCCCACCTGAAAAATAAAATTAAGTGCATTTTTTTTTAAAAAAGATAGGGAAAAAAAGCAAATAACAGGTAAGTCTAAGCAAAGCCTTTATGTATTTTTGGGAAACAAATACAGTGTTATTGTGTATTCTTTAATACTCTCACTCCAGTAACTCAAGTCTACGTCACATTATAATCATATTGCTTCCTCTAAACAAACCGGATTGGTAGGCAGGCATAGACATTCCACCGTTTCTTGTTTTGTTATGCAGATAATGTTATAGCCTTCCCCTTTCCTGACACAGTTGCTGGTGAAACAAACCCACAGTGATATTTGCAGTCTTGTCACACCCGACTCTTCTGCTGAAGAGGAAGCTTGCTGCGTCTTGCTGTGACATCTTCTGAACTGTCATTAATGGCAGGTAAATGTGGCTGTCCCTGTTGTCCCAGCACAGAAGAACCTAAGGCAATTCCCGTGTGGACGAAGACTGTGGCAACAATTCTTGCCCCTTCTGACCACCTATGGACCACCAGCAGAGACAAGGCAGTCAGGCTGAGGATGGAGGGCTCAGGCGCAGCCTCAGTCGCTCCCATCACCATCCATGAGATGTTCCATGAGACGGTGATCAAGTACGGGGATCATCCAGCCTTGGTTTCCAAAAAAGATGGCAAGTGGGTGACCTTGACATGGAAGCAATTCTATGAGCAATGCCGGGCAGCTGCCAAAAGTTTCCTCAAGGTTTGTTTGTGTGCAAATAGACTTGTTCTGCATATGTAGTACAAGAAAATATACTATTACTGCAGTGCAGTCAGGAAATATTTGAGCAATGGCACATTTTTCTGATATGTTAGCTCTCTATTCCAGCACATTGGATTTTGAATGAAACATTATCTGTAAAATTAAAGTTTTAGCCTTACTTTTAAGTTGTCTCTATTCATTTTGGGTCAAAAATGTAGGAATTCTAGCCTTTGGTATACAAACCGGACTACTCACTTCTTACTTGCTTCAGGGCCTTTATGCTTTTAGTCTCATCTTTAGCAAACAGCAGCAAAGCTGAAAGTCAATACTTGGGTGTCAGAGTCACTGTTTGCTGAAGTAGAGCCAAAATGTCCTTCTGCCTGCATTGTATTTAATATTCTACACCTACTGTATGATCTAAACTAGTATGGCAGTGAACTACAGTATAGTCAAGCAATTACAAGCCACATAAGAGCTTAAATTCCTGGCACCTGCTCTGTAAACAGTACCTCAGGATTTGCTCCCTTTGAGAGTGGGCAGCTGAAAACTAATACTTTAGGTGTGTGGAATTCACAGCTTGTGTTACATCTCCTGTTTCATGGACATGTTCATGACATGTTCCTGTCATGGCGTTGGGCACAAAATGTAGGTCGAGAGTTAGGGAAGCACTGTGCCACAGTGTCATTCATTAAAGATACATGTTCTTTAAAAAACACACAACTTGTCTTTTAGTTGGGGCTGGAGCGTTATCACGGTGTAGGGATTCTGGGATTCAACGCCCCTGAGTGGTTCATCTCAGACGTCGGCTGCATTTTTGCCGGGTAAGATCCCATTTAAGGATCGTCTGCTTGACATGCCTCAGTCTGGTTTCACCTGAAACTACACATTTATCTCTGTTTAAGTTTATCTCACAGTCAATCTCTGTCTCTGCCCATACCTGTTTGCATTGTCCCAGTTTAACCTCTCAGGAAACCTAATGAAGGTGTCAGGCTTGTCATCTGACACAGAAAAAAAGTATTGTTATATCCAGCTGTTGGCTGGATAAATTACCTTGAACATGTGTACTTTATGCACTTGTGTTATCTGTCTTATGTTTTTAACACATTTTTGATACTGCTTATTTTGACTTTCTCTTTTTAACTAAGATTTTACAAAAATATTAATGAAGAAATAATAGCATGTAATTATTTGCCAGTTTGTAATACAAACTGTAACGAATAAGCAAAAAGGTTTTTTCTACAAAATCTGACTTTGTACCACAGGGGTCTGGCGACTGGAATTTACACGACCAACTCGCCTGAAGCTTGTCAGTATGTGGCTGCCAACTCTGAGGCCAACATCTTGGTTGTGGAGAACCAGAAACAGCTTGAGAAAATCTTGCAGGTCAGGAATTTTATTGCAGCACCAGCCTTTAGTGTGTCTATAATAACTATTTGCAAAGATAGAAAAAAGTCTCTCCCTGTGTGACTTAGTTTAATTTGTCTTTCTCAACAGGTTAAAGATCAACTACCTCATCTTAAGGCCATTGTCCAGTATAAAGGAGAACTGCATCAGAAAGCACCATTCCTCTATACGGTACGTTCACTTAGCAAATATATTGATTACCCAGATAGTGACACAAAAAAAATGTCATTTCAACCCATAATGATGATGCTAAATAGTTTCTTTAACTTTGATAATTTGGCCTGCTATGATATGTTTATGATTATGTTGTCTTGATAATGATAAGTTGTTATAACAAAGATACTGACAGGTTGTGTTATCTCAGTTAATGTTAAAGTTGTCAAAATAAAGACATTTCGCCTTGATTGATGTTGTCAAAACAAAGACGTTGTTATTCCTCAGGTGAAGGGCTCATTGCATGGGTCAAACAGTCTCAGTAAAAAATCAAAAATGCAAGGCTCCCTCAAAAACACCAAGGCACACTGTAAAGTTTGTATAAAGTTAAAATGCCTTTATTTTATATGGCAAAATGAGTCAAAAAGAGTTTAAAAAATGACCAACGCGTATCAGCCAACATAGGTCTTCATCAGGGTCAGACAGGAGTAACAAGTTACTCCTGTAACAAGTTACTCCTGTTTCCACTGGTATCGGTTTCAAGGGTACTGGTACTGGCACTGGCCTCTGCCCTGTTCATGATAGGTGTCATGTTGTCATGTCATTGTTATGACAATATCATGTCGGTCTTATGTGCACCCGTCAAGTCAGATAAAGTGTTACCAAGCAGGTATGTCACACATGATAGTATACTGTACACAATGCCTACAGTTGCATTGTTGACCCTTTTTTTTAACACAATATGTTAATATCTGTAGTGGGCTGAGTTTATGAAGCTAGGAAAGGATGTGCCCGATGAGCAGCTGGATACTATGATTGACAGTCTTCGGGCCAACGAGTGCTGTAGTCTCATCTATACGTCTGGAACCACTGGGAACCCTAAAGGAGTCATGTTGAGCCATGATAATGTGAGTTATCCAGACAAGATACTCTGCTTTTCCTATCTTTGATTGTTTTGACGCAACTTAACTGTCTGCTGTTAGGGCTCCAACTAATCTGCCAAATATTTTTCCGATGATGACTCCTCTCACACTTTTTAATATGCAGGTGACATGGACAGTACGTACAGCACTTGGCATGGTTCAAATTAAACCAGCTGAGGAGGTGGTCGTCAGTTACCTGCCGCTAAGCCACGCAGCAGCCCAGTTGTTTGACATGTGGATGTGTATTTGTTATGGTTTGACCACCTACTTTGCAGAGCCAGATGCCCTCAAGGTAAGGCTGCCTACATTTGTATAAACATGCAATTAATAACAAAGGTTCCCTGTGTTGACTGTAATTCCCATTCATTTTTCCAGGGTTCCTTAGGTACCACACTAAAAGAGGTTCGTCCAACTTGTTTCCTGGGGGTTCCCCGAGTGTGGGAGAAGATTCAGGAGTCGATGAAAGCTGTTGGTGCCAAGGCCCCCCCAACAAAGAAGAAAGTGTCAGACTGGGCCAAGTCCATAGGCCTGCAGTACAACTACAGTGTCATGAATGGGTGAGACACCAGCAGGGATCCTTTGTTAGAAATCAGCAAGAGCACATGGCAGGTGTTTGTTCCATTTGTCAATAATGATACCCCTTTTTAGAATCTTTTTCTGTAAAATCTGATTGGTCACAGAATTGGCTGTAATACTTGTCAACTTGTAAAATATGAAAATGAGATCATGAGATGGTAAGTCATAACTATGAGATACACCTTCATTTGTGTTTCTTTGGCAAATACTACGTGCTTCCATATACACCAAAGTGTTGAAATTTTGGCCAAATGGCACTCGATGTTAAGTCATTTGATCACCAAAGTTGTCACAATTCATCCTGAGGGGGACATGAACGTTTATGCTAAATTTCATGGTAATCCATCCAATAATTGAATCATATCACTAAAAAACAACCTCCTGGTGGTGAAAAGTCAGGTCTTCACCAAAGTCAGTCATGAATGTTTGCACAAAATTTAATGACAATGTATCCAACAGTTGTTGAGGTATTTCTGGTAGAACAGTGGACAAACTGACATTGCCATATTGGTGATGTTTCATTTTGGACTTAATCCTTATTTTTGTTGGGTTACAGGGACAATGTGGTGCCATGGGGCTTCACACTGGCAAATATTCTGGTCTTTAAGAAGGTGCGTGCTGCTCTGGGCTTAGACCGCTGCAAGATCTGCTTCACAGGCGCGGCCCCCATCTGCAAAGAAACTTTGGAGTACTTCATGAGCCTGAACATCCCTGTGATGGAGATATACGGCATGAGTGAATGTTCTGGCCCCCATACCGTCTCCTGGAACCAAGAATACCGAATCACAAGGTCAGCAACAAAACATTATAGAGTGAGTTCAGGGGGGTGCAGTTGTAGTGTAACCTTTGGTCAGCATCCGGTCATGTCAGGTCTAAATGAGCTTGTTGTTAACTTATGATTTGTTGTTCCAGTTGTGGAAAAGTGATGCCAGGCTGTAAGACAAAACTGGACAACCCAGATAAGGACGGGAATGGAGAGATATGTTTCTGGGGTCGGCATGTCTTTATGGGCTACCTGAGCTCGCCTGACAAAACAGCCGAGGCCATTGACGAGGATGGCTGGCTGCACTCTGGAGACTTGGGAAAACACGACCCGAATGGTTTCCTGTACATCACAGGAAGGATCAAAGGTAAGCTGTGGTCAAAAAAGCTTATTTTCAAGAAGCATTTTTGATATGTAAAATGGATTTGCACAGATTTATTCATCTGTGTCAGCTTGAGCATTTGTTTGTGAGCATTTGAGGCCCAGTAGTATTGGTAAAAACCGCAAAGTCATCGTCTTTTTTTGCACAGAACTGATCATCACTGCCGGTGGAGAGAACATCCCTCCTGTGCCCATCGAGGACGCACTGAAGGCTGAGGTGCCCATCATCAGCAATGCCATGCTGCTTGGAGACAAGCTCAAGTTCCTCTCCATGCTGCTCACTCTCAAAGTAACTGGGCCTCCATTCCTGCAGACAGTCAAAGATACTAAATAAATACAAATAAAAACAAACACAATAATGATCTTTCTCTCTGTTTCCTCAGTGTGTTGTGGATGAGAACGGGGACCCCACTGATGAGCTGAGCCCTGAGGCTTTGGTCTTCTGCCAGCAGCGTGGCGTCACAGCGACCAAAGTGTCAGAGATCATAGCCAATAAGGAGCCAGCCATATACAATGCTATTCAGGAGGGCGTGGAGCGCATCAACACCAGAGCAACGTCCAATGCGCAGAAGGTCCAGAAGTGGGTCATACTGGAGCGAGACTTCTCTGTCGGAGGAGGAGAGCTGGGTGCGTTTTTTTTTTTTTGCCTCCTTTTGACATTAAAATTAGGGCAAAGGTTTACACATGATGCTATTATTAAGAATGAAGAAAACAGTTATCACAAGTCTAATCAGCTTTTTATCAAGGTCATGTTGTAATCAGACAAGCCTTGGGACTGTGCCACATGCCAGATAACATTCCAGTGATGTCTGTTGGACACTGATTGAATCTCTCCATTTGACACATTTTTAAATCTACAATAGATCAGATGTTGTCATTGTGTGAGTGGTGTTTAATAGAAACTAAGGCCCTGTCTCTCCCTCTTCATCTCCTGATGTAAATTATCCTGCGTGCTTGATATAAAGACATGAATATCGCAATCCATCACAATATTTTATTAAAGAAATAAACTATTATTGACAATAATAATACTAAAGAAACAAAAAGATGCATATAAAAAGCGACCTTTTCTTAAAATACTGCTTATTCTATGGTATTGGAATGTAAAAGCTGAAGCCCGCAGTGCACCATAGAAGCTTCAGAATGAAGCCTGCAGTGCGTTTTGGCCTTTAAATCTTTACTTTGATGTTTAGATCAAATTAAACCTGCTTTTCTTTTTTGTCCTTGCAGGACCCACCCTGAAACTGAGGAGGCCCATTGTTGTGAAGATGTACCAAGAGAAAATAAATGAATTGTATGCAGTGGCAAAAAAGTAGCCTGAACTGCACAGTGGTGATAAGAGATGATAATGCTAAAGAAAGATGGTCATGAGACACTTTGGACATGTTTATGAACATTGTATTGTGCCCAGATGTCATGTTGGGAGATGTATAAACCTCTAATCATGTGAATGTTAAAAGTGAAAAAGAGATTTAAGGGGAACAAATCAGGTTCTGATTGTGCTGTATTTAATAGAATCAAAGTCTGTGCCGCTGTGTGTTAATATGTCAGGTTTCTGCTCCGAATCTATATTTAAGCTGTTAGATGCACATTTTGTAATAAAACATCCAAATAGGAGCAAAAATCTTGCCATTTACTATGTGGCATTTAAAGCTGAATTGTACATTTTAGGAAGCTTTTTAAAAAAAATCATTTTGAAAGGAAATTTTGTGAACCATAATCATAACCATAATTGTTTTTGTCAGTTATTCAGCTAATTGCATTAGCACTACCAAGACTGCCATCTCACAAATTTTAAAAAGGCTAACAAATCATGAACACACACAGTATAAAATACTTTGACTCCAAACCTCTGTTTTCTGCTTACAAGTCATAGCTTCTGAACAATTTATAACTTTTTCTTTTACATTACTTTCAGGTCAGCATTTAATTTGTGCAATATTTGGTTTATGACTCAATAAATAACAAGTCATTCCCGTCTACCTCCACGTTACTACAGAAGCCTTCAGTCTTACTGCAGTAAATATCAGCATACCAGTATGCTAATGTTAGCAGTGAGCTCAGAGCACAGCTGTACAAGTAAAGAGCTGCATGGTAGACTTTTTATTTTCTTGATAAATACTGTTTAAATAAATAAATAAATAAATAACTTTTAACAATTAATTACTTGTGTTTTAAATCATTCGGAACCTTGCAAAGCCAATGCTAAATGGGCTTTTTACACTTCTTGGCCCTGGGCTATCCTTTGCCCCTTTAACATGCACACAATGTTAACACAGGGTTAACCTAAACCCAGGACTCTATTAGTCCTGGGTTAAATGTCAGTTGGAGCAGCAACTAATTCTAGAATAATGTGACTACCCTTTAACAGCCTTTAGCTCCGATTCACAACTGGCACCTTTAAGCCTCGTGTTGAGTCTCTAAACCGACCAAACTGGGGCAAATCAGTACTTTAACCATGTAGAACACAGAGTTGCCAATCTCCAGTGACCTGTGTGTTTTAAAAACAGTTTGGATTCATTGAAGTCACGAAAAAAAACAACAACAAACGAACAGATCAGGGCAGCAGTAGACCAGGTGTTCCCTGTTCTGCAAGGAAAAATGACTGATTTGACCCCATGGAGTTTGGCTGGTTGAGAGAGAGTGATATACACTCAGAAAAGGCTGTCTGACAGCAAGGTAAAGCTTTTAAGTGGTCCCCTCCCCCATGATATTTTTCACTGCTACTAGTTTTTGAGATGCTTAGCATGTAAAATACAGTACAATATAAGTATATATCAATAACTGTTAAATTAGTTAGTCATTTGGAAAATTAATGGCCATTGTGCAAAATTACAGTGTGTGAAACAAGATTTGAGGCGACAGTTAAAGGAAAAATGTAGAAAACATGTAAACTATGTCCCTCAGGGCCTAAGTTCATAAATTTGCAGTGTATCTGTGTCACAGAACAACTTTTACCATAAACAATATTGATGTCTGTCTATCGTAATGATTTTTGCAATATCACTGCAGACCCTGCTGATTCATTTGGCATATCTGTGCGGAAGCTCTGTTTAAACTGTGGAAGGAAACATCGAAACATAGAAAGTTTCTTTTTACGTTCACACTCATATCAGATTGCATTCTTGAACAACTGGTTGTTTTGCTTTGCATTTTAGACCAGGTCCGATAAACCTACACTGGCATTTCACGGAAAATGTGTGGACACAAGAACATCTTGTTCTCCAGCAATGTTTGACGCTTTAAACTGTTTTTTCAGGGTTGGGCTAATGTCTGTATGTTCACTACAGGCTGTCTGACATCTGTCAAGATATACTAACGGTGATCATATCAGATCTAACACATCTGTTACATCAACACTCTCATCTCTTCTCTTCTTAACTTAGGCAAACAGATCACTGGCAGGATGATATTTGGCCTTGCCTTAAATGATCTCTAACCCATAAAACTTTCTGTAATTTTCTATAAAATATTTGACTCAGGATGTGAAAAATATTTCTTAAAAACTTCTACTGGTGGTTTTAGAGAACACAAAAGCAGAAACTTTTCCAGGTGAAGTATGAAAATGTTAGTTTTACAAAAGAACTGAGCCAATGACATGATCTGTTTCTCTGTTTTCATTAAATCTCACCATCGAAACCTGGACAAAAATTGTGAAGTTCACCAGAAAGAAGGGTCCCTCATCAGCCCTGAAGCCCATAATACAAAACAAAGCCTTTCCACTTGGACTGGGTGAGAACATAATGCTGGTGTGATTTTCCTAAAAGTCAGCCAATATCATCTGCTATGGACTCATTTTTGTTACAGTATCATAATAAAAAATTATGGCCCACTTTTGAGGAGGATTACACTCCCTCAACACAACACAATTTCAGTTGGGTCTTACATAGATGCATAAATTCTGGGAAAAAGTCTCACAGGAACAGAACTCTATTCTTGTCACATGATTAATATTTTTCTCTACACACATCAGATTTGCATCAATAGGAAATTTTATAAAGACACTTTTCAATACTGTAGCCACTTATCTGTATTTTGGCTAAGTTTTGCAGGACAATATACCCTGACTTTCTCTATACTGTTATTTTAGATTTAAGTATGTTGCACTCCTGACCACACCTTGATCACTGGAATCAAAACCAGCAAGGTGTTTTACTTTGACAGATGATGTCAAACACACTGTTTTTATCTTTGGGTGGGGGCTGACGTTCTGCACGTTTAAAACGGTTATCTCATGAGTGCAACTGATATTTTCTACCATGCGTGATTAAGTTTCAATTGGTCTTTAAATACTGGAAAATCCTGCAACGTTGAAACATAGGATCCAAAAACATTAAACTATCATAGATTCAGTAGTTGACCATCAGAATTTGGTGTTTGAGATCTTCTTGTATGCATAAATCAGAGGTCAACTGGATTGTTAAACCAAACTGCTCCACACAGGCTTTTCAAAATCCAACATTGTATAACAGAAAAGTTCTCATTCTGCACTTCCAGCGAAAAAGATCCTTTATCATTTTCATTATTGTACGTTTATTTTATTGAACTGATACAGTACATATTTTAATATAAAGTCCTCATGTGAATACACAGTGCATCATTATACGACTTCATTCATTCTGAGATATTAACTAGTAGCTGTAAGTAAAAAGCAAATGGAAATGTTTTAACTCCACCTGACTTTCTCTTATTGCTACCACATATGGCACAACGCAGCTCTCGTGTGGCTGGAAGCATGTACTACAATCAGTTGAAACACCAACACTCTGTAAATAAATGGCACACTTTACTGATGGAGGTTTTCACATATATAAAATCAAGAATATGTTAAATAAGAGTTAATCCATTCACCAGACATATTAGGCTATAAATGGCAGTTAGTTCCAGTAGTAGACTTTCAAGGCAGGAAATAGCTAATTTTGTTAGAAGACCAATTCACCCCAATTAAGAAAGAGCACCTTTTCTTCCTTAAATCCACTGGTATAAAATCACAGAGACAGTTTGGGCTTTATGTGCATAAGGTTAAAAATATCAACTCCTGTCATTTCTGCTGTCTCCCCAACACAACAGAGGTGAACTGAATTTTGTTTGTGGTACTCACAGCATTGAAACATTTACAAAACATCTCTTTTTAGAAGTAAAATCCTTGTTAGTCATCATTCACTAAACATGCAATCAACAGGAAACACGGTGTCTGAAAAGAGAGTTTGCTGTTTAAGTTTATATGGTGTCCACAAACACCCAGGGCAAATATATGGCTCTTCAGCTACTAAACGTTCGCCATCTAGTCGCTAATTTTGTCTGTGTGATTTTTGGTGTGATGCAGAGAGCCCTGCTGCAGGAAACAAGGTTGACATGAGCAGTGAGAGTGAATAAAAATATTAATGTTGTGGACAGTAAATCCAAAACAAAAACTTTACTTTATTTTTTGTATTGGGGTAGAGGCAAAAATGTCAGAGACAGATATCTAAAATGTAAGAAAAATATCTGCATGGCTAAAGATTGATGAATGAATATATTTGTTTGTCCTTTGGATGAAAAAACAACTTTTTATATGTGCCAATATCGCCTTCTTTCTTCTTATTTTTCTTCTCATTTGGTGGTTATGGCGACTCCCTTCTTGACCCAGGCATTGCTGTTGAGCAGAGAGAGCATGAAGCGAGCCACGTCTCCTCTTGCTACGGTGCTGCCTGCAGGGTAACCACTGCTGTCAGGCACAAAGTATCCCTCATGGGTCAGAAACTCTTGAGCTGCAGAGAACAAAAAAGTATTACATTTTCATTTCGTCCTTCAAGTAGTGAAAGGCGCACAGCTGCCAGCCCCAATCAATACATGGCCTGACAAAAAAAAGAGGCCCATTCATTCTCATAACATTGAGTAATGAGAGCATGCTAATAAGCTGAACTATGTCAAAAAGGATCCTGAGGCAGAAGAACCTCTTAAACATTTCCATGAATGAAGCTCTGCTGTTCTTGATGGTGAAACCCTTGCCCTGCAGCTAAACTGGCAGCCTCATATGCTTGTTAAATAAATGTTCTTTAGTCCATGTATAAGTATGTTTCTGCCCTCTGCTGGCTACTGCTCGTCTGCTTTTACCTGAGGAAGGCAGGTTCTTGAGACCAGGCGGGCGAACCACAGTCCAGTTGATGTCCTCAGTTTTCTGCAGAAACTGCTCCATCTCGTGCATGTTGGTGAGGACGCTCCGGATCATCGGCAGCAGGAGGAAACGGATGAGATAAGACGACTGTGTTCCAGAGTTAGCTAACAACAAAAGAGAAAAAACAAATTGAAACTTGGAGAGATCCTTTTCTGTAATCTCTCAAATTTTACCAAGAATGTCCTCGGAAGAAAATGTTTAATTCTGATTAAAATCCCTTAACGTGAAGACCAATTTTATATAATACATGACTACACAGAATTAGGAACTCAACTTAAAAGCAGCAAATTGTCTGAATTGTAAGTGATGCTTTTGGGTGTTCATATGCATTGAACCACTGTAAACAGAAGTAATAACAAACCCTGAAAAACACTTAAAATATCTTACACACCAAGACATTATCTTATAAGTGACAAGGCTTTAGTTGTAGCACTTAAAGCTTGAAATTCATAATTAGAGATCTACAGCACGCTAACAAGCTCACAGTTCCAATTACAACTACACATGCCGATTTTTAGGAGGTATAATATTTACCATGTTCACCATCTTAGAAAAATAAATAAACTTCAGCAAGACGTGGAACATACTACTATTTTATTTAACACCTATCAACATATAAACCCTAGCGTTACATTAAACCAGACACAAAATACAACAAAAACCCTCAGCAGGTTTTGGTGTCAGAGCCACACAAAAATTGTTTCTTTGTAGATGCTGCACTTACGCTCAGTGTACCAGGAGGTCATGGTGATGATCCTGTTGACCCGGACCTCTTGCATGGCACTGATCATCGCGTTCATGGACAGGGTATAGCCCGTCACCGCCGAGAAGATGGAGGCCGGGAAGCCGAGGCAGGACATGATTACATCCTGTCCTTTGAAATGAGCCTTCAGATTGTCCTTAGAGAAAATATCAGCTTCCACCACCTGAAAGTTGCAGACAGGGAAATATGAATAATGCTAAAGTTAATTTCAATATACTGTATATTTTATAAATTCATAAAGTTTATAATGTAGAAACTTCAGGAGCAGTGCATGATCAGAAACCCAGTTGTGCTTCCTGTATTCAAAAGATATGTCAGTTTTTCCAATAAGATTTCTTTAACAATTATAAGCTATTCCTTTTGTGTCTCATTGTAGTTTTTTCACTTGCTATTGATACAAATGTGCTGTTGCTTCTCATAACACTTTCTTGAGAAAAATCATGAAAATTAAGTACCATACAACACATAAAATGTTACTCAGTGCACATTTAAGTGTTTTTAATGGCTTTTGGAAAACTCTGGAGCTCTAGGGCACAGAGTAATAAGCCATATCAGGTAATACTTGTTAATAAAATAAATTATTTGTTGGTTTTGGTCTTTTCGTGGGATTTGTAGGAGAAATACAAAACAACACCAGGCTTATCTTTGCAGTGTTACAGTTAAGTCCACATCGTTATCTGCACTGCTGTGTGCTCAGTTTCACACCCAGATGTTGAACCTACAAGAACATTTTATGGCTACTGTTCAGAAACATATGCAGTTCTCAAGGTTTTTACAGCATGCAGCCCTCACTTGCACCCAATAAAACATTTATCATATGGCTTCGCACTGACTGAACTTTGAACCAGCATGCAGTGAGCAGCAGCACAATATAACAAACACAGTGTTACATTACCTTGAGATTGTCATGATGCACGGTGAGTTTTGCCGGGTTTCTGACGATAGCGGTGACCATGTGACCCTGCTGCAGTGCCTGGTTGACCAGATACTGTCCAGTCTGCCCAGTGGCTCCCAGCACAGCAATCTTCATTCTCAGACTCTGACACACAGAGCTCAGTGGAGGCTGATCAATAGATGATGGGTTGAATGCTCTGACCTCTCAAACTAACTGCTGGGGAGTTCCCTCCCTGTTTCACAATTCAAGTGTGGAAAAAAATGATTATTACGGTGCAATAAAGGGCCCTCTTTAAGAGTTGTCGGTTTGTCATCTGATAGATTTTGTGTTTAAAATGTAGATATATAATACACCGAATCACTGTTTATACATTAGTCACTGATCCGAACAGAAGTACTTATCTAAAGAGGGTAAATCATGTAGATCCGTGGATTATCTTGAGTAAAAAGGTCATGATTCCTGTAAAGAGACATTGCTCTTTAGTGTTTCAAATGAATTTTTGGTGCATAGAACACAACAAGTCTAATGTCATGTAGTCACATTAAATTTGAGAGACATCTCTTTGGCCGATATTTCTATCTTTATCTAGATGGATAAATAGTTAAACAGTGACCTTCAAGAATTATTTCCATTTTGTAATTTATTGATTCCCTGAGGCCTGTCCTGTGAAGTCCTTCAAATCAATTTGATCTGCTAGTTTGCTTTAATGATGGTATCAGCCTGCATGTGACGCTGACATGGAAGCACAGAATAAAAGGAAAACTGTGATACTGCAATAAAAACAAAACGGCCTAAAAAGGCACAATTCTGGCTTGAAATCCCACCGATGTCCACAACTTTCTCACCCTTTCTCGCTCTGCCAGTTAGATTATGAAAGCGTGAAATAATTGAATAAAAAATCCTCAAAATAAAGAAATGTTGTATTTGCCACCAGCATGGAAAATGAATTAGTGAGTACTGAAAAATAACTCAGTTTTATAGGGTTTTTCCTGGATTTTTTTTGATACAGGGTGGGACTAACAACTAACTTACATCAATGAATTTACATGCTGTAAACTCTTAGTTTATTTGTTAAATGCTTGTGATCTCAGCTGAGAAACACAGAAAGTATTGACTTTGCTCCCAATTTGAGTTACAAATGTATATGTTCTGTCAATATTCAAAATAAATAATTACAAGAGCTCACATATAGAAAGTAGACAAACACAACTGAAACTACAGCCTCCATAATGATTAAGTCAAAACATCTTTCTACAACTGTTGCGAGAAAAAAAAGGCTATGATATATTACAGGACTGCTACATTAAATGGCATTAGTTTTGAGTAAACCTTAACAAACACTGAGTGTATGTCTGCCTCATTCAGGCTCCTGTAATATCTAACCAGGCAGGGTGAAGCTGACAAAGACTTGAACACGCCCCTTTCTTTAAGACATTCCCAACAAAGGAAGCGACACACATTTTACTACATTCCTTCAAAACATTGCAGTTTAACGTTAAGCATTGATTTACAGAGCTGTAAGGTTAACTAACAAACCAACATGAGCTAACTCACCTTCGCCATACGTTCAAAACGTCCAGTGAGGGATGCGTTCAAGAGCGTTAGCGTTCAGGTGTGTTTGTAAATGAACGGTTTTCAATAGTTTAGCTGATATGCAGAGAGAGTTTACAGGACTCATTCAAATAAATACTGTGGCGACTGAAAAACTGCATCCCAAAGTTGTAATGTTTGCTTGGTTTTCCATGTTTCATGTCAAGTTTATATCAATTTATGTATTTTTGTCAGACTAAATTAAGATAAAGACAACACTTTGGACAATTAATAGGTTTATTCGGTAAAAAAAAAAAATAGTATTCCGTACTGTTTACTTATAGATTTAGGATACCTATCTATTACTACCTATCAAAGTTATAGGAAAATTGTATGGTTTATATATGAGACAGTTCATTTTATGTTTCATTTTAAGTTTCATGAACTCAGCACTTATATAAGTTGAAAAGAGTTAGTTTTTGTGATTAGTAATCACATTTATAAGGTTTATATTGGGGGAAAACATTTCAAAGGAAAGCGTAATAAATAATGAATGACATGGGGCAGTGTAACTTGTTTTGGGAGAGATTTTGTGATTTTTCCTGCGTGAAATAAACAGACCTGTAACATCAGACTGGTAACCTCAACACACTGCAGCAGTGAAACATGGACATGCCCTAAGATTTTGTAAGAAATAAGTCACAAGTTCCTGTTGGAAGAAGTGGAAGAAGAAGTTTAGGCCTAATACAAACACACCTGACCAACACACGCACACATAATCCTAGACTCCAGAAAAAGCACCTGTAATCAAAAACACTTCCAAAAACAAGTCCAAAAACAGATGCCAGCCTCCTTCTTGCCACCTATCTTCACCTCTGCACTTTGGCATCTTCCTAAATAAAGACCAGTCTAGTCGCATCAAGTCATTAGCTCAAGTAATCCACTTGTGGCTCAGTGACTTGATTATACGATCGCACAGAGGGACTAAAGACTAAACCAGCTTCAGCACAGACCAAGGGAGCTGCATAGTGGAGATAGCTTCATGCATGAGGCCTCTTTGGTGAGTTACTGGGTGCTTCTGTGATTCATCCAACTACAATGAGCGGTCTGATTGACACCCTGCCGTTTCTGACCTGATCTTGGTGCACTGGTCGAGGATGAAACAGAGCAAATGGCTGTTTAAATACTCACTGAACCTGACAACTGACAGCCAATCAACCTGGGAACTGGTGACTGGATAGGAGAGGTGACCACGTAAGTAAACTGCTGATTTAGAGACCTTGTAGTAGAGTAACACTTTTTAGATATCCACAGCAGTTAATTAGATTCAGTGTGGTAGATACAGACACAAAACTTGATGGTGTTAAGTCTCAGTTTTGGTCTGAAATGTCTTCATGTTCCAGACGTGGTACAAAAAATGTTGCAAGTACTTCTCGAAGTCTTTTAGTCCTCTTAAAGAGGTCAGGTTTGCCTTGTATTCCAATTCTGTGTTAGGTTAAGCAAGACTTTGATCAGGAAACCCTCTATGATTGGATGACTTTGGCCTGCTGCTAAATATCTTTACAAGTGACGAAAGCTACCCATCTGTTCCTTTAAGTAGGTTAAAACCAACAGCAAAATGAGAAAGCTATCTGCAAACACAACCCGATGAAATCTGTCATGTTCAGATTTAACTTTCAATCTTTTATTAGGTTTTGTAGATTGTAAACAGTAATTCAGGCATCATTTGTTTACCTAGAGCTACAGAAGAACATTTAAATATGCAGTTTCTGTTACATATTTTTTCCATTTCATCAAAAATAGCGAAAGCATAAGAAGATATTTCCTTTATTTAGATGATAGAGAGATTGATTAACGTAAGCCTTCGTAGAATTCAGACCAAAACAGTCTCCACTGTGGGATTGAGGCCAATCACTGAGGTAGGAGTGCACCAGTATAACAAGATTAAAAGGGCACAAAGTCGAACGTCCTGCAGTTTCAAGGCTCCTGCTGCCCCGAGCAACTTTCCATTCTGTGAATGAAAAGGGTTTCTTACAGGCCAAGACTGGAGCAGAGTTATTCAATATGTATGTGGAGAGGAGTGAACCTGTAGCCCTGTCTGAAAATGGAAACAGAAATAGTCAGATTTGTGACTCCAAAGTCATATTTCCCCTGCTTTAGAAAGTAGTTTACAGTTAAATACATGCTCATACTGTATATTACATATTGTAGAAAGAGATGAATGAACTAAATCTTCTTTCTTGGAATCACTTTTGGCTGCTGTGATGATTGTTTGCTTTTGAACAGGAACAGTCATGGGATGTGGCGTCACAAAGTCTGACCAGTTCCACAGACACTCCAGAAAAGGTACCCATGATCCTCCAGACATACCCTGACACACCTGTTTCTCTCTGTTGAACCTGAACAAAACAGCTAAACAGTCTGTTTCCCCATTACAGTATATGTTTTGTATTAATATATCTGTATTTCTTTTTGTCTTCCCTTTCTGCCGCGTGCAGCCGTCACTAGTAAGCCACATCTGTCTTACCTTGCTGTTGTGTTCTTGGTATTGTTGTTGATGTTTGCCAGATGTTGAAAGCAGAAGGAGGACAAATTGAATGTCTACTTTGAACCGAAAAAAATGTTGTTTTTTTTACTGAGATAGAACTGAAGTAAACAAACTGGAAACAAGATTTTCTTCTGCACATGTAGAAAATAACACCACATATGGAAAAGAAAAATGTCTTTCATGTTATCTTCTAAAATGTTTACAGCAAAAGAGTTGAAACTAGGTGAAATGATAAGAGCAAGATGTTCAAACAAAATTAATGTTTCCAAGTTACAGACCATCCTCCTTTGGTCAGGACACCAGGCTGCATCTCAGATTGTTCAGTCAGTTTGTTCAGTTTAAAACAGAGCAGGGCACTATGGCAGAAGATCACAATAATATTACAAATATAATGTTAATACCGATTTTGGAATATATCACAAGTCTCAGATGCTTTCCGTCAGTATAAGTCGTAACACCACAGTGTAGAAATATTCTGTTACGTATAGGGATGGTTATCGAGAACTTGTACTAAACTGGTACTGGTTCCTGACTGGTCAGTACCAAAATATTGATAAGCTCCTGGATGAACTATATGCTATTGGTATTTGTGTAAGGTTACATAAACGGCTGCTGGGCAGAATGTTCAAAAGTGTGGACTCACATCTTTTCAAGTCATGCCTTTGTTTTTTGTACCATATTGTGATAAGTAATATCAATAAGCGTATCGATAAGTATTGGTATCAATAAGCACTATCAGTATCCTTACATCCTTACTTATATAATCCTCATGATACCCATCCCTAGTTACATGTAAAATCCCTGTATATAAAACTTTTCTTTAGTAAAAAGTACAAAAGTATTAGCATGGCCGATTTCAGAATAATGTATATATTATTGGAATATAATAAGAGATGCAGTCACTTTAATGTCGCAGCTGGTAAAGGTTGAGCTCATATGTGCATATTCTGTAGTAAATATGCTCTCAACCTTTAAGAACACATCAGAATTTATTTGTTAACTATATGTTGTAATAATAAAATGAATCTGCAAAGTAACTTGTAACTAAAAGTATTAAGTCAGTGTAGTGGAGTGAATATGATAATATTTTCCTCTGAAATACTCTATCCAGTGAAGTGTCTCAAAAATGTACTTGAAGAACTTGAATAAATGTACTTAACTCTGCATATGTGCTCTCTGCGGTGAAATATTCTCTGATCACCTGTCATCTGTTCTTGTGTGTCTCAGCTATAAGAGCTGCTGTCCTGATTCAGCGATGGTACCGTCAGTATGTAGCCCGCACAGAGATGAGACGGAGGTACACCTGGCACATCTTCCAGTCCATCGAATACTCTGGAGAACAGGCTCAGATAAAGGTCAGAAACTACCAGAGACCATCCAGAATACTTTACTTAGAGTAATAACATAAATATAACAGCTCATCTTTCATGTCTCCTCCCTGTGTAGCTTTATAATTTCCTCGGCTACCTCATGGACAATTTCACACCATCAAGCAATGAACGTAAGATTTCCATCTTGACTGACAACTTTTATTTTCCTGCTTCAAAAACTGAATCTTTTGTGAGTTTGAACTGTTGTCTTGACCTTCCTTCCAGGAAATTTGATTTCGCACATCTTCCGAGAGAACGAGGTTTGTCGGGACGCAGAGTGGGAGAGGTACTTCTGCTACAAGAACATCGAGGTTCCAGAAATTTACTCAGGACCTCACCTCACCTTCCCCCTGACGGTGGAGCAGGCGGTCGGGCTGGTGGAGGCCTTCAGGAACAAGAAAGTAGGTGCACACCAATGCATTACAGTCCAAACTATAAGAAAACTTCACCTGGATCACAACTCAGCTGAGTGGTCTTTTGAGTAATTGAAATGATTTTAAAAGTGCTTCTTTTTAAATTCCACTGGGCCAAAAATAACATTATGTATTGATTTTATACTTAAATTTCAAATGATTTCTAAAAAAAGGTAAATAATTAGGCCTAAATGAAATTTCACCATGACCTCTGTACGTATTTGTGTCCAGTGTGGATGTTGGAGGCCTAATGTTTTTGTTTAATGTCTGAGCTGTTGTGCATATATTATTTATCCTTGAATAACATGTATCATTAGTTTATTTACTTTTTTTAAAAAATTCGTGAAATAAGGACAAAAAGCAGTTGGCATAACAACTAACAAGTCTGTGTCCCAGTAGCAGCTGCACTCGCGCTACGTCCTCCAGCTCCTGCTTGAGACGTGGAAACAGCTTCGGATGTTGCCAAATATCAACCGCATCTCCACCTGCCAGAGCAAAGAGATCACTATTTGTGGTGAGCTGAAAGAAATAGTTGATTTTTTACATAGAGACAGTAGAAGTAGACTCTAAAACTAAACATTTATATGTCAAATCGTGTTCTGGTAAATTGCGATGCATATTTTTCTCTATTTTATAAACCAAAATTTATTATTTATATTATTTATATAATTTAATACATAATTTATATCTCATATATTGTAGTCCAACAATTGGCAGAACTAATTGTAATCTTACACCGTTGTGGCAGCACATGCCAAAAGATTTTTTTGATAATATAAAGCAAGAAGAGGCTCTGTGTTGTAAAAGTTTTAGCACTTTCAGACAGAAATTTAGACAGTGTTCTGTTGTTTGTTGTCATTAATGAACTGTGTTAATTTATCTACATGTATCTTCTTCATTACAGGGGATTTGCACGGGCAACTGGAAGATCTGCTGCTAATTTTCTACAAGGTCTGGACCTCATCCTCTAAAATCTTTCCCAGTGTTCCACAATTGATTTTTATTGATATAGTTGGTATGCTCTGGTTTTATGTTCTTTAATAAAAATACTGTCCTCTTGTAGTTCAGGGCCCTAAAGTAAATCAGTAGTGCAGCAGCTAATTTGCTTTCATCATTAGTTGATTATTTGTTGTTTAGTCTATAAAATGTTAAAAATGATAAATGTTATAAACAGTTAAAAGCGCTAAGGTGATGTCTTCAAATGTCTTGTTTTGTCAGACCAAAAATCTCAAAAATATTCCATTCTAAATGATGCAAAACAAAGAAAAAAAAACCAAATTCTTGCATTTGAGGGCCCACAATGAGGAAATAGTTGACTTTTTTCTTGCTTAAAAAACTTGAATGATTAACTTATTATTAAAATTTAAAAAAATAAGGTGTTGATCAACAATTGTTTCCCTTCTAAACTTTAGTTTTTGTTTTTTTTCTGCAATTTGCTGTATTTTTCAATGCTACAAATCAATTAGTGAGCGAAAGATCTGTTTTCACTCATCGTGCAGTGAAAACAGATTTGTTTACATTGTGATTACAGAATAACCCTTTAACACGGCTTTATTTTGGTGTTTATTACTCTACAGAATGGCATGCCGTCCTTGGACAAGCCCTATGTGTTCAATGGAGACTTTGTAGACCGAGGCAAAGACTCCATTGAGATCCTCATCATCCTGTTTTCATTCCTGCTCGTCTATCCCAGTGACATCTACCTTAACAGAGGAAACCACGAGGACCATATAGTCAACCTGAGGTAAAACTGAAAGTAAATGAGGGGACGCTGAAGCCCAGAATCACATGTTCTAATTGATCTGATTCATCAGGTATAGTTAAAAACTCAATTTCTGACTGATAAATTGTGTTTTTCTTATCTTTGTGTAGGTACGGCTTCACAAAGGAGGGTGTGAGTAAATACAAGGTGGGTTTAATTCATGTGAACCTGAAACCCAACACACTCCTTTTCTTTTGTTTACTGCTTGGTATTAAGCCTCATCCATGATTATCAAACCAGCCAACACCGCCAAAATATGTCCTAATCCTGACTATCTTTGCAGCAACAAATTAAAATGGTTTCTGTCACCTTGGCTTACACATTCGCAGTAAAGCTTGATATAGGCTATAATACAACACTGATCACTCCTCCTGGCAGCTAAGAGGATTTGAGGTCATTAAACCAGATGCTGGACATCTGCCTCTGTTGACTTCTGATGAGTCAGGGAGGTCAAGGTGGTCCAGAGACACACAAAGAAAACCTCAGATGTCCCAAATCTTTCACATTTACAACCTATCAAATAAAGATAACTACACTATCAACTGGAGATCACCTATACCATCAAGAATTGATTAAAAAAAAACATTGATAAAATGTGGCAAAAAATGTGTAGAATATAATATAAATATAAAGAAAACAGTAAAAGATCGAAAGTTCAAGTTTCAATTTTTGTGTAATAGTTTTCCTACCATGTCTAGATGCAGGACTTTTTTTTAATCCTAATTTTATTAACTGAAAAAAGTGGCATGTCATGCTTCAGTGCAAAATTTTAGATAGATAGCATACAGTGAAGGTAAAATAAAAAATTAAAAAAATATGACAGAAAGAGATAAATACCAAAGTTCACATACAAAAAAGGAATTTACATTGCTCCAGATATAAAATATATATAGTATATACAAGATTGAAAGACAAATAAAATGAATCTAATAAGTTGACTAAATATCCAGAATCCAGACTATGGGCTTGGGAGTTTTGTCTGGGATGGCAGTAAAAGTTGACTTATCACAGTAAATGTTTGGGACAAACGTTTCCCAAGTGATCATAAAACTGGCAGGAAATGCAGCATTTTCATCAAAGATAGTGGTCTCAGTCAAATTCATACTTAAACATTAAATTTTGTTTTAATGAAAATGAATAAGGAATTCAAACAAATGCATGCCACAAAAAGAAAAAAAAAAACCCTCACCCTTAAATGTGACAACAAACTGAAAAAAGAAGAAGATAAGGGTGCTTGTGCTTCTCCTCAGATGCACGGCAAACGGATCCTGAAGCTGCTGCAGAAGATTTTCAGCTGGTTGCCATTAGCAACGGTAATCGATCAAAAGGTGCTGGTTCTCCATGGAGGGATCTCTGACGCCACAGACCTTAGCCTCCTCACCAGACTGGACAGACACAATGTGAGGAAACGACGTTTGCATCTGTGATAAACTCATTTTCATTCATACTACCTACTACTTGCATTCATGACATATCTGCTCTGTTCTGTTTTTTCCAGTATATCTCAGCGCTGAGGCCTCCAAAGAAGAGACACCAGAGCTCAGCAGGGACATCCGTCGACTCGGACATGGACGAGGACGTCTGGTCAAGCAACAGGCTCTTCCAGCGTAGGGCCTCCCTCACGTATCCCAAACCCCTCGGAACCCGCGACAGCTTCCAGAACCGCTCGCTGCAGGACTTCTCTGATCGGATCAAAGGGAACGTGGTGGACGAGCTGGAGATCCGTAGGAAGAGACAGTCCATTTTCAACTTCAACAGACCAGAAAAAGAGACGACTTTGTCTGTGTCCACAGACTCTATCAACAGTGACACTTCCAAGGAAGAGTGGAAGCAGGTGATGAATGAGTATTGAACAGAGGTGCTTGCTCAAATACATATATTTCTATCCCATTGTTTGTTTCAGTTTTATCACTGTTTTCAAACGGTGGACTATTTTATCTTTTATGGTCATTATTCGTGATTGTTTTTGCTCTGTGAGCGAGTTTGTTACTCATTGCTCTGGTGTCTTAAAGTGTCCCACATGAGATTTTTAGAGGCTTTGCCATGTGGAAAAAAGTTAATTTGGTCAGAGGTCACGGCCTTTGTGCACTCAGCTCTGTTCCAGTGGTCTAAATCAGTCCTGAGTCACAGCCTGATAAACGCTCCATCAGTGATCAACACTCACCTCAGAGGAGGTGCTGAGGACTGTTACCCATATGGGCCTTAACATGCTGTAATCCACCGCGTCATTAATCCTTCTGCCGTGAGTTCAATCTTCTTTTCAAACTGGCCGTCACCACATTAAGCACAGGCTGTAGAAGTCAGTGGTGTCATTTGGCGCTCGCACGTGTTGGTGGTTTCAATTGCAAACCTATTGAATCATAGTAAACAGCTCAGGGTGACCTAGCAGTGACTTGTCTGAAATATAAGGTGGTGCTTTCAGGTGTTTTTATGTGTGAAAAAAGAGTGATGCTAGCAGCTCTGTGAGGCTGTACTAAGGCACAGCAGTACTTTGAGCTAAATGCTAATGTTAGCATGCTAACATACTCATAATGAGAATGCTAACTGCTTATTTTAAGCAGGTATAATGTTTCCCATGATCACCACATTGGTTAAGCATGCTAAATTTTGCTAATTTATACTAAACTCAAAGTACAGCTGAGGCTGATGGGGATGTCCTGGATTATTTGTCGAGACTTGTAGTTACTGGTGGTAATGGCAAGTGCGGTTTAATACTACAGGTCACAGAAATCAGGGCACAGCACAACCACCTATTGTGGTTTTAATAAAGAAGTCGGGCAATAATTAGCCTTTTTACATCTTTCTGTGAGTAACAGTGATCTGATTTCATGCTGCACACAGCATGAGTCTGTGAACAGCAGGACACAGTGTAAGGACGTATAATAGTAATCTGTTTAGGTTGTTTTTAACAGTTTTCCTAAATGGGATAAGACAGAGTTGGTTACCTTGCTGAGAAGTTGTGTGCAGCCCGTCGCCTGCATCTCTGTAATCCAGCAGCTCACTCTTGCTGTT
The DNA here is from genome assembly GCA_034769285.1 of Lutjanus argentimaculatus. Classification (NCBI taxonomy): domain Eukaryota; kingdom Metazoa; phylum Chordata; class Actinopteri; order Lutjaniformes; family Lutjanidae; genus Lutjanus; species Lutjanus argentimaculatus. Next base: position 27,332,092 of record JAWZSL010000017.1, on the reverse strand, counting down.
CGTTCTTGTTCCATTATTCCCTGCAATATTTCAAACTGATCTGTTGTCAAAAAATGCAGGAAATGACCCTTGTCTTGTTTTGTCGACACATTTTTGATGAATGATAGCAGTCAGTACTAATGTCATGGACAAACACATTGCATTTTTTGTGACTTCTTCAGACTAAAAGTGAACTCATGTTTGACCAGTGAAATACTTTTGTTTTGAAGCGGTGCCAGTAGGAAATGTTTGCTTTGCATTATCAGTTACAGTTACTCAGGAAAGGCGTCATTCCAGTCTGCAGGAATCATTCTCTGTGGAGAATGAATGGCTGTACAAATTAAATGAAAATATGCCCAACAGTTATTGAGATATTTCAGTCTGGACAAAACTGTGCAACCTAACTAACAGGCCGACAATGCGATCCATACACTCTCTGATAGCATAGCATTAAAATATAAACATGAAATTAAGAAAATAATCATACGAAAGAATTTAGAAACATCAGTAAATCAATACGTTGTCATACAATTTATTAAATCATTAAAACTTAAAGAATGAATTTGACAAAACGATCTCACTATTCTTCCCATCGCGTGTTCCTCTTTAACAAAAGGAGTTTGTCCAGATGTCATGAATTGTAGATGTTCAAATTTCCATTTTTGAGCAATTAAAGAACTTCCTGTCAATGCTGGCTTTACAGTTGAGATTGAGACTTAATTCTTTACGATGGAAACAGTGGATATGATCAGTATCTTCAGAATTACTAAGCTAATAATGGGCCTTCTAGTTCATTTTTCAGAGTTATGTTTTCCATTTTTCAGCTCAGTTATTTGCAGTTGAATATCTCCCTCTTGTCATTCCTGTCTGCCACCAGATCCTGGACCTGCTGTGGAGTGACCCAATGAACCAGGATGGCTGCATACCCAATGAGGTGCGGGGCGGAGGCTGCTACTGGGGCCCTGATGTCACAGAGGATTTCCTGAACAGACACAACCTGCAGCTCATCATCCGCTCCCATGAGTGTAAACAGGACGGTTATGAGTTCTGCCATAACCGTAAGGTGAGCTGAGACACTGAGACGGCCAACAGGCTCTAATAACTTCACAGTTCACTAATTCAGAACTCAACCGGCTAAGAGATTAATGTGACATGAGTTAAATTTCATACTAAAATCATTCATACGGAAATGACTGTTGTTAAAAATGCACTGAAATGTGAACTCTGTCTCTCATTTCACGTAGGTCCTCACTCTGTTCTCTGCCTCCAATTACTATGATGTGGGAAGCAACAGGGGGGCTTATGTGAAGCTGGGTCCAGACCTTGTGCCTTACTTGATTCAGTACCAGGCCAGCAGCATGATCAGAGAGCTCACTGTGAGACAAAGGTACAAAAACCTACCAGAAAATATTTATCCCAATCATGTGATTCATTCTACAGTACAAGAGCTGCAACTAGTTCACTGATTTATTAGTTAATTGTTTGGTCTATAAAATGTCAGTGAAAAACATCTGTGTCACAGTTGCTTGGTTTGTCAAACACACATAGTTCAAAACCCCCAAATTTGCAAGCTACAATTATATAAAACAGGGAAAAATAAGCAAAACCTTGCACTTGAGAGACTGGAACCAATCTCAGAGAAGCAGCAGTAATACCGCAATTTACAGCTTTGGACAGGGTCAGCAGCAAAATGTTTGTTAGCCAAATAAAAAAGGCCCACAAAAAAAATCAAAATCATTTTAAGTGTCGGCTACATTTAGAATATTTTCAACATTTTACCGAGCCGTCAGCAGAGACCACTGTTATATAAGACAAATATCGTAAGAGAACAAAATCTACCTTGATCAGTTAACTTGTTTGTGTTATTGTGGGATTTTGGTGTTGTAAAGGGTTATTTCAGATTAATCAAAGTCATACAAAACACATACAAACAGACTGATACAGCATTAGACCAGCATCTCCCTTGTTCTGTGAGGTAAAATTACCAATTTTGCTTTTGGAGTCTGGTGGCTGAAGGTAATACACTGACTAGTGGTAAATACCTCATACAATCCAAACTGTTCCTTTTAAAGCAAATATCCCACAGTAACGAGGTAAATAAGGTTATTTTCTCTCACAGAGAATTAGATGAGTAGATTGATAGCTAGCAGTCGCTTAAAGACTGGAAACAGAGGGAAACAAACTGTCTGGCTCTGTACAAAGGCTACAAAATCCACGTACCGGCATCTTTAAATCTCATTAATTAACACATTAACCTTCGTGTTTGCTCACCTGTTTTGTTTAGTTGTAGACAGAACCGGTCTTTGTGATAATCTTAACTAACTATCTGCTGGCTCCTGCTTCATATTGAACATACAGACTGAGAGTGGTATCAGTCTTCTCATGTAACTCTCATCAAGACAGGAAATATTATTATGATGTCAAACTGTTTCTTTGATTAGAAATTGTTGTCAAATTAACTGTCTGTCAATTGACAACTCATTTTGACACAAATGTTCTACAAATATATGTGCACAACATATCTACTCTTATTTTTCTACTTTTACAACTGGTTTACTTTTACATGTTCGCTGTTTAATAGGAAAGCACGGTTCTGCCTTTCTGTAAAACAACACTGTTCTCTACACTGCTCTGCCTTTAAATCTGTTGATGGGTCATTTTTGTTTTTATCGTGTTTGCAGTGTTGGGCGAACCGAGCGCTCAGCCCTCAAAGTCCTGCGGGAGCAGCTATTTGCGCACAAATCCGACCTCCTCTGTGCCTTCAGAAAGTTCGACCCCCAAAACACAGGTGTGTAGTGTTACTTTCACAAACCAGCTCAGTCCTCAGAAGATCGGGTGTTGCTTAATTTTACTAGAGATCTCTCATGTACTTCCCCTTTCCCTTGTGGTTCTCAAAGGACAATGTCCAGCTCAGGAGAAATGCGAGCTCGCACTTTTGTATTTTGTATAGAACATTTAAATACCTGTTCAGAAAAAAAAACAAAAAAACAGGTGAGCTGATCAAAAGTCCATCCCAGAATATTTGACACTTTCACAGAAACTTCAAGTGAAACTGTTGTTGTTCAGTGAGTTATTTTAATTCAGCCCTCTTTCTCAAGTACTAAGGAAGTATGTGATTTTCTGTCATTCAGCTCCCCACCTTTTTTCTTTTACTGCAGATTTATTTAGGTTTTTGCTTGCAGGGGAAATTCTCTCACTTTATAAATCAATTTCAAATAAAATTTTCTTTAGTGTGCTTAGAAATAGGACCTTAGTGGATCCTAGAAATAGTAGTTTAAAATCTTCATCCATGATATTTAACCTTAACTATAAAAATAATATGGTGCTCTTAACCAAAAATCTAAAGGTGCCACTATTTCTAAAAAACATATCTTTGGCTTTTCTGTATTGCTGATTTATTGTCTGTGAGAGTGAGAATTTGTTTTAATTCCGTCAGGTCTTGTGTCTGTGAACGACTGGGCCTCTGCAGTGGAGAGTGTCATGTTCCTCGGTCTGCCGTGGAGGATGCTGCGCTTTCAGCTGGTCACCTGCAAGACCAGCGACGGCATGATTGACTACTATGAGTGGTTCAATGAGCTCGCCATCAAAGGGCCCAACACAGACGTAAGGACACAAAGCTGAGTTACCAGGCTGGAGATAGATGGTGGTCACAGATACACGAGTGTCGGATTCAGAATCAGTTAAATAATACTGTATAAACTTTACTGAATCAGACCCTCTACTTTGTCATATACTTCCGTGCTGTTTATATGAAACCAGGACTTTTCTGACTTGTTTTTAATCATTTTTTTTCCTCTTGCAGCACATTGACCAAAATCTGCTTGAGACTTTGTATCGCCACCGCTCCACCTTGGAGACCATCTTCAGAATCGTAGACACAGACAACTCAGGTAAAACAAGTTATTCATCACTGAAACAAGTTACTGTCAACATCTATACACACCTGTGGCTTCTCTCTCTTTTCAACAGCACATTTTGTTGTTCTCTTGCTTGTTAAAGGGAAAGTCCAACTCAAAATGTCCCTCTACCTTGTGTTTCTGGGTCTGTTTTGAAAGTTTTACCACCAGTGCTGCAGAAATCAATGTAATTGTTATTTTTAAGACTTAACATTATACATGAACATCTAATAATCATATTGAACAAAAGCCATTGTAGAGGTTTAGTTTAGTTTATTTTCAATTTACAAACAGCATCAAAAACAAATAACAGAAGTGAAACAAGTGACAGACCAATGGCTCCTTGTTTAGACTGGTTAGATTTTTGTGGTCAAAAGTCACTGTGACCTCAAATCCATACGATTCTGATGAACACGATATCTCAAGAACACCTTGAGGGAATTTCTTCAAATTTGGTACTAACACCATTTGGACTGAATGGTGAACTGATCAGACTTTTGGTGGTTAAAGGTCAAAGGTCACTGTGAGGTCACTAGATGAGGCTGTAAACTGCAACTTGACCAGTTGATGGAGATCTACAACTGCAAGGCGGTAATTCTAGTTGCACTTGTAGCGTCTGGGTGATGGGTTGCCTGAGACTGTGGTCCCAGTGAAGATTCATGTTGCTATCTAAATCTGCTGAAACAGACTGAAGCTTTTTATTACAAAGTGATTTTGCTGCTGACTTGCTCCATCAGTACATTTCCTAAAACCTCTGAAAGTAATGGTTACAACCTACTTGTATATATCAAATTATTGACGCGAATTAATAAAAACTCCAAAAGCCTCACTTTAGTTCATGTTTCTGTGTAAATGTGACATCAACTGACAACAACTCAGCAAGTTGTGTGCCAACATTTTTTGCCCACTTTCCAAGTTGATGTTCGACTTGGGGGATCGTTCATGTGAATTTTCCCAATGACGAACTAATTTTTCCAATTATTCTGACACCACATGAATGCAAGATAATTATCTGACTAGTGCAGTAGTCCCTAAACTTTTTCTGGCATGCGCGCTTTCAGAAGCTGAAAAAAGCTCACAACTCCCCTACACATCTCAGTTATTAGCAATAATTAACAATAACTGGGGAAGCAGCTGATAAAAAGGAGCTCAAGTTGAATTTCAGTGAAATAAAGGTCAGCATGACAGCATCAGCAAACTCTTGTTTATCCCCTACATATCACATCATTTATCATATTCATTTAACTTTGTTTCACTCTGTATTTCTCCCCTGGTCATTTATGGCCATCCTACAGTGGCTCCACACCCCCCTCCCCAGGTGGGACAATGTTCCCGTTTGGGTGCGTTATATTCTCAAATTGTATCATGGGAAGTGTAGGATCCACTGTTTTTTGGAGCATGACCTATGGAAAGGACTAAACATCATCATATCTTGACGTCTACTGCTACAATTTCAACCATTCACGTCACTTTAATCAGTGATAGAAAATGGCTCCCTTAAGGAATAAAGAAGTTGCTTTTTATCGAACATCTTGAATTCAATGTAACTGTGAATATAAGTCACAGAGAAAAGTCCAGTGGAGACAGTCTGGTGCAGTGGAGGTGTAAAGTGTGTCCTGATAGAGACATCTGCTGAGTTCAGCCTCCGTTAATCCACCTGTGGCGTGCAAAATAGGCCACAGCATGTTTCCTCCTCCTGAATCCTCCCAGTTAAGATGAGGATTAACCCACTGATTTAGTGGTCTTTCCACCCTCATGCTCTCATCACACACACACACACACACGGTGACACACCGACTTTTTCCTCCATCAGTATCTGCCTGTTTCTGCATTTTTTATCCTCTTTCGCCCTCCACTTTTTCCATCCTGTCCTTCTACTGCATCTTTAATCTCATCTTTTCTACCCTGTGTCTGTAACCTTTCACCTCTCCAGGCCTCATCACCATTGAGGACTTCAGACAGACCTGGAAGCTGCTGAGCGTCTACCTAAAGATGGAGATCACGGACGAGGCCATCACTGACCTGTCCCTCACCATCGACAGCAACCACGATGGCAGCATTGACATCGACGAGTTCATGGAGGCCTTCCGCCTCACGGACAAGAAGAGCCGGCTGGAGCGAGGACGCAGCATGTTCATGGGCACGGCCTCCGACCTCACCAAGCTGGAGGGAGACCCAACATTTGAGCACAGAGACTGAACACAGCTCAGACAAGACAGGCGGCGGAGGGGAGGGCGGGGAGATTCAGCCAACGCAAGCTGCTTTAATGACGCACATTAAGACGTAGGATGCTGCTGAGCAACAGCCGCACGGATCACTGGGGATTAGGAAGAGGTTAGAGTTCAGGGTATTTGACGGCGAATGTTCATTTCACATTTTGAAGCCGTTTTATTCACTGAGGAAGTGTGGGTGAAATCCAGCTTTATAAAGAAGAATTTTGTCTCTTTTATTAAGTTAGAATAGTTAAAAACAAGCAAAATCCACAAACAGGAACAAAAAGGTATCATATTTAAACTGCATGATTACTAAAATAATAATATTAGATACTGTGTACACAGTAATATGAGGGGCACTTTATATCCATATCTATTATTAAGATTATTAACAAGAGAAAATGTTTTTGCTTGTGTGAAAGACTTTAAAGATAAAACACCTGCACACTAACTCCAGATGTTTTTAAATGGACAGTGTTTTAAAAATGGCCACACACCCACATCTATCAATAACCTGACATGCTGACATGCGTTATAATAACAGGTATTAATTATCCAACCTAACCAGGATGAAAACATCTTAAAATGATTAACGGTTTAAAAAGTACAGAATTAGTTCATCAGTCCTAATGGGTGAGAGCACAGAGACAATAACACATCATATTTAGCAACAGACAGATGATTGATGATGATTGATAATGATGATTTTTATTTTCAGTTGATCAGTTTATCATTTGGCCTGTAACATCAGAAATCTGTTTTCCTAGATTTCCTAGATCCCAAACTTATGTCATGAAATGTCCAAAACCTAAAAATATTCAATTTACTATAAAGTTAGGACAAGAAAAAAAAAGAGCGAATGTTCTCCTTTGAGAACCGGAAATAAGAAATTGTTTGGATCTTTAACTTTAAAAGGATTCAAATGATTATTAATTATCAAACTAGCTGGACATTAGTTTTCTATCAATTAAGCTACTAATTGTTGCAGGTCTAATCTATAAAATGTTGGAAAACTGTGAAATTCATAGTTCTCTAGAAACCAACACTCCAAACCCAATAATTTTCTATTTCAATTTTGCTCGGTTCACAAGGATATAAACCAGAAAAAAACAGTAAATACTCACATTTTTCAGCGTTAAATAGTAAATGTACCATTTTTTTCCTCGAAAAAAAAGTACTAATCAATTATCAGATCTGTTGACAGTTATTCTTCTGTCGCTTGACATATCGATTAATCGACTAATCGTTTCAGCCCTTATCGTTATCGACAGTGTAGAAGGCTGCTGACAAGAAGACAGAAAAATTATGAACATAAGAAGACAAAATCTAAAATTACAGTTAATGTTTAGTATTCATAGTTTGGACCTCTTGGTGTCAGAGTTTAAAGTGTAAAGATGTACAAAAACTCCCCATAATGTCACTCAGGGAGGTATTTTTCCTCTCTGAAATAATTCAGCTCCTGTGTTCAGCTGTCTGAGTCAGTGTGCAGGCTTTAACTGTGATGTGCAAATAACTAGAGTCCCCCAAAAGACTTTACATATACCAGAAACTAGACAAAAATTCTAAAAAATATGATACAATATATAATATAATGATAAAATTATATGATAAAACAATGAATAATTGTGCAGCTTGGGCATTAGTTGCACTATAAGTATTTGCAACTAAATGTTGCTGGTGCCTTAGCAGTAGAGGCGTTTTAACTTCTAGAGATGAAGTTAAGTCTAGTTTGCACTGATAATGTTTTGTATGAACTGCCAACAAAGTCCTGTGGTCCCTCCTCGTCCCAGGTGGGATACAAACCGTCACCTTGTACAGAACAGAGAACTCATGCTTTTATTAATTTGATGTCATTGGATGTAGGATATATGCCTACCTCCAAATTGTTGCCGTCAAGCCCAGAACATTTAACTGTATTTTAAAGGGATAGTTTGATATTTTGGGAAATATACTTATTCACTTTCTTGGTGAAAGTTCTGCAGAAGATTGATACCACTTGCATGTTTGTCTGTTCAGTATAAACCTGGAGCTTGGAGACTGTTAGCTTAGCTTAGCACAAAGACCAGAAACAGGGGGAAACAGTTAGCCTGGCTCTGTCCAATGGTAACAAAATCTGACTACCAGCACCAACAGATTTTTTTTTCACTTTGGACAGAGCCAGGTTAGCTGTCTCCCTGTTTCTAATCTTTATGCTAAACTAATCTAACCAGCTGCTTGCTGTAGTCTAATATTTAACACAGAGATGTAAGAGTGTTATTAATCTTCTCATCTAACTTAACAATTTAATTAAATCTCCACAGTTTCAATTAAGTAAAGCTCCCACATTGTCTAAAATTGCTTAATTCAACCAAAAGAAACATGAAGAAATCTGTGTGCACATGTGTAAAAATCTGTTGTGCGTAAAATGTAAATTTTGTTGTTCTGTTTTTTTAGCATGCTGATCATGTAAAACATTTACTGTAAATACATCTCACAGTCAAACTTGTACCATTCATTTGTGTGGCGTGCGTTTGAGGTGAGTGATGTTTATGAATTACAATTTACAGAACAGTAACTGATCAAAAAGCGGTATATTGGGGAAATATGTATACAATTTCCCAAAAGGCCTTTAGAAAAAGTATTGGAAACAGAGAGTATTTATCTTTAAACCTTAATATTTACCCAATATTTTCTATACATTTCTTCTCAGTTAACAAAAGTAAATATAAGTTAATATACCTCATCACGTTATTCAGATCATTAAATATAAGTTGCTGTTTTCACTTACAGGTATGTAATGTGCTTTTAATGTGCTCCTTATTAACACATAGTTTTATTATGGCTATTTTTGCACTATTCATTCATTATTTTTTACACATTGCACACAAGGCTGCATTTAACAATTACTTTCATTTAATCTGCTAATTATTTTCTGATCTAGTCGAAAAATCTCTTTCTTTATAAAATGTAGAGAAATAGCAAAATATAGTATGTATTTAATAGATATCTAATGGCCATATTGCTTCATTTATTTGACCAGTAGCTCAAAACCCTAAAATATTCAATCTACTGTCATTTATGACAAAAGTATGAAGTCCTCTTTTATCTGAGAAGCTGGAACAGGTGAATGTTTGGCATTTATTCTTGATAAATTACTTAAATGATTGATAGCTTATCAAAACTTAATTTGCTGACAATCAACTGATTCATTATTTGACAAATATGGCTCAGTTCTACAATAAAAAGCTGTAATTTCAAACAAAATATAATTAATAAATTAAACCAATCATCCAATATATATATTAAGTAGTTGTTGAAGAACATTTGAATTTATTTCTCTTAAGAATTAAGTCCACATTCTGATATATGGAAAGAGTTTTATCATATTTAATTTATTTAGATTGCTTAATTTTAAGATAAACAACACCTGCAATTTTCAGGTGATAGTTTTTATGTTTTAAACATCTCACACTGAATGATTAACAATATTATGTTGTTAATCATTGCCCATGCTGACCAGACACATTAGTTTTTCACCAGCAGGGGGCAGAAAAGACCATTTAGTACAACTTGAAGTCAGTACTGCACAGCATAAGTATGTCTGCCAGTTGTACAATCTGTCAGTTAATCAGGAGCCCAGCGTCTATTTAAAAAAAATAAGAAAACTGTCATTTTAAAAGGTAACATGTCCACAAGGATTGGCCAAGAGTATTATCTGTTAAAAGAGCAAATAAACAAAGGCCAGCTCGGATTTCTAAAAGCACTACACCCTGAATCTGACCTGCAGCAACAGATAATGTGAATTCTTGAGGTTTTAACTGTATTATCCTTGTCTAAATGTCTGTGGTTGGGGCCGTAGTTTTCCTTTCAAACGATAATCTTTCAAGTGGGTGGATATTAGAAACATGCCCAGAGCTGCCCGCTATTTATGGGGTTGGATTAAAAAGCATTGCACAGGCCAAAGCTTACACACAGTCATCGTTTACCTGGAGTGTGGTGTTGTATTAATCTTCTCATCCAACTCTCAACAGGAAAACAAACAAGCATGTATATTTCTCAAAACTGATCAACCCTCATAACACGTGAAAACAAACCCAGTGTTCTTCCCCAGAGATGGAGGCTGACGTGCTGCCGCCTGCCCTCTGCTGCTTCTCACATTGAGCCACCACCACCACCCCCAACGCAGAAACTCACACACTGGTGACAAGTGGGACAAAAGAAGAAGGCAGTTAAAGACCTATTTTTCCAGTGCGTCGGAGGAGGAGGGGGCGTCTATTGTTCACTGTCTGCAGGTGGTCTTACAGTTGTAAAGCTGCTGGAGCTCTGGCCTAATGAAGACATTTGAATGAAAGATTCTCAGTCAGCCGGAGTGTCTCAGAGCGCTCGCTGTGGTAGATCAGTAACTGACTGAAGGCCTAACTGCACATTCAACGAACACTGAAGTGCTTCATATGTCTTAAAGCGAAGAATTAATCAGACACTGATAGATGAGCTGTATATATGTGTTTTTGTCACCTTACTCTGCAAGTTTGACTTCAATAAAGGATTTTTACCTCATTTCCCAGAATGCTTTTTAAAAATCCTCCAATTTTAACAATATTTCTCCTCAGTTTTAAAGTTACGCTACATAACTGCAACATTTTCCATAGTGACTCAGTGAAAAAGTGTGTATTAACTAGGATGTCTGTCAGTGAGTCTATACATAGTATAGTCATATAGTCTGTTGTTTTTTTTTGTGTGTGTGTGGTGTACTCGCATTTCCACGATCCCATTGGGATCTTGGAGTTTGATCTGGTACTAACCTGTGTCGCTGTTTGCTCTGCAGGTGGATGATTTAACATGATCTGGAACACCTGGCACTCAGTGTTCCCCCTCTGGGTGATTAGTTTGCCCAAAAATCAAACATACTTGTTTTCCTCTGTCCTGTGGTGCTATTTATTAATCAAGACTGTTTTGGTGTGGGTGGCCAAGTGTTGGAGATATAATTTAGTACAGATAATAGTGGAAGCAGAAGCTCTGAGATGGTTATAGTTTGGAACAGCATGTTAACATTATTTTGTGCTGAGTTCAGGAGCAGTTGTTGATTTACAGAGGAATTTCCTTGAAAAAGTTACTCAAGTTACACTCAAATATATATATAAAAAAAGGTCATTCATTATGGAAACTTCTTAATATAGTGTATTTTGAAATATGTACTTGTCTGTAAACAAATTTGGGGGAAAAACCAGTTTGTTACTAAAAGACTCTAAGCAATTAAAAATGTACCTACTGACAACTGCCAAGTCCTTAGCTAACCCATATAACCCATTTAGTTTAAGGACATGCTCTGGGAAATGATTAAAAGCTGCTTATAATGGTAAAAGGAAATGCCACCACCAATCAGGTGAAAGGTCAAGAGACAACTTTGGCTGTGTCCAAAATCATTCACTCATTCACTGCTCCCTACTCACTATCTAATTTCTGTCAGGAGAGACTTCATTCTGAGGGTACGAAATATGTCATGCACAATCAGGATGAGAAATGTGGACAGTCTTTTGGCAATTAGACCCCATCATGATGTCATCATGTATGAGGAAATAGTGAAGCCATGACTGACATAGGACAACCCCCCCAATGGAGTCTAGACACTGGTTGTGGGGACAGGAGGGCTGAAGATCTGGACATCATGAGGAGGTGGACACAACCTGGACACTGGATATGAAGAACTGTTGTTGAATGGAGTGGAGGAGGGTCACCATGATTCTGCACTGAAATCACAGCTGACAACAGCAGAGACAGATTTGAGCTTTGACAGCAATGAAACGATTGGCTGATGGAGATTGTGGCTAAGGACACGTGTGTCAAATAAAAATAAATAAATAGTCTTACCAATCACAACACAACAAATATAATATAAAGCCTCCAGACTTTATTCTTTATGCCCTCAAAAAGAAATTGTAACTCCATTGTACCTCTTTCTGCAGGCTGTGAGAACACTCTCCATCATGAAAAATACTTAGGGAAATTAACCTTATTAAAAAGAGCCTACATGCAAAACACTGCAGATTTAAAAATACTCAAACAGTTGGTTCAAAATGAGATCCAACCTCTTACTAGAGAGATAACCAATCATACCTGAGGATAATGGGGTGGCACTTGAGGTGACCAATCAGATCTCAGGGGTGGTCAGTGCAGTGCACACTTTGTATTCTCATTGTTATTCTCTTTTGGAGTGACAGAGCTGGTGACAGCCGCTGTGTGCTTGTTAACTAATTAATTCATGTGCTTGGTGTGCTCGGCCAGTAACAGACAAGACGCACACTACGCCTCATCGTGTGAATTGAATATGAAGAATAATATGGCATTATGCTATGACTTTATTAGTGGTCCTTTCAAACACCAATGAAATTTGTAAACCGATGGCAATTTTACAAGTGTTTTTCCCTACTTTACCTCCAGGATTGGGAGATCATTGCACCCCATCTTGAACTTTGGTAGAGCATAAAAGAAGATGGCGCCTAAAGGGGGTAAATGATTTCAGACAGGCTTTGTGTTACTTGATGTGTCACAAGCCAGTATGTCCTGTGTCTGCTCACTTTAGGGCCTGTAAAACTATATCAAACTCAATATTGAGTCAAATCTAACTCTCAACATCTTCTCACAGCACTGTTGCATTAAATTTAGCAGCATTTGCGTGTATAAACATCTTAACAACGTTTTTCTTTCTATCCCAAACTATTCTTTAACAATATTCTGAGTGATTATCACTAAAGATTCGTGCAACACCCACGGTGAGTCAGACTTGGATAAAAACAGGATGCATGAAGAGGAAGGACAGTTTAAAAGGTGCTCAACTAAGACAATGAAAATGAATACTAATACGAAACAAAATGAACCTATACTCCAGAGTGTACGAATTAGGCAACCAGCAGAGGAGAGTCACAGCGTCAGCAGACAAGAGCGTAGGCACTAAGTTCAATCAGGTCCCAAAAAAAGTGAATAATGTGCACTTAATGGAAACTGAAGGCGGAAGTGCGTACGTGTTGACGCCTGTAGACCCTGAAACGATGTCAAGGGTAGAAATGTTGATGTGAGTTCTCAGAAGAGCTCAGAGGGGGAGAGTTTAACATTCCCCCCAAGGCCACAAGTTAGAATAATGAACAGAGGGGCTGCTGCTGACACTGTATAGCCCACACATTTAAAGGCCTATTCATCTCTGTTACACGTTGAAATAAATGACAGAAACGTGTGACCTCCTCTACTTCAGAAAAACCTGCTGTACTTGTTGCAGTTCAGCTGTAGGTTTTACACATGAGAGATGCAAACAAAACAGCGTGGAGTCACAGCTTTCTTGCCAAGCGTAGGTCTATCTTGAGGATTTTCCCTGAATTTATTGAATGTTTATGCAAAAAGTGAGTCTAGAAAGTCCTTGCTCTTTAATCTTTGTCTGTTTGTATGTGTATTCACAGGAAAAAGAAATATACTTTATCAGACAACTTTGGCCCTGCAGTAAGGCCTGTTACCGAATGCTTAGTCATAGTTAAAAAGCAATTTCTTCTCTGAAAACCATGTTCAATCCGCTGTTGGCACAAGTATTCAGAGCTTTAAAAATAAAATGACATTTTTATTATTAGCTAAATGTACTTAAAGTATTAAAAGTAAAAGTGGCCCCAGTGACTGATATATTTTAATATATGACATTATTAGATTGATTCTGATGCATCAGTGTTAAGGTAGGATTTTACTGTCGTAACCAATTGAGGTGGAACTAGTTTGAACTGCCGTATATACAGTTAGGTAGTTTATTCCAGTGGTCCGGAGCTTCAGTCTAAGTGGTCATGAAGTGATGAATGTGGAAGAAAGAAGAAAAACAACTCATAGACATCTGAAATGTAACCAAGGGCCAACCACAAACTGCTTTTTTGAAGAGGTCACAAGGCAAAAAGGTTGGAAACAGTGGCGGACTCAGTCTGTCTGAGGGGCACCACTTGTACAAGGCAGGGCACCAGTGTGGTCCTTTTTTAGATTGCATTAGTTTTATTGCACAACAGCTACTACAAGTCTGTAATAAAAACATACAAGGAGCTATTTAACCATTTAAAGGCATGAAGAAGCCAAAAACTTTGAGAATGTAGAGCAGCCTATACGGCACTGAATGTGTTTGGCCCACTGGAAGTATACCCTAGAGTGCAGTTTTGTCCAGTAGAAGGGTACCCTAAAGGGCGTGCGTCCTTCTGCATGGGGATACAGTTGGCAGATGAGATTCAGTAGAAAGAAAATAGTTCCTACATGAAGCTGCTCACAACAAGCTGAGTGCTATCTAGTCCCGTTGCATTCAAGAGAAGGCAGACATCTGTACGGCCAATATCCCCGACACTCTGCAACAGACAACAAAACAGTATAGATGGATATATGGCATTACAGGCCAGGGAAAATGTGTATTTTTGATTTGCAGGTGAACTGTCCCTTTTATAGAAGAAAGACGAAGAAGAAGAAAGAAAGAATGAAAGAAAGAAGGCCTGTTAGCGTAGCATAGCATGACTGGAGAAAGTATGAAACTGCTTGCCAGCACCTCAAAAGGTCATATTTAACAAGTTATATCTCGTTTGTTTATTTATTCCATAAAAGTTGCCTGGCAACCTCACGTGGCAACAACATCTCAAGCCTCGTTTCCAGTCCAATCATGCTAAGCTCAGCTAAGCTAAGACACTGCCGGCTGTAGCTTCATATTTATCACATAGACGTGAGAGTTGAATCAGATCTCCTCATCTAACTATCTTGTCTAAGTAAAGTAAATAATAACATAATGTACGTCCTGGCTGCAGTCTAATCACTCTCTGTTCCCCACCACAGTCACACCACTTCTGGTTGGCTATATTGGTTCATCTTCATGCTTTGTCTTGCCTGACAACACCCACACCCACCATCTTCACTCATTGTCTTAACGCACCTTTGGTTTATGGATTTCCAAACACCATGTTGTGAACATTTAATCTGGCACTTTAATTTGGTCCAATTTGGATTTCATTTGAAAATAATTTCTGTTAACTGTTAACCTTAGTGTGTCTCCATTGTGCTGTGGCCACTTAAGCCAGGTCTTAATACCCGGGAACTGACAAAAAACAAAAAGAGGCTCTTCAAATCAAAAAGCAAACAATTATTTTGATTTGAAATGTGGCAAAGAATGAGAAAGGTGTGCAAAAATGTATTGTTTTCAGTACTGTTTCCTCTTCATGTTCTTTCGTGAGTCTGTAATTTTCAAAAGACTTCCTACAAAGTTTCTAATAAATAACTAGATCATTTGGTACAAATAATAGTGGAAACAGAAGTTCTGAGACAGCTATAGTTAGGAACACTTAAATGTGCTGAGTTTAGGAGCGATTGTTGATTTCTAGAGTAGTTTCCTTGAAAGATTTGCTTTGAATTTGCTTGTTTTGTCCACTGCAAGGGCACTGTTTGCCACATTTTGTGCAGTAGAGGGGCATCCCACAGGGCACTTCATGTTTTGTCCACTGGAAGGTCATTATCTACCATAGGGGTATCCAAGAGGGCACTTTTACGTTGTTCTTTTGAATATGGGGGCACAAATCTGTGTTGCACAGTAAAAGAAGTAAAGTAAGTGAAGAGCAAAAAGTAAATATTTCCTGTAACTGTGAGTATAAAGTTGCATAAACTTGAAATACTCAAGCACATTCATATGTCCATCAAAGTTGCGTTCCACACTGATATTCCTCCAAGAGTAAAACATACCGAAGCAACTTTGGCTTTCCACCGAATTATTAGTCAAGCAGGAGTCTTCTTCTCATGGAACATGTCAAGCAGAAAATATGAGTCACAGTAACTTGTCCTTGTATGGAAGCAAGGAGAATCCATAGTAATGCATTTATAAGCAACTGAATAAGTAATTGTGACATTTAACCACTACTGAAAACAAAAAGTTTAAATTTAAAGCAGTAGTAACTATGCTTAGTTGCTTTCTTTCAGGGAGCTAGTTGAGAAGATCAACACCACTCTCATGTTTTTAAGGTGGGGGGTGAATCAGAATCTGAGTCTGGTTTATTGCCAAGTAGGTTTTCACATACAAGGATTTTGCCATGGTGTTTTGATGCATAATAATAAACAGCACAAAAAAAGAGAGAAAGAAAGACCTGTTAGCTTAGCATGAAGACTGGAAAAAGTTGGAAGCTAGCCTTCCTGCACCCCTAAAGTTCACTATTTAACAGGTTATATGTGGGCTGAATCCCCAAACTATAAGTTTAGTAATTTGAAAAACATTTTCAAGATAGGCCTGCAGAATTGAGATAGAAAATTACAAAATCGGGAGGTTAGTTTACTCATATACGCTTATTGTACATGTTTCTTCTGGATTATCAGTTTTATTACCACAAACTGATTTATATTTATTTCTCTGGCAGTTTAAACAAAAGACAGCAGACAACGGTTTGAACTTTGCACTTTTATTTTTTTTGCAAATACACTAGAAATGTTTACAAAAGCACTGTAGAAACATCTGTGCAGTGTAAATTATCAAAACTAAAAATGGATATTACTTTGAATTCATTTTGCACCTAACATGACAAGCGGGATTGTCATTTTCAGCAGCAAAACAAATTAGTATATCTCAAGAGGAAACGTCTGTTAGTGACTTCAAAACATCGAAATGGGGAGATGCGGTTGTTACACCAAAGAGCAAATTAAGGAGAAGAAAATAATAATAAAAGGATGGTATGGCACTAGTGCTCATCCCTGAAGGAGGGCTTCATTCATCTAGATAGTTAACACAGCATCAATGCTTTACTTTACTCAGTCATCAAGATAATCAGCCTTCCAGTAAAAAAATCACTCCAGTTTTACAGAAATGGTGCATTGGCTCTACAAACACAAATTTACTCACACAAGTTCTCATACTCATCCAACATAAACAATCTTAAACCATTCATGAACACTCTTTACAGACATTTTACAGGGTTGTGGCAGCACCCAGTGTGGCATACTGGTCCATTACTGCTCCGTCTTTTACACTTCTTTTGTATTTTGAAAAACAAGGACATGATCAAAAATTTTATGTGCTGAATATTACACACACATAAAAAAAAAAAAAAATCACGCTACAGAAAAAAATAGGAAATACTTCTATCTATACAAGTGAAACAAAAAAAAAGATACATAAATATTGTGTGGCCCCTTACAAAACATCCACAATTTATGTCATACAGTTTGGTATTGCTTTGTCTTACATAATACTGAGATCTGCTCACAGAGAGCATTGATTACTTTTGTTTGCTCTTGCACTTGGTGACAAAAAAGCAATACCCATCACACTACCAACTTGTGAAATTTCTCTTTTTTAAAAAATTTGCCTAGATGTAAAAAGGCACATACACGTATCTGTTCACACCGCTGCAAATACTTCACATAAGTGGTGGCACGATTTTAAAAAAAAAGAAAGAAAAAAAAGAAAAGAAATGTAGGCGATGGTTTTGTGGCATGCCCGTTATCACAGAGAGTAAACACGGCGCCGGGGCAGATCTATATGGGTTATCTTTGGTCAAGCAGGGACGAGCCAATGGGCTTGTAAGATTGGGCTCAAAGGTCAGGTGTAGTAGAAGTCAGATGGTGGAGGAGTGATGGCTCAGGTGTGTGTTTGAACAGACACTGTACAAGCAACACACACGACTCTCAGGCGGGATTAAGGTCTTTCAGGTTCAAGTCAAGAATTTTAAAAAGGTGGATAAGGAAGGAGTTTGCACAAGGTAGTGGTAGCTTGCATGTAGTTGGTGATAAAAAGGCCTTTAGTGAATTGATTTAACTCTAAAAAAGGACTACTTTACTCTCCACCACAGTGTTATTCATCCCAGGATCAGACTCCTGACACCAATCTCAGATGATGCTGAAGCAGCTCGCCCTTTTTGTGCACCTCCAGCAAACTGTTAAGTTTACTAACCCTATAATATACTGTGATATGGTCAGATCATCTGCTAATAGAGTGGTTAAATGTTGATAAAAAAAATGTTACTAGTGATAACTGTAACTGCTAATTCCAATAAATGGCAGCAAGCTTTGGGCTTTGTATCTTGTGCTCAGGTGTCAAATAGGGTTGGCAACACAGAAAGCCTTCAAGATTTGAAGAAGGTGCTTCTGTGGATCAATCTGAAACTGAATACGAGCACAATATGGTAAATACCACGTATACAAATACAAGTCCATAGGTTATGGCATTTTTAGCAGCAATAACAAATACAAAAGTATATCAAAAGAAGACACTCCATGTGCTGAAAAGCAAGAAACACAGAGGCGTGGATGTCTGCGTGGACATCCTTCATAATAACCAAATACTAGTGAGGACAAACCATTGAAATGTATTGAACATAATGGACCACCTGCATTGAAATGACCAGGACAAAAAAAAAACATCCCCCACAAACAATGAAAATACACAGGGCACAATTTTCCAGGCAAAGTGCAGGGAATTCTCCATGTTGACAGTATTATGGCCTTAAATTCACTTCCCATTACCACTGGGTTTGACAGGTGACGAGACAAGTGTGGCGGACAGAAAAATTAACACACAACATGAAACATAAGACAAACAGTGATTCAAGTGCTGTGTGCTGCGGTTTTGCCTGAATGCCTACAGCTCCTTGGCAAACTGAATGACTGCACAGCGGCGAGTGGCGCACAGAGCTCCCTCAAAACCCAATGATTCCACTTTTTTTTTTTTTTTTTTTTAATAGTCACGGCACTTGTCAGTGTCTTTGACAGATCAGCTGTAAATATATAGATAATAATAGGACAAAAAACACCTGGTAGCCTTGTGTGAGGACTGGTTTTAGCAATCCAAATTGTGCTTTCTCTAATAAGTAACAGTGTAGACGTGCAGGAGCGGTTGACACCAGAGCAAAGTTAGTGTCTTTCAGCACACCCAGGAGGACTGCTTGCTGGATTTTGGTCAGAGGTATCTCAACATTTCCCCTTTACATATGTACAACAACGACAAAAGAGATATTCCAGCTTATTTGAACAATGTATGAACATAAAGAACACACTGAACCGTTGTAAGGCAGAAAGCAGGTTCAAGTCTCCCTTGTAAGTTCTGTGGGTGTTTTTTCCTTTTTGTTTTGAATGTGTGATGATGAAGCCTAAAAGGTGCAACTTTATGAAGCTACTGTTTGCATTCCTAACAATTTCACAGCTAGCTAGTCATCATCTTATGGAATGATAACTTGGAAATGTAGCCGAGGTCTCTGAAAGTTTTTTTTTTTTTTAAACTAGTGTTCTGGAAAAGAAGGTAATGATGGCAAAAACGAGGAGAGGAGGGGGGTCAAAATCACAAGTATTCCAGGTGTCACACTACACTGTGCCTGCATCAAGAAAAACAGTTGCCCATTGTCCATCAAAACAGGACACTCAAGTGTAAGAAGTGCACACACACGTTCACTAACTGATACTGGAAGTCCACTGTGTGTGTGTGTGTGATGTGTTTGTGGGTGCACTAATTCATCTTAGGAAAAAAAAAAAAAGGCAAAAAATGCTATAAATAGTTTGGCTCAGTCTGTTTTCTCTTTCTTCTTCTGTTTCTTTTTTTTTATACAAAAAGGATATGCTGAGTTCAGTTTTGTTAGCAAAACCATTTTATCTTCCTCTGAGCCTGCAGGAGCTCAGAGAGTTTTGTCCTAAGGATTCAGTTTACGGGGGCCTTTTTTAAAAATCTGTTGGCTCGAAGTGTTCTCCTCACACAACACTGACGAAGAGGAGAAGAGCAAGAATACGATGGTAACAACACCCACTGTTGTTCAGATGAACGCTAAACACTCTCTTTGAGCCATATTGGTCGGCAGAGTCTGCTCCGAAGATCATGCGTCTGTGTACAACAGCAACACCTATGCTACCGTGTTCCCTCAGGAGATTTGCGGAAAAAAGGCGTGTCCCAGCCGGGCCCATCCAGATTCTCTTCATCTTTAGGGGCCAACCAGGACGGAAATGAGGAATAGAGTGTGGGAGTTTGTTTGTGTTGCAGTACGGCAGGCAGTGAGGGCCATGCTCAGCAGGTAGAGTAGAGGAGGACAGACAGTCATAAGGGGGCTCAGTGAGAGGAGCAATGTCTTTGTTGACTAAACATTTACTGGGGCTTTTGTCCCACCCCTTTCCCTATCCTCCCCACCCCCCCAAAAAAATTAGAGACTGTGTATATAAACCCCCACCCGTGGTAATGTAACACCTATGTGCTGCTCCCTCAGCCCCCTTCCTGAGCTCCACACTTTGGAGGGGGATTCTCGATCAACACTTCTGCGCCTCCACTGGAGACATGGCAATGTAGGAGCCGTTCCTCGTTGGCTGGTTGGCAGACGTTTCTGACGGCTCGTCGGGTTTGTCGCTGACCTGCGTGTACGCCGTGTCATCTTTCACCGTCTGAACGGGAAAAGTCAGGAGGACAGAGGCGTTAGTACAAACTATGGAAGTGGCAGGACATCCAAATATTCTTTCATTCTTAACACTGACGTTAAAATGGAGGTAAATGTTCTGACTGAAATGTCCACAGTGAACCACATCAATCTAAATATGCACCAGTTATGACAACAACCACCACAGAAAACATTAACTTAAAAATAAACATATTACACAGTGAGGTGAGAACTTAAAAGCAATATAATGTCCCATAAAATAATTAAAAATGGTGATAAAAGATGATGAATAATATAAATTAAAAAGGAGAATAGCAAACAAGGCAAAAATTAAGACTTACAGTAAAAGAATGAAAAGCTTCAGTAAAATCAATACGTTTTACTTCATTCTAAAACAGAAAAGGAAAAAAGGGGGGTTACAGAAAATTAAAATTAGAACATGGTTAATACAACACTTTTTCACATTGCAATTACGCATTTTTTAAACATTCTCTCAATGCTGAGCTAAAAGTTTAAACTTTAATGCATGGAATAGCGCGACATTTTGATAAATACATTTATTCACTTTCTTGCCGAGAGTTAGAAAAGAAGATTAATAACTCTCATATCTGTGAGCTAAATATGAAGCTACAGCCGGGTTAGCTTAGCTTTGCACAAAGACCGAAACAAGGGCAAAGAGCTAGCCCATCTCAGTCCAAGGTCCAAATACCGCTGCCTCTAAATCTCACTAATTTAACACATTATATCTTGTTTGTTTAATTTGTACAAGAAACAAGTTCTGTTGCTTCAGATAGCTGTTTTCGCCCATCTTTCTGCTAAGCTATGCTACCTGTTTCTTGGTGGTAGCTTCATATTTAATACAAACAAACTTTTTTGATACCACATATTTAAAACAACAAAATGTCTGTTAATTATGCAGTTGACAGTATAGAAAGTACTGAAACTAGGAATTATTTTTGCTGTGGTACTCAAAGAGGTACAGAGTATTGTTTTTTTTTTTTTGTTGTTTTTTTTGTTTTAAGTTATAGTTCTTCCTGAGGTTTCTTCCATTTTTGGGGTCTAAAGGACAGAGGGTGTCGCACACTGTGCAGATGGTAAAGCCCCTGAAACAAATTGTGATTTGTGCTAGTGGGCTATACAAATAAATTCTGCATTGACTTGTAGTATTGTATCGAAGTTTAAAAACTACAACATTGTGACAGCATTATTACAGACATGAGATCTTCTCATCTAATTCTCAGCAAAAAAAAGTGAATATTTATATAATATCAAACTATTCATTTTACATGTTGCAGACCTCTCTCTGCACAGTGAATAACCTCAACCACAGTCATCTGTAATCTGAGGGCACTGAGGCCAGGGTTCAGATCAACAATCCTGCGCTAGTAGAGATAAGAGGCGAACATGCTCTGTACCATCATTCTCAGGGCTTCTCTAGTTCAATGCACTCTGTTACTCAATAGTGCTCAACCAGCTCATAGATACACTGACCAGAAGGGAAACTGAGACGTTTCCTTCCTGAATACAAGGATTCATTGACTCAAAGATGCATCGACTGTTAGAAAACATTCAGCAAGAAAAAAAAAAAAAACACCATTTGATGCGGAATTGAGGAAAACTGCTCATGCTGACTTTGCTGCGCAGGAATCATGCAATGTGTTAGTTAACATGCTCGGGGTTAAACCTGCAGTAGCTCAGGAAACTGTTAAACCATGCAAAAACAAAAAACACAAACTCTCATTTACTGCGACATATTACAACTGTCTATATCTATTATCACTCTTGTGTACTCTGTCAGCTAATGTCAGTGGGTAGCACACACTTTTCAAACCAGGGTAACTGTGTGGATTAATACTACACAATAACGATCCGCAACAACAGGGGTAAGTTCCTACCTTCTTCTGGCGGTTTCGGCAGAACAAGACGACGAGCACCAGCAGTAAGATGATGCCCATGCCCACGATGAGCAAAGGGAAGTTTGACACGAGAGTCACAATGAGGAGCAGCGTCCGCATCTGCGATGCTGAGTTATCGTCAATAGTCGCCGTCTACAGTTGAGAAGAGAGATGATTATTGATTCGTGTTTCACTTATGAGCGCAGGTTTGTGTCAGACTGCACTGAATGAGATCCTCACCTCATTGACGAACATGATGGGGAAAATGGTTTCGTTGATGAGCTTGGTTTTGCTGCAGGACAGAAAGAGACAGACAGAGAGAGACACGGAGGTCAGGGAGGACATCTGGCTCAACATGTGGCCGAAATGAGGACAGAGTGTGACAACGGCAAAGTGGGTCACCAGTTCATCAAAGTTCGACTTACGGGAAGCCTTGGATTCTCTTCAGGATGATATTGAGCTGAGCTCTCTTGCAGGCACGAATGGGAACACCTGTGGTCTAAAAAAATAGACAGGTTTCGGTTAATCTTTCTGCAGCTCACAAACTTTTTCATTTCCTATTCTTTTCCTCCTATTCTTCTCACATATTGGAAGAAAACAACTGGCTCAACCATTAAAATCTGGCTCTATGATTTAATAAAGTTATCTGTATTTGAACCAAACGGTTCAATAGAAATATCTTCATTTGCTCCCATGCCAGATTCTGTATTTTTAGGTCACGTTTTTGTCTTTTATTGTTGAGTGCTGTAAGACACACAAGTATGTATGTAAAATCTTATATAGATAGATATATATTTATAGTTGTCATGCAACTATGTAACTTTTTAAATCCAATTACTGGTGACCAAATCCCTAATCTCTTTGCATGCATGTTTTTGTTTGTTTCTTATTTTTCTGCTTTTATCAGTTTGGTTTTATGTCCATTAAAGCACAACATGTCACGTGTTTTCTATAATCTGTTTGGAAATTCAACAAGTAAAGTTTGGAGGGATTACAAAAAAAAAAAAAAAAAAAAAACGACTAGTGGGGAAAAATCTGTTTACTAAAACACAGATTCAGTCTTGAGAATTAACAAGTGTAATCAAATTCAATGTTAAACTGATGGCTGAAGTGATTTTTTAATATGAATGTATTTGTATTTACTGCTTAATGTGTTTTTAGAGGAACCGTCAGTGCAAACAAAAACAAGAGGAGCTGCTATTACTACGAATCAAAACAACTCATTCTCATTTAGATAAATACAGTCATAAACCAGTAGATCCAGGTTTGACACAAATTCCCTCACATGGCCTTAAATGTTCACCATACCGGTTGGAGGTCGAGGTACGTCTCGTGTTCCTCCTTATTGGGGTTGAGCCCCTCGACAGCGTTGATGTACTTCGGGTCGGCTTGATAAAAGTGGGGGAAAGACACCACAATGGGAGCACCTTGAAGGAAACAAAACAAACACATGAGTCAGATACTGTTTGTGTCCTGAGATGACTCAGTCCAAACAACAAGGGCTGAAAAAAGATGAAAGAAGAAACTTGAGATAAGATAAGAGCTATTTGGTATTTTGTAGAGATATAAGGAGATATATGAAGGATGATATGTGTGGCTGATATGGTGCTGCAGATAGCATAAGGAATGTGTCTCACGTTGTATTGTAATGATTAGTTCACACAGCAATGACAGCTGTGCTCCTGTAGCACTTATCACGCCTGTCTTTAACTTTCCTTCGAATATATCTTTGATGCTTATCATAATTTCACTCTTGGCAGAGTTAAAAGCTATATTTACATTACTTCTATATCCTCTTGTACATTTGCTGCACAAATTCAAAAAGAGAACATTTCAAAAGGTCCAATTTACAACAGAAATGTCTTCTTATGAAGGATACCCTGTCATGGCCACAATGCATTTTATATAAATCTTGTCAAAACAAAAATGACATTATTAAAAAGTCAGCTGAAAATATTACCTCAAATACAAATTCCTTACAACACTGTACACTAGGCAGTTAAATACAAAATGAATTTCGTCCAAGATCACCAAAAAAACAAACAAACAAACAAACAAAAAAAAACGCACCAACATTGCTTCTCAGGAATTTCTTAATATCTGCAACTAATGTTTTTTTCTTGATATTTAATTAATTGTTTAGTCTATTAAATACCAGAAAATAATAAAAATGTCCCATGTAGATTCCCAGAGATTGTCTTATTTTGTCAAATAAACTGTCATACCAGAAAAGAAGTCTGCAATTATTACTGCTGCTGTTGATAGACCTGTCACAGCTGAAAGGAAATTGTGGTTTTAAGTAACATTGTGTTTTTTCTTTTGCATTGCACGTAGATGTTTGTGGGGGAAAAATGAGCAGTTATAAGAGCATTTACATTTTTTTTGTGGTTTAAGCTGTTAAAAACACACACACACACACACACACACAGGCATTTTCAGAATGACACCACTTGGCACATGACAGCAGAGCTTGGTCTTGATTGGCTCTCCATCTGGCATCACATAAATTCATCCAATAAGGCGTGTTTGCCTCATATGAGTCAGAGGAGCTGGTGTAGACAACCAATCATGTTTTAGCATAGCAAGAGTTAAATCAGCACCAACCTTTTGTGAAATTATTCAATAGATGTAGTGTTATGAGACAGCTTTAGAAGTGTTTTACTCCACTAAGACTGATTATGTTGGAGTTACATTACAAAAAAACAATTATTGTAAGATTTTTAAGTAAATAAACTGTGTATAAATTCTACAAACAGCGGAGTCCTGGGTCTACAGTAGCAAATCTGTCAGTGATACTCTGTCTTCATGTGTCAGGCTCAGCGGAGATTGCCTTATCAGAGCAATCACACACCACTCAATGACCACCGTAAAATACTTCAATGGCCTCCACACACAGTCAGCACAGTTAATCATTGGACCATGTATTGAGTAAAATCTGGCGTGCTCAAACAGTGGGAGTGTCAGATACCAGGCAGAGGACGTGGTCACTGACTGAAAGGATATTTTAGGGGGTAGAAATGGGGGTGGGGGTGGAGGGGGCGGACTGTGTCACAGGGCTGGTTTGGAATCGTCAAAAGGAAGTGGGTCATACTCCATGGCAACCGTGGGGGAAATGGGGCAGTCCCTTACCTTCTCGACAAACGCTGACTTTAAGCACCCCGGTGCCGAGACAGTCTCCAGCTGGCACACAGAAGCCCTCGTTAGTGGGGTTGTCTTTGGGGCTCATGAGGACGTCACTAGGGGGTGCAAAGCGGTATGCCTGGATGCCTTTCACTTCCACGTCTTCCACATAGGCGAGATGAATAGACCTAAGAAGAAGAAAAGAAAACAAGCTCAGTACCTGCTTTAGGGAATCATACAGTAAGAACTCCAATAGTCAAGAAACTGTCAAGGAAGAGCTTAAGAGCCATCTAGAAGAAGGGAATGACAGACAGTCAGTGCTATAAAAAGAATAGGGGGTATTCACTTCCTGTATAACCATTCCTTAAAGCCTCCCAAGCATGTCCTGGTCATATTCTTGGACTTTTCCCACGTGTGTTGTAAGTCTATCTTCAGCCTTATCAGAAGTTGTAATAACCACAAACTCAGGTCCTTATCAGTGGATGTGTAAGCATGTTGTGTATGACTCAGCTGCAATTTCCTCACTTAAATATCACTGGACGTTCCTGTCCTCGCCCTGCCAGGATGCTTTGACTATAAACAAACTTATAGCCGCATAAGCAACACGTGCATACCTGCAGAGATCAGCAGCGAAGATGTAAAGCAGCTCGTTCCTGTTAATCAGAGGGTGGAAGACTGCCCCATCTGTACCGTTGATCATGTTGCTCTGATTGGAAGACCACCACGACATCTCCCTGTTGATTAAGAAAAAAATAAGGTGTTGTTATTTTTGTTTTATGCTATTTTATACTTCTACTCAAGTTCAGAGGAAATACTGTACTTTTTACAACACTATATTTATTTGACATTTATAGTTCCTAATTCCTTTTTTTTTTTACACTAAAAGAAGTCAGTTTGTAAAAGGCACATCTTTGCAGTTGCTGTTTATTTCTGTCGATCAACTCATCAATTAACTGACAAATTGCTGCAGCTCTCGTTAGCCGTTATTAAGAGTCCTTTATTTAACTGTTCAAGGCTGAAAGGAGGTAATTCATCCAATATTTCACAAAAAAGGAGAAAAGATTCAGTCAAAAGTCCTTACAATGACCACATTATTCATTTTTTGACCCTTTGGGGGGGACTGACCTGTAGGCTGAGAACCACTGGACTGCATAACCTATGGTAACAACTGATTACTGAGTCCCATTCCCAGGTCGTGAGATACTGATGTTTTGTGAACCTGACAATCAACTATCTTACTGACTGTGAGAGAGCCAAGAAGAGGAGCAGATGTCTGGTTTTACCTCAGATCACTTTAATTTCAACATGCTTTAGGGCCATTATGGAACTTCTGCACAATGACAACAAAAAGCTGCCTTGCTAGCTTTAAATAAAAAGTACTTAGAGTATTTTTAAACTGTTGCGTTGGTACTTTTATTTAAGTAAAGGATCTGAATACTTGTGCCAGTGTTGAAATCTACCTACAGGTGCTGATTAGATTCAAAGTACAAAGTCACTTTGGATATCCAAACATTAATTTTGCAACTGTGTCCCACCTAAAACCAGAGAGCAAAAGCCCTCTTGACTCTACAGTAGAGGCTGTGTAACAAGATAAATATAATTATATATGAATATCATGACTGGGAGGAAGTAGTGGCCACGTGCTGAGGAATGTTTCACAGACACCTGACACTGCCTGAACGGAGTCTTTACCTCAGGCCGTTCCATGTGTCAATCTTGCCATAATCCAAGTAGTTCTCCTCGCCGGTGTGGAACACAAACTCTCCTTCATGGGTGCCATTTTTCTGTGGAAAACAAGGCAAGACACGAGGTTCAGACAACACAGCTGTAACAGAGAACTTTTCAGGATACAGTAGAGAGGCAGTGAGTCAGAAACAGTGTTTAGGTCTGTTGACAAAGGACCATGGGAATTGTGAAAGAAATGCTGCTTTGTATCAGTCATAGCATGCCACTTAAAGTGTTCTCAGCAGACTCCCACACCAAAAGGCATTAGTAATCGATTGAAGAACATAAAAACTGGTTTGATTGGAGGGCATTTTCACATAAACTTTTGATGTCAGTCAAAAAAAAAAACTATTTTAGAGGGTCCTTTATTTTTATGCTTATTTTCATTGTCAATCAATCTGCCTATCATCTTCTGAGAATAACTAATTTTTCTCTAGAAAATATTATAATATAGTGAAAAATGCCATTTTATACTTCTAGCCTACAATCTGATCTCTTCAAACTGCTTGTTTTGTTCAACCAACAGTCCAAATCTCACAGATATTCAGTTTAATATCATATATAACAAAGAAAAACATCTATATCTCACATTTGAGAGGCTGGAGACAGTGAAATAAGAGCTAATTTTCTGTTCATCAATTCATTGACTAAAAGCTCCCTGAAGTTGCCCAAAATGCTGCACTCAGGATCACAAGGTTTGTGTTGTCACCAAGTTGCAGACGTTGCTATATAAACAGGAAGTTCAAGCATCTTCAATCAGCATTGCCTAATCTCACTTCTCTTTGGTGACGTTACCACAGATGCCTCCACTCGTCTGTTGACCTACCCTAACAACCAAGATGCAAGAGCTGTCTTCAGGTTTTTGAACTACAATAATGTCAAGCTTGCATCTAAGATTAGACTCCAGAACACCATCAATCTTACCTTCCACATCAGCCCAAAATATTCATCCACATCAGGCTTCATGGTGTGGATCTTTGAGAGAAGAGGGTCTTTGAAGCCCCACAGAACCTCGTGGACAGTGCGGGTCATGAACACGTCGACGCCAAGACTGGTGATGTACATAGAAACGAAGGTTCGCAGGAAGAAGGAGTAGGAGTTCAGCTCATTCATCACCGCCTGATGATAAGAGACAATGACAGTTGAAAAGAGAGAGACTGGCTCCCATCAGACCCAGTTCAATTCCTGTCTTTTTTGAGTTATTCAAGTTAACTTAGCTTGTTTGTCTTGGCTCATATAAGTGAAGTTTATATGTTAAAGAAATCAAAATGTCACAACAAAACCAAGAGGACAATGGCTTGGAGTTTGTTGGGAATGATAGCATATGGGAGACACTCAAATGACTTTATGATGGGTCATAACAACACACATTTTTCCTGTACAGACGCCATTGTCTTACCACAAATGGGATGTTGACTGTTGTGACAATATCAACTTTGGGGTCACCAGCCGACTTCTCTGGCACAAACACAAAGGTTTTCGGGTTTAGGGCGTAAATCTTGGTGCCGTTCTCCAGGAAAGTCACGTTTTCCCGCGGCCTGTATTCCCTGGTGTGGAAAGGACATCGGTCAGTTGGTCCAGATGTCTTTTGTTTTGATTTCACACTGGACTAACAAAATAATTCCAGATGTACCAGATGGAGGGCAGCCTTTCGTAAACAGGACTTTAACCAACATATATTAGTACACACATTTCAAGCTGCGGCTCTCCAGGTCCTCATATCAAACCTACCTGTAAGTATAGGGTCCGATCTGTTTAACAGCTGCCTTCCCACCTGCCAAGAACACCTCCGGATTGGTCACATTGAAGAAGTAATACTCCATATAAACAGGTGGAGGGGGATTCTTCCATGACTCAAACACTTGGCTCTTCTCTGTCAATGTAATTTCCTATCGACAAAAGAGGAAAACACAAATTCAGATTAAGAGACTATGACATAAAGCATGCAGATTTCACATTCCACTCAAAGCTCTGCGCTGTTCTGAACAAGTGCCATCTGAGAGCACACATGGCACTTTTCTGCAAGGAGCTGGTGCCGGGGCCAAGACCCCGAAACCCAGAGGGAGACAGCGAAAAGTCCTTCATATCTGAAAAAAACGTCAGGACAGGCAGAAAATTTTCTGCAGCCAGGCTCTGACCTCAGCAAGCCTGACTGTGGGGTACTAGTCAGCCCACACAACCCAGCAGCGTGTTTCAGTAATTAGGCAATATATGTCTCTGCAGCATTAGCAGTACATGTAGGATGCCAGGTGAGTTTTTATCATCAAAACCATGCATGCCAAAGCAACAACAAAAAGTAGAAGATGGTTTTGGTTTCACAGAGGTTTTCACTGTGATCATGTGAACAAAAAACAAGCCTGGACACTGAAGTCTGTGGTAAGAGTGTGACATGAGCCGGTTTCACATGTCTGAACACGAGCAACAGTAACCTTCAACTCGACCAGTCAACTGAAGACGTCAACAGCCAGTATCTTGACTGAACTTAAGGTGTTTGTGTGCTAGGAAAAATAAATAAGCAAGCCTTTTCCACTCTTGGAGGGTAAGTTGGGAAAGGAGAAATGGCCCATTTCCTTGTTTCCTTTTTAATGCTGCTTTCCTGAAAACTCTCGGTCCCCAGAGTACAGCGAGGTGCGCTTGAGAGAGGTTTTACATCTTATGTCCTCTGTAGTCGCAGGCACTTACCGTTGAGAAAATATAGCTTAGGGTGTGGCAGACACTTCCTGTTTGGGTTACAACTTCCGTCCCTCAAACATGTTTTGCTCTATAGAATTGTTTTCCCAGGTTTTGTTTGCTACTTTACAAAACACCCCATGTTAGATCTCAGAGAGTCAACCAAGATACATACTTTGATAGTCTTCATTTAAAAAAGGTTCAACTGGGGTAAGATTCAAACACACTGCAACTATGGAAAAAAAAATAATTTGGCTGATTTTAGTATGTGATTACAAATGATATCTTTTGCTCTAATATCATTTAGACATATAAAAATGATTTGAGAGTTTTTAGGGCTGCAACTAACAGTTCCTTTCATTACCATTTAATCTGCTGATTGTTTGCTCAAGTAGTCTCTTATTGTTTAGTCTGTCCTAGAAACTAAAATAATGTCTTCAAATGTCTCCAACCAAAAGGCCAAAAACCAAAGATATTCAGACTGAAAAACAGCAAATATTCACATTAGAGAAGACTATTGGAATATTTTTAAGCTAATTAATTTTCAATCAAACAATAATTAACTGACTGTTTGCAGCTCTAGAGGGATTTGCTCTTGTGTTCAGCGTCTTTAACAGCCTGAAAGGTTTTTTTCTATTTCTAATGATAAGAACAAAAATGTCCAATGTTGCATTGTTCAGTCTCAACTTTCAACCCAGAAAACACATCATATGGTAACTTTGAAAGACTGAATAATCACTTGACGTCACAGCTGCTAACTTCTCCCATAAAATGTGCTCAGAAACAGAGAAGACGCACTTAAGAGGAAGTTGAGGTATTTAAGTGTTGTGATTCTCCTGAGTCTTGATCATTCTTCCTCTTAATTAAGAGCTCAAGTGAAACCAGGTAATGCAGTAGAAGTGTTATGACCACCAAGAGCTGTCAGTACACTGCAGGTCACTGTAGGAAAAAAAACATGCCAAACCAGCAGTAACAACCTCATTTGTTCCCTTTTGAAAGCAAAAGGCAAACTATAACTTTTGGAGCAGGCTTCTGTCTGGTCTGGCCTGACAGACCAGCGAGAGACTGTGGCCTGAATCTGTGTTTGCCAACCTTGAACAAAGGTCTTTCCAAAGGCCTTCATTAAAGTTATATGAACATCATTTATCTCCCAGAAAAACCTTGATTTATCACAAAAAAAAAAAAAAAAGGAAAACACACAAGTGAGGGCCAAAGTGGAGAGGTTTGTCAGTGTAATGATAATACAGGACGAACAAGTTTGAAAGACACAAACTAAACAGTGACGGGAACATGAGCTGAGCCTTAGTCAAACAACTTTAGGGAACGCTGAGGTGAGCCGTGACAAGATCCTGCTTTGAACAGCACATAGAAAACAGTTAAAAGGACAAATACACAATTAAAACAAGAAATTCTTTATGAAGTGCCTCCCTTGTCTACAATTCTGTGCGTCACTGGCACATTTTGAGCTAAAAGACACTGTGGTTTACCAGCGTGACCTTGCTGTTGAGCGCTTTGAACTCAATCAGTCATACTACCTTGAAAAGTCTCCTCTCCCGAACAGAGCTGAGAGGAGTGGCACCAGTGGGCGTTTTTTCTGTTTTGCTGCGTCGTCTGAGCAGAATGACTTGGAACAGGCCGAAGCTGGAACAACAACAAGGCACTACGAGGTTGCTCCCAGGCAAAAATTGTGCCCTCGAGGCCAACAAGTCTGTCAAATTCCTAACATGGCTCATGCGCTTGCCTCCCTCCACACCCAGCTTTACAGATATACAGAGTCTGTGTCCTGGAGGTAGGTTTTGACTTGTCCCAAACAACTAGGCTACATTATTATTACAGACTGAGAGCCACATTCGAACATCAGATTAGGTAGATTTTTGGAGTCAGTTCAGCATGTCCGGGCTCGTCTAATTCAATGGGCAGACTGTGGCCAAAGAGGATTAGCTATGCTGTCATTTCATGTAATCGCCGGCCACATCAGAATTATGTCCCCCCGTTGATGAACTTTGACTAACTCCTTTAATTTGGATCCCCTGGGATGCTGCCGTGAGTCGGAATGAGAGACAAATGAGACCCAGACTTATACTGAACCCCAGGAGGGGGAAATCATGTCAGTGAGAAAGCTGTTTGCAAGTCTCCTACTTGGACAAATAGCTTGTCGAGATTTTCGGACTTTCTCTTCTTGTTAAGGACAGGGCGGAAACTGACTTTGAGTAGAAGCAGAGAGATTTTTAAGTACAGATAACAAGTTGCAGAGAGCATCCCGCACAGTGATTCATGTCAGAGAAAGGAATGTGAGGTATTTAAACGGGTTTGCAGGGTGGGATAGGATAGGATGTCAGCTGCCAGCAACCCCACCCCATCTGGCTGCCACCACATCACCCCCAACATGCCTTAAAATACAGTAACACGCAGACATTTGTCATTTCGGTTCAAACAAACACTAATGACAGTTGGCACAATTTTAAACTTTGATACATTACTAAAAGAAAAAGTCCTTGGCACACAAAATAAGATTTTTTTTTTTTAATTAACAACTTGCACCCAGTGTTGGTACAGAAAGTCACTGAACACTGTGGTTTTGCTGAAAGACAAATCTTAGGTAGGAAAATAAAGACTGATCTGAACCGGGTCTTGAATGAGCACTGAATCATTTCTTATAGCAAAGGTACTTTTTATACTAATGAACAGATATTGTATTGCTTTAAGCCTGTGGTATCGAAAAAGTATGATACTTTGGACCATCCTAACCAACTGATTGTCTTTTCACTTTGAACCAATATTCATGACATTCCCTCTTTAAAAATATAGACACGTAACTGCACAAATCCACTGGTCAAATCACATTTTATCAGTCCTGTTCATTTCTGTATACATATCAATACAAATGACGTCAGAAATAAATGTTCAGCCTGACAGTGTGTGTTGTAAATCATTATAAAAAAGTCAGCTCGTTCACGGATACAGAATTCAACTTGAGACAGGCAAAGAGTTGCTCAAGAAATACCTCTTGAATCATCATTATCTGTGTTTAAAGAAATAGAGGGATGTGCCAGTCAAATTAATGCAGATCGGCCTGGCTGTAAAGTTGGTGCTGGATTTTCAGACAGATGGATAACTGCCATCATCCTCCATGACTAACTTGCTGTGGATCCAGCACTGGAAGTCCCTGACTCGCCTGTCCACTCACCCAGGGTCCCTTCCCCCATTCCTCGAGACCTGAACACCTCCCCCCTGCCCGGCGTGTCCCCGCTGGCTGAGATTTCTACTATTACTACCGTCAGTAACCAGCCTCAAAATAGGCAGCCACGGACAAGTCAGTAAATTAAGCCTGCACCACGAGAAATGTGTCACCGGGTCATGCGCACGTACAGTGCTGCCGGTACGGCGTACCAAAACTGCCGTGGCATCAGCCAGAAAACAACATATCATGCCTTTTCCCCATTTTTTCCAGGGTCCAGTCCTTCTAATAAAAAGCTAATTGAATCATGTGATGACTGGTCAAATCGTGTAAACACTGCAGATCCGTAAAGGAATGTTAAAGGTTTGTCAGAATGGTATAAAAAAATGAGGTAAGGTCATGATAAACTGAAAGTCTCACAATCACTATTCCCCTGGTGGGAGTTACAGGGGATTTCTACCCACAGCGAAGCGTTTACATCAGCTATGTGCATTAAAGACACACAGGTTGGTTAATGAGCTGTCTTACTGCAAGCTTGGGACAAAACCCCAAAACTGTACAAGCATGTAATGGGACTTACACGCTGCACAGCCCCGGATAATGTGGATTCATGAAATGGGGAGGCTCTGGGTTCATCTCGCTCGCTGCATGGGGATGCAGAATGTAGCAAAATATAAATGACACACAATAAAACAAAATGAATTACACAAACACACTGGATGGTCCTGTGACCCTGCATGTAGCACCAGTGAGATGCTGAATGCGCATGATTGGCCACACTGCAGATGAAACATTTAAAACCCCTCAAGTGTGACAGATGGCAGAAAAAACAATTTAACCATTACGATTTAAACGTTAAGATGGTTCAACTCACCTTTTTTAGCCGGCTGTGGATCAGTGTTTGGAAGACTTGAGCCACGACCAGGGCGATCCCCACTATGAGGAGGTGAGCGCACACGATCCCGGTGGCGTAAATGGCACAGGATCTCCGAGTCATGATGCCGGGCGGATGTTTCTGTCCTCACGAGGCCGATAAAACTTCACTGAAGTCGTTGATAACTTCCCACCCAGAAGAACACAGAGATAGAAGAGGTGTGTGGATCGTTAAACCACCTCGGACCTGTCTTCTCCTGAGCAGCAGCAGTTTAAGGGGGATTTAAACTTCTCTCTTCACAGCCCTGGAGTGCTCTCGCCGGCGAAGCTGGGAGGGTATAAAAATACTGAGTATCAAAAATGTTGGCACTTTTCATCAAAAAAAATCCGAGCTCACACCTCAGGAGAGGGAAGGACCGTGCTGCTAGAAGGCGGTAGTGAAATGAAACAGCAGCTCTCAGCACATCGGGACGTAGAAGCAGAGCTGTGTCCACCTCCTCCCCTTCCTCTACGCATTAATGAACTCGGTCAGGCGAAAAGCGTCGTTTTGGGGAGGCTGCATGGGCGGTGGGTGTGTAAGAAAAAAAAAAAATAATAAAGAAAAAACAGTGATGGAGCTTTGCTTATATGGCTGATGTCACCCTTTCAAACAATATTACAGTGCTGAAACAAAATCATATTTTACATTTATTTAAATTTTTGTGCGTTTTTACGCACATTGGTTTGTTCTGAGGTTTAAATAACGTTAAAAAAGCTTGATTTTCGTGCTTTTACACTTATGCTTTACTGGTGTGATCATATTTGGAAGTTATACGAGAAGCAATTAGATTACCAGGATTATGAATGAATTAGCAGGAGCGTGCTCATATCCTACACGGGCGCGCTGGTGGTAGTATTCACCTAATGAGCTTTACCAGGAGTGTGTTGGTGCACATGATCAGGGAAATGCTTGAATATGTCAGAATAACATTAAAATTTAAACATCATCTGCTCCATTCACCGCACACACACATGGAAATATGAAGGCAGAGGACATCCGTTACCTTTTATAACGATTCCGCTACATCGCCTCATCGAGTCTCCTTAAATAAGGACAGCGTGGACATGAATAATGTGCCATTCAAGCAACCAACGATCGTTGACGAAAGTCTTTTGTCCGACCAGCTCGAACGCTCATTGGCTGAAGCCCTCCCGGACCACCATTCGGAGACCACCCCCTCAGCGCTCTGATTGGTCAGAGGCTGGTGAGTGCGATGTTGAATTTGATCGACTGATTTCGAGGCGGGGCTCCTATAAAGGAGGAACCGGCGGCGTGATGCTGGTCACTGACAAGAAGTGGATGTTGAGCGGCTGCTGCGGAGCCGACTGCAAACCACAGATGATGTTGTAGTGGAATTTCTGAAACTTGTGGATGATAAATCACTTGCACTGAAGTCATCACCAGCAAACAACCACTAAATATTGAGTAAGATGAATTATATGAGCACAAAAGTCCTCTCCTTAAAGGAAAATGTCACTGCAGAGTTGATAAAAATTAAGCAAGCAACTCAAAGGTGATGTCAGTTTAACAACATTTGAGCCAAAAAACATGATGAGTACTGGGAATGTTTGCTGATTTTGCAAGTTTGCTGTTAATTAAATAACAACTAAGGTTTGTATTGTTAGTAAACTGGAATTTAACCTTGAGACGAAGTGAGACTAAAATGCATGTTTTCATCCATAAAATCTATGGATCTGTTTCAGTGGACGCATGCAGGATGTTAGAGCAACGTGGATGGGTTGTATGAAGTGAATGTTGACATGTCTTGTTTGAAAGTGACAGAACTCAGTTAAAAGCAGCATTTTCTGATGGTGTTTTTTGTTCCTGAACATTAAATATTGAGTATCTGACCACCAGCTCTATTCCAATATTACACACTGACATGAGAGTAACATTTCGATAAGGAAGTGGCACCCTATGAGCAGAACATTTTTATGTCAGTGCTACAAGTTATTTTACAAGAGAGATTTTATCTAGACTATTTCATGTCTTGACTGAGCTTTTCTCACTTTTTGAAGCAAACAATTTGTTTGGAAAAAGGTGGTGTTTGTAAATTTTGCTAGACCGATGTTCATTAAATAGCCACACCATTCGGATAAAACAGATTAGCTGAGTATTTAAGTGTTAAACTATTGATGAATAACAACTACGGATATTCATTATGAAGGAGTTGTACAGGGCATTTTACATGTTCGTGCTGAAGTGCCAATTGTCTAATAATCCGTCCATGTTCAGCAATCATATCAAATACACACTGAATGCAGTAGATTTTGAACTGAAAATGAAGCTTGAACCTTGACCCTGACCAGACTGTATGTTTGCTGCTGCTATGGTAAAAACAGTTCCTTATTTGCAAATATATGGTGTGAATTCTTAATGTACCTTGAATAGGGGAAAAAAGCAGCAATGTTAACTTTGCAGCTAAAAAAAAAACAACCCCACCAGTTTCAGTTTCATCTGTGCTATGCAGCATTTGGCTGCTGGTTGGAGAGTTTTCTCAGAGCTTTAGGCCAGTGAACATTGATTTTTGATCAAATTCATCTGTGTTCATTTTTCACTGTGATTTGGTCGTAGCAGCAGCAGAAACTCCAGTGCAGTGATAATTTGATCACAAAGGCAAATGCCAAAAGTCAGGGGAAAAAAATGAAATATTTTAGCATCAAAATCTAATGTTGCACCAGTGGGCTTGTAGCCATTGAAGCCACTTTGAAACAGCAGTGGAAAAATTTACCTGAACATCAGCCAGTGCAGTCAAATGCGTGCTGAAGTTAAAGATATTTCACACCTCTTAATGCTATCAGTTCTTCATAATGTCAAACGAATGGGTTTACAAGAATTTGGGTTGAAATACAATCACGTTTTGATGTCAAAAATAGTCGAAGGGGACATTCCACTGGGATTCTTCGATGCCTTTTGAATTCTGTGGCATTCAAAGCTTCTAACCGGTGTAACGCTGAAACAGGACACTGGGAATTGTGAGCCACCACCATCCTTATTTACAGTCAACACCAGCTGCTTATCTCAAGAGCGTGCTTTTACCCAGAATGATAGTGGACAAGATGCCAGTTCAGATACCAGGTCATTCAGAAATGAAAAGGCTGGCTGAAACTGACTCCACTCCCCAGCTAAACTGCAGGGTTCCCACACATTTTGCATTTTGAAATTCCAGACTTTTCCAGACTTCTCGGTAGATTTTACAGACCATATGAGTGTACACTCCGACTATTTGTGCTATTATGCTGCCGAATAATTGCCAGAAGATTGTGGTCAGGCTGCTCAAACAAATCAATTAGGCCACAGTTACTCACACGGAAATGCAGGGGAGTAGCTATTGCCTGCAAAGGCAAACAACACACACACACACGTCTTTGCTACTGATTAAGACTAATCAAAGTTGAACTACATGTGAAGAAAGGACGCAGATTCGCACATGCCTGACCATACCGCTACTCCTACACATAAAGTAGGACACTGTAGTGTAAGGTACACTAGCTGGTGCAAACTATGCTTGTATTTTTCATTAACATATTGAATAAATATCAGTTGAAAAAAGTTAAATAAATAAATTTTCACAGCATCTGTGCTGCCTTTCTATTCACTGCATAACTCATAAATGCTAAGACAAGCTTAATAGATGGTTATTTGTGATCTTGTGTACAGCATACAGCATTTACAATAGAAAGATATTGCTGCATTTTTTCCAAACTAATTTTATCTTATGATGTCCAAATATGGAACAGCAATAAGGCACTTGGGGAAGCTGTGCATAGAAGTGTGCATTTAGTCGCATGCCATACTGCTGTTTTTACTGCTCCTTTCTTTTTGTCATATGTATCCAGACCTGGATATGACTGACTAAATGACTAAAATCAAATTCCATACTTCTCCATACTGCATAGCAACCCTGAAACCAGTCACCCGCAGATTCACCAAGCTCATTGACTGGACTTTATTTGGTGTTTGGGTGGTGGCCAACATGTTCAGATACATCCTGCCCTAAAATGCTTTATGTGCAGTAATGGACGGACTGAAAGGTGAGCACGGTCATGCAGCCGCCTCTTTCATAATCCATTCATAAATAAAGTAGGACAAAAGACTACAAATTTTCCTTGGGAAAAGATATACATCATTTTGTTTGATGTTGCTTACTGGAAGGAACTGACTGGGCTGGACTCTTAACATTAATGTAATTGAGTGTTACTGCATTGTACTAAGCCGTATGGCAATCCCAGAGGATGGGGGCTGCAGGAGGGGGGCGGCATCTGTTCAAACAAGAGAAGTAAAAAATGCTAAAGAAAATCATCAGGGGGGAAGGATAACAGTCAAGTAATGCAGCAACATTGTTTCTGCCAAAAGAAAGGGTGGGAGGGTGAAGTGGGGTAAAACAGTTCAACCTTTGTAATGGTCTCTTTTTATGTTTGGTCAGCAGAGCGACACTGATTTTTTTTTCTGTTTTTTTTTGTGTTGGACTTGTTGGACGCTAAGACACCCAGCTTTGAAGGCCTACACAAAGCTATTTGATGACTGCAGATTGTCTTTTATGTGTGATGTACAGCATCATAAAAGGGGTTAATTATGAGAATAAGGCAATCATTCATACATAACACAACAAGGAGACTTTTATCTAGAGGCTAAATAATAAGTTTTTCGAATTGATGTCCGTTGTCCCAACAAATCATTCATTGTGTTTGGACCCCACCAAAAAGCTTGCACCAATAGCTTTTGGTTTGCACTTTGAAGAC
This sequence comes from Lutjanus argentimaculatus, assembly GCA_034769285.1. Lineage (NCBI taxonomy): Eukaryota > Metazoa > Chordata > Actinopteri > Lutjaniformes > Lutjanidae > Lutjanus > Lutjanus argentimaculatus. The sequence continues at coordinate 27,293,401 of JAWZSL010000017.1, read as the reverse complement.
ACGGCTAAAGTGCAAATGTGGCTCAACAGCAAGCACATTTATGCGGACACAGATGTCCATTCATGAGTTTGGAAAAGAAAGTATTCTCTGAATGTTTTATATATTCTGCACAGTCAGCTTTTCGGAGTCGTCCGTGGTAACTGTACAAAATGGGTAATGTGCTAACTCATGTGGGCTTTACTTCACATTGTGTTTAGGTGTAATTTAAGGTCACTATCCTCACACACCCAATGATTATAATAAGAGTTCAGTTGAGAGTCAGTAACTCACCAGCTGAGGTTCATTTTTACATGGTGAACAGAAAGTTGTTATCCGGATTCACTGAGTGACTGCAGACCTGTTGACTCCTGAACTTCTGTTTGATGTTTGATGGGTGGATTTACTGTGTACTTTTCAGTAACCATATGTAAATGCTTTGTACCTGCTAAAATAAGGTCTCAAATAACTCACGCAGTATGCAAACAATGATTCATGCCTGTCTTACTCACATATCCTTCCAATGATAATTTTTTGTACTGTACAAATAATACTGTCGATGTCGCCCTGGTTCACAAAGCTATCTGAGGTGATAAATTTGTATATCAATAAGGCAGCAAGGATAAACAGGCGTGTTCAAATTGAGACAAATACTAATAAGAGGACAGGTACATGTCATGGATGCTTGATGGGCATATGCACTGACCAAAAACAGGCTCCACCCTCCTACAACCATACGAGGACTTTTGGTTGCACCTGATTGGTCGAACACTGGCGGGCTGTTTACTCCTGGATTTCAAACCGGATGGCATAATGCATAATGGCTCTTTTGCAAACTGTCTTGTATTATGAATGTAGGGCACCGAAATGTGTTTCTGAAAATGAAATAAGCCTTCTGTCTTCATTGTAGATTGGCAATGGCTAGTTTAAAAGTTTTCAGGAGGTTTTCGAGAGGCAGTGAGTTGCGCTGGACACTCCTGATTTGCATAAAGTAACCATTACACTTAATGTAAATGAGGTAAAGTTGATATTTACCTTTAGCTGAGGTTGGTGGGAATGTCATTGTTTTTGGAGGTACGTATATGACCAGAGACAAAGGTATTGGAAAAACTTCTCCTGATGGATGTTAGATGGAAAGTCAGAGTTATTACTATACAAAGTGATTACAGTTCATCCTGAGGAGGACATCCATTTTGTAGTTTTCAAAATATTTCACATAAAACCACAATGTCAACTTCAAGGTGGCACTAGAAGAAAAGTGGGATCACCAAATTCAGTGCTATTTATTCAATGGACAACATGAATGTCTATACAAAATTTTATAGCAATCCATCCATTGGTTGTTGAGATAATTCAGTCTGGACTAAAGTGGTGGACTGACTAACCAAACGAAAACACTGTCCCTTTAGCTGTGGTGCCAGATGGGCAAAAAAAAAGTAGCTTGAAAATTTTAAGGCAGTTATCATCCTCCTCCACTTTGGGCTAAGAAACTTCTGCAGCCATTGTGTGAAAAACTATAAAATGACCCTGACAACAGTAGTTTGTCAAGAAATAGAAGTGTGTGTTTTTGTAAAATCTAAATAAGATCAACTGAATTTATTTAAGATATTGCACAATGAAAGTGATATGTAAATTCTTAAACTTCAGTTGATCTTATGTGGAAAAGCCTTCCAACCCTGTGTTTAAACCAGGCAATCTCAAAACAAAGTGGTTAATTATGCACAAATCAAGGGAGGTTTTCAAAAACATAAGAAGTATTTTTACTCGACAGCAACAGTCAACTGTCTGAACGTGTGAAAAATGTGAAAACCAACCACAGTCCACCAGTCACATTCCATCATCTGTCCTCCCTATCTACAGCTCCCTCCTTATGTCAAGGCAACAGAAACAACATAAACTCTTTATGTAAATACTGCATGACATGGTAAGCGGTGTCCTCCACCCCACAGGGGCCGCACCACGGTGGAGCCTGGTACCAAACATTAAGTCACGGTACTTTGGAGGCTGAGACAGTCTTTGTGAGGCCAGAGACTGATATACAGGCATAGTTGTGGGAGTGGAGACTTGTGAGGAGTGGCGGACCTTTTCACTGGAGGTGATTAATGTAAACTGAGCCATTAAGTGCTGTGAGAAGAGTACACGACTACACAGAATTTATTTCTGGGTTAATCCATTCCTTGCTCTCCTTGGAGAGGATCGCAGTGACCGAAAGAACTTGCTGTCTTCTGGCTGACAAAAAGAAATGTTACAGAATATAAGAAATCCAAAAGGTGCTTTCAGAAGACAAGCTGAGATTGGATCCTGTGTCCTATAATTTCACCATACCACAGGAGTGGAAATAATGGAGTACATTTACTCTAGTGCTCCACTTGAATACTTGTACTTTGTGTATTTCCATTATCTGCTACTTTATACTTCTACTTAATAATTTTCAGACAGAATTTCTCATACTTTCCACTTCTTTTAACTTGCAGCTAGTCATTTTTTGATAGGATCTTAAGTATATCATAATCTTGTAAAATACAATATACCATTTAACATTAAACTTGTGATTTCCAACCTTTAGGGACCTCACGCAAAAAAGCAGTGTCTACTTTTGGCTCCTTCTCATGTTACAGTTTTGTTTTTAAGGTTTAAGCGTGGCTGAGGTCGAAAAGGTGATGTATCAATAGAAACAAAATGCAATTAAGTGTGAAGGAAACAGACTGAGCAAATAAATCATGACATACATTAAGCATTTAACTTAAAACTTGACTGAAGCTTCTGCTCCGCTGAAACACAAAAAAACTGCAGCAGACCAATATTGGCACATATTTATGCACTGGCAGATGAAGGCATAAAATACAATGCTTTTCAAAATTGCGATGATTGCAAATAGCAACTTTGCGAGTTGTTTTGGACACATCGTTCAGTACAGGTGACGTACTGGCATTATTGTGCATCCCTGGCATTATTCACAAGCAGAGAAATTAAAAAAAGGAATACAAATTTGTGCTACAGAGCTTAATTTTTTAATTCTTTTGTTCCCCATTAATTATTTCATGACTCCACAAATTTATCTTGTGACCCTGTGAAGGGGCCTGGCAACTGAGGTTGGGAGCCACTACTACATACTTTTATAAAAAGTGGTTAAAGTAGGGAAATCAGCTCAATCATCCGACTTACAGCACTCATGAATGCATCAGTATTAACTAAAATGTGATATATGATAATATCTCTGTTATTTTTCTGTAGAACCAGTTCTTTTGAGAAGCAGATATTGAATTTAGGATATAACGTATTAGAAGTATTTTTACATTGTGGTATTGGTACTTTCAATAAATCCCTTTACACTGAGGGACAATCAGGTGTTTCTTTGTCATTGTATGTGTTGTATGTGCTTTCTCATGGTATGACTTTTAGTTTATTTACTCAACAGTGGTTAAGTGATAGACTGACCAGAGAATTCCTTTGTCCACCACTTTAGGTGTGGTTCATTTCCCACCATTGAGCTAATAGTGTTTTGAAACAGGAGACAGCGACTCATTGTTCTCGCATGCAATGACAAAGCCTTAATTTAAGATTTCAAGGACGAGCAGTTGTCACACCACATTACAATGGCTGAAAAATCTCCATAGAAACATATTTTGAAAACATGTCAGATGTTCGGTATGATTTCGATTTTTCTCGGCGACCCTGTTTAGCCCTGCTGTCCTCAGGCTTGAGAGGAGAGTTATGCAACAATATATGCATTGTGCATAGTCTGACAAAGCCAGCCCACAATTTAGCTTCACTCATTCAAATTTGAAGTGAAAACTGAGGGTGCAAGATGTACTCTGGCTTTGTGAGGCTAGATCACAGTAAATAATGACAGTAAATAATGAGGAAAGGATGGTGAAAGCTTTAGACTAAAGTATGTTATTTCTTAAATGAGAAATGGTAGCTGACGTGCACTTTACTAATATTAAAATACAGAATCCTGCAATGATTAGTCTTGATAATTTGATAATTGATTTGAAATTTACTAATCAGTGAGTAATAGTAATTTATCAAACAAAATTGGCAAATATTCTTTTAGCTTTTCAAATTTGAGAATTTGTGGCTTTTCTCTGTTTTATATATTTGTAAACTGAATTTCTTTGGCTATTGGATGCAGCCAAAGGAAATAAGGAGTCAATGTACACAGCTAGAGGTAAGAGTAGCACTACACAAAATGACAAAAATGATAGACAGCATGCATGGGGTCAAAGTGGGGTCAAGATCTTGGCTGTTTATGCCCAATGCAGTTGTGTGTCAGGGAGTACTGCAATTCCCTTCTGGTGTATTGTTTTCTAGAGTTGCTCAACATCCTAAATACGGTAAAAGACTGTTAAAAATGGCAGTACAGACCTTTTCATTGGGAAACTAGTGTGCTGCCAAACCTTCTGATTTAACCATAAACAAAAACATTTCCTGTGTATTACACTGGTTTCCTTCAATTGTACTTAGACTGCTGATGAGAAGTAGAAAGTCTCTGGAGGAAAATAAATGTTGTCCCATTGCTTTGTTTTTTTATTTTATCATGCATGTGGGTAATAAATAAATAAATAAACAAATAAAAGAATGTGAGTCACTGAACAAACAATCAAAAATGAGTTCTCTTTACTGTTACCCTTTCTGGATGAGGAAAACACAAATATAGGGCTAAAATAATGAACCTATATGATTACAATCAGTATCATTTTGGATCATGGATCAAAGTGGGATCTGTTTGCATATTGTGTCAATCCAGTACTTCTGCACTGATCACATAATCAGTAAACACAATGCCTTGAAGTCGTCCACATCTTGATATTTAATACCAGGCTTTTTTTTTCCAAAGGGGCTGAGCTTTCCCAAGTCAGGCCATCTTCTTGCAACCATTTAGAGCACTGTTTGCAGACAATGACCAATTACACAGGTGTCATATTTCAATATTTATAGGCCAGGATGCATGAGAAGGAAATCCTTGTGAAGAGGAAAGAAAGGTGTGGCAAGAAAAAAAACCTGAAGTACGCACACAAGGTTCAGGCGTTTCCTCACCGCACTTGAGTGTATAAAAGAGAACACGAGATCATGGCAAAAAATAAAACTATCCATCAACCAGCTAGAGCTCCTTGTCACGTCAAGTCAGGTCACTTTTATTTATATAGCTGAGTATCACGAATGATAATTTGCCTCAAGGGCCTATAAAATCTGTATACCATATGACACCCTTTGTCCTAGATCCTCGATTTGGCTCAGGAAAAAAAACCCAAAAGACGGAAGAAACTTTAGGAAGAGCAGCAGAAGAGGGATCCCTCTCCAAGACATACAATACATGTCACGTGTACAGAATAGATCAGCAAAAATCACTATATAAAGAAATTTTGATAGCAAAGGTACAGATATACGTAGATTCTGGGTAACTACGGTACAGGGAGTTTTTATTAGTTAAACTATGATTTGCAGTTTTCAAGTTGGGTGGTAGTTTAAGTCCGTTCAAATCTCAATGGAGTAGCTTTTTCAGTAGTAAACTACTTAAGGTCATGTAGTTTAGCTAGCTAATTACAAACTACATGTTCATAATATTCTCATGTTTTTTTGCCATACAATACTGGCAATGCCACAACTCACTGGCCACGTTGTCTTTTAATGACAATCACCAGTTGATAAAACCACCTATGATTTGTGATCAAGATGTCAGTGATTGAATACTATAGATCTTACCAGATATGTAGCATTTTCCCGATTCCACCTTAACAGTTGCTCCCTATCCTCTCCCCAAAATGCATCCTCAGGCTGCCTAAGTGAAGACTGGCCTGTCCTCTTCTCTAAATCAAACACACCTACACTTTACTCAGAGTCAGTTCAGTTGTATCTCCGTGTAACAATGTGAGACTCCAGACTAAGGTCGTGATCATTTCCTGTGATGCAGTTTGGATGATAAGTGCAAGTCAACATTCCTAAAAAAAAACCGCAATCATTACACAATTCCCATCATCATAACATTTGGTGTCTGCCAGAGACCCTTCTGTTTGCCTGTATTTCCTCATATTCCTGATTATTTTGCTGTGTGTGGGAAGCTTTACCAACCCAAAATGTTGGTATTTGATTCTGGGAATAAAACTCTTATCTTTCTGGTGCATTTCAAACAACTCTGACAAATCCTACTGATTCTACCTTTAAGACGTAGTTGAACTGATTTAAATTGTGAAGTAGCTCATAGTTTAATAAACTACAACTTTAAAGTAGTTTCCCCCACACTGTGTGGAAACATGAGTGAAGAGTATGGATCCAGGAGGACACTGCACAGCTTCGGGTGTCGCCCATATGGTCCAGCCTGAGCCACTGACCTCCTGTCCACCGTGGAGACTTAGAAGGAGGACAGGCCGCACAAACACCGAAGAGGCAGCACAGCATTCACACAGACAGGAGAGATATACAGAGGAAGAAAGGTACATGAAGCATGTAAACTATGCACATATGCCCTATAACTTCTATCACATGCCAAATGGCGTCTAAAAATCTAAACTCTTCAGGAGCTAAAAGGTAGCCATGTTTATAGCTTGCCCACTATATATGTTTGAGTTTATCCAGGCAGGAATAAATCACTTTTATTGGCCCAAGCATTGAACAACTTTCCCATTCCTTAGAAGGCCAGGTAGCACTTTAATGTGAGGTAAACACATGAAAATGTATTAGGGTTATACATTTTCCCATGACAACTGCAGTTAGAGAATTTAGTTTGCTGGTCTTCTCATGTAAAAAGCTGATTTTAAGGTACTTAAATGGCAACGCAGGTCCAAGCTGGTAGTCTGGCAGTGAGAATACCAGAGGTGGGACTATGTCATTGTTTTGCAAGTCACAAGTAAATCTTTGCACTCTAGTTTAAAGTCAAGACAAGTCCAAAACTTTAAGTTTCGTGTCCTAAGCAGGTCATAATGTCTTCACCAAACATAATGCAATGCCAAACCCTTGACTTAACGTTCTTTGTGCAACTTCAAATGTCAAACAAAGTGGGAAGTTGTTGACCCACCTCATTTTTTTTGTTTTTTATTGACCACTGAACACTGTCCAGTAACAGTGTAACTAACATACTCTTCAAATCTTTGGACTTGGGGAAATGTACCAAATGTTTTCAAGTTAAAAGGCTCAAGTCCAAGTGAAGTCACAAGTCACTGGTGTTTAAGTCCAAGCTCATTTGCAAATCTTTTTTGAATTTGTCGAGTCTAAAGTCATCACATTTGTAACTGGGTCTGACTGGAGTCCAAGCCATAGGACTCGACTCACCTCTGGAGGATGCACATAAACTGAAAGATTCAAATATCAACAAATATCTCATTGTGGGTGCTAGTTTTGATACATTCTGAAGTCTTAAAAACAGGAACAGCTGATTCTGGTCTTCAGCAGGAAGGAGAAGGAAAAACGCCTAACGTGACACTTGGCCTTTGCAGGTCGCTGTATGTCACCCAGTCTGGCTTTTAGGTATGTGGGAGAAAGCTGTTAAAACACTTTGTTGGTATCAATGGGAGTCACATGAGGGAAATTCCATCTTCAGTCCAAAGTTGTAAATTCCTCAGAGAAATGGCACCATACTGAGGTGACATGGTCATGACTACATTGTCCATTCATAGTGCTGCGTTGTTGCTGCTGCTGCATCATGTCAGTGCCGCAGAGCAGATCCTGTGACAGCACGAGGAATCCACAGGCAAGAGGAGAGGCTCAAGACAACCGGAGCTTAAACAAATCCATTCACAGTCTACACAAGTTCCAACGTAGATTTTTCTGGAGGCGATAGTTGCTGGCATTGAAATACCACAATAGTTCTGTATTTATTGCATTTTAATGGCTTCGTTGTGACCAACAAGAAAAGACAAGCACTTAAAGTCATACATAAAAATCATAAAAACATTGCTTCTATTAGAAGTTATTAGGAGATATATTTGTTTTCAATGGTGTCTTTAATTTAGTAAGAACTCAACAGGTGCTCCTGCTTTAACTTCTCCATCAACAACAGGATCTCGCAGGTCAATTATGCAAAATTTAATTCAAGCGGTCTGTGAGGCCTTTAGATCTCAAATGTCTATTCAAATGTCAAATGTCTTATGGCTGCATTCAAGCTGGCTGTGTTGCTGGCGAACAAACTGAAACAGTGCATTAGACAGTTCACTGACTGCATTCAAACTGTTTACCAAGTTAGTTTGTTGCTATAAATAGGGATCATCGGCGCTGAAAGAGAGGAAACAGTGGTCCCTCTGTCCCACCAGTGTTTTCTCTAGTGTTTGATCAGCAGGAGAGGCCGGGGACCTCAACTCAGGCTAATTAGCTAATTTATCAGCCCTGAAGGGAGCAACATGTGATTAAATTTAGTCAACAACAATCACTTTATTTATCAGCAAGAAAATTACAAGTAGATTAGCATTTAATTAACTGTACTTTAAGCAGTGGTGGAATAGACTAAGCACATTTACCCGAGAACTGTAAATAACTTCAGATTTGAGATACCTGTCTTTTAATTGAGTATTTCCATTTGATTGTATTTCATGCAAGAAAATGTTTTTACTTTTTTACATTTGACAGCTAGTTTGCATAGAAAATGTAGAATTATCTAAAAAATATTATACTGAAATAGATTAAAGTACGCAAAAGAAAAAAAAAGTTAAAACAGTTAAAATTGTTCCACTTCAACCAACTACAACATTAACATTCTGCTTACATAGTAGTACGTAATAAGAACTTTTATTTTTGATATTTTAAATACTTTTGGACTTGTGCATTTATACTTAGGCTTTTATCTGTGGAATATATTAACATTGTGGTATTTTTACTTTTACTCAAGTAAAAATTTTTACATACCAGCAATTGAATATTTTCATCGGCTGTGATTACAAATGATGGTTGAGTGGGCTCTGGTTCAGGATGGTATGATCTAGAGTGCAAATTTTCAAACAAGCAGAGCCCCCTAGTGCTCAGACACAGGAGGGCCCGCACAGAGGAATTATGACTCAATTTTATAACTTTTAGAAATGCACTCCTGGCTTACATTCACTCTGTAGACTGGGAGAAACAGCTGAGCTAGGCTAAAATGACAATGCCTACTATTCTAATGTTAGCTCCTCTTGGTGAGCTATATATATATTTTTTTATTTTTACAACAGTAACTGTCACTCCAACCACACAACAGCTGTAACTAAATAGTTAAACAGTCTATAAATGCACTTAACGGTAACCAGATATCACCAGCGGTGGTATGTAACTAAGTACACTTACTCAAATACTGTACTTAAGTACAAATTTGTAGGAGTATTTCCATTCATGCTACTTTATACATTTAATCCACAACATTTTAGCCAAATGTTGTACTTTTTACTCCACTAAATTTATCTGACAGCTTTAGTTGTCAGCTACTTTTCAAACTAAGATGTTATATATATCATGTTCGATGCACAAAGCATCATGCTCAGATGTTCAAAGGCTGTAAAATAGTTCACAACAAAATGTTACTTACAGATACATGCATCAGTAATAATAATAATCCAGTAATACAATATATTATGGCAAAACATGGAATTTTTAAGCATGATGAGTTTGAAATTTGAAGTATTTTGCTTATTATACTTATGTATTTAGACTAAAGTAATATTTTCAATCTCACACACTTTGTGCATTGTGCATCTTGGCTACAGGCCCAGTCCACATAAAGTCCACACATACCAAGGATAGCAGAAGAATAACACTGATTTAAATTTAAACATCTATCTTATGCATGTTCCTTTAACAAGATTGTTTTGCCAATACCTGACTGTAAAGACAATGTTTATGCCTTTAATTTAATGTAAACGATTGTCTAATGCTTTCTTGTTCCTCATAAAACTCAGTTCAACCTCACCCACGTGATCCTCCGCTGCTGCCATAGTTACCCAGTAACAAAATAATGGGAATGGCGGCGAGCCAGATTAGTGATTGTCTGCCGCAGTAAATGAGATGTTTTCCAAGAAAAAGTAAAGTTTTTTCTTTTTTTCTAAAGCGGATTAAATAAATAAAAGCCTACTTATAGCGAGGGATGGAGGCAAAACACACGCAGCCCATTTTTCCTTGGTAAGTGATATTTAAAGGGATAGTTGGCAGCATTATGGATTTTTTTTTGTTTTTGTTTTGTTTTTTAACGTTTGCAACGCTGTTTTCCTGAGAAACTCCTGCAGTGTTTTGCGGACTAACAAAATAACCCCGACCCTCAACCAGTATGAGGGTGTGTAGATAATGATTCATTTTCATTTTTGGGTGAGCTATCTCTTTAACTTATTTCTTTTCGGCGGCTTGATACACGTAATATAACATGAACAGTCGTCTCATCTTGGCTAATGAATTATTTTTCAGCATAATATTTTTCAGTCTTATAAACCCATGGGGGTTGGGCACTTTTTGTGCAAAATAAAAAGAATCAATCAGTCAAAATCAGCATACATTCAAAGAGTATAATAACCTCCAAACTATAATGTAATACAGCAGGCTACTTGAGTAATTGCGCTGCTTAAGTTACTTTGCATTGCCTGGCATACCAGCTATTATATAAAAAAACATGCACTTTGAGGAACAGCATAAAATGTTATGTTACTTTCAAACTTTATAGCTACCCTGTCTCTTTTCTTACCTGAAGTGAACCTGTCTGAAGACAGAGAAATAGGTGGATATGAGGGGAGGTGGAAAATACTTGGAATTCAAAGGAGGAGGAAACGGGAGAGGCGGAATAGATAAGACAGACATGTTACAGTATATCACTGTAGGTATGCAGAGCACTGCTATTTAAAATGGTCACTGAGCTGCTTCATTTAGACCAACACAGCAGGGTACAGCCTGATGTATTTCTCTGTTGAGCAGATAAACTGAACGTACCCTTTACTTTGGCTTAAGATTTAATTACCTATGAGATGAACCCTGAATGCTCTCATACCGCACCTGGTTGGCCTGTTGCTATGCAGAGACGATGAGCCCAAAATAACAATAAGCGGTTAGTATTTTGAAGTTAGTACAGTACAGAAGAAAGTTCAATGAAGGATTATCAACAAATATAAAGATAACTAAAATGGTCAATATGGATAAAATCTTATTTGCCATTATCTGTCCTTGTACTAAATTTCTATGAAGGATATAAAATATGTTGGATATAAAATGTCATCACTTCATCATTTTATCCTATTAAACATTAGTAGTACTTGAATTCTTGGCCAAAAAAATGTTACATTTGTGTCAGATGTGATGAAATTCTCTCTAGGCGTTCCTGAGATATCAAATTTATGAAACATATTGATGTCACTGTGACCTTTGGCCTGCAGTTCTTTCTTGAGTCCATGAGAACGTGCGCTAAGTTTAAAGAAATTCCGTTTCAATGTTCTTGAGATAACCGGTTCATGAGAATGGGACAGACATATGGACGGACAGATGGACAAACCTAAAACATAATGCCTCCGGCCACTGCTTTTGGAGTAATGGAGATGATTTTGTGCTATCAACCACTCTTTACAAGTAGTAACAGTGGTGGTCCTGAACATAAGCATTTTGTAAAGTGTCTCCATTAATGATCCAAAAAATTAAAAACCTGTCAGTATCCACAAAGTAACACAATCTGGACAAAGTTTGGGGCCCCCACAGTAGAACTGCAACTAAAACTACCATTGTGAAACTTATGAAGTGCAACTACAAGCAGAAAAACAGTCTTTCATTGCAGATTGTAATTTAATCTGGTGGAAACTGATAAAAAGAAAAAAAAAAGCAGAAAACTATTTTAGTGGCACTTGACCTAAGCTCAGACTTCACTGTAATGCTGCAAAATATGGTACCACGATGAACTGCTGTAGGCTTCTCTTACAAAAGCTGTTCAAGTTTAGAAATACGGTTAAGTTCAAGTGGGAAAATGTTTTTGGAGGATCAGAAAGTCCAAACACAAAGAGAACATCTTGACATGGTGCTATCCATCTATCCCATCCCAACAGAATATATAATAAACCCAATAATGAAACACATGAAAAAACAGCACATCAAAGTAGCCTGAATTATCACTGGGCCTTCGATAGAGAACATAAATTGTCTTATCATCTCCATTTTGTCAGAGATACACCTGATCTTCACTAAGTGCAGGCTGAGTGTCCAACTGGCAAAACATAAAGGGGGATATAAAAAAAAACAACTGAAAGAGCAGCGTGCATGAGGCTGAAACCTGCTCAAATATGAAAAATGCTCAAGTGCAATGAGAGTTCAATTCAAATATCTGAACTGCTTTGTAAGATAAGTTAAGTCCTTTTTTTGTAAATCCTCAGGTACAAGGAGAGGTTGCAGACCAAGTATCTTAAATCCTCGACAAATAAGAGCTCTTCCATTGGCAGTCGTTTGCATTTGGTAAACGTGAGCTTCGATGACTTCAGCGATTGCTCGTCACTGTTATCCAAGCCCCAGAGAGGTGTCTCACCGCTTATCTTCCATGACACTCCAAAGCACAACTACAGTCAAAAGCCTACAAAGTGGATCTCTAAGGAGCATGCTTGCTTCTCGAAACAGATGATACAGAAACAGATTCGCAGAGACTATGTGACTGCTGTGGAGGAAAAACTCAAACAGCATCCTCTAGTCTATGTACCCCACTCGCACATACCATAGGGAGCCAACAGAAGGCTCAACTACCAAGCTGTTATGTGGCCAGAACTATGAGGCCAGTATTAATGGTTAAGAGCAGGCAGACGAATGATTGAGGCCTGAATGAAGCAGTGTGTTACAAACATAACTGCATGGTGTCTTCCTTTCTCTCCAGTTATTTGATAAGGTGGTATCTGTTTTGGACTCAGACATTTGCGCAAACAGCTCCTCTGCATTTCCTACGCCTACAGGATACCACGCTGAAGATGAAGAAAACTGTACAGAGCCAAGTAAGGAAGAAAAGGACGTAACAAAACACAATATAATGCAAGTACACAAGCTGTATGATAATATCTACATTACTTTGGTACATTATAATACCATAATACCTGAAAATAAACATGGATTTACAGTTATGTCTCTAATAATGCTACAAATTACTTCTCAAACATTTTACAGCAGCCCCAGTGTCCAAAATCCAACTCCCAGAAACCCTTATGTACTACAAATGAATGCAAATAGTGTCAAGAAATGCCGACAGTCAAAATGAATCAACTGAGCACCCACAAGGACAAGAGAAAAGCCACCAAACATTTCAGCAAATGGTTTGCCTCTCTGGTAAGAACAAGTTTGATACATTAATGAAAACTGAAAAATATAAAGCTTACACATATTGTTACCAATATTGTTAAAATGGTGATGCACGGGACTTTATGTTTGACTCTTGCAGGACAAAGAGACAAGTGTTACCAAATCTGCCACACGGGGGGATTTTGACAGCGGCATTCAAGACTCTTCATCACCAACTTTCCCCATTCAAGTGGAGGACGCCACCATCAGTTTCTCAGGTCAAGAATGAAATCCTGTCACACTCATAAACAGGCAGGACAATTATGTTTAAAAAGCCTCTGAACCAAATAAAGTACAAAAAGATTAACTTTCACCAAATCTTCAGCCCAGAATAATAATACCATTTTAGATGGCTCACTGATGAGAGAAATCCAAGAACATAGAGCTGCAGAATGACATCCAAAATAAGTGGTATGATTAGTAATACCATCTGCCGGAAAATCTCTTGACAATTACTGCCCCTCTTACAACAGTTGGCTTGTTGACAGAATGAGGGCCTGAAACAGATGTATGTAACCTTTACTGTCAGGAGTTATGTAATCCACAATGGACTATGACTTCTAAGAGTAAAAGGCAACACTATATATAAGAAGAGAGGTTTCAAAAGATCAGTCATGGGTTAATCATTTGCACACAGGAAATACTATTCAAAATCACTCTGTGAAAAGAGGAGAAAAAAGGAGAAGTATGTCTCAAATATGTCACCTTTTCACTCACTGAAGTCTCTGAAAATCACAAAGACACTCAGGAGAGGTTGGGTTTGTTGCAGCATACAGCACAAAGAAACATGGACATTATGCAATGTGTGTAAGCAGAGGTTATAAGTTTAACTGGTGGCTAAAATGAACTTGAATAGCCAATATAGAGCTGCATTGTTGTTGACTATTCCTCCTTTTTTGTATCATGTTTGTTTGTGGTGTAGACCACCAAATAAACAAATATATGCTGTATCTACACTGTGCCAAAAACTGATTATTTTTAATTTGAAATGAATGAAATAACTCAAACACATTCATTTTTAAAAACTTTATTTTCAATATATAAAAAAAACAATAAATTACAAAATACATCTGTTTGGTGATTTTTTAAAATAAAAGCATCCATTGACAACTTCATCTGGGGAGCCTTTCAAAATAAAAAAGGCACTTCCTGAAAGAAACAAAAAAAAAAAAAAAAAAAAAAAAAAAAAAGACAAAAATTAAATTAATTCTGAGAAATGGCATTACAGAGCTTATGATCAATCAATATCATTTACACGCTTTTATGAAAGCTATGATGTCTGTGAGCTGCTGAAGGACAAATGCAACAGGGAACCTGTATTGCTGAAGGGAATTTTGGTTGCCTCACTACATCCTCCTGAAACTTCAGACTTGTGTGCTACAGTTGATGAAATAATCAGCGTGAAAAAATGTCTGTTTTATCATTTGTCACTGATCAACTGTAGTTTGTGTGAATGTCATTCTGTTCTCCTACTCAGTCAATATACAGTGTTGAATTGTAATATTCAGCCAATACAGTATCTTAAACAAAAACCCACAAATGGCTCAGGCTATAAAAGCAGGTGGGTCTCATAAGATCTCTCCTAATCACAGTAATCACTTTTGTTTTTTTTTTTTTAAACAAAAGATAATGTAACTGTTTAGTGTAATAAATCACAATGTGTTGCACTGTGTTCATAGTAAACTGTGAATGTACAATGTTAACAACTTACTGATAAGAGGAGCCAGCCTCAGGTCTGTTTTGTTCCACTGGTCACTGCTGGCTGTTTGGGTCAGAGGTCAGGAGAGAGTGGACGGGTGACCTGCGGCCCTGCGAGAGTGGCTGTGAGGAGGAAGTGTACCTCGCTGCAGTTGCTGGACTCCATATAAGTGGAACTAGTAAAGTAATAGTGTACAGTGTATGTTAGGGAATTCAATATTGATTTTGCCAAAAGAAAATCATTTTTTTTTATTTAGCTGGTCTATTTTAGGACTATACAATGACTTTCAGATTGAAAGAAAAATCAGGAAGTGTCAAGGGGGTGCACATTTACATTTCTTGTGTCTGACCTGTAAAGTTAGGAATTTAAATGTCTAAAACAATGCACCTTTTTACTTTCACCTTTTTCCCCCCCCCACCTTTTCACAATTTATCACAACAGGAAAAGAAACGTACAAAAGTAGAGGAAAACACAATACACTGTTGTAATTCTAGACTAGAAGTAGCTTGTTGTTTTAATAAACACAAACCTGCATTTACATCTTTTTCCATTCAGTTTGACGCTCCTAATTTTCCTCTGTTTAAACAGCCTAAGTTAAAACTCTTATAATAATATAATATATGTGTCTGTATTTAACAACAGACAAAATCAATGCATACTTTTTGATTGACTGTGACAGAGAAGTAACGGACACTCACTCTCACTGGAGGATTTGTTGTGGATTATTTTCCCGTTCAGCTCAGCTGTCTTCAGGAAATGTGGCTCGCTGTACACAATGTATGCACAAACAGACATGCATTACATCACATTACACAGCCTGCAGCACTTTGCGGTGCCTTGCATGTTGCATGAGGGGTTAATAGGTCACGTGGGTAGAAGGTGTGACCAACTTGTAGCCTCCAGGCAAGTAATTGAGATAGAATTCAAACAAAAACACTGGGATGGTTAGGTTCGGACGTGCTCCCTACCTGCCGCAGGTTTTGCTTCTCATTCTGGAGCCAGCTTTTACTTCTTTGGTCTTGTCAGTGCTGCTGTAGGTGGGAGGGGAATCATAAAATATACAGTGAGACATTACACAAGAACATATCACATCCCATGAGTCCATAACAAGTAGGTTAAAGGGATAGTTCACCCAAAAAATGAAAATTCAGTCTTTATTTACTCACCGTCATTCCATTTGAAGGTCGGGTTTAGTTTTTTAGTCCACAAAACACAGCTGGAATTTTCACAGGAAACCATGGAAACAATAGAAGTGAATGGTGACCAGTTTTCACCAAAAAAACAAAATGGGAAAAAGCATAAAATGCCTCCCTACTACTCGTCTGGTGTAATCCCAAGTCTCCTTAAGACCTGACATGTCAAGTTGACTCAAAAAATGTTATTTACACCATGTTTTTAGCCTGAATCTTCACTGTAGATCCTTAGGCTTGGAGCCATGTTCACGTGCACATGCATGCTGTCTGAACTGTGTGTGTGTTGTGACGGTGTGGGAATGGCATGTCAGGGCTTTAGGAGACTTGGATTATGCCAGACAAGCAGTATGGAGGCATTTCATATTTATTTCCCATTTGTGTTTTACGTTTGAAAACTGGTCACCATTCACTTACATTATTTGGGAGATCCTGCAACACTGTTTTCCTGTGAAACTCCAGCAGTGTTGTGTGGACTAACAAAAAAACCCCCGACCCTCAAATGGCACAAGGGTGAGTAGATAATGACTGAATTTTCCTTTTTCTGGGTGAATTACCTCTTTAAGACATTAAGAAGTTTTTAAACCAAACAAGGTTGACAGATGTATTCTTTCTATGGTATACTGTATTGCAGCACAAGCAGTGAAACACAGTACTGTTAATGAAACCACTCTTGTCTGGATCACCCCTCCTCCTCCTCACTCCAGTGACTTTCCTGCTCACTTAGTAGCATCACATGATTTTCAGATGTGACCTAAACTAGCCTAAGAGCAAACTAATCCTTGCAGTGTGTGTGGGAACGGAGCCAGACGTACAATGTGGTTCTGTGCACTCTCTCCGGTGCAGACCTCCTCCTGTGGAAGCTGCTGCTGGCAGCGCTGTTATCGGTGTGTGGTCTGTGGTTCTCCGAAATCACTTCTCGCAGCTCTTTGACGAGAGACCTGAGCTCCCGGGCGGAGTTCTCATGCTGCCTCTCTGGCTTCAGCAGCCAAAGGAGGAGAGAGACAAGAAAGACATTGTCATTGCGCTGCCGTGGTGACGTCATTATTTGATTAGCTCAAACTCGAACAGAGAAACCAGGACAATCTCACAAAATCATTTCTGTGATAGCAAGACTTTTTATCATGCCAATATCACATCAGTAAAAACACCTAAAACTGCATTAACAATACAACACAAACCAAACCAAACAGTATTTCACTGCTGTGATGAAATGATTTACTTTAAGGTTTCTCTCCTTGCCACAGGAATGTAATGACGTGTATGTTTTTGATATAAAGGTCGAGCAGATGTGCTGAGCTTGTGAAGCCAAATAAACAATGATTCACAAATGCACTTGATGGGCTGGAACTGTAGGAGGCAGGCGAAATATAGGGTGTTCCTGACTATACCGTGATCTGGGTGTTGGAGGCTTGTTGGGAAAAGGGTGGAGCAGTGAGTGCATGGGACAGGGAGTCCAAGTCAGGTGGAGGTACATTCAGAGCTGTGTGCAAATTTTGACCTTGAAGCTCCTACAGAGAAGATAAAATTGATTATAACTCAAGCTTTGTTTAAGGGTACAGTAAGTCTGGCTAGATTAAAGACTTTGAGCCATGACTATCAATCATGCAGATGAAAAGAAAACAGCCAAGAAAGCATCAAAATTAAATTGGGTAAATTTAAACACACACAAACAGCATATAGGGTGGATAAGCCTTATTCCCTCTTACAAAAAGTCTTTTTGTATGTATTCATCTCTACCTTCAAGTCCAGGGCATGTTGCAGTTTCAGACGGAAAAACTCCTGCTCCTGCAGCTGGTATGAAATCTTGACAGTCTGCAAAAACTCTCTGACATCTTTGGAAAGATACAGAGCAGGTGAAACAATAACACACTAATGGACACAATCTGAGACAGGGCAGGACTGATAACGTTCTTTTTTTAAGCTGAGTATATAAACTCAAATTTTTGTTTTGTTCTAGAGGGAGATAACTTTGAAGAAAAGTGACGTAAAACTTTTAAGAAAACAGTACAAATTCCTGTTCTTTAACAAAAAATGGTGTGCATTTTCTTGACTTGACTCCAAACACCAGCAATCATTTGGTTGTAATAAAATGACTAAAGTAAAGTGCAAATGAGAACCACCTTGTGAAGGATTGCCTCCAGCTGGCTGATCCGCTCCCTTAACTGTTTGTCTTTGGAGCGAACAGCCTCCAGCTCATTGACAAGTTGCCTCTTTCTCCTCCCTGACGAAGGTAAGCTGCTGAAGCTGACGCTGTTGCTCCAGGCTTCTGGTAGTGCTTCTCCTGGATAGGACACACACACACACACATATACATACGTCACACAACACACATACAACTTCTCTTAAACACACACACACACACACACATATATTACATTACGTTCAAATGTGCATTAAGTAATGGCATTATGCATGACTTTTCTTTCTTTTGATATCAGCATTATACTGTATATCAGCCATTGTCTGCCCTGCTTTCTAAGTATCTTCATCTGCATCGACCATTGAGAAAAACAGAACTGTGGACCACTAGTTACTATATAAAAGTAATTTGAGTAACTTAAACTGCATAGACTGTTCATGTCAAGACATCTACATCTAACTTGCTCACACAAACACAACACACAAACTCTGATACATTCAGTTTTTCACCTGGTAGAGCTTCTCCATAGTCTCCTCTAAATGTTGGATTTTGCCCTGCAAGGAGTCAATCTGCTCCCTCCCAGCAGTGATCTTCTCCTGCATGTCCATGGCTGCTTGGAGTCCTGAGGTGGGGCAAACCCACAACAGATGAAGCGACACAGAGACAGAAAGAGGAGGGAGGTGATCAAGGCTTTGCATATATCATGGACATGTGTTCATGGTTACACATGTCAGATTATATCTCTTAGACTAGAATAGGAGGAACTATCATATTTTCAATTTCACTTAACTACACTGATTATCTTTTGTGCAAATGTTGTCGGCCTTCCTAAATTTCATCATGAGCCAAGTAAATCATTGTTATCTTTCCACTGGATCACAAATGGATGCAAATCAGATGGATTTTCTCAGATGTTTCTTTGAGCATGAGATCATTTAATTAAATCTTAGTTTAAATCATCTAACCATGTCCATCAGCTCCTTCCAGCGTCCTCAGGGTGCTCCTGACCTGGTCCAGCTCGTCGTGGGCCTTCCTTAGCTGACACTGAAGCTTCAGCACCACACCCTCGTGCTCCTCCTTCTTACAGCTGTGGAGCTGCTGCAGCTGCTTGTGCTCCTCTGAAATCGGCCCGCACAAACACATTATTACATCCACCAAGAGAAACACACTTTAACACATAAGAAAACACACACAACAATAGAAGGGCTTGGTTGACAGTGAAAACATACCAAACATGGTTCTTTGTTTTTTTAACACAGCAGGACAAGAAGATAATTTGATTTGGCAAAAAACTGTAAGAGCTGGACTCTTTCTAGAGACAGCAGCACTGTCTAATTCCTGGTGAGTGAAAGCGCTTTTCAGAGATAACAAAGGTCCTCAAGGTCATGGTGGAGGCTTGACTTCACATAACATGGTAAAAGTCTACATAGAATACTATATTTATCAGATAATTCATAAACACGAGTATCTAATTATCCAGGAGAACTTCCATAAAATGTTGTGATTTTAACAAGGTGGAAAATGTATCAATTTAATTCTCTACTGTCCTTATGTCATGGTTTGAAACAGTTATTAAAATTTCAAGATCCAGTTTCAGGTTTCATTAGAATTGAGGATGAAGTTTTAAAGGAGTAATGTTGTGATATTACGTCAAAGGTCACTCCAAACAAATGCGTGGCAGCATTTCACCAGAGTAACCAGTGACTATTGCTCACTATACTATTTGCTATAGGGATCTTAGCCTCCCAAGGAAGATGGCCTGGCCAGGACTGAAAACAGCCTCTGTGACCGACACCCAGCTCGAAGAGAGGGAACATTGTACCACAGTGATTTAAAACAACCAGGACTCTGATTCTGGTAACAATGAAGACGCAAGATGGGGACAGGAGAGGCGTCAAGCGGAGAGGAGCGAGAGGGAGGTTGGGCATCAGAGAGTCAGCAGGGAGCCAGCAAATTTAAAATGCAGTGAGTTAAGGATACATTTCAAACTAGAAAATAGTGGTAAGAAACCAAGACATTTGATGAGTTAACAGTTTTTTGTTTTTTTAAGTGTGTTATACAAACAAACTTGTCTTAATTCAGTAAAAGTGAGAAGCCTACATTCAGAAGTACAGTTGTATTTTTCTGTTTAATGAGGAAAATAGTTTTATGAATATTTATTTTCTTGACATTTTGTGAGTTTATTTTGTTTATTTATTAGATTTAAAAACTATGACAACTTGTGACAGGAGCAAGCTCACCGCTCGCATACATCTCCCAACGAAACTACGGGAGGATTGGACCATTGCCAAGTAGTATTACCAGATGAACAGGCCAGGGCTAACTAGTTAGCATGCTAACTTCAGCAGATATTGTGACAATAATAGATATCTTTAACATAATGTTACAACTGTAAAGCATGGAATAGGAGAAAACAAATAACTAGTCAAAATCCTTATACTTTATGTGGATTACAGACTTAATATTATTTTTTCATTCACAGACATACAAGGTTTTAATTGAACTGTTGCATAACTGCAGATTGTGTCTTACTTAGGTTATGTTTGTTTATATTTTTGTATTATGTTTAAATATGTATTTATGTAAGGCTGTGTGCGCATACGTATTTAATTACTGTATTTGTTAGATGTTGGTGGTTTTACATATTGAAGCGTCTGTTGTGTTGAAGATAAATGTGTATGAATAACCCCATGTGGTCATGTAAAGTCCGGAAGTGAAGATAAACCTATTTATCCATTTCAGTCATTATTATGGTGAGACGATACAGTTTGTTTTCATGACCACGGTTTCACTAATATGATAGATACAGCTCTCCTGTGTGGTGATTCATATTCAGTAAAGCTCAACTCACTAGTAAGGGTGAGTAACTGCACGTGCTGGAGCTCCAGCTGGGTGGTGAGCTGCTCTTTCTTCAGAGTTTCCTCGTAGACACCTGGCTTTGTTCAGCTGCAGAGGCTTGTGCCTGCCGCTTCTCATGCTCTGCAGCAGCCAGGTCTGACTTGTGCTGGTCTAACTCAGCCTAAATGGTGTATGGTACAGTGGGAAGACAAAGAGCAGAAGGTTAGTGATGATATATGTGGAGTGTGAAAGCCTCTGTGATCTAATCATATTTAAATTAAGATTTGTGCCGTGTTCCTCCTGACCCTGAGCTGCTGAATCTCCAACTTGTGCTGGTTTAGCTGATTGCTGAGGAGGCTGTTTTCCTGGTGAAGGTTGTCGATAGTGCAGCTGTGCTGCACAGTCATCTGCATGCTACCCTCTATCTGCAACCTCAGAACTTCTATCATCCTTCTCTCGGTCCTCCAGCTTCAGCCTCAGTGTCTCTCTGTCTTCATGCAGGGTCTGACATCGGCTCTGAGACTCTTCCAAACTGGCAAGGTGCTGGAGAAGTCAGTAAGCTTAATTTGAATAAGACATCAAAATGGGCAGCTCACAGGATCATGATTGATATACATTATAATCTAAATGGTTTGTTTCAAAAACCTATTAGTTGGCAGCTTATCCATACACACACACACACACACACACACACACAACAAGGTTTATTACCTGCTGGCTTCTTGCTGCCTGAGCTGGATTTCCTTGTTTTTCTCCTCCAGGAGTTCTTGGGATTTCCTCCCCTCCTGGGCCTTCTGTTCCAGCAGGGCCTGTAGGTGGGTTTTCTCCTCCCCACTTCTGCGAAGCTGCTCCCTGGCTGCCTCCAGCCATCCTCTTAGGGCCTGTACCTCCTCCTGCAGCTCATGCTGCTGCTGCTTACCGCACCTCTAGATGATAAAAGAGGGGGCACAGTGGGCTGACTATTTAAAAGGACAAAAAATAATAATCTTTTGATGGCATGAAGAAACATGATCTCAACGATGGGAGCGAAACTGGCTCGAGACAGAGACAATGTAGTGAGTCCAGAGGTAAAAACGCCACCAAATGAAATCAGTCCTTGGACTTTAAGAGCATGAACCACTTGAAATTTACAAGGATTAAGTAACACTAACAGTCACATACGGGACCTGCCCAAAGCCTTCTATTGTTGGCATTAAAGACTTACATTAAAATGTGTAGGGGTTAATCAAAACGCTCTATCTAGGCTACTTTAGAAACATGGTTATGCAACATAGCAACTTCCATGGAAGCTGAGGACCCTCTGTAGATATAAACGGCTCATTCTAAGGTAATGTAAGCACAAGATTCTTATTTTCAGATGATTATAGACTAATGAAAACATATGTATGAATATTATATCCAATTACTTCCATGTAATACTAACAATCAAATCATGTTAAGAGTCAGACCTTTTTCATTTACTTTTCTTTCAAGTCACCAATTGTTGCCCCATGATACAGATGCATTTACTGAGTGTACATTTTTAGGACAGGCAGTATAGCCTCAGTCAGTAACCCAGTAAAGCCCATCCCCTGACCAGAACCTCCATCTGAGCCTAGCAATCCTCTTTTACCTTTCCCACCAGTTTCTTAGGCTGTTTCACCAGCAGATCACACACCTCCAGCCCTTTATGTTACTTCTAGAGGTGTAAGAAAACATTGATGCACTTGAGTATTGTAATATTACATTTTGTGACAGTGTATTGATTCTCAAAAACAGCGTATTGTGATATTGTGAAACATGCAAAGACTCATGGCAGTGGTTCATTTTGTGTTGTATTTAACCTTGACCACTAGAAAACAGTGATTTTCTGCATATGGTGGTGTCTTTAATATGCCATGACAGTCTTCCGACTATTAGATTTTAAAAAATGAGAATATATCACCTTGCTTACAGTATCACAATATATCATAATATACTGAATCGTAACCCCCATATCATATGTATCATATAACCAGATTCTTGCCAGTACACAGCCCTTGTTATTCAATCATCAAGCATAATTCAAATTACATAATCAACCTGACTCTTCAGTTTTCATTTTAACAATGTTCTTTAGTGTAAATGTACATCTATATGAGGACTTTGGGTACAATAACAAAAGACAATATGCTGGTTTCACATTCATGGTTGCAGCAGCACCTCAAGTTGGCTGAGCTGGGACTGAAGCTCCTCTGCCTGTTGTAAAGATCGCTCTTTCTCTCTTTGGGCGTCCTTTAGCTGGGACTGAGCCTGAGTGAGTTGCTGCTCCAGAAAACAAACCTAAAATGTTACAGATCACATTAAAACTATTTTAGTGTTCATTCTGACAGTGGGAGAATCTGCATTTTCTTGAAAATTACATTACAGTCATAATCAGAGGTGGAATTTAAGATCAGCACAATCCTGGTACTTCCTGTTGTGTTTGTGTAATCTTTAAGCTACTTTGGTTTTACTGATCTACACACCCAGTAAAGTGGATACATAGTGACCTTTAGCAGCCCCCATGTGTAAACTATGACTTTATTGCTCATAATTTTATTGTACATTTTTCCTTTTCCCTTACCTTATCTTTATGGCTGGAGAGAGCTGACACAAGTTCACTGACCTGACACTGGTGCAGTGACGTCTGTCTCTCTGCAAGTTTCCTGGGCATAGCAATTAAACATGTTTTTTGACACACCTACATTAATTGAGACATTCAACACTGTCACACTCTTGGACAAAACAGGCTTGATGATTTGGGAACAGCACTGACCTTAGCATCTCCAACTTGACACTTAGGCTGACAGTGTTGTTTTTTGATGAGCTCAGTTTGTCAGTCAACAGCGCCATCTCCTGGCCAAGACTTGTAATCATGTCTTCCATTCTATGACAGAGTGAAGTAAAAGTTGTTCAATATCACTACTGTTAGATATACTATACCTGTGTATACTTTAGGTATATTTTGGTTTGGTGAAATATAGTGGAACGTGAAAGATAGCAGTTGGGAGAGGTGAGGTAATATATATATATATAAAATACCGTAATTAACTACCTTCACTGACAAGAACTTAATTTGGCTGAGTGTGCTTGCTGTTGTGGTCTGTTGCCTTTAACCACTACTTGATCTTGATGAGACATAAAATGTGCTAAAACAAAATCATGCATAAAACTATATTATAGGACAGAAACAAAATATGTAAATGTTGATAGCTGCAACTTATGATTTTAATATGCAAACATTAAAATGGGGCTGCAATTAACTATTGTTGTCAGTACTGATTAAAGTGCAAATAGACAACATTTTGCTATAACTTACTGTTATGAAGTCAACATTGATTGCATAATGTAATGGCTATAGAATAATAACATTATCTATGTTTAGAATGGTTTATAAGCCTTGCTTTAATTGGTCTGTCCCCAACACAATTTCTCCCAGGAAATGATGTCTCCATTATAGACTAAATTAATGAACAACTTCATGTTTTACACCCTGCGTTACTTGTTTGCGCAAAGCAATAGGCAAACTATGTTTTACTATGTAGTGAATGTCATTACAATAGCTTCTAACGTACATGTTTATTTCTTTCATGCTTATTTCAAAAGTGGTATTGATCTTTTCTCCACGGAACTAGGCTCTAAGGAAATGGAAAGTGATCTGGTGTTATGAACAGCTGTCTTCCTTGTGACAGAAAGTTTAAAGTACTAGTTTGAAAAGTTGTCTGTTTCCACCTTAATTTTTTAAACTGTCAAAATCCCAAGAACAGCAGTATTTTGATCATATATGACAAGACAAGCAGTAAATACTTAATTTAAGAAGCAGAAACCACCAAATATTTTGCCTTTTTGATGAATAAAAACAGTTGCTGATTCATTTTCTGTTGATTGACTTAATGATTAATCAACTAATCACTGCAGCTCCACATTATATTACCTTTCATTTTGCTTATTTACTCCACTGCTTTCTTCACTCCCCAGATGTTCCTTTGACTGCCATAAAACAGATGAAAAAAGAATCAGACATAATAGGAGGGAAAGTGTAAGTTGAAGTCTAAAACACACTGAACATGGTCCATAACTGACTTCTAGTACTTACCAAAAGAAGTCTTTCATGTAGCTTGTCTGTCTCATCATTAGTAGTTAACTTAGCAGCCGGGGATAGTGGTCTTGAACTAGTTGGAATGTTAGGACTGATTATGGCATTGTTTCCACACTGTTTCTCTTGAGATAACAGTGAAGAGTACATTTCCTTCACATTTCGTTCCAATGTCTTTACTCTGCTGTTAAGTGCCAGCGTCTCATCCTCCGTCTCCTGCGCTTCTGGTCCCCAGCCCTTTTGATGTTTTGGAGCTCCACCAACATGCACAGCATCTTTTCCATCTGACCAACATGTTTCCTTGAATCCTTCAATCTAAAAATAAAAAGATCTGTGGGTCAAAGGGATTTAAAACACTTTCTATACCTAGGTATAACTGTGTTCAAGTGTTCACCTGAGGTCAGACAGGGCATCCTTCTCCATCTGGACTTTATGCAACTCAGTCTGCAGGTTTGGGATGGCTTTATCAAAACTGACTGTCTCTTCTTCAAGTTGATCATGTGTCTGTGTTTGAGAGTGTAAATTAATACATTACACAGTGAATGCATTACCAGTTCAGACAGCATCAAACTAATAAGAGTCATGGCTAAAATAAAAGTATGAACCTTGTTGAGCTGCAAGTCAGACAGCTGTTGCAAACAGTCATCTATTGCATTTTCAAACATTCCCTCTTCAAGAGAGCTGATATCCCTTTGGGCCACCCCTTGGTTTAAACTGTCTAGATCACAGACCCAGGGCTGAGCCACTGTCTGCTGCTGGGCTGAAAGAACAGAGGAATCCCCAGGTGACTCATCTGCCAAAACAGTAAAGGAAGAATAAAAAACACACTGTGTATGTTGTCAGATTTAAGGGTTGGTGGAATATGCCTTATGTAACATTTACACAGGCCAGGCTTTTGCTAATCTTTAATTCTTTTTTAAAAACTTCGCTTTCCAAAGAGTTTCTCTGCTACGCAACTCTATATTTAGATTGCACAATTTCTTAAATCAATTCACTGAGATAATTGAGATCACAGCTTTACCACCTGTGGTGGTTTTCAGTAATTATGTGTGTTGTGAAAAGTGTAAAATATAAGCCCTTACTTAACAAATATTTTTTTTCAATCTGTCTGACTACCCCTACATAAGGAAACAAAATGTTGGGTGATGCTGTTTGTACTCACAGACATTAAACCTGTGGTTGGGGCAGCTTTGTCCAGGTAAGCTGTGGATGGCATATGTACTACCAAACCTCTCCAAGGTTAGTTTAGTTAAATTTTCCACCTCATCCTGAAGCCTTTGGGTTTCTTTGGTGCGTCTGTCAAGCTCCTCACTGTGAAAAAGTAAAATTTAAGAGAAATGGAGAGTGTAATTCATGGTGATGACATAGCACTGTGGAACAGTCTATCTTTAAATACCAAGTAGACAAAATGGACAAGTGACCTGTAGAGGTCAGGTCGGGGCTTACAATAAATGAAATTTAAGGAAATTAAATTCAATGAAATTTTACTTGAACAATCACGTTGTTTAATGTTATTTACAGTATTTGTTTTGATATGTAAATGTTAGATGTACGATGTACC
The DNA here is from genome assembly GCA_034769285.1 of Lutjanus argentimaculatus. NCBI lineage: Eukaryota > Metazoa > Chordata > Actinopteri > Lutjaniformes > Lutjanidae > Lutjanus > Lutjanus argentimaculatus. The sequence goes on along the minus strand of JAWZSL010000017.1, from coordinate 27,266,662 downwards.
TTGGTTTTATTTTGATTCTACTATCCATTGTATATGTTAAGGTCTTTTAATAAATTGAGACCATGTTGGAAACGATATTTCTCACTTTAAAATGTATCCCTTGTCTGTTTGTAACTCTTTCAAATCAAATCAAAATAAACACTGGTCTGCTCATGAGCTGGGAGTTGGGCTGAAGTGTCAAATGAACGGAACAGAACAGAAACAGGTGACATTTTGGCGTTGCATTAAATTAAAAGACTAATGTACAGCTGCCGGAAACTCACTGGGAAAAGAAGAAGAAAAGAAAAGAAGAAGAGGAGGAGAGAGGAAAGAAAGAGAAAAAAAAGAAAAAAAAGAAGAGAAAAGGAGGAAGAGGGAGAAGAAGAGAAAGAAGAAAAAAAAAGAAAAAGAAGAAAAGAAGAAGAAGAAGAAGAGGAGAAGAAGAAGAAGAAGAAGAAAAAGAAGAAGAAGAAGAAAAAGAAGAAGAAGAAGAGAGAAAAAAAAGAAGAAGAAGAAGAAGAAGAGAAGAAAGAAGAAGAAAGAAGAAGAGAAAGAAAAGAAAAGAAAAGAAGAAGAAGAAGAAGAAGAAGGAGAGAAGAAGAAGAAAAGAAGAAGAAGAAGAAGAAGAAGAAAAGAAAAGAAGAAAAAGAAAGAAGAAAAGAAGAAAAAAAGAAAGAAGAAAAGAAGAAGAAGAAGAGACTTGAGTTTTAGTTACCTCATCTCATCCAGAGTCAGGCTGTTAAATCTCAGCCGAGGAGGGGCGCCGTGGGTCTCTGTGAAGAGAACAATTCATAACGGTAAGTAAACAATCCGCCTAGCAAGTTGGCTAACTGAGATTTTCTCTAGCTTGGGAAACTGTAACTTACCATTTAAACCAGCGGCTGTTTGTGTTGGTTTTGTATATTTCGTTGGAGAATCGAGTTGTAAGACACGAGCGCCATCAGTGCTGGAAAACCCCGATGACATCTCTGTTCACATTAATAACCACGCCGCTGGTACAGCTAACTGATTAATAACAAGGTTATAATCTCCAAGTACCTCCTCGAAGATAACATCACCAGCTAGCTGGTATGTTTCATGGTAAGTTGTCGTTAAACGTAAAGTTTCATCACCATGGAAACACATCCGTTGCTAACGCCTAGCTAGCGTTATGCTAGTAATAATTTGGTACATATTGGCGTTAACAGTTAACATAGTTAACACCGTCTAAGTGGATTGGTTAGTTGGATATTTGGTGAGGTAAAGCTGACATTGAAATGCTGGCAAAAGTAACGTTAGCGCCGACGCTTTGAAATAATCCACCAGCATCCGGTTATTTCTACAGTTTATCATGACGTAAGGGCGTTTCCAGCGGTGCATGATGGTCTTTGTCGTTTTGAGCAGGTTTTTAGGTTGTTTGTTTATTCAGGGCGGACCCTCTCTTTTCAGCAGGATTAAGGATCTTGTTTTTAACATTTTCCGCCCATCGTAAACAGCCAAAATGGAAACATGAAGATCTGAAACTTGGATTTAAGTGCAGCGCTGTTATTATCCTGCACGTCGGCGGCTCCTGGACGAGGTAAGACGACCGTTTGTTGAATTACGCCAGCAAGCTGGCTAAGTCAGCTAGCATTGACATTATTTGTGTTTGCTACGCCTTCCCCCTTTTGGCTGTTATAGGTGTTGCTGTTAACCCGAACTTCGTGTCTCAAAAGCCGAAGAAAGTTAACAGTCTAAAGTCTTTTAATCCAGTCTCTTCTGAAATTATCCCTGTTGTGATTAATTATGTGACCTAGTTTCTGTTGTTCAGTATGCATTTACATTTAATCTTATTGCAATCTCATGTCAACATTAACTTAAGTTACTTTTCTACAGTATGTCCTCATTGCACATTATTCCCATTAAACAATTTATAATACTCTACCAACAATGTTATGATCAGATAAAAGCAGGAATTAACAGTATTTTGGGCGGTGGAAGATCTTACTGCCAGTGATACCTGACACCCAGTAGGTGTGGTCTAGGAGACAACATTTATATGCTCTGTTCGCCTCACTCTGTCCTTAAGACATTTACTCCTTTTTCCCTGTTATACAGTTGTTGATATTCTCTTGGATTGCAATGCAGAACCATTGAAATATGTTGTTTTCCAGGATGAGGGATCTTCAAGCCATTGACAGCCTGCTCTTGAAAGAGTTGAAGTCATGTTGTGTGAGGGAGTACAACTTTCTTCCCAGAGAAACTGGCCTGAAGCTGATGGAGTCAGCCTCCACAGAGGTAACCCACTGACCTAATTTTATTTTTCTGGCTGTGTGTGCAGACATGGATGTGCTTAAAATAGATGCTATTTCCATGTCTATATATCATATATAAGATGCATTTTCAGAATCTCAGTGGAGTGTCTGCAAATGCAGAGACACCAGAGTGGAAGAACTGTGGGGGCTGACGAGTTTCTTTGGCTACAGCACCCGAACTTTTGTTCAAGCTGTCAATTTGCTTGACAGATTTCTCACCATTATGAAGGTAAGAGTTTAACAAAGCATCATCTTCATTTTTATATATTTTATTTATTGAAAATGAAGTGTAAAAATTACCAGTGTAACTCCTATTGCAATCACAATATCTGTCAAAATAATAGCAATATGAATTTTTTTTTGTCCATCTCGCACAGTCTTAATCTGCATCCTTGTTTTTTGACCCCAGTCTACAGCTCTGCACGTTTTATATCACCAGTGTGAAGAAAGCACAAGAACATTGACCTTGTTAGACTGGTCATGGGATGTTGACTCACACTTATGACTGCTGTGTTAATGTGATAGGTGCAGCCCAAACACTTGCCCTGTATTGGAGTTTGCTGTCTTCACATTGCTGCCAAAATGGTTGAGGAAGAGAGTAATGTCTCGCCCACCCACGAACTCATTCGCATCAGCCAAAGCAAGTTCACTGTGTCAGACCTCTGTCGCATGGAAAAGATCATCTCAGAGAAGCTCAGCGTGGAGCCTGAAGCAGTCACAGCCTTAACCTTTCTACACCTCTACTACCCAGCCTTCACAACCCTGTCTGCTGGAAGGTATATATTTAATTTTTTTGGCTTTCTTTTGCTGTCATTGCTGGTGCATGGCTCCAGTTTGCATGGAGTTCGTTAAATAGATTCTGTTTAATGAGGTTTGTACTTGCGGATCACATTAGGATTCCCTCTATATTTTAAGGGAGGAGATCCCAAGCATTGGGAGACTGGAAGCCCAGCTAAAAGCCTGCTTATGCCGGCTTGTTTTCTCTAAAGCAAAAGTAAGGATTCAGGTGACAATTTCACAGCATAGCAGAATTTGATGCTCAGGACTTACTAATCTGCTGTTTTTCTCTTTCACAGCCATCAGTGCTGGCACTGTCCCTCGTTGCTCAGGAGTTTGACACCCTCCAGTCCAACACCTTGTTGAAGATTGTCCAGCAATTCCAAAGACATATAAAGGTATAAAAAGTGTAGGGCTTCCAGGGTTACAGGTTGCTAGGGCTGCAACAACTGATTACTTTTTTCAAGTAAGCACTGTTGTTTGCTGATGTTTGCTTATAGTCAAAAATGGCCATGGCGAGTTATTTAAGACCATTATATTGTCTTCACATGGCTAATTTAATCCAATCAGTTGTCCAAAACTGAAAGATATAAAGTTTACTGTCATATAGGAGTAGAAAATTAGAAAAAAAAACACTTTAAGATAAAATGGGTACAGTTTGCTTAAACAGTTACATAAACAATTGTTTATCAAAATCAAAGCGAATAGATTCATTTTCTGTTAATAGATTAATTGACCAAACATTTGGACATTTTCATCACTGTTATAATACTCAGAAATTCTACAATCCACCTTTTGTGTCACTATTTTAGCAGCACGCTAGGTTTTAATACTAGAATGGCATATCGAGTGGCTTTTAAGTCTCTTATGTGGCTAATATGCAAAGGTTTTGATTTTTTTTTTTACTGCTCCAATTCCAGCATTTCTGACATTTCTTTGTTTTTATTATAAATACTGTGGACCAGTGATGGATTAGCTATCTGGAAATTGGGCAAATGCCAGAAGGACCACCTAACTCTCAGTCACTTGCATCATGGGTTGTCACTGCATTGATTAAAAAAAATGTCTTTGATGTTTTTAATTCAAAAGTTATTTTATGCATGCTGTTGCAAATGGCAAGGCATTTATTTTATCCCAGCCCGCCACTGCCATGTGCCCATGTAGTATATGGGGAAACAAACAACACTTGACTTGTTGATGACAGCATATTTTAAGACTATTTCTGTCTGCAGCCTCTCAGATATTTCCTGTTTGTCCTCCTCACAGATCAGTGACAGCGAGCTTCTCCACTGGAAGGAACTTGTGGCCAAGTGCATGACTGAATACTGCTCAAGTGAATGTAACAAACCAGACAACAAAAAGCTTGTTTGGATCGTGTCCAGGAGGACAGCGCAGAATCTTCAGGCCAATCATTTCAGTGTACCTGGCCTGCCAACTATTCCTGAGGGGAGCTGGGATGAGAGTGAGAGGTTAATAGACCAGTTTCTCTATTTGACTGAATATATTGTGCTGTGACGGGGAGATACTGACAAACTGGCGATTTTTGAATGCCCACAGACTTAAAAAAGTTTCTCTTTAGTGCTACTGGTGGTCAAAAACTCCAGTAGTACCTTTAATAGACCAGAATGCTGTATAGCAGCACAATATAGCTTTGTAAAACATAAAGATTTAATCTGATCAATTGAATAAATTTGTATCTTCAGTATTTGTAGAAAGTAACTGTTACAGTACAGTAGGCTACGACTGTTAACTGAATCTGTGAGACATTTAATTAACTTTTCTTATATTCTGCTGCTCATGTCATGTGAACATAAAATAGGCTGCTGATTTAGTCATTAGTCACTTACAGATGTTCAAAGGTAAACCCAGTAAGATTCAATAAGAGACTCAGATTCAATGTGTTGGTTCATTACCGTTTTTAAATTTGGTAAAAAGTTATTTAACTGTATCTCTTTAGGAGTAGATTAATGCATAATAATAGGACAGTAGTTCATGATTGATTTAAGTGCAGTATTAATGGCCGGCTCCTCTCTCATAGCGAGGACTCCTGCGAGGACATGAGCTGTGGAGAAGACAGTCCGTGGGGCTCGCCAGGAAGTGATGGTGAAGGAGCCTTCTTCCCCTCTGCCTTTCTGAAGGGCAGAAAGTGATGAGTCGTTGTTTTGGAGTAGTGATGGATTTATGTTTGTTGCCTGAATTGTAACTGATTTAAGGTGGTAGTCACCATGTTTCATAGCAAACCTGCGTGTTTCACTTGTCACAGGTATGTTAAGTGACAGGTTTGGATCATTAAGTGCCTGTGTTAATTCAGTTTACTGTCTGTTTCTTTAAAAACACATATCGTAATAATGCAAAATTGCAATATATTGGCAGCTTGATGGTAATACATCTGAATGTCTTTTTTCCAAGATGTTCTCTTAGTGTTTGTTTGTGTCCGAACTCGGCACATTCCAGCAAAAATAGTAAAGCACAAGGGAGAATTTATGGATGTCACTCATGAGGTACACTCACTGTTGAATACCAGCTAACACACTAGCACATCCTCAATCCTTTTTTAAGTTTTTATACTCGATTACATCAATATATACAGTATTCTGCAAAGGTATGTTATACACAATTCTAATGTGACATATGACATTGTAGTGTGAAAATATCAGACTGTGTATGCATGGATACATTGAAATATATGATTATGAATGGATGTCGTTCATGTTTACCAAAATAAGCTTACTGTAAAAAATGTTTGAAAAAATGTACATAACCTGTAAAAAAAAAAGAAGAAAAAACTATGTTTTGTGTATGCTACATAATATGTGTTGTATTTGGATATAATGTGAAACATGTTGGAAGGGTAAGAAATAATCCTTCCAAATAAAAAAATCTTTTTTTAGTCTAATACTTGTTTTTCTTCTTTCTTCTGTGGTTGAAACGTCTTGTTTGTGTTTGGAAAGGTGCGAAATAAAATTGAGATAGTAATGGGAAAGAAGAAGTGGTGGAATAGATTATACATGTTACAAGTTAACAGGGCACATTTATATTTACAATGAACTAGGGTGTATGTAAATGTGTAAAACATGTCGTATTCAATATATAATTGCACGATTTTTTTACAATATTACAAGTTATGGTAATGTGAAACCGTTAATCAAAGGGATATTAGCAATTTCTAAATAGCTTAGTACTTGTGTAATCGGGAATTTGTGACTATTGTTAATGACTTGTACTTACTGCAACATTACAGCTACAATGTTACCATTAGTTACGCTTCTGCTACATTGTTAAAGTGTTAGAATGTAACAGGTATTTTTGCAGCATTTGTTCAAGGTCCCCTGCATGACGTTTCCTGTACCTTATATAATGCCGTTGCTGCAACCTTGATAAAATGTCACAACAACTCCAAAGAGGTGGAAATGTTGGGAACAGTGTGGTCAAAAATATCAGCTTATTGATAAATATCAATACTGATTGTGTTTTGAAAGGTCTACTAGTGGAAAATGGGGCATATTGTATAGTGCTATTGATATTTTTTTAGAAACCTGTGTTCACACTTGTATTTAAACTCAAATATGGATGTATCAAAACCAAAAACATGATAAAAGTGAAGTGAAAATGCTAAATTTCTAGGCAAACAAAGTATTTGGTCACAAATCATAGGTGAGTTAAGTCAAATAGAAGGTGATTGTCACTGACAGCTGTTGCATTGTGCCATACTGTATGGCAAAAAACATGAGAATGATATAAATATGTTGTTAGTTATTAACTACCTAAACTACATGACCCAAAGTAGTTATTTACTGAAAAACCTATTTTAATTTGAATCTAGTTAAACTACCACCCTACTACTGTAAATTTTAGTTAAACTAATATTTTCACTGCAGAAATGTTGACATTGAATAGTTGTGTAAACACAGGTGCTACCAGTGATACTAATTAGGGGTCCATTCCATTCAGGTCAACAGAGTCAGGGTGCTGATATTGTACATGTTGGTATCATTGGTTAAAGTGTTTATACTACTATTTCATATCAGTAAGGCTGCCACGAAAAAGCTATATACAACATGTCAATGAAGTAAAATGTAATTACTCAAGTGAAATACAAGCGCCTCAAATTTATTAGGTGTCTGTACTAGCTGTTTGGTCCAAAAATGTCAGAAAATTGTGAAAATTTCTGATCAGTGTTTCCCAAAACCCAAGGATACGTCCTCAAATGTCTTGTTTTGTCCATAACCCAAAGATATTCAGTTTACTGTCATAGACAACTGAAGAAACCAGAAAATACTATCATTTGAGAAGCTCAAATCAGAGAATTTTTTATTTGTTCTTAAACATGACTCAAAATGATCAATCAGTTATCACTGGAGAGGCTCTGTTACACTAAATGGAACGAGACCTTAATTAGTATCATTGGTAACACCTGTATTTACCCCACTATTTCATATTAATATGGCTGCAGTGAAGAGTCTATACAACGTCTTTGAAATATAGTTAGGTAAGAAGTAGCATAAACTGGACTTACTCAAGTGAAGTACAAGTATCACAAATTTACTTGAGTAGTTCATGTTAAAGGGACAGTTCACCCCAAAATCAAAAATACATATTTTTCCCCTGGCCTGCAGTGCTATTTATCCATCTAGACTTTTTGGATGTGAGTTGCCAAGTTTTGGAGATATGGGCGATAGTGATGTCTGCCTTCTCTCCAACATAAAAGGGACTAAATGGCACTCACCTGGCGGTGCTCAAAGCACACATACATGCAAAAAAAAAAAAAAAACCCCAAAAAAAACCAGTGTCTCTGTCTAAAAATTATGACTCGATTACTAAAGATAATCTACAGACCTTGTTGTGAGCACTAGTAGTTTCTAAAGACATCTCCAAAATTTTGCAACTCACACCATAAAAATCTATGTATGTATAAATAGCACTAGAGGTCAAGGGAAAATATGTATTTTTGATATTGGGAGAAATGTCCCTTTAAAGATCAGAGGACGCATGTTAATGGGTTTTACGGTTTATTCCTCTGAATTTCAACGTTCTTCAGTTTGATATTGGATATGCTTTCCTTAATGCTGCGGGCAGCGAAAAGACTATGTGTGTGCTTTGAGTGAGGGGGTGGAGGGAGGTGGTGATGATGCTGCTGGTGGTAGTGGTGGATGGGGCTTGTCTGTTAGCTGGCTGGATGTGTTGACACGCACTTCTGCTCCATCTCCTTGATTAAACCGGGAGGCAGCCTGGAGGGGAGTCACCGCGGACAGCGAAGCAGCAGCAGCAGCAGCAGCAGCAGCAGCAGCAGTCTGGGGGGCAGGGCAGCAGGCAGCAGGCAGCAGGCAAAGGAATGAGAGCGGACCGAGCCGCGGCATCTTCACCATGCAGCCCACCACCACCAGCCGTCCATTTTACACCATTATGTGAGCCGATGAGCGCCAATGTGTCTGTGTCCTGCAGACGGGCTGAAGCAGTGTGCAGTCCCGATGATGACAACATAGGCCAACGCCTCGCTGAAGCTACATACAGGGAATGAAAAGGCTCCCAAGATGGTCCGCATCGCCAAGGCCCTGGGTTTGGTTATTCTGTGCGTCGCCGTGCTCATACTGTCGCTCATCAGCTATGTGTCCCTGAGAAAAGACAGCCTCTTCACCTCGTCTAAATATTACATGGGAGGCCCCAGGATTATGTTCCATGCGGGATTTCGGTGAGTATTAATTTTCTTTCAATAGAGATTGTAGGTAGTGGATGTGACGCAAACTTAAGGGTTGTGGTAAATATAAACAGAGGAGTCAGGCCTAGTGTGCACCATTCAACCTGGATGTGATGCATGGTTAACACATCACTTTCCCTTCAGTTTGGGACATATGCTTCCTGTCAATCAACCAGTGAGCTGCTGTCCAAGGTGCTGATGTTGTTTGCAATGGGCGATGCATACGTGACATAGACGTACAATACAGCATCTATACTGTAAACCTTTAGCTTTATTGACCAAGATTTGTACTAGAGTTTTCACGATACCAGAATTTTAATCTTTGATACAATTCCAGACAAAAAAAAAAACAAAAAAAACCCCCAAAAAAACCGATAATCGATAACTCTTTTGATACCGCAGCAAAAAGAAAAATAAGCCCAAGGCACACAAAATGGGATATTTTTTTCACTGGTACCAAAAAAGTCACTTAGCACGGTCTGGTTTTGCTGTCAGCTAAATCTCAGGCAGGGCAATAAAGACTGACTGAACTGAGGTCTTGAAGTGAGCACATAGATCATTTTTTATTGCTTTGGTACTGTCAATATTATCAGATGTTAACATTATATGGTTTTTAGACATGTGGTATTGAAAAAGTATAGATACTTAGATACTTTTGACACCTGTAATTTGTACATATACATACATATAATAATTACTCAGATGTTTCATTGGACTCAGTGTCAAATACAGCTTCCACCAGAAATAGAGACAGAAATAGATGAGCTAAAATCAAAGCTTAACAAAGATGGGTAAACATAAAAATGTAATTAACATACATGTAGGTGAAAGAAAACATAAATACAATGTCTATATACAAGTCAGATTGTTTCTGTTGTAAACAAGAATGCAAATAGTGGAAAGAGTGCTGGAATAAATATTGAATGATTAGTGTAACGGGTACTTTATATGTACATGAAGTAGGTGGATATGTACAGCATGTATACATGTCTACACATATACACGTGTGCACGATTTATATTTGACAATGATTACAATGTTATGTAAATGTGAAAAACCAGCGTATTTTCAAAGGTATATTATGCAAGATTTTTCTAAAATAAGCTTCAGGTCACTGTGTCTGTTCAATCAAGGGCAGGGCTGAACTACACATAGACACACATACACTAATCTACAAACACAGTAGGTCCCTGCAATGACATGACTGTGATGTATAATTTGTGACTTTGTAACTTACTGCAACATTACAGCTACAATGTTACCATTAGTTACGCTTCTGCTACATTGTTAAAGTGTTACAATGTAACGGGTATTTTTGCAGCATTTGTTCCAAGGTCCCCTGCATGACGTTTCCTGTACCTTATATAATGCTTTCTGCAACCTTGATAAAATGTCACAACAACTCCAAAGAGAGTGGAAATGTTGGGAACAGTGTGGTCAAAAACTATCAGCTTATTGATAAATATCGATACAGAATATTTGGAATGCTTTCAAGACTCTTTTTGCAGTTTTCGCAGTATCGATACTCTGGTATCAGCTGCACTTTCTTACTCTGTCTTCTCTCCGACAGTGAGTTGACACACAGCGATGCAGTGCCCACATAGTCCCGCCTCCTCTCACTTATTCACATTGCTGTCTTCTTTTTGTCACTCATTTTCAATAGCCATTGTTATGCTATAGCTTTGTAATATTTATCCTTTAATAAAAATTGAAAATTTTATGTCCCCAATGTTGAGTCATTTTTTTCCCCACAATATCGAAAATGGTATTGAATATCAATATTTTTCAAAGTATTTTATCGAAAATCAAAATTCCAGTATTGTGACAACACCCTCCCTCTCTTCACTTCACTCTCAAACTCACTTGACCACTGCTGCTCTCTCTGAGTCTTTCTCTTTTGCTTGTTAAGGCAGGGTGGAGGGGGCAAATTTGAATGGTGTGTTGACAAACAGCAACTGACAAATCCTGCATAGTATTCCCTTAAACTATATCATTTATAAGGTACAGGGTTATTGCACAGGGATTGTTTTCTGCCTGACTATTGAAGTGTTCATCAACATCACATCAGTAGTACAAGGAGTTGTTCTGAGGCACTTTGCTGGACTATTTCCACTCCATGTTTCTTTATACTTCTCCACTTCATTTCTGGGGAAGTATTGTAAGATTTATTGCACAGTCATAGTCACTAGTTAGTTTGAAGACATATACAAAACATATGATAAGTGGTAGAAAGTACATTTAGTCAAGTGTAGTCCCCATAGTGTCTCATTAATGTATTTTTTCTGATTGTTATTCACAGGTCTCAGTTTGCCATGAATTTCCTTGACCCCTCCTTTATCCCCTTAACTAATGCCCTGAATGAGGAGCTCCAAGGAAAACCATCTAAATGGAAGTTCAACAAGACTGCTTTTTATCAGCAGAGGTAAGAGATTTTAATTCTCTACTATTTTAGTAGCAGTAGACAGGGTTTACCCCCCCCATGGCAATGGTAGGGTAACACTGTTGCTGAACATTTCTGTGGATAGACTAATGAAATAATCTACTATCTGTTTTAAATCCATCAATAACAACACACTAAGTGATAGCTATGCACTTAGATGTCATATCTGTGGTTGCATTACATTTTATTGATTAAGACTGTGGTCAGTTGTTCAGTGGTTTCTTTGCATGTTGTTAATGTGTGATGTTGTTACACAGTCATGATGGTGTTAGATTAGATGGTACTAGATTAGTTACTACCTACAGAAATTAGACAACACACAACCAAACATAAATATAAATGTACATGTCCTATAGCATATGTTTCTTTTTTCAGAAAAGATATCTTCAGCTACATCGACATTCCCAACAACTTCTCCCTCACAAAGAACAGCGTGCGTGTTGGCCAACTGATGCACTTTGACTACTCCAGCCACAAGTATGTTTTCTCCATCAGCAACAACTTCAAATCCCTGCTCCCAGACACTTCTCCTATCCACAACAAACACTACAGCATATGTTCAGTGGTGGGCAACAGCGGCATCCTGACAGGCAGCCACTGTGGCCCGGAAATTGACCAGGCCGACTTTGTCTTCCGTTGCAACTTCGCCCCCACGGAGGTGTACTCCAAGGATGTAGGCAGGAAGACGAACCTGACCACCTTCAACCCCAGCATCCTGGAGAGGTACTACAATAACCTGCTGACCATTCAAGACCGGAATAATTTCTTCCTCAACCTGAAAAAGCTGGAGGGAGCCATCCTGTGGATCCCTGCCTTTTTCCTTCACACGTCAGCCACAGTAACCAGGACCCTGGTGGATTTCTTTGTGGAGCACAAGGGCCAACTGAAGGTTGAACTGGCCTGGCCAGGAAACATCATGCACGATGTCAACAAGTAAGAGTGTTGATCTGATTGTTAGTTGAGATTTTGCCAGATTTTTCTGATTCAAAGGTGCAATATAGAGCATTCAGTCCTCACTAGATGTCAGCAAATAACTGTTTCCTGTGTAAAGATATGGTGGAGTAACTGTAACGGTGTCCTGAGTAGAAGATGAAGTCACACTCCCTCTGTGTGTCTTGTGAACTGGCTTCTCTGTTCTTTGTTTAGATATCTGGTCTGACTGTGAATGCATGTTATCGCATTGCAGTGTCCATTTTTGTGTATTCGAGTCCCTCTCTGTCGTCCCTGTGTCCATTTTCAACATGGTGTCCTGGTAAAAACCTTCATATTACAGCTAAACAGTGCACTATGCAGATTTGTTTTGGGCTGAAATACTGGTTGCATTTAAGTACTATTCCTTGCAGTTTGAAGATGGCTTTGAAACGGCATTTAGATCTTCATTTTGGAAAATGAAGCATAGTTACATTTAGTATTATTATCTATGCAATAGTCACTCTCCTTTTACCTAGTTTTTGGTCTCCACCAATTATGGGCAGGAAAACTAAAACGAGCTGAAAGATGCTAAAATGCTCTGTAGAGCTGAGAGGAACTGCAGAGTTGGGTGATCATCTACAGGTCTGTCACTAAAAGGAACCCCTTTCAAATACACATAGTCATTTGATCAAATGTTAACATAAAAATATTGATTGTAGCAACTTTAAGTGAATACATAAAATATGAAAAAGCAGCGAGCTTTTGGGAGGTCTTGTGACCTCAGTATTTCTGAAGTAAGTGTAAAATTGATGAAAATGATAAAACCATAATCACATTCTGTACATTAATTGACAGGGAAAATTAAATAGACCAGATAGAAAACATATAATCATAAGGGAAGTGGGATTATGGTAGGGTAGGGTGATGAAGGATTAATCATGGTATTCTGCTCTTAGAAATACATCAGAGGTGTCTGGATTTAATTCTGGATGACGGACCTTTCTGTTCCTTCACAGATACTGGAAGACTAAAAACCTCTCCCCCAAACGTCTCAGCACTGGAATCCTCATGTACACACTGGCCTCTGCCATGTGCGACGAGATCCACCTCTACGGCTTCTGGCCCTTCGGCTGGGACCCTAATACGGGCAAGGACCTGCCTTACCACTACTACGACAAGAAAGGGACCAAATTCACCACCAAGTGGCAGGAGACCCATCAGCTGCCCAGTGAGTTCAAGCTCCTCTACAAGCTGCACAGGGAAGGCGTGATCAAACTCAGCCTGACGCACTGCACGTAGACACACAAGCGATGAGTGTTGGATGGTTTGAGAGGTGACTCCAGAGACTGTGACCCAGATACATCCGCTCAGCTCAAACTTCTGTTTATGACCCACAATGCATGATATGTGTTAATACAATTTATGACACCATCATTCTACAAACACACCCTCACATCACACGCTGTAATTTCACATGAAGATGTCAGGCTCACTCGGGATGTAATTCACAGCGCTGTTGCTCATTCGGTATTGTTGTCTTTGGTACTACGTTAGGATTTTTATGCTGCTCAGTTGCCTCCATTACCCTCCTTTGCATGGCTGCTGGCCGTGGCTAAACAGCTTGAACAGAACAAACATCTATTTTAAGTGGAGTCCACAGGGGATTCAGCTGTGGAGACACAAACAGATAAATCTTCCGGTTCTGTTTAACACAGTATTGATTGATTAATCGCCTTTTTCAACAGTATACTGATTCTGTACACTGAAATCACTGCCTAATCTCAGGGAAGGAGTTAGATCAGTGTTTTTTTGTAATCAGATTCAATGCCTCAAGAGAGGTGCAGTTCCTGTTTTCAGGCCTTTTTCCCCCCGCGAGGTGTCAGACAATCTGCACTGCTCTGGAAGATGGTATTTGTTTACAAGACTCTATATATATTATATATACTCGTGTGTCTTTTATTCTCTGTAGACAGTGTGACTGTCCCGCTTCAAATTTTGTTGAGATTCTTCAAATTTTTGGAATAATAATCAACATTCCAACAATAAGCCATAAATTCATGGATAGATGATGGTATGTTGTCACTATAATAATGATTTTTAGAAAGTGGTATGGGCCTACATTAGGTTCTGAAATTTTAAAATATATTCCAACAAGACGACAAGTCCATAGCCACGCTAGCGGCTACATTCGAGTCACAGAGCTTTGATTTTCCCAAAAAATTAATTCCTGACCATCTTAAAAACAACATAACAAAACAAAATAACAACGCTTAGTGCTGTTCAGAATGTATGGCATACTTATTATTTAATCTGCTGCACTATAAAAAAGATTTTTAAACTGTTTCCAAAGTCGATACTATATTCCTCTATCAAGGAAGCCAGCTATAACATATTTCCTAGCTGTTTTGCAACACAAAAAGAAAATTGTTATTTTGTTTGAAATAAAAAAAAATAGCATAGATGATGACAAATAAGGTAGTGAAATTCTTTAAGTTTGCCTAATGTTGTACAAAGTCAGCAAAGACATTTCTTGAAAGTCTTCATGGAATGTGGACATAACTTCAGAACAGTGGTTGTCCAAGATTACAGGGTGTTTATTTTTCAGAAAATCAGATACTGGTACTTAGGTCTGTGACTCAATGGCAATAGCTGATGTGAGAGTCAAACTGGGGCTAAGGTTGCACCGGCTATCCGTTAATGCATTAAGTTTGCATCTAAGTTCTAATTAACCGCTTGCTAGTAGTTAATTAGAACTTAGATGCTAGTTTCAAACTAGCAAGTTCATGGTGACAACAAGACCTCAGGAAGTCACTGCTGCTCCTAGCATTGTAACACCCTGTAAAAAAACACAATTTGTCATTTATACACGCATATTTTGTACATTTGAAACAAATGAGATACAGAATAACAGTATAAGTGAGCTTTAGAGGTTCTAGTAGTCGAACTTTGTTACCTTTGGACTGAGCCAGGTTAGCTGTTTCCTCAGTCACCAGTCTTTATGCTAAGCTAAGCTAGCTGGCTGCTGACTCCAGCTTCATACTGAATGTTTATAAGACTAGTATCAATCTTCCTAACTAACTCTTGCAAGAAAGCTAATAACTGTATTTTCCATAGCCTACTGTCAAAGTATTCCTTTAAAACCCAATCAGTAGATCAGTAAAGACTTTATTAATGTAAGCTTTAATATAACTTCCAAAGATAAATGTTTTCGGGAGGCAGACTGCCAGTTCTTTGTAAATGTAGCTATGGCTTTTATGCATATACAGAGAAATATGCAGCTATATTTTGAATTAAGTAGTAGTTTTCAAGCTGATTAATGTTAGTGTGATTGACAGATCTGATAACCTGCTATTCGGTCATTTAGTCTACACTGCTGGCATTTTTAATTTGACGTCTGTTAGCAAAATACAAATTGAAATCTCCCAAGTTTATGTTATTACACAGTTGTGTAAACCTAATTCTATATAATCTATTTAAGATCTAAACAGGTCATACACTAGAAAGCTAATGTAAGCTTTGTCAGTTGGTTCAACCAGCTGTGCAACACCTGGCAGTTTAGCAGGTGTAAAAATTTAGTAACAGATATTTATATAAGAACTAGTTTGTGCGGTTAAACCTGTTTTTTAGGTTCAGGTTTATAGGATTTTTACAAATCTCCAGATTTTTAAAAAATCTCCACTTAGTGAACACAGGTAAGTTTGAATTTACAAACAGCTGCACCTGGCTCCAGAAAACATAAGTGTTGGATAAATTGAATTTTGTAATTCTTCCTAATAACAGGACAAACAAATGTCAAGTTTGATCAGAGGGCACCAGACTAAGACCAACTTGTAACCTAAATTACAGCGCTAGCGTGGCTAAAAAATAAAAAATAAAAAATCAGGAAATACATTTTGGACAGTTTCTTCAATTATACCAACAACAACTGGAGGTTTACCACCATTTCAATTGTAAAGATACAAAAGAAGAGAATACACTATTTATTACAGAGCTTTTGTTGACTGGGGGAAAGTTATTTATTCATTATGTAATCATATCAGTTCCAATATTTGTGACATAAAACAGAGAAATGAATGAATGTTATATGACTTACTGCATCTTGTATAAAGAGCATGATCCATTTAAATGACATTGCATGTGAGGCACTAACAAATCTTTTAGGCTAGTTTTATACTACCTTTTTGAAGATTGTTTTGAGGGTAATATTTTGTTCTTTGCTATTGTTTGTATTCCTGATGGTGTGTTCCTTAAGGATATCACCAGTGTCTTTGTATGAGAGAAGGCTTAAAAAAGAACCTTACTGCTATATTCCACATGGGACCAAACCTCTACAGATCAACCTAAAAATGAACAAGCTTTATTTTTTGTAAATGTAGATAATCTTGTGTTCTCAAAAACAGTTTACCCTATCACGCCAGACTGAAGCAGACTGGTGGATATGGGGTTCAGGACTGGACTGGACTCGGCCCAAACAATGAAAGCTGGCCACATGACCATCTCATGACTCTGCAACATGTGCTCCTTTCATGCAAACTCTTGGTTTAGGCTGAGGTTTAATACACAGAGCAAGGCAGTCATTCACACTCACCAGATGAAGTGTGTGGTTTTGTGCTCATCCAGATTTGCCGTGGAAGGCATTTGCTTGCCATCCTGTCCCATACAAAGTGTTTTTTGTCCGTCTCCTTAGGCAAACTTTAGTGTCTCGTCTCCAAATCACAGTGCAGTCACCACAGCAACCATGAAAAAAACATATCCGATGAAAATGTCTGAATAGCTGAATTTTAGGCCATTTAATTGATGTCATAGACGTGTACATTTAAGAACAATTTATGTAGTCCCTTCATTAGGAATGTTTTGTAGTTACACCAAAGACCAGAGGAGAAATGTTACTTTATCTTGATACAGATTGATTTGAGATTTTGAAAGGTGTATGACAACTAACAAGTAGTACTATTGTAGAAGTGAAATATCCCTTTTTGATGTTGAATTTGATGTTGAATATCACTTTTTGTGGCAGAAAAATCATTTAAAACTTTTTGCTTTTATGGCTTCAGCCAAAGTAACGTGGTGGAATTTATTTGTGACTCCATGAATGTCCTCCTATAGATTGATTTGTTTGAAAAATCCACTGGCACTGACATGAATGCTGGACATTTTCCTCCTAAAGGTTTCTCTTAATTTTCAAAGTCAATGTGTAGAATGTGTGTAAACGATAATGATGCTAACAAAGTCTGTGAGGATTGTAATTCCAGTCAGAATAGCGGTATTAGCTTTTTGTGCATTACATTTAAATGACAAGACAGTGACATACATAACCTTAAGAGAAAACATCTTTATTCCAAATGCAGGCTAATACAGGATTCATTCCAACAACCCTTTAACATTCTTGTACTTGTGTTCGGACTGCATGACAACGTTGTTCCATAATGCATAAAAAAGCTTGGCTGCTTATGTACATGTCGTATAAAAGTCATGAATCATGTAAGGGACTTTGCTATCTTGGTTGTTCTAACAAAAACTACCATCCATATAAGAAATGTAACCATGTCTTAAATGTTTTTTGATTATACTCCATGATGAATATACGTTATGTGCCTGCATATTCCCTCCATCAATGCCTAAATGTGTCAAATAAAAACAGTATTTTTCTCTGATATGACCAATTTGAATATGATAATTGACTTTTTTGCTGAATCACAACCACTCTGTGTCTTTAAAACATCCAGTTTTACCTGTATGCAGTTGCTATATACAATCTTTAAAGTCTAGTACTTCTCTGCATACAGAAAAGTATTAGTGCCAGGTATAAGGGAAAAAATGAGAGGATGACGATTTTTTTTTAAAATTCAAATTATTCTTAACGTTTCCAGATTATTCTCACTGTTTTGACTTTATTCTAAAAATGCAAAACAAAAAAATCATCCTCCTCTGATTTACTTTTACTTATGCCTGACCCTAATACTGAAAACTTCATTTAATTCTCAGCATTTCAAATTTATTGTCGATATTTTGACTTGAAATGCAAAATAAAATTCTTCCACCTCATTTTTTTCTCTTATGCCCAGCTCTAATACTCCCACCTCTTTCTCACTTAATTCACAGGCTGTGAATAAATAATATTACACTGAATAGAAAGAGAGGAATTCACACTGTAATAACAATATTGCATTAAGTGAAATGGGCCAGATTTCCCAAGTTCTAGTCCTCTCATGTTTGGGTCACATTTTAGTTGAATTTACAATCTCAAATGATCTTCTGTCTCACCTAGCAGGCACCCTGGTCAGGCTCCAGAAAACAGCAACATTTTAATGAAAGGGATAGTGCGGATGTTTGGTGTTTGAAAAGGTTAGTTGGGATGCACTGAAATCAGACAATAACAAACAAGCTAAAAGAGTGACTCCTGTGCTCAGCAAAGTAAATCACAGATTTTGCCAGCGGAGTTTGGCTGAGCAAGAGAGAATGATATTTGGCTAATATAACAACAGTTTCCTGTCAGAAAAGGCTGTCTGACAACAAAGTAAAGCAGTGAAAATATTTTTAATATGGCGCACACTTAAACTGATATTGATTGTTTTATATGAGCCTTTCTTTAAGTAGCCAAAATATGTTTCGCTCTGTTTAACTACCGTCCTGGCACTCCTCTCTGCTTCTCCAAACTTGGGGGAGTGCTGACCGGCATCTAATGTAGGTAACAGAGTGACTATTGAAAAGTACCTCATTCGACCCCACTTCAAATAATCCTAACTATCCCTTTAAAGATGCTGTGTTAATTGTGGCAAATGGCAACATCAGCAGGCACACCTCCTTCTCACAGGGGCCTCCTGCACTTCATGGCTGGAGACGGGGCTGCCGTTGGGTTCAGAGGTGTGGCCCCCATAACTGCCCTGCTCCATCCTCTTCATCACCAGGTCCAGCAGGGTGGTCACTGCCTGGTTCACATCGACACCCGTCATCGCGCTCGTCTCAAAGTAGGGGATGCTGACGAGAACGGATAGAGGAGTTTTCTATGAAACAGTTAGGATCAAATATAAGCTGACATTTATTGATCACATCGTGGGCATGTGTTCGTGTTGAGCAGCTGCTAAGTCAATGGTTCAGAACCTTTTTTAACTCCTGAAAGAAGAGAATCTATTTGTAACACATGTCACAGTTTGTTTGTGTCTATGTTAGTCCTGTGAGGCCTATATAAGTCATTTTTTTCAAATTTTATAGGCCAGCAGAAGTAAAAAAAAAAAAAAAAAAAATCAGTATTTGACCAGGAATAAAGAAAAAATGTAAAAAGGTAACTATACGTTTGTGAGGTAGAAATATGTTTTCCTCTATAAATCTCCCAATATTTTTCTCGCAACCACTTGGGGCAAAATCACTGAATGAAATTTTAACCTCGAGGAGGAAGATCAATGAAGCAGGGTTGGAAAAACAGCTCACTAGCACCATCTTGTGGTGTTTTAGTGACAGAAGCATATTTAGTGCACAGTCAGGTACAGTGGGTTGACAAATATTGTAAACACTTGATCATGTAAAAGAGAGTATGACACTCATGTAATATTAGGTAAGTTACACAAAGAATTTCTAAGCTAAATAATTAAACATGTCACAGGGAAAAAGTCTAAAAATAAACTTAAAATCAAGTGGCCACAGTTACAATTTGAAATTTACCAAACTTGATATGCAGGGGTTGACAAATTAGAGACATATTGATGTGATGAAATGTAAACAGTAACATACATTCACATAGGGCTACAACTGGTGGTTATTTTCATTATTGTTTAATTCTTGATTAATTGATTGATCCTTTAGTTATAAAAATGAGAAAACAGCAGAAAAATATTTATTATTAATTATTAATATCAATAATAATGTTTAATACCATTGAAGACTTAGAAAATCAGCAAAATATTTTATGTATTGTGATGTAACTTTGAATTTGGGACATTTCTGTTTATATAATCACTTGAACAATTATCAAAGCAGCTGCCAATTAACTTAGAGTCAATCAGTTACCTAACTCATTGTTATAGCTTTATGTTCACATGACAAATTTATAGGACACCAAACATCTAACCATCTAAATTCAAGTTATTAATTTCTGACACAGTTAAAGGCTTTTTATGTTGGTAAATAAATAATGTAAATAAATGGCTGAGTCTGAAATTCTCTCTTATGAAGACAAGATAGATAGTTAAGATCGATAAAATAGATTATAAAGTTGGATGACGTTGCACTGACAAACATCTCTCCCAAAGAGGAAGTTAACCAACAGGTGCTACCTACTCTTTTAATTCCTATAATTTAAGGAGATAAATTTTGGCTGAAAAAGCCCAAATTTGTTTTCTAATGCCACTCTTCCATCATATACACTGACTAAATTATTGCATGTTTTAACAAGTCTACCTGACTGTAAACATGCAGTTAGTTATTGTAAAGAAGAATTAGGCCTCTTGTGTGTTTTAGACCACAGTCTGTAAACATCTATTAATATTTAAATAAGTATATTTCTAATTGATCAGAACTTTTCTAATTAAGAATCATTAAAACATGATTTGGGGCATCTGACAGTAGTTTGCATAACTGTTCAATGGCAAAAAACAGAACATGCTGCCTGATGTGTTAAATTGTAAAATTACAGCTGAGGAGTAAAGCCCATAAAAGTCTTCATGGCCTATATCGAAAAAACTGCAGATGTTTTTCAGTGATCGATAGAGGAAGCTCTGCATAGGAGTGTGCGTTCAGTCGTACGTCAAACTTCCTGCACGGTGGTAAACATTTTGGTGATGCTGGCTGCCTGCTCCACATGCCATGAAAACACTTTAAAAAAATCTAAATTTTATATTTCAGAAAATTGAATAGAGGCAATAGTCTGGAAACATAAATATTTTTCATATTCTCTTTTTTTTTCATCTCAGACTTAAACAGACCTGAAAGTTGCTAAAATCAATTCCATTCTTTCCCATTCTGTGTTGGAACCCGTGTTTAATTCCTCACCCATATCTGTCTGCCAGATCTCTGGCCTGTCTGGCGTGAACGTCCCTCAGATCTTGGAGGTCTGCCTTGGTTCCCACCAACACAATGTCTGGACTATCGCAGTACGCGTTGGCCTGTAGCTGACCTGAACCAAACAGGAAGACATTTAACGCCATGTGATGCAAACAGACATGCATGAGCAAACATTAAACACTGTTCAGAAATTCCCTTAGTCAAGGTTAAAAGGACGGCTTTGCATCTCTCATCATCTGGCAGCAAGAGAGAGAACATTGATCTCAAAGAGTATTGATCTGAAGCAGAGCAGCTGCTGAGATGACACATACTCATCCAGTTCCTGACGTTGAGGAAACTTTGCTGATTGGTCAAGTCGAACATAAGCAGGAAGCCCATGGCGTCTCTGAAGAAAGCTGTAGTGAGGCTGCGGAACCTGAAAACAGATGCACAACTTTTGTTATACAGTATAAAGCTCCCATTTGTAGATTTTTAGTAATGCAAGCAGTTGGTTGGTTAACCATTACTTGTGTAACTGTAATTACTGCACACATTATATTTTTTGGGTTATTTTTATTACTTAAGTTATTGTGTAATTTTGTGTTTTTATTAAGCAGTACAGTGGGTACATTATGTATATTTAAGTAATAATACTTTTATAGCATTATTGAGTTACTTGTAAATTATTATTTCATTGCCATTTATAGTACTTTGTAAATTGTTTTATTTGTATGTTCATGTGCAGTGTTTAAATGGAGTCATTGTATTCCCTTGGTTATGAACTAACTGGTTCCTACCTGCCCTTGTTTTTGCGGGGACAGGTATGAGTGATACACAGGGGGTGTATTTCTCAACTGATTTCAACGAGTCATGTTATATTTAAGGGTTTCTGATCTAAATGGAGTAGAAAAAAAGTTTTTTAATTTCTCCACATAGATCATGAACCCCTGAATATAAAAACGACTCATTGAAATCAGTTGAGAAATTTAAATGTTATATTCCAAAAAACTGCAGTGCCCCTGTTTATTTGTTTGCAGGCTAGTCTTGCCCTGTCCAGTATGGAGGAGACATTGACATACGATTCAATGTCTGTGGAATCTGCCACGGTTCCCAGAATGGACAAACCAAACACTGGGGCCATTTAAGTTTCATACACATTTGGAAGGGTGAGGCGAAGTGTTCTCAATCTGTGAGCTCACCACTAGATGCCACTAAATCCTACACACTGGTCCTTTAAATTAACATGTCTAAATGTAAACTATATTGTGAACAGGAGTTTAAATAGATTTACCTCTCTTGACCTGCTGTGTCCCAAAGCTGAAGGTGGATTTTGAAGTTTTTCTCAGTCGTCCCATCAGCGCCTGTCCCCGTGTACGTCTGAACCAAACCACAAAGTATGACAATACAGCCAGTGTTATACATTTTAAATAAACAATCACCACATTTTAGGCCTCATGGGTGTTGTGTCTAGTAAAACAAGAATAAGGAACTATGCTTCACTCACCACTCTCTTTTCCCTGAAGTCAATGCCCACTGTGGTTGTGAACTTGCGGTTGAACTTGTTGTCGGTGTACCTGTGGAGGAAGGTGGTCTTTCCCACCCCCGAGTCTCCAAGGGCCAGCAGCTTGATTAGATAGTCATAGTCCAAGTCACCCATTGTGCAGCTGACTGCTCCACCTGCCACAGAGTTGAACAGACAGTATAATGTTATGCTGGTTTGATGTATCTTGTACCAAACCACACGAGCTTAGAGAAAGCTGCAAGTGGGTTAGGCTACGTTAATCCTTAAAATGTGGGTAATCTAGAAAAGGAAGGTGAAATAGCAGTACCACCTAAGCTGCAGTTTTGAGTCTGAGGGTGCATCACACAGGCTTAGCGGGACGTCATAACTCCCCGCTCATTAGGCACTGATCAGAGAGGGACTAGCACATGACTGGAGCTGGCTTCCACATGAGCAGTCAAATGCCTCGCCAGAGATTTCTCAGGCTTTGCTGGGTGAAAAAACACAGTCTGTTTGGCAGACAGAACTCCTTTTATTGACTTGAAGAGCTGTGGGCAGACAGCTCAACACTGCATGACGCCACTCAGGTCACTGCTTTGCTTCGGTTACACTTTCAGCTGGGGCCAGGGTAGGCCAATAAAGTCAGCATGGAAAATCAGATTTGGTTATGTAAGAGATGACTGAGATCCCCCAAGGGCACAAACAATCCTGAAGAATATCATTTGTTTTCTTTCGTATATTCTAAAAATCCTACTTGCTGGCAAAAATTTGGAGCGTGTGAGTGCATTCAGAAGACATTCATGGTCATGCAACTCAGATTGCAGCACCACAGCAGTGACATGACATGAGATACTACCATGAAATCTGGAGTCATTTCCCATGTGCATGATTACTGGTATTGGGTTCTTTGCAATCAGCAGAGTGAGGAGAGGCTGAGTAATCAACCCTCTAACCTACAGCAGTCTGATTTGACAAAACACATTTCCATGAGGAAAACACTATCGAACAGTAGTTTGATGATTTCCTAAAATAACCCCCTGACTTAAATACCCACTGACACAGTTTTACAGCTTCCTTAAAATGACAAAAAAGTATGGTACCTTACCTGTTTATTTGTAGGTAGCGCCAATGTCCATTCAGAGGTGGCTCAACTCCTCCTGATTAAATAAAATAATCGCTATCATGATGCGATGACACATCCTGAGCCTTTTCCCCTACTTACATGTGATCCAGGGAGGAGTTTCATGCCAGAAAGAACCAAGCGGGGCTGTGCTTACAGACCTTGTGTTTTCTGGTATTTCTCATGAGGAAAAAAAAGTCTCTTTGAAACTGGACTGTGGCCCCCGTTGATGAATAATGTGTGCCTCTGTGGATTTCAGTGGAAATTGTCCAACCAAGGAGTGGGCCCCACTTCTAGAGGCTCAGCAAAGTAATCCTGCTTCTCTAAACAATGTGAAAATATGAAAACAACAAAATTAAAGACTAAACTTAGGTCTCCCTTAATATTTTGTAAAATTATCTAATTTATTTTGATCCGTGTTTACAAAGGGTAACATAATATGGTCACTTCAGATTAAGGGACATTTCACACACAACGTTTAATGCTGCAGCAAAATCAAGCAGGTTGTACACGATTTGACATCAACATAAACTTTTACAAACAATATGTTCTTATGTATTCACAAAAAGGCAACTGATGTGCACATTAATACTGAAATAAATGGGTGGGGAAAAACAGAAACACCCCACTAAAAACTTAAAATAAATACCAACTAAGTTAAGCTCAGGTTTTCTATGTTCTGTTTTTGGTGAGATTGTCAGAGGTGTTGATCAGACTCAAAAAATGGAGCATAAACATGAATTATTTACATTACAGACAGTAAAACAAAACAAATCTTGATTCAAGGGGCACTTATTACTTTTAGAACATTCAACCCCTGCTGAAAAGCTGTTGAAAGCATGCAAGTGGACCCCCAGTTAAAATTTTTGCTCATCTTGCTCATTTTCAAGAGTGTAGTCAGTTAACACTGGTGTGGATCTATTTCTAACCACTGTTCTTTTTTCTGATGCAATTTTCTTATTTTTGGCATGATTTTTAATACCTTTTCCTGTTGTTACTGTATATAGACATATTTTGCTATATTTGTAAGTGATGGGTCAGATATCAGTGACTATTTGGCCAATTTGTACATGCGTAAGTAATTTGGAGTATGTATGGAGGACCACAGGTGCCACAGGTGTCATGAAAGTGGCTCTAAAGTGGTTCGATTAATTGATATCTATTGGAAAATAAAACAAGATTTAATAAAAGATTTTACAAAAGAATAAATGAATCCACAAATAAATACACAAAGCATGTCATTGATTGATATTTAAATGGGCAGTGGAAATAATTATTAAATTTACAAATGATTATCTCAATCCATCAATATGTCCATCAAATAGTACATCATACACAAATTACCTAGCAATTTAGTGAATGTATTTGTGGATCAAATAATTAATTTGTGTAAAATCTTTTGTTAAATTCTGTATCTTGATTCAATTAGATATCAATTAATGGAATGTTTATGGCAGATTTATGACACTGTGGTCCTTCATACCTTTATAGCTGCCTTTTTAATTCTGATTGTGTGTCATAAAAAAGACTCACCAAATTGTTAATTGCTAAAGGGCTACTGTAGAATACTGTTAAGTGTTTCTTCTAGTTTATTCACTTCCCGTGTATATCACATTTGAACAACCCAGCAACATGAAGTAAAAGATTTTCTTTGACAGAAATAACATAAAATAAATGTCCCTCTCTAACTCGGTTTGAAATACTTAAACAAACTGTTTGCCTGACTGCCTTTTCCTGTAGCTTTTCTGTCTTTGGTTGTCAAACTTTTCCCTGGTTTTCTGGACGAGGAGACCTTCAGGACTGGCTTCTGTTGCTTCCATTCTGACATCAACTCCCTCTGAACATCCGGCGGAAGCTCAGAAAACACCTGAGGGTCCACATTTCCCGGGAACTCACAGTCAGAAGACCAGGGGGATGACAGTCTCCCTTCTCCCATGACATCGTCTCCTGGAAGAGCATTTGTGCCCACAAGCCACTGGTGATTCACGGTGGTTGGCCTGTCAGATGGATCTGATTTTTTTGTAGGCTCTTTTGCATCTTTAATATTTTTTAAGTCTGTAAATGACAGTGGAGACTTGTTTTTTGTCATGTGAGGGACATCAACAACTGCAACTGAAGTGCTGGAGAGAGAGTTTATGAAGGCAGGTGATAACAGTTCCTTCTGGATTTCCTCAGGGAGAAGACTGAAGACTTCTGGGTCAACATTTGGGGGCAATCGATGTGTCACTGTGTTATCTGTTTCATCAGAGTTTGACCTCGCTGTGCTGCAGGATATTTTCTGTAGCGGTGGGTCTTCTACAGCAACAACAGGGCTCTGTTGTCTTTTAAAGCCATGTAACACTGCCTCAGAGCTACAGGGACTTTTAGTGGTTACTGTCTTCTGTGAGGTATTTTGAGTAATCACGGTGTGTGTGCTGACCTGATGATCCATGCAGTGGCTATCCCCACTTGTAGAGGAACGATCCTATTGAAAAATAAAACGGGAAGGAAAAATTATTTCAGGAAATTCTAAGTACTGACACACTATTTCTAAGGAAGGATAATTTTGCAGGCATCATGCATCACAGTGTGAAAGAATAAGATCTCTTCAGCATAACAAGCATGGAGTGGGGGAGCCCGCAGGCTTCACCTAGTTAAAGGAGCAGTGTGAAAACTCATGAACGTCCCCCTCTAGAGCCAGTGCTTGGTTAGTCTGTTCTAGCCTTGTGTAGAAACATGGTGGTGCAACATGGTGGACTCCCTGGAAGAGGATCTGCTTCCTCTGTATATATAAATGGTTCATTCTAAGGTAACGAAAACACAACGGTTCGTATTTTCAGGTGATTATATATACATGAAATAATGATATTATGTTCCATTTCCACCATATTCTGCCAATAAAATAAAAATAAAAATTTAAGTCTTTTAAAGGGCTTTTTATTACAACATACGCAATTTAATGCCTGTTTTATAAAAGGTACCGTCCAAAGAATGAAAATATGACAGAAAACCAGTAAGGACAATATGGCCTAGAATAACTTATTATAATATCACATTTTTCCAGTACTCTACAGATATGAGTAATATATAATAAATAAGCAATTCCTTAGTAAATCAAATTAATGTGACTGGACCTGGAGAAGCATCGGAAATGGATTGATGGTTTAACAAACAGAAAATAATTAATTTGTCCGTTATGAGACAACAAGCTTCCTGGTGACAGTGTCTACTATAGGTCTAATGGTTCTGACTGAAGCTCAAAATTACAATCTACTGTCGCATCAATCCAGAGTGGCAACTAATCGATCTATCGTCAGAAAAATCATCTATGGTTATTTGGAAATTTGATCAATCGTTTCTATTATTTTTCAAGCAGAAATGTGGGTAAAAAGGGGCAATGCATTGTCAAGTTTCAGCTCCTCAAAAGTGAGTGAGCTGCTTCTCTTTGTCCTATGTAAATGTAAACTGAGTATCTTTGGGTTTTGGAAGGTTGGTCAGACAAAACAAGGTATTTGAAGATGTCACCTTGAGCTATGCAAAGTTATGAGTGGATTTTTAGCCTATGTTTAGACATTTCATTGAACAAATAATTAAATTAACATCTACAATGTTCCATCTATTGTAGCAGAGCCTTTCCAGGGAGCCAACATGTACAATAGCAGCACCATGACTCTGTTTGACCTGAATGGTACCTTATTATCTTAACAGCAGTGTTTATATCACTATTTCACATTAAATTTCTGCTGTAACAAGTTAGATTACACTGCATTACTTCACTGTACTACCTGGATTTGTGTTTTTCTGGGGGAGTGCTATGCGTGAAGAAAGATGTTATGGAGCCCTTTGTGCTGCCGGCAGCGCCCCTGGTCTGCAGGTTAATGAAGCAAACATTAATGAGTGTGAGGTGGAAAGCAGCGCTGACGTCCACCATCTTGTAGAAGAGCTTCATGGCCAATGGGGCCAGCTGGACCACAGCATCCTCGATGTTGCCTACAGAGACAAAAAGAAAATGTTGTTGAAAATAATGCTTTAATGGCAGTTTTGGTCACAGGATATGTAGGTGATGAGAATGATCCTAACTGAGCAGAGATACAAACAAGTTCTTATTTAAGTTTAAGAGGGAAAGGCTGACAATACTAGACATTACAGAGGCTTATTTAGATATGGTTCAGCTAGACTTCTGGATATAACATGACCTGGATGACAGAGAATATTCACAAACATCACAAAAATATTGTAAAAAAAACATGTTGACTGATGAGTTTGTGAGTTAAAGTTTGATGTCACTGACATTACAGAGGATTTGTAATTTATGGCATTATAGAGCAACAAATCCTGGTGAACGTATTCACCTGCTGCTGAATAAGTCCTCACAGGGTGGAAAGATGTGCTGAGGCCTACAGATCATGTATCTGGGTGTTGTGTTTAACTGAAAGTATCGACTACATTCATGGGCATCTGTGATAAAGGTTTAATTTTCTTATACAGTGAGTGGAAATGCTGATTAAGCGTTTACATATGCCACCCTGAGCTGGTGTAGCTGGGACATTAGAGTGTCCACGAACTTACCAGAGGTGATTTTCTGTCCTATGTGGTTTGGGATTGGAGACTGCCGACCCTCCCGATTGAACCACTTGCTGGTTGCAGAGTATCTACGGATGGTAAGTCGGAAGGTTTGAGGATGCCTGCCATCTTTGTGCATCCTAGTTTCCAAACAGATGACAAAGGTTAGATTCAGTGGCTTCAGTGAGAGGCTTTAAATAGGTGACAAGTATCCTACCTCTCCACCAGACTGCTCAGGAGTTCGTGGATCTTTTCCAAAACTTCTTTAGTTGATGACATTTTCCTGAAGGAGTCTTCATCACTGAGAGACTAAGACATACAGAGGATACTAATTAAGGAAAAAATCTGGTAAAATATAGCAAAATATAAATACTTGTTTATATTCCTGTATGTATAGTAACGTATAGTATTAATTCAATAAGTTCTGTTCTCATTATTAGTCTGTCACCTGCCTGCAGTAATTAAAAATAAGATACTGGGACTTTCACTAAAATTAAAAATGTAACAACCACTCTCCCATTTGGAGACACTGGTATGTGATGGCACCTGCTATTTCATAAACTCAAAGAAAGGAAGACTACATTCTAAATTTATTTGGCCTGAATGGAAATGTTTCAAGCCACAAGTGTGAGATTTAGCAATGCTGTCATACACTCCCTCATGATAAGTGGATACTGGTAATTTCCTAGCCTACCTGAGGGGCCCCAGTAGGGGTGACAGGTGAGTCATCAACACCGAGGGCCAGATTCTTCAGGCGCTGAGCATGGGGACCTCCAAACTCTCTCACCAAGTCATTCAATGGGAGGAGCTGTAGCTCTTTCACACTAACCAATCCCAGGGCTTGAAGTCTCTTAGCAGTTCGGTGACCCACCCCTGTGAATACATGGCGGGAAACACAAGTTCATCATCAGGGATACTTGGTACGAGCCAAAAATTCATCAAAGAGATTTGAATTGAAAAGTAGCTACACATAAATCTATACCCTGGTACTTTGCGGAGACTGCTCAGGCAGCCCATGATGTCACTGACGTTCTCTGGCAGCAGGGTGGTTTGCTGATTGGGTTTGAAGGTGCCCGACACTAGTTTGGCCAGTAGCTTGTTCGTGGCGATTCCAGCACAACCAGTTAGACCCAGTTTGCTGTGGATGGCTTCTCTCAGCTCTGCTGCAATGTGTGAACCTAAAGCCAACCTTGGATGATGACTGGCTTCAACATCTGCACCTGAACAGGAAAAGAAAACTGAAATTTGTTATCTGTGGTTGTGAAAACCTGACATTCTGCAAGATAATCCAAAAGTTAGCTTTTCATGTGGTGAGAAACTGAAACTGCGATGCAAATATTTTACAAGTTCTAGCCTCTTGGTTCGTTTCACAACTGATTTCCCATAAGCCAGATGTACAAAGATGCACAGCTGCACACCAGAGACACAAATGTGACTCACTGAAACGGTTGTAGACGTGTCCTTTAAATGGAATGCTGTTCGATTCTGGTGTCTCTGCTAGCCTTTCTTCTACCATCTTTGTGATGTCCACGAAGTTTTCATCAAATCCAAGCCTCTCTACCAGTGGACAGTAGGACATCAGCAGCTCTGGGTGGAGGACAAGAAAGGGTAAAGAAAGAAGAGCATACAGACATGTGTATGTGCATGTGTAGTTGAGGAAAGCAAATGCAATAATAAGCTAAGAGATGTTCAGAAAAAAATGACACTTGCTCCTAACTCAAATGCAAAATATTTTGTTTTTGCACTGCATTCTGGTTTATTGAAGATACTGAGGGACTGATATTGATATTTTAGGACAGCTAAATCATTCTCATTTGAGTGTGTTTTGTGGTGGATTTTACTCTACTTTACTAAATAATACATTTTGTTTGTACAATACAGCTTCATATGTAGAGCATCTTGGTTAGATGTGCTGCTCCTGCTTACCTGTCACTTTGTATGACATTTCTCTGTAGTGTGTCAGATTTTCTCCTTTAACCAGCACCAGCTGCGGACATTTCTCCATGGCATCATTAACAGACATCATCTTGTTGACACCCATCTCCCTTGCCACATAGTTACAGGTGACTATGAGGTATTTCTGCTGAATACCTGTTGATATGAGAAAAATTATTGAACCACAGAAGTATTCTGGGCTAAAGAGAACACAAACTGCTATGGAGGATGTAATAATTTTACCTAAAGGGACTTCTTTCAGTGCTGGGTTTCTGATCATTTCCACCTGAGCATAGAAGCAGTCCAGGTCAAAGTGCATAATGACTCTGTTTGGGCTCCTTGAACCTGAAACACAGTTACATATGAATTACTGTAGATAGCGAAAGACAAAAGCCATCTTTCTCTCTGCACGTCAAAAGGCAACCGAGGGCTAAAAGAAACTGGACTGTGTGGTTTCAGACAGTTTCACACCCTTCACCCTCACGGTCCTCGTACTTTACCTGAAGCAGGACTGAGTGGGACTGAATCCACGAAACTGTTCGTCCACTCGGTTTCATCCTCGTCCGTCTCATCCTCGCTCTTATCCATTTTCCGTGTGTTTTGTAGATTTCAATATGCCAGATGAGACTGCTGTCGCTCTGGCTGCGATGAGGGAAGTGCAGCAAAAACCATGCACCAAACAGTAAATATACTCTTTCGCTGTAGCAGGTCACAGCTAAAGGGTCTGTGCAACAGCGCCCTCTGCCGGTGTGGAGGGATTTATGCACACAACGACCTGCAGACAAACTGGTCAAATTACAGTTACATTAAATCAACTCTCGTGGCTCAAAATGTGTTATATTTATTCTGAGATCGAATCGGATAATCATTGAAAAAAAAATTAGGCTAATTTCAGGAGTGGTCTTTTCAACCGCACGTGTTTAAGGTCGCGAGCGCAGCAGAGTCTATAAAAGTGAGGCGGCGTCAGCAGACGTTCAGTTGGAGCCTCACCTGTTGGTCGACGGTTTACTCCGTTAATTAAATCCCAACGGTTCTGCGCATCGGAGAAAAAAAAAAAAAAAAGTGGCATTTTGGCGATGTTTCCCTCGTCAGGTCTTTTTGCTGAGATAAACTGTCCTTTCTTAAAACGCGGGCTTTGTGAGCGGCCTCACTGTTTGTACAAACACGCCGCAGTGTTGTTTGGTGCGTCGCGTGAATCAACAGGTGAGTCCGCAGGTCAGTGTTATGAAGGTAACGTATGAAAGCCACAGTTTCAGCTGCGTGTTACATACTTTAACTTGTTTGATTAGTTTTACTTTCATCTCGTCATTTCATTTTATATTATTTTTTCCGCATTATTCAACTAATATGGGAAACCCCGTAGTGCCATTGTGTGTTCGTATATCACTGTGTGTTAATTTTATAATGTGTAAAGGAATTAAGCATGTTTGTGGGTCCATCATTGCAGGTAAGAAAAACCAGTGGTTTTATAATTATTCCATTGTCATTGTTGATTTTTTTTTTTCCCCCACTACAATCAATTCAGTGCAAACTACTTTATTCGTCCCTCAAGAGACAATTTCCAGTAAGCTGATATTCAAACATTAAAGCTCACTAAAATACAAACAAATTAGTATATGGAAGTGTAAAGATGTTTGCTTTTGCAGACAGCCGCAGTTCACGACACCAGCACTCCCCATAGCTTATTTACGTGTAATCCAATCTCACCCTGTATTACTCTCCCCTATATCACTAATAATAAGTATATATATTTCATATTTCTTTTGAACAGGAGTACAAAATGGCTATCCGTATGTTGACTGTGGAGCACCGGTGAATAATGAGACCAAAGACGACTGTCTCCAGGAGCTTGAGCGTATCAACAAGGAGATTGAAACTGTAAGGCACGAGGTTGAGCGGGAACAAAGGCGACTGTCGTGCTACCAGACTGTACAGGTAGACAGCAGAAACACTGCACCCAATTTCACCATTTCCAAGTCTGAGACTGCAGGTAAAACTGTAGACAGAGGATCTTATGGACTGTCATCGTGCGCAAACTCTACTAAAACGTATTCCCGAGCAAAGAAGTATGTGGTTGACAACTCAAAACCAAGAACTGATTTAGAGTATGACCCTCTATCCAACTTTTCTTCCAACATAAGGTCTTACAGCTCATCCAGTAAAGAGCAAAAAGTCAAGAATGAACAAGGTTTGAAAAGGGCAAGAAATGCTGTGCCTTGTGACCAAAAAAAGTCAGTCACACATCAGACTCAACTTTCCCAATCTCAAAAGCCAATTGATGACTCTAATGAAGACGGTCTTGTTATATTGACATCCCTCTCTCTCCTGACAAAAAGAGAGGCCGAGTTCAGAAACCTGTTGATTCTATTGCTGCCAAATCTCTTGAAGATAAAGTAGAGGAACTGAAGATCAAAATTCACCTGTTTTACTTAATTCTGCAACGCTGCACCTTGCAGAGTCTTGCCAGGTCACATCTCCACCTCAACCAGCAGTAAAAGAAAATAGAGTTCATAGTTCATGCAGTGCTGAAAACAGTCAAGGTCTCTCCAAGCTTTATAAGAACAAAAAATGTGAAAATGTACCAGTCAGTGGGTGCATAGTTGACTTGACTGGATGTTCAGAAGACCTGGGAAAAGAGAGCCTGAAAATCACTCCCTGCGTGGACAAAAGCCCTGAACCTGCAAGTCCTCCTTCCCCACAAACCAGCAAGATCAAAACGGGAACAATCTGGTGGTGGAGAAGGAAGCAAACAAGTTTCAGGTTGAATTGCCTCAGCGTGTGCTGCCCCATAGTGTTGAGAAAATGAATCCACTGCAGCCATATAATTTTCCACCAAAGAATTCACTTTTTTATGAAGCTCCCGCTGCTAAATCAGACTGCAAGCAATTCACCAAGCAGGCCTTACAACAGAGCAGCCAGCTCAGAGCAGAGTTGGTAATCAGTGGTCTTCCACAAAATGTGTACCATCAGTGTTGCCACACAGCCAGAAAACAACAAGCAAAATTCCAGGACAAATGCAGGTCAAAGCTGCGTTTAGCCATCCTCAACCTGAGGGCTACCTGGAGCCAGCAGAACCAGCTGCAGGCAGAAGCCATAGTCAGGCTCAGAACAAGGCATCATCATCAGGTTTGACAAACAGAGCTGAATTATCATCCACATCAACGAAGCAGCTTGTGGAGAAAATGAATGATGAGGAAATTATAGTCATTGATTCCAGCTCTGATGATGAAGATGAGCTCAACTATTCAGAAATTGAGCTATCTGACAGTGACCCAATGGAAGAGTGCTACAGGATCTTCATGGAAGCAAACAAAGAAGATAAGTGTAATGATGAGCAGCCCTGATGTGTCTGTAAGTATTATATAGACACTCCAGATCCAAGACAAAGTCTTTTCTTTCACAGTATAAGGATCTTTTCCTCGCCCTGTCATTTTTAGGTTGGAGGTATGGAAGTAGAGAAGCCAGAGTTCAACATCATACCCCAAGCATTTTCAGAAGAGAAGAAGAAAGGGTGGCTCATGAAGCACACACAGAGGTACTTACACATGACATGGCAAATCTTAAGTCTGCATATACACACTCACACACACTTTGCACATTGCAGAAGACTATTTTCATTTTTTCCATAATAAATTATAAGATAAATGTAGTTAAAAACATTCATGCAAATTTGATACTACCGTAAACATGTTAAGGTAAGAAAACTGACTTTTAAATTGATGAAATATGCACTGTATGCAAATGTAGTAAACCTACACACATTTGATAACATGGTACAGTATACTCAACTGTAGATATGAATATAAGAAGAATATTTCTAAATGGCCATTTTTCTCTGGTTCGCTACTCTGTTGAGATTACAAATAAGAATTTCAAGCCAAAATTATAATTTCAAGCACATTTTTTGGATTTACCTCCTCTGTTCAGCAGCCAGTGGCTAAGAGCAGACCTCAGCCCCAGGTGCTGGTTCCCTTGCGTGGGCCTGTGGTGTCAGGATTTGGCTCCCAGCCCTCCACCACCTCCAAGATCCAGCAGGTACAGCAGAGAGCCTCCATGCTGACTGCTTCAGTTAGAGGTGGTCAGCTTTTGTTTCCTCAACCTGTCAGAGGAGGCCAGAGACCCAGAGTGCACCTTCTACTTCAGCTCAGACCCCTGAGAAACTGCACCCTGCTCCTGTGCAAAATGGTAAGCATTTGTTGGTTGTAGTGGAACATATTTAATAGGGTCCACTTTTTTTGTAAATTACCATTAAAATGTTGACAATCTAGTACAAAAGTTGAAGCCATTATTAAAAGGACAGTTCACCCCAAAACCAAAAATGTATATTTTTCCCCTGGCCTGTAGTGCTATATATACATCTAGATTCTTTTGGTGCGAGTTGCTAGTTTTGAAAATGTCTGTCATCTCTCCAGTATAATAGGACTAAATGGCATAAGTCCTGTGGTGGTCAAGGCACCAGAAAATACATTTGAAAAATTAAATACCAGTATCTCTTTCCAAAAATCTTTACCTGGTTACTCAGAGGCCTTGTTGTGAGCAGTAGGAGTTTCTAAAGTAGTTCTGGTAGATTCTGCTACAGAAAGAAAGTTATTCCTACAAAATATCTTGACCTACCTTATCTTCATATACGTCGGTCAAGCAGCATTTACTTAAGTAGAATTTCTTCTTTTGCAAATTTTGTTGTCAGTCATTTTGATGGACAGAGTCAGAAAAGATTCCTTCACAATCTGTTACTGTCATCTTTATCTTTGTTTCTGATAATGAAACATAGTCTATTTAATAACATTTAAAACAAGCTGATCACAATAACATTTAATAAACTGAACAAACTTACAGATTCTGCATTTATATGGGAATGGAGAGAATAGACTTTTCACTTCTCATGTAAGCACCACACAAAACAGATTTTTTGTTCACATTGACAGTGGAGGGCGCTAAAACACCGCAGCCAGGCAAATATGCATAAACAGGCAAATATGAACCACTCTCTGCATAAGGGATTTCCTGCGAGCATGTGCTTCGTTGGGAGGAAATCCTCCAGCATGCACTCACTCATTCACTCTTGTTTGATAGTGCTGCTTGTGATCGGCTTCAGTGTTTTAATGTAAAAATGATGGACGGCGTTCAGATTTGTCTGTCATTGTTAAACAAAATGTAAAAAAAAATCAGTCAATGATGTGGGGTGGAAAATCTGAAAATAATGACTTATACCATGACCAAAATTGTCTTTGTGGTGTTTTAATAGAACTTTGCAAAGGATCAGTACACAATCACAGAAGTGATAATGACTGACATGTACATCTGTCTTATAGGGTAAAGAGATGAAGGAGGTTGGGTCAGGATGAACTTGAAGTGCTTATCAGGAGAGTCAGGATGTGCTTGTGTTATCAGAAGTTGTTCTTCCAAAGGGAGAACAGCTGTGTGTTCAAGGACAACTGACCAGTTAGTGCCCAACAGAACATTTGATGAGAAGCAGCTATGAGGAACAAAATGCAAAGATCAGCATATAATTTTCCATTTACAGATGGAAAATATTCGGTTAACATTACCTCTTTTCTCGTGGTGTATTTTAGTAGCTTTGCCGTAATACATCTTATCTGCATGTGTGTTTTTGTCTTATTCCACAGCTTACATGAACTACATACATTTGGGAACTGCTGTGATCGAAGTGGGCAACAACTTGCAGTTGATCCTCCCAGAGGGCGCCTTCCCTCTGCCTGTCACTTCCAGCTCCAGCCCAGCTACTACAGTGCTAACCCCAATCAGTCAAGTGCAGGCGAGCACTGTTGCTGTGAAACAAACATACCATCCATCTGCAGTTACCCCTGTGCAAAGATACCGCACAACAGCACCTGTGCTAATTCCTGCACTGGCACGTAAGCCATCACTGACCACTGCCTTTGTGTCGTCACATTCAAGCTCAGCCGCTTCCACGACTCCTCAAGCTGCTACTGTTAAGGTGAGAAAGGCAGCCTTTATTATGGCCATTTTCAAAGGCTTGAACTAAACTTATGTGTGCTGTGAGTGTTTCATTTGTTAAATATTAATAATGAATTTATTCTTTTAGCCAGTGCCTACTAAACGCAAAAGCAAGCAGCAGTGTGAGGCCGTCAAAGACAAAGTGCCGCATAACGTCCGACAGCGTTATGTCAACATGTTCACAGGGAGTTCCTCAAAACAACAGCCAATGTTAATGAAGCCTTTGAAAAGGTGAGCTTAAATGTCATCCTCACTGATGAACGACAGTCTAGAATATTAAATTATTTAATTTCTGTCCTTGTTATTGTTGATAGGCACTTGCTGAGGAGAAGACTGTGTATAATCGCAGTGTGAACCAACTCAAATATCAGAGTGTTGCAGTGAATGCCCTGAAGAGGCTGAAGAACCAAAGTTCTGTTGCTGCTAAAGGTGAAAATCTCTAAAACACCTGTTCTTTATTAAATGTGTAAATGATGCTGATAAAGCATAATTTAGTTATATGTAATCCATTTATGTTTTTCTGGTGCAGATTACAGTGAAGTCAACAGCCAAAGGTTCAAAGGCAATATTCCACTTAACCTGAAGAAGCTGAAAGGGATTGGTGAGGATTGGTTTCCTTTGAATAAATTTGTCATCTCATTCAAATATTTAAAGCTTCTCAGTAAATTTGTATATCTGGCAGATGATACGGCATTGTATGTGAGCTTGAAGGACTATGCTTTGACTGAAGAAAGGCTGATTGAGAGCAACTATCCTGTTCAGCACCCAGAGAAGCCTGGTTGTGCTGTTCTTTTGGCTGACAATAAGAAAGGAATCGTAGACCGTAAGTAATTGTGTATTCTTATTTTGTATCACTAGAGGTTAAAATTAAACTTTGCTTTACAACGAGGGTTTCTTTTCTCAACACATTCTGCTCTGGTGATTTGCTTTTTCCTTTTTGTTGGTTAAAGCCCTCAAGAGGATCTGCTGTAGATGTGGGGCTACATACTCTGTGAATCAAATGGGCAAACACATCCGTAAAGAGGAGTGTAATTATCACTATGGGAAAGCAGTCACAAATAAAGGTGAGTAAACAATGGTTTTGTGCATTAAAAATACTCCATATGGTTCAAAGTGTTTACTGTACGGTTTTACACCATAACTGTTAACAGTGCCAGGTGGAGTGGAGACCCGCTACAGTTGCTGTGAGGGAGTCATGGGAGCACCTGGATGTCAGGTGTTTAAGGTAGGAAAATGGGGTGATAGATTGTTGTGTAATTTGGTTCTCTAAATTAATATTTTGTCTTTTCATTACCAGTTGCATGTCCATGATTGCCTCAGCCTGGATGGATTTGTCAAGACTGTCCCCAGACCAGTCTCTGATACGAGCTGTCCTGGGGTCTACTCTTTGGATTGTGAAATGGTGACGAGATCTTCTCTATGTTCAGCACCAAACCCCAATTCATTTGTGGTGGATTCCTTAGATTTCACAATTTAAACTGGTCGTATATGACCACATAAATTCTGACAAATGCAATAGTAAAAGCTAAAAGCATGTCAATAAGAAAGTATAGCTTGGTTAATTGACAAAATGAATAATTATTCAACAAAACTACACTTTAATGTAAACTGTTTCAAAAATGATTACAGTATCACTTTTCAGCTTTTTTCAATATAATTATAGCAAACTAAATAATAGAATCATTAATTGTAACTCTTTACTGTTTAAGCACTGTGATGTGCCCACGTGTACTTGATGTCAAAACAATCAGTTCATCTGAGGATGGAGTTAGAAAGACTTTTAATATTTAATATTTAGCTGGTATGCAGTGAAAACAAATGTATGTTGTGTACTTTTGTCTTCATAGTGTTATACCATTAATGGTCTGGAGCTGTCCAGAGTGACGCTAGTAAACTCTAGTCTGCAAGTCGTCTATGACACCTTTGTCACACCTGATGAGGTCATCGACTATAACACCAGGTAATGTAATTAGATACTTGGCCATTTTTTCCTGCTTTTCTAAAGATTCAAAAGAGTTTTTAAACACCTACTTAAACTCTGCCCCTCCTCTGGCAAATCAAAGCTGATATGCAAACTGGTAAGAACTTATACATTGATATTAAAGCACTTGTACTGTCTTAAATGAGAATTTAGAGGAAATACAGGAATGCACAGTTCAAGATAATCTGGCTGGGAGGCACTGGCTTTTTACATTACAATATAAGAGATAAAATATCCAATGATCATTACTAATACAGGTTGATAAAATTAAGTACTTTATTTATCAATTTTAAACATGCCAAATGCTCTGTCTATAGCCTGTGTGACACTTTACTTGTCAAGGTTTTCAGGCATCAGTGAGGAAGATGTGAAGGGTAACCGCACCTCCCTCAGAGAGGTGCAGGAGACCTTACTGAGCTTCATCAGCGCGGACACCATTCTGATTGGACACAGCCTGGAAACAGACTTCTGTGCCCTGAAGGTGACTACAATGAGGTTTTTCACATTTTCTCTTTAGCACATAACATCGTTCTCTCATAACCTATGTTAATTGCAATCATAGGTGACCTGTGGTTATAAACAAATCCATGATATTTAAAATCAAGCTGTGATTGTAACCAAAAGCCACTCGCATTCAACATGACCACCACAATTTCGAAATAGTCTTTTGTCAGTAGTATCCTTGTTTGTAGTTCATGTATAACTTATTATTCATTTGGATGCTGTTTTTTTTCTATTTACATTGTTTTTTAAGTGAATTGTAATCTTTTTTTTCTGTCAGTCCATGTCATTGTCTTGCAATAGCTCCATTCTCCTTTTGGCGGATTGGTGATGAGGTGGGCTTTTATGATGTAGATTATTATGAGGTGTTGACATTAAAAATAATGTAAATGCCTCACAAGAAATTACCACTGAACTAACTTGACTGTCAGAATTACAATTATACAAATCTGTATCATAGAGGGTTGAATACCAGCTTTTCTCTGCTACACACTTTTTTTCATGGCAGCCATATTGATATGAAATAGTAGGGTAAACACAGGTGTCACCAATGATACTATTAAGGTCCTGTTCCGTTTAGTGTTGCAGAGCCTCCATTGAGCTAACATGCACGATGGCAGCACCCTGACTGTGTCTGACCTGAAACACAACCTTAATTGGTATCAATGGTAACACCTGTGTTTACATACTGTAAGTATAATACAGGGGTTTGGCAAGTTGGAGTTTTTTAAACAACATAAGAATAAGAGATGTAAAAAATGGCAAATGTATGCAGTATGTCAGGGGAAGCAGTCTCATAAATCAGGACACGTCAAACACATCATTGCATTGACTAAGAGGAAGTGTGGTCTTATTCAAATAAGGGGTTAACAAATGCTAGTTGGTGTTCAAAATTATATAACTCACTTAGGTAGCAGTGTTTGCTTTGCTGGTTTATGAATCTTTTTTTTTTTTTTTTTAACTTTGACAAAGTAAAAATTATTCTATTTATAGAGGCAAGTGTCAGTAATAAGAACTTCAGATATCTTCCTCCTTACTGTAGTTGCTCCATCAGACAGTGGTGGACACATCAGTGGTCTTCCCCCACCGTCTTGGCCCCCCTCACAAGCTGACCCTCAAAAACCTCACTGCTGAATACCTCAGGAGGATCATCCAAGAGAGCGGTGGGTCATCATGGATAACAACAGCTACCATACAAGTGTTTGTTTTATTTGAGAGTTCATTAAGCTTAAAGTCCACTATACAAACAAAAATCTAAACTCAAATAAAGAAATGGATCATAATCGGGCTGCAGAATTTGAATGTAGAGACCACTTAAACCTATGTCTATTTCCAACAATGTAACTGAGCACTAATTGCATGTTTTGTCAGTGTGTATATTTGTTTAAACATATTGTATCAATGTTTCTCCCAGTTTGTGGCCATGACACTGCAGAAGATGCCACCGCCTGCATGGAACTTATGCTATGGAAGGTCAAAGAAGATGGGAAACTGAAAAAATGATGGAAATAAAGCATAAGCCCCCAATACACACACTAAGACACACAATGATGCTCTTATGCAATGTTGAATGTCAAATCTATTTGTGTGAAGCTCTTTTGGCTTTTTGTGATGACATGGGAGTGCTGTTTATTTTTTAGTTTGATTACACTTACTGATTTATGTTAATATTTTATTTTCTGTATGTTCAGTTTTCATTAGCAGCTCATGTGTCCTTGTCTGTATAAATATCGATAATCGCACTGTTGTGTGTTAAGAAAACCTGAAGTGGTGGGGTGTCATCATTAGTAACCAAGTAAAGGTGCAGAATGAAATTCCTTTGTGTGGGTGTTTTTTTCTCTCAAACTTGCATGAGCCAATGAACTTTTAGCTTTTAATGTCAAATTGGCCTCAGGTGAACTTATGCAAATTAGCACACACCTGTCAGCAATTGAAGTAATTTCTGGTGATACTTGAAGGAGCAAACAAGAGTGTCCACATATCTTGGAAAGTTTATGGTGACAAAACAGTGAAACAAGAAGTTCAACAAAATTCTTGCCCCTTAACATGCAGACGACTGTGCCAACAATACTGGACACTGTACAGTGACTTCTTGAATTGTTTGCCCTAATTCTTTCAAAATAGTGACAATTACTGGTCCCAAACTGCAAATTTCAGTTTGAAGTACTGTGGTACATTTGTTGATTCTATCCTGTGAACCTTCATGTCATTAAAATTCAACATTTTTAACAGTTCCATCCAAAGTTATTGTTAATAATTGATAAGTTTCGGAAACACTGCTTTAGACCTACAGGGCAGCCAGTCAACTGTTTCACCCATCAGTTTTGTATCAACTACATTTCAATTCAGTCTGTTACTCAGCCTTTCTCTTTGTCTTTCCCTTTCTGCCACAGCACCTCCGGAAGCAGAAACTACAGGTCTTGATGAAGATGATTATGAGGAACACGATGACGGCAAGGAGGAAGCCCAGGACATCCAGGCTGTGATACTGGTACCAGGTGAGCTCGTGGGCCTGGACCCTCAGGTGCTTGGCCCCATTGTTTCTCATTGTGTACTCGATCCAGAATACAGCCTCATCCAGAGGGTTCATTGGTCTGTCGTGGTGGATCCTGGACAGCTGGATGGCATTCTCCTTGTACCTATGAATATGGATAAATGGGAGTGAAAATGTGGATTAATGTGTTTTGTATTTTTAATTTTTATAATTTAGGTTTTTTTCGCCCCACCAAGAGAGGTAATACAAAGGAAAAAATGGGAAATGTTCAGTTTCAGGCCAGTATTTGAGGGGAAAGTCTGTCCAGTGGTTTTGTAATCTCTTTGTGACCTTGAAACTGTGTGGCGGTAATTGAACTCTTCATATATGCAGTCGATCTCTTAAATGTTCAGGAAAATTTCCTGCATGTAGTCATGTCTGAATGGCAACAGGGGGACAGCAAGAGACAAGACAAATGCATTGTGTACACTCTGAGCTAACATTTTATCTTACACACTGCTGAAAGTACAGATCTCAGTGAAAATCAAAGATTTTTTATATATAATAGTTCAGTATAAACTAAGCTTTATAGTGAAAGAGCAGCTTTATTGGTTGTGATTGAAGGCTCTCTAGGAAATGGCACTTGCAGGTGTTAATTAATTAAAAATTTTCTCCCTTCCCTCAGTGATCTAGCATCACTACTTTTAATTATAACTAGCTGCCCATGATCAAAAGCATCTACTAGATTGTCCCTTGTCCCGTCTATTCCAGCATGGGAATGGGAAGTGTAAAAAGACACCAGACTGAAATATATCTGAATGAAGCTGCATGTGTGAATAAAGAAAATCACTAGTGGTGACTGAAAGATTATTCCAGTAATTTACTGAGCGTGTGTGAAAAAGGCTTGTCATACTATATTAGATAAGGACATGCCATAAAGGAACACTAGATAAGGGCTCTCTTATAGCATGTCATCAACCTGTATTATTTGTTTAATGGTTTATTCCATAAACACAAAATGGCAAGAATATACCTAAAACAAACTAAATGCTCAGAAAAAATCATTATGTGGACAGAGCTGATAGGTACTGTAAGAGAACTTACGATTTGTCATTGATGACAGTGTTGATTGCATCTCTAAGATCCTCAGTATTCATGAAATTCAAGTCAGCGATAATTGCAGCTTTCTTTGCTTTCACATGGACCATGTTGTCTGGCTGGTCAGCGAACATGGGGATGCCCACCATGGGAACACCGTGGTAGATGGCCTCATAAATTCCATTTGTACCACCATGGGTGATGAAAGCTCTGGTCTTGGGGTGACCTGATAGGGTACCAAAAATCATCAAACATACATTACTTTGTTCAGTCCAGACAGGCTGTTAAAGAACACATACTAACATCATATATACAAGCCCCTACCTTAAGGATGTGTGTTGAAGTGCCATTTTTGTGCACCTTTTAGTCACCTTGTCAGGCATAATATGTGTCCCAGTTACATACTACTTAATAAATCTAAGCTGGTTTTTAGGATGTACAAGTGACATAAAAGTATAGTCAGAACAATCAGTATGTTTACTAATCCTTGAGTGTGCTGTCATTAGACACTGTTGTCCCACAATTTAATGCATAAGGAAAATAACCACAGCTTGAAAGTATTAAAGTTAAAGTACTGGGATTTTTACTTGTAACCGAGTATTTCTAGACTGTGGTATTACTATTTTTACACAACTTCGGAGTTGAGTGGGTGGGGATTGCTGTCTCAAAGGCCTGTTCAGTAGGTTTTATGAAAGTTTTACTTACCCAGTAGGTCATTCTGAGGGATCCAGTCATATATTCTGGTATTGGCGCCCAGAGTCTTTGGTTTTTCTCCACTGTACCTCCACAGCACCTATAAACAATGGTTAAACCACTTTTAGGCTAACAGAGTGCTGCTTATGTCATAATATACTACACAGCAGTACATTTAGTAATGAATGCGAAAATAAAGAAAAAGAAATTCCCATCAGATCTTCTTAAATGGTATATATTTTTTATATCTTTGATGTTTTTTCCTTGCCTTACGTCCTGTCCCAATATCCTAAACGTTGTATTACAGTAAATCATGTGCTCATGTGTTACTGCTGACCTCCTACCTCATTAGCTGATTAACTTCCAACACTGCAGGAGGGTGTTAGTTTTCAATGTGGTATGAAAATCAACTTGAGACTTGAACTGTACTTCAGATGGGATGCAGATGGGTTGCAAGTAATGACATCTGACAGTCACTGCTCACATAGCACTGCATTCTCAAACTATAATGTTGGAACATAAAACCTAAAAAGCTTTACTTTTCTGCAGCGATACTTTGCCTCGCTGTAATCCATCTGCTTCCACCTGGCTTCTGGAGACTGCTGCTGTGCACACATTGAACTCAAGACAGGAAAAAGTATTTTTCTGTCAGTGAAAAATATGGTCTTCTTGATACTCAGGACAAACGAGATTCAGCAGTGAAACTACAGTAAACTATATTTTACATAATAGTACTGTACTATATTGAGCTAAAGTTTAGTTACAGCTGTACTGTATTTTAAAACAGTCAATAAGTTTTAGTAAATAGTGAAGCAGTCTGTTTCATTACTTTATATTCATGTAATAAATATACAAATGATAGATGTAATCTGCATTGGAAATGAGGAGAAAGATTTAAAAAAAAGGGTTATAATAATCTGCTGGTTGCAATAGAGGTTTCCACTGCAGTTCTTTGCTTACAACTTCTTTGCCATGTGATGACAATGTACCACTGTACCATTAAAACTTTTCAGGGGACATGCAAGTTAATTCCAGCAGGCACATAGTTGTCAGATTGTCTCTGACCTTGCTGTGAATGCTGTGAAAATGGTCAGCAGAAATGTAAAAGTATAATCAATCTACAGTTAACTGCCTAAAATACATAAAATAGAATACTCTCGTAGCCATTAAAACTGTTTTCTGACCTTTTGTGGGATCTGAGCGAGGGCCGAGGCTATCATATTTCCCTTCTCTGTGGTGATGTTCTTGATGAATGATCCCAAAGTGAAGACCACAATACCAGCATCTCCAGAGCTCTGCACAAACTCTTCCATATCCTACAAGAAGAAGAACATTATGTCAATGCAAACCAACCAGCACTTATATAATAGATTATTCTCTTAGTTGTATCAGGGATACTGTGGTGGTTGAATAAATGATTAATTGGACTGTGACAGTGGCGACAGCCCTACCTCTGGTAAAGGTTTAGCAGGTCTGCAGTGGATCCCACCAATAAATTTGAAATTAGGGAGGAAAGGACGAGGGAAATCAAAATCCCAGTAGGTTCTCATCAACCAGATGTCTGCTCGACCCATCATCTCACAGGCACTGGTGGGTTTTCCTGTCAAAAGTAGTGGATGACAGCCGCACATTACAAAGAATCAGCAATACTTTAGATGAGATTACTGACTTTCAGATTTTATTTAATTAAATATCAAATTGTTGACAAATGGGTATAAAATCATTGCAGTAATCCAAAGCAATTAAAACATTGGAGTTCATGTGGTCCATAAAAAATGTGCTGTTATACACAGTGCTTCTTGAAGCTGACTTACTCACCTTTGATTTCAGAGTAATATTTATCTAATTCTTTCCAAAGAACATGATCTATCACAATATCCTGCAGTGCGTAGAAGAGGAAGTT
Source organism: Lutjanus argentimaculatus (assembly GCA_034769285.1). NCBI lineage: Eukaryota > Metazoa > Chordata > Actinopteri > Lutjaniformes > Lutjanidae > Lutjanus > Lutjanus argentimaculatus. The sequence goes on along the minus strand of JAWZSL010000017.1, from coordinate 27,221,884 downwards.
CCACACTCTCTCTGAAAAGTCCATCTTATCAGTTAGTTTGCTCATAGCGCCAGGGACAAAGGAAGGTGGAGCAGGCAGCTGACCACAGTGTCTCTCCCAGTTATGGGCCAATGAAAAGCGCAGGGAGAAGACCAGGGGGATGCCCAAAATATCTGCTAGTAAGTCACTGCCAGGGTAGAGGGGGTCAGACAGGAGAAGGTCATATTTTCCCTCCTTTAGCCTGTTCATAACGGTGTCTGACTTCAGCACACCGTCTAAATACTTCAAAGAGTACTGCAAGTCAACCTTCATCAGGTCCATGTATCTGATGTAAATCTGCAGGTAGCTCAAATGATCCATCTCGTACATAGAGAAGTGTAGGAACTCGTCCATGAACTTCTCCATGACCTCCATTGAGACAGAGACGTTGAAGGGTTCGTAGTGAAAGCGGGAAGGCTCACTGCTGCTCATGAACATTGACGCGCTCGGGACCAGAACTGTCACTTGGTGCCCTTGTCGATCAGTGTCTCTAGTATAGGCTTCATGTTAATCCAGTGGCTGCCTTCAGTGTACCACACCAAAATGTTCCCTCCATTTGCGCTCCATGTCACACAAAGTATCACAGGACAAAACAGAGAGACGTTGCCCCAGCTTCATGGTGGCGGTTTGTCAGGGGAAAAGCCGGCTGTGACCTGAAGTACTCCTAGAAAAATAATCATTAACTAAACAAAGCTGAACTCTGGCATGTGGCTCCCCTTTGTGCTGCGTGACACATTAGATAACATATGCAGCCAGTGCAAGTGGTTAGAGGTAAAAGGTAGTGGCTGTAAAATGAATCATCAGCATTTTAAAAAAAATCTCTAACTTATACAAGAAATCCAAAAACAGAAAACAAAGACAGATTTCAGATCCTCAGATCCTTAGCTATATAGAAATAGAGTAATGTGTCACAAAAGCATAATATTTCAACTAAATGGGTTTGGACATTTGCATAATCTGAGGAAGCTGTGTGTGCATGAGGGCAAAATTTTCTAGGACTGTATTTTTACTGAGAAAAGGTTGATGGAGAGCGAGTATCTTTTCCAGCATGTAGAGAAAACTGGTTGTGCTGCTCTATTTACTGACAACAGGAAAGGCAGTGCAGGTGAAATATCCTCACACCAAAAATCATCATCTCAAACTACACTCAAACTCCCTGAAAAGACAAGTTGATGCTGTTCTCATATCACTAGAGGGCACACTTAACCTGTGCTAAAAACTGGGAATAAGGGTGTCCTTTCTCTGCTGGCTTTGCCTTTACTCGATAGTGACAGCTGAAGAGCAGACAGGAAAGGGGGTAGAGAGAGAGGGTATGACATGCAGCAAAGGGCAGCATGCGGGTACTGAAACAGCGCCACTGAAGAGGACTGATGTCCTCTTCAGCCACAGGGGTGCCCCGAGGTCAACTGTTTTGAGGGACTCAGATTTAAAATGTTTTTGTTGGGCATCAAACATCAACTGAATTCTGAATAGCATTAAAGTAAAAGTATTTTTTTTAACTACACAGTATAGGTTGAATAATTGACACAATGAAAAATATCCATCCATTTTCTACCACTTACCCGAGCTGAGCAGCAGTGGCAGCAGGCTAAGCAAGGCAGGCCAGATGTCCCTCTCCACAGCAATATTTTCACAGCAATGTTGCCCCAGAAAACCTCTAAAAGAAGACACTCAGGAGGCATCCTGATCAGATCCCTGACCCACCTCAACTGGCTTGTTTCCATGCAGTGCAGATGCTCTACTATGTGCTCCCTCTGGATGTCTGAGCACTTTACCCCATCTCTAAAGTTGAGTCCAGCCACCCTTGAAGAAACTCATTTCAGCTACTCATATCCTTGATTTCATTCTTTCGGAAACTGCCCAAAGCTAATAAACATGTTAAAGTGTTGGAACATAGATTGATTAATAAAGCTTTGCCTTCTGGCTCAGCTCTCTCTTCTGCACGGTCCTCTATAATTGCCATACACTATTTTATTCCCCCTCATGAACAAGACCATGCAGTACTTTTCTCACTAGTGCTAAAATCTCACTCCCAGCCTCAGGGGGTGGATTCTACTGTTTTCCAAAGGAAGGTGAGTGGACCTGCTGAGCTTCTCTCCTGAGGATGGCTCCGTTCATTGGGATGCCATGATTTCTATTTGTACTGTTTAATGTTAAAACAGTTCATGGTATAATATGGCAACAGTGTGCCCTTGTGCTCTGGGTGTTGTGTCGAAGCCATAGTCTGGGCCTCATCCTGACCAGACACTCCGATCTCCTCCTCCACCTGCGCTACACACCTGCCCAGCCAGCTCCGAGGGCTGACAGACTTGACATGGCATATGCATTCATGAAGGGCAGTGGGGTCCTAGTCTGGGGACACAAGGCCCATTCTGAACCCTAACCCAAGCATGTTGCTGTGGCTTTGCTTCGCCCCCAACATGCCTTCAGGTACCCAACTCTCCCCTCTCCTCTAGGGTTTTGCTGTCTCCCCAGTTTAGGTCTAAGCGACAAAACTACTTGGTTAGGTTTTGGAAAAGATCATGCTTTTCTCTGCCATGTGGGTGTAAAGAGCTACATTGGATATGTCTGCCAAAAAAATCTATAAAACAAGATATTTAATGCATACCTGGAATATTAGATAATAATGTCTTGATTTCAGAGATATAACAAAGAAACGCTGCATGAAATAGCATAGGGAATAAATTACCGGCCATTTTTGACCCATGTTAATCAAGGAAAACAAGCAATACTGAATGATGAAATTAAGGGTTTTGAGATGATCAAAAACAACGTAATCAAGGAATACATGAAACACTGAATGATGAAATTAATATATTTTAGAGATATAGAAGATAAAAACTCGGGTTACTTTTGACATATGTTGTACAACAAGGGGTTAAGGGCACCCATTAGTGCACAGTTTCTTGTTTTCTTCACTGGAGGGGACACCTAGTGGGCACTTAATTACATTTTCTTGCACACTGGGCCACCACAGAGGGCACTTTATCATGTTTTATTTACCATAGGGGCATCCCAACTCTGAACTGAACACACCGAACTGAATTTACAGTGACAAATCAGGTGAAACAAATTGTTATTGCTCCTATTACAAAACAGTTTCACACAATTACATGTTCCAAGCCACAAATTCCAGTCTGGCGCATTGTGGTTACATTGTATGCTTTAGACCAACAGGTCATTCAGTGACTGCTCTTTTTTTTCACCCTTCAGCTCTTTACTAACTACATTTCAATTCAGTCTGTTACTCAGCCTTTCTCTTTGTCTTTCCCTTTCTGCCACAGCACCTCCGGAAGCAGAAACTACAGGTCTTGATGAAGATGATATGAGAACACGATGACGGCAAGGATGAAGCCCAGGACATCCAGGCTGTGATACTGGTACCAGGTGAGCTCATGAGCCTGGACCCTCAGGTGCTTGGCTCCTTTGTTTCTCATTGTGTACTCGATCCAGAATACAGCCTCATCCCGAGGGCTCACTGGTCTGTCGTGGTGGATCCTGGACAGCTGGATGGCATTCTGCTTGTACCTACGAATGTGAATATACAGGGGTGAAAATGTGGATTAATGTGTCATGCATTTTTAACTGCATTTTAACAGTTTAAAGGGTGGAAATACAAAAAGCCATTGTATTAGGGGAACAGGCCATTGAGAGGTTTTGTCATCTCCTTGTGACCTTGAAACTCTGTGGTGTTAATTGAACTCTGTCATACTGCGTTAAACTATGTCTCCCTTATGGCATGTCATCAATCTTGCTTCTGTATAATTAATGTAGACTCTCCAAAAAGGCAAAATAGAAAGAAAATAATTTTTCAAAACTTTTTGATAGCCTGGAGAGACTAAGGGCAGATAGATAAGAGAACTTACGATTTTTCATTGATGACAGCGTTGATTGCATCTCTAAGGTCCTCAGTCTTCATGAAGTTGAAGTCCACGATGGTTGCAACTCCCCTAGCCTTCATATGGATCATGTTTCCTGGCTGGTCCGCGAACATGGGGATGCCCACCATGGGAACACCGTGGTAGATGGCTTCATAAATCCCATTTGCACCACCATGGGTGATGAAAGCTCTGGTCTTGGGGTGACCTAATAGGGTGCCAAAAATCATGAAACTTTTAGTGAATTCAGAAAGTATTCAAACTCCTTTACACTACAAGAATGAAGTACTTAATATAGTGTTTGAATTATTTTTTTTCCTCAGCATACACATTAGCATCCCATAATGACAAGGTGAAAACAGGATTTGGGTGGCACGGTGGTGCAGTGGTTAGCACTGTTGCCTCACAGCTAGAATGTTCTGAGTTAGAATTGCCTAGCCAGCTGGGAGACTAGGGAGTTGTTACTGGGGCAGGATCTTTCTATGTAGAGTTTGCATGTTCTCCCTGTGTCTACCTGGGTTCTCTTCGAGTACTCCGGCTTCCTCCCACAGTCCAAAGATGTGCAGGTTAATAGATTAATTTATGACTCTAAATTGCCCATAGTTGTGAATGGGAGCGGTTGTTTGTCTCTATGGGGCTAATTTACTAAGATCCCAATTAAAGAGTGCTAAAATGCGTATGCATTCTAACATTGCACGTTTGGTTGATGTGCATTTTGTGGGTGATCAACAAAGAATAATTGCATAAATGACAGCAGGTGCTAACACTGTGGAGACAGCAGTATTTAAATGAGGGTTTTCTGTGTTTTAAAGCAGAATGATGAAATACAGACATTTCCTAGAGGCGTATATAACACAAATCTACCCATTTGTCACTGTTAACAGACTCCAGTCGGCAGCCACAGAATTGTAGAGTAACATCAGGCTTCATAATCAAACAAAGTTTATATCACTTCGACACTTCTGTCCCTATTCACACGTTGCCTCTCTCGTGCTTGTCCTGTGCAGGCTGGGGCTTGGGGCCGAACTGAACAGACATGGTCCCCCGTGAAATTTCTGCCCTGATAAGCCATGTCTGATGTGAAGAGCTTATAAAGAGCCACTTTATGTCTAAAACACAAATCTCTTTCTTTTAAAACACTTTAGGTGATTATGAGGGAGGTCTTTTAGCTGTAGCTTATTTTTGGGGTGAAGTGTGCTCCTCATCGGGCGCAGTCGTGTGTGCTGGTCACGTGCCGTTGTAGATAATGTCATGACATTGATGAGCCTCATCCCTCACTGCTACAGAGCAGCCGTTCTACAGAGCGGCCATTTCAACAGTTTGTTCGAAATGTATTAATATAGAACATGTTGCATATCCAAATTGCATCAAATTTGGCAATACACTTACTTGTGTCCCTAGTGACACACTTGCCAAAATTGAAGTAGATCAGAATAGCGGTTCTCGAAATACGTGAGACACAGACAGACAGACAGACAGAGGTTCCTTGCTTTTTTAGAGATGAATGTGAACAAGTTCATTTTAATCCCTCAAACTGAACTTTGTGCTAGCTCTTTTTAAGTGAGAATTTGCACAACACTTGTGGTGGATACCTTATTTCATTTAAAAATAATTTAAAAGTAAAAGTAATGAGGACTGTAATAAAGGCCTGTTAAGTAAGTTTTACTCACCCAGTAAGTCATTCTGAGGGATCCAGCTGTATAATCTGGTGTTGGACCCCAGAGTCTTTGGTTTTTCTCCACTGTATTTCCAGAGCACCTAAAATCGACAGCAAAAAACGCTTTACACAACAGATTTAATTTTTGTCATAATATACGATAATTAATAATAAATGCTAAAATAAAAGGAAAAAATAATTGTATTTTTCAATAAAAACTTAAGTTTTTGGAAAATGATCAATCTTTGGTCGTTAACTTGTGGATTCAGGTATACATAAAAATGTATCAGATGTGATTTGTAACTTTAACTTATTTAAAATCCCATCTTTACCGTTTCTATCAAATCTGAAAATAGAATATATTTTTAATTATTTTTGATTGTTTCTCCTTGCATTAAGTCTTCTCCCAATATCCTGATTCAACCAGAAAAATGCCATGTCATTATAACTGTATTATATTTAGTTTATCATTTTCCTCCACCAGGCGTAAACCTGGAGATGATCAAAGGACCAGTTGTGTGTATACGACTGGACTCATCAGCCTCAAATTTTTTGAGCACATTTATGACTGTATGCTCAAGGAGCTCCCCTGGTTGTGGTCATTCTCAATTTCTGAAAAAACTTCCTATATGAAAAGATCCTATGTATAAACTATACTAACTGCTGACTCCTCCCTCCTCTTAACTGATCTTAACAAGTCATCAACAACAGCTAAGCTAAAACCTACTTATCTACTAGTAGTGTGGTGGAGTAACTAGTTACGTGTAACTTCTTACATGTAGTTAAATTACAAAATATCCATTATAGTAACTAAGAAGATATGGATATGGGCACTCTACTGAATGCATTCTTTTAGTTTTAAATGTATCGCATATAAGGACATCGCATTCACTAACTGTAATGTTGGGACAAAAAAACCCTAACCTCCTTGAATGAAACCTAAGCCTCCTTGAACCTTAACAAGGATAGTTAAAATAGTCCTTTGGTTGTAACTTTTGTAATCTAAACTTTGATGGATTGCCTATTTTGAACTAGTTTTAAGTCCCTGCAAGTTGATTTTCAACTTCTACTTATATGCTGTGAAAGTGGTCAGCAGAAATGTAAAAGTATAATCAATCTACAGTTAACTGCCTAAAACACATAAAATGGAATACTTTTGTAGCCATTAAAACTGTTTTCTGACCTTTTGTGGGATCTGAGCGAGGGCCGAGGCTATCATATTTCCCTTCTCTGTGGTGATGTTCTTGATGAATGATCCCAAAGTGAAGACCACGATGCCAGCATCTCCAGAACTCTGCACAAACTCTTCCATATCCTGCAAGAAGAAGAATATTATGTCAATGCAAACCAACCAGCACTTTATTTTCTTTCTTCTGCAGTTCCATGGGTTATTCTCGTCATTGTCTATGGCAGGACTACGGTAGAGGTGTAATAAAAGATTAATGGGCCTTCAACAGTGGAGACAGCCCTACCTCTGGTAAAGGCTTTTCAGGTCTGCAGTGGATCCCACCAACAAATTTGAAATTAGGGAGGAAAGGACGAGGGAAATCAAAATCCCAGTAGGTTCTCATCAACCAGATGTCTGCTCGACCCATCATCTCACAGGCACTGGTGGGTTTTCCTGTCAAAAGCAGTGGATGACAGCCGCACATTACAAAGAATCAGCAATACTTCAGATGAGACAGAGAAGGTTTTACTGGCATAGATTATCAAATCATTGACAAAACTGATTGGATATAAAATAATTAATCCAAAGTATTTAAATTGTCATTGGACTTTGGGCTTTATGTGGTCCATTAAAAATGTGTTGTTACACACAGTGCTTCTTGAAGCTGACTTACTCACCTTTGATTTCAGAGTAATATTTATCTAATTCTTTCCAATAAAAGTTGCCCATCACGATATCCTGCAGTGCGTAGAAGAGGAAGTTCCACACTCTCTCTGAAAAGTCCATCTTATCAGTTAGTTTGCTCATAGCGCCAGGGACAAAGGAAGGTGGAGCAGGCAGCTGACCACAGTGTCTCTCCCAGTTATGGGCTATGGTAAAGCGCAGCGAGAGGACCAGGGGGATGCCCAAAATATCTGCTAGTAAGTCACTGCCGGGGTAAACAGGGTCAGATAGGAGAAGGTCGTATTTTCCCTCCTGTAGCCTCTTCATAATGGTGTCTGACTTCAGCACACCGTCTAAGTACTTCAAAGAAACCTGCAGGTTGTTTTGCATCATATCAATAAATCTCATGTAAATCTGCAAGTAGCTCATGTGATCCATCTCGTACATAGAGAAGTGTAGGAAGTCTTCCGTGAACTTCTCTATGACCTCCATTGAGACAGAGACGTTGAAGGGCTCATAGCGAAAGCGGGAAGGTTCACTACTGCTCATGAACATTGACACGCTCGGGACCAGAACCGTCACTTGGTGTCCCCTGTCGATCAGTGTCTCCAGCACAGGCTTCATGTTAATCCAGTGGCTGCCTTCAGTGTACCACACCAAAATGTTCCTCCATTTGCGCTCCATGTCACACAAAGTATCAGCAGGACACAAACAGAGAGACGTTGCCCCAGCTTCATGGTGGCGGTTTGTCAGGGGAAAAGCCGGCTGTGACCTGAAGTACTCCTAGAAAAATAATCATTAACTAAACAAAGCTGAACTCTGGCTCTGGGTTAGAGGTAAAAGGTAGTGGCTATAAATATAGTCAGTATTAAAAAAAATTCTCAAACCTGTACTAGAAATCCACAAACAGATCCACAGATTCTACTCGTTAGCTGTTACAAGATGGGGTGGAATGATGCAAAAGCAAAATGATTTCAGCTAAATGGGCTTGGGCGTAATCTGAGGAAGTTGTGTGAGCATGTGTGTGCCTGTGCAAGAATTCCCCTGCATGCCAGCAAGTGTAGGAAGGCACATTTCAAAGGTAGTTGTATCCTTACATTTTTTTCTCTCAGTTGATTCAGCCACACAAGCCATCACTTTAGTCCAGACTAAAATATCTCAGCAACTTTTGGATGCATGGAGAGAATATTTGACTTTGGTGATCCCTGACTTCTCCTCCCATTAGCTTAATATTTGTGGTTTTGGGTGAAATATTTCAACAATTGGATGCATTGCTGTAAATTTTGGTACATTGATGTCAGGATGAATTGTAGTCACTTTGGTGATACCATCATCAGGTCAAATTTTCAATTTGTCCAATACTTGAGTTCACAAAACACATTCCCATCAGCCTCTGCTGTATGTTGCGTTTAATGCTAATTAGTAAATATTGGCATGCTTAATTAAGATGTTGTACATCAGTACATCTAAGCCTGCAAGCATTGTGAGCATGTTAGCATACTGATGTTAGCATTTAGCTTGAAGTATCTCTATGCCTAAGCTCTATCTATCCGTAGAATGAGGCAGCTGATTTCAGAAACCGGCTGGGGCCAGAGAGGTCAGCTCGGTGTGAATATTCGGGAGGCGGGGGTTGTCGACCGTGCCTTTAGGAACCAGTGGCGTTGAGGTGTGTTGTTCTTGGGAAATGTCACCTCAGACTGTTTGGGCGTCTAAATCTTAACTCTGGGTACTTTGGCCCCCTCATTAACATTGTAGATTCCTTTTGACACTGGATTCAGGAGCGTCTGGAAAAACAATAAGCATTTGAATATTGAATTCAATGCCCTGTTGAGGGAGTCAGTGCCCATTCAGAGTGGGCAAGTGTGTACTGTGTTGTTCTCAGACCTCCCCTGGAGACACAGAAGGTGTGTGAGAGAAACAAATGATAGGTCTATCAGGGTGTTGCGTACAAAATTGCATAACCATTGAGTCTGTACTTTTTGCCCTTGTATTTAATTTTCTTGGGAACTCAACCATCTATCTTTCCCTTTACATTCCTGCTGCTTCCTCTCTTTCCGTCCGTCTTCCTCACTCTGTCTTTCCACCACAGGCTAAGGGTTACAGCGTATTGCTTTTTGAAGTAGATATTTGCATAATCAGATTAGGATGCGTGATTGTCAGTGGGCTCCCCCATCAGAGGGTGCTCCAGAGGAGAGAGGGTGCTGTCCAGCGCAACAATGAATGACTCCCCTCCTCTCTCACCCTCTAACCAGCCTGCACCTGCATCCCACCCACCCATCAGGGCTGCAGGTCGGCCGCGACGGCAGTCCACGCTTGGACTTGTAGCCGTGGAGGGATGAGAGGGAGCAAGAGGAAAGGCGAGGGGGGGATGGTTCGAGTGCATGACGGGAGTGGGAGGGCAGGGGTTGAGCTGAGATATTTAAACATGCAGAGTGTGAATTGGCTTTAAGGGGATAAAGAGCTCAGGGCCTATCGGTTGGCACCCAACTCCAGAAATTCTTTTTCATGGGCGCCTCAGCCGGGAGAGCGAGGGGCTGCCTGCACTGATCTGGCCCATTGTGATAACAGATTCAGACAGTGTGCTAGACGCTGATAAGGAAATGTGCTCTCAATAGACGATTACCCACATACTTGGGAGAGAATAGTCAATCAGGCAAATATACTTGGTGGAGGGAATGAGAAGCATACAGATTTGTTATTATTTTCAATGCAGGGTTTCATAATCCTGCTGGAAAGTTGAGGTTGGAGTAATGCTCATACTGTGATTGGGTGATTTCTGTAAATAAGGTGTATCAGCAAAATGAATTTCACAGCCTGACAGCAAGTACGCACAAGCTGTCACATGCCTTCCTATCCAGTTTCAAATGATGATTGCATAATTGAACATTAGGGAGTCTGAATTACACCAAAACATTCAATACACTAATAGTTTTTTCTAATATTACAACTCATATTACCAGGAAGTCCAGCTATTAATAAGCAGTAGGTAGATTTATCTGGCATTATTTCAGTTCACCATGAAATTGCTCAATTCACCATGAAATTGCATAAGTGGTAAATACCTCCCAAATTCATGCTGTGGGAGAGACAGACTGCTGCTGTACAGTTGTCTCCACTCTCCCAGCACAATATGATTTATTTGGTATTTTTGCAGGATTACAAAAGAGTCACCTGTCAGTTCCCACAGGCCTCCAGTCAGTGTGTCCAGCTGCCCTCTGTGCTCCGTTTACACACCATTAGCCGGAGTTTAACGGCCGGGTGAAAGCACCCAAAACCAGCTCAGTGTTTACTCTTCAGCTCAGTTAGTCGCAGCTTTTTGGCCTGAAAATGGAGGCACATTTTCTGCAGTCACAATAGGCGATTGTGCATGTAAATGTCTGACCTCGGTTTAAATGGAGATGGGAGCAAACAAAACTGCTGATATTGTAACTAGAGCTGAAACAAATAGTCCATCGATCAGTTTGTTGATTGGCAGAAAATCAGCAACTATTTTGATAATAGATTAAGCACTTAAGTAATTTATTAAGCAAAAATGGCAAATATTTCTCCAGTGTGATGATCTGCAGCTTTTCTCTGTTTATTATTGTAAACTGAATATCTTTCTATTTTAAACTGCTGGTCTTACAAAAACAAATTGAAGACATCACTTTGGACTCTGGGAGATTAGAATGTGCATTTTTCACTATTTTTTGACTTTATATAGACTAAATTGATAAATTGAAAAAAAAAGAGATTTAGTCAGTAATGAAAACAGGGATTAATTGGTTGGTTGGATCATTTTTGTTTTATTCTTTTACAAGTAATTTCTTCCTTTATATCAAATAGCTGTGACTTCACTGCTATCAGATGCCTTGTGCAGCAACAAAGTGGTGATTTCCTAAGAAACTTCCATCTGCACATTGGTCAACTGGTCAGTGTTTGACTCCAGGATGACCTCCAACCCTGGGGTCACAAGTTAAGCTGTCACTTCTCAGCGCCTCTCTGTCAGGCCTCTGCTCAGTGGACGGAGAGCAGAGGTCATCTTTGTGTCCACACGGCCATCACAAGAGTTGTGGACAAATGTCTCTGGGCTTATTGAGCACGAACAAAGAGGCAGCAGCTCTGTTCTTAACTTCAGATCAGTTGTGTTTTGCACAGTGTCAGATAATTTCATGGTGTGTCCCACTACATAATAATTTTGCGGTTGGTATCTAAAAAATCAACATACTAAACAGTCAGTGCATGCATGTCAATCAAACTGAGAGATTTCAAAATGTATTTCAAAGGATGTAATCTTTTTGTTTGTTTGTTCCTGGAGCTGTTTTACCACAATTAATTTTTTTTTTCCAGCTGTGAGCTGCTCCTCCATTTTCTTGTGAATTGCATTGTGGGTGTTTTTAGTGTGCATACTGTTTTGAGTACCCTATATTTATTTTTGTCATTTTTCAGTATGAACACACTACAACTCAAAACATGCTTAGAGTTAGTAAATAATACTCTGAAAGTCAAAGTTTGGCAGCTCTAAAATGTTTCCTGCTGTAAAAATGTCTTTTGTCTGCCTGCAATCCATTTGAGTGAAAAAAATCAGAAAGTGTTTTTTTATTAACAAATCATTTATTAAATAAATAGTTCAAATAAATAACATACTGTATATTCACAAGCAAACCAAAATAACTTACAAAAGAGGTATCAGAAGATAATTAGCACACTCTTCACATTAGACAATCAATTCATAATCTTTGGCTATATGACATGCGTATTTTACAAAACTCAAATGAAAACACATTTAAATAAGAAGATATTTGTGTGGTGAAGCATGTAATTACTAAAAGAGGATTGTCAGTTTTGCCGAAATTCCTCAGTACCACGAGTTGGTTATCAACAAATACTGAATATTGTTGTGTAAAGTGGTGAGAAACAGGAAAAAGTCTTTCTCAGAACGGGTTCTTCTGAAGTCACATAACCTTGATAAATGAAAAAAAGGTCAGATTTAGTCATCTCAAGAAAAAAAAACAGCATGTCGATTAAAAAAAAAAGTGCTCTTGGCTATTTTGAGATGATTGCAGTCTGGAGAATTGGCTGAGCCATTATCTATTCAAATGCTTTGCTGAATCTATTGCTTGAAATGAGAAATTCCTTAATCCCCTCCATTTTCCTCATCGGCAAAAACACCCTCTCATTGCAAAACTAAATTAGTTCCAAGCAGCGGGCAACAAGGAACATTAACATGAAGACATGAAGGGAATATTGTACATCCAGGTTTTTACACTTCCATGCAAAATACAAATTAATTTTCACCCGCAAATAATATTTCAACACTGATCAGCGTGGAGGCTGTGCCCGTGTGTTCAGCCATGTTTGCAGTCCATTGAAGCACACACAAGGGTGACAAATGCAGAGACAAAAATGAGTCTTGAGGAAGGACAAGATCAGTTTTTAAACCCAGGAAAAGTATCAGAAAGTCCACTCAAGAGTTTCTCTTTTTCTTGTGTCTGTGTTTCTACCAGGCCTCGGAGCTGTCGCAGCTGGATCCAGGTGAGGGGACTTCTGTGTCACTGGTCAGGGCCCAGGGGTGTGGAGGGGAGTGCAGCTGTTCCATGTTTCCTCTGAGGAAGGTGAGCAGAGCGGTGGGGGAGTGGCTGGCCGGCTGGCCGCTCTGGCTCTCCAGCAGCTGCACCAGGAAGTTGATGTAGCGCATGGCCAGCCGCAGGATCTCGTTCTTGCTCAGCTTCTTCTCTGGAGGATGGGTGGGAATGAGCTTGCGGAGCTCGGCGAAGGCGGTATTGACGTTGTGCTGGCGCCAGCGCTCCCTCGTGTTAGTGAACACCTTCCTGGTCATGATGCTGAGTAGAGCTGCAACGATCAGGCAACAGAAAATTAATCAGCAACTATATTTAAGCTAAAATATCCCCAGTTTCCATCTTCATAATGTTAAGATTTTATGCTTTTCTTTGTCACACATGATACAGGACAAAACAAGATATCTGGAGATGTCTGTGTGGGCATTTTTCAATTTTTACATTTCTTGGAAAAAACAATCAATTAATGAAAATAATCCTTGTGCTGCGGTGACTTAGGTGGTGAAGTAGAGATAATGTATCTCAGGAGAAAAATGGCCACCTTACTGTAGGTATTTGCACAGAAATTACAGATATTGTTAGAAATTCTACTAGAATTTATTTTGTTGTTTACTGCTTCTTTCTTCAAAATATAACCCTCATAATTTTCTTATAATAGGAATTCACTTTAAATATATATTTTGGTAACAGTTTAAGCTGCACTTAATCTACAGTATTTAGCATTTATAAACAGTATATACACTTTTAACACATGCTTTATAACATAATGTAGTTGTAAGCAGGTATTTGTCAGTAACTCCTCCATCCTTAAGACATAATGAATGACAATGTAGTAAAACACAGGTGTGATGTTTTCATGAAAGGTTATGACTGTTTAAATGCTGACAAATAGTACTTAAATGTACAGCACAACTACATCATAGTGCATTGTAAACCATTTATTAATTCTCAAATTATATTAGATAATTTGATCATTAATGCAAAGTCTGATATGGAAACGTAGAATTTATTTACCATTACATTATCCCTGCAAGCAAAGACTCCACAACATCCCCTGGCATTACGCACACTGGTTGATAAATTATTTACGTGACCAAAGTGGAAATGTGGCCTTAAGGGAAGGAATAAAAACTCCTTCACTATATGACAAATTGCTCACCTGTGTGTGTAGAAATGTGCAGAAAATCTTAGTTGCAGGGCTGTCCTCCGCAGGTCATCAGTTGTCCAGGAGTGAATGTCCACTCAGTTATGTCTTCTCATGCTCGCTTAGAAAGATCCTTAGGAGTGAGAGGGAAGGAGAGGAGAGAGTGTAAGGGAGGGAGGGATGGGGAACAGAGAGAAAGAGAGTAGGGGTAAGACTGCTGCATGCTCGCATCCCACATTTTATAGCAGGGTGAACCCTATTGTGTGACGTGTGCTGTCGTGGAGCCTCTGTGGCATTGTGTGAAGTGGTGTTAAAACATCAACCCCCCCTCCCTTCTAGCATTTTGAACCAGTGCAGGTGGCTTTATAATAACAACAATAATAATAATAAACTTTATTTATATGACATCTTTCATATAAAAAAGGCAACTCAAAGTGCTTTCTAGAAATATAAATAAAATATAAAAGTAATTAAAACAAAGACGCAAAGATAAAAGCAAAAAACAAGATAAAAAAAAAAGGTAATGACATATCAAAAAGTTAAGTTAAAAAGATAAAATTAATTAAAAGGAAGATCATAAAAATAATTTGTGAGCAGCTTCTTAAAACTATGACGAGAGTGTGTTCCAGAACTGTTTTTGTGGTTAATTTTAGGAATATTAAGCAAGCCTGCACAATGAGACCTAAGAGATTGATTTGGAGCCTTAATAACAAGTAAAATAACTTTAAAATCAATACCCAGTCACGCAGGCAGCCAGTGTAATGATGCTTAATGTAATGTGATCTCTCTGCCTGTTAAAACCCTGGCTGCTGAATTTTGCACAATCAGTGTTTTTTCTTTTTTTTTTCCTTTTTTTTTGATAATCCTGAATAAAGTGGATTACAATAGCCCAGCTAAAAATAAATAAATAAAAAAAAGCACAAAAGGAGTCATCTTTTTGGCATCTTCCAGTGTAAGGTAGGGTCTAACTCCAACCAATTGTAACATTGTTTATGTGCAAATTAAAATATTACTCAGAATCAAGAATAACACTCAGGTTTTTTACTTCCAGCTTATTCTGTAGTGCCAGACTTCTAAATTTGCTAAAAATCTTTTGTCTTCCAATTTTGTGAATTTCTGCTTTGTCACCATAGAAGAAAATTACTGCACATTAGAGAGGCAGTTTCATCAGAATAAGTCATTATTCACACTATGGTCACCATTAATTTGACAAGGTGGTAGCATAAATAAACAAAATAATAAATGACAGAGACTTGAACCCTGCTGAATACCAAAAAGGCAATCAAGCTTTTCAGAGACGTGGTCACTGAGGTGTACAAAATATCTTCTGCCTGTGACGTACGTGCTATGATTATGATTATACTGCCCATAAATCATCGCATTAAAATTATTTTCAGAGGTGTTTCTGTACATTTGAAAGGATTCTGGTTCTTTCTTTGCAGCTCTCAACAGCCTTTTAAGTGACTATTTGTGCTGCTTTTATGATTCATTGCTCATTTAATCCTTGAAGGTTCGCTCTAAAGGTGACAAATGAATTCCCATTGAAGTGAAACTGAGACGTTCGTCTCTCTGATCCTTCTCTTACTGCTGTGGACACTTGTTTCTTTCTGTTTCTCTGACATTAGGCATGGACAACCCACCTTCCCCTCTATCGTGGAAAAGACCTTGATATCACTGGCCGCTCAGCTATTGAGTTCAGGCTGATTGGGCCACAAAAGGTAAAAATACCATATCCAGATTGACAGTCGAACAATATGGGTTTTGTTATGACTATGGTAATCTTGTTGAGCCATTCCAAGGGGCCACACATAAATTACAGAGGAAACAGGGAGAGCACAGCATCCTGACTCACCTCTCTTCCAACCTCTCCTCACTCCTCTCTCTCCCCCTCCTCTGCCTCCCCTTTCAACCTTCGTTCAGATAAAAAAAACAAGTCTAGTTTAACCAATTGTCACTGTTCTTTTTACACCCTTCAAGTGTTGTTTCAAAGACGCAGCCTTCCATAAAAGTCTCTGTGTGGAGTAGGAATTTACATAATCCGATTAGGGGCTGGGATTAGCCCCGGGCCTGGAGAACAGTCCCGATGGGGGCCGTTTTCTGAATCGGCCATTCATGGGCCCTGCTGCACGTCCAAGAGGCTGCACCTGCAGGCCAGGCGCCGCCGAGCTCCGGCTCCATCCAGCCTCCACTGCAGGCTGAAGGTCTGCAGTCAGACACACTTGCTGCAGGATGTTTTGGCCAGTTCAGCACACCAACAGGGCCAGGTGAAGATTATACCTGATTGGTTGTAATTTATCTGTCATGCAGGTTGAAGCTGAAGGCAGTGTAGGCAGGAGAAGCCATGAAGCCACTTGTGGAATTAATTAGTTTGAATTAAATGTAACATTTGGATATATAAGCACAGAGTCTGTATGACAAAATGAGATGACTCATAAAGCCAGTTTCATAAGGGCCAGTCTGGCAGAGAGCTTCACTGACAGAAATTACTGCTGTTATTACTGCAATTACACGCTGTGTGTTTATTAGTTGTAATATTTGTAGACAGTTGGTGCTACAGCTTTAGATTAGAGCGACATATTTACTGATGTGCTTCTCAAATGTGAAGATTTACTGTTTTCTGTACATTACTGTCAATTGAATATCTTTGAGTTCTGGATTGTTAGTCTGACAAAACAAGTAATTGAGGTCATCGCTTGGGACTTTTTCACTATTATTTGACATTTTATACAGTAATCATTTAATAAATGAGTTGAAAAAAAAACAGATTACTTTACAATCAAATAATCTTCAGCTGCAGTCCTAGAACTAAAGTTAATTTTATGTTACTTTTGATAGTTTGATGGCATTTCCTTTAAAAAAAAAAAAAAGTGTAACTCAGCTAAACCAAACCATCTGAATAAATGTTTTAATTGCTTCAATTATACTGAGCATTTTTCACTATTTTCTGACAGTTCATAGACAAAACTATTAATCGATTTCACTGAAAATGTTATTGGTAGATTAATTAATATTGAAAATAATTGTTAGTTGCAGCTTTACTTTAGATTTAGTGTCCATGGCTACAGATTTACACTCTATATATACTGGAAAAATGTCTTTGTCCTATCCAGGAGTTCAATAATACATCATGTCATAACAACAACACAAATACTCTGAGTAATAAAATACAGACAAAACACAATACACTAAGTTTTAAGAGAAACACCTTAATAAACCAGTAAACTTCTGATTAATTTTAATTTTGCTTTATTTTAAGCAAAAACCTTCATGTGATTCACTGGTGACCAGGCGTGACTGTTGTGAACGACGGCTACTTCCAAGTTGATATAGTCGATCGAAAGAGTGAAAACACATCCGGGTTTCCCAGCAAGAATGACTATTTTTTTCTTGAACACATTTTAAAAAATTGTAATGTAATTAACAACAGCTAATTAATATCTGATTTACCAGTAGATTTAACTGTAAAAACACAGAACAAACCTTGGCATATTATAAAAAATACTATAAGAAGAAGAGTACATTATCTGGTTGAATTAGGAAACTTTAACTTAATATAAGAATAAAATGAGAAAAAAAGAAAAAAGGGCACTGAAAGAGCAAACTTCCATCAGTGTTTTTAAGGATTATAAGTAACTAGAAATAAAAAAAAAACAGAAAGAGCAAAATATATGTTTATATTAAACCTGAATTAAGAAAAGGAATTAAAAAATACTGCCTATGAAGCTAACAAAAAAACAAACAAAACAACACTCTGTATTATATTCTGTTTAGTTACATATTGGACATGCCAATATCAATAAAGTCTGATAAAGCTGAGTTAGGCCAACATCTGGCTGATAATATTGGCCAGCTGATAAGACGATGTAAGATTTGGTGGAGGAGCCGTCTCTGATGACTGTGCATGGTGCCTCATTAACATGTTGCAATGTTGTTGGTTATTGTGTCAAAATACTGTTGCTTCTGCTGAGATCAATTTCCTTCAGGGATGCATAATTTGTCTCATCATAAATCAGTGCAGGTTTAAGCAAACAAATGTGCACCTCAGTCCTCTGCTCTTATTGACCACAGAGAGGAAACACACAGGTGACAACAGTTAACTGCTGCCTGTGATTTAAGATAACAGCTCTGTGACCTTTACAGCTGCAGTCAGCGCAGGATCCAAATCTAAAAGATGGCTTTGGTTTAAACAGGCTGTTAATTCCCACAATATCTGTCCTCTGTCCCATTCAGTCCAGAGCTTAAGTACAGTCGGGCAATTACTGCACCATTATGGTGCTATTTACCTAGCCTTCATATGGGGACTCCTTTAACTACCCTGCCACCACAGCATTTGTTCCTGTGCCATTAAAAAACAAACCATTTAGTCCATCTCTTTGTTTGTCCACTGCTTGTTAGAAGGCAGAGGCCAGAGAGACAGACAGAGAGAGATGTTTAAAAAAAACAAAAAACCTGGCGGGTTATTGATGGTGGCTAGCCAGTGCAGGATATGGCCGTCCAGAGGCAGGGAGGCTCGGAGTCGATGTCCCCGGGGGTCGTCTTTGTCTGGGGATCATTCCTGAGGGAGCTGGCTTCACTCTGCTGGCTCGTGAAGATAAGCACTCTCTCCACATGCTGAGAGACGATGATAAGGGGATTGCTTCACTAAATGAAAAAGAAAAAAAAATAATAGCCCCACCATTGGAGCTGCTAAAATGAGAAGCTTTATCAGTTTAGCTGGGAAAGACCCCCGATCCCACTCCTCCAACCATAAATCACAATTTGTTTTTCAATACTGGGCATGCTCAGTATGGGACAGAAACAAAACAAAGGTGAAATGTGCACAAATTTGTAATCTTTATTTTAATCTTATTTTGTAAAAAGAAATGGCAGCACCCCCTATTTATTAAGTAGCAAGCAGTATATAAACATGTAGTAACACTACAATTACTACGTAGTTGTAGGCAATATAATGCTTTTTAAGTGTTTATTAATATGCAGTATTTTTATCAATTATAACTTTGTTGAAGACTTATTTACAACTGTGTTTATACAACAACATACAGTTTTAAATGCCAACAGGAGTTATAGGATACAGGGCAATAAAATAATAAACACGTTTAAAATTTTGATAATAATAAATAAATTAATAAATAACACAAATAAATAACATGTCTTAAAACAAGCAATAATAATTATCATTAACATACAAATATTTTCAAATATTGATAAAATAATAAAATATCAGTCTTTTTTAGACAAATAATTATTTTGCTTGTTAAATACTGAACAAAAAAATGAAATATTAAATTCGCCAAATAAGGCAACTTACTTGACTTGCAATGGAAACTTTTTGCAGTCAACTTATCAAGTTAATTCATCTGAATAAAAACTCTGACACTAAACTTCAATCATGCAATTAAAACAGGTAACAGGAATGGAAAAGCATTCGTGCCTAAAATAACTTAAGCCTTGTCTGTCCATCACTCCTGCCGGGCACCCTCTCATAGCTTAACCTCCCCTTCTTCTGTGGTGTCAACACTGCAAAACAAAACACAAGGAAACACCTCAATCTGTTAAATGAAGCTTTACAAAGAATTGGAAATAGACACAAGCCAGGTTTCCATCCAAATGCAGTGCAAATTTAACAGGTTTCTAGAAAAAGTGCAAATGAATTTATTTTTCCATCCACTACTGTAATG
This sequence comes from Lutjanus argentimaculatus, assembly GCA_034769285.1. Taxonomy (NCBI): domain Eukaryota; kingdom Metazoa; phylum Chordata; class Actinopteri; order Lutjaniformes; family Lutjanidae; genus Lutjanus; species Lutjanus argentimaculatus. The sequence goes on along the minus strand of JAWZSL010000017.1, from coordinate 27,202,120 downwards.
TGAATAATAAGGAGCCGGGTACATTGCTTATTGTCAGTTACCATTGCAGAAGAAGAGGGTGCAACGAGATGATGTAATATGGACAAAAAAAAATGTACACAGTGTTTCCTCTGTATTCATTTAGCAGCAAACAAATTTATAAACATGGTAGGTTAGACTTAATTGTATAACTAATTCAAGTGTAGTCCAGATGATTTAGAAGTAATGATTATATAATCATAATCGAGATTTTTAACATTACAAACAAAACTAGATGTATTTCCAGAGGGAAACAGAGGAAACACAGAGCAACGATAGAAATACGGCATTTATGTTTGTTCCATGTATTAATTTGAGGAAGGTTCTTGTCTCCTCATCACAGAACGGGTGGATGGAAACACACCAACAGCCACAATCATTCACCTGTTCCAACCAAACCTGCAACCTCACCGCTCCTCTTCCTCTCTTGTCCTATCCAGCACTTGAAGTCATACTTAGGTGAGACCGTTGTTGTCTCTCTGGTGTTGATGAGGCATTCGTTGCCGCTTTGACTCTGACCCCACAGCATGACCTCAGTAGGAGGGCTCAGACCGAAGGAAACGTGGTGGCTATGTGTCTGCTGGAGGTCACTCTCGACTATAGGGTTCATGGACATGTGACTGTTGGCTGGCTGCTGCAGGACAGGGCTGTAACTGAGAGTGGAGTCCAGCTTGAAAGGGCTGTCAAACTTTGCTGGAGCCCTCGGTGTCCACTCATCGTTTGCTCTTTCAACAACTCCACCCATGACTCCAGCTCTGCCCCTCCAGGAAAGAAGCTTCGACCTCCTCTGTGCCTCTTCTGTACTCTGTCCTCTGATCACTGGTGGTCCAGCTCCTCTGGATGGAAACATCTGGGCTGCCAAAGGAAGAACTCAGGTCTAGTCTGAAATCTGCGCTGTCATCCTGCACCGTCAAATCTGGGTCAGAGGAGGTGGGTACAGCTTTGAACGGGAAGCTGATGCTATGGTCATGACAGAAATGTTCTGAATGGGGGTTAATGGGGGGCTCTAGTTGTGGGTCAGAGTTCATGTGCTCGGGCTCAGCAGTGGTGGTCCAGGTGATGTTTGGCGGGCTGGCCAGTTGGTTTGTGTCAGTGATGACTTCATGAGACTCTGGCTGGTTGGGATCTGGGGTCAGTGTGTACAGGGAGGTTGTGTCACTGAATAGCTACAACCAGGAACAGAAGAGGAGAGGAGCTGTTAAGTGCTGAGAAGTTTTACTTATTTAAAGTCAGTTAAGTTATTGTTCATATCCAGACCTGTCATCTGTATTATTGAGCCAACAAGGCTATGTACTCAAAAACAGACCAATGAAAAGCAGGACATACAGACAAAATTAGCTACTAATACTCATACCAATACTAATAGTTTTTGAGAACAATACTCGATTAATCATTTCAGTTTTTCTCAAGTTCTCAATTGAGGAGTTGCTGCTTTTCTTTTGTCACAGGTGATAATGCAGTGGTTCCCAAACGTTTTCTTGGCATGCCCTCACTCAGAAGCCAAAATAAAGTTCAGGTGCCCCACCCCCATCCCACAAGTATTAGCAATTATTAACAATAACTGGCGGAGCAACTGATTAAAAAAGGATTTAGTGAAGCACAAGTCAGCATGATGGCATCAACAATGCCCTATTTCTTGATTTTTCCCACATAAATAATATTCATTTAACTTCATTTCACTCTATATTTCTCCCCTGGTCATCCACACCCCTTCCTGCTGTGGCTCTATCCCCCAGTTTGGGAACCACTGTGATAATGATCGAAATATCTTTGAGATTTCCTGTGTTGTTTGGACAAATCACACAATCTGATGACGTTACTTTAGGCTCTGGGAGGTTGTGTGGAATTTAACACTATTTTTTGACATTTCAGTGACTAAACAATTGAAAAATAATCAGCAGATTAATCAATCATTTAAATTAATCCTAATCCTTGCTGAAATCAGCCAAAATATCATAAATCACATGCACTGTTTCATGCTGAATATAGTAATTTTATCCATAACTTGAAAGACACTATGCCTGCCATGACTTTCATTGCACTTGAGTTGGTGTGTTTCATGGCTTATTTAGTTTGCATCAGGACAACCAAACAACACATTGTGGTTCCTTGAGTACTCTCAAGACATTTTTCTGCCACTATATTCTGCCCACAAAACTAATAAGTAAACCTTTTCTTCAAACAGCTGAGGTGGCTGCCAGTGATCCTAACACCAGACCTGTTTGAATTACTGAACAAATCTAAGACCAGGCAGTGATTCGTGCCTGGAACTAGGCCAACCTTGAGGACTTTCTGTGGCACCTCAGGAAGCAGCTCCTTCAGATGAGACAGAGAGGCCCCCAGGAGCCACTGGAGGGATGGTGCTCTCTTCAACATTAGCTGACTAACCAGAGGGTTAATACATGGGAACTGCAACAGACACTCTTCCTCCTGGATGAAAAGAAAACTAAGTGTCAACACACACAGTTTGATTAGGGGGTAAAAATTAAGCCATCTATGGTGTAAAATTGTAGGAAGAAGATTTGAGTAAAAAGCTCAAGTTTGATTTGCAGCAGGAGCCTCTCTTCAGACATTTACCCTGCTGTTATCCTGCATGAGTTGGGTTGAAATAGTAATTGAAACCAAAGGAAAACCTTCTCCACCAAATACTAGTTCAATCTATGTCACTTCCTGTAGATAAATCACCTCTGAGGGAATCGCAGTCAGCCAGTCTCTGTCCAGGTAATCGAGAGGCTCCCTGTCACTGGATGTCAGGCTGCTGAAGCAGATCTGACTGATCCATTTAGCGATTTCCATCACCTCAGACACAATCAGCACCTGACAAATACAGAAAACTATTAACCAACTAAACTAACAAACTACAGGTTGTTGAGAGATGTAGAGTACCAAATGATGTGGTTAACTTTTACTAGCATCTGACTCTGAGATTTTTTGACAGGACTAATAGTTAGTATAAACAGTTTAGAGTGGGAAAAATGTGTGTTGTGTTTATGTTCTACCTTCACATTTAGATCCTCTGCTTCATGCTGAACAGCACCAGAGATGAATAAACCAGTACCAAGTTGCTGAGGGCTTCGCTGGAAAATCTGCCATCACTCAGACAGAAGCGGGGTTGGTGAGCCTTTGTGTACAAATGTCTGTGTGTTGTGTTTACTGGATTTATGTGTGTGTGGACACTGACCCTCCTCCCTGGCTGTCTGGGCAGTACAGGATGAGCCAACAGCAGCTGTATTGCAGAGAGAGCGCTGTCAGCCTCATCACTATTCTCTCACTGGCTCGCTCAAGATTCAGTTCATCCTCCTCCTACAAACACACATGCACGCACGCAGCACGTGCGCACACACACACACATGCTTCATGAGTGAAGTAAAAAATCTAATGCCTTTTCTAGGCACACAAGAAGGTTTATTTCTCTCACATTTTGTTCAGAAATGTGTTAATTTTTTTGTTTCTTCTCCTTTGCCAAGATAATCCATCCACCTGACAGGTGTGGCATATAGAGATGCTGATTAAACTGTATTTTTAGGGCATGATGAGTGACTGGTTAGGGTTAGAAATGAGACCAATTAATCGATGATTGATTATTCAGTCATTAAGAATTGAATCAAGCTAAATTTAATTGATCTACTATCAAATAAAGATCTGAAATCTAAAGATTTTTTTTGAGCGTGCGCTGCATGTTACCAATGATCAAGAAAGAAAGTGGTATCTCTGGCCCTATGTGAAATGTCCATAGTTTAGTGCTTTATAAATATCTTTTTTCAAACTGCACATTTTATTGTAGCCTTTTATTTTGACCTGTCCAAGACACACCTGTGTAATAATCATGTGTTTAATCAGCATCTTAATATGCCACACCAGTCAGGTGGATGGATTATCTTGGCAAAGGAAAAGTGCTCGCTGACATGGATTTAACAAATTTGTGAATAAAATTATCTGTGCATAAAAGAAGGCTTAGATTTTTCTTATTTCAACTCATGAAAATTGGGAGCAAAAACAAAGTGTTGCGTTCATATTTTTGTTGAGTGTAGTTGCAGAAACTGAATTAAGTATTTTTAAGCGTTTCCATGCAATACCAAAGAAGTTCAGTGGACGGAGATAAAAAACATGTTAGAGATTCAGTATCACAGTGTGTTTGTGTGTATTACCTTTAAAGTAGTGGTTCCCAGCCACCCTACTTGTATCTATGAAAAGCTGAGCCCCAGTCCGCACAGACGTGCACATATGCCAAAAGAATAAGTGACTGATTCAAAAACATAAATTCTAATTGTTTCCATACTTAGAACCTTTACCAGGTCGGGAACCAGTGCTTTAAAGAATGCCGTAGGTGTCTCTGTCACTTATACCTGAATGAGGACAGCGGTGCTTTCATCTACTGTAATCACAGCGTAGAGGTGAGTCCCACCAAGCATCTGCAAGGACGGACAGTGACTCCTCTCCAGCACAGTCACCTTAAACCTGTAACATAACACACAGACAGACACCTGTCACCATATGGCATTAAATTATATCTTATCATCACTGGTATGTATGGTAGAAACAAATGAAGTTAAAATCCAGGTATTTATCTTTCTTATTAGCTGGATAGGACTTAATTACACTTGACTAGATGAATAAGAAAATGTACTGTGACTCGAGGGTCTGTAGCAGCAGTGGACAGTGAGAAGCCCCTCTGTCACAAACAACACATATGGCACATTGTCCTCCAGGCACCACAAGGTCTTCTCCATGTCTTTTGGTAAAAAACAAAGACAATGAGAGAAAAAAAAAAAATCACACTAGACATCAGTGTACAATGATGTGAATACCATGTATGTGGTGTCAGCTGACCATTGCCAGAGATGATTGTGTTGAAGGTGAGGTGACTGATGCTCCTCTCTCTGCAGACTGTGGCCCAGGGTGACTGGCCTGGGTGGTCGTACTCCACCACCAGAGAGAAACAGCTCCAGGGGAAGTCTGGACCTACATGCTGCTCACACACCACCACACACACACTGTCGCGTACGCTGGTGGAACAGGATGGGAGTGTGAAAACAACACTTTGTTCAATATAGCACGTAGCAGCATGAAATATTTCCTTTAACACAGCAAACAATTAGTGTGTACTCCAGTGTGCCAAAGCACATTTGTTCATTACTTACACAGTACAGAGTGACACTTTCACCTAATCAACGTGCCCAGCCAACAACCTCCAACTATACACAATTATTTGCTGTATATATTTTACTAATACCAAGAAACCACCACAAAATCTGGATGTGATTTATGAAGAATCTGCTGAAATGTATGTGCAAATGATGCGATAGATAGAAAAATAAACTGTACATTTCTACCAGGCATGCATGATATGGATTTTTTTCAGTCATTACTGATAACTGATTATTAGCTGGTTCTCACAGTGGATGCCGATAAGGTAACTGATAATTTCACATTTTTCTATCTTAAAAATAAGTTCATACAACCTTAAGTTTATGCTCATCTCAGGGCAAGAAAGGCTTAAATGTAGGGGGCAAAGGTGAATGATTTAATATTCCAGAGCTCTGACTGAACTAAATCTAACTGACATCATTATTAAAACAAAAACAAAGAGCAGTTCTGATTCTTAAAATGATCATTTGGCCTTTCTAGTAAAATTCATCATAAAACTTAACAAATATACATTGGTTTTTAGAGAGCATTTTCCCCTAAGAATTCAAATTAAATGCTTTGACAATCTGTCAAATCAAAGATGAGTGAAGCCAATAAATATCACTAATATATGCTATTACCGATATAGACCAATATAGCTGGATATGTCAATATAGGCCAATAGATTATCAGCCCAGATATTTATTATGGATGCCTAATTTCTACCTGCTGACCACCTTGGCACCATTCAATTTTTTCTTGCTCCCGTCTGGACGAACTGCAGTTAGAGCAGCACCTGAGACGACAAAAAACATCAACAGTCCTACAGTAACTGTATGTCACAGTCATGATTGTGTGTTTGTATTATTATTACAAGGAATATTACTAACTTTTGCCTTGGCTTGTGAATGGTGGATTTATAACCCACAATCACAAGTGAAAATGCTAAATGAAATCAGATGACCTATGTTTGTATTTGGCCACAACATGACGGTTGTATTTTGTTTATTAGTAGTGCCGTTGATGAGCTGATTATGAAATGGCTGAAAGAGATCAAGGGTTGCTCACCAGTCACTTGGCTCAAGCTGTTAATGATAGTAGATCTGCTGTCGTCACAGTCAACTGATATTATGACAAGAACCTGCAGAAAGACAAATCAACCACAGAATAATATTAAGCATTTCACAAATAAACACTGAAACATTATGGATGATGGTAAAACTGAATATGAGTGAATAATATGATGGAAATTTGGATTTTCTCAATAGTGTGTACATTCATGATTTGTAAAACAATGTAACTGCACTTTATTTTATCTTTACTTCATATTCTTGACTAAGCACTTGTTTACAACAAGTGTAGCAAAACAATAGTTCTACATTGCCAAACTCCAGTAATTAAAATGCAGTTAATACAAGCAAACCAAAAAGTGTAGCTTGTAAACACTGACTTTCTCTGTGATATTCTCTCCTTTCCTATCATGCAAGCCATGCAGTCAGCAGCTGCTGCAGCTTCAGCAGTTTGAGGTTGGGCTCCCGGTTCTTGTGACTGAGGTAGAGGATGATCTGCAGCCTCTTCAGCAGCAGCTGCAAACTCTGCTCTGCACACGTCTCAGCTGCCTTGGTCAGGTACTCTTCAGTGCATAAGGGGAAGAGTGTAAATCAGGGTGTCTGCAGAGTCTTAAAAAGTGTAAAATCCAATAATCTGAATTTTAGGCCTTACAAATGGGATAAATTGGATCCTCATTTATAAAACTGTGCGGAGGATTCACCTTTGTCATATAGACAAAACACAGACAGTATTTATGCTCATCAGTATTCTGATTTCTAAAACAGGGCATAGGCACATACCACACCGGCTTCCCTTTATATGCTCACAATCAACTTGAAATGTAGTGCACCCTTTGCAGACATCATTGAACACCCATAGTTGCCTATAAATGGTCAGTGAAACTCCCCAAATTAATATTCAGTCATACTGACTGATGAAGATGATCGTGGCAAACCCCAGCAGAAAGGCAAAAAAATACATTTCACACAGTGTCATATCAACTTTTTTGTTGCGGAGGCTGAGACAAAGTTGTTTGGTGGACAGTGTGGACATTACAGATGCCAGAAAGTGTCAGAGTGGCAGCATGTGGTGACCGCTTTGAATGCTGCTGCCTCACTAGGTTGATCCCTCTCCAAAATAAAAAAGGAGTGTTCCAACAGAAAAGTAGAAGCCAAGAAGCGCAGAGCAACAGGCCGAGTGTTTGTGGCATGAATGGGGAAAGAGGACAGCTTGTTCTTTTGTTGAGAACCTAACTGATTATCAGGGAGTCCCTCCTGAGTGGAGTAGTGTTAGAGAAGAAGGGGGACACAGAGTGTGCCAGACACACCGGATGATTCAGGCAGCCTACATAATCTGTAGTCCCTGTTTGAGATGACAGTACACCAAATGCATTTATGTACAAGAACAATCAGGGCTTTATTCATAAAAATAGTTTCTTTTTTTTTTTTATTTGCTGCATGTTCCAATGGGTTGGTGGTGCTGCAGCTGTGTGCACCCTGTGCTTCCACTGCACCTCGGCTGTCTGTCTTAACCATCCTGCAGCCGCCAGCTCCACACATTTAAACACAGACATAAAACAAACTGAGAACCAAAAAAATAAACAAAATCCAAAACACAATATATGAAATTATCCACTCTTTATCTGCCCGACTGATGCCTCAAAAACAGCATCAGTGTAAATGTAATTTTTCCTTTTTTTAACCTTATTATTTATGAAAATGAAAAATGAAAAAATACTTCTTGGAAGATGTTGAAAGTAAGAAAGTTGCCCAAATACACATTTGCACGCTGTTTTCCACCTGTGATTCTATGTGCACAGCAGCAGAAGAGTTGCCTGAGGGGAAAGCGTGTTGTAAATGACGTTGCCTATTAAAGCAATTGAAACTAACATGGTACTGAATGAAAACATACATTTAACAGGAGACTCTGTCTGTGAATAGCATTATGTTACAAAATCTGCAGTGTTTCCTTTACATGTATCCGTCCAGCCTATTTTTGCCTACTTATGCAGTTGTTTAAGTATCTGCTCCACATGCAGCTCTGCTGCCACTGTGGGCAACTTTATAAAATATCTTGCTGATGAATAATGTCAACAGCTCAACACAAACAGGAAGAGAGAGCGGGAGAGAGGCAGGGCAAGCTCTGGTGTGTGTGCAGAGACCAGAGGTGTGTGTGTAGGGAGCAAGCAAGGTGATCAGATTGAAGTACTTTGTGACTAAACTGTAACATAAGGTGGATAATTAGTGTAAGTATTATTCTTCTAGACATGACTGAGAGAAATGAGTGCACAGCTTTAATAATATAAAATCCATTTGTGGTGGCTGATGTTTTTATTGCGGCAGGCTGCCACAAATAATTGAATGTGTGGAAAACACTTCTGTTTTTACTCTGGATTCTTTCGCTGGTTTGAACAGGGTGACTTCTGATTAGCTGTTTGCTTTCTCTGTCAGCACTGTCAATCAAATCTAGTAAAACCACACCCACACTACGCTTTAAGCTAATTCTGCCAAGTTTTAAAGTGTTTAACTCTTATTAAATGATGTAATGATAGTAAGGTTGTATAACTATTAACTAGTGACTGATCAGATCTTAACTACAGAAATAGTTAGGATTTTAAAGCAAGGTTTAAGGGTTCTTTAAAATCACTTTATACAGACCCAGTGCAGTACTGAGGTCGCACTTCAGCAGCAGCTCCTTGAACGTCACCAGCACATGAATCAGACCTGCCTGGTTGAAAAGCAGCTGATCTGCATGAAACACAAGACTAGCAGTTAGATTTTACACCTTTTCTAGTGAAGATTAAGTGAATTAATATCTCAGAATCACAATATTCACTTTCAAATCACAAATAAAGGTTGTACAAATGTGTTTCTGCATCATGAAATGTCATTTTGTACCTCTGACCAGCTCTGTGCTCTGTCCATGTGTCCTGCAGAGTGCCTTCTCCTGCTGCTTGAGAAGGAAGTGTGTTTGGTCTGGAGTCAGGCAGCTGAAGTCTCCCCACATCTGGAAGCTGAGTCCCAGCTGTGTGGCAGAGCCCAAACAAGGCTGAGCGAAGGTGAGCAGCTCACAGTAAGCATACTGCTGGCTGTCTGTAAGAAACAAACTTGAGCTCCTACCTGAACCACTCTTTTCTCAACAACAACAAAAATGCCATATTTTTGTATATTTGAACTGAAGGTGCTGTGAAAGTGTCGTACCAGTGGCTTGGACTTCTATCACTCTGCTGTCCTGTCTGTCCAGATGGATGGACTGACTCAGAGCACGTCTTATGGGCTGACCCGTCTGTTCTCTGGTAACATTTCCTGACGCAGCACCACTCATATACGTTGGCCTCGTGTCTGATCTTTGAAGCTGCTCTGGAGGCAGTGGCAGCTGAGGTGTTTGTTGGACAACCTGTGGTGCTGATAAAAACATGAGATGAGATTAAGTGTGTGACAAGAACAAGCCATAAGATATCTTGAACTTGAACCCCAAAACTGTTTAGATTTAAGAAACAAGTACTTATTTACATTATCAATAATTCTTATTTCATCTTGTTATTATTTGGTCTATAAAACTTCAGCAAATGGAAATTTCCCAGAGTGAATGTTATCAAGAGAAAGATTTATAAAAGTAGTATTACAAGGACTTAAAGAGTTGATGAAAATCATCTTCAGGCTCTGTAAGAGGAACAGCTAATGACTGTGTAGTCTATCCAGTCATTTCAATCAAATTACACTCCACAGCTACACCACAACTCTACCTGGCTGAGGCTGGTTAAGTTCTGAGGCACTGCAGTGACTGGAGCTGTCTGCTGACATCTCAGTATCATGAAGGTGGTCAGAGGGCCCAGGTCCTCTGGTGGATGTTTGTAATTGTCTCTGATATTCAGTCTGGAGGATGAAGCCTGCTTGGCAGTGCAGGTGCTCTGCTCTGTGCTACAGTTATCTCTTCCTGTGTTGATGTCGTCCTTATAAGCAGAATTCATGGCTGCAATTTCCTGAAAACCTCTGGTCTGAAACTTCATCTTTGGTGGATGCAGCAGGTTTTGAATATATGAAGGTTGCGGGTTTTACTTCCTCATTGTTTGCGTCGACATTGTGCATCAGGAGGGTGTTCAGACATGTATCAGCAACTGTTTCTCTGTGAAGAACGGTGTCGTCTACTGCAGCAGCTTCAGCATGAAGAGTAACAGCTTCAGATTTCTTCAGGTTAGGTGACTCAGTTTTGTTTGTTGAATACATCAGGATGGAGGGTGTGACTGTGACCAGACCAGAGGAGATAAGAAAACATCAGAAATCTGCTCCCATCTCAAATTTTAATCCTCTAAAATAGTACAACTAATTTCAAGCAATGCAGAAAAAGCAATAGGCTATACACAATGATTTTATTTTTGTTGGTTCTCTAAAATGTCAGAAAAAAGTAAAAAATGTTGATCACAATTGACAAAAACCCTACTGTTTACATACTGAAGTTGGTTTGTTTTATTTGACCATCTATAAAGGAACAAAACAAATGACTCAATAAATAAATTAATATGCAATTAAATGCACCAAAAATAATATTAACAATAAGTAATAGATACAGAAGCAAATTAAAACAAGATCAATTTATGTCACATTTTATAAATTAATTAATGCCTACATTTATTTTTAATGTTATTTTTAGTACATTTAATGGTATATTAATTTGTGTATCTATTTATTTTTGATTTGGCAGTTTTGGTCCTCAGTATCTATTAGTCCGAAATCCAAATATATTCAGTTTACTATCCTATCTAACTAAAAACACTGGCAAATATTCACATTATTGAAGCTGTAACATGCATATTTCTGGCATATTTACTTAAAAAACAATTATCAAATTGATCAATCAATATGCTTATCAGCTTATTAATTAACCGACTGTTTCAGGTCTATTTAGTATAAAAAGAAATGTGCATAATATATATTGCCAGTAGCCTCTTCTAAACTACACAAATTTGATAACTACCACAGTGACTTGTATCCTCTGACAAAACTGATTCAATAAAAAAGAGCAGACTACTTACACTCTACATGATCAGGTGACACTTTTTTGAAGTCTTCCATCTCTTCCTGCTTGGTGGAGGGAAACTCAGACCTCATGCTCTCTGTGAACTCACGGTTGACGCACAAACACACCTGCGGGGCTCCCGTCCCCGTCTGAGACTGAGGTTTGTCACCGCTGCAGACGAAGCTTTGTCTCTCTAACTTTAAGACTTTCAAGGCTTCAGACAGAGGCTGGAAGTCAACAGCTGGTTCACATATTTGAGGCTCTGTGAGAAAATACGTCACATTTGATTTTTATTAACATAATTTGCAGAGTTATTTGTAGTGTAGCTCTCTAAAACTACAACATTTTGTGACAGAAATGAGGCTAAAGCAAACTGCCAAACATTATTGTGAACACTGAGCTAACTGACATGCATTTGTATATATGTTGATCTTCATAGCAAACAGTGACTGTCTACTTCTTTAAAAGGCAGCAAAAGCAGAGAAATCCTGACTTTTAGTCCCATCAAGATCCATACACTCTGTATCTCATAAATTCCCATAATGAAACCAGACAGCATCTTGGGTTAGACCCCTCCTAACAGTGCCCATGTCTAAACATGGGCACTCTAAACTTCTGCCCCTAGAGAAAAAAACGTCTTCATATCCAATTTGAGACTTTGGAAAGCTGCCCCCAGAGGCTCAGAAGACATTACACAGTTGTTTTCAATGGTGAACAGATGAGGCCTTATGAAGCTTTGGGTCTTTCCTTTTGTTCGTGCTGACTAAAGATTTAAAGCTTTGAACTGAGGAAGCACAACAACATCCGGTGGTTTGCAAAATGAACAGCAGCTCTTCAAGACTGAGGCCAAAGCACTGCAACACCTTGCTGATCTTAGAGTTTCATTTGTGTGTGTCAGTGATAAAGTCCACAGAGCCTGTGTGTTGATTATGCTGCAGTGCTGCAGTAAATATCGAGTGATTCAGGAAAAATAAATGCTAAATAAATGTCAATAAATGAATAAAATAGATGTCAAACTAAATGAAGAGGTTTCTGAAGCACCACTGATGTTTGAAACTTCAGACGTCATCTGTCACATGTTATTCTTAATTTGACACAAGCTCAGACACAAAATGTTATTTATAAGATGGCAATACGGTGTGCTTTCACTGGCTGGAGGACTGCCCAATTATCCAGTCTTTCTGGATATTCTTTATGTTACAATTATGTTAAACTAAGCAGCAAAGATAAGATATGAGGAGCAATCTTTTGTTTATTATGCGCAAAACATACTATTAGCTTTGGAAATTAGTAAACAAACTGATTTGGCTGGGCAGTCAGTGCAAATTTGGTTAGAGGGTCTATTGCATGCTCTTACTTTTGAAAAACAATGATGATTAATGGAAAATACCTTTCAGAACATATAAAGATTCTTGAATGCACTTTGTTTGTTTTACTGTGTGGAGTTACACTGAAAATTGAATAAATACATTTGTTTAAAATCGGAGCTCTTCATAAGAGTAAAATAAGCGTCAGTGCTTTGTTATGGTAATGGTGAATTGGTGAAATGGCCCTTTAATTAGAAAACTGTAAAACTAAACCTTGTTATTACCTGCCAACAGAAAGCCCACCACAAAGGTTGGATACTTCTCTGCCCTCCAAAGCGTCGCCTCCATCTCACTCTGAGCTCTCGTTGACACCAAAGATCTACATGGCAATCATTAATCAATCATTATAAGTTTTTCTACACAGCAGCTATCTGAACTTTAGGATTTTGTTCATTTATACAGAGATAAAAATTGTTTTCTTCTTTAAGTCATTGTTCATCACTTCATTCCTCTGTTGTATGACTATGAAATACGTATAAAGAAACTAAACCTCATCACTCACTGTCTGCAGAGTGCCAACACCTCTTCCTCCTGGAGTTCACTTGTGGACAGACAGATTTGGGTTTGACTGGTTTTGGGAGTCGCTATCAAAGTCACGTCCAGCTCCATCTCAGTCGGAAGCATCACATGTCCTTAAAAGAAGATTACGTTTCACCACACAGCAGCTACAAGCCTAATAAAACTTTACAATTACAATTTTTTCATACTCCACAACATTTCAGAGGCAAATATTGTACTTTTTTTTACTGTACTGCATTTATTCAATTTACTTTACAGCTTTAAGCATTATGTAAAGGGATAATGTAACATGAGCAGGTCATTATTGTGAAATAAATCCCGATGATGCACGATAATGACCTGCTCATTTATCCCACTTATTACATGGTTACTTACCAAAAATAAATAAATTTGTGTATGCCTAATGAGTACTTCAATACTTATACTTAATTTCACTACTTAAAAGTTTGAATTTAGGGATATTTACTTGTATTTTATTTGTCATTTATTTATTTATGGTTTACTGGATGGGGATACAGATACAGTATACACAGACACAGCTATCCAATGCAAGTATCATAGTGTTTATAGCAGATGCAAATATTTACAAGACTTTTATGAAAATAAGAGATTAAAACAATGAGGGAAAAAGAAACATGAGTAGAGGACATCAAGATACCATGAAGTTATATAAAAACACTTAATAGTGTGTTATTGCTATTTTTATTTACGTAAATTATTTGAATACTTCTTTCACCACTGCTGGCAGTTATAAAGTGGTAAATATTTGCAAAACAGCCATTGAAGAAAAGATTTCTGACCAAGCATGATCAACTAACAAGTAAACTGATGAGCAGATGAAGCCTCATGAAGCTTTGAGGCGTCCTTTCTGTTTCTGCCACAAAAGATTCACAGCTTTGAGGCTTCAAACATGGCAAACATAGTGACATCTGGTGGTGCGCAGGAGTTCTAGCAGCCCTTCAGGACTGGGGCCTGAAGCACCACCACACCTCACTGATAACAGTTTTAGTCTCATATGTGTGCATTAAAAGTCTTGCATGTTATTAAACTGTAGGCCTACTTTTGATCAGATGTGATGTATTAAATATAAATGTTATGCTAACTAGTTGTTGTGTTTTACCTGCCAACTCTGACTCTATCAGGCCTCCGTTCATCTTGCTGGGCTCCTCTGGAACCTCATACTGAGTAATGTCCACCCAAACTGGTACATCTAATTGTGAAACGTGGAGAAATGAGACAACAGTGCATCAATTTACTTTTCTGTGTCTGGTTTTCTTTGATTTAGAAAACATTTTCATCTTGTCGTCACCTTTATGAAGCACATCCAGGACTGGAGGTTGCTCATTCAGCTGTTCAGGAGCAACATTCATATGACGACAAATACTGGAAAAGGCTGTGCAGTTTTCTAGGCTCAGATTCAGTGTGCTGACTACCACTGGCAACAGCAGAGACTATGGAGAAAATAAATCATATATTAAAACATTAAAGTGATTTCCGAAATGAGTAACTAATTAGACATGAATCATTTTAGTTACCTCTTCCTTCATCAGTGACTCTTTACCAAACTCCTCAGTAATGTTCACACATGTCTGAATGTCACTGGTGTTCACATCAGGAGGTTTTTCATAAGCTGCACAGTGTCTGAAAGAGTTTTAACATTTAAGTATATAAAGTCACTTTCTTGACTAGAGTAGATTTTAGGATGCAACAACCACTGAACATACACACCTGAATATGGTGTCCTCAGAGATGGTATCTCCAGCTGAGGTCAGGAGAGGGTCCGCCACAGGAAGGGTCCTCAGCCTGGACAGTTTGGTTTTCAGTGTCGGTAAATGTCTCTTAAATTGTTGCAGGTAGTCAACAACCATGAGCTCTTCTGGCAGGAGAAGATCTTTGACAGAGGGAAATGTGTTTTTTTACTCTGAAAGATGATCACTGTCACAATCAAAACAAGGAATACAGAAATAAAAAAAAACTACAATATTCTTCAAGTGCTGATGGGAATAACAGGAACAGTTACCTGAGTTCTTATTTCCAGGTTTCATCTGGTCAGTTGTCCACCTGACAAAGGTTTCCTGACATGAATCATTAACCTGTGACTCTTTTAAAAGCCAAAGATACTCATCCTGGTCCAGATCCTTGAGTGAGTCAGGATTAGAGCTGGGTATCACCTCTTTATCCCAGTTCACCTCACTCAGACTCACATTAAATCTGGAACAAAAAACACTTAATCGCTTTTTGAACAAATTAACACTAGAATAAATGTTGAAATTATGACTCAAACAATGAATAAATAGAGTATGATGCACGGTGAGACAGTTTTTGAAAAAGACAACCTTTCTGGTGAATCAATCAGTTGCTTTTTTCCTCCCAGGTCTTCAAGCACAGAACCACTGACAAACAGTTTGCAGGTTGAAATCACCTTTCCTTTAACAAGAATAAAAGAAGTCAATATAGAAGCAAACCCTTTATTTTGGTCTCATATAAGGTACCTAGGACTATATATTTGTGTAAAATCAAACCTAAACCCTCGTCATGTCACATAAAACATGCTAAAACCTCTGATCCACGGTGTCCTGTAAGTGACCTCAGGCAGCTCTCCACTGTGGGGATACAGGTCAGTGGTACCAGAGAGGTAAGGTGTCGGCAGTGCCAGCAAGTTCATCATTACTTTCAGACGGGTGGTGGTCTGAAAAAAGACAAGAAAGAAAGCAAAAAGGGAGGCAGGACAACATAACATTAGGATTTGTAAATTGTGAAGTACAGGTTAAAAGACAGTCTAAAACAAGAATTTTACTTATCATATCATTATCATATTTTGCTACATTACTAAAGTCACTGATCTAAACAGTTGTTCCACTTCTCATGAGGAACCTGTGGGGTTTATTTGGTTTTAACCGCTTGTAACAATCATTTTTTCTGAATTCCCAAACTGTCCTGGGATCATTTCTATAGTGGATCAGAAAACTCAACTTAAGGTTTGGGGAAAAAAAGGATCATTTAGGTCACGAAACTCAAGCAGGTGAGACCACTGTCAGTATAGAAGTCATTCTTTCAGATATTAAAAAAAAGTTTGAAACTTTTTATTGGGACAGTGCTTCCACACTATGCATTGCACCATAATTAACACTCTTTATGACATGAATAATAAATATTAAGCTTAGAGCTGGGCTTGTATGACCAGGAATGTGATCTAAAAGGAAAAACTAACAAGCCACAAACTCACCTCAAAACATAGTCGAGAGCTTCATATCTGTTAGCAGAGAAAAGCTGAGCAGAAAAGCAGCTGTCATTTTCACACCTGTACACAGAGAGAGCAATATAAACATATTATATTCAGAAAAAAATGTGATGATTTTTGTTTTTCTTATATTCAGGACAACAAAGAACAAATCAATTTAATGTCTAATGTCACTCCAAACACAAAACAAAACTTTCCTGGCTATTTAATAGCAGTGTTAACTTGGGTAGCTAGCTTAATGTAGCAAAACTACAACAGAGTAAACTTGTTAAACTCATAAATTATTTTTGCTCAAACTACAGCAGACATCGGAAATTGAACAAATAAAACAGGCTGTGTTGGTAAGCATCAAACTTACATGATAAACACGGTTTATTTTAGTGTTTTGACAGGCGAGGTGTCGTCAGGAGCTGCTGTTAGCAGAGATGAAGCCAAAGATCGTTTATTGAGGATGGATCGGTTGTTTCGTCTGAACTACAAAGGTGGGCTTTAACCGTCGCGCATGCGCTTTGGGACGTTTTTAGTTTCCTAAGTCAAGGCATGTCAGTTTGTGTTGGGCTTAAAAACCAATGTTGTCAATAAATTAGTGTGCAGTGCTAGTGTATCTAGTTACTTATCAAATTCAATGATGCGTTACAGTTACTTTAATTTAGCCCTACTGTAGCAAGAAAAAAGTGCTAAATTTCATACTGTAGTGCACAGGAAAAGCCTGTTTAAAGTGATCATACACCACATAACCAATCAATGCTGATGGAGTATGGTGATAGATAAAGGCATGATGATAATACAGTACATGCATTGAATGTCTTTGATAAGGGAGAGTTGGGTAAGTAACTGGTAACTGTTTAGTCAAAGCAAATATATCCTGGTCTAAAAATGTATATGTTAAACATGTTGGTGATTTGCCAGTATATAAAACTATGTGAATGATTTAGCTAGAGATTAGCCTGAATTGCTAAATGGGACAGTTTTTATTAATACTAATACTTGATTTAAAATCCTTTTGAGGTTACAATAAATGTGCAAAAATATAAAAAGTTTTATCTTCTGTGTTTTATGGCATTCACTTTGGCCAGGTTGTGTTTTTTTGGGGTTAATTTTGGAATTTCAACCTCAGCTCCTATAATAAGTCTACAACATGCTGTTTTAATCAAAAATAAAACAGCATGTGTTGGTGGACTTGTTTTTTTCTCCACCAGTATGCAGCACTGCAGGTCAACTGAATAAATGAATAGAATCAAAATGTTATGGGTGTGTTGGTTGGGTTGGGTAGTGTGTATGTGTGTACTGAGAAATTAGCGTGTGTGTGTGTGTGTGCAGCCAAAATACAGATACTCAAATCCTTATGGAGAAAAACAGTCAAATGTAAACCCATAAAAATGCATAAAAACTGTATTTTTAATCCATGGCCATTGCATTATAAAATCACAAATTATATTGTATTAGGCTTTCATCCTGGAGTTGTGGCTTCAAAATGATATATTTTTTTACTATTTTCCAGCTGACTGATGCATTTTCTCCTGTTTTCTCTTGTGTGTGTGCATGCATGACTGTTGTCAAAAAGGACCTGAAGAAGGCAGACAAAGCCAACGGTGCTCTCGAAACAGACTAAGAGAACTCTAGAACAGGAGCAAATGGGATCAGAAGGCACATTCACTAAAATGACAGCTGAGCGTGAAGAAAACAAGAAGATGAAAGAGGAGCTGAAAGAATTATCTGCATCCAAAGAGCATCTGATGAACAAAATGCAAACATTAAGGATGGTGAACACAGATATCAGATCTAAATTCCAAGAACCCAGACAGAATTTGACTAAAATCGAAACATCGCTCTCTCTCTCTCTCTCTCCTCTCTCTCTCTCTCTCTCTCTCTTATGTATAATTATATATATTATATATATATATATATATATTATTTATTATATATATATGAATATAAATTATATTATATGAATGAACAGGACTCTGACACTGAAACAACTAAACAGAATTTATTTTGTCAGTTACACCTGCTGTGAATCTTATGAATCTATTGCATTGTTTATCAAGTAAAGCAGCGATTCAGGTGTTCATTCAACAAAAGTTTTTACACACATAGCAAATACTTTTAGGTATTTTTACATAGGTAAAATTGTGAATACAGGACTCCTATATGTAATAGAGTATTTCACTAAAGTATTGATACTTATTCCAGAGTAAAAGATCTTCCAACCCAGTTAAATCCTCATGTGGGTAGAACTTTTGGAAAACCCATTTACTGCTTTTTACTTTTTTATTTTTTCCTGTAGGGGCACTGTATGCTTTTCACCACATGGAGGCGCTATTCACTAAACTACAAAAGACAGTATACTGTAGGTCTGATACAGGGGGTGTTAATAGATCTGTGCAGACACTATTGGTACAGACATTTTGCCCTAAAACTTTTTGTCAACTTCATACACATTGCAACATTAACAATCTCAACTTTTTTGTGTTCTGAATGTGTTCTGAAAGAGAGAAAATAAAGTTTTGAAAGTGATGTACAATAATTGAATTGTCCACTTGACAAAGGTGTCCTGACATTGATCATTGATCAGTGACTTTTCTAAAAGCCAAACATATTCATCTTGGTCTCGATCCCTCAGTGAGTCTGGGTTACGTCCCCTCCACATCACCCTTCAGAGTCGGAATCATATTAAATCTTGAACAAACCACACTTTCAATGCGACACTGTCGGTTTCTTTTTTGTCTGAAGGTAGAGATCACCTTTCCTACAGTATACCAAGTGCAAAAGAAGTAATAAACAGAAAAACCCCTGTGTTGGTCTCATTTGAGGTTGTTTGACACACCCTTCAGTGGCCTTCATAAAAAAGTGTCTACTTTAGTTGCATTCTGGCCGTAACAAACATGCGGTTCAACTTTTTGAAAAGGTTACTAACATCGCCTTTTTCCACCTGTGCAACATATCTAAGATCAGGTCCCTCTTGTCCATGGCAGACGCAGAGATCTGGATTCACGCCCTTTGTTTCATCCAATTATTATAATGTTTTGTTGTCTGTTTGTTGCTGACTAGAGCCAGAAAAGTTATCATACCATATCATACCAATCTTTGCTTCACTTCCTCGGCTTCCTGTTCATGTCAGATCAGTATGTAGCAATATATTGGCTACAACAGTGTACATAAACAATAAACAAAGAATAATGCTGAAAAATGGGTCTGTAAATAAGTGTGTTATGATGCAAGGGGATGTTGCATTGTTATTGCACCAAATTACTCTATTGTTGGGTCATTACTGCAGAGTCAAAGATATAATGATAAATGCATAAACATATTAATAAATAGATGAATAAATAAATATTAATTCACACATATCACAGTAGTTTTGCAGAGACAGCAGGTCAGATAGTATTTCTGCATTTGAGCTGCTATCAGAGAGGATCTAACACAGTTTCTCTCAGTGGATCCATAATGTTCATCCTGTCTTCAGTCTCTAGTATTAGAGTAAACTATTTCTATTATTATAGGATTCAGAGGTTTATTTGTCACATACAAAGCTGGGGAGAATTGTGCCTGACAAGGCCAAGGGTATACAGAGGATGGAGTTCTCCATCTTTATGGTCTGAAAAAAAAAATGCATATAGTAATCAAAATATATAATATCTCAGTGTCAGCACCTTATTTAAGCATAGAGAGAAATCAGTGGCTCTTTCCTGCAACAACACCTCTTTTAATATCTACATTAATGTTCTCAAACGGTGAGAGACAGGAGAGGATGAGGACGAGCAGAACTGGGATGCTTCGCCTCCTTTGGTGGGTTTATGTGTTTGATGTTGTCCTGAATCCAACAATGTTACATTTCGCCTGCTAAATCAGTCTTTGTCTGCTTAATTAAAATGACCCTTCCTGCATAGATTATAAATCGGTGCATTTGTTCTTTAATTTCCATTTGATTATGCTGAATGGATGGTCAATTTACATTTGCAAGGACTTCATCTGGCCCCTGCAGACATGTGGCAAGACTAGAGTCTTTTAGCTGCAGCCATGCATCATGTGAGAAAGGGAGACAGAGGCCACTGCATGCACGGTTTTGTTTTACATGTACATGTCTCCACTTTTAATATACAAACAGGTCACTAGATTGAAACAAGACCAAGAGTCTCCAACCATGCTAGCAGCTCTGTGAGGCCAGGCACAGTGGTGCTTTGAGCTAAATGCTAACATGCTCACAGTGACTTAAAATGCTGATGTTTGCAAGAATAATGTTTACCATGTCACTTAATGTGTTAGCATGCTAACATGCTAACATCTGCTAACTACACTAAACACAAAGTAGGACTACAGCTGCGGCTGATGGGGATACAGTTAGTTTTGCTGGTATGCAGTTATACATACAGTAAAGACTGCTGCATTAGTTAGCATACGAGCAACTCCAGTTCCTTTGTCTCAGAGTCATTGGGTTCATTGAATGTGTTTTTGGTTATTTGCCTGAAATATGGTCTGTGGTTAACACATGCTTAAAGAGGCAGTTCACCCAAAAATGAAAAATAAATAACTTAAAAAAAAAATCATATTTTCCTCTTATCTGTAGTGGTATTTATAATGGGACTAAATAGTGGTCAGCTTGTGGTGTGGTGGTGAATTTTTCCAATGCATATTTTTGGCACTTTGAACACCACAAGCCAGGTGCCATCTAGTCCCATTATATTAGAGAGAAGGCAGACATCTATACAGCAAATCGGGCCAAAACTAGGTAAGTGGAAAAGTCTCTTTATAAGAGATTTTCATATTTTGTTCTACAACATAAAATACATCAGTAAATGACCCATTTGCAAGGTCTGAAGCTTTTGTGTGTCCTAAATAAGGCAGTTGTTACCAAGTGGCTAAATGAGACTACAGAAGTTGTTGTGGACATTAAATGTCATCAGGCTGAACGCAGTTATTGTTGGTGACACTGAGTCACTTGACCATTGTGTTGTTCTTTTATAGTCTATTGTTAGTTTTTTACTTCTGGCGATTGCATTTACGTTTAAAAAAAAATCATAAAAGTGGTGTTCATTTTTGAAGATTTTCTTGCTTATTTTCTGCACTAATCCAAAATTTGAGTGAAAAATCCCATTGGCTTTTTCTGGAGGCATACAAAAATTATGAAAAGAGGGATCGCCACAGTTATTACAGTTCATCCTCAGGGGGGCTTAAATGTCTGAAACAAATTCCATGGCAATCCATCCAGTGGTTGTTGTGGTTGTTGGTTTTGTGAAGATCGTAGTGGTGCTACATGAAAAGTCAAAATCATGAATGTATGGCAAAGTGTCCATAACATGACATGATTAACTACTACTCTGTACTTTGTTTCAACATCTTTTCAGTTACGCTATAGAGCCTAAATGCTTGTCCTCGAACACTCTACATAGACTGATTTAGTGTTGGCACAACAGTCCTTATTATCCCCCATTAACCTACATTTAACAGGCACTTACACATTGAATTGACATGTCTGCCAAGGTGCAGCTCACTGTGTGCTGGCCTGGCAGCTCTTCATTGACTTACATCATTCATTTAGTGTTGTTGTGATGCTAGCTAATACAATACTGTGCTGGCAATACAGGAAGTGGTTTGGCTGACAACCAAAAGGGTGAAGAGTCCAAAAGCAGCTATGAGCTCATCTTCTCAAATGAGAAAAAAAAAAAGAAAGTGTTATCTAAGCAATGGGCTAGAAGGACACGTAACATGAAAATCAAAGGATTCAAATATTGTTCTACAAGGCAGACATATTGCCTAGCAGCCTTTACTTTGATGCACTGAACATACAGTAATACCATTAACAAAAAGGATAAAATAGTAAAGATGCACACAGACACATTATTACATACAGACACATGTCAATATTTTACCCCAAAAAAGTCCTATTTGTGAGGACGCACTGAAGTATTACTATTGTATAGATATACAGTATAGTGCTAGAAACACTAGCAAACAAATCTACAAACAAATTGTCTGAAATCTAAAATCTGCACATTTGCTGGTATAATTCTTTACTCACTACAATCAGTAGACACTTGGCTTCACATTTTAATTCACTGTTTTGTGAAGAGAGTGTAGTGCGTTGTCATTTTTGCATCTGTTTACTATCTAAATAATGGCTACACAATTAAGTGTTTTGTGCTTCATTACAGCTGTTGGCTTTGAATGAGAATGCACAGTGTGTGTGGGTGAGTGTGTGTGTGTGTGTGTGTGTGTTGTGTGTGTGTGTGGGTGGGTTTGGGTGAGTGTGGAGGGGGATGGAAGGTGTCGAACATATGCACGCGACTCTTGCTTGTTGTTCTCTCCCAGCTGGACGCTCGACGGATGCATCGGGAGAACAGAAGTTCTGCACAAACCACAGAGGAGAACACAGAACACAGGCACAATCCTCGGACGTGGGCACAGTGAGTATCTTTACTCTAAACAATCTTTCAATGGTGCTGGAATAAAATGTGCAACATCTTGTGAAATTAGCAGCCATGTAGTCTTATATTTAGTTTTACAGGTCTGGCAAACATTTTTTATTACTTGTACCTTTGAAATGTAGTGGAGTAGAAGTATAACATTTTTTTTTTTAAAAAGGAAATACTCAAGTAAGTACTCAAAATTGTACTTAAGTACAAGTGTAAATGTACTTTCCACCACTGCCAAATAGCTGTGTTTTGGAGAAGAGATTCAATAACACCCCAAATGAAACATACTTTTCAACGATTCTCCAAGAAAGAAGACAAAATAAAAGAAAAACCTTCAATGAACTGTTTATATGTCACCTGCCCACCACACTAAAGAAAAAATGAATGGAGATTTACTCCTCTCAGTGGAACAGCAATCAGGCCAAAATGCTGTCCAACAATCACTGCAGGTGCTCTGGACGTGGTTCAGGTTATAAATGATAACCTCAGATTACAAATGTCTTTATCTGAAGTGATCCTGGAGCATTGGTTCATCTTAGTTCCCTCTAGACAACCACACAGGCACCTGTAACAATTATTTTGTATTTAATTACTTTTTTACTTAAAAAAAAACAAAACAAAAAAAACAAGTGTCTAGACTGATGTATAATTTGAAGTTGATTGAATTTGAAAAGGCAGGTTGAGGTATTTCTTAAGATATTATATTACATTTTCTCAGTTTGAAAAGTCAGTTCTTCATTTCACAGACAGAGCTTACAGCTGTACAAAAATAAACAACCACAACTTATCATAAAGTGTACTGGAGACACACAGCAAGTTTCCATCAGACATGTTTTCTTCACACTATAAGGTCTCAGACTCTCAAACAATGCATGCTGGGAAGTCTGCTAATATGCTGATCTTGTTTCTTTAAGAAACTTAATTTAATGAGTTGATTAAACTCTGTGCGGTAGATTCGTTCAACTCATCATTTCATCATCATTTTTGAGGTCTGAAATGTTTATGAATATAAATACAAGAAACTTGTATTGTAACAACATAAGCCTCAGGTTTTGTCACATGTGTGGTACCACACAGTGCAATGCAATAGGCTGGATTTCACTTTAAGGTGATCATTCAGCAGTGATACACATTTAGCATATCCACTCATTGTTTTATATAATTTTAGAGATTAAGCAAATAGAAAATACTGAATAACATGCCTTTGATAGTCTGTACAGAGGGAAAGAGCATACAAGTCAGTGTGTGGGCTAAAAACCTCATAATGACATGCTAAACAGTGTAAATGATCTGTTGGGAGCCTCATGAGTCAAGCAAATACACACCCACAGGCTCTTAGCATTATGTGAGTATAACCAGCCACAAGCCCTGCTGAACCAATCAAGCAATTCACTGATGCATTTAGTTCAACGGTGATTACTAAATGCCTGAAATCAAGTTGTTTACTTATTTACTGTTGAATCAAAACTCACTGGTAGGAGTTTAGTTTATTTTATTTCCACCATCACTTACAAATTTTCAATTTTTGTTTTCTCAAATCATGTATATGAGTATAGGTGACAATTATAAAATAAAATTGGATATCTTGCCTCAACAAAAAAAGCAAAGCACTTTTGTTTTTGCTCCCATTTTTCATGAGTTGAAGTAAAAAAATCTAAGACTAGGGCGCCCCTGTACCGCAGTTGGTAGAGCCTGTAGCCCTGTGTGAAATATACATAGTTCAGTGCTTAATAATGTCTTTTTTCAAGATGAAACTGCACTTTTTAGAGCTGCCTTTTATTGTGACCAGTCCAAGACACACCTGTGTAATAATCATGCTGTTCAATCAGCATCTCTATGTGCCACGCCTGTCAGGTGGATGGATTATGCACCTGACCTAGGAGAAGTGCTCACTGACACAGAATTTAACAAATTTGTGAACACAATTTGAGAAAAATAAAAGCCTTAGTGCATAGACGAGGTCTTAGATTTTTTACTTCAACTCATGAAAAATGGGATCAAAAACAAAAGTGTTGTGTTTATATCTTTATTGAGTGTACAAACCTCAATATTGTTAATATAAGAAGTCTTTTGACTTGAAATGATGAGTTGAATGAATGAGCAGAGCAGAACGAGTTCAATCAACTCGAATTAAGTTTCTAAAGAAAGATGATCAGTTAATTAGCAGACTTCCCAGCATGAATTGTTTGAGAGTTAAAACTCTCCTGAAACCTTTCTTGTGAAGAGGATATATGATGAAAACTTCCTGAATCAGTGGTTAAATGTAATAAATTATAGTAAAAAATTTAAATGTTAGAAAAGTTGTAGTGCGTCTGAAGAGCTGTTGGTTCAACTTAATATCATAAGCTCACCTAACATGTTTTCTCATGTAGAACTGAATTAAGTTTGTTTTGTATCATTACAAAATTAACTCAATTTGTCTTTTCAAATTCAGTCAACTTAAAATTTTAAGGCAGTCTGGAAACTCTTTTTTTTAAGTTAAAACACAGTTTATCTTTTACAGTGCAACCATTTGTAACAACAAAATTTCAACACATTAAGTGCTTTTCCATCCGCCTATTTTTGTGACCATTTTCAGGATGGAAAAAAGTTAAATATTGCAGCAATATGGCAGCAGACAAAACATCAGATGTGTGTTGACCTGCGTTGTTCCTGAAATTAAATCAGTACACAAACATAAATGCAATATTTCCTTCATGATTTCCATATGGTTTGACTGATGCTCTTTGAAGTACACCCTTCTTTTACTGATTTTTGGGACATTTAGTTAAAATTCGTGCTACATTTGGATAAAAAAAACCACACATTTCTGCTTAAATCATGCCAAACTGATACATTTGATAGAAAACATCACTTTATGTTATGCTCACATTCTTGCAAAGCACATTGAACCCTTTAACCTTCATCATTACACATTCAGTTTTAACCCTTTAATCATGAATGACCCTCTGGAGATCAAAACTATGTCTTTGGCATGTTTCTCTTCAATACTTACGTGTGCAAATTCAGCATTGCATGGGCAAAATTTGTGTCACGTTCAGACAATAAAAGACCCAGCCCTTACATGGCCATATTGAGGATCATGAAAGCCTATGTGATCAGACGGGCAGCTTTCCTTGCAGAGGACCAATAACTGATCTTCATAGTACAAAGCTCCGCAGCCTCTTTTCATGTCACTTTCATTGAGTGGAGGGCCACAGTGCGAGCTCTATAAAGTGGCTGGGCCCATTCAAGGGACTAAAGAGGACAAAGCTGAGCTCGCTGCAGCGGTGCCACAGACTCACAACCAAAATAGGACAGAAGCAAAAAGGGAAAAGGGAGGGGTGGGGTGGGGTGGCTGGGGCATTAAGAGCAAGAGAAACAGAATGAGAAAGACAGAGATGTTAAATTCATCTGCTGTATACATTTGATAGAAACCAATCGAATGTGAATCTTTGCAAATGTGGAAATTACAGCTGTTGTAAAGGATGTGATGATGATGCAGTGAGTGAGACAAATGAAAGATGAAACTATATCAAATCACTGAGGATGTCTCTGGAACATTTTCACATTTTCCCATCATCCTGCACACTTAATGTCACTTGAAATACCCCAAACCAGCCAAGACCAGGGGTTGTTAAAGTATTAGTGTTATTTTTATTTTACTGTTGTTATAATCTACTCCAAGTATTTTTAAATTTACACGTCACTATTTGCTACTGATTACTACTGATCCCGAGCTTATTGTGTCTGCCACTGAACATAAGTGGCTCAAAATAACAAAAACTTATTTGGGTAAACATTGATATAAAAAATAACACTAACTCTGGGTCAAAATGACCCCCTGGTCCTGGATAAAGTTATTCCAGTATGCATCAATACTATATCGACCCAAACTAGGTCAGTTTTTAATCCAGTAATTTTAATGTGCGATAAAGGACTCTGAATAAATCTTCTTTGATTTGATTCACTACAGAAGCACTTACTGTACAGTGTAAGCTGTTTATTGTCGAATTAACATTAACTCACTGGTAACAACAAACTGGCAGATACAGTGATATTCTGAAAAATGTTACTGTAATTTATTTGACAGTGCCACTGTGAATCCTACTGAGGACATAAATGCGCAAAAAGCAGTATTTTTTTTGTCCAATTTAAACAATACAGAACAATAATACAACAATACAAATCGATCTGTTTTAAAACCAGGGTAATAGTCTAAAAGTTTAGTTAACTTTGGCCTCCAGCCTAAATATAATATATAACATTATAAGCTAATGTTAGCTAGCTAATTAGGTAACATTAGCTGTGGCTTATTTGTTGGTATTGACCACATTTTCATTTGCTGTCCTTTATGTGTGTACACGTTGCCAGCATGCACCATGGATGAAGCTGTATGGTGGTTTCCTCATGCCTCACAGGGAGCTCTACAGTAGGATGCATGTCTGTGTCTCCATCTGGACGCTCCTACAGATGACTTCCCATTTCTGCTTACTCATCCTGTCCAGCTTGGCAGTCTCATCCCAACTGGGTGAGTCCATGTACCTCTTATTGTGAAGTTAACCACTAAATGTTGGCTGTTCCTAATCATCATTGGATTATTTTGAGAATGCAGTTAGCCAAACCAAAGACACAGAAAGACTCCAGCTGCCTCGTGGGTTCAAACCCAGAACCTTCTTGCTGTGAGGTGACAGTGTTAAACACTGAGTACTGATTACCAGAGATACAATACCCAGGGTGGGAGGGTTACTTTAAAAATGTGTTTGTTCAAATGTACAATTACTGATTACCTGTTAAAAAACGTAGTCAGTAACCCAATCCAAGTATCACAATATTAAAGTAGTGTAACTTAAGTTACTTTTGGATTACCTCAAGTGAAACTGATTAGCGTAATATAATGTTTTGGGAAGAATCTGGGGATATGATACATATCATGATGCAGGGGTTACGATACATTGTGATACTATAAGCAAGATAATATATATATATATATATATATATATTTTATAGTTTAAAAACTATTATTTTTTGTTAACTTATTATGTAATCAGAGCAGTAAAGATTGATAACACTCAAACTTACCCTCAAACTTCAAATAACCTGCCATAAACATATTCCAGTCTGGGTTTTGTGTATATCTTCCTTATTTTAAAATACATTTTAAAATTGTAATCCTGCTAATAATCCCCATTTTTATTACGTGTAAATGTAACTCTAATCTGATTATGTTTTTTTTTCTGCAACTCTAACTGTTAGTCTTTTTAAATCCTGATTACATAATCTCATTATATATAATCTGTTACTCTCCAAGACTGATAAAAACCACACAGTAGAAATACTCTGTGACAAGTAAAGTCAAACTGCACTCAAAATTCTACTCGACTAGAAGAACTAACTGGTTAAGAAACAGTCTCAGTTAATTACTGATGCATCTTTATAATTTACATAAGCAAAAGAGACCAACAGTGAGAAGAGGTCTATTTCTACATAGCTTTTCTTAATGCCTGTCCCTGGGTCGGAGTGCAAATTAAGTAAAATCAGATGATCAAGACTATGTTTACATTTTTCCAGGCAACGTTACAGTACGTTAGGCAGTTAAAAAGAATTATTATTATTATTATTATTATTATTATTATTATTATTATTATTATTATTATTTTTGACATTACATTTTGTGGTTGCTATGGTGTAAACACCACAACATGTTTGTCCACAGGGGCCTCCAAAGTCATCACAATCTGAAAGTAGTAGCTTTAGGCATGAAAATACTCAAAATAGTACTTAAATACAGTACTTGCCTCTAATGTCCATTTCTTTTTGATCCTGTGTACTACAGGTTTGGAGGATGTTTTCTTCAGTCCCCAGGACCAGACAGTCAGAGAAGGAGAGGGAGTTTTCTTCCAGTGTGTGTCGGGTGAAAGTTTACCTCCTGCAAGCATCAGCTGGCTCAAAGATGGCAAACCAGTCACAAGAGGAAGACAGATTCAGGTGAGCACTTATACACCTTTAGAGTGATACATTTATCAGCTCATTAGAGAGACATTAAACACCAGTTCCTTGTAGAAAAAAAGAGAAAATGATTGACACCTATAAATTAATAATGCTTTAATGCAGCAGGATCCCTTACACAACTAATGAAAAGCACAGACAAACTGGACAAGCTCAATGATCTTCACCGCACTTCTGTCTGTGCAAGAAGATAGTCGCACTCACAAAAAAAAGTTTTAATAATTTATCAACGTTTTGACATGATAGACAGACTTTTTCTCAGTTTACTTATGGGATATTATGTTTATTCATTGAGGTTTCCTTTATCTGAACCTAGTCCAAGCCAGGGCTGTTTTAGTATTTTCCTTAAAATAGTATCTACCTGGTTTTCCCAAGCATTATATGTTTGATGAGCTTGTATGCTAAACACTCACCTTTTTGTAACTCTTTTAATATTTACGTGGAGATGTTTTTGCATGATAAATGTATCATCCCTTTCAAATACTAAGCTGTTTGTTGATGTTTATAAGGAGTATGTTGTTTGACATAATAACTTTTCTTCTTCGAGTATCCTGCTACCCTTGTATTGTTGTTGGAGTTTTTCTTTTTCTTCATAGTTGTTGAAAACATGAAAAGTCTGAGAACTATGCAGTACTGAATTGTGGAGTTAGACTGAATTAGACTAAAATATAATATCATTGTACCTTTTGTCCCAGATATATTGCACTGTATGCTTCAAACTGTGTTTTTTGTGTTCAGGGTGAGTATGGAGGTGGCAACCAGAAGAAGACCTCAAGCACTCTGCATCTTTTCAATGTAACATTAGAGGATGATGGGATGTACATTTGTGTCACACACAATCCTTTACTGAACATCAGCAAGAGGAGCAAGTCAGCTAAACTGACTGTGCAGGGTGAGTTTATGTTTTCTGTTCTTACGCTTGACAATTCATACCTGCAAATTGTCACTTAATGTCTCAGCAGGAAGGAAGCAGGAAGATCACTAATATCACAAAAATGTTGTATTAATTGAAAATATCTCTCAAGAAATATTTCCCTATTGCAATATTTTTATACTTTATTCAGGACTACATTAAATTACTTATTTACATACTGGTTTTTTTTTGGTAGTGGGGTTCATATCTTGAAGTGCTGGCACTCTACCTTGCAGGCATCCCAAGAAGACTGCAGATCATCCAGGGCCCTGACAACATCACTGTTGCCATGGGAACAGAGGTCTCCATGCACTGCACCGTTCGTGGCTTCCCTGTTCCCATGGTGCACTGGTTCAAAGACGGCTGCCTCCTGACAAACTGCTCGGCCTCGTTCAGCCTCCAGAACAATGGACAGCTGCTCACATTCAGGTCCGACAAGAGGAATATTCATTCTTTATTGTTGTTTGTGCCAGATTGTACTGATGAAACAAGAACCATGCACTGTAAAAACACTTGGTAGACTGCAGGTCCCTCATCAGGCAACAGATGGTGAAGCACCTACTGCAATGTCACCACAACTGCCAGATGCAATAAGCGGATATTTGCAAAGTTCTGCCAACATTAACATGACATCCACATACGTTGTCCTGAGCTGAAACAGGACTACAAATTGAAACAGTTGACTGTAACCTGTCAAGTTATAGTTTACATCCATGTCTATCCAGACTCATACAAGACTTTAAAGGTATGAAGTGTGTTTTGGGGCAAAATGGAAGCACTCACTATACATGTGTGATTCCAGTGTGTAATTTCCAGTGAGAGCATAGGTTTAATTTGTTCAATTTTGCGTACAAGTGAACATTGTTAAGTAAATGTTAAGTCTGAAGAAATTTGTTCTTGAGATATTGCGCTCACAAGAATGGGATGACCTGAAAACATAATGCCTGTGACCATAAAAACATATAGGCATAAAAGTCATAATCATTTTCAAGAATTCTTAACTACAGAGGTCCTTTAGCTTATAGTCATGAATGCAGACCAAAAAAATTAAGGCATGCACACATGGAAGCGATTACATGATGCCCTTGACAATGCAGCTTATTTTACATCAAGTCTGTAATGAGTTTTCATAAAGTGCTTAATACTTTTTATGATACTTTTTATAATACCTTTTATAAATAATTTTCTGTTTGTTTTTTCAGGAATGTGACCAAGGAGGATGAGGGCTCATATCACTGTGAAGCATCCAATCAGAAAGAGTCAATCAAGTCCCAGCCAGCTTTCCTTCTTCCAGCCGGTACTATATGCACAAACTAAATTACAGTATATTCAATAAATGCAAAAGATTTGGTGACTTCTACTGTCAAAATAACTCAAGAAATATAAAAGTTTCACTTGCGCAACATGACTCTTGACAAAAAGTATACACAGGAATGACACACATGCATTTAAGTGACGCACATGTTGTGTTTCCAGAGATGGACTGGAGTTTTGTCCAGCAGCCCACAAACCTGACGGTGAAGAAAGGAGAAAATGTCACAGTAACCTGCAGGCCTCCATACAGCAGACCAGCAGCTCAGGTGTCCTGGTTCAAAAACAACCAACTTCTCACTCCCGCAGCTCATGTAGCTGTGCTGTCCAGTGGAGACCTCTTCTTCCACAGGTGTGTGCATGTAGTGGCTGTTTAGAGACTTAGCATGTGTGTGTGAAAATACACATAGCTTAGCATATTTAAGTACAGGAAACAGACAAGGAGAAAGTAGACTGAGGTTATACTGGGTACCAAGCTTGACCAAAGTGGTGGGACTAAAGAAGGGTCAATGAATGAGACATTAGGTCACTGAACGGTTTCACACAAAACTAAACGCAAGTCTTTGATCACCATGCTTTCAAAGTTTGTACAAGCTTGTTTGTCTTGACGTTATTGTCTGCAGTGTCCAGGAGTACGACAGTGGGAGCTACTTCTGCAGGGCGTCCAACATCCACCTTCAAAGATTTCTCACCTCTAGAAGAGCAGCCCTAACTGTGCTGGGTAAGACATTACAATAAACCAGCTGCCATACTCTACTGTTGCTTCATCTATGTGCATAATAATTCTTGCCTCTTCCTGGCAGCCCCTCCATCAGTGAAACTCTGGCCCAGGGTGTTGACAGTGCCTGTGGGTGCTCGGGTGGTGCTGGAGTGTCAGGTGTCTGGTTATCCTCTACCCTCCATCAGCTGGGTGAAGAGAGGCCACTCCAAGGAGACTGGGGGCAAGATTGCTCTGGGGTGAGTTTACATGTTTTCTCTCTTAAAAATAACAAGAAGTACCTCAACAACCACCTCATACTATGTCACCGTTTCCATCTTTCTCACACAGACTGAGAAATGCCACTCTCTACATCCAGTCAGCCAGGAGCTACGATGAAGGAATGTATGTGTGTGAGGCCTCCAACACGCTGGGCCAAAGCCACAACACCGCAATACTGAGAGTTGCTGGTAATTTTGATACTAATGTACCAACTGCTTCTCAAATCAACAGCTGAGTCTAGTTGAGGAAATGTTTTGTTTTTTGATGAGGAGGTCATGAAATGTCAAGCAACCCCAAGGGAAGATTCAACTTGTTGATAAACCATTATAACTCTCTCTCTTACAACTTTAATTTGTGGAATATCCCTTTTTAAAGGCCAGTTCAATTTTAACTGTAATCCTTTACAGTTACAGAAAAAAGACAGAACTAGATTACAGTTACATTTAGTAAAAATGGGGATTATTTATCTGGATTACAATTTTAAAATGCATTTTAAAATAAAGAACGATACACCACCGTGTGCAACATGTTAGCGTTAACGTCAGTGTTAGCTACATAGAAATCCAGGTAGCTGGCTAACCTGTCAATACTACTACTAAAAATATTTTGGGATTATAGGTACAGTTGTAATGCTGGGACCAGGATGGTGTCTGGGTAAAACTGGAAGCCCCAGAATAAGTTTCTTTACTTCAAGTTTTAATATGTAGTGAATAGCATTCTTAACAAAGAACATTTAAATGCGCATAATTACTGCTAGTAATCTTAACGTGCATTTAAGCATAACACTGGAAGAAATAGTTGGATGAACAATTAATAAACTTACGTTGAACATAAAACATATAAGGCTAAACAATTTCGCAAAGCACACACCTTTTGTGTTTTTACCATTTTATCAATACTACAAATGTAACTCTCTCTCACTGCGCTCATTCATATTTTAAGACGCAACTAATTATATCCAGTTACAGAAAAGCCTGAAAAGCCAGCAGAATGGAAGTGAAGAGAGTCGTGGTCATGGAGATGATATACCATGTCGTCAATTCGCATTGGTGTAAACTGGCAGGTTTTCAGAACGTATTTGCAAGTTGAACTGTGAACTCTGCTTCAGGCATAATTCATGTGTAGAGCTCATTGCTACTCACCACAGTCCGTATTTAAATAACTGTGCACACACTGACTGCAGACCACATGATGTCGAGGGCAGAAAGACACTGTTCACCAACCCAGGATTGTCCCTTCAATACTGAATATTCCATATACTTCAAGTATTTACTGAGAGACTTGAAGAAAGACTGCGATTGTGGTCATCATTATACACATTCATATAAATATAAAGCAGTGCTGTTGGCTTATTTTGATTTGATTTTAGACAATCGGTCAGCATCTGTTCAGTAGTCTTTGTGGGAGCAAAATAAGGCCAATACAATACATTTATCCACATTATATGATATTGGACCCCACAAACCTCTTAAACGTGACATTGTACAGTGGTGCATCTTGTGCACAAAACAATGGTCAGGTGGCACCAAATTGTATTTCCTTGCACAAAATGCGCAGTGTATTATATTCAAAGTGGTAGATATTGGTACAAAAATGTTACCGTAATGATGGTAAAATCATGCAAAATTAATTTTCTGCATCTTGTGGCACATAAGGTAACACACGAAGGCACAATTTCCCCCTAAAATAATAAGAATATGACTCAGCATTCCTCTTTCCTCCTCCCAGTGAGTCCCATCATAGTGACCTTTGTAGGTCAGGTGAGCTGCACGATCGGGACTTCGGTGGTCCTGCCCTGCAAGGCTGTAGGGATTCTGCCCATCACATATACCTGGACCAGGAGCAGAGCAGAGACACAGTCTCCCATCAGCCCCACTGAAGACAGACACATCGATGGTGAGTCCAAAGTGTTCATTGGATCCATTTCGGGTTCTCATTGGAGGTTGTTTTCAGCAGCAAACATGAATAGTAGCCTTAGAAGAGGTGGCAACACACATGATTTATTTATGGCCTCTGTAGAAGATGGGGCTCTGCATATTTCCAGCGTGCAGTATTATGATGGAGGGGAATATTACTGTACAGCTGAGAACCGAGTGGGACGACATCAGAGACGTACCCTCCTGACTGTCACAGGTATGTCCACATCTACTCATTATTTCTTCTTCAATGGCAGAGTGACAGATACTTCATATTATTAAAACATACTCACTGTATATTCTGTTATTATCACAGTATATTCAGAGGGGGTGTTGGAGTATATGCATGTGTCTGGAGTGCTGTCATTACATGGGATAGTTTTACGTCTGCTTTGAGGATTAAATTGCAAATAGCCACTTGTGAGGCCTTGTGGTGCTCTTATTAATGATCCACAGAGAACTACAATCACTCACACATGCATGTACACTTATATTCTTATGTGACAAGATGCTTCCTTGACCCAACATACACAAGTTTCTTTTTCTTGCTGATTGTCTTTCATGCTGTCCTCTGTCCTAAGCTGAACACCGTCCAGCTGATAGAGGCAAGCAGACAAGACTGGTTGTGTCTGCTGTGAGTAATGATGTTGTGAAAACCTCTGCTGTGGCTCATGTGGTGGCACTGTTTGGCTTTCAGATCAGTGTGCAGACTATTTGGTTTTCATGTGTGGTCTCTTGTCCAGAAGCTGTGAATTATTCTTGACTGTGTGTGCCTTTGCAACTTCATATGCAGTGACTTTCCACTGTCAATGGGTAACATGACTGCTCTGATATTTGTGTCCTATAACCTGCTTATGTTTTGTGGCCTCTAATTGTGTCAAACATTGTGCCTGTCCTGAAACTAATTGTCTTTGTTTTCATATTTTCCAGAGCACCAACACTATCAAAGAACAGCCAGTTTCCCAATCCAGTGACTCTGTAGCTGCGCAACACCTGAAAACAACACATCATCCACATCTACAGACACAGAATAACAAGGCCACATGTATGTACTTTGATTTTCATCACTCCACCCATCAGTTCAATAGGTTATGATAACTTTGTACTCATCAAAGAAATTGCCCAGATCTTGTTACAACATCGATAAAAATAATCTCTATAAACAGATACTGCACATGAATGCAGAATCTGTTGGCAAGGGACAGATATTCATATAGAAGTGCTCTGTTTTCTGTTTGCAGATTCGTTGGCAACTCATGACCAATCCGTATTGAGAGGATGTTGGTTTCTGCAGGAAAATCATGAGAAAAAGAGTAATACCTCGACGAAATGATCGAACCCAGGGTCATTGTCTCACCCGATTTAGCTAGCAAGCTGTGTAAAAGCCCTGAAAAGGGAGTAATGAGTGAATGATGCATGGACACAAACTTCCTCAGGCCATGGGTGTAATGACTGAGAGGAGCACGTGAAGTGCACCGTAAGGTAGCTCAACAGCATTACGCTCCCCCTGCTGTCTCCCTCTGGTAACTACAACTACTGCTAGTACTGCTAGAGTTAGAATGGCATTTTGAACATAAGGCATGAAGAAACACAAAAATACTGTACTAAAACTGTTACAACAGAAAGTAAATATTTTTAACCTTAAACTATGATGGATATGCTTGCACTATTTCAGAATATGAAAAATACTCCATATGAGGCTAATGATGTTAATCTATTTCTGATTATTCAATCCATCACACTTGCAAAGCTATGAAAAATTTGCCTGCAGATGCCTTTGACATTAAGAATTTGCCTGCAGGGGCCTTTCAAGAATTTTCCTGTAAAACTGTGACTGATCTGTTGGTTCAGCTTTTAACTGATCACACTCACTGTAGTCATGTGCAATGAGGGTTTATAAGCGACATTTTGAGTGTACTCACTTGAAAGCTAATTTGGCAACGCGGTTGGCTTGTTGACAACCTGATAACTAACTTTTTCAGCAGGATACATACTGAATAGGGAGACAGTCTGCTGAATCAGAGAAATAAAATGTTATTTTCTGATTGCTTCACAGCAGTGATGTTCTAAGCACAACCCTGTGGCTGTAACACCTCATTGTGTCTGTGGCCTTTAGAGTAAATTAACGTTACATAAATACCAATAGCAGCATCCTTTGTCCAGGAACTTATTAATACGTCAGTACTAACCAATCAGGAACCAGTACCAATTTAGTACCGGTCCTCGATACCCATCCCTAATTGGGAATGAGAAAAAAAACAAGGCATTAACTTTGTTTTTTCTTTGCTGTTGTTACTATTTCCAGGTGCCTTATTACACTGTGATGCTACAACAAACAGAACGACAACACTTTCTGCATTTTCAAGGGGAGCTGTGGCTGAGCTGAAGATGCCACCAGGGTCACTTGGCCGTCTTTTACAGCACCATCTAAATCAGCCAACAACCAATCCAACCCAGCCATTGGTCACCCAGATGCAACCTCCTATATTACCACCTCCTCCACATCCGAACTTCCACTCAACGGATGTCCACACCCAGTTGCCAGTGACTAGTGATCCTCTTTTAATTTCAAATACAGAACCACCAATTACACAGAGCCAGACATCAGCACCAGTCACTAGTAAACTGTTGGGTACCACAGTTCAGTATCTACTCACTGAAAGTCAATCACATTGGACATTAATATCACCACGTACGCAATTTCAGCATCAAGGCAGTGATGAATTGTTGATAGAGTCTAATTCTCAGGGCTCTTACATCCTTGCTGAGTCTCTAGTCAGTGAAATCACAGAGTCCTTCACTGAGACCTCTGTGTCACAACCATCGTCAGATCCTCCAGTGGGTAGAAGGTTTGGCTCTCTCAAATTGGATTCTTATTTGCCGACTTCAGCACAGAGTCCTGTAACCGAAACCGAGACGAGCCGCTCTGGTTTGGTCACCAAGTCTTCTGCTTCTCAAGCTGAATCAGACCAAACTCAACCTCACCAGCTGGTTACAAAAAGTCAGTTATACCAATCTTACCATGAGCCATCTTCAACCCCGATTTCTCAAACCGCACTTGACGAACCAGGCCAACCTCTACATCAGAAAACACATGGACAGCCTTCAAACCTCTCACAAATATCTAAATCTGATTCTCAACAATCAAGTTTTTTTCCAAAGTTCCATCTTGAGCTGTCAACAATCCAGCATTATGTGCCTTCCACACAGCCTCCACCTCCGTCAGTCACAAAGCCACAACAATTTGAAATTTACAGTCAACCTTCGACCACAAGGCCTAAACCAACTTCAACCACATCTACACTTCCAACACAACATCCATTGCTCCACTCACAAGCCCCTCCACCACCTGCAGAGACTTTTCCACTCCAACACAGAGACCCTCTTAATACCCAACCTTCAATCTCAACCATCCATCCTTCAACAATGGACCCTGAGACTCCTGTTGTCCATCAAGTCAACATGTCCGATCAGACACTGCTAAACACGAGCCAGCAAGGTGACCCAGTTCAGTCAGCCAAGTCAGCCAATGACACAGAGCCTACGGAGTGGCTGAAGAGGAACACGTCCCAGTCACCTATGACCAGCAATGATCCAAGGTAGGTAACATAAAAAAGATGGTGGAATGATGGGTATTGTGCAGATGGAGTAAGATTTCACTTTATTTGTAATCTACGCCCCAGAGTAACACAGCAGTCTCCGTCATGGCTGCCCGTACTGGAGAAACATGATATCCCCATCGTGGTGGGAGTGGGTGTATCTTTGGCCTTCATCTTCATCACTGTTACCTTCTATTCTGTGGTCCAGAAGAATGAGCCTGCACCAACAAGCCGAGCAGGTCAGACATCCTCAACCACATCATATGTCAGCATATCTATGTCATATTCTGAGTAAAACTTCCAAAAATCCTCATTCTTCAATGAATTGTTTGATGTTTTATGAAATATGCTTGTTTGCTTTAACTGCAGAGAGTTGAATAAGAAAATGATGCCACTCTCATGTGTGTGCATGAAAAGGAAACTTCACCAATTTTACATTTTACTTTTGGGATTCCTGCTGGATGAGGAGTCAGCCAGGTTAATGGGCCGCTGTCAGCTGCATGACTGGGGGGGCATTGCATTAGCACTATTGGCTACTGTGACAAGGCTAGTGCTAAATATTGGTGGACTGCTCTTCTAAATATAAGACTACAGACAGCAGCCAGTTAGGTTAGCTTAGCACAAAAACTGGAAACAAGGGAAAAAAGTTAGCCTGGCTGTGTCCAAAGGTAACTAAATCTGCCTAGCACCTCTGAAGCTCATTAATTGACACACTATGTCTTGTTTGTTTAATTTCTTTTTCCCAGTTTCTCCCATGTTTCCAGTCTATTGCTAAGCTATGCTAACCAGCTTTACATGTCTTTGACAGCTCAGAGGAATCTTGGCGTCCCCATACGACATGCTGAACGTCGAGCTGCAGGACGAACATATGAAAACAGGTAAATATGCTATTATAAGCTCCAGAACAAAACAGTGATTGAGACAAGGCCTCGCAACTGATCTTTTTAACTCTTTGCAAAAGATGCAGTAAACCAGTGAGTTTGTGTTGTATTTCTTACACAGAGCTTTTGAAGACGACGACTGTGTGGCTGTGATTGAGCAGAGCCCCAACACATCAGCCACCCGAGCCCGACCTCCAGGACCGAGCCTGGTCACTGTGCAGATGGAGCCCACATTTGAGGATCTTCAAGAGGACACACAACCTCCTCTGGACAACCACTCAGTCACCGTGGAGACTTATCCAGAGCCCATTCTTGACACAAAGGTTTGATAACACAGAAACACGTGAACATGACATAGAGAAAACTTTGTCCAGAGATATTTTT
Source organism: Lutjanus argentimaculatus (assembly GCA_034769285.1). Lineage (NCBI taxonomy): Eukaryota > Metazoa > Chordata > Actinopteri > Lutjaniformes > Lutjanidae > Lutjanus > Lutjanus argentimaculatus. Next base: position 27,163,398 of record JAWZSL010000017.1, on the reverse strand, counting down.
GGTCTGACTTTAAGTGGAATTTCGGTCCTCTGAGATCTTGAAACAAGAGACTTTAGAAAAAGATTGTCTTTCTTGTAGTTTATTCTTTGCAAAGAAGGTCAACAGTTATACAGAGTGCAAGCAGTCTGCAGAGGTGTGACAAAGACAGGATGTGATGGAGCTTTCTTTATAGTAAAAGCTATCTTTGTAGGCTCCTCCTCTGGAAAAGGTTAACTAAGGCCACGTCAGGTTAGGTCAAACCAGTAGGCATAGATAGACTGTCAAACGATTACATTCAGGTCAGTGTGCCGGACTGCACTTTGCATGAACAGTTCGACATAGGTACACAGACAAAAGGTACCTTTAGTCAGCTGCACTTTGCATGAACAATCACACATAGGTAAACAGTCCAAGGGTTACACAAGGTTCAGAAGTTCCATTACACTACGAGGGTCAGATGAACAGAATTTCCATTACACATATGCAGCAGCCTTAGCAGCTTGAAAATGAGAAAAAGGCTGTGAATTAGGAAGAAGTGGAGCTGCAAATATATTTAGCCTGCTTGCAATCTCTGTGTGAGGGTCGAGGCTACATTGGTTGCATCTTGTACAACACACCCAAATCTCCAGCCAACCTGTCAGCAGTTGACTTGCATTATAGGTCATGTAGGTACCAACAAGGAGGAAGAAAAGAACTTTTTCATGGCAGCCATATTGATATGTAATAATGGGGTAAACACATCTATTATGCTAATTTAAGGTCCTGTTACATTTAGAGTAGCAGAGCCTTTCCAATGAGCCAGCATGCACAATAGCAGCACCCTGATTCTGTTTGACCCGAACCTTAATCAATACCATTCATAACACCTGTGTTTGCTCTGTTATTTTATGTCAAAATGGAGGCTGTGAAAAAGGTCTATTCATGTTTTGTTTTATGGTATCTCTGGTTCTGCTGAAATGATTTTGATACTTTTTTTTTGTTTTAACTGCTCATAGTGAGTCTAACTATGTTAGAAAAAGTTAGAAAAAAAACTAAATTGGAGGAGTGCTCTTTTAAGATAACATGGCATCATGTCCTCTAGTGCAACCATTTGACTCACTCTCTCACTAAGACCAGCAAAGCCATCTACTCTTTTGAACCATTCAGCATTTGTGTAGAATTACAAACCTCATGGTGCCATCACAGCAGTTGATAGATTTTTAAGCTTGTTGCCCTTTATTTTTGTTTGTCCAGCTAGATTCACATTACTTTTTGCCATTTTTTCCACGAACCTTGATGGCTGAACAATGCCTGGGACTAGTATTTGATTCCTTTCTTACATTTCAGCCTCATAATCTCATAACATTTAACACCAAACTGTCGTCTTTCAACTCTGCAAAATAGCCCAATAATATCAAAAGCAGATGAAGAAATTCTTGGACATGCCTTCATAACATCTAGAATAGACTAGTGTAATGCACTTGGCCTATCTAAGACAGCAACAAATGGTCTTCAGTTGGTGCAAAAAGCAGCTGCCAGAGTCCTCACAAGATCCAGAATGTTTGATCATATAATACAGATACTGTCTGTGCAAAGGCCACCAGCTTTAAATGGACTGACTCCCTCATACATCTCCAACATGGTTTTCACCGCAACCCTGTTATGATTACAAGAGTTCAGTATACTAAAAAATGTATTAAATTCAATATTGTTGCTATAACATCACTACCTGTGTATGTGTGTGTACTTTTATATGTAATATTGTGTGTTTTTCTTTGCTGTTGTTTTTTACTGACTTGTATAGTGGACAGAAACTCTTTGCACTTTAAATAAATTGAAATGTCCTTTTTAAAAAAAAAAAAAATCAAAGCAGTTTCATTATGTTTTATTTAAGGAGTGTGATTCTTACCATTTCAGATTGATCCCTCTCTGGAAGAGGAGAAGGGCTGCAGTTTGTCCCAGCCCAGCATCCAGCTTCAGTGTGCTGAGGACTGGACCAGTAACAGAGGAGACAACCACAGCCCATGCCAGGATGCCTTGCCACCTCCGTCATCCTTACCCTCGCGTTCACCTTCCCCCTCTCCGCCATCCAGACTCGAGGAGGGTGTGCGCTCCTCATTAACCCTGCAAAGTGCTGAGGCATGCGTAGCACCCATCCATCACAGCCTCAGCATCTCACACGGAAACCCTCCCCTGCTTCTGTCTCACCATGTCTCCTTGGGCCTCACTACAGTCGCGGTTGATGTCCATTTTTACCCAGCAGCCACTGCTTCAATGGCAGTGGGCACTAGCACTCACATCAATTCAGTCTCTAATTCCACATCAGTGGCTGCACCTCTGTTCAGTCCCCCATTAGTTAACCCCCAGGTGAATGACCAATCAGCTTCCAGATTTCAGACTAAGTAGCTACAAACTGAGGTCTTTCAAGCAATTATTTCCAACTGTAAAGTCAAGATGAAAAAACATACCTTCTAAGTTGATATAGTGCAAGAAGGCATATTTAAATGAACAAAAACTTGTAAAATAACAACTTGTTGCTTTTACATCTCTACTTTTTTACAGATTAAACAAGCAAAATACAATATGTTACAGTGATAGTTCAGATTATTTGATGTAGGGTTTTATGACGTACTTATTGGTAGTCAGTGTTTTACCTACCTTGCCCCTTACAAAAGGTCTACCCAAAAAAACATATTAGTTAAAGTGTAGGCTATATGTAGAATATTTTCACTGCTTTACTTTGCTGTAAGACAGCAATTTCTGGCAGGAAACCGCAGCTATACAAGCTAAATATCGCTTTTTCCAAACCAATGAAACTCCACAGCTAAAAACAGTAATTTCACCTCAGCACACTGGAGTTGCTGGTTTACTGCTGTTTATTCATTTGTTTGTTTTATTGCGTAACTTCAGTGCTTTAAAAGGATTGTTAGGATTCACCGAAGTCACACAATAACACAAACAAACTAACAGGTCAAGGCAGCGGTAGATCAGCAACTCCTGTGTTCTGTGAAGTAAAATGACTGATTTTGCCTATGGAGTTTGATTGGTTTGGAGAGAGCAATATCTGACTCATATAATGATGGTTTCCCGTCAGAAAAGACTGTCTGATGATAAAGAAAAGTGGAGAAAATATTCTAAATATAGTGTACACTTAAAATCATATTAATCTTTTTACTTTGATCTTTTTTAAGCTCCTAAAATATCTTTTGTTGCTGACCCTGTCCACAGTAGTGCATTGCTCAGCTTCCGTGCTGGTGCCCCTCTCTGCTTTTCTAAACTGGGGACGTGCTGACTGCCATCTGTTGTAGATAATATACTGACTATCAATAAGTACCTCATACAACCCCACTTCAGATAATCCGAACTATCCCTTTAATTACTGAGCCTCAAGATGCTGAGGTGCAAAGAATATTTTTGAACTTTGAACACAGCCAGGCTAGCTGAGAGCAGGCCACCTGCGATGAACCGCTGACTTGTTCAGGGTGTGACCCACCTCTTACCCAATGTCAGCTGGGCTCCAGCTCCCCGGTGACCCGTCAGGATAAGCGGTTACAGACAATGGATGGATGGAACTATGGGGCTAACATTAGCATCCAGTGTTTTTGTAAATGTATATTCGATTGCTTTAGCACAGCACTTTCCGTAATACTCCCTGTGGTTACATTAATTACTGTCATGTTACAGTTTGACTGTAGTACAGGCTACTTCTGAATACTTCTAGTCTTATTTCTACTTTATTTTATTTAATAATTTTTTTTTTTTTTTGCCTACTGAGACACAAAAGATAAAATGTACATGTGCAGTATTAATTAATTAATTTATTGCTACTCTAGGAATCACCTGTTTCACTCTGATTCATATTGCGTTATCGATTCTGGGTTAGTTCAAGTACAGTGAAACTTAAAATGTGTTGTACAGTATTGATTTTTTTTAGTGAAACAGCCAAGGATACTTTATTTTGCCACAAAATGTTGCATTTTGTTTTTCTGACTATACATCTGCTCATTCTCTCATATGAAGCTACTTGACTGTTAACACCTTTTTTTGAAACCAAAGGAGGGTTCGAGGGGCTGTATCAATAAACATTTAGACAATATAGCCAAAGTCCCAAAGTGATATTTGTGCAAATAATACATGTTTGTGAAGCTTATGCTTTATGTCAAAAAAGTAAATTGCAGCACCTTTTTAAAAGCTCCAACTGTAACCACTGACTGGTAGACGGATGATCTCTGATTGTCTGGTATCACTGGACTATAGTCCGGGCTACCTTCCGTTCCACAAACTTCTGTAACTCAATGCAATCACTCATTCGCTCATTTCTGTCTCCATTTGTTTCTGAAAAAATGAAGGGTGTTTCTTGGGTTTCATTTCCATATTTAAAATTCACCAGAGCTCTCTTTCAAAGTCATTTTGCGAACTCATGAGCTGTAACTTCTGCTGTCTAAAAATATTTCTGTCCTGCTGTTATTGCAGAAACATCGCTGTCGGGCAAAATCCTTGCATCTCCTTATTTCATCATTTTTATTTGTTATTTTTTCATAGATCAATGCTATTGGTCATCCTTTACGATCCTATATGGGTACAAATATTTGAACAATAAAAAGTACTAAAAAGAGTTATCAACTTTGATGATGCAGTTTTCAGTTATTTTAAAAACAGACTTTTTTTCATTTCCTTAAAAGTAATGACTTTGGGCATACAGGATTTACACCTGACAGCTTGAGCTAACTGAGGTGGATAAACTCGAGGTTTAACAGGCAATTGTCTGGGGAAAAGGTTTTGCAACCGTGAGGCAAGATGAGATGTCACGTGAGGCAAAGATACTGATAATGAAGCCACGACGGCTCTGAAAGTTTAAAGTCAACACAGTTCATGGATGAGTTTTAGGAGATACTTTTATGCCAGACAGAATTATACATGTATTTTTCTGGCCTTGTTCTGTGACAATGGAGGATGATGACTGCTATCACTGTTGAGCATCAAGAGATTAACACAATCAGGTCTCAATTCTTCCAGCCTGTCAAGTTCAAATGTCAACTGCTGCATCATTTTAACTTCGATTCACTTTACTGTGTAATTTGTGTAGAGTCAATAGTTTTGAGTCTCTCTCTGGAGAGAAGTAGGCCTTTTCCCAGCAGACATTTTGAATTGTTTGCGAGAAAAGCACACCGATAACAATAATGATGGCTCTGTTCTATTCAAGTGTCCCAGTAAGCCGTCCTGACAGTGTGACAGTGAGCCAGCACACACAATACCAGCACCCTGAAACAGAAGCAGCAAAACAGAATTCAACTAGCACTGATTTTATTTACACCTGTCCTTCTCATGCTGTGACAAGTCAAAATGTCTTAAGTGAAAATGGCGTAGACACTTTTACCCTCAAAGTACAGTGACCAAACATGCAACAGTCTTAAAAATGTAAATCACAGGGGTCAGTGCAGCCCACACCTTTCTGTCATTAAAGAGATCAGTGTTTCAGTTAAATATGGAATTAATAGTTTACCATCAGTGGTGGACGGATTGATCTAAAATATCGATAGTATCGATATTGATCATTCAAATTTGCATACTGATGATGCATTCACTTCATAAATTATGACGCATTGCTCTCCCCTACACGGAAGTAGATAAGCTGCTTTTCTAAGTAAAAAGTATCTGTGTTGGTACCGGTATCAGCAATATGGCCCTGTATTTTATCAGATCGTTACCAAATTTTGCATTATTGCACACGCCTCTATTTACCGTACAGTAAATATGAATACAGTCCAGGATAGATTAAAATGTATTTAAATCATATGTTATTTTTGCATTCTCTGTTTGAACAATTATGAATTCAACTCAAGCTCCAGGGTCACATGAATGGTCTAATTTTTTATCAGTTGTTATCTGCTGTGCTGTCCTTAGAGTACTGCACAGTAGAGTACCTTCAGTATGGGTGCCTCCATGACATGGCAGTTTCACTTTTGTATGCTACCTCTCCCCAGTACTGAGAAATCTAAAGTTGTGACCACTAAATTTACACAGGGGTCACAGAAGTCACAGTTGTTGTTTTTTTTTTACTTCTTGGGACAGCCGTAAAACCACAGCAGTGTGTGTGTGTGTGTGTGTGCATGTCTGAGTGTCAGCACTTTTCTCACACTTATGGTGGTACACCACCCTCTGCATCCTGCCACTAAGTCACTGTGAGAAACACACACATTCACAAAGCAACTTAGTTTTTTGGAGCTGGTTAATCCGAGGTCAAATTGTGCAGAAACTCATGTAGCAGCTGCATATAATGTCACAACTGTCTGAATATAATGTCTGTGACAAGGCTGTCAACAGTCATGCTAGTGGCTCTGTGAGGCCGTATTTAGGCACACCTCTAAGATTTCATAAGCTATGTCTTACTTGTTTTTTTGTTTGTTTGTTGTTGTTTTTTTTTGGCAATATACATATGCATATACACTCTGCTCAAACAGGTAATTTGTACAAGTGCTTTTGTTATTTGGTCTTCAAGAGGGAACAGTGATGTACTGTTATAGCTCCTCTCTAAAAATGAAAGGTAAAAAAAAAAAACAACAAATTAGTCATACCGAGTTCAGCAGATCAAAATTAATTTCTTCTTTAAAGTCTTGCTTTTTATCTTCTTCTCTCATTGATGTGTACCAACTAATTAAAATGTATGTTCATTTGCACCACTATAATGTTGTGATTGCAAGAAAAATGGAAAAATGAGATTGCTTTTATGTACCAAGGTGTAAGATGCATCTAAATCTAAATATGTTTTTCAGGAAAGCACAGCTAATGCAATGGAAATAGATATTTCTTCTTTCCATAGTTGCTCATTATTATTGGGAAAAGTCAGCTCCATGATTATCCTGGCATTGATAAAAAGGGTGCATATACCTAAATAAATCACCAATTTAATGCACCAAGATTATTTCCTTCAACTGATATTTTCATATACTAGAATCTTTTGATCTATAAAACATAGATTAAAAAAGTTTCTGTTTTTCAATATCCAACAGTCAAAGGGGTGATGGTGGTGTGCTTCAAACAGTTAATAAAACTTAATTTAGTTTAAAGTAAAAAGAGGGAGATACATGAACAGTAAGTATAAGTATTGTAGTATATTATGCAACAGTTAGTTCAAGTAATTTGATTGGGTGAGAGACAGATAAGCGCTGATACAGAGAACAACATCACTCACACTAACAGATAGAGACCACAGACACAGGAGGAGACAGGAGATCACTGTCACACACTTTTAATCTGACAAAGTACACAGAGTCGGAAAGCACAGCAGTTTTAACAGCTTTTGATCTGTTTATCAAGGAACATACCCATGCATACATGAATATGTTATGCAACGATTTGCACAAATATATACTTGGGTTATACAGATAAATCACTGTATACAATCACTTCCTGAACAAATATTCGTTTTGCTTGGCAACAGTCCAGTTTCAATCAGATGGGGAACTACCTTAATTGATTTAGCAGAGCCAAAAAAAAAAAAACAAAAAACAAAAAAAAAAACAAGTAAATAACAAAGAAATCAAAACCTGTTGTCAATTATTATGGTTCACAAATAAACTGTTGAATAAAAGCAATGTCATTCTTAAGGCTGTGCTGTTTCACTGAATAATTAGCACAGCTGCGACTGTCTTTGGCTCTACAACTGAATCATAGCTGAAATGATATTCAGCACAACAGCAATCCCTCTCATGTTGTATTGCTTTAGTATGTGGGAATATATTTCATAATTAATTATATGCCAACATTCAGTCATTTTGATGCTTTGTATACCTGCTTGCATTCCCTGTGAATATAAGGTTAGAATAAAAATATTTGCCTAGTCGAACATCATACCCACTATTAGTCTTCTATCAGAATACAGAGACAGATCATTTTGTTGGTTAAACAGATGCAGATACAAATAATGATGTGTCTGTGCACCTGAACCAGGGTGGACTCTATCCAACAGTAAACTGCAAGAAAAATATGCTTTTTAAAACAAATATTGGGAATTATCTTGCTAAATGATAATGAATAAATTGATTTCACCAGATCTCCAGAAACTGTCATTTGTCAGTTGTATTTTCAGGAGGTAGACCTGCTTAAATGTAGAGTATGTCATTCACTGCAGACAGGAGTAAAACCACCCTCTCTACCAAACAGCAAAAAAGCTGAGCTGAATGGGATTATGACACACTGATAACTATAGTATCCCTCCCTCAGGCAGCATAGTATTAAACTGATTGTGTGTAATGAAATCAGATCATGATTTGAACATTCATTAAAGTTCAGTGGATGGTTTTCTTGGTTTTGCCTCCTCCTCATTTCGTGGAACGTGGAAGTCCACGTACGGACACCACTTGGTGTTGAGGCACACCAGTTTTCTCAGAGTGGATGTTTTGACAATGTTGAAGCCCGTCTCGCCCCCAAAGGTGCTGGGCTTCCAGTACTCAGGGGAGCAGATGGGGTTTCCCAGCAGGCCTTTCAGTGAGAAGGGAGCGCCCATCTCCACCATACTCTCACCAAATATGCTATTAGCACGTGCTTTTCCAGTAGGATGCCAGGGTAAAACTCCAGAGCATCTATGTCACCGTAGAGTTCCTCTAAACCTCTGGCCATTTCTACATCATCTGTTTGGAGAGGAGAAACAGCTGTTAATTAACTTAAAGACTGTTAACTAATCATACCTTACTGTCTGCCTGATTCCATGTGAATGCAGCATGCCTGTTATCTTATCATGTTACACTACATTCTGTATGTGACACACACTGATTTTTCAGTAAATGTGAAATAAGCAAAGTAGTTTTCCTTTAACCACTTCAAAAACACAGCTTGCTTAACCATTTTCAGTCATCTTCAGTGTACCTATTGTTTTATGTTTCGATTGACGCTAGTGGAATAGCTCTAATGATGGGAAAATCTGTCAGGTCAGTCAGGTTGAAACTGAAATGTCTCAATAACTAACTGGATGAGTTGCCATGAAGTTTGGTACAGACATTCATGGTGCAAAGAAGATGAATTGTAGTGATTATGATTATGTTTACTACTTAGTAGTGACGCACAGATATCCTCTGACTTCAGCCAAATCCACATGCAGGCATCATCCACCCACCACCCACCTAAACTAAGTATTTTCTCCAATGTAGAAACCTGGATTCACAATTCTACCTGTCCCTGTAGGCTATACTACCTTTCAAATTATGTTAAGCACTGCAAGCTTTACAAGTAATCTCTTTATTTGGTTAATAAGCTACTTTGAGTAATGTTATCTCCTTATGCATAGTAATGTCTCTGCAGCCAGTATCATTCATATTTAAGCAGAAAAATTGTAAAGGTTAAACACTGTAGTTGTAAACTTAATAGGACATGAAACTCTCCAGTGGAAACAGAATTAAATAGTCAAAAAAGTTGTGCTGCTGTGCCTCGTACATTAATGCATACAGAGCATCTCTCTTACTGAGGAGACACACCCTATTTCCCGCCCGCAACTTTACCAGTCCCTGTGGGCTAAATTACATTTTAAACTGTGTCAAGCAGTGCAGGCTTTCTAGATGATTTCATTATTGGGTGTTATACTGATGTATTATTCACTTTAGTGATTAGAAAAGCTGATTTCAGTTTAATTTCCATGCATGTATGAATGTCAGTGCAGCAAATTTTCATGCAACATTTAAGCAGCAAAACTAAAAACTGTAGTGATAAACTTGACAGGATGGAGGAAACTCTCCAGAGGAAGCAGAGTTAAATAATCAACTAAGCTGCACTTCTGTGCACCTTGTTTATTACCTATCCGTTTTTAATCATAATGTTAACTATTATGACCTGGCCCATGATCCGTGACTTAAATGCAGTCCTCATGGTTTTTGCAAAATTATTCAAAATTATGAAAATAGTGACAGTCCTATCAGCCTTAGCTATACTTAGTGCTAATTATCAAATGTTGACATGCTAACAGGCTAAACTAAAATGATGAACATGGTAAACATTATACCTGCTAAACATCAGCATGTTATCATACATTTTGAGCATGCTGATGTGAGCATTTAACACTTACATGAGATACAAAATTATGTTAATAAGTCAAAGGTAAAAATTTCAAATGTTGTTTTACCCTATATTCATGTGAAAGAGAGAAAGAAAGGGGGGTGCAAAAGAGTTTTTGAAGCTAGTTATGGTTGGACTATTACTCCCACTTACCAGTGAATTCATGAAAAGAGGTGTATGGCTTTAGGTTGAACTTCTTCCTGTATTCATTGAAGGGCCGCACACGTGTCACTCGAGACTCTCTGATGACCATTTCTGACACTTTGAGCACCACTTCATGAGAGTTTTTCCCTCCACCTACCTGCAACACGGACAAAACAATTGCAACAATGTTCATTTAGTGAACAGTTTATAAGAGTTTAATTTATAATACCATCAGCCAGATGACAAAATGTGAGCGGTGAACAGTCATCCCTCTTGTGGTCTACAAGGCAACAACACTCAGCGATCAACATTTTGCATCTTAATTCTCAGCAAACAGGAATAACACTTTGCATGCATATGATGCTGCAGAAAGATAAGTGAGAATATTATCTATCATTTAATTTTAGGGAGGTGGTTATGAGGTGGTTTTCTTGGTTCTAAATACGTGTCATATCAGAGATGTTTCACAAACACTGTGGTCTGCACAAGAGATCTTCCCGGAGTTCTTTGATCTTTCACATAACCCTGAGCAGCCATGTGTGTGCTAAGTCAGAGCAGAGGACTTTATAATATTTGCATCCAGACAGTTAAAGGTGTTCAACAACAAGGCTTTACATATCAATGAAACCATCTTCCCATTTCAGACAAGGGTCAAAGATAGTGAAAAAGCATACATCAACTTCCTTTACAGCATTTCCTGTCATATATCTATGTTGTTGTGTTGTGTACTGTGATAAAGTCAGCCTGACGAGTTTTACAGTTACGACATATTTGTTATCCATATGTAAGTGTGTAAATATTCATTTTGCAGTTGTCTAAATCACATCAAGTCAATGTTAATGTTCATACTACATAATACTTGGAAGTATTCAAACCCTTCCTTTACCTAAATGAAAATGCCAGCACAGAAACATATAAATACTCAAATAAAAGTAAAAGTGCTTCTTTTAAAATCTTACTACTCCTAAGTACAAAAGTATTATCAGCAAAATGTACTTAAATGATCAAATGTAAAAGTACTTGACCTGCAGAAAATGGCTCTTATAAAAAGGAAAAAAAGTAAAACAATGTATAAAAATAATAATATAAAATATAAAATAATCCCTGTCAAACATTACTTATGACCCACTAGAAGTGGTGGTGTCTCTGTCTGCAGAGGCTCTGCACTCTGCCCGTATTTTGTTTGCTCTGTATGTGATAGTTCCGGGCTTCACTGTTTCGACAACAGAGGTGTGAAGTCTTTAAAAAAGTAGCACTAATAGTTACATCATGACCTCTGTCTCTTTCCTTTGTTCTCTGCGATGGCTGCAGACAGAGATACACACTCATACACACACACACACACGCACACACACATGCACACACTTTATTTCTCTGATTCACTGCCTCCTTATTGCTGATGCTAGTCCCTTTCTTCTTTCACTCTCTACCCCTCTTTAAATGGTTTCCGAACAATCCTGCATATTCTACCTTTGAACTGATTAATCAGTGGATAAATTGCATTTCAGTGTTGTAGCTGCTCAAGGTTGAACTAGTTTTGACTACTTTATAAACAGTTAGATAATTTAGTCCAGTGGTTCCCAAACTAGGGGTTTCACAGTATTAAGCAGCGTTACAAAGGCTTTTTGGCTGCATCTGATACTAAAAGTACTAAAGAGTACCTTGTGCTTCAGCATGAGACATCAAGGGGGATTTGACAAATTGTCGGTATGTGACGAGTTGTGATGAGAACAGACGCACAGATGTTACAAGTCGGGGTGAGAATGGGTTGATGGTACTTATCTACCTGTCCAGCAGGTTGTCGTGAGAAGGCATCGACCAGTTTCTCCACCCCGTAGTGCATGAGGAGGGAAGTGTTGTACATGAACTGTGGGTACGGGATTTCATCTCCATCAATGTGAAAGCTGTCAGGCATCAGTGGGTGCCAGTGGTAGAGGTGGCAGAACTCCAGAGCGATGCGGTTGCTGTACTGAAAACGTGCGTTGAAGAGCAGGGCGGGGTCGAACTTCAGATTCAGCAGGTAACCACTCAGATGCTGCACGTACTCTTCGATTATGATCTTAATTATCTCACCTGGAAGAGAAAAAATGTCATCACTTCATGTCATTTGATGCTAAACTTTATCATTTTTTTTAAAAAGAAATTATTTGAGAAACAAATTTTATTTACTTGCAGTGAACAAAGCCAACAATCCACTGTTTGTAGTGGTGAAGTATCAGAACAACATACACCAACAAGTTCGGGAATAAAACAAACAGTCAAACAAATACTGCACTTCTGCTGGAGACTTCTGTGATCTCATGAAACAAAAACTCAGGAGCTTATAGTTAAATCGTGTACATGATACGCTTTGCATTCAAGTGGTTAAGTTGTGAGAACACCACTGCAGAGAAACATGGACGCCAAAACTGCCTGTGTCTAGAAGCCATTGAGCTTTCAGAAAACATCCACTTTGGAGTTTGTGAATAATACAAGAGGGTGGCGTTCATACAGCACGTACTCTTCTTATGAACACGACCCACTTTTCAGGAAGTGAAGATACCAAAGGCTGAGGGGAAGTGCAACTCTCATGAAACACAGTAAATAAATATATCGATTTTCACAAGTACGAAGTCATTTATAAGGTCAATGCAGCAGTAATGAAACTTGACTCACTGAAATGAAAATAAAGGTCTGAAATGAGGTGTACTAATGAGGTGTACTTATAATACTTAAAATGAGGAAATGAGTGCTATTATCAAGCCTCCATGTCAAGGTAAACCACAGCTAAATGCACGGATCTGAAGCGCTCAGCCCACAAAACGCATAAAAATGCAACACATCACTACCTTTGAGTATGTGAACCAATCCAAATCACACTCAAGTCTGGAAGCTAATGTTGCTCAGAGCATCCAGGACTGCGCATAAGACCATGCTTCTAGCCTCCATATGAAACTAAAGATACGCCACAACAAAGTGGAGCTAACTAATAAAAAGTGTCAACTTGAGGAATAAATAAGATCTTATCACGCACACAAAACACCAAATAAGACGCCGCCACTGAGGTTAAGAATGAGCAGCAACCACACAAGTAGGCAAAACAATGGCCGCCACTTCTGCTACAAACTGAACACAACCATGAGATTTAAAAAAAGAAAGAAGACTTTCTTTTCTCATGCTGACATTTGAGCTGTCAAGCAATTAATTCCCGGGCCATATGCACCTCACTGAGCAATCAGATGTGGCACATCTAGGTAGGTGCTAGAGAGGACTGGAGAAGAAAAGGGAGAAACAGCGCAGGGAACACATACAACTATAACAATAGATTTCTGGATTGTTGTATCCATGTAGGTAGTAACTTAAATTCTCTTAGGTCAGATAACCAGTGTCTGCTGTAGTTTCTAAACTTTAGAGTAGTTAACCTCTTCATATTATATTATCCAATTCAGCTGACATAATTTTAATTGTTCAATTCAGCTGCATATTTTCTCAGTTTCTCTTCTGATTTAAAAATGTCAACTTTCATGACTTTTTCTCAGTTATATCAAAACTGTATTTTAACAAACTTGTCTTAGACCATTGAGCCAGTCTTCCTGAAAATGAATCAGCATCATCGACAGTCTTCTCTGATCTAAAGTTATCAAAGGAATTTTGATTCATGAGTCCGTTTGGATTTTACAAGCCAATCAATTTTAATCAAAATAGCTCATTTTCAAAAATTTGCATAACTCACAAAGTGCATTTCACCTCTAGTAGTTGAGGAAGTTCTAGTAGTTGAGGAAGAGCAATCGAGCGCAGATACATAGCAGAGCTATATATAGCTCCTCTTCGGCCAATCAGCACCTACGTTTTTGGACACGTCACTTGTTGCCACCTGCCATGAAACGGAGGAAGAAGTGCTTGACCCACAGACTGGCTTGACGATGGATGAGGCTGGGACAAATACGGTAAGTATTAAGTAAGGCAGTTTACCATATATTTTAACAAACTTTTGTTTAACTGTTGTTAATGTTATAGCTATTTTGTAGAATCGTTTCGTTTCGCCAGCAAGCATAAACAACCCTAACCGAACAACATATAGGCTAACTACGGTCGCTAACCGCCGCTACCTGACTGTCACATCTATTTAAAAAGTGAATGAACAGAAAATATCTAAACATATGGATGCTTGTGTAGACATATATCACCTGTACACACAAACAGATAAACACACTAGTAAAGTTGCAACGAGCTGTTAGTGGTTAGGGTTAGAATTTGTGGTGTATTGCTGCCTTACTACTACTTACTTTGTATGCATATTGTCATGCACCAGATCACCAAGTCATATTCCTTGCATGTTTAATTACATTACATATTCATTTTAAACACTGTACAACTCTTCATTTTAGCATATATTTTACATATTCAATGATGAATGTTTTGAATTTATGACCACTGACTTTAATAGTACCTGTTTCCTTTTCTCTTACTTTCTTTATTTTGCTCATTATGCACCATAACACTAAGGCTAATTAATTCTATGTGAAAACCTCCTCGGCTGTAAATCTGTGTCTGATTCTGATTTGAAAATGTTATATAAGTAAAATGTACTTACATAATATAGGGACTGTACTGAAAAGAAAACAATCTGTAAAACACTACGAATTCTGCAAATTAAGAAGGTCAATTTTTAAACTTGAATTCTTTCACAAACCTTAAAAAAACTATCAAAAGTGGATGAAAATATAACCAAACATCAGGCCTATAAATGTGGAATTGGTTTTGTGACAAAGCAGTTCTATATTTGTTCAAGTCATTCTGTCACAGAGGGAGAAGTTTTGCTGATACCCACCAATGATGATGAGTCTGGTGGTCTGAAAGAGCTGCTCATCGTCCCAAGTGGGATGTTCTACCTTCAGGATGTCCAGACTCTGTTGTGCTCTCTAAGCCATATGGTGGCATACATGGTGAGGCCAGGCAGGATGCCGAATAACTCCTGACCAATGACGAGACGCTGCTCAGGAGGGAGACGTTCAGGATACATCATGTGGACAGGGGCTTCAGACACTGTAGGAGGGTACATCTCACCATTTACTAACTGTGAACCAAACAAAAACAGTAATGTAAATGTTTTAAAGGTTTTAAGGATGAATTATGAATATAGTTAGTTAATTTTGTTAATTCTGAGCCATTCAAAATTTTGAATACCCCATCCTAGTTCTTCATAAACATTTTTTTTTCTGTAGTCAGCTTTATTGTGCACAGGTCATGGTTAGGATAGTTAAAAGCACCACAAACATGTCTTATTGATAAAACAACCTCCTCAAGCATATGCTGTGTTTAGATAAAGATGGTTTGAGGAAGTTCCCTCTCAAACTCTGATCACAAGCATGTCAAAGGCGAGATAAGACACTGACAGCTGCCAGCGATGCACAAAGTGAGAGATGGGAATGTCTCTCTGTTACCAGTATCACTGCCATCTAGAAAATGTACCATAATATTCTCAGAAGTTTGTGTGACAGGAAGTAAAAGTTATAATTAAGGACTTGGTATGTTATAAAGTGCCACAATACCCAAACCCAAGTTATAAGATTTACATCCAAAACAATATTAATTAGTTTTTACAATAAAAATAACAAATAATTCACAAGATTAACAGAGCTAATTACTTAGTAGGAGAGATAAATTAAATTCGGTGCTTCTGGAAGTGTCACTACAGTATATCACTTTTTGGGAAATTCATTTTCCTGAAAACGATATCGCTCTGATGTCAGTAAATATAAATAAATAAGTATCAATAAATATGAAGCTCCAGCCTGCTGCTGATTAGCTCAGCTTAGCAATAAAGATAGTAAACAAGGAGAAACAGTTAGCCTGGCTCTGTCCAAAGATAACAAAATAACACCTATCAGAGCATTTAAAGCTTGCTAATTGACAAGTTATAAAGTTATATTAATAGGGTCACTTCTAAACTAATTTATATACTGCTGTGTAGCTTAATCTATGATAATGAGGATTTATTTGTTGATTTTGTTTTTATAAACAATATGAATCCACAAAGTAACCAGTCAAATAAGTATAGCGGAGTAGAAATACTGTGGCATAAAATGGAAATACTCATTAAAGTACCTAAAAATGGTAGGCTACTTAACTGCAGTACTTGAGTAAATACTTAAGTACTAAAACGCCCCGCCTTGTGTCCATTTCTTTTAACCAGTCACAAAAGTCTTGGGCAGTGCTGAGCCCAGGATGCAGGGAAGGTTTTGCTGCATAATAGTGTCGAGGGAGAACTTGTTTTGGTAGAACATTTGCACATCAGGATGTAAGTCCTGGCATTGAAATTACAATTTTACTTGCAAAAGGAAAGGTAACAGCTGTTAGCTTGTGTATGTTCATACCATTAGTGTCTCAGATGCTAATTAGCTGGATGCAACCCAGAGACTGATCTTGTTTCCTGGAGACTTTGAAAATGTAGATAGCAGATGCTGCGATGCTACTTGAAACAAGCGACCAATGGCAGACTTATACCTGCACTACTACTGCTTTCTTGGTGCGGGTTATCCTAGCTAGCTTTGTTAAGAAGTTTCACCTCACAATGACACAACAAAATATGATAAAACAATATATTTTTACATCACCCTTTTTATGTGGATCATTAAATGAGATGGAACGTGCTTAGATTTTTTTTTTTACCTTCATACAGAGCCAGGCAAGCTGTTTCCCCGTTTCCAGTCTTTGTGCTAAGCTAAGCTAACCAGCTGCTGGATTTTGCTACTATTTACAGTAACTTATACAAACTATGTACAGTAACTAAGTGATACTGCTAATCTCATCTAACTCTGAGCAAATAACTGTATTATCCCCCAAAATAATAATCCTACATCTTTATTACCTGATACTTCAGTTTTCCGTCTTTATGAAGCCTTAGTTGATGCTGTCGCATGAGGTTGTCTCCATAGATATTGCTTGCATCTACCTGCACAAATAAGAGAAAACAAACCAGAAATTTGGCAATACATTCTAAAGGTAAATGTTCAGAACCAATAAATTACAAAAGAGACACAGCTGTATGTTTATTCTATTCTATTAGACTCTTGACCAGTTGTATTGCTTAATTGTTTATTTCTGGTTGTAGTCGACTGCTGTATGTGTCTCACCCCGTGTCCTAAAGCCTTGGTGAAGCCCCCTTTAACTTCATGGTTTGTCTTGAAGAACTGGTGGGTGAAGTGTTGGGCCATGAAGGCAAACATCAGATTGGTTCCCTGAGGGTCTGGCCTAAATGTCTTTCTCTTAAAAAACCTCTCAGCCAGCACTTTTGGATCAGGAAGAACAGGTTTACCTGCAGAGAAAGAAACATGTTTCAGATTTTCTCAGCAGAACTACAGTCATCCGGCGTATAGTTGTGTAGGTCTCACCTTTGGTTCCCATCGGAAGAGGGCAGTCTACAGGTACAGGAGGGAGGAGCCGGGTGTAGTAAGAGATGTTGTAGTAGGACTCCCAGTTGAGGTATTCATATTTGGTGTTGTAGGTAGGAGGGCTTGGAATAAGGTCGCTTCTGACTTTGATAGAGAGTGAAAACATGTTTAGTGGTCAACAAATCCCATGAAAAGACCAAAACCTTCAATGAAGTGATCCTACTACTGTAGCATGTATTGTTTGTGTAACCAAAACCTGAAGTAGTTTATTATTGTTTCATAAAGCTCCACTGTTGTCATGATTGAGCCACACATTTGCATTGGGTGACATGTTTCTTCACTACAATGAACCCAGGCAATTTTATTTTCTCAGCCTGCGTACACAGCCCCGCAGCATTAAAGACTTGCTGGCACACCAAATGTGCATTGTTCTGTTGCTGAAAATAGTCTAGAGCAGAGGGTTAGCATTTACTTTTACTTTCACTTTCATAAAAAAGACTATAGTGCCCAGCTTATTCAGAAATTAACTTTTAAATAAATGAAATTCTGTATTTTGTGACCTGTTTTCTGAAGATTAATATCTTCAGTAGGCGCAGTGGGCTTGGGGTTATGTGCCACAGACATTTATCTCTAGTATCTCAGTTCCTTTTGTATGCTCAAATAATTTTCAAACAAATCTGTTCTTGCACTCTCTCAAAAGTTGTTCTGCATCAAATGTGTTTCCACCTCTAAATACAGTCTACCAGAGGAGCCAAAACAAATGATGGGAGAGTATTAGCTGCAAACAAGTGATGCTGATTTATCTGCTGTGGTCTGTGGGTCTGTGATTTTGCAGATTGAGCGACTTTTTTTTTTTTTTTTTTTTTTTTTTTTAAACTGTTATCATTTTCACTTACCCGTCAGAACTAATCTCATGAATGTGTCTCGCAGGAAAGAGCTGTTGACGAGATCCCAGAACCAGTGGAAGTGGGTGAGGATGTAGTGAACCACTCTAGGACTGGGCTTCAGCATGAGACGAACTCTGGTCCAGAACTCAGCTAAGATCGAGAAAGACAAACAAGGAATTTTGTACCACTTCTAACAAAGCACATTTTGGTGATTTTTGAGTTGTTGCTAATGTAAATAAATCATTAAACAATGCATTATAGATCACTTATAATAAGAAAACTGTTGTATTGCTTGGTTGTAAAAAATCCATTTGTTTGGTATTTATATTCTTCTAATATGACACTTCCTTTATGTTGTTAGTGCTTTAATTTATAAGGTAGTAGAGGGAATTCATGGATCGTTAAAAACCCTTTATTAATCTTTAAAAAAAACAAAAAACATTTATAACTGCAGACTCATGAACATTTGGTGTTGGCTTATTAGAACATCACAAACCTTTGACCCTTCATTTATAACTTATTTGTAACAGTAAATTTTATTTATCACACTTTATTATTTATAGCCTGATATCAGACTAAACAGTGAACTCGTTACAATTAATTTACAGCCAATCAGTGGAGTGAGCGTATTCAAAAGTTTGGATCCAAGCTACTTTACTAAAGCTATTAGCTTAGCTAGCCAACTAAGCTAACTGGCAGCTGGCACAAGCTACATATAACTTGTGTGAGAGGAGGACAGTTGGGTTTCTGGAGCTCAATGTATTCATTAAAGACTCACATATTTAATAAATATTTAAAACTCCATAAGGCTTTATTGATATTTGCAATAACCCTCATTATTAAAAAAAACAAAAAAACATTTATAACTGCAGACTCCAACTTTCGTTGTTGGTTTGTTAGAAAGTTTCAAACCTGTGACCCAATTTATAACTTATATTTAACAGCAAATTCAATATTTATTACATACACATTAAATACACAATATTTATTAATTAGCCTACTTATTAAAATTTATAAATTAAACCTGAGGAAATTTTGACCATTTACCACCTAACAAGAAGTGCAAAAGATTAATAAAATAAACAGTAAGGTGATAGAATATGTAACAACAGTAGACATAAAACTATTAATCATTTATAAAGTCATTAGTTTCAAGTTAACCCATTATACCTTTTAGGAACTTCGGGATTAACTTGCCCCAAAGTCACATTAAAGAGGTACTTGAGCCAACAGGGGTACTTAGCAGCTGACCAGACTTTCACTCGGGCCACATGTCGACACACAGATTTATGTCTGAAATGCAATTTTGCTGGACTTACGAACAGTGCAGTTGTCTCCGTAGAAGCCAGTGCGAGTGCAGTCACATTGGTAGCCGTCTGTACCAAATCTCACACACACTCCTGAGTTCTGACAGGGGTAGTAGCAACAGGGATTCACTGCAAAAAGGGAAAAAGATCAGTTTACTCTGTACGAATGAATAATTGGCATAACGTAGCGCCTGTCTGGTTAACAGATGGTGTAATGACTCAGAGCGATACTGAAGCAGGCCCAGGGATCCAAAGACAGACACAGAAAACCTGAAAGTGAGTTAATTTACATATAATTGTGCGTCTTAATACAACAACCAACCTTAAATTTATATGAACTCACATCACCACTACCTACTCCAAGATTATAACCCAAGTGAGTAACATGAGTAAAACTACCTTAATGAAATAAAAGTGTTTTATAGCTTTTTGACACAGAATACAGTCTCGTTTTTAGGAACTGGTTATTAAATTTCTTCATTTAGACCCTGGGAAAATAGTTGACACTGCTGCCTACCACCTCCCTCCTATGTCTTTAACACTCTTAGCTGGTGTAATATGGCTTCCTGTACTTCCTTCATACTAGCAGAAGTTCAATGAGATAATGAGACCGTGCAGCTTTTTCTTCCTCATTAGCTGTGAATGAGAGGACAGATAAGCTTGCCCACCCTGCATGAACAACAAAAATTCTGGCTTCTGAAAGGAGAAAGCATATGAATGCATGAATGCTATTTCAAGCTGTACTGATGTGTTGAAGAGGGAAACAAGGAAAAACCCTGGACATTATAAATAAGTTAAATGCAGTGACCTGAGCTTACTCAAATCAGAACAAATAGTTGAATCAGCCTCATATCAAATATTGATCCTCATAATTACAGTTTAACAAGTTTTATACAGTATATGTAATTGATTGGCCTATAGGAGTTTTTTTTTTCATCTGTGACATGCCAGATGGTTTGTTACACAGAACCGTCTGGGAAGTCATCCTTAGAAACTGTTTGGAAAAGGGCAGGCACTTAAAAAAAAGTGATATCATGTCTAACAAGACCTAACTTCGACCAATCAGATCAAACTCTTGCTGAAGCCAGTCGGGAGCAAATATATCTTTTCCAGTGAGAAAAGCCTTCGGTGCCATTCTTTGCTCTTCTTTCAATGAAGAAACTGATGTGATCACAGTATCTACGCTAACCTTTAGGAGCTGCTATTGTTTGTTTGAGACGAGTCACTTCCATGAATGCATCTTGCTGTCGTCACACCTAAAACCACACCTATAGCTGCCAGTAATCGGACATAAATGGATGACTTGAAGCCTGGCAAGACAGGTAAGGCCTTGAAAGGTAAGCAGAATGTAAGAAAATACATTTATTCAAGTACAGCTCTTAAGTACAATTTTGACCATTAGCTCATTAAATATAGACGGTATGCGTGTAATGTCACAGTAGGCAAAAAGAAAACTGAGTGGCAGCGTCAGCTCTCAGTTTGAATCTATCAGAATAGATAGAAATACTACAATACATATATTTTTAACCTTTTTAAAACCTCAGTTTTAAACGGCACAGTCCCTAAGGTTTGTAAGGTCACTTATGTAACACCTCCGCATGAAGGTGGAGGAACAGGCAAACTTAATAATTACAGACCTCTCGACACATTGCATTCTCAGCATGCATCAGTCAGGATTTAGGGAAAGACATAGCACTTTTAGTACCACCACTCTTTTAAATGACATTGTTGCAGCCTTAGATTGGAAAAAACACTGTGCGGCTCTTTTTATTGATCTTTCAAAAGCATTTGATATGGTGGATCATGCATTACTCTTAAAAAGTCAATTTGATGATTTTGCTTTTAAATGGTTTCAGAGTTACCTCAACAACAAGCAGCAGTGGTAATATTAAAATCTGAATTTGTGCAAATAGCAAAAGGTGTCCCCAAGGCTCAATCCTGGGGCCTGTTCTGTTCTCACTTTACATCAACAATATACCTCAGCTGTTACTAGGTGTAATATTCATCTTTATGCAGATGACACCATTTTGTACTGTATTGCGAACTCAGCCAAACTGATTCTGAATGCAGACAAAACCAAATTCATGTTGAAATATTGAAAAGGTCACTGAGTACAAGTACCTTGATATTTGGATAGATGATAAGTTAAACTTTAAGTATCATGTTTCCAAGCTGGTGACTTCTCTATGAATGAAAATTGGTTTTGTTTATAGAAATAGACTCTCTTTTCTGCTGCATTGTAGAAAGATGCTTGTTTATCAGTCCCAGACTATGGTGATATCTTATACATGCACACCTCTGCTGCGACTCTGAAGCCCCTGGACTCTGTTTATATCACTCTGCCTTAAGATTCATCACTGGAGATAATTATAACTCCCATCATTGTGACTTGTATACTAAGGCTGGGTGGCCCTCTCTTGTTTTAAGACGTGAAAGACACTGGATTTTATTTATTTGTAAAACTCTTGTCGGTCTTTTACCTTCTTAAATCAGTTCAATGCTTTCTTTTAATGTGGGTTCTTATCAGAATCTGTTGGATTATGCTGCAGGTGCCAGCTGTTTTTACTGAACTTGGAAAATCCAGTTTTTCATATTGTGCACCTGCAACATGAACAACAAACAAACAATGTAAAGCTTTCCTCATTTTTATACATGTGCAATTCAAACCTTTAACTGTATCACATTTTACTTCTAGGTGTTCCTGTTGTACCTAATCAGTGTGTTCTACATTTTAATTGTTTTTATTCATTATTGACACTTTTATTTATTTTGAATTTTTACAGACCAACCAAAAAAAAAAAAAAAAAAAAAAAAAAACAGCTTTAGAAAAGAGAAGCAAATGGATCGCTGCAGTTCACAGACACAACTGTAATCCAGCCACTGAAACGTGGATTTGCAGGTACTCTTTTGTGTCAGGTATGTTAAATTTTATGTAAAATCATACCTTATATACTAATCATACCAAGCTATATACTATATGTCTTATACTGTCTAAAGTTACTTATGAATTAAATGGTATCTAGCATCTTTCATTTACATTCCAGGCAACAAACGTGCATCCTCAACGTCTCTCCAGTAATGCCATAAAATAAAAATATCCATACAGACCTGTCCACATACAACCA
The DNA here is from genome assembly GCA_034769285.1 of Lutjanus argentimaculatus. Taxonomy (NCBI): domain Eukaryota; kingdom Metazoa; phylum Chordata; class Actinopteri; order Lutjaniformes; family Lutjanidae; genus Lutjanus; species Lutjanus argentimaculatus. The sequence goes on along the minus strand of JAWZSL010000017.1, from coordinate 27,140,560 downwards.
GAATATCATTTGGGGTCCTCATCACATTAATTTTGCTAACAAATCCCACCGTGAAGTAACGTTACGACCAAGCAACCACTTTTGCATGTCTTCTTTGCTTTTTGTTAGCCTATTCATATCAGTCTTAGTGAAGTCCGGCTACCTTTAATTTACGCATATAATTGATTGACTTTCTCTTGCTAAAGGATGCAGAATGTTTTGCCACTCAGTCCAACTATAAGGGACGTGTCCCAGTGAGATAGTGACATCAGTACATACCCTCTGTAATGCTGTGGATTAAATTACACATCAGTGCTTCAGTAACATAAATCAAATAGTATAGGCTTAATGAGCACTTCCAATACTTTAAGTACTGTTGCTAATGCTTTTGTTCCTCTACTTAAGTAAAATTACAAATGCTGGGCTTTTACTTGTAATGGAGTATTATTGTGTGGCTCTGATACTTTTTGCTACTTTAAATTATGTTAACACTGAAGCTTTTCATTGTCTAGAAAACAAAAGTCCACAACCACAACTGAAAGATTAGAGTTGAATGAGCATGCTCGTTTTAATTACAGCACCTCATACAGAGGACTGTCTCTACTTTAGAGGACAGACATAAATCCCTGTTCTCTTTATGATGTTTCAGCCATCGTAGAATGTAACCACAGGAGGCACTATTACATGGATGCTACTTTGCACAAGTGGTCTTAACTACAATATCTGTTACAGGCCATCAGATGTTCTGTTGTGCCTCTGTTGACCCACACCTGGACCATTTCAGTGGTTTGTACAATGTAAAAAAAGAAATAAAGAACCACATATCATGAAATACACTATTGTTATAATTACTGCATCCTCAAACCAAATTATCAGTCCAAGCCTAAAGACTTGATACCAAGTTGTGATGGAAAAAAGACTGCTCACCAACACCTGAGTCCTCAACACATGATGAACTCTGCAGCAGCAACAGGTTGATAAACACCCAGAAAGAGAAGATGCCAAACTCTATTAAAAAGAAAATGAAAACAGTTGAATATGAATTATGTTTGCATAAAAACATCAAATTCAGTCAGCAGGTGTTTTAGGACTCACTTTTCATGATTCTCCCAGGTGGATTGTTCTCTGTGAGAGGTCAAAATGAGACAGGCTGCTCTCTCCATGACGAAGGCCTGCCTGCTCTGACTGGCTTTATAACACCAGCTGTAGAAAGTGGGCGGTGACACAGTTTCCTCTACTTCCTCCATTTAGCCTTCAATATGTCATAAAGAAATGTGTCACCAAATTATTTTGATTTGATCATTTCTAACAAGAACTTGAGGGTAAATTGTTCTCAGGGTAATATTTGAACCCATCTACTGTACATTTTATTCAGAGTAAAAGGTTCTGTCTTCAAATGATGAACATTATTGGCTTTATGTGTCATTCAGATCATTTAACAATGACAGGAAACAGGGTGAAGATTCAGGAAATTGTCAAAGAGCTCTATCTCCACCTGCTGGCAACTGAATATACCATACAGGCCTTACCATCCATCCATCCATTTTCTGTAACCGCTTATCCATGAGGGTCGCGGGGAGCTGGAGCCTATCCAGCTGACTTTGGGCGAGAGGCGGGGTACACCCTGGACAAGTCGCCAGTTCATCGCAGGGCTGACACACAGAGACAAACAACCACTCACACTCACATTCACACCTACGGGCAATTTAGAGTCACCAATTAACCTGCTGCATGTCTTTGGACTGTGGGAGGAAGCCGGAGTACCCGGAGAGAACCCACGCGGACACGAGGAGAACATGCAAACTCCACACAGAAAGGCCCTGCCGGCTCGGGGATTCGAACCCAGGACCTTCTTGCTGTGCGGCGGCAGCGCTAACCACTGCGCCATCGCGCCGCCCCAGGCCTTACCTGTCAGAGTAATTTTAAATAAATAAATAAATAACTGCAATACAACGACAGAGTTTTACAATATAGACATGTCTGTACTCAATGGTCTTGTGCACCCTCATTACAATTTCTGTGTGGGCAAGACCATGAATTCTTTTTATTTAAATATTTGTTGCATCATGCCAAACAGATCAACATGTCCTTGGTGTCAAAGACATAAAACTTAAACTCAATAAATTGGTCAGCAAGGTGGGAGAGTCTTTACAGCCTGCAGGAGGTGGCTGAGGGGAGGATGAGTGTCAGGACCTCTTTTTTACCTGATCATGACAAAATTATGAAAACATCATAGACTAGGCCTAATTCAGCAGAGTTTTTCCCACAATTTGAAAAGTAGTCACCCACACCCATCTTTTTAGACATGTCTTCTTATATTGCTCCAGTCTACTGACCTACATTTTCTGTTCCTTCAGATAATCTGTGATTCACACTGTCGTCTGTACTGTGGAGGTGAAATGGCCTGACTCATCACTCCAGACTCTTTCAGGCCACTTCTCTTCCTCTTCTCAACTGTCAATGAAACTATGAAACACATGGTTATAGGAGACATTTACGAAAATAATTTATATATATATATATATATATATATATATATATATATAATATAACAATACATATATATATAATATATATATATATATATATATATATATATATATATATATATAACATATAACAGATGGCCATGGACCCCCTGCAATTTTGCCAAAAACAAGAAAACGAAAAGAAACTGTTTTATACTTATGTTTTATACTACACTGTAAATAAAATACTTGATTTATGATAGGTTAATGATTTAATATTGAAGAAAATTATCCAATGTTCTAATATTTTTTAGGGCTCCTGTCGGTCATTGGCCCTTAGAGTCCTCCTAACTCTAGTTAGGACCAATGACTGACACACTCCATGTGTGTGAGACCAACGTACCTGAACATTGTCCACAGCTAATTTTGCGTACTAGTGGACCCTTCAGTCTAAAATTCTTGTGCACCTTCGTGAATGTATGCTGAAGAATAAACTACAGTTACTAATGGAAATGTTGGTGATTACACAGGGCTTACATCCAAATGTTGTTTTCTTGGTGCCTGGTGGAGATCTGCACTCTTGCTCTTCTATTTTGCACTGTTTTATACATTCAAATTTTATACTTTGATGCATATTAATGCACACGTATCTCACATACTTTTACTGGTGCATTAATGCAATTCAGTGTAGAATAAGCAGCACTTGTACTGCAGATAGTGTAGTATTAACAAGTATTATCAAGGTATAACAATCCATGAACAGATACTGAGTTTACAATCTCACCGCAAGGCCCATTTAGTAGCTTTTCTGGAGCTTTTGGCACAATCTTCCTCAGCAGATGGAGTTTTCCCAACTATCATGGAATTGCAGATTTTCACATTTAGATTTTTCTGAGCAGTTTCAGGACTTCTCCATGTTAGCTTAATGTTCAGACTGAGAGTTATTGTTTTTCACTTTTAATGATTAGGGCACCCTAACGTCCTCCACTCCTCTCCCTGTACAGTTCCTTGAACATTTTAGGGTGGTTTTAGGGAGAAACAAGCACTTGCTTTCACATTACACATTTGGGAGATTTACCCAGCTGGTCCAGGGACCAAAATACCAACTCTTCAATGACAGATCCACCCTTTAAATTGCTTCTATTGAGACAGAAAAACACCCTGCAGTAACCAGCAGTCCGTCACAGGAATAACACAGAGATCATAGTATATCGGGTTTGTGTTGCTTGGCGATACAGAAACAAAGAGTTTGCCCTTTTTTAAGGAACCAAACAATACAATTGAGTTGCAGGTTTCTGGTCTTTGATAGCTTCCCACAGAGACATCATCTGAGCCAAACCTATCTGAGATTTTTGAGCGTTGAAGTAACTCTCCTGCGTAATTTCCTTCATACTGTAGCAATTTTAGGACTAGCTTGTCTGCAACGTCCTCACGGAGATAAGTCAAGTCCTGACCAAAATATGTTCAGATAATTCTTGCAGATGTCACCTCAGCTTTCTCTGAAGATGCAGTTTATGATGCCGACTGTTTTTTTTTCTAATAAATGTAGAAAAATAACTCACTTTGTCAGCTGAATGATTTGTTACCAGTGCAAGTGTGATTCAAGTTACAGTTTTCTGTCTTTGTCTTTGTCATTCCAGCTGATCGGTCCCACGACTACAGTGTGACACGGTTTCTTTTCCACATCCTGTCATCATCAATGAGGGCACAGTATGGGTTGTGGTTCACAAACCACTTTAGAGCAGAGCTGTGTGAGCTCAGCTTCTTGTCACATAGTTTATTGTCTTTCTGTGGTATAGGGTGTGTTTGCACGCAGCCCTGTGGCTTTAGGACAATCCAGTGGGTCCTATCAGTTCCCAAAACTCTGGACAGCTTATATTTTTTCAGTTTAACATGTAGCTAAATTAAAGAAAATGTTTTTAAAATGTGTAAGTGTGTGTATTTGGCAGTGGTGGAAGAAGTACTCAGATCTTTTACTTAAGTAAAACATACCAACACTCAAACATATTAGTGCCATGCAATCATAATTGAATGGCACTAATATGATATGTAGTACACTGGTGTTTGTGGTGCAAGGTCTAGTTGTTTTTTATCCATTAATTTGTCTATTTATAATACTTCCTGCTAAGTGATGCTACCGGCAGCAGGTCAGAGTTTTCCTGCTGCTTGAGGTGTTTGGAGAGTTTAGTGTTTATCAAGTGAATCAAAGTAAAGAGGGACTTCAGGGTGCTGATCAGTCCTGTACAAACCTGGAGAGAGTTCAATCCAAGCAGCTACAGCTAGAGTACATAATATGACTGTAATTACTACCACTGTACACTGACAATATGATATTTGATTTGGTTATAGATATTGTTATGCTAAAATAGGTCTGGGGCCATCTTTTCCAACAGTGTGCTTAAGTTTGGTTCATAAAAGATACTGAGTATAAACCTCAAGCAGGTTCTGAGAAGAAAATTTCTAACTTAGGCCTGTGATTTATAAATCTCAACTTAACTTATTGACAGGTTTTTGTCAGGAACACTGTAAAAAAGCTGAGAAAAGTCATAATTTCAGTGCAACTGTCTTCACTAAAGTTTTGTATCAAACTTTTTTGTTTTATTTAGCAAACTTTAACAACAGTTTTTCAAACCCATAATCTTTTGTTGACATAATTTACATTTGTTCTTCAATGAACAAGAATCTTAATTAAAATTGAAGAGAAAACAGGTTAATAACTTTGGATTTTCAATAGCAACCATTAAATATTCAAGTACTCAATAATGATAAATAGGGTGTACAATTTTTTAAAAACAGAATTCTTTGGGTTTATAAAAATCAAAGATTCAAATTTATTTTAAAAAAATAAAAGTAAATTATTATATCAATAAAATAATATAGGTCTGCAAAACTTGAGCTTGAGCTTGAGCTTTTTTTCAAAACTGACAAAAGAGCTTGAGGAGTCTGACTTAAGACTCCATACAAACAAAGTCAAACATGTAGCTTGGGACTGTGTCCCTATTAATTTGTCCTTTAATTGATAATTCGTATCACATTGTTCATAAAGATGATGCAAATGTCACCAGAAGCTTGGGCACATTTCTTACCAAACTGTGGTACACCTACATAACCAGCAGGATAATTACGTTAAGTCTTGACTTTGCTCAGAGATAAGATCATTTCCATGTCAAATTAAGGTTTCATAAATAACCACTTATACTTGGTTATCTACTTAATCATACTTAAGATCAAGTCCATTTTATAAAGGTCCCTGGTAGCTCTAAAATTTGCAGGTTAGCAGAGTATTCACTTGATCATTTTTAAACATTGTCAAACCAACTTTCCAAAGTAAGACAGAGCTCATGTGGACGAGTAGGAGAGAGAAGGTCCTGCATTATCATAAACTACTGTCTGATGGACGGCCACATCTTTCACCCATGTGCTGTCTCACTCCCTCATCATGTCTTTGCAGGTTAAATGACTGACTTCAGTGAGCTTGATTCTGTGCTGTGGCTCACTTGACAGAAGTTGGTGTTTAATGTCTACAATTGGTGTAAAATGTTGTTCATAACTATACAATATAAGTAATCATGCTCATTTAAAGTCGCAATACATATTAAATAAACCCTCTCAATTATCACCTACGAAACAGCAGAAGTGTGTGACGATGCCCTTATCTGCAGAGGACTTGCCGTCCCTCTGTACCTTCTTATGTTCTCATTATTTTGCTGTACTCAGGATACTTTGCTGACCTAGAATTTCGGTATTTGACATCCTGGGAATTAAACAAATTATTATTCAACTTTTCAAATTACTGCCAGATGTTTGTGTTCAGTGTTATTTATTTGCCATTTTTTCAGATTGTTTTTTACTAATAACTCTAAAACAATGACGATAAGATGATATTGTTTGTAAAGTTAATAATGAATAATAATTGTATGCTCCTATTTCTTTATCTTGTATGTTTCTGTCTTTTATGCCTGTTTTGTTTCTGTGCCTGTTTTTGTTTCTTTATTATATTTAATGGAGGACTGAAGAAATGCAATTTAATAACTCTGTTATAATAGTTTATAATAGTTCATTTAAGTTGTTAATATTTTAGTGTGGAATATATTTAAATTTAATATATATGCTTGCTATAGATTGTACAGTGCAACCAAAGAAGCACTGCTCTGTATCCTAATGTAGCCTAAACACAGGGTTTTGAATAAAACTTTTGATCTTATAAACGAGGAGCACCTGAATGCAGCACACAAATTTCACTCTTTACAAAGTTTTGATTTACTGAAAGGGGCAGTTTACCTTGAAAATCAAAAATACATATTTTCCTTTTATCCTTCCATCTAGATTTTTGTGTGTGAGCTGCCAAGTTTACATCGGAGACATCGGTGGTAGAGATGTCTGCCTTCTCACGAATATACTGTGATGTGGTGTTCAAAGCAGCAAAAAATGTGTTTGAAAAATTCAACTGCAATGTCTCTTCCAGAAATCACGACCTGGTTACTAAAAATAATCCACACACCTTGTTGTGAGCCATTTCGTGTAGGAACTACTTTCTTTCTACCGTAGAATGTATCAGAACTACTTTCTCTATACTACAAAGAAAGTAGTTCCTAAATGAAATTGCTAACAACAAGGTCTGTGGATTATCTTGAGTAACCGGGTCATGATTACTTTTTGGTGCTGAATTTTTCAAATGTATTTTTGTCCCATTATATTGGAGAGAAGGCAGACATTTCTGCAGTCAATACCTCCAAAACTCTGCAACTCACACCAAAACAGTTTAGATGGATACACAGGGATACTAGAGGTGAGAGGGAAAATATGTCTTTTTGAGTTTAGGATGAGCTGCCCAGTTAAATATTTTCTAATTTTCTGAGAACTGCTTCAAGTGCGAATACAACTCACTTCTGAAATGAATCATTCTTAGAAGCTGCATCAGTCACAGTCCATAATTGTGATTTTTACTCTGCAACATGCCCATAACTATCAGTTCTTGTTTATTTTTTCTTTCCAGTACTGTGCGTTTTTCTGTTTAGTCTTGGAGTTTGTTTGGACTGTGGGCATCCATATATGCATGCATCACTCTTCACTGGACGACGTTCAGTATACCAACCAACCAACCTCAGCGGCTTCAAACAGCAAACTGTATTTGAGTTATGTTCTGTTTCCGAGACATGATTGATATGAAAAAGAATGAGAGGCATCAGGAACTAATTATCAAATCATCATTTCCCGCCTTACAAGTGCCTGAAAAAGACTTGTATCTGCGCAGGGCTCGTAGACGAGCTGCTGGTTGCCATGGTGCTGTTGGCACAGGCTGGAGGCCGAGGCTCGCTGCTTCCTATAGCATTCCTGGTAATTGAGATCAGATGCTCCTCTGAGTGGAACCTGGACTGGGAGTAACCTGGAAGCATTTATTTTATGGAGAAGATGTTTAGTTAAGCCATGCTCCCGCTCTAAATGAGCCTCGGTCCTGCTCTGGTGATGAATACGATTGGTGAAAGCACTGAAGGCTGGTTCCTGACTTCTTCCTTCCCCCGGATCGGGTTGCAGATTAGCACACTTCCTGTCCAGTTGTGGAACAAGCCAATCTAAGTGACGGAGCAGCGATAGGCATACAGGAGAGGGCATCGTGGGTTATCTCAGATGGGGTTTCTGACAGAGCCACACAGCGGCAGGGCCTTCAACAGCCAACAGGTATTGGTTAAAATTGTTAGAAGAAGCAGTTGATTGTAGGAGGACGGCGTCCTCTAGAGTCAGCTGGTGGTCCACTCATAGGCAGAAGAAGAAAGAAGCATTACTCAAGTACTGCCGAACTGTGCTTAAAGCTGCATTAGTCAGTATTTTCCATATTAATAAATGTAAATGACTAACGCACTACTACACTGACTACTGTGTGCAGCATCATGCAGCTCATCTCTATTTTTATGTGGGTGGTCTCTTTTTTTCTCTCTAAGTGCAGTTACACAGCACTTGAAAAGAAAAAAAAACATATTTCTGTGGAAAAAAAACCCGAGTACAATCTAAATGATTACAGCAAATCCTTATTGCCTCATCACCAGGGGCAATGCAATGCATCAGAGCAACCTTTTGGGTGTTTTTACACTGTAAATCAATCAAATCATTCTGTTTGTGGCAAAGAAACACAAGATAGACAGAATGACAATGAAGAGGTTTATTGACTAAACAATAAAGGAGACCTTCCTAAAACAGGTTATGTCAGACCTGCAAAAGTTGGTCAAATACTGATTGAAATATGGAGTTTAAGAGGACTTGTGTTTGAGTTTGCAAACAAGAATAATATTTCTAATCTCGAAAACTGTGCTGAGCATCCATGCTCATTTTACCCCTACTTTTGGTTGGCTGTTGTGCCATAGAAAGTTTTTTTGATGGGTCATTGTTTCAAAGCATAACAATTAGATAACTTAACTTAATTTTCATGAGTACCCAACAACCTCAGAAATATATAGTAAGTATTTTTTTTAGTCAGATACACTCATATTTTTCAATAAAATCATCAAATGTAAAAGAGAAGCTCATGTTACCCATGATCTCCCCTACAGTCCGTTTTGATGTGGGCTAGGCTGAATTTACTCACAGATTATCAGTCACTGGGTCCACATATTGTACTGTGAGCTGGGGTTAGGCCTTCAGACCTTTACACTACACGCTGCACATGATCAGAGATCTGTGGGAGGAGTGAGATTTGGCCTCATTCATCAGCTGTCAAAGAGCTGGCACAGTTCACCAAAGAAAAACACTGAGTCCCTTCACTGTAATGCAGTCACTCCATGCACACACCACATTTTAAGTGTTCACAGTTTCAAGCGTGTAGGATCCGGTTCTCCAAAGTTAAGGGTGCATGAAACACAAACACTAGGGTGCAGCCATAGCTGACTATCCATCCATGTCTTCAAATTCTCAAAACAAACAGTGCTGGTCGTGCTCCAGGTTATAGATCCTTTCCAGCACTCTTTTGCTCAAACACTCCTCTGTTTCCTGCCCCACCTTCTACACTTACCCCGGCTGATCAGAGTGCAAGCGTGCCCGCCACCAACCACCTCTACTTGACACAACTCGACTCCGCTGCTCTACACCGGAGCTGCTAGGATCAGCACAGCGGCAGGATATTGCAGTCGGCATCAAACTAAACACACAAAGCGTCCTGCACAAGTAATCTCCTCGTTGAGCCTATTTAATGTGACAGTTTAAACACTTGAACTCGGAGCTGGCCTGTCACGGGAGGCGGTGTCAGAGGAGGTTGGGTGGGCTGTGGTGGGGCGAGCATGCACTGACCTGAAGGGTTTTCCGTGATTAGGAGCCCCGCTCACCTCTGATTGCTCCGGGTCACTGCAGGTGAGTGCAAGTGGTCGGAAGGAGGTAATTTTCCTCCTGGAGCTGGTTACCTGATTGAGTAAGTAGCTGATCTTTGACACTGACCCCACTCCTCAAACATTATGTGGAGCTGAGGTAAAGAGCTGGAGCCTGATCAGAGGCGAGACCGCGGCTAAATTAAATCACACAGTGCTCTATAACAATGTGTTCTGCACATGAAATTGAACCTTGTTGGTAATTTTTTGCTGTTACATAGAGTTCTGTGGAATTACTGTGCCTACAGGAACCTGACTGAACTTTCTGCCTCTGCTTTATTGTATTTAATTAGTTGCCAATGATGATGACAAACTTCTCTCTTAACTTTCTTCTCACAGATATGTGAGAGAATACAACAAACAAAGAATGAGCCGCTCAAAGAAATTCTCCTTTAGGAGGTTGATGGGTCAAATTCACTCAAGCAGTGCAAAGAAAGGTTAGAGCTCGGTTTCAGCAAAAGATCAGATCTCTTTAGCTGGTAGAGGTTCAATATTTGGCTAAGAGATTGTCCTCTTTTTTTGCATGCAAGGGTTATTCCAATGATTCAGTACTTCCATTAAGTTTATGAGAAACAGACAGAGAAAAGAATGATCAAACCAAAGCAGCAAAAACTGAGATATCCTGATTTCCCACCTGTAACTACACTGGTCCAATAAAAATAATGGCCATCATACAAATGTCTTTTGAAGATTTCTCTCTTTTGTCAGAAGACAAAAAGTACAAGCCAGTTAAAGACAAAAAGTTACAAATACATTGCTCAGTCATTTTAAAGTCTTTCAAGCGTCTATTGATAAACAGACCCCACACACAGTATGTTAGCACAGCATAGCAACAAGAAAAGTATCACATTTTAACATTATAAACAAATAAAACAAATGAAAATATAAAATAACAAATTACCTTGTGCGCCTATATTTTTAAACAATTATTTAATCAAAGTTATCTTTGAAACCTATATATGTATTACATTTTAATCGATTTTTAATGACTGTATGTACTCAAACATTCATGAAATAAACATCTCAATCAAGTATGTCTCTCAGATGGTTACACCACCCCTAATGCAGGCTTTCTGCTAGAGGCCAAACTCAAGATCAATAAGGTTATTTTCTCTGAATTTAAGAAAGCCTCTCTAGAGCCATGAGAGAGGTTACACAACTGTTTTCACAGGCTGACTAGGACACCTCATGAACATTAAACTCAACTTTACGAGTAAAATCTGTGGAGTGCCCTTTGAAAGCTTGCAACTTCGGTGGAAATATACAGAATAAGAAATGCAGATGTTTCCATGGAGGTAACAAGGAGTCACTGAATGGTTTCATGAGTATGAAAATTTATATGAATCATGTGAAACTGAATAACTGACTGCAATGTTAATATAGACCAATGTGCAATATCAATATTCCACTCAAGGTAAATCAATTCATACCAAACTGTGCAATATCTAAATTTCCTTTGTGACATATATCTTATCTTACATCACGGTTATTTACTTATTATTCTTTACCGTTAATATCTTGTTTCTTTTTATTGATGCTTCTGTTATTATGCTTGCCCTTTTGCTGCTCTAACACACGCAAATTTCCCCATTCTTGGATTTTCTTATCTGAATCACACACTATGTTGTCATCAGATCTGAAAACAACTGAACAACACTCTTTACAACCATTAACAAAAAGACCAAATGAGGGTGTTCATCCCTCCAGAAAAGAGTATCGAAGGCATTTCTGGCAACTCACAGTGGCCCAACATCATATAAAGGCACATGTTTTTTGGTGTTTAATTTGTTACATACTGTATAGAGACACCTGGACACCTACAGCACAATAAAGCTATGAAAATTATTCTTCTGAACAAGCACTTTTACATTTTGGTTAAGTTGCTTTATGTTGGTCTTCCTTTTATTTTGTTGCCCATCTGTGGTAACTGTAAATAGCAGGACAGAAACACTGCTTTGAACAGTTATGGATGACCATTCACAGTTTCTTGATTTGCGGTAGATGTTTTTGTTTATTCTTGAAAACAAGGTATTTTTCTTTTTCTTACTTTTGTTCAAAAAAGTTTACTGCAGTACAACCATAAATATTAAGTTTTCCATCAAATAAATAAATGCACTTAAAAACGTCCCATGTACCGAGGATGTGAGTCCTCTGCAGCAGCTGTTCTGCACCAGCAGCTGTGGGTTCGGCTCCTGTCTGCGGTCCTTGGCTGCATGTCACTCTCTCTTCCCCTTTCCTGTCCTCACTTCAGCTCTCCCAAAATTAAAGGCATACCCCCCCCAACACCCCCACCCTGACCACCCCCCAAATAAAAACAACACCCACAACAACAACAAAAAAACAAACAAATAAAACAAACAAAAAGCTATAGTTGTCCGGCTCACAACCTGGTGTTTAGGTTCACTCTTGCCATTTTTGGTTTTGGTCACAGCAGGCATCTGTCTTCAGAGAAGCAGCCCTGAAACCTGTTATGCACTAGCTGCTCAGCATCAAACAGCAGACAGAGAGAGAGGTAGCAACTATAGCTGGTGAATGTAGTGGAGCATTTAGCTGCTGAAGATCCAGATGTTGATTTGTTTCCTCTGCCTCCAAGTGGCCAAAAAAATCAGTTATTTCATGTTTAAATGCTGTATGTACTAATCACTTGTAAGCCTGTGCTGTAAAATGTGTTTTTTGTCAACTAAATTTCAGCACAAACCAATATCTGTGTGGGTTTGGGATAATCGTGAAACATCTGTATTTCTGGATGTTGTCTCTTTTGGTGTGGTAAAACAAGATGCAATTGAGTATACACTTAATTTTACAGCACTCACTGGCCACTCGAGGGGTTTCTACTTTCACCCAGCAGAGAAAAACATCGGCTCTCTTTCCTCCGTCCTTTAGTGGAATTGATCAGCTGCTTCCTGGCTGTAAATAAAGAGGCATACTGTAATCCACTTGATAAATATCAAGCAGAATACGGCAATCAGCTGAAAGCAATTTGCATGTCTGTGTTCAAGCCAGCGGCTCGTGATTTTCTCTCCTGTCATCTATCATAGACCACACGCTTGGGCCAAAATACACAATACCCCCAAATTGCTGTCATATGGAGTGCAAGCCCTGAAAAAAACCCTTCATTTTTCCTTGTCTGTACTTCAAATAAACTTGTATTTGTTAAATAACTGGAGAGGGTTTTTTTTCACCACAGTGCAACTTTTCAGAGAGAGGGATGGTGTAATGTGCCATTTCCTTTGTTTGTTGAAAGCTTGGCTGCAGGACTGTAATCTAGATGGGTTTGATCTCAGAGTGGATGCAGCCTGTTGAATGTTGGACGCTGCTGGATGGTGAGTCTTCAAACGTCAAGCCGATTCTGCAACAAGCTCCCATAGGCAAACATTCACTGGCTGGAGCCTCTTTAAACCCTTTCTTGTATTATTCATGTGTTTCTTGACATCCTCAACAGTTACTTGCTCTGAAAAAATCTAATATACACACATCAAGAACACGGATTTAAACATTTAAACATTTGTTGGACACTTCTATCCAAAGTGTCTTTCAGCAGTGGTTCCCTAACCTTTGTCTGACATGCTGCCACAGCCCTGTCAGATGACCTGAGGAATTTCATCGGCACCATCCATCATGTTCAAAATGTTTTCTTATAAACTGATTACAAACCGGATGTTCTTTAACACTATTACAAAAAGTGGTTATTGCCAAAACAATTGAATTGCCAGCGATTGTTGCCTTGGTCACGTTTGCATGGTTAGTGCCATCACAACATTTTTAACTGTTTAAACAGTTAATTCATTACTTCAAGCTTTTTAAAATGTTTATGCATTACTTTACATGACGTCTGTGTTAATCCTTACGTTTAGCTATTTGAAGAGGAGGGGCTGGCTGTGGAGACTGGGGAAAATTGTAACATTTGCCATTGTAACTCGCAGACTGTACTATATATATGTGCACTATTTAATAACACAACTGATATATTTCCATTAATAAGGACAAAGCTATAATATTAAATTCAGTGCAAGAAGTCAGAGTTGCTCCCATGGTAGGGGCAATTGTAACAGTGAAAAAAAAAAAACGGTCATATTAGCGCTGTATCTCATCTCCCTTCTTCTGTAGTACGTAATGATATTACTTAAGTTTTATCATTTGTTTTTTTTTTTTGTGTGTGTGTGTGTATGGTTTAGATTCTTTAGGATGTCAGTTATCGTATGCATTCAAAGCAAACATCCACTTCTATTTTTGCAGAAAACATGGCAACTATTCTAATAGCAAATAGATTTTAATCATTTGAATTGAGTAAAAGTAGCCTTAAGATAAAACTGATGTACTGTAAGTCTATAATTACAGTCATGTAAACTTTAAACAGTAGAAGAAATTTACTGTAAATCCAAAAAGTAACTTTCATACCTCAAAATCAGTCTTGAAAATTTCTGCTGAGGTGAAATGATCCTGCTCCTTTTTCACAGGCAGAGAGAGAATCCTACTGAGCATGTGCAGAGTAAGTGTCATCACTCTAGCTTGTGTCTGATTGGGGGAACTGAGTGTGTTAGCATTGCCCTGTGCTATAATTGCCCCGAGTCTCATAGCTAGGTTAGGCCTAACTATTTCAATTGTTGATATATAAGCCTAGTTTTAGCTGTAACTATTTCGAGTTTTACTCAATTTCTTTGAGCTAACTATTTCAGTTACTATCCGTTTCTTTTGGCTAACTAAGTCAACTTCTCTTCTTGTTTGCTAACTATAGCTTTCATGCACTCTCAAGTGTCTTACTCAGATTGATGGGCAGCTAGTTTGGTCACTGTAAATTTACCAAAGTATTGCATTACATCATTTTTGCAATCCTGGCTGTTTCTGGTCCTCCTTAACATAATATAAGGATAAGGATATATATTTGTAATGAATCACAATTTCTTTTTTTTTTTTTTCTAAATTTAGTTTAAATAATTTGTGGTTTCTTACCTTGGGCTGCCTCTGGTTGGGATCAGTTGGGAGGTTTGGCAGGTTTACAAAGCAGGTAAACCACAGTTACAGCAATGACCATTTTCAAGCCCTGTCCTCACACACACTGGCCTCAGATCCAACTCTTATCTCAGCCATCTCACAATATTCACATGGGCTACAGATGCAGAAGTTCTACAGCAACAAGATAAGACCTTTGTGTTGCATTTAGAACTCGCTCCGCCCTTCTCCAAACATTTTCTTTCAGCCAGCACGCCAAGCAGAGCATCAGTCATGCCTGTAACGTGGCTTTGTGCTGTTCCTCTGTAACATGCCACCAGAAAGAGGTATGAATCATGCACATTTTGTCTGCCCCTCGCCCAAGAAATTACAGAAAACCTGAGAGAGAGTTGGAGAGAATCGTGAAATGCAGACACTCGACCTCTACAGAAGAGGAGACATTGTTGCTCATGTTTAACCATGTAATCTCTTGATCACAAATGTATTTATTTATTCCCTCAACAAGGACAATACAGATAAACATTGTTAAGGAGTAGTGCAACAGATGTAATATAGAGCACCGAGCTGAAGCTAATTTGCAGGCCCTGTCTCTGTTTATGCTTTTAAATTGGGGTTAAACAACCACACAAACAAGTGGATAAAACTGATTCTGCATAAAAAACAACAGAACAGATAAAACAGACCGTGTGCATGTGTTCATGCATGTGTCTCATTTTATGCATGCATTGATATATGTACAAGAGTTTGTGAATATTTAGACATACATGTATGTGACCAGAGGATCCATTCAAAATTCATTTAATGTTCACATCTTTGTTGCTCTTTAAGTTATTGTTTCATTTGCTATTATTTTGCTCTCTCAAATTTATTATCTTCTATAGCCTTTTTTAAAGCCCTTTTCTGGTTTTCACAAGATCGCAGTTTATCTTAGCGAGGCCACAAACTGTTGCAATGAGGTTGTAGTTCAAACTAAACCTCTGTATAACAAACAGATCAGTTTTATGGGATGAATGTGCTTTTTGTGGCCTCACCAGCTCTGTGTGTAGATGTGACTACTCACAGCTTTGGCCACATTACAGGGGACAATGTCGAAAAAGGCAAATTATAGTTGATTTTCTGTAATGCATCAACTTTTGCTGTACTAAATATATGGCACAAGCGTAAAATTTGACTTATAATTTGTTTCTGTACCAACACAATCAATAGCTCCCGAAGATCTTACATGTGTGTTTGGGACTAAATAAGCAAAAAGCAAAGTTAAAGGAAAACATTTATTAAGAGTTTACACTCAAAAACTCAGCTAATCTGCATCATCAGGATGTGTGTGTGCGTTTATTAGATTTAATGGACAATGGCCAGGCAGCATAAGAAAAACCACACAACTGTCATCTGATTCTGATCACTGCTGATAAAATAAGATGGAAGATGCAGGGTAGTGAGGTCCCACCTATACATCCAAACATATGTCATATGCTCAATTACAACATGAAACCCCCCTTTTGTAGCATCAGATAAATAATTAAAACCAAACAGAAAACTTGACTCTTCAACAAATATGAATGTGATAAGAACTACCTGAATTGACAGAAACAATGTTTGGGAATTAATTAATTTGTAGTTAGTTTGGCTCATGTCCCATCCACTAACATGGAGGGTTACTGCAGCCTGCCACCAGGGGGCGATAGAGGTGCTTTGGCTTCACTTTCGAGTAGGTTCTGGTGGGCGGAGTTTATTAATGCACTTCCTAAGTGCCAGAGTGCACTTAAAATCAGCTGTACATTCCTGCTCCCTCTCTCTCTGATTCAGCGCCAGCTCTCCCCTTGCACCACATGTTTTGTTTGCTTTGGTTTAGTTGAACTTATCTTTATTTCACACTTTACAACACCACACAACATTACACTTTCACACATCCATCCACAAACACTACTGATCTACTGATTAATCACAACATTGATTTAGTAGTAGTTAGTCTTATTTTGTAAAATAAGATATGCCTTTTTAGTGCAGCTGTGTGTACTTACACCTCCTTTAGTCACTGCATAAGAGCCAAATGTTGCTAAATCCTGATTGGTTCACAGACATATGCAGCATCACCTTCGTATCACTGAGCCCCACCCACTTCAAACATAGTGATAAGACCACAGAAAAAAAAACTGCACATAACAATTTTCTGTCATGTGGAACAACCTCAACTGGGAGAAAAAAAATTATCCATGTAAGATTCCATCAGAGTGAGAAGCTGATTGAAAAAAGTTTTCAAGGCCTTTAATCATGAGAAAGGACAGTTTGATATTTCGAGATAACAAGATAATTATTGTGCAATTTAAAGAGACGGGTAAAATGAATTGCTAAATAATTAAATTTGCTACCACAGCAGCTCTTGGCTGTTATACACCTCATGCAAACTGCTGCAGCAGAGTTATGATGGTTTACTGCTGAAACCAGCTGAGAACACATTTTGATTGAAAGAGGCCAAAAAGTATCCTTGACTCCTTGCGCACAACCTGACACTGGAGCCATAAGAAAGATAAACACAATGAGTGCGTTCAGACGCATTTTCAGAAAGCAAAATTACTTGTTTTTTATTAATTTATCTTTTTTTATATATTTTGATTTAGATGTCGATGATATGCATATTATCCTATCTGTCGATCAAGAAGTCAAACCTAAAACCACTTCAGAACAATAAGTCAAAAAACCACTGACAGCAAGGAATAGTTAGGTGGTTACTTCTGGCAATGCAAGTCTCAGAAAAAAAATCAATTTAGCTGTCAGATCAGATGTCTTTTGGCTGCTTAACTTAACATACTGTAAATCAATCCAGTGAAAATTACTTACAGCAGTAGCTTATATTACATTGTTTTACAACAGCAATATTAGAAATGGTACAGTCCAGACCTGCTCTATATGAAAAGTGCCCTGAGATAACTTTTGTTGTGATTTGGTGCTGTATAAATAAAATTGACTTGACTTGACAACCAAGACTTTGAAGATTGTAGGAATGACTTCGACTCTGAAGGCCAGTGTTTTTGTTATCCAAGCATTGTTATTCAGTTATGGCAGAAGCACCCCACCTTAATGCTGGTTGTTTCCTAACGCACAGCACAGTAAATAAGATGTTGCCCTCATATGAACCTCTCTACACCTCCACAGCGAGCGGACGATGCACGTCATACATTGTTAACATACCAGCCATCACACTGTCCACTGGGGCTCGTTGGATGAGTCTAATAGCTTTAGCATGTGCCATAGTTTGTTTGTATTGTGGCAGTGTGCTGCTCGCTTATTGTCTTTGTGGATCACAGACAGCTCAAGGAAGGCCAGCCACACACACACACACACACACACACACACACACACACACACACACACACACACACACACACACACACACACACCACACAGTAGCAGTGCTGTTACATTCACACATCCACAGAGCTGTACAGGATGCAACAGGTGACTCATCCTCAGATATGACTATTGTCACGAGGTTGTTGTACATTTCATGTTGCCAGATCTTCAAGGAGAAAATTCTGTGAGAGTGTGAGGTGCAGGAAAGCACAAGTCACACCCATAAATAGCAGTTGAATAATGGACATTTGTCTCTAGATAACCTCCACAGAAGGTTCTGTTCATTTTCCATGCAGCATGGATAAAAATCTCATCTGTTTTACTCATTAAAGGTCCCATGTGTAAGATTTATGGGGGTTCAAATTATGTGAAATTGAACTGAATATAATATTCCTAATCATATTTGAATTAGTGTATAATCACATGAAAATAAGAATCATTGTGTTTTCGTTGCGAGTTTTGTAGCGACTGTAGCATTGGTGGACTCAAGCGGGTACCCCCATGTTCTAGAAAAAAAAACACAAAAGTGCCCTCTTGGATGCCCCTATGCCGGATAAACTTTAATAAAGTGCTCTTATAGTGGACAAAATGTGGCAAAGTGCCCTCTGAGGTGCCCTTCCAGAAAATGTGATGAAGTGCCATATAGACTGTCCTACATACCAAAAAAATATTTCCCCTCTTTGTGCCTTTAATAGTTCCCTGTGTGTTTTAATTACAGAGCTAGTTGCTGTACAATAAAACAATTTAAATCTAAATCAAGAATTGGAACTTTTTCCCCATAAATGCACAATGTTTTTCGTTGTGCTCATGCCCCACCACATACAGCCCCCTTTTTTTTGCCCCTGCCCCTTAGACAGCCTGAGTCCACTGCTGCTCTGCAGGTTCACCTACATGCTTGGAAGGAGAGGGTGACGCGAGGTGTTTGAAATCTGCGAGCTGAAATCCTAAACACTGGTCCTTTAAATGAATGACTAGACAACACAATACAACACACACAAAAAGCTTGTTTTGGAGGCTTTTGATTACAGATTTCATCAGTGGATATGCTCAGTTATCATGAAACTGTCAATAATAATCATAATTGATACCCAGTGGGCATCTGATGTCAATTCAACATCAATATGACATCAAACACTGATATCAAATGTCATATTGATGTTAAATTGACATCAGATGCCCACTGGGTAATTATAATAATAAGTACAATAGAATAATGAAAAATCTGAACCCCCAGTTTCGTGACAACTGAGTTCACATCTTATGATGTAGTTGAAAGCTCCACAATTAACAAGTAAGTAGATATTTTGTGTAATGTAAATGCTTTTTTAGGAGCTTTCACAAATGAATTTGAGATTAAATCATTTTGGAGTCAAAAATACTTGTCATAAAAATAAGGTGAAAGTTATATCTACCCTGACTCCCCATAAAAAATAACTGTCTCTGTAAAGGCCTTGTGGGTATTGATATAATAGAATAAACCAACTCTTCACTGGTCAAAAAGTGGCCAAAAAATGGTCAAAACTGCTTAAAAAACCTTCACTTTTGCACACAATCACTAGAGAGTGATGATAATGGAGGTGAAATAACACTCTTCCCTCCATTAAGTCCTCCTCCATGTTGACCAGCCCACTTCCAGTTGACCCTGCTCCATCTGGTAATTACAGTTAATGCACAGAAGTGCGTTACACTGACAATACAGAGAGACCGAGACAATGCAATTCTGCTGTTAAGAGATGCTTTTTAAGTGATCAATAAGAATTAAAGTGTCATTGATTTCATGGAAACCTTTACTTTAAGACACTTTGTTCCCTCTCTATATGTACGGGGATTTTAGTGGTTATAATGAGAGATATCTAAAGCTTCAATGTGAGACCTTCAACACAAGAGTCACTGTGAAAAATTGCCTTGTTCTCTTCAGATGCCTTTAACAAACAAAAAACGTGTATGATGATATCACGTATATGTTAGTTAGTTATGTGGTTAATGTGTCATGCCCACATGAACACCGAACGTATAATTTTAGTGTCAAAACATTTGTGAAGTTATTGAAAATTAAGACTGTTATCTTCTGTCCCAGGCTCACAAAAAGGTCCCCCTCTTATAAACCACAACTCAAGGTCTTCATATCAGAAGAATTCTCCTGAAGGAGAGTGAATTTTACTAGAAAAAAAAAAAAAAGAAAAAGAAAGAAAAAGAAAAAAAAGACCCTTAAATCCGCATATGACCAATACCACATGAAACTTCTTTGTTATCTTACCGAAGGAACAAATAACCTTTTTCTTTTCATGTATGTGTAATATGAGCAAGTTATTCACGGGCTGTTGAAAAGAGTGGTTACATTTCAAGTTATTGCATCCAGAAATTCATCTTTCAATTGCTAAAAATCTCTTCTAGATTCAAGATTAAATGTTTTATTGCCATCTCAGCTTTTTAATTTGTTTCTTTATCTCAGGACATAAAGATTATCGTATTATTGTTGCCACAAAGCCTGACAGCACTTTTTAATGTCTCAAATGTGCTGCCAATAAACCCAAATACGACCTGTTCACGTTATATTTAATTTTCTGTGAAGAAAAACCCACAGACTAACAAAGCATCCCAGTTATAATACACTAAAAATCATGATGCATTAATGCAGACAGTAAATATGTCAGCAAATAAACAGAAATCACCAGTCAAAGACAAACAAAAAAAGGTTTAAGGCACCAGACAAGAACCTCAGTGTCCCTGGTTGATGTGCAGCAAAGGATATTTGTTGCATGCCATCCGTATCCCTTCATTTCCTGCTGTCTCTCTTCTATAACTCCACAATAAATGAATAAAATGATAAAAACATAATAAAACTTTTATGTCCTTTATGTTTGACTTCCTATCCAAACGTCAAAATTTACTTCAGTTTAGTTTGGCTAAACAACAATAGAAAAGCAACCCCACCCCAAAAACAAAAACAAAAAAAACAATACTAATCACTAATTTAATGCATCAGATTATACAATAATACACATATAGACTAGCAAGCTAGCAAATGGCAGAATAAGGTGAAACAGAGGACTATAACTGTAATCAATTAAACTAAACAGTAAGATAAATCCTGCATTGTTTCAAAGTAAGGAGACCAATACTGACTGTTTTTCTAAGGAGGACCATATAATGTCCCACGCTCCATTAAATCTATCATCAATAAGTCCAAAACATCTGAAAAGTCAAGTTTATGTAGTTTTCAGCTCTTTAGGATCATCCACTTGGCTGAGAGTCCAGTCAGTGTGATTATGTTATTTTAGAAGGACCAGACTCCACTAAACCAATAAACAAACTATTGAACACAGAACACGTGTGTATTAAAGTCCCCATTCTCCCAATAATATATTATTTTTTACCTCACTTGCCTGTTTGACCTTCACTGTGCCGAATGATTTATACATGTCCTAGACCGCTGTTGTCACATTCATCTGCTTAAAGAGAAAAATATCTCTGTGCTCACCTTAAATCTCAGTTTAACATCGTATTATATATTTTAACTTTTGTCAGATGTTTTTGGAGGTTGGAACAGCAACAAAGGAAGAAATAGGGCTGGCCGTTTTGAATGATTGTAATTTATAGTGAGTTTAGTCTGATGGTTGATTGACTATGAAGACTTACTCTTTGGGAAAAAAAAACATTCAGAGGGGATTCTTTAAGACAGAATCCTCTCAGATTGGATGTTCGGGGTCTAATGTGCATGTATTGTGGGGGTTCTTGACATCAAAAACTTTGAGAACCCCTGGAATTTACACACTATTTACATAGTCGTAGATTCTGGATTTATTTGGATTTGTGTGCATCTTAAACACACTGTATGCTCTTAAATCAGTCACATTAAAGGAGCCGAGGATCGGTCTGTTTAATGCAGAAGTTTCATTGTTAAGCAGCAGTGTATGACAGTAGGGGTAGTAGCACAAAGAGGAAAATTTGTGCTAAAAAAGCTCGACTTCTCTGTTAACTTCAGAACTTCATAATGAATTTGTACACAGAACAAGGACTGTTGATTTTGTCCATCAATAAAACATTTTAGATGGATACTTGTCTTTGGTCACAGCTTAGACAGAGCAACTAGAGCAGGACTGCAAAAATGTGATTAAAATGAATAAATCCTTCAAAAATAAATTCTGTATGATAGATAATTAGCAATATATAGCTGTCATCATCATCATCATCATCATCTTGCCCTCTTACCCTCCATCACACTGCAATCAGCAGTGAAGTGATTTCAATAAAACTAAATCTGCAACCATCACTTTCAGACAAAAAAACAGACATTATCAGAATTAACTGGTGGGTGTTTTCAGGCACATTTTTAACTGATTCCCTTTTTTAAAATTAATTCATGCCCTAAATATTCTGGTGAGCCTACAGAAAAGGAGGGTAAACCCGGGAGGGTCTGCAGGGCAGCATCACATCCTGTCTGACTGAACTGGGTGTAAACTTTGAGTCGAGGCGGGGAGAAGAAACTACAGTCTGTCTGGGAGGTGCCACTGGTGCCGCTGGTTTGATTCCCACAAAGTTAATGAAGTTGGATTATTTTTTGTTGCGTTGTAGGCAAAGAAAGAGACGAGCCCGTGCGGAATTACTTGGATATTTCTCCTGTGATGTTGTGGGAAAACTTTTATTGGACGATGTTTTCGCCGCTTCTTCTTCTGGGACGTTTTCCATGTATGAAGTATATGTTTTTCTTTTATTCCCACAGGCCATCTCTTCTTATTTTGCTGCCTCCAATATTTATACCGTAGCTGGTAATTAACATAATCTTGCATTCCTGTTAATTTCGACGAAATGAAGGACAACACGGACTCCGGATTGCCACCCAAACGCAGATTTTTTGGCACTTTATGAATGCAGCTGTAATCACTCAGGGGAGCCTCAAGTACTTAAATGGGTCCATCATGAGAACGAGACAATCAAGCTCCTTTATGCTTCAAGATCAGCTGCAGTTTCTGCACATTGTCTCTTATGAATAGACCGATCTCCAATTGAGCCTCTTCACTTTGGAGATTTTTCGATTTTCGATTATACAGCTATTGAAATTATGATGCGTCGCTTTTTTTCTCTCTTAGCTTGGTGGCTCGGTTACTTTTTTTTTGATTGCCAGATGAAATTGACACTCGGGTTGCCACTTATCAAGCGAAGCATTTCAATCCAGCGCTAATTGCAGATATAGTGCCATCCTTTCTTTTCACTGCTGTTTGATTGCATGGGAATACAGCCTCCCAGTGCGCACGAGAAGAATGATCGATCGCATATAGGGTTTTTTTTTTCTTCTAATTGCATCAAAATGTCTTTTGTTGCCAGGGTTTAAATGCAGGAGAAACTGTTATTCGCTGTTTTGGACCGGATATAGTGTGGGCTGGGGCAGAGATGCGTAATGCGCAGAGCAAGCTCCATCTTCTCTCCAAATAGGCAGCGTTCAAGACCCGAAAATGGTGAGTCACAAACATCTGGACCAGTTTGGTTTGCAACCTTTTGATTTCTTTGCCTTTCAATCTGTTGGTTTAGTTGATTCCTCTTCTTGCTCCCCTCCTAAACTTTTTTGCATGCGGGATATAACTATCGCAGGACTCCGGATCTAGCTCACGTTTAAATCATGAGGAGACTAAACTGTACCTACAGGCTGTATGCATCTCTGATCAGGGATGTTGTGGAGAGAAAACCCACCAAAATTCAATCTACTTTTAATTTGAGGATTAGAGTTAATATAATAATGCAACACTTCTAGCCTGAGACAAATCTTTGTGTTATACAAATTAAATTAAATTTAAAACGTTGAATGACCATAGCATATGCGTGGATGTACAATTAAATTGGTGGTAAGTAAATGTACAAATATATTACATCACTGGAGAAAATAAAGCTTTTCTGGAAATCTTAATATTTTAGTGAATTATTGTTATTAGTGTCTTCTTTCCAGGACTGCATCTTCGTGTTTCCACGGACTACTTTTTTTTTCAGTGACTCTACTCTTAAAAATACATCAAAACATAAAGAAAAAAATAACAAGAGATGACGAAACCAGTCTTCTATATGAAGTAAAGCTGTCTTTTTGACGCAGTCTAAGTCGGAGGTGAAGAAGGAGTCCGGGGAGTCCAGTCCGTCGGAGGCCGCCTGTCTCTGCTCTCCTCCCGCGGCCAAGAACCAGTGCGCCAGCTGCGGCATGGAGATCCACGACCGATACCTACTGAAGGTGAGAAATAACGAGCGGCCTGCAAGAGAAAAATAATAAATATTTACGTTCCCACAAAGAATAAAACTCTGTTTTTTATTCTGGTTTGTAGTTTTTATTTTACTCTTTAATTTTTATTTCTTTACACCCCAGACTGATCTCAAGCAAACAAAAGTAAAATAGGTGAATGTGGTGATGATTTTACTCACGCATTGCAATGAAATTTTCCGTTACTGGCATTTCTGCTCCTCGGGTTTCGTTGATTCTTTCTTTCTTCTATTTATAGAAAAATAGAAAACGAATTATTTTAACATTTCGGGCAGTTTTTAGTTCGTTTTAATTAAGATAATATTCATGGTTCGTAAACATCTTGATGAAAGAGTGAATGCATGGATCGACCACACACACTCAGACGTGCAGTATTCTGTATTGTATGTGTGTGACTGTGTATTTATTTTAAATCTCCACAGGTGAACAACCTGAATTGGCACTTGGGGTGTTTGGAGTGTTCAGTGTGCAGAGCGTCTCTGCGCCAACACAACAGCTGCTACGTTAAAAACAAAGAAATCTACTGCAAACTGGATTATTTCAGGTAAGATTAGGTTTTATTTTTGAAAATACTCGAGATGTTAGCTTTTTTATTTTTATTTTTTTATTTTTACGGGCTTTTATTTTTTGATCATTGGTGAAGTTAATTATGTCAAAATAAAAGAGTCATGTTAATTATTTCAGTAAGTAGACTGAGTGAGAGTGAAATTCAGTTATAGATTCACGATATGTTATTTTAAAATAAATGTGTTTAGTCTTCTTGTAGGCCTGCATTAATGACCACCTAACATCTTTTGATTGAGGTTCAATTCAAATTTGTCGACCACCGAAATTAAATGAATTAATTATTTCAGCGATTCAAGTTTATTCAGATGTTTATTACTTTTTTTTTTTTTTTTTTTTTTTTTGATTGTTTATTCAATTTTGTTTCCATTCTTTTCCCCCGGTCGATTCACCATGTCAAAGTACTTTTTTCTGTAAAAATAAATTGTGAGCTGCCTGCGCATTATAACCAGGTCTACATGGTTTATCCATTTAGTTTCATGGCCAATTCATTTAAATGTGGATGTCTTAAATTGCGTTTGTTGCATATTTGAAAAACAAATAAATCAACAAACAATATCCTCGAAAAAAAGAGACAAATGGAAAACTGGTTTGATCCCTTGTCCCTCCGCCATATAAGTGCTTCTGCGCAACCTAAAATACTGACATTATTTTCTCTTGATATCCCCCAAATTTCTGTAAACGGTCAATTATGAATTAGCCCAATCCTTTCACCGTATATTATTTGAAGAGCATACTAACTGTTGTCTTTCACATTAATAAAAACAAACAAACAAAAAAACAAAAACAAAAACAAAACAAAACAAAAAAAAACATGAAGACATACAAAAAGTAGTTCTTTTTATTTTGGAAACAAAATTGTCTGTAGACATGAAAGATGATATTTTAAAAACTCTACACTTGGTTCCTTATAAACCTGAAAAAACAAAAGATCAAACTGCCAGTGAACAATGGAAAAATGTCTGTGACTTATCATTATTGCTTATTAATAAATATATTATTTTGTCCAGGTGATAAATTATTGGACATAATTTGTTTTACTTTTCTGGGTGTTTTTAAAGCTAATTGATCTTTGTTCTCCAAGATCAACTTTGGACTCAAGTGTAACATAATTTGGCTTCGAAATGTGGGTAATCACGATTTTCTCTGTGAAAAATATGTTCCGCATAATGGGCCGTAATGACTTTTTGGTCTGCAAAATCTTAGAAGCAAACCACTAGAGAAGAACATGTTTTTGAAACTAATTATGAGATTGTAAAAATCCGACATTGTGTCAGTGTTTCTGTCTGATCAAAGATCAGATCAGATTAATGAACAATTAGCTGGATTGCCAGCCAGGTAATGTGAGCTACTGCCCCAAACTTCCTAGTACATTTCAGTGGGTTTTGGTCATTTGATTGATTGATTAACTATGTGCAATATTAACTGCATTATTATGTGTCCTTGTCTCTGAGTGGGAACCTCGTATCAAAATCTAGTTTTAGCCTTTGTTTCTTTGGTTTATTTTGTGCTTTCACGATAACTGACGCACAGAAACCTCAGACTGTAGTTTCCACTGTGGATGGGAGGAACAGCTCCCCTCACTTTTTCAAAATCCCACTTTTGTCACCTCAGTTTCAAAGTTTATTAAGAATCTCTTTAAATGTTGTCTTCTTACTCTAGTAAAGTCACTGTTATAGGAGGTCTAAGTTGACAAAAATGTTGAGAAACTCATCGAGATCGCCTTTAGTCACAGCACAGGGCCCACTGCAATAATTACAAGCAGCAGTGAGTTATTAGTGCACCGTTTTGCCCTGGGGTTTAACTTGCAGGCTACATACAAACTGGTGGAAATCCTGCATATTTTAGTGTAGCAGGTGAAGCAGTTGAACGTTAGTGTTTAGTTCACAGATGAAGAGCGTCTGTCTGACTCCTGACCAAAGCTCCCTGCCGCAACAATAACACTCCACTGTACAGATGTTATACACAACACTACAGTAAGCTCTACAAAGTATTATGGAAGACCATCAAACAAAAATGTCCATTATATTTTCTGTTGTTCTGACTCAAATTGCTTTGCTAGTTTTACTGTATGTAAATTAAATTTTGCTACAGCCTCAGTGAAATGTGTCGCTATATGAAGGAAAAAATAAGCAAATATTGCATGGCGTTTGGTTCGCAGATACTCAAAAATTCTGCCACCATCATTTCCAAGGTCTGCAACCTGCAGCCAACCTTCACCCATCCGTTTCTTCCTCACAGTAGGTTTGGCACTAAGTGCGCCCAATGTGGCCGCCAGGTGTACGCCAGTGACTGGGTGCGGCGTGCTCGGGGCAGCGTGTACCACCTGGCCTGTTTTGCCTGTTTCTCCTGTAAGAGGCAACTGTCCACTGGGGAGGAGTTTGGCCTGGTGGAGGGCAGGGTGCTCTGCCGCATCCACTATGACATCATGCTGGACAACCTCCGCAGAGCTGCAGAAAACGGTAACAGTCGTTATGAAAGATGTATCTCACATGGTAAAGCAAATATGCAAGAGTCAGGGCTTCAGTAACAAATGGAACAAAATATTCTGGCAGCTATTTGTCAAATGAGCGCTCAAGTTTCCGATGCGCCCTGTAAGTTTCCTCACAAGCTTTTTTCCACGCTGTATGACAACATTACAGATAAATTCTGTATGAGCTCGACCCAACTCTCTGCAGTCAACACTCTTATTGAGTGAAATATCAAAATACAAAGAATCATTTTTCATTTGAAAAAGTTTACTTATAAAGTACATTTAAAGCAACCAAGGTTGACCAAAGTGCTGTACAATAGAATAATTAATATAAGAAATACAACATATTAAAGCAGTAAGAGCAGCAGAGATAAAATAAAAATACCATCCCAAGCACAAGTAGATAAACAGAGGAACAGATAAAGGGATAGTCAGTGTATTAGGTACAGCAGATTCCAGTCAGAATCATACGACATATCAATTTAAGTGTAAATTATATTTAGAAATTTTTTCCACTTTGCTTTGCAGAGAGCCTTTTCTCCAAACCAACCAAACTCCATAGGCAAAATCATCACTTTTACTTGGCAGATCACAGCAGTTGCTCGTCTACTTCTTTAGACTCCCTGTCTAATCTTTTAGTTTGTTTGTGTTATTGTGGGACTTCTGTATTTTAAAAGGTTCATTTGGATTCACTGAAGTCACAAAATAACACAAACAAAGTTAACACACTGAAGCAGTTGTAGACCTCAACTCCTGTGTTCTGCAAAATAAAGTTACCAAGTTCGCCTACAGACTCTGGTTGGTTTTGAGAGCGTGATATTTGGCTCATATAACAGCAGTTTCCCATCAGGAAAGGCTGTTTGACGACAAAATAAAGCAGTGAAAACATTCTAAATATACTTTACACTTAAACTGATGTTGATTTTTTGAGGTGGGCCTTTTTTGAGTGGCTAAAATATCTTTTGCTGCCATCCTGTCCACAGCAATATATTGCATTTAGCTTTCGTGCTGGTGCCCCTCTCTGCTTCTCCTAGCTGGGGGCATGCTGACCAGCAATACACTGACTATGGATAGGTACCTCACATCAAATAGTCCGAACTATCTGTTTAACTTCTTAAACTGAGGATAAAGATCTGAGGGTCTGAAGAGTGATTGTTCACTCAGCCTGAGGTGAAATGATGGACCTGCTTCAACATCTGTGAAGTTAGATTAACAGAACTTGAAAAAAGGCGGAGTTCTAACAGAAATAATCACAGCTAGAGGCTGGGGAGAAAAGAAGAAACTAATTATTATTATTATTATTGAATTGCAGTTTGGCAAAGAGAGAAGTCTGTCCATATGAACCCTAAAATTCATATAAACCTTGTTATTTCCTGTATTTTTTACACTGATAATAACTTCTCTAGTGGAAGACAGTACTCCCTGCTGTCCTGTCAGTGAGGAAAACAAAGGCCGTGATAGTATAAATACTTTGGACTGTGGTTGTTGGCAAGAAAACATTTTAATTATGTTCATCGGGTTGTTTGGACAAATGTTCAATTTTATGACACAGACTGAGAGCTTTAACAAAATTGGCCTGTAAACTCATAACTGCGTTTGTTTTGTGTAATTTCACAATGAAATGAGTGAAATGTGAGTGAGAGGTGTAGTGATTGTGCTCTGTTAAAGGCACAGGACTGACTCTGGAGGGAGCGCTGCCCTCTGATCAGGACTGCCAACCAAAACCAGCCAAGAGGGCGCGGACATCGTTCACTGCCGAGCAACTACAGGTACGCCCTGCTCTCACGTGTGTGTGTGTGTGTTCAGGCACAGTGCAGTGTTACATGTGTCTGTATATGTCATTGTGGGTTCTTGACTGAAGGCAGTGTTTCCTCGCAGGTGATGCAGTCTCAGTTCGCTCAGGACAACAACCCTGATGCTCAGACGCTACAGAAACTGGCAGAAATGACGGGACTGAGCAGACGAGTCATACAGGTAGGAAATGACAAAAATGCAATTACATTATGATGCAATTTTGCATTTATTACACCAGTGTGTTCCCACCCAAAACCCTGCTGAGGGGTCGTGTGATAAGAAAGAAGAAAAATGACATGATTAAGCTCCACAATGATAAAACATCTGGTTGTTTTTATGTTCTTTGTTGAAACAATCGCTCTTTGATTGAGCTTTGGGGTGTTGTAATATGCCATTCTGATGATAACTGTGAAATTTAAAGAAGTGAAATATTGATGTCATCTTAATAATACACAAGTGATAATATTGTGTAACTAATCCAGTGCCATTTAAACATACTGTACGCTCGTAAATCATTTCCGTTCTCACTTCGGCTCCCCAACGCCCTTCTTCAAACACACTCACAGAGTGCACTGCATTTGCCAGAGCAGAGACAAAACAGCCAAAAAACAAAGTTAAAGATGAATTTGCCTGATTACACTATTATGAAAAACATGTATCATTATTTTTCAGATAATAACGATAATTCTCTATAGATAACAGAATAATATTGTTATCTTGAATTATTTGGCCTAAATCAACATGTAATGAAAATCTGATTTCAGGACGGCCCAAACTGAGCTAACTGCACTTTGTAGACAAGCTAAGTCGCCATATTCTGTAAATTTTGTTTCAAACATGTCTGAAGCCATAAAAAGTATTGGGAACCACTCAAATACAAAATTCTGCACATTAGCTTTTTGCTTTTATATGTTAATATGTATGTTGTATCTTACAATCGCTGTTTTAAATTGCTGATAAAGAGACCGATATTTTTTTAATTCACAAACTACTTTTTGTTGATGTTCATCTTCTTTAGATTTGTTGAATTTCATTACTACAGGGTGAAATAATCTCTGAAAACTTATTTAGACTATAATGGGTCCCAGTGTTCTTGCTACTAAAACCTTAAAGGCAGACTATTGAGGACCCCCCCCCCCAAAAAAAAAAGATCCATAGACTCATACAAAAACAATCCCCCGCAGTCATCACCCACAACCCACCAAAAGTGTGTGGCAGCTCCTGCATCCATATCAACCCCACTCTCCACCCGCACCCTCTTATTTTCTCATTATTTTGCATTTGCTCTGGACGTTTTATCAGCCCAACCCATTGGTCCTGAATGAATACGAATACGAATACGAAATACTTTATTGATCCCCAAGGGGAAATTCATTTGTCTGTAGTCTCATCTATTTGTATAAGAAATGATGTTTGTGAAGCTCAACAATCAACTTTCTCTCCGGTGCATTTACAAACAGAAACTAATTGACTTAATCCTACATACTCTGCCTTGAAAATGATGCTGGTTTCCCTTCTGAAATGGCCACGAGGATTTACCGTAAAGGAGGATTTTAGATAGCCAAGCATTAATACATACATACATCTATATATTATTATTATTATTTATACAGTGTTAATCAATACATCAATAACCCTGGTCCTCAGGAACAAAATTAAGTATGACACTTGGTTGTAAACTCTTTTTTCATGTTGTTTGATTGATCCAAGCCACATTTGAGCATCACTTCTGGTCATGTTAAAGTAAAATGTTTGATTTTCACCTGTGTTATTTATTAGTTACAAGGTTATAAACTCATTGTCAGTTTCTCCAAAAACCTCACAGATGTCACTGTGCAGTTGTGTCCTTTTTTGAAATGAGCTCTCATATCAAACAACTTCAAAATTATAATAGAATGTATTTTATTATATTTATTTTTTCCTGTTCTAACCTAAATTCTACATGTTTGTATAATCCATGAATAAACTTTACTGTGACTATTCAGATCAAATAAATCTTAACTTTAAAATAGTCCTTGTTATTCTGGAAAAGGAGTGACTTAAAATGTGTAATACCCCCTGACTTAAAGGGTTAAGTTGTTGGGTAAAATCCTCCTATAGCACAGCGTAGTGAATTCTCTGGCAGAGACAAGTAAACAAATAAACAAGTGGGGTCTGGTGTGAAGGACAGCAATCAAACCTTGACCCTGACTTCCACCATTTATCTCTGCTTGCTGCACGTTCACATCATCTCTCATGTTTCCCAGGTTTGGTTTCAGAACTGCCGTGCACGACACAAAAAGCAGCCGCCTCAGAGCAGCTTCTCTCAGAGCGCTCCGCTGTCCAGGATGCCTCCGTCGCTGCCAGACGATATCCACTATTCACCGTTCAGCAGCCCAGACCGACCACATCTACTGGCGCTGCATGGCTACCTGGACAGTGAGTGTCAGGTCTTTTTTTCAGTGCTGCTTGATTGACACACATGAAAATCTGATGTTTTTCAAAGCAGAACGACACCCACTGCATTAAATGCTTCAATTACAGAATATGTAATAAAACATATGATCAGTTGTTATACATTAAACTACACAACAGTATATATTGTAAAATAGTTAGAATCAGCTTCATTGTTATTTTTGATACTTTAAGTACATTTCATAACAATACTTACATCCTTTTACTTAACTAATATTTCAAATACTACTTCTTTACTTGTAATGGAGTATTTCATTTTGTAGTATTGCTTTTCTATTGCTTTTACTTAAGTAAAGGATCTGAATACTTTCTCCACTACTGACAATAGTTATAGTGAAATGAAAATTATTCATAATCATAAATATTTGCATTATAAGCATCAAAGCATATTGAAAGTGTATTTTCTGGTCTGAAGGTGGGCTGTGCAATTTTTCAGGACATAAAAAAGTAAAATGCATATATAGTATGTCCCATCTAGAGCTGTAATGATTAATTGATTAGATATATTAACAAACAATTTTCATAATTAATAATTTTATAATGGGTCAAAGTTTTGTGATCCCAGCTTCTTAAATGTGAATATTTTCTGGTTTCTTTATTCTTCTTTGACAGTAAACTGAATATCTTTGTGTTGTGGACAAAACAAGACACTTGAGGACGTCACACTGATCGACATTTTTCATAATTTTCTAACACTGTATAGACCAAACAACTAATCACTTAATTGAGAAAATGATCAACAGATGAATCAATAATGAAACTAATTCTTAGTTACTGTCCTAGTCGCTGCTGTAAGGCAAAATATGCAATACAATTTTGTAGGATTTTGGAAATCGGAATTCACTGTTGCTCTTCCTGAGGTTTATCCCTTTTTCCTTCCTGTTTTTCCTCATCCAAATCGAGGCTCTAAGGATGGAGGTGTCATATGTCGTACAGATTGTGAAACCCTTTCAGACAAATGTTGTGATGTCGTGGCACATTTGAAACACTGTCTTGTTGTGTTAAATATGTATTCAAAATATTTCTGAATTCCTTCTTCACACTCATCATTTGGATGCTTGAGTTTTCATCCCTCATCAGCAGCATCTTGTTGAACTAAAACACAGTAACATGTTCACATTGATCGACACACTCATGTATGTTGTTTCTCTTCTTCTCGCAGCTCATCCCTTCTCCGTCCTCGCTGCCTCGGGCCACTTGACCCATCCGTCCATCTCTTTACCACAGCTTCCCATCAGCCGCTGACCCCATGCATCTACTTTTTGCGGCGTCACCACTCTGATGTTGTCAAACAAATCCTTTGGGACGTACTGTCAGTAATCTGCTCTGTTTGGGAGTTTAATCCCCCCGGGGAAGCAGGGACCTTGGCGATCTGTTTCCAATCAAGCCGGATTCTTCGCTGTGAGACTGCTGAGCTCAACTTTGTCTTTTAAAGACATCAGACTGTGGCGATTGGAGAAATGTCCTGCCTCCACGCCAACGTGGGAGTTTTTTTTTTTTTTTTTTTTTTTGTCTTGTTTTTTATGATGCAGAGAAGACCACTTTCATTTTATTTTTCCTCTTTTTGATGGGACACAAAACATTGCATCAGGTCAGAATATGTTTTCTTTTGTTTACCCACTCATACAAGGTATTTTAATTATATTGCTGCAATATGAGCTCTCAAAAAGAAGAAGAAGAAGGAGAAGAAGAAAGGGAGCGTTGTAGCAGTATTACAGTAAAACCTCAGCATTTTGTTTTGTGTTGGTGATGAGCACATTTGCAGCTTTACTGTTGTTTGTTGTTGTGTTGTTGTCAGAAAATGAAAACTCTTATTTATTCAGAACAAACTTCACTTTTAAAAAGCACTTTTAAATGTGTCTTGAAATTGAATAATTCAGTGATTGTACATTGTAAATACGGCTACAGTTTAATAAAAATGTATCAGAGCTGTTAATGAAAATGTTAGTGTTTGAATAATTGAGGATCAGGTTGATTTAATCATGCAGAGAGAGTAAAAACGAGTGTTTGTGTAAGTGTGTGCGTGTGTGTGGTGTGTGTGTGTGTGTGTGTGTGTATGTGTGTGTGTGTGTGTGTGTGCGTGTGTGTGTGTGTTATGTGACTGAAAATGTCAGGACAAACACACATTTTCAAAGTGAATGCATCTCCACTGGATGCACATTATATCAGGACACTATTTTTACACTAAGAGCCGCAGAAATCGAAAGGTCTCCTGTCAGAGGCCGAGTACCTGCACTAACCTGCTATTGAGAGCAATATACCGCGACGAACCTGCACATTATCTCCAATTTACACTCAACAGGAAACGTGATCAATCCTACTGTGAAAATGATTATTTGGAACGACGTTTTCACTCAAAGCGTGGTCATTGATCAGGCAGCGTGTTGGCTTTTGTGAGGCCTTTTAACACAGATTATCTACAGTTGTAACATTGATTGACAGCACTTAAGGGCAGCGATGGGAAGAAAGAATTGGATACTTTGAGTCAATTAGATCTGGATTTTCCAAACTGGATCAATGTGGGTTTTTTAACGACTGTCGTAAATTAAAAAGGTGCTCCACGTTCATGCACTTCAGAGCAAACAGGATACAAGCTGGTTTTATTGATGTTTAAATAAAATCTGATGATCACATCTCATCTGGTACTGATTTGTTTTAAATAAAACACAAAATATATCCAAACTTTGTTGATAAGGATCTCTTAAATAGTTTTTAAGTAACAGCTTAACATTTTGGAAAAAAACACTTCACATCAGTCCATCAAATGTGAAGCTACAACCAGCAGCCAGTTAGATTAGCTTAGCTCAGCAAAAAGATTGGAAATGGAGGGAACAGCAAGCCTGGCTCTAAAACAATCCTAAATATCAGCACCTCCAAAGCTCACAAATTAACACATTAGACCTTGTTTGTGGCACCTGCCTCCTCCCAAGGCACAGAGCAGCATCCCCAGTAAATGTAGCCCTGTAAATTTGCAAATTGTTGCTGTTTCCTCTGGCTCCAGTCTTTCTGCTAAGCTAAGCTAAAGTGGCTTCTGGCTCCAGTTTCATATTTTACATACAGACATGAGAGTGATACTGATATTCTCATGTAAGTAAAAGGCAAGAAACTGAATCAGTGTATTTCCAAAATGCAGAACTACTCCTTTACAGAATTATTACCAAGACTGACGCACATTTTGCAGTTAAAAATAAACCTGTCAGTGCTCTCTGATGTGCAAATAATGGCATTACTGTTTTCATATAACCTCACATATATCTTTGCCATTTTTGTACTGAAACTTTTTGTTACCTCTGGCCAGCATATTTTATACCAATGTATCTTGAAAGTGGTGCTGAAATTAATAATTATGTTTTGATTAATTGATAGATTTACCAATTTCTTATTAGGTCTATAAAATGTCAAAAAGGTCAAAAAGGTTAAAATGGGATTTTTTCTCTCTGCAATTTTGTTACGTTACCTTACAACATATTTTATGTCTGTGATCCACAAACAAAGGCTGAGCTGTTTTATGATGTAGTATTAAGTATTACATAGTAGACCATTGCTGGTTGTGACCACAGCATGAGTGGACACTCCCTCAGCTATGAGTGGCTCAGGTCAGCACCATCACAGCAGCTGGATAGAAATCTGACGTAGCTAATTAACCTTCCTCTCTGACTGACTGCTGCTGAGGCTGATTGAGACAGACAAGCTGCGATTATCACTGTGGCCATGATAAGACAGAGCTTTGGCTGTCACTGTGATTGTGGCTGTAGTCATGGCTGTGCTTTCGTTGTTATGATTGTGGCAGTGACTTATAATTTTATAACACTGAGGGGTTGTGTGTATGCAGTGAAGTGACCTGGTTGTGCTGGATGAGCATTTTTCCTGTGTTCTAAACTGCTGTGACACTGTGTATCAGATAGAAGCATCACAAGTTCAAATCCCATGTGTTTTAACAATGCTTTCTTGGTTTGTGTTAATTGGAGCAGTACAGAGTTTTACTGCTTCCAAAGCCATATACATAGCCACAAATACAGCCATAGCCTGGAGTGTTAACCATATCCACAGCCACAGCCTCAACCATGACAGCCAAGCAGAACAATCTGCAGCTGTGCTCACAGTGACTGTATACTGTTGCAGCTCCACTTTTGAAAATAGTAAAGAGCAATAATACAATAGTAAATGCATAATGTAAAGTGTCATATCTCCTTTCTGTAGCATCTATAGAGTGTTAACCTTGACTGGCAGTGTGTTATAACTGGACTGGAACACTACACCAATTGTTCCTGTATCAGAGTAAATGTAAAACCTATTGCAAGAGAGTGCAAAAGTACTTTAAAAACATGTTTCCACCATGACCCTTCAGGATCTCTGTAGAAAACTGCTTTTTGTCCAACCAATAGTCCAAAATTGAAGGTAATTTAATTTAATTTAACTAGTGCATAGATAAAGAAAACCAACAAATCCTCACAACTGAGAAGCTGGAACTGGATTTTATTCTACAGTTTTGCTGTCAAACAATTAATAGACAAATTGTTTAGCTCTGGTTGAAAATATAATGTGCTGTGAAACATGTTTATGGTTTGTTTTTTTAATCACTTTGCAAGATATAAAACAGTTTCTAGTGATTACGAAAACACATACAGTATGTCTCAAAGAGAGATTATATCAGACCAAATAAATCTCCCGACCTGGAGTTGAAAGTTGGACCTGGGGGCTGGTCTCAGGCTGATTATTTCTAACTTAATAATCCTACAAACATCAGTCAAGCTTAAAGGAATAGTTTTGGGACACATTTTGGGAAAATACACGATCATGTGCATAGTCTCCATGACATCGCCATTGGTTTTTGTCCATTTCTATCTTGGCAGTGCTCAACTCCACCTAACTGAGCATAGGTGGAGCTGAGGTGAGCCAAAAGAAACGATAACATGTATGCCGTTAGCCATGTGAGACAGCGCCCCCTTGTCACTCAAAGCATGCACTTCATTTTGCATAACATTAAGTAACACTAAGTCTTAAAATAAATTAAGATTTAATTGTCATGAGGGGGTAAAGTTACTGTAAACTTGAACATTTTATCAAGGGTCTGTGGAGATTGACTCACAGTTGGAGCCAGCTTCAAGTGGCCATTCGAGGAGCTGCAGTTTTTGCTTCCGCGTTGATTTGGAGGTCCACAGAAGTTGTCGCTTGGGTAACAGCCCGGCATGCTTTTTCAGGGACTGCCCATTGTCACGAGGTCCAATTATTCTGAAACCAATAGTCTGAAAAATTCATCTGACAGCCCATTATCCCAAAAACAAATGCCCATTGCTCTGAAAATACTGAATCTCCCTGCAGTTGTTAGTTAGTCCCTGTCAGCCCTGTCCATGGCACTGAATCTGCAGGGGGTTTATTCTGCAGGGGGTTTACCTATAAAGGGACAGTTCACACCAAAATCAAAAATGCAAGTTTTGATGGTTTTCCCCTGGCCTGTAGTGCTATTTATCTGTCTATTTTGTGTGTGTGAGAGAGTTTAGAAACAACCAGAACTACGTTTTCTACTTTTGTTTTCAGACCCTTTAATTGGCTAGCTTTCTGGTCTTACACCAAACAATATTTCAAACGATTTCACTGTTGCAGACAAATTTCCAATGTTAAAATCAACCCCGTCACCCAAATCAAAGTAGACTAATCAAGAATGCAGTAGAAGATGTGATAATAGCCTACAGTCTTCTTGTTGTCTTAGCTGTTCCAACAAAATCAAACATGTGTGATATTAATTATTCGATATTAGGGCTAGGGATGGGATTATTTTTGGAGCAATGGGCCTTCGGGGCTATTTTGTCAAATGTTTCATTCATTTTAAACAAGTTTTCTCTGAGGGATTACAGCAGGTGAATACAAACACGTAATTTGAGTGAAAATGCAGGAGTGTGATCGCATCTGCAATAATACAGTTTCAAATGACAGCAAAGTTTCTCCTGTTGCAGGAATGTCAGAAACACAACAGTTTGACCCAGAGCTGCCTTCACACAGACAACAGAACTACAGCAGATAAAAACATGCACACAATGGTTCCCTTATACTGCTCAGAGATTTAATTAAAGATGCCCAAATGTCGACTGCACCAGGTGTGTGTGAGTGTCTCTGTCTGCATGTGTCAGATTTTTTTGGTGCATGTATATGTGTGTCTTTGTGTGGGAGTGTGTTGTATATCTGAGAGTACCACTTGTGAGGCAAAAAAGGATGCTGATGGAGTGCTCTCATTCTTTCCTAAACTTTACCTTTAAATCAAACTTTTTTTTTCCAAATCAATCACTTTCAATCAGTTCAATCCAGGAAGAAACCTGTTCAGGAAAACGATGCTCCTCCTTGTGAAATCTGAGAACAAAAGCTGTCTTCATGCTGAGCGGAGAGATGATTATCAGGCTGACACAGTTTGGGCCACCTGCCAGTACTACACTGTAAAAACGCACATTTCTTCCCCATTAAAGTCCTTCTCAGATACGAGCGCTTAAGGCAGCGTTTAGGCATGTCTCTCTCCATGCACAAGCATCCCTGAGCGTTTAAGCCGCCCCGTTTTGTCATCATGTCATGCGTCCGCCTCAGTGATTGGCAGCTTCAAGTGGTTACAGATGAAAGCGGGCCCCCCATGCTAATGAATAGGCCCCTGATTGCAGAGCTGCTCGCTCTCTGAATTACAGCGTCGCCCGCCTAATGAGCAGATACACTGCAGTGCCCCTCGTCTCAGCGTATTCACATTTCTCTCCTTCACGCTGATGAGCTCTCCCCTGCACAACAGTCAACAAAACCTCTGTGGAAGATTGCAACGTGGGCCATCTTCATCAGCACCCTCCTCCTCCTCCTCCTCAAGTTTATTTCAGATGCTGCCATATGCTGGCGGGGCCTGCTAATTTTTTGTGAGGTTTTTTTTTTTCCTGCTTCACTCAAGGATATTATTCCACTGAACTGATGGAGCCATGCAAAGTATCTGAATGGCTGATGAGCACAATAATGTCTCAGTCAAATTTTAAATTCAAAAAATGTGCATAATAGCCTCTATTTTATAAAAAGAAGCTATAAAATGTCTTAATGTACCACCAAACTTACTATGTAGAGCTAAATATGTACTGCATGAGTATTTTAGAGTAAAATATATCTATGCAGATGATATCCAACTTAACATTTTGCCACCTCCTGATGAAATAAGCACGTTATATTTACGGTTAGGAACTGCACAGACAAAAATATTGTAAGTAGGCCTAAGACTAAGCCTTATATGATTCAAATTGTAAAAAACAAACAAACAAGGTTGTTCCATTTGTTTGTTTTCTCTAAACCCTCTTGACTTAAAAAAAAAACTGAAATTCCCTCTCCACAATAGGCTGTGGCAAAATAACAAGCGTGCTAAATTGGTACATTGGCTTAGCTGAAATCATTTCACCATTCATCTAATTTGACTGTTCACTGACCAGAATCTAAATTAGCTTTGCCGCTAATAGCTAGAAACTGGCACCAGAGGTCTGTCTTGATTTTCCACCAAAATAGTGGGCAAAGTGTCTTTTTTTTTCTAGTGTTTTAGAAACCAAAACACAAGAGCAAAAGTAAGAGGGATAGATTCATCTCTGTGTGTGTTTATATCTTTTTGACATTAGCATGCCCTGCTAATTAGCTACAGATGCAATAG
This sequence comes from Lutjanus argentimaculatus, assembly GCA_034769285.1. NCBI lineage: Eukaryota > Metazoa > Chordata > Actinopteri > Lutjaniformes > Lutjanidae > Lutjanus > Lutjanus argentimaculatus. Next base: position 27,101,283 of record JAWZSL010000017.1, on the reverse strand, counting down.
CCAAATAAGCAGGCAAGGGACACATTTTAACTACCTATATCATTACCTCCTCCAAGGAGATTATATTCTGGTGCTGTTTGTTTCTCAGCAGGATCACAGAACAAGATTACAGAGAAAAGCACTGGCTCGAAATTTTGGAGCAGATCAGAGTCATAAGGCAGATAGACAAATTATTCTTTACTTTTGTTAACACTCTTAACACAGTGATACTTTTGATAAATAATCATCAGTAACATGGATACAATGACTTAGTGGATAAAGGTAAATAATAGAACAGCTTGAACAGTCTGGTGAGTTCAGAAAATCACATCACTTTACTGTAATGCAGCCTTTAAAACCAGGAAAAGACAACACTCATGCCATATCATGATATTACAAGTCAAAGACAAGATCTAGTCTCATATCACAACATCGATATACACTGATATATCGTCCAGCCTGGCTAGAAACATAAAAATAACCAAGATGCCAACATAGCTCATTACAGTTACTGAAAAATGATACAGCCTTATTAAATTTCAGTTACTAATCAAAATGTTGGTTATTACAGAGGGGTTATATCAGAAACTTTTTTAGGAGTTCACTGGCAGAGATCTGCTCTCAGTAAAGAAAAGTGTCAGTAAATTTGAATGGGAATGGCAAGCTTCAGCTGATAAAGTCATCATGCATTGACATAGATGTCCACGAATGGACAAATGCTAGAAATGCAAAGACTGCTTTTGCACCTCTTTGTCTGAAATCAAGGACCCATTGCTTTAAAAACTATTTTTTAGCAGTAAATCTGTCACAGTTTTTGTAAATGTTATAGCGAGTTAATTTAAAATCTGGTGACAGATCACTTTTGAACACTATCACTATCTTTAAAGAATAAACTCCAGACACTTACGATGATGCAACTTGACTTGCATCAGATAATGATACATTTTGTTTTTCTGTGGTTTTCAGCCTTGTTCTCAGGCAAATAAACGTGCTATCCAGCTTCAAAATGTGTTGTGAGTTTTCCTCCGACAGCAGCTGCCTATTCCTGGAAGCGTTTAGAGCATCATATCTAAATGTAATGTCATCCATCAGCTGTTTGGTGACACAAGAGAAAACCAGCAATTTGAGTTCCTCTCAGACAGACTAAATTTGTTGTTCAAAGCTGAACTATCTGAGGCTTGGGAGCAGGACCACGTCAACAAACAGCGCTGCAGTGCGAGTGTTAACACGACGTGAGTGAACATTTTTAGGTGAAGCGTCCTTTCTGTAGGCAAACTGGACCACAATGAATTTACTTTGCGGCTTGGGGTGTTTTGTTTAAATGTGGATATTGCACAGGCCTACCATTTAACCCTGGCTATAAAAGCTCTACAAAACTGGATTCAGTATCAAGTTTCCAAACAAAGCCAAAACAAAGCAAAATGAATTTATTTGACCCTGGACCTGTGGGCTGGTACACAGTGCAATAGAAATTCTGAGAAATAAACAAAGAAGCTTTTTTTTTTTTTACGTGTACACAGAGTCTTACAGTAGCACATGAGAGCAGGAGGAGGGCTGATGAAAAGCAAGGAAATACAACGTAGCCGAAACATATGATTCACTTCACCCAGGCTGACGGCCAACCATGCACTATGCAAAAATAAACTCCTCAGCAGGTTCCCAGAATGTGTTTATTTTGGAGGGGATGACAACGGCTTTTGAAATATCACAGCACTTCATTTTGATTTATAAGAAGCTGGAGCACAATCTAAATCACTCTCCCGAGGCATGTTGGAGGTAGAAATGCCTGTCTGTGTGTTAGGAGGAGGTAGTGGAGCTACACACTGAAAGACCGGGAATTCTGGGAGTTAATGAACCCAGAACTACGTATCTAACTAAGTTTACGTACTGTACATGCTCTTAGATGATGATGAAATTAGCTGGACTGACATTGTCAGATTTGAAAATGTACATTAGTCCGGAATCGCTCTTTTACATTTTGAATTACATGGTTTGTTATCAACGAGTGCAGACCAAAATGATTTTGGACATGCTTGGATAGACCTACAACCAGTTAAAGCAATAAAACATGGGACGTAAATCCAGGAAAAATATCTTTATGTACATTGGCAGAAATACTGTCAAATCAACCATTAGATTTTCTAGGACATGTCTAATCACTACCTGTTTTATTAAACATAAAGTCTGTTTAGTACATTCATCTGTACTGTTGATATGGTCTCACAACAGCCTGTTGAAATGTATTGACCTCTGCACTCCACTGTTTGTTTTCCATTTTACCTCAGGACAAACTATCATTTGGGCAATGGGTCAAATGACTACTGTTGGCTGTTTAAATGTGATTAGGAGGAGGAGACTGATTATTAGGCTCAAGTGAACAGTGGTCCTAATGCTCAGTCTATTCTTAAGAGGAGGACCATTCTAAGGGCCCTAAAATATCGAAGAAGATCAGGTAATTTGTTTTTCAATATTAAATTATCAACCTATCATCATAAATAGAGTACTTTATTTATGATGTACTAATAAAACTAATGGTTTCTTTTTATTTTCTTTCACTCCTCTTTTAGCCAGCATATAATCAGTGCAAATTTTTAGCAAACTATTCATGTTGAATGTATTGTTCCTGCTGGCTGTGGTCCCACAGATGCAGATTCAGCTTCACGCTCAGTGGCTCTGTCTCCCAGTCCTCATCCCCCAAATGAACCTGCCCTCTTCCCAGCTGGAGAAGGTGAGCAGCATTGTGCCGAATCACTTGTCAGGTGCTATAATTGCGAGGGGTCAGTGGCAATTACTTTTGTTTTTTAAATTATTTTTCCACATAATGATTATCATTTGAAACAAAAACAGCCTATAGTCTGTACTGGTTGCTGGATAATTTGAAACATTGAGTGACTGAGTCTGAGTGACAGCCGATTTTGAAATAATACTTTAAAAATACCTTGACACAGACTGAAATATGGTGATTACTTGACATCTAGTGGTGGTGATACAAAACTGAAGGTAATGCGGGTCAACATTTTGCAGGGTAATTTATTTTCTGTGGTGCATGCAGTTAAAATTAAGTCAGTAAAATGGTATAACAGACATTTTTCTTATGTTGTTACTAAAAATAGTGATATATTATCATATGTACAGCAAAACCACAGGGTTGTCATGGCTTCTGGTGGCGGGGCCCAAAGTGATAACTTTTCATGGGGCCCAAAATTCCTGGCAGCGCCCCTGTCTGCATCGTCTTTAGGACAAGAATAATTTCTGCTGCTTTCCCATTTGTGATATATCAATAATAATATGTCTTCCAGTGTGTGACTATCAACATGTCCTGTATTTTAAAATAAGAAGAGGTAAAATAACACATCCTTATATCTAATTAATATGAACTTAGACCATCATACACCAAAACACATTGTACAGATGGATTTATTTCTCTGTCAGCCTTGTCTATTTTGGACACGTGTTTCATCAACTGTATATCTTTATATATTTTTTATAAATCTTCATATACTATATGATGTCATGGTGTCAAATTGCCTCTTATTGAGCTTATAGTGTTTCAGACTACATATTGTAGTATGTTTTTTACCCACAAGGCGGCGGTACGTCCATTCTGCAAGTGCATCACCTGCAGTTATCTGAATGTAAAAACAGTCCACCACAGATTCAGGTCTATATTTTGGAGGCACAACATTCACATGTTCCCAAGGGACATTTTTTGAAATAGGATATATGCTACACATATAATGACATGTTTGCATTGCCTCTAACACCTGTACAATGTTATACAATCCAGCACAATAGTGAAACACTTAATGCCACGTTTAAGGAAATGGAATTTTTCTCTTGTTGGGATTTTGTTGGGCTTGATTCAATCTCATTGTGGACAGCTGGTTAGAGTTATAGTGTTCATGTTATTGTGTAGAAGCAAGATAGGTAATAAAGTCTATGTTCAGGTTACAAACAGCACAAAAGAAACTTTCCACACTGAGTAAACTAAAAATAATCAATCAGCTTGCAATACTGATACTACGTGTCCTTGCTCTTAAAGTTTCAATTTGATCATGTGGATGATCTCAGCACGGCATTTCTTTCTGCTTTTCAGTGTTTGTGTGTGTGTGTGTATAGGGCAGTGTTGGGTGGAGTTGGGTGTAGTGAGCAGTATGTAAGGCACTAAACCAGGTCAGTGTCACTGTGTGATCTGATCCCACAAAAAGAATAATGCTCACCAGAGACATTTTACAATACAGTAACAGGGGATTAAATATTGTATAACAAGCAAGAGAGGGCTGAGAGATAGTTATCAAATGTACAAAAAGGTGTGTGCGTGTGTGTGCGAGTGTGTGTATCTGTGTCTGTCTGTCCGTGTGTGAATTTAAGCTAGGTTTCCAGTTCAGCCAGACCCACACCCTGCATTTCTCAGGGGTCTTCTCTTTCTTTCCATTCTGTCCCTCCATTGTTCCTGCTTCCTCCTGTTTCTCCCCATCCCGCCGGGCCGTCCTCAGGTGGAGCCGGCTCCTCACATCGCTCACGGTGCATTGTGTCCACACTCAATGGGATCACTGTGGAGACAGCACGGTCCGTGTTTCAACATGCTGCCACACCGGTTTGTCCTCCAAATTTCAGCACACAGGTCAGACAAAGACCTGAGGAGGTTGATGTCACTGTATGTCACTGTAGATTATGAGGCCAAATATAGCTCTAACAGGAGTGGAGACAACATTATAGTGGTGATTCAAGGTCAAACCATCACCGCTTTTCTTTCATGCTTATTTCTGATTTACATCAATTTAATAGCTCCAATATTCTCAGTGTACTTTAATGTTTATCACTACTCAAACATCTCCATCATGTATATTTGGTAAAACCTAAAACAAGCAACATTTAAACAGACTCTGAAAAACACCTCAGTACACTGATAAACAATGTTTTAAGTTCTAAACAGAGGGGATTAAAGTTGATTTGAATTATGTTGCACTAAACTTTGAAAGTACCGAAAAAATTAAGAGAGATGACATTTAAATCTCTCTTTAAACCTCAGTTCAGTTGTATGATGTGTCTTTCTTTCACTCCAGTTAATCCATTAAAACAGTCGGCCATATGTTGACAGGTAGTCTCTTTGTTCTTTGTTCTCCTGTTGTCCAGTTTTAATCTTCTATCATTTGTCCATATTGCTCCATTACAGTGATTCGGTCAAACAAGTTTTTCTAGCACAAACAAACAAAATAATGTGTGTGTTGTTTTTTTGTTTTTTGTTTTTTGGCTAATTAACAAGCAGTGTAACATTATCTTTACTTTTTAGCTAACTAGCAAACAATGTAACGTTCTGCTGACTTTTTAGCAAGAATACATGGCAGCTGAAACCAAACTGCTTCCCCTCCTCTTTTGTACTTACTAGGTCCTGCTGGCACACATATTTATTTATTTATTTTTTTTATTATTTATCTATTTTAATATAGTAAGCAAGCATCTCCACACTGATTAAACAATTTCAACCAACCTGTATTTACTAAACAGAGTTTTCACAGTTGTTTTTTCATCCTGCTTAATTTTAAATCTAGATTTAGTCATCTTAAACCTAGTTTTGCTAAACTCTGATTAGACCTAATCTGCATATATCTTTGTTGCTGCAACTGAGTGTAAGAGGGGTGTTTTATGCTCCTCTGATCAAAATATTTTCCTTCTTTGGATGTTAAACTTTAAATTAAGATTTACTGGAGACCAGATGTTGATTTAGTTTCACAGGTACATGAAAAAAATCAAGTGTCAACTGACAACTGCAGTTTGCCAACCTCTCCTATCCTACTGCGTAGTTTAGTTTATGTGCACCGCAGTTATTTTTTTCACTCCTCTACAAGGTGTCAAGTTGCATCCTCCTCTCTGTTTCTGTGAGATTGGACACACCAACAGTGGCTCCACCCCCCAACAGAGACAGTAGAGCCTCTGGAGCTAAACTCACCTGTAAAATCTGGTCCAGTAACAGCGGTCACTCACACCATCAGGGTCAAAAGCTGACGGAGCAGCGCAACAGGAGACCTGCTGAAGAACTGAGGTTAATGTAAGTACTGTTTTGGTCTTTATCCTCTGCTGTTACTCATCAAATAACCACTGAATGTCACAGAATGAGTCAAAGAGACACAGAGGATGAAGCAGGCTTAAAAAAAAGTTCTCATTGTGGGACTAATAAAGGAATATTTAAAGCTTACAGCCACTCTGACACAGAAACTGTTACAGATGGAGGGATGCCTTGAAATCTAGTAGATCCTAGTAGATCACTCATAGTTTAACCATCATCAGTCAAGGTGACAAACAGTCTCACCATAAGGTCCATTTAGTAGCTGTCCTGAGAGATGAATGGATTACTGAATGAAACCATTAAGCCTCTGTTTGAAGGGACTGTTTCTTGCTGGAAAAATTCATACAAGCCCCGCAATGATGACAGAAACAGAGATCGACTACAGAGAGACATAAAATAATTACATTTTTTCCTCAAAGTGCTCCAAAAAGTGAGACAAAAACTGCCTCTTTTTGTTTATTCTTGGCTGCTTTTTCTGAGGTCAAGAATAATCTTTTAGTCTGTTTAATCAATTAAAAACATGCTTAAAGGTATGTGATTTTGTCTTACTCGTGGTCTTTCATAAGAGCGCTGATAAAACTTTGATGTGAATCTTCTGCAGTGGACACCATGGCATCCACCCTGTCTGTGCGCAGCTTCTCGGTGCGTCAGCCATCCTTCTCCAGCATGTCTGTGAGGGACAGTGGACGCAGCGTCCGCTCCAAGCCTACAATCCCCGCCAGCACGCTGTCTCTGTCTCGGTCCATCTCAATGGGCAACGGCCTCAACATGCTGGGCTCCAGCCTCTCCTTCAACGGCCTCGGCGTGGCCGCCAGCGAGAAGGAGACCATGCAGGGCCTGAACGACCGGCTGGCCAACTACCTGGACAAAGTGCGCTCACTGGAGAGGTCCAACGCTGAACTGGAGCTGAAGATAAAGCAGTTAATGCTGGACAGGGCTCCTAAAGGGCATGATATCGAAGGGATGATGGCCCAGGCACACGCCATCGGGCAGGAGGTCAGTGAACAGTAGATCAGGGAGCATTTGATTGAGTTTTGTGTTGTACAAACTGCTCGAGCTCAGATTCTGCCCTAGGTTTAATCACATAAAGTCTATAAACTGTTGAAAATGACCCGATTGAGATTTTTCTCTTGACATTGTTTTTAGGGATGATTGAATACACCATTATCTGTATCTGTATCTGTATCTGTTCAACCAGATGCTTTCCATGCTGTTGTCAAAATTTACTGCATCGGTCATCAATCACACACAAACATACACATGGGGAAATAAGGCCTGGGTGAAAAATACCAAAGTTCTCCTATAACCGAATGTGTGCGGTTGTTAATTTAAGCCTGAAACTGATATAAGTTGATCAGAAGTTGCTATTATTATTTATGATAAAACTCTTTACAGAACAGCCTCAGAATAGTAATAGCTTGTACCTGCAAAAAGTACATTATCCGTACCAGACTCAACCCCACTGCTTCTTTTTTTTTGCTGGTGCACCTGATGTTGGGATTCTCAAACTCTGCCTTGAAGCACAGAGTTCAAATGAAAGAATAATTTTAGGATTGGTGGATGAAGCAGAAATTTAACTTTGTCATTTTAGATTGATGGATACATAACCATCCACGGAGTCAATATTAACCTTTAAAGCCGGTGCTTTGAAACTCTGAAGGCAATACAATGACATTTAGAGATATTGACACAAGACAGAAAGAAAAACTTGTAACAGATTAACTTGTCCATCTTGTCTTTAAGATAATCAGTTGAAGGCAGTGATGAGAGTGGGACCACAAAACTCCTGCAACAACCTTTTTAACAAATGCAGGATGTACATCAGCAGCCAGCTGGACCTGGCTTTAGTAATAATATTAAACCAGCACACTAGCATTATAAAAACCACATATCATCTCTATTCCTCTATTCCATCTCTTAATGAACTTCCCACCTTGTTCTGTGCTCAGGTGCGAAAGAAGACACTGGAGAACGCCCGGATCATGCTGGAGATTGATAACGCAAAGCTGGCGGCTGATGACTTCAGGGTCAAGTGAGTGTCACACAGAGGTTCTTTTCTTTTACTTGCCTGTGAGTGTTCACATGGGAGCGCCAGACTGCAGAGCACTGTGAATAAATGACCTTTATGTCAGGCTGCGAAATAAGAGCCGCATTCCCACGGTGCTAAGGCACCCGCAGTAGACGAACAACCGAGCCGAAAGTGAGCGCAGGATGTGATAGATTGAGCAGGTCAGTCAGTCGTCAGTTTCTGAACAGTCCGCAGTTGGCAAGGTGAAGCTGGAGGAAAGATGGCGGCGTCAGGATACACCCACTACTGGTGTTTTTCACAATGTGTTGATGGTATGTTCTGTGGCCTGATGTGAAGGAGTGATACATCAATTGGCAGTGATTTATGGTATTAGCAGCAGAGTGCATGTGTATTTTTCATGCAGATGTTTGCATGAGTTTTCATGGTATTTTTCACATGTGTGCATCCATTCCGACTGGTTTCATGTATCCTGTGGTTGTTTGCATGTCTGTGCCTTTCGTGTTTTATCATTAGTGGTGGAAAGTAGCAAAGCACTTTTACTCCATTACTGCACTTAAGTACAGTTTCAAGTAACCCGTACTTAAGTATTTCCACTTTATGCTACTTTCAAAGTCTTTCCTTACACCCTCAATAATCCAGTAATATAATAGTCACATTGTTATATAATATACCAAGTACTTTTACTTTTATACTTTAAAACTATAGTGTGTAACATTTCTGTATTGTAAAAAACTTCAGATATATGCTATATATTTTGTTGTGTTGTGTGCTTAAATTATCCCAAATGTTTTCAACAATGTTCAAACCCAAAGAAATCTGTAATTTACTTAATGTAACGGCGCATTTCATACTGACTGCTAGTTGCCATAACTTCTGGGAGAACACAGGATTCACTGGAGAGTGGAAGGACACTGGCGAACATGACTAAATGTACCATGAATAAAATTTTAATATCACCTCGTCCATGAACATGATTTCTGCCTGAGTCATGTCAGATAGATTTTCATCAGCTATGATGGCTGCTTAAGTGAAGATAACATCTCCTGTGATCCCGTGCCATTTCACAGCGTCAACAAATTACATCTTTTCGGATTGTTTTAATGTGGTAGCGACCCCTATGGGCAAGAACTTACATACTGCACGTTTAAGTATAGTTTGCTGGTAATACTTCTGTACTTTGAATGTTTTTCTTTTACTTATAAGGGAGAATTTTTGCAATGTGGTATTACTTTTACTTAAGTGAGCACTTGTTCCACCATTGGTAGGAAAAAAAAACATAATTTTTTTTTCTCTGAGCATCTTACAATCTTCATCAGCTGATTGAAAGTATTGAAAATGAATTTACTGATAAAGGTTATTAAAATTTGCCTGAGAGTATTGGTGAAAAGCTAGTAAGTAAGAACCTTGAGTGAAGATTATTTTTCCAAACTACAGTTACCAAGGTCAAGGATGAAGTCACACACAACATTCATATAGACTGAACATTTTCATTTTGTTGATGCATCGTATGGATTGAAGTCTTAGCAAGCTGAATACTTTTTGATCCATGTGCACAAAAAACATTTAAGGGTTTTTCTAAGATCTGTGACTGGCATGTTATATTAATTCATGAGAGGCACAAACTGTAGCTAGTGCTGTATATGTCTACTGATGACCTCTTTTCCTCTTACTTTACTGTGTTTTCCTGCAGATGGGAGGCGGAGGCCACTTTGTGCCAGTCAGTAGAGAGGGATTGTCAGGCTCTACGGAGGGCAAAGTCTGACCATGACCAGATCATCTCCACTCTGCGAGGAGACCTGGACAGCCTGAAGGAGGAGCTCTACTTCCTCAAGAAAAATCACGACGAGGTGAGATCTCTGCCAAGGCGAAGGTCACATCAGACATGATCAATGACTGTTCAGTCATCAAGATAACTTTACAAGTTGTCATGTGTAGTCTTGTTTAAATACAGGATGTCAGTGAAGGTCAGTGAAGCATGATGGGATCTCAGAGTTACATGAAAGCCACTGTTGTAACACATCCCCATATTCCATTGTCACAGTCAAGGTTTAACAGTATTCACTATCTGAAACATGATAATATAAGATATGCGGACACGCCCCTTTTTCTTTGCAGCCGTGGGGCTTCAAGATATCAAGACAACACCCATGAAAGGAGTATTTCAGGCCATCCAGCCACAGGGATCATGTGTGTTTAGACAGTGAGGTGTGGTGTCCAGGATGTAGACTGAACTTCCTCATAGACTTGACAGTTAACAATGAGTTTATTCTATCTTTCATATGCTGAGGTGCTCAAAATTTTACAAAGAACAAACAAGTTAATCAGGAACAATTATAGCTCACTGTTGCGTGGCGGTCAGTTGTAAATAACTGAAAACTTTACAATAAGACTACCTTATAACTGGCTTTTAATTAGGTTATTAAATCGGTTGCAAACACTTTATAAATCATTAATAAAGAATAATAAACCATTTATAACAGTTTTCATACATCAGTGTGCATTCACTGTTTGGGATGCAACAGGCCACTGTTGACCTTTTTATCTAATGTGTTGTAACAGCTTATTAATATTTATAAATTGTTTACAACCTAATTAATAACCTTATTATAAGTCATTTATAAATAATTTATGAGGGTAGTCTTATTGTAGGTCGGTACTGAAAACTTTAACTGTAAAACTGTAACTGTTGTCATGTATTATTATTGTCTGAAGAGGTGCATTTGTATAAAAATTTAGATAACTGCCTAACTGACACAGTTTTAACCTAACCTAACACAGGTCTTCTGCACTAGAAACAGGTTATGTAGTTACATAGTCAACAGGAAATAAAATTAGTGGTAAAAAAGGGAAACCTTGGAATTTGCCAACATGGGTCTTTTAATCTTAAACTGTGACATTTACAGACCACATTTCCAAAACCAAAAACACAACAGCGAAAATACAGAAGGAGTTAAACTTTCAACAGCTCTTACTTAAGCTGCTAAGGTTAGCATGGAGCATTTCTTGTGCAGCAACTGTTCGTAGTAGAGACTCTCTTTTTAAGGCAATTAAATGCCTTTATTGTGATAGCATGGACATGTTAGACCTTAAAACAGATTCTGATGCATTTGGCGTCAGGGAGTCAAAGAAATGAGTCAGAGATTGTTTTAAGGCCTAACACAACCATGTCATGGCATTTTAAGTGCCAAAGGCATTTTTATTGCTTAAAACGAGAGTGCCACAGAATTTTCTTTTGCATTTTGTGTCCAACATATTTTTTTTTTTTCCACTTATTTCAATAAAACTAGGTTTGCAAGACTCAGTTATACATATAAAAATACAGAAATCAGTCATCAACAAACACTGCAACCTTAGATTTGCAGCTTCCCATCCAAACAGCTCTGCGATAATAATGTTTTTAATACTTGTGTGATGTAGAAACTGACCTGTTGCTTGGCCTTTTCTCTGTTTATACCATTGCAGGAGATGAATTCTCTGAAGGCGCGTCTAGCCAACGAGCAGGTGAATGTGGAAGTGGATGCAGCTCAGGGTCCTGATCTGGGGGCCATCATGGCTGAGCTAAGGGTCCAGTATGAGAGCATCGCTCGCAAAAACAAGGAGGAGGCCGAGGCCTGGTACCTCAAGAAGGTCAGTCACTGCATGAAACATATTTTTCTGGTGTTCAAACTTCTATTTCTCCTTCTACTGAACAGTCAAGTATATATTATTTTAATGTCTATGTCTAAAGTTAGAGGCAGTGCAGTCGGAGGTCAAAGAAGGTAATGAGGCTTTGCGCTGTGCCCAAAGTGAGCTCTGCGAGAGACGGCGTTTCCTGCAGGCTCTGGAGGTCGAACTCGACAGTCTTCGGAAGCAGGTACAGTAATGCATAAATACATGGCGCAGAGGTGAAGTCAGGACATGTGAAACTGTGTAAATAAACACCTAATTCTCCAGGGATAATACTTAAAGAGATAGTTCAGGTCTTTTGAAGTGGGGTTGTATATGGCAGCCGCAGCAAAACATATTTTAGCCACCTAAAAAACTTAATATCAGTTTAAGTGTACAATATATTCAGAATATTTTCACAGCTTTACTTTGCCATCAGACAACCTTTTCCAATGGAAAACCACCATTACGTACAAGCAGACTCCACTAACAAAATTTACGTTGCAGAACACGGGAGCTGCTTGATTGGTTCGTTTATTTGTGTTATTGTGCAACTTCTCTGATTTAAAAAGTTAGTTCAGATTCACCAAAGTCACACTAACACAAACAAACTAACGGATCAATGCAGGGGTAGACCAGCAACTCGTGTTCTGCAAAGCAAAATTACTGATTTTCAAAGGAATTTGGTTGAGCGTGCGAGAGAGTGATATTTGGTGTATATAAAGCCAGTTCCCTGTTGGAAAAAGCTGTCTCACGGCAAGGTGAAGCTGTGAAAATATTTTAAATTCAAACTATAAAGTTTTTTAGGTGGGCCATTTTTTTAAAAGAGGCTAAAATACCTTTTGCTGCTGACCATGTCCACAGCAGTTCATTGCTTTGCTTCCGTGCTGGTACTCCTCTTTGCTTCTCCAAACTGGGGACATCCTGACTGTCATCTACTGCAGGTATCTACTATAATCTGCTGTTGATAAGTACTTCATACAAACTTTAAATAATCAGAACTATCCATTTAACCTCTAGCCTCAGCAATAATGTAGCTGGGTGGTCTAGATGTCCTACATATCCAGTTAAAGAGACAACAAACCCCTATTGACTCCAGAGACCTGACTCCTGGTCTGTAGCTCTGCAAAGACTTCATGTCAAGTTCATGTTCCATTCCTCCACTTCTTTGAAGCTCAAACCGGGCCTCATCTCTTCTCTTATTTACCCTACACATATGTCAGACCTATCTGTAGCTAACAGCTGCTTTCTCCTTGTCAACAAAGAGCTTCTAGCGGTACAAAGTACACAGTAATTTCATTCTGCTCCAATAATCAGTCAGTGTGGCAAGACAAGCAAATGTTTTGTCTGTGTTCCCGCTACATGTGAACACAGATCAGAGTGTATGGAGGTGTCCAGTTGAGGCAAATATAGCTCATGGATGTTTGCTTGCAGTAACAGTGAGCACACAGTATTGAATGCAGATATCATTATCCTGCTGAAAGGCTCTAGTACCTCTGGTTGAGTGATGAGGGGCAGTGAAAGGATGAGCTCAACAGGTAAACATACAGAGCAATATTGGGTGGTTAAAACTCCACAGGCAACCTTTAAGCCAAAAGCTTTAGCCTTTTGTTCACATCAGTGTTTACCTTTGTTGTTAACTTTATTTAAAGGTGCATTCCAACCATTTTAGGGTGTTTCAGCTCATTGTTTTGGTTTTACTGCCCGCAACTTTACTGTTTTGGTTTGCTGCTGTAGTGAGCGTCATTTTCAATAGTAAGCAGCTGTTTGCAGCAGAAAATGTTCTGATAAACCCACTGCACACTGTCTGTCCAGCACCAGAGTAGCTGACAGACACAGGTAGTGACTAGCTGGTGAACACAGTGGAGCATTTAACAGCTGAAGCTAGATATTTTTCCCAGGAGTTGGTGGAGATCAAGATAGAGCAAAAGAAGAGTGGTGCTACGCTGAGATATGTGTGTTAATGTTACTCCTGGATGCATATGAAGGCGACTGTTTGCTCAGGTTTGCCATAATATATTTAAAAGTAGATTTTATGTAAACTTTTACAACTTGTTCTGCTGTGCATAATATATATTGTAATGACAAATTTTTGCCCTAATGTCTTTGTGTTTCTGTTGCTGTTTTGTTATTTCACATAGTGTTTTATCTTATTTTCTCATAAATGTTGTCGATCTGATTTATTGATGTTAAGCTGCTGCAGGATGCACCTTTATTAGATATGAAGGGTTGAAATGCTGTTTGGCTGTGACATTTCAGGATTAAAAAATGTCTGCTTCACTATACATTTTTTGTAACATGGGATAACTCGTTATCGACTGTCACTGATCATTTATTTGTGTGTTTGTTAACAGGTGGGTGTGTTGGAGGGAAACCTGGGAGAAACAGGACACAAGTACTCTGTGGAGATGGACCGTCTTCAGGCCACGCTGACCCAGCTGGAGGATGAGTTGTCTCAGCTGCGTTTGGACATGCAGCGCAACAAGACCGACTATGAACAGCTGCTGCGCATCAAACAGAACCTGGAGATGGAGATCGCCACCTACAGGAGGCTGCTGGAAGGAGAGGAAATGTAAGTGAGACCTTAAATCATGATCATTACTCAAAACTACAAACAATAACATAACCTTTCTCAAGCAAGAAATTCTGTTGAAATGTATTTGTATGTTTCTTCTTTGCCAAAATACCACTGATTATAATCCAGAACAGAACTTTTAACTTAAACTTTAACCTCAGAGAATTTAACACTTCTTGATGACTTCCTCTTGGTTGTATTGCTTGTTGCTACACAGGATATAGATTGTGGTTATCCTGTATAGTATCTTATCCAGCGACTGCTGGTGCTTTCATTAGCCATGAAGAGAAAGAATGAGTAAGACCCTCTGTTGTGTGACTATATCCTAGTACAAAACCAAACAGGCATCATTGCTTCAGGACCTATGGTGATCCACTGGAAGGGACGTGACTTAGGCACTCTATAGTGTCCTCAGATATTGAGTGAAAATGGTTTCTGCTTGGTACTTTGCTCTCTTGGATTGAGTTGTCATTCTTTTGTCCCACAGGGTGAAAGAAACACCTCCCCCTCCTAAAAGTAAGTTCAGATTATTTTATTTACTGAATATTGGCACAGACCGAAAGTCAAGAGTTCTTTCTATTAAGTCCTCTACACAGTTTTTTTTTTTTTTTTCACATGGTCCTGTGGTAGTTCTTGTAGGATGTTACTTGTAGAAAACCACTTGTAAGTTTGTCTTGTTCAGAAGATATAAAGGGAGTAAAAAAAACTTTCACTAAATCAACATTTGTTGCTGCTGTAACTTCTATTTTTTGCTCTTATCAATCCTTTGCGGGTCACCTTCGGGGTGATTGAAGACCCCTCTGCTTTGCGTTGAGATCCTGCATCACCCCGTCAGGGTTTATTTCATAATAATGGCCAGCTCACTGAACATTATTCCTCACATAGCTACTGCATCTTACTATTTTTTTCCCTAATATTGCTGAAGAAAAACATCTTAAAACCCTATCTACCCAATCCTTTCCTAAGTTTTGCAGACTCTCCCTTTTGCCCACATGAAATTTGGCCACAGGTGTGGTCACTCGATAGCCACAAAGGATCTGATAAGAGCAAAAAACAGAAGTTAACAAAAACACTATCAATCGCTAACATTTGATCTTTCTCTTTTTCTTCCCTTTTGTATTTTTTGACCTGAAGTTGGTACACACAAGCATGATATGTGCAGTTTACTGACATTATTATTATTATTACATTTGAGGGCACTGATAGTCAAAGTTGTTCAAATATTGCATTTGAGTGCAGCCTCACAAACCTAAAATAACAAAGTAACAATCATGCAAACTTTTAATTTTTATTTGCTAACTGTTAATGGGCAAAAGATCACTGTCATTCAGTGTTTGTGTTACTGAAGTGACTAACTAAATTTTTGTTTTAATTCTTTGCTACAGAAGACCCTGATGTAAGGACTAGGAAGATTGTTAAAGTTGTTACGCAGACGATGGTCAACGGCAAGGTGGTGGATGAGTCAAGTGAGGTGGAGCAGATTGAGGAGCGCAAAAAATGAGCCTGAAAAGTTTGTGCAGAGAAGGAGCAATAACGTGTCTTAAACCCAAAGTGCCTGCTGGCTGTGGATCAATCCACACCTTGTTTTATAATTTCCTTAATTTGTTTCATGTTTTAATGGCGTAAAGATACCGTGTGTAATATTTAGGGGGATTTATTAGCAGAATATGGCAGACATTGAATATAATATTTCTAAGTATGTTTTCATCCGTGTATAATTGCCTGAAAATAAGAATTGTTGTGTTTTTGTTACCTTACAACAACACTTTCCTTAGAGCCCCCCCTACTTGTATCTAAGAAAATCTCAGCCTGCACACCCACCCACACACACACCCACCCATATGCACACACACACTCGCATGTGCACACAAAAAAATGTTAACATCAATTCTAATTGTTCCTATATTCTTTTTCTTGTAGAAGCTCAACATTTTTCCTTTAACAACCCAGCAGAGTAGGCCCATACACACTCATCTGAGCCATTAATATCTACAGAGGGCATGGGTCCTCTTCCACGGAGGCCGCCATGTTGAACCACCATGACCAGACAAACAAAACATTGGCCTTTCATGTCCACTTACTGGCTTTGTCCTGGGATTTTTACCACATTTTACACCACATTACATCTCAGTCTTCCACAGCAGTTTGCTCAGTTGCTCAAAATATGAAAAATCTGAATTGTCACTTGCTTTAAGATTTGTTTGTCAGGCTGTTTTCCAGGTCAAGAATGAGCTTTGGCATTTAACATTGTGTGAATTTAAAGGAATAGTTTGTCATTTTTGAGAAATACACTTCTTAGTTTTCTTGCCAAGAGGTATATAAGGAGATGGATACCACACTCATGCTTGTATGGTAGACAACTGGTAGTTGCTTTGCTTAGCTTAGCTTAGCATGAAGATGAGAAACAAGGGTAAACCACTAGCCTGACTTTGTCCTACAGTAACAAAAGCTTCCTACCAGTGTCTCTAAAGCTCACTCATCAACATGTTGTACCTGCTTTGTTTAATTTATACAAAAAACACAGTGTAAACATCTTTATGCTGAGCTAGCCTTACCAGCTATAGCTTAATGTATAGTGCACAGACACGAGAGTGGTGTTAATCTTCTTATCTAACTTTTAGCATGAACATGAACAATAGGCCTATTTCCCAAAATGTCGAACTATTTCCTGTAATACTGACAAGAGATTTTTGGAAGATTACAGTATATGTAATTAACTGATCTTTATTGTGTGTGAAAGCTTTCTAGAAAATGTCTTGATCCTGCAACAGTATCTACGGTATGTGCATGATTAGTTTCACTGTAAAATAGTAATAGGAGTATTGTGTTGTGCTGTTGTTTTATGATAGAAATAAACAAATTAACCAAAGCAGATGTACAGTGTCAATAAAACAGTGTTTAAAAATATGTCTCACTGTCATTTTAGAGAGATTTTAGCTCAAACAGAAACTTTGACTGATACTCGAGAAACATAATAGGGGCAGAAACAAAGAAACATATGATTCTGCACCAAGAGGGCAGAAACTACAAAACCTGCATACAGTAGTCTCAGGTAACACTGGGCTTTTGTGTATCTGAGTGTTTGGTTTCAGTGTCTTTCTCTGTGAATGTGTGCACATGTACTCACAGGTTAGAGGAATTTATAATGCATTTATATTGTATGTTGTAACATAAATGCTGAAAATACATTTCCGTTGTGCACAAAGTGCGAAAGCTGTGAAATAAGACAACCAACCTGAACTAAATGCTACACTACTGTGAATAAAAGCTATTGTGCTGCCATTCTGGGTCACTGTGATAAGGGACTAAGAAAATGTCATGGCAACATGGAAACAATGAGTTGACAGTTAACAATAGTTAAAAATCACGCCAAAGGTTTATGTTCTCCACCTGAGACTCTGGCAAAAGATTTTTTAGGTGTCAGCTGAGAGGATACTGGTGATTATGATCATGAAAGTCTCTTGTCTCATGAAATTTGATAATCTATTTAAAGAACACAGAGTGCAGGGCTGTCATTTGTGGATTCTCAACCTTTTCGTGTGGCGAGCCCCCAGAATAGTCAGGCTGGTATTGGCGACCCCACAAAAAATCCATTGTACAGAAAGTCAGGGTGATATTTCCAAAGCTTGTTGGGATCTCGGGGCTTTGTTGGAAATAACTATCAGGTGACCCACCTTGAGACACAATCTCCATTTCTTGTCCAATCTCCTGTTGACCTGAATCGTGAGCTGGAATACTTTTTCTGAGAAGCCATCGCGTCATACTTGTAATTTAATGTGATAGCGAGCGAAACTGGCAATAAGCACAAGTGTGCAAAAATTTAAAAAGAGTTTGTGTGTGCGTGTGGGTTCCAATAAGTCCGCTAGTATTTCTGGTAGCATTGAACAGGCAGTTCACTTTGGGCCCCAAAAATATATATTTAAAGGGTGACTGCATTGCCATAATTTTCTGGATTTTTCTAATGGAAACGTCTACTCAGCCATTCGAAAAAGCAGTGATACTTCAAACTCAACAGACACACAATAAAATTCACAAAAAGTCTTTGTCAGTCTCTTCGCTATTGAACAATCATCAGGTCTGGTTTGGTTGAAAATAAATCCTTAGTCCACCTTGTCAGATGTGGAAATAATGTGGCTCCCTGCTGTTTCTCTGATGCCTGACCTTATTCTCGCTCTTCTCCACTTCACTGTCCCTGCCTGCTGTGTTCATTGTCTGCAGAGTGAGAGTGAGGAACACTACTGGGAAGCTACAGAATGATATAAAAACCTCAAAAACGAATGTAGTCACCTTTTGATTAATTAAAATAATGTCAATAGTGACCCGAGTGCTTTGTCATCTGCTAGTTAGTTAATAACGTAACTTTTTAGATTACATGTAGTAAAAAAATAAATTACTGTTTGCTTTGTATATAGTGTGTATTAGTTTGTATTGTTCGATAGCAACATTAGCTAGCCACAAGCTAACAATAGGTTGCTATGGCTCTTTTTTGCACTCAGTGCTTACAGGAGCTGCTGAAAATAAAAGTGACGAACGTACACCATGTTGTGAAAGCGAGCATACATGTTTGTTGCTGTTTGTGCTAAATTATGAACTCATTCCACATATTTGTCAGCTGTTTTACGCTGGGAGAGTTGGGGAGATGAGCAGACACTTTTTACAGCCCTGACACAGCGCTGTGTGCACTAAACAGGCTTAACACCTTGTACCCACCCAGAGAACCTTTAGGTAGTTTTTAAAAGAACCAGACTAAGCCCGGACTAAAGACAAAGAAGGATTATGCTCATACTGTTTTATCTTGAACACAGTGGAACAAACTCCCTTTCAGTATTGTATCAGATGAGCCACATTATAGAAAGTGTTTAAAAACCTACCTGTGCAACTTAATAGTGTTTTCTATTGTTCTATTCATTGTTTCTATTTCTCTTTCCAGAGTTTCCTGTCAGTGTGAATATCCTACAGCTTGTCACTCCAGTGTGAAATGTTTTACCATGATGCAGTAAAAAAAAAAGAAAAACGCACATTGCCAGAGTGAGATGTCACTAATAATGTCTGAGTCCTAAACTGCAGCCTCATCAACAGACCAGCATCAACAGTGAATTTTATTCTTTTTGTCACCTTGATGAGAAACTTGTAAAATCCAAATATAGATCTTTCTCTCCCACCTTTAAGAGTCTAATATATTAAAACTGTCCCATGATGTCACACGGAAGATTTACAAGCACACAGAGGCGACAACAGTTGTTCTGTGAAACCAAGAAGAGAAGAACCTCTGACACCATTACTCTACTCACAGCTTTTCAGAAATAGGGCAGCAAGACCTCTTTCTTTCTTTCAATTAGGATCATCTTTGAACTATAGTAACTCACTATCAAATGTGATGTTGAATTACCTCTCAAGAAGTAATTAAAGCTACTAAAGAATTTTCATAATTTGTTGATTTTGGAGGCTCTCATGGAAAAAAGCAGTAGTTTTCACAAATTATAACCACAAATATAACAACAAAAATAAAATTATCTAAATAAAAATCTCCTCCTGCTTCCTTTTAACTGACTAACATCCTACTCACTGTAACTTTGCCTGGGAAAATTTTAAAAAAGGCTTGTTTCATCTGATTTTACAGAGAATCTGACCCAGTGGCAGCCATTAGGGATAATGTACATGGAGCACGTTATTACTGCAAAATAAACCCCGATAGGGCGATGCTGGGTGATAATCCTGAAGGGTTGCACTAATGACCAGCTCACTGTACATAATCGTCCTTAATACATGGTGACTTACCAAAAAAATAATATACCATAGAAATGATTTTATTGCTCCTCCAGAGGCTGTGATAAGAACTACTCCATAGCACCGGTCTAGTCTTCATATCTGTTATACAGAAATAACAGACCAATCAGAATCAGTTTATAGCAGACATCAGTATTAAATTGAGGCTGTTTCATATTATCCAATGTTTAGTCTTTTGTAACCTGGACAGGGACAGATGGACCTGCACATAATGTCTACACCGATCTACTAACAATCCTTTGGATGTATTGTCCTCTGATAGTGTGGTGAATAGCGCCTCCCTGTGGTGAAAAGCATACAGTGCCCCTACATAAAAAAAAGGTACATACCCACATGTGGATTTATCCAGATGCTCTCTGTGTGTGTCTGAGCTTTTGCTGAATGAACACCTGAATCTTTGTCTTCACTTGATCAACAATGCAATGGATTCATAAGATCCACAGCAGGTGTAATTGATAAAATTAACAATGGCTGAATTCTGCTAGGCTGTGTCAGTACCAGGATCATGTTCTTATTTGTGTTATTAGTTACACCCGTGCCTTTGTGTGCTGTGAAGACATATTGTGCATTGTGTGTTTGTACATATGCCATACCATTGTGCATATCCATGAAACCCTGTGTCAGCATTAGGGCTGCCCCCTGATTGTCAGCGTTTCGAATCATTAGTCAGAGCCTCCTCAGTTGGCTGAGATTCTTCCAGTCAAGCATTTTTCTTTAAGTCATTGTACATCACATTTAAAACAGAGAGAATCTTGCAAAAATGCACAGGGAGAACATTTCAGTGAGGAATTAAAGGGAATCATTTTTGGGTGATCTGACCATTTAAGTCACCCAGAGCCCTCAAACGCTTTCCCACAGTGCAACTCCTGCATGGAGGTCTTGGTATTATACTGGACAGTGAAACATGATTAGTAGGCTTTACAAATTAATAAATCAATTCATCAGTTAACTGCTTTTAAAGTTACAATATCGTTTTTTACCAGTAATTAGCATTCGTGCATCACTGGAAAAATAATCACTTAATTCTTTTAAATTCGAGATGTCTTCATTATGACAATGTGACATTAACCAAGTAAAGAATGTCTTAGAAAAGGCATGTCAGTTTGTGCTGGGCTTAAGAAACACTAAAAATTTAGGATCCCGATACTATAACTTGTCAGTCAAATGCCATAATTAATTTAAAATACACACAAAAAAGTGTCATTTTATTGTTGTTGTAGGGAGAAAATAAATCACCTGAATCTATAATGAATAAATAAGATTATTGTATTAATTTAAAACAAAACAGCAAAGGAAATCTCCTCTTTTCATAATAAAATTTTGTGTAAAAATGACATAATTGAACAAATGACACTTCATGACAATGGTCGTAAACATTCATAAAGACTTTCTCATGTTCATTACAGGTGTAATATCATGTACTGTATACTGAAAATAATAATATTGTTATGACAATGTCATATCAGTCTTATGTACACTCATTAATGACGCGTTATGAGCAAAAAGCTGAGTCACAGCTGCAGCAGGAGAGTCGTACAGACGAAAGGTGAGAGAAGAAGGAAAATTGGGGTGATGAAGATGGGCTGGGCAGCTCCACGAAGCTCACTTAAACAGAGGGCCTGCTCCAACATTTTGTGAGTCTCAGCACTAACGCCTGGAAAACACAAGACAAAGACTTGTGTACCACAGTGGGATCTGTTTCAGGTCAGATTTCAGTGTAAGACCTTACCATGCTGGGACCACTCCTTCCAGACATGCAGAAAGTCAGTGTCACGTTCCCCCCCGGAAACTGTTAAAATGCAAAACAAATGAACTTCCTTTCTAAAAATGTACTAATTTATAATCCAGTGATGAGATAACTCTGCCCTCACCTTTGGCGTGCTCTGTCAGTAGATGTTTCAAGTCTCTGAGAGCCCGGGTGAGGTTCTCCAGCCGGTGCTGCAGGTGGAGGTTTTCCTCTTTCAGAGTGTGGATGGTGTCCTGGAGCTCATAGGCTGAGCTGCTGCGTGAAAACAGAGAAATAAGCAACCAAACTGTGGTCACCTGCAAGATGGAAAACATTGTAATAGTAATTGGAGAGTTATGTCTCAGTTAATCAAATATGCTGCTGGTTACAGTCCTCCTTCAGTTCCAGAGTGTTTTAAACTCAGGTGGAAGTGGTAATAACATTAAAGAGCAAGCTTGTTTCTGTGTCAGCATTGATTCTGGGATGGGTAGCTAAATGCTTCTGCCTTGCTGCCCACTCTAAAGAATCAATTGTCCTGTTTTGGATCCCAGAGCCCAAATTAGAGAGACACAGAGTTGTTTTGGTGTAAATAAACTTCAGTCTTGCAAGCATCTCTTAGTGAAGACAGTATTTGTTCCAGGCTCATGAACCAATCATCAATCACACAAAGCACAATGATTGTTGCACTGGAGAAAAATGTGACCAATACAAATATAAAACAGGCTTTACCATCAGAGGAAACAATAGAAAATATTTAGGTTCTGTCATTTTCTTGAGACCCTAGTCTGAATGGCTCAATGGCAGGCATCGATATTAGAATATCTGCATTAAAAAGATGTTTAGGTGCTGCTTTGATCCATCACCACCAAGATTTACCTTCATCCGCCGAGTTAATTTTTGCAGGTAATCCTTTATTATCATAGAAATTTCTATGATGCCAAACCCAAGAGTTTTACACAAACAGCATAACACAGCATAAAATGTTTGTATTTGAGTATTTTTATCGATTATCTATTATTTATTAAATATGATTATTTATTATTTATTAAACATGATTATTTTATAAGGTGTGTAGGTGCGTCTGCGGCGGGGGAAGTGCTTCGGCAAACTTTCATCATCATCATCCGGGTCGACTGCTGGTCACACAGGATCCAAGATGGCGACTCACATGTCGAGGTGTAGAACCTGGAGTCGTGTTCAAAGGTAGTACATGTTTAAAATACGCGCTCTTAAATTGTCACCGGACTCGATTTAAATGCGCAGGAACAAGCGTACCGGTATATTCAGTATGTTTCACGCCATGTCTCTGCCTGACTGTAGCAGCGTCCTAACTTTTCCACGTCCTCATCACCCAAGATTAGCTTACTCGGTTAGCATGATGCTAACTGTTAGCTGTCAGACAAGCTGCAGTCAGGACGGCAGCTCAGCCAATGTTACATCATGATCAATTAATGGAGCAAAAGCACGACGTCACCAGTCGTTTGGATGCTGACTGTAGAGATGAAGTAGTTATATTTCTGAAGGACCAGTGATTTACTTGGTATTTTCTAGTTCGTAAGACTTTGGTTCATATGCTAAGTTGCATGTTTGTTGATAGTTTAAATGTGCATGTTGCTGGCTGTGCTTGTTATGTGTTACATGAGCAGGGACTTTACCAGGTCAGCACATTAAATGGCTCTGGTGTTAGAGTTAAACTTGGGTGTGCTAAAGATCGATTTATCATCATGATGTAGGCATGTGAGTAATAATAATAATAATAATTTCAGGTTTAAAAGATAGATTACACCCAGTTAAAATCAAAACAGCTCTGCACTATATTGACTTTTTGTATTTTAGTTCAAGTTCATATAACATATAAGATGTAGTATTTTGCTTATGAATTCAGTTTAAATGCTTTGCCATTACTATAGCTAATATTTATCAGCTATGATTTCATCATCAGATTAGTAAATGGGGTAATAATATTAATTTCCCATTATCTGCTCATAATTTACTAGTACTGATATTTAGGGCTGCCACTAATGATTATTTTCATTAGCAATTAGTCAGCTCATTTTCTCATTTAAATGAATAGTTGTTTTGTCCATAAAATGTCAAAAAAATGTTTATCGCTGTCTTCTAAAGCCCGAGGTGGCATCCTCAGATATTGTGTTTTGTCATTAACCCAAAGATGTTCACTTTACTGTCACAGGGAAATAAAGAAAGTAGAAAATGATCACATTTGAGAAGTTGAAATCAGAAAATTTAGACAGTTGTTTAGTTGACAACTAATGTTGTAGTATTGGTGTCTAGTGTGTAGAGTAAATATTAAAACCATCACTCATTGTAACACATTAGAGTTCAACAGCACCACAAACTGGAGCCACCAATATAACCATACTCCTCAACACTTTAACACTGTAACCAGTACAACCTTGCATGCAGAGCTGTTGAATTAAGACTGCATTAGTTTTAGTTGTGCTGGTGTACCAATAAACTAGTGTTACTGCTACACTGTTTCTTCCTTTGACATTAGAGTTATGACTGTAATACATAGCACTATTTAATGCATAATAATGTATGAAGTACATATGGGTGGCAAGCTTAAGCAAAACTTAAGTAAATAAGTGGAGAAACATAATGCAGACTTCCACACAGAGTCTGATTTGATTTGTGTAATTATTTTTATTATTTAACCTTATGATTTCACCAGGAAGTCTCTTGAGATTGAGATCTTTTCTGAGGGATTTTTTGCCAAGACAGTACACCAGTTACAGTTTAAATAGAAGTACAACACAGGGAAGAGGGGAATACACAAAGGAGAGACTAACTCCAGCTGAAATAAAGCAGTTTGTGTTATGTTGTGCAATGTTGGTTTACATGGACTTTTAACATGGCTTTAAATTTTTCCATGGTGATTATTAAGGTGTAGTGCACTCTGCAGATTATTCCAGGTCAGGGGAGCAAAGTAGGAGAAAGCTTTTTTTTTTCCCCCAGCTTGGTGCAGTAATACTATGACCTTCACAGTCACCAGATCTCAACTTAGTTGAACACCTGAGAATTTGGAGCAGCATGTTGGACAGCGTTCTCTACCACCATCATCTAAACTCTAAATGAGGGTATATCTTTGAGGTCATTGGTGTTGCAGTAGAATAGTAGAGTTCAGAGACCTGAGGAATCTATGCCAAATAGCATTGAAGCATGTGTTATGTTGTGTAATGTTGGTTATCCTTTAATTTGTCACCCATTTATATTTAGACGTATAGCCATGTGAACCACCTATGATAAAACTCTGAAAGGAAACAAACTTTTAACATTTTAACAAATTTTACTTGTTTCTTAAGTATATTTCACTGACAGTTTCTCTATAATTTTATGTAAGTTTACTTCCTCAACCAAATAATTTCCTGGGGAGATCCTGATATACTTTTGCTCAAGTCAAGCATTTAAATACTGTTTTTTACAAATGGCCCAACATTGATGAGAAGAAGTTAAACACACATTTCTCTGTTGTCCTCAAAGGTTTGGGATTGCAGCTTACAGAAAGTACAGCAGTGGCGGTGGATACCCAAATATCTCCCTCTCTTCACCGCTGCCTGGAATTCCCAAACCAGTGTTTGCATCTGTGGACGGTCAGGAAAAATATGAGACCAAGATCACAACTCTAGAAAATGGCCTCAAAGTTGCTTCCCAGAATAAGTTTGGTCAATTCTGCACAGTTGGAAGTAAGCTGATGTCAGTGAAAAGCAAATTATAATTCCCGCTTGTCTTCAGGCTCTGGCTGAAATGGATAAAATGTTTGTTTTCTTTCTTATTTTTAGTTTTAGTAAATTCTGGTTCCAGGCACGAAGCAAAGTACCCAAGTGGAATAGCACACTTTATAGAGAAACTCGCCTTTTCTGTAAGTAAAACAAAACAAAGACCATAAGATGATGTGTGAAAGGTGTGGGAAGTAATGTTGACAGGAGTCTTTTTTGATCTTTAGTCCACAGCTCAGTACGGGAGTAAAGATGAAATTCTCCTCACGCTGGAAAAACATGGAGGAATCTGTGACTGCCAGACATCAAGGTATGTAGTCTTTCAGCACAATGCATATTTAATCTGTAAAACTACCTTCCATATGTGAACTCGACCTTCTATGTGAATCCAGCTGCTGCGTGTGTAATGTATCATTCATTTTGCTGTGCAGAGACACCACCATGTATGCAGTGTCTGCTGAGGTGAAGGGTCTGGACACGGTAGTCAGTCTTCTCTCTGATGCTGTGCTACAGCCTCGTCTGCTCGGTCAGTCCGTTTTTCTTTTAAAGTACAAAAATCCATGGGCACTGTGCCAAATGTCTGTCTGTCTGAGGTGATTTGTGTTTGTTTACATGCAGATGAAGAGATTGACATGACCAGAATGGCAGTGCGCTTTGAGTTAGAAGATCTAAACATGAGGCCAGACCCTGAGCCCTTACTCACTGAGATGATCCATGCTGTGAGTCCTGTCATTTGTTTAGACCAGCAATACTCAAATTGTGGCTCTGATTGCATGATGGAAGAGGTTCCAGATATGTTTAATCTTGCAACACTTTTAAATGCACCCAAAGAGTTTCCAACTAAAATTCAGTTATTAAATGCAGTGAAATATCTGATTTATCTGTCGGTCTATAGACTCATAAACATAATCCTTTTCAATCATCACTTATAACCCACCAGATGTATGTGATGGTGTTTGTATCTGCAGAGATACTGCCCTCTGCGTGTATCTCTTTTTTACTCATTTACTGTGCTCAGGACACTTTACCAACCCAAAATGTTGTTATTTGACGTCCTGGGAATGAAACTCAACAGAGACTCAACTTTCTGGTGCTTTTATGAAGAGGAAAAGGAAAAAAGCGATCCACCACCAAAAGAGCTCCCGTATGCAATATAGCGTAAATATTAGCGTGACGTTTCGAGCTAGATGCTCTTCCTCAGAGAGCATCTAGCTCAAAACGTCACGCTAATAAAATTGCATACGGAGTCCTTGTAAAAAAGAAAACAAATGTAATTGTTATAGCAGATTGCTGTAGCTTTATTTTTCCTTTCACACTATTGAACTGTTCATTATTTGTTTCCAGGCCGCATATCGAGGCAACACGGTCGGGCTGCCTCGCTTTTGTCCTGTAGACAACGTGGACAAGATTGACAAGCAAGTGCTTCACAGCTACCTGCGTAACTACTACTGTCCTGAGCGGATGGTGCTGGCTGGAGTGGGGATCGAACACGATCAGCTGGTTGAATGTGCCAGGAAGTACCTGCTGGATGTGAAGCCAGTGTGGGGAACAAGTTCAAAGGCCAACGTGGACCTCTCTGTCGCACAGTACACTGGTGGCATCGTCAAGGTGAATTACTGGTTTTATTGTTTACAAGTCATTTTGAGACATTAAGTTAGTATTTTGAAAAATGTTCTTATTATTTTGAAAAGGATTCTCATTACTGTGAGTTACAGGAATCCCTTTTTATTACATTTGCAGAAATGGGCTTCCACAGATGTGAAACAGCAGTTACTTACAGTATTTTTAGGGAAAAAGGTTCATTGGGAACGTTTGGATTCATCTTGAAGATACACTAATAATATCGTCTCTTAATCCGTTAGATGGAAAAAGACATGTCAGATGTGAGTCTTGGTCCGACCCCGATCCCAGAGCTCACCCACATCATGATTGGCCTGGAGAGCTGCTCCTTCCTGGTGGGTGTTGGCAGTACCTGATTGTCTTAGAGAGTCTCCAATCAGGTGCCTGATTCACGATAAAAATGTTCGTTTTGCCTTTTTACAGGAGGATGACTTCATCCCATTTGCCGTGCTCAACATGATGATGGGTGGAGGTGGCTCCTTTTCTGCAGGAGGACCGGGAAAGGCATGTTCACCCGCCTGTATCTGAACGTGCTCAACAGGTGAATGTCTCACAAACAGCATTATTGCACGTAATCATAAGTCACTAATATAACGCTAAGGGTCAAAGGGTTATTTCATTAACTGTGTCATGGTTTTTCTTTATCTTTTGTAGGCATCATTGGATGTACAATGCCACCTCCTATCACCATAGCTATGAGGACAGTGGTCTGCTGTGTATCCACGCCAGTGCTGACCCCAGACAGGTTGGTACAGGCTCAGGACAGCAGGGGTCCAATGTCTTCTCATACCTTTGTGTCCAAATTAGGTGTTATTCAGCATTTTTATGATTATCATAATCTGTTATTTAAATCTGAATGCTCATGAGAAAAATTCATTTAAAAACACACTGCTTTAAACTTGTGCTTAAAGGCATTTTAGTTTAAATTTCAGTACAAATTCAAGTTTTCCTAGTTTTATTCTTTACTTAATTTACGATTTGTGCTGGCTATTTAGTTTTTTGTTTTTGCTGGCAGTTCCCTGCACTCTTTGGTTTTAGATAAGGTTTAAGGTTTGGTTTTAAAATTGGTTATTGGTTTCCTTTATATTATTGCCCTTAAAAATCATATCAGTCAACGCCTGATCCAAATAGTAATGTTTTCTTATTGATCAGAGCTTTGCAGAGCAAGGTTTAAAATTGTGTCAGATATGCCTCTAAAATTTAGTTACAAAGTCACATTCTGTTTCCAAAATTTGCATTCTTGTGTGAATGTCAAGTTATTTGGTTTATGTGGTCTTTGCTGATGTTTATGCAGAGTTCTTGTTGCATACATTTATCTCCAGGTGCGGGAAATGGTGGAGATAATAACCAGAGAGTTCATTCAAATGGCTGCCAGCGCAGGAGAGGTAATGGGGCTTTGTTTAATTGTCAGAGCAATCCACCGCAGCTTTAGCAGTAATGATTATTGTTAAAGAAGCAGATTATGCACCATTTCTAGAACATTTCCTAATTTTTTGTCCCTGTATATCCAGATGGAGCTGGGAGAGGCCAAGACTCAGCTCAAGTCCATGTTGATGATGAACCTCGAGTCGCGGCCGGTAATTTTTGAAGATGTTGGTCGCCAGGTTCTCTCCACAGGAAAGAGGAAGCTGCCACATGAACTGTGTGATCTAATAAGTGAGTACTGAACAAAAGTTAATGTTTTTTCTTGCATCCAATTTACACCTGGTATTAAAATGGGATATGAAATTGGAATAAACAATCCAATTTTGCCTTTTGAGTTAATGTGTTTTAATTATCCTCACTGAGATTGGATCACTTTCCACCAGAGCAAAACCTTTCAGGTGGTGGCAAATCAGTGCCAGACTCCCTCAAAAAAATAACAGATTTTATGAGAAATACTTTGTACAACAAATTCTTAATTTGTCGCTTCTTGTGAATTCAGCAAATTTAATACATTAAAGCTGTAGGCGGCAAAAATCCTAGAAAAACGATCGTTGGTTGCGTTTCATCTTCAGGATGTGAGATGTCAGTGTTTTGGGTAGGAGGCTCTCTGTCCTAAGCCCCTCCTGTCAGACGACAGTTTAACAAGGAAATTGCAGCTAGTGAGCACTGGAGACAGAACAGATACAGATACAAATAACAGGGTGGGAGGAAAAATTGATTCTCTTAAGTACCCCGATTGTTCTTTTCACAATTTCTGAATTGATTTTTTTGCTTGCCGAATCGAGTGCTGGTAGCGCGTCGTCCATTAGCTCAATGCTAACATATAAGGGGAATTCCCATTGATACCTTAACAGAAATTAATGTTGCAGTCTCTGGAATATCATCTTAACAAATTGATTCATTTCACTTTGCATGTTTAACATAAACAACATGTGTGCTCACACTTCGGAAACAAATTAATAGCTGCTGATTTCACACTGCTAACTCAATCTGCTACTCTAGTTTTAACACTCAACACCGACCAGTTCAACCTCATGTGAATGATGTTAATTGAAAGTCTCTTCGTGCTACGTGCAGTTTTCAGGGCCTCTATTCATTTTGGCCTAACATCTTGTTTTATTTATTATTTTATTATTTTGTACTGTTCTTGGAAATGGGACTCACGATATGCAGTCTCAAGAAGTGTTTGATTCAACTTTTTCACATGGTCAAGTGTTAAAAAGGCAAATAAAAATTGCAATACATCGTCATATCAAATGGCAATACTTAGGAATCATAATATATGTGGAATAGGTGCCCAAGTATTGTGATACCATTGAATCAGGAGAAAAGTGTTTTCTACCAGACCGAAACAATAATGACATCTCTGCACCGCTAGTGTTAAAATACAGATAATTTTTTAATACCAGGTGTAAATGACATCTTAGCAATTGATTCAAAATTTGAAAATTACATAAAATGCCATGTAAGATGTTCCAAAATGAAGTAGAAATACTCTTAATTCACTCTGCTTATTTATTGTTTTTTTGACTTGTCAACAATTAATTTCCAGGCAATGTGACAGCTGCTGACATTAAGAGAGTGACCGCCAAGATGCTGCGCAGTAAACCTGCAGTAGCCGCTCTGGGAGACCTGACGGAGCTGCCTTCGTACGAGCACATCCAGGCTGCCCTCTCCAGCAAGGATGGACGTCTGCCCCGCATGTATCGCCTCTTCCGATAGACACCCCACCCCATGGCCATTGAGCTGGTCACGACTGGCAAACATCACTGTAAATAAACTGGACTGTAAGATTACGTTAGTGTTCCCTCCCACCACAGAACTCGACACAGCTCACCCTGGGAGGGGACTAACACCTGCGCTCTCGACCGAAACTCTGCGAGAGAGCGGGGATTTTAAAGAAAAGTTACATTTTACTCTAGAGTAACCTTAGTCTACACACAGCTGAAGTATCTGTATTTATTGTTTGTGGGCAGGAAGCCATATTTCATTATTATTTACTGGGATGTTTGCAGGAGTTTGGCTTCAAAGGGACAATTCACCCCCAGAGCCAAAATGAAAGTGTCCCATTGGAAAAACTCCCAATACCAACCTGTTATGTTTAAGTTTATGAATGAATTAACATTACAATGTGAAATCATCTTATATTGTGTACAGGCAAGCGCAGGGGGGCGGCTGACAACCCTTGCAGCTCTTTTGTACTGAGCTATTTTTCTCTCAGACCTCTAAAACTCACAGAGTTACGCCTTGAGCTTTCTCCTTTTCCAGAGTGGATGTATCATAAAACTTTAAGAAGAAATCTTACTATTTATACACAACAACAGCACTTCATAATCTCCCCTCTCAGACACAGGAGACATAGCGATGGTAAACGGATTAATAAAGAAATCCTTGGAAATTATGGGGTAAATGTGACAAACTTTCAGCTGTACCCAGCTTGTCCTCAAGACTGAAATCATGGTTTCTTTCTGTCATCATTGAGTCTCAGATGCACTGTGAAGAGATTGAAATCTAGTGAAAAATGTTACCTTTTTTTTGTATTTTTTGTGGTTGTGTGGTGTCCTTGCAAATTAAAGACAAATAATTTAACAGGATAAGTTAAAGGAATAATTTGACTTTGGGAAGTTCGTTTATTTGCTTTCTGGCAGAGTTGGCACTGAACAAATCAATACCACTCATCAATCTCCTCATCCAGCTCTCCATCCAAAAGCAAATAAGCACTTCCAAGATGTCGCATTATTCCTTTTAGAGACTTCTGTGTTCACAAAAATTTAAAGGCCAAATAAGACATTTCAATAACAGTTTAAGTGAGCACCCAAATAAACCCATGTGTATTTTACTAGAACTTCAGTGGCTGCTGCCTACAGTGAACATGTTCAACTCTGTCAACATCTGTGTACCAACTGGTAAATAAATGTAACTACTTCCACAAATAAAGTTATATATTTTAAGGATTTTGCATTGCAGTGTGATGGACAAAATCTACCTAACGAACAGATTTGTTTTAAAATGTTTATTACGTGATGTTAGGTGACATATAAAAAGATGCAGAGAACGATAGAAGGTCCTGAAGATATGAAAACAAGACCCGCAGGCACTTTTCATGGAACAGACTGCTCTTCATGCTGGGATTGCGAGTTCATTAATGTGGTACTTACAGTATACTTACATACAGTACATGGACAGTTTATGGTATATATCAGGGGTGTCACAATTTCAGTATTATATCAAAAATTGATGGAAATGAGCTTTCAATAATTGAAATCAAAGCAGAATCACAGTAGATTTTCTTTCTCTCCACCTCCACCTACTTGAAGCATCAAACGTGTCCGAACAACGACACAGCATAGCAAACTGGCCGTTATATGAAAAAAATTTGAAAATGTAAATTACAGTTGTCAGGGCATAAAGCCAATCCTCTGATGATCTTTGCTAATCAAGACTCAGTGGTTTTACAATGGCATGGCTGTCAGTGTTTCAGAAAACCGAAAGTCAAACTGAGTTGTGGATTTGCAGAATCAAAGACACCCCTAGTATATATAGTATGAAGTTACACAGCAGCAAGATGAGAGGTAAGGCATTAAGTTACAGTCTGTTGCAAAGGATCACTTGGCCTAACGAGGAAAAGTAGTAACAGGCATTAACAGTTTAAACAAAAAACTCCCATCTCTTTTATAGAAAGTGAGTTCCCTCAAAAATACATTTGATCTCCCTGAATTCAACAGTAGTAGCATGTTACAAGTTGTAATAACCATGGGCATTGTGGGGGGTAAACCTAAGAAAACTCAGTTTATCCACCTTTTTTAACCTTTTTTCAGTCAATGAGGAGAAAGAACACCCCTGATGACAATCTCCTGACTGTGGCGCTCAGTAATGTCATGGTCTTGAAATTACATATCTGTAACATTACATATTTCAAGCTCTTATCTGCAGTCATATTGTATCTCTTAAGTTAAAATCAACAAATGGCAGAGACCTAAATTATGATTTTAAATAAAAGTGCACCTAAATGTGCCACCAAAACGCAACTGACCCATCCTCAGTCTCGCCTCTTTTTCTGGAAACTGTCACCTTTCCTGTAGTCGTGGTGCTAGGCTCGTCTGTGTTGAAAAGAAAAAATTTCAAGACGGCTTACAATTGTTGCTAGGGGACCTGTAATAGCAACAAACTGTATACTGTATATAGTTGCATCTTAAGTTAGCTAATGTTAGCAAAAGGCTAGCTAATTAGCTAGCTAATCTACATCAATCGTTTGTTAGCTAGTGACCTAGCTTTATGCTAACACTTGCTAGAAGATGTGATATATGTGACTTTTACAGTTCCCCCAACAACATCTTAACCACCTCCAAAAAAAAAAAAAACAGTTTTCCTTTCAACATAGACGAGCAAATCTCAGTACAGGAGACAGGAAAAGAGAAAGTTAACAATACTCCACTGTGTACAAACTTGTTCAACTATTACTAGAACACAGAAAAAGGAGGCGGGACTTAGGACAGGTAAATTTTGTTTGGTAAGCTGTTGAATAACAAACTCACAAGGCATTTGAACACTGATGTAGCATTCAGAAAAACATAACATTGTGGTTCATAATGTTTTTTAAATACTTACAAAAAAAAATTAGAAAACGGACGCAGTTACACAGAGGTTAGATCAGTTCACACCAGAGCATGTGACTGAAGAGTAAAGCCACGATGGCAGACACCCCCTCCTTCCCTGTCTGTCTCAGTTATCTTTGACTAGAGTGGGGTGAATAAATAAAGGCCAGACTGCTGCCGTGTCTGTCTGTCCGTCTGACCTCGAGGTCCCTGCCCTCAAGTGCAGTCAGCTACTTCCACCAAGACACTCAGACAGTTCCCAACAATGCCCGACAGAGGGCGTGCTCTGCTCAGTTACCACGACCAGCACTGGGCTCTGTGTAGCTTAAGACAACTCTGGTTTCCTTTTGGTCCTTTTCTGCCCACCTGGTTGTACGTTCCAGTTTCTGGCACAGTTCGATCCAGTCCGGTCTGGAGTTCTTTTAAAGGGTTTAGGAGATGGAACAAATGGTGCTGCTACTTTGGTTCTTCATGGCCTCCCTCCTCTTCAGCTCTCTGGTGATCCTCCTCCTGATGCCCTCCAAGTACAAGCTCCGGTCAAACTGCCCTGCACCCAAGGGGATACTAAAACACACAAACAAACAAAACAACAAAAAAGGCTTAAGTTAAAAAAAATCTGGAGAAATATGCAAGACCTTAGCATTCAAAAATTTGAGCACTGCAGTCCAAGCATAGATAGTGAATAAGTGCCGTAACTGTATATTGATAGTTTGAAATTGACTTGCGTTTTAATGCCTTTCCTTGTCATCTATGATGTGAAAATATCAAATTTTCACACAGTCAGAGAAATTACAAGTGTGCATCCTCCTATAACTCAGTTATAAAATCAGCGGAACTACGGAGCTTCTTGCCCGAGGCTGCAGCTGCTATCCAGCATTGGCTGTGCTCTCCTTTACGCTGTGAATTAAGATTTATTTCAGCCAAACCACAGTCAGTGATTGTTGGGAAAGACAAACCAAGACATTTCTGGGGAGTTTTTTTCAGTTTCTGTAAAGTTTGAATGAAGCTGACGACGATGCAATAGAAGGCTGGTGAATTTGGCGATAGCAATTAAACAGCTGTTTCTGGTTTAACAAATCGTATCTTATTGACCTTTAAAATAAGGTCTCATAAGGTCTCTCACTGTTGTGATCCTTTCCATAATGATGTCAGACACTAGGAGTACCAATCTGAGCCTGTCAGTGGCAAAAACAAGCACAAACAACAAGGAAACAAGCAAGCATTGCCTGCTCTGCGCGGGTGCATCTGGATGAGGTGCCTGACAGCTCGTCAGCGTGTTTCTATTACCCTTCTCTGCTTCCATCAGTTAGTTTTTAGTTTGTGAAGATTTAGAGACTCAGTTTCTAAAGTTTTCAGCCTGTCATGTTGTTACATTGCTCTGCGTGCAATGACGCACACAAAAAACAAGACCTGAAACTTGGTTACCAACTAACTGTTTCACCCTCTTTCATCAGCCAACAACAGTGTATGTGGTACCAAGGATATTTTCTTAGTAAGTGCACCAGCTAATATAAAAAATATCTTTATGGTTCCCTTTAATTCCTCACTGAAATATTCTACCTATGCATTTTTGTAAGCTTCTATTTGTTTTATTTTAATATTTGGCTTGTATAACAGCGGTTCCCTGTCGGAAAAGGGTGTCTGACAGCAAGGATAAAGTGGAAAAAATATTCTAAATATAGTGCCAGTCTCCTAAAGATGGGTTTGATTATTTTAGATGGACCTTTTAAAGTGGTCAAAATACCTTTTGTTGCTCGCCCTGTCCACAACAGTACATTGTTCAGTTTCTGTGCTGGTGCTCCTCCAAACTGCAGGCATGCCAACTGGCATCTACTGTAGGTAATATTCTGACTACCAATACGTATCTCATATAACCTCTCTTCAGATAATTTGAACTATCTCTTTAAGTTGTCTAATGTGTATTTCATGGTAAAGGGAATTCAAACTTAAGTTTCATTTTCAGATTAAAATACAATAAATGAATGTCTATATATTGTATTAAGCCCTTCCTCCTTAACATTAGAAGGTACATTTTTGAATTGCAGTGTGACTCACTTGTCTCTGCCTGGTCTGAGTTTGACCTGGAAGACACCAACGACGGGCCGATGGTCTGAGGTCTTGATGCTGGAGCAGCTGGTATACTTGACCACTTTTATGTTATCAGCCTGCCTGCTCCTGAACAAGATCCTGTCCTGTGAACACAAACAAACAGACTCAGGCCACAGGATGCTGACTTCAACAAACATTTGGCTTATTTTGATGGCTATATTAACAGAGTATCTGATTATCTTCATATCTTCGGTCATGTGGAGCTTGAATTTCTGCTCCTTCTTACTGTGTATGACGGCGTTCTCTGTTTAGAAGTTGTGTCGTAGATATCACAGCCGATGTCGAACTTATATGTGGGGAAGAAGTGTATCGGTGCCTCTTGGAAACCTTTAAAGATTGAACCTGGAGGGGGAAGCAGCACATTTGCAGGATGAGAATCAATCAAACACAACAACCTACTTCTATAAAAAACTTTTCTAAAAGTTTTCATGGAGATTCAGCCTCCTATTGTACATGTAAGAATACCATCGTTCATTTCTTTGGAGAGCTGGTCGTACTCCAACAGAGGGCCCATATCACCATCAACTGTGCGGTTCATGATGGTCTCCACGTCGACCCGGTCTTTACTCAGCGGAAGTTAAAATCTCCAAACCAGAAAACCTGGTCGAATCTTGTGGTGACGTCAGCTACAAGTAAAAATGAAATTATGTGATTATCAAATATTAGTCATTATTCTAAACAAAATCAAGGCTGTAATCCAAACTAAGTATGTGAATAACAATTTTATTCTGCACTCAATAGCAGGACCAAAGCTGAGACACAGGCAGGTTTCTGCAGGTTTCAACAAGGTAAATTTTAGACTTTTTAAGACCTTTTAAAGACAATTGTGAATATAACTTGAGATCTACTTCACATCCATACTGGCAACAGTTTGCATTATTGTTTATTTGTTCAGTGTTGGTTTTGTTTTGTAGTTGTTAGAGCGTGATCAATACAATTTTTTCCAAAACACATTAACTTCCATGTGCAATTAAATCAGACTAAAAGTAACTTCAATTGTATTTCAGACATTTTAAAGCCTAAAATTCAGATTATTATATTTTAGACCTTGGACCTGCAGAAACCCTGAAAAACAAGCAAAAAAAGTCATTGACACAAAACCAAAAAACGGATTTTAACTTCTAGAGCCAAGAACTTTCATCAGAAAAAAGGAGGAGTAATAACGCTGTAAAGAATAGTGTGCCTGAACACATTTTAATCAACTATTTCAAACCTTGTTTTAAGATACATTTGTCTTTGAAAATTACTTAAATGCGTAAAGTATTATTAATCCCATCGCCAGGAATGTTACATGTTTGCCAAAGATGATATTTTAACACAGAATGTGAGGCTAACTCCAACTAGTTTGATCAGGTTATGTTTTTTCAGCCGAGTGCAAAAGCAACACCATCCTAATAGTTTTTTCACAAAAGACAACTTGAAAGAGTCTTACATGATGTAGAGCGGTACGGGTTGGTGTCTGGAAGGCCTTTTGGAAGAGTTAGAGCCTCAACAATCTTGTTGTAATCAAGTATTCTCTCGTAAACTTTGGCGTCTCCAGCTGGAAGAAGAACAGAACAACACATTAGAAACATGTGAGACTGCCTATGTGTATGTAACACAAAGGCAGATGTAAAAACAATCATGGTGAGTGTTAATAACCAATACATGCCTCTCTGAGAGTGTGTAGATGTCAGTATGCGGAAGAAGTAAAAATGATAATATTACTGTTTCTAAGAGACAAGTTTCCCCTCTGTTCATACAATTTCTCTACGTTGCTACATCCTTCACATCCTAAACATTAGTACAAATCTCCAGCCACTCTGATCTACAGCCATCTATAGCCTCCTGCTATAATAAATCAGTCTTCACTGACTTTGGTGAAACCACTCACAGGTAAAATGGGATGTGATGAAGAGGAAGGAAGTCCCAAAAAAGGTAAAGGCGATCCCAACAGCCCCTTTGGTCTTGATCTGAGAGATGATCCTGGTTGTGACCGTGGCATGCTCCACCTCTGTGTGGGTCAACAGAACAAATGCTATAGTTAGTGTCAGAGATGTAATGGTTAGATTTTAAACACAAAAACCATGTGTATGTGCAGTGCACAGAAGAGAAGCATGTCAACACATCATACTAAACTAAAGGGATATTAAGAGGATAGTTATGGCTTTTTGTCAAGTGTGACTGTATAAGGTA
Organism: Lutjanus argentimaculatus; assembly: GCA_034769285.1. NCBI lineage: Eukaryota > Metazoa > Chordata > Actinopteri > Lutjaniformes > Lutjanidae > Lutjanus > Lutjanus argentimaculatus. The sequence goes on along the minus strand of JAWZSL010000017.1, from coordinate 27,063,814 downwards.
CTTATCCACAGTCAGTGTATTAAGACAGTGGATGGAGGTCAGGACACCCCCAGTTTGGGGAATCAGAGAGGTAGCAATGAGCTGCTGTGGACAGGGTCAGTAGCAAAAGTGTATGCTATATTTACAGCATTTTCACCCCTTTACCTTGCCGTCAGCAGCTTTTTCTTCTGGGAGACCACTGTTATATACAGTAAGCCAACTTACACTCTTACTACAAGACTCCTTAAGGACTTAAGGAAAAACAGTAATATTACCTCTCAGAACACAGGAGTTGCTTCTCTGCTACCGCCTTGATCTGTTAGTTTGTTTGAGTTATAGTGTAATGTCGATGTTTGAAAGGATAGTTCAGATTCATCAAAGTCACACAATAACACAAACTCACTGCAGCAGTTCATTGTTTAGCTTTTGTGCTGGTACTCCTCTCTGCTTGTCCGAACTGACTTCTGATAAGTACCTCATACAACAACACTTCAAATATCTGAACTATCTCTTTAAGATCATCTTCCAACAATCTGCACCACACAAAAATTATATAAGCATGGAGCAACATAGGAGGAGTATATTCCCTCTAAAATTGATGTTTATTTCCTGTGAAGAACTGACCTGAGCAGAACCAGATGAGATCTCTTCTAACAAATACGGTGAGATACAAAACACCATGTGATGCTGCATACAGCATGACGTAGTATGGTCCCAGAGTCTCCTGAAGACGGATCTCCCATTCCCTCCTGCACACACAGTCACACACACACACAGTCATGCGCACAATATTATAATCGACTTTACAGCTGTGATAGAGATCAATTATAATAAGTCACTTTTATACAGAGATCATGAATAGGGATGTAACAATATAAAAATGTTGCAGTATCATACAGGAAGGTGGGAATATTTCATATTACATTGTGAATTATTTTAGTTTATTACTTTTATCATATTTTATAAAATAACTACGATGTTGTTTCTGTCTTGCAAGTATACAGACATAATTCAAACACTCATTGCCAAAGATATAATTCATGCCAATATTTTATAAATGCTTAGGTCATGGCTGGCTACTTTTATTTTATGTTATTAATGAAGGAAAGAAGAAGCATATTAAAGGAGAAACATTTTATATGAACAAAAAATGCTGTACACCTCAGATTTATTATTTAATAAAGGATGTTTTTCTCAAGTTGTATTTTTTCTTTGTTTATTAATATTGTGATAAATATTGTATTGGGCACTTTTTATCGTACGGGTTTTATCATTACATCCTTGATCGTGATTAAAATCAAACAAAACATAACGTACCTGTCAGGACAGCCCTCCTGGACCCCAATAACATAAAAGTCTTGTGCAAATTCAGAGTCTGTTGGAAGGAGGAGATCATCTAAGTTGGCTGGAAGCCCCTGAAAAATATAGAAACTTGGTTACAATTTGGTTCATGCCTTAAAGTGTGAAGAATTTAAATGGTCCTCGGTCTGTGATGTCCCCCAACCTTTTCTCCCTGCATGTTCCATGTGGCTATGTAGATTCCCACTCTCCTGTCGGGGAAGTAGCGGTCCAGCTCCTCAGCCCCTAGCAGTGCACCGCTGCCCAGCACGCTGCCCTCCAGAAAGCTCCTGGAAAACACGCATTGGATGGGAAAATTAGCACTTAAAAAAAAAAAATTGAGAGAGGAGGACTTTTATGTCTTTAATTTGATAAGACTGCTGAAAGTAGGATAGGAAAGCAGAGAGAGAGTGTGGGGGATGGCATGCAGCAAAGGGCCACAGGCAGGAGTTGAACCCACAGCCACATGAGGCACATGCTCTAACTACTGAGCCACCAGGCCACGCTGAAAATTAGCACGTTCTCTCAGATGTTGTGTCAATAATTTAAAATAAAAAATCAGACATTTCCCTACCAGACAATCACTGCGCACTGTGATTATAGACTAAAAAACTGATTTTTTGCAGCAAATCCTATTGTACTGAACTGGACAAACATCTCCTTTAATCCTTCCACCACGCTGCCACCTTCCCCTTTTTCTTTTAAAGATGTGAGTACTGCAGTGTGCAGATGTCTGGAATAGAGTTGTCATGAGACCAGAATTTTAAACTTCAATACTAGTGTAAAAATATCTATAATTGATAATTAATTGATATAATACTATGGTAAATACGAATCCAAGGCAAACAAAATGGGATAACCTTTTTTTTTTTCATTAACAAACTGCACACAGTGCTGGTACAGCAAAAGTCACTGACATGTCTAGTTTGTTGAAAGCCAAATTTCAGGCAGGAGAATAAAGACTGAACTGAACCGAAGTCTTGAATGAGCACTTACATCATTTCTTTTAATAGCTTCGGTACTTTCAGTATTATTGAATGTTAGTATTGTTTTCTTTCTAAACTTGTGGCATTGAAATAGTATCAATACTTCAATACTTTTGGAAACCTTAGCCTGGAGCCTTCTTACCAGGACAAATTAACATTCTGTCGGTGTTGCTTAAACACTCACTCCTGATAGTGAACCCAGCTCCTGATGCGCTGCAATAATCAGCTTCAAGCAGAGGGCACAATCAATACTAAAAAGCTTGTAGTTGATACAAGATACAGTACCTAATTGTCATGCAGTGACCGTGCATAGTAACTTTCTTGTGAGCAATTTTCTTTTTAGTTCAAGCCAGGCCAGAGCTCAGACTGACACCATGTTGACAAAGTAACCTATATGTGCTATTATAAGGTTGTATTCTTTTTGCAAAGGATAAAAATATTCACATCTGGTTCTATATTGGGCAAGTCTTATGTTGTCACTGGCCTAATTAGGACCTTAATTATGCTGAAAGAGACCAGTTTCTAATAGCCTTCTGGCACCGGAAAAGTAAGCCTGACACCAGAGCCTTCACATCCACCTGAGGATGACTCCTCATACATCATTATCTACATGATCTGCTGTGAATACTGTACCTGTTCCTCACATCCTGGGGTCTGATGGGGCTCAGCACGCTGTAGGTGGACCTCAAGGAGTTGACAGAGGCACTGTCCGAGCCCATGTTCTCCAGAAGCCGGCTATCGCTCAGGTTCCTGTGGAGTCTCTCCCCGAGCTTCTCCCTGGCCAGGCCGGCATAATCCAAACAATCCCTGTCAATCCTATTAGCCGCCCTTAAAGTGGCCGATGCAAAGCTCTTCTCCAGAGCGGGCAGTGGCCCTGTGGGTTGCACCGGAGACAGACGCACCTTGGTGGACCTCAGCCGGTGGTCTGTGGGGTCGCTCTGCTGGCTGCGGGGCCTCCTCTCATACTCAGACAGACTGCTCCCTCTGTCGCGAAAGACTGGAGATCCTGTTGAAACAGCAGAGAGGGGTCTCACATTGGAGTCCTTGGCTCCTGATATTGGTGCCGAGAACAAGCCCACCTGGAGCTGGAGCTGTCTGGTCATCTCTAAGCGAGTCTGTGGAAGAGCCAGTCCCAGCTGGGTCGCTCAGACTCTCCTGGCTGTTTTTTAGCCTCCTGGTCCTCACCATCTCCTCCACAGAGCCACTTTTGCTGCACTTCGACAGCCTGGGCTGCAAGGGTGGCCGAGGCTGGTACGGGCTGATCTCTGCCTCTGAGTTTCTAGCAGTGAGCTTAACGGCATTGCTGTGTTCCTTGCTGCATTTGGCATCTTCTAAGGAAGTCTTGAGTGGCCCGCTGTCATTGACAAATGAATCTCCTTTACCAGCAGAAACCTCACGGGACTCATGGAGGGGGCTGTCCTCTCCATCCTCAGTCATCCTCTCCTCATGTCAGCTCTCTCATTACTAACTGACCTAAACATACAGGGCAGAGGATGAGTCAGTGAAATGTTGGCCTTAAAACAAGTTAGTTTAGTCTTGTTAACCATAAAAGCTTTATTAGTTAACCCCTTACAGAATTAAATATTTTGATAGTGAATTAATTGTTAATGTTTTACGCAAAAGTGGCAGAAAATGCTGTCTCAGCCTCTAAAATATGGACATTTCCTGCTTTTATTCGTTTCTTATCATATTAAGCTAAATATCTTTGAGTTTTGGTCTGACAAAATAAGACATTTAAAGACATCACCTTGGACATTTTTCACTATTTTCTGACATTTTATGGACTTTGCGCCCTAGATTAAACATGTCAATTAACTTCAAGTCTTTGTTGTTATTTGATGACCACTAGTAAACAAAACAATTAGTACAGGGGCAAATGAAAAAATTGACTTAGGGCAAGCAGATTTCTGTCTCTCGTGTGACGTGCCCTAAAATACACAATGAAGATAAATACAAAGACAAGTAAAGCTAAACATAATAATAAATAAATAATAGATTAATTGATCAATAAGTGCAAATGCGTTAACGCAGCTACCAGAAACAATCAACATTAGTGAGTGACGGCTCTCTTACCTCTGACAGCTAACTAGCTAGCTCAACAGCTGCTAGCAGCGTGAGCTAATTAATGACAGCTTTGATTTGAAGGTCTGCCAAGTTTCATCGCTCAACAAAAGCGCCGTGATTTCGGCTACCGTTGACTCACAAAATCACGTAAACATACGCAGAGCTGATATTAGCAAAACCTTTAAGTTAACTTTGCTAATGAGCATAATTAGCAAAGCTATGATGTTTAGCAGAGCAGCAGCGACAGAGGCTAGCTGAGCTAACGTTTGAAGCTAACGTTTATACGATTATTTTTAATGAACAGGTAACGTTGGCAGTTTCAGTCTCATGCAGTTATTTATTTCACTGTTTTTTTTTTATCACGTTGAAGTAACATTACCTCTCGTTTACTGTTGTTCTGTTTCACAGTGGCTAATTTAGCGGTAACTCGGGTACTTCCTTAGCAACGTTTGACAACAGATTCTGTATCCAAGACAAGAGAGTCACACGGAGAGCAGAGCCGCTGTCACAGCGCCCCCGCGCGCTCAGACGTGAAAGTACTTCTGAAGACTTGTCACCACCACATCATTCTCATTCAGTTGCGTTATCTATATGAAACAATACTACTACTACTACTACTAATAATAAAATATATAATAAAATAAAATAAATAAAATCTCATCATTATGACTTATAATTAATATTATGAAATATAATTTATAACAATATATGGTATAATATATTGAAATCTTATGTCTGTGTTGCTCGCTGTCTCAGCTCCTGAAATGTAATCTTACCTGCCAAAAATGGACATGCATACCAATTACCCAGCTGACAGAAGCTCAGCTGCTGAATAGAGAAAAACAAATATGATGCAGCGTACATAAAATATGGATTTACTGCCGCATATAAGAATGGCTACGAGTGCCCAAAATGTGTTCTGCATCCAGATCCTCTCAAACAAGCATTTAAAACCATCTGATCTTCAGTGTCATTTGAAACAAAAGCACAACACAGAGGCTGAAAAAACAGTCAACTCTGTTTATGTTTTTTTAAAGACATCTTGCAAAAGGGGCCCCCAGCCATAAGCTAATGCCATTTGTGGGGCCTGGCACAGATATGTTTTGGAACCCCTGACAGACATCCCTCTCTCAAACATATGCACCAATTCCCCCTCATGCTTGTTGTGTTGACAAATTTAACAAATTGATTAAAACTAAAGATATTTCCTGTAGTCTATATTTTTATTTTATTTTAGGTTGTTTTGTGCCCAGTATTGGTTCAGTAAGTTTTCTTTGTTTGTTTGTTTTTCCCCCATAGTGTAGTTTTTATTTATCATTTCAGTTAACTAGCTAATTAACTCACATCTAGTTTTAGCTTTAAGTTTAGTTTAAATTAACTACAACAAAATTGCTCCTTATGAATAAGGTCCTGTGTTAGTATATATGTTGTGGGGATTTAGAGTCATGTTTGTGTGAGTTTATGTAAAATATAAAAAATTTTTTAAAAAGAAATGAAAGTATATTCAATCCATATACACATCAAATTAATTTGAATTTTGGGGATAAAGGGGCAGTCAAAATAAGATTAGTCTTCTTTCTGCTCCCTTTCATTCTAGATTGGAGAACGTTTGTATTAGATTGTTTTTTTTTTTTTTGTCTGTTTATTTTGTAAATGAATGAAATAAAGAAAGAAAGAAAGAAAAGAAAGAAATTATTGTTGTGTAAGTGAATGGACAATGGACAACATGTTCATTGTCCATTCACTCACACTAATCAAGCTGTGACAATAACCTGAATATCCACTGAAATATTATTGAACAGCAAGTTTAAATAATTATATTGTGTAATATGTTCCCTAATTCATACATTTTAGTATTCAGAATGTTTATTGGTATAGTGACATGTGGAAATTTTAGCCTTTTTTAGCAAAAAATACATCTTTATATTTAATAATACTCTGCTAAGTAATGTCAAGAGATATACGTAAGCAGCATGATTAAAAAAAAACATATTTTATTTTTGAAAATAAACTTTCATCTCATTTCCATTTCCCTTACCTCTTATACAACCATATTTTATGTTTTTATGTATATTGAAATGTCACCTCATTACTGACTTCTGTTTTATTTGCCCACCAATCAATCTCAAAGTCACTTACACAACATTTCTTCCTCACTAAAAACATATATTTCACAGACAGGTTTTGCTGTTTATTATTTATTACTCTTTTTCCATGTTTAACAAAAAGTATAATATGTAGGTCTGTCACTGGGTGTTATGGAAAGAGTACATACAAAAACTTTACAGACTTTACAAATGACACACAAATTGTCAGGAGCCAAAAATAACAGGAAAAACATTGTTGCTGACAGCCCAGTGCGCATAACAATGAATTAACGATGTATAGGTGTGACCTCCGATTGTCAGCCTTTTCACCCTTTCACCCCTTCTGTGACCTCCCACGCTGTACGAGAAACGGCCTCTGAAAGGATTTCTGAGCCCGTCGGCCCCTGGAAATGTGGACAGTCCCCTCATATTCTGTGCATTTCTATGGCATTGCTGCTGACTCGGGACTTTCAGACAAAGGGCCAGGCTGTGGGCCAGGTATAAAAGGAAAGGGTTAAACCAGGTAGGGTACAGTTTGGTGCAAGACCAGCAGCAGATCCAGCAGCTCCAGCAGCAGCTCCAGCAGCAGCCCACTGACTGACAAAATGACCTCCACCGGAATGAGCATGATGAGCAAGGTAAGCTCTCTCGTCTCTGTTTTTTTTAATGTCTTATGCAGTTTCTTTGTCAGTAATACCTTAAAGCTAATATAGCCAATATTTTTAATAGTAATGAATGACTATGTGATGTGAAAGGAGGTGCTCGTAGTGACACACCCACAAAGAATTATCACTCAAATCTGCAGCTCTCTTCAGCTCTATGGAGCGTAACGGGGTCTTTGAGCTAACTGTGAGGCAACTTTGCTAATTAGGTTCACTGTCACTGCTCTTATAATTTTCAGCTGCAACAGGTTGGTTTTTTTTTTTGAGAAGAAAAAAACTACCTAGCAGCTACCCAGCACTAAAATTAGTTATACAGACTAGCTTGTGAACATAGCAGAGCATTTAACAAGTTACGAGCCAAATCTTTCCCTCAAAAGTTGGTGGTGGAGACCAAAAACAGAGCTAAAAGGACAGTAAATACTACATCAAAAAAAAAAAAAAAAAAAAACCTTCGCAGAATTATCCCCCCAAAAAGCTGGATTCAGCACTCAACATTTTCCTATTTTCCCTTAATAAAATATACATTTTTATCTTTAATCTTTAAGACATGAGCCCTGTGCCTGTAATGTACCTCTGATGTGCTAACCAAAGCTTTTCCCTCCCCTGCTCCCCCTCAGATCATCTTCTACGAGGAGAGGAACTTCCAGGGTCGTTCCTATGAGTGCATGAGTGACTGCCCAGACATGTCCTCCTACCTGAGCAGGTGCCACTCCTGCAGGGTGGAGAGAGGCTGCTTCATGGTGTACGACCGCACCAACTACATGGGCAACCAGTACTTCATGAGGAGGGGCGAGTACGCCGACTACATGAGCATGATGGGCATGAGCGACTGCATCAGGTCCTGCCGCATGATCCCCATGGTAAGATCTCACACCTGGCTCGATCTGCTGTGGATGATATATCATTATTTCTTACAGCAGGCCTTATAGAGCTGCTGGGAATGAGAAATGAATTAACCCCACTCCTCCTCCTCCTCCTCTGCCCCACAGCACAGGGGCTCCTACAGGATGAGGATCTACGAGAGGGAGAACTTCGGTGGTCAGATGTACGAGCTGATGGATGACTGTGACAACATCATGGACCGTTACCGCATGTCCAACTGCATGTCCTGCAACGTGATGGAGGGCCACTGGCTGATGTACGAGCAGCCCCACTACAGAGGCAGGATGATGTACTTCAGGCCCGGCGAGTACAGGAACTTCATGAGCATGGGCGGCAGCGGCATGAGGTTCATGAGCATGAAGCGCATCACCGACTCCTGCTATTAGATTCTCCTTGCACTTAATAAAGCTGTCATAACTTGAACTACTGCTGTTGTGTTGAAGTCATTTTTTGGTCTTTCCTCACATTCACACTGTTTACGCCAATCAGAGCCTTTCAGACTTGTGTTGTTAGCTGTTACTCAAAGAGAATTCACAAAGACAGAGGTTGTAGACTATCAATTATTTACTCCATATTCTAGTTTTCCACCCAAATTTTCATAAAAATCATCAACTTAACAATCTCTGTTCTGCAATGTCTTGGCAAATGCACGTGCTAGATCATTTTCAGTCATCTACAACTTAGTAGAAGTTGAGTTAGTAACTGTAATCAGTAGTGTTTTAATGTGGTTTATAACATTACATTTAATTTTTTTTGTTCAGACTGTCAAAAAGGTGCCAAGTTGATTCTTTTCTCACTTAAACTTTATTTACCCATCATTGGGTGTAATTCATTCAACCTCATACATAACCTATACATACTTGTGCATTACACACTTGGAAGGGGAAGGTGAGGCGAGCAGCACTCAGTTGGTTGCAATCTGCAATCTCACTGCTAAATGCCACTAAATCCTACACACTGGTCCTTTTATTTAAATATGTTGACTATTTAACTTTAAATAAAACATTTAAATATTGATTGCGCTAATCTAAATGCCACCGAGCACATTTCTTTTGTGTGAAACTGAATTCTTGACCTTGGAAACAGTAGATTTATACAGAGCATGTCAGTGAAATGAGGTTGAAAGCTCTGAAAAAAGACAGTAAGCAGAAATGGGGTTAACATTTTTTTTTGCCTTATCTACTGCCAAATCTCTGAAAAATGATTATAAAAGATAAACAATCTATAATAGTCACCAATATGGGTTTTTGGACAGTGTGCTGTCTTATTGAACAGTGTTGTGTCACTATCTATGGTGTAAATTGATGGGCAGATAATAAATTAAGTTGTATTTTGAAAATTGCAATTCTATACAGTGCGTTTTAAGGTAGTTATATTGAATTTCAAGTTATGTCTACAGCAAAGAACATGGCAGGAAATAATCTTGTGGTGATGAATCTAATCACTTTCAGTCCAGTTAGTCCATTAAAATGATATGACTGTCTAGCTGTAGTAGTCCAGTCAGGTCCAGTAGTAGCCTGGACCCGAGCAACTGCAGAGAGTCACTGGTGAAGAGCTGCTGGAGCTGGTTAGGATGTGTTAGCATCTGGAGCGGCAGAGTCCCTGGGCTTTCTTAAAAATCAGCACCTGTACCTGCAAATCAGCTTCTGCACCTCAGACTGACACGAAGGAACTTAGGGCTGACTCAACAAGATCAAAGTGAGAAAAAAAGATCAATACTGCTTGAATCCGCACATGTACTGAGATGTATACACACCATAATCATTCTGGTGTTGATCATTTTATCTTCCAGGTGAGGATCTACTCAGTGGATGGTGACCCTGGAGAGCAGGAAGACCAGCTGAAGGAAATATTGTATTCCCACCTGAACTGGAGTTTTTATGCCATCATCTACCCCTTTGTCGATCACTGAAAACCTTGTTTTTTTGTTTTCTTTTTTTAATGTATTATGACCCTTGTATGTCTTAATGGCTTTTAACACCATGCCGGAGGACTACGGTTGGAAACTAGCCTTTGGCTAACACTGGCACATTTACAGAAATGTATGATGAATGTGCACTGTCCTCTTTAAATAAATTAAAAAAAAAAAAAAAAAAAAGTTGACACATAAAAAAAAAATATTAAATATGAAATACCATGAAATTGTTCTGTTTTAATTCAGTCAAGTAACCACTGACTAACTGTTCATGTCAGTGTTTTTCTCAGTGGGTTTGGGGTTGTGGGCATGTGTGGAAACTCTGACCTACTTTCATTGTAAAGGGTAATTGGGGGAGGCTGTGTGTGTGTGTGTGTGTGTGTGTGTGTGTGTGTGTGTTGTGTGTGTATGCTCTGGCATGGTAAGGGCACTATTTAAGGGAACAGAGATTAAGAAGCAGCAGCAATATACTAAACTCTAGATTGCATCGCTGGTGACACACTACCAAGGGAATTATGTATATCGTATGGTTTTAATCTAATTAATTTAATTTTTTCTAATTATTATAATTATAATATTCTAAGGCTGTATTTTGATACTTTACTATTCCTCCATTTTTACACTACATACTTACACACTACACATACCTCTAGACACTTGTATATATATTTACTTTACAGTAAATTCCATCTAGAGTATGTGATTTCAGTGCAGCATGACACCAGTCTATAGCACTACTTCCTTCACTTGCACTACTAATGTGCTGTGTATATTAAGTACGTATTCACCATATATAGTCCTAGCTTTTGTTCAGTGTCTTTACTTGGATTTCTTTTATTGTTTATGGCGGGAATGCACCAACAAGGATTCATTTTTAAATCAGATTAAATCATGAATGAAAATGTTTTCTTAACTTTATAGCAATCTATAGTTGTGGAAAAGGTATTCAGATTATTTACTTCGGTAAAAGCGCCAATGCAACAATGTAAAAACACTCCATTATAAATAAAAGTCCTAATCCTACATGTAAAAGTGCAAAAGTATTAAAAAAAATGTAGGTATCAAAAATAAAAGTCACATCAGAATGGCATTTTAATGGTGCAGCTGATGAACATGTTTTATGTTGTATGTTTTTTAAATATTACCAGTGTACAAATGCAAGTTAAGACTCTACAACGCATTGTGAAAGTCATATATCAACAAAATCCAGAAACGCCACAGACTTCTCTGTGGCCCAAGCTCATCTGAGATGGACTGACAGAAAGTTTTCAAACTGATTTTTGGAAATTGTGGACGTTGTGTCCTTCAGACTAAAGAGGAAAGGGGCCATCCATATTGTTACCAGCCCTAACTTCAAACGGCAGCATCTGTGATGGTATAGGGGTGTGTTATTGCACTTGGCCTCACGGATAACTGTCACATAGATGATAGCCCCGTTATTTCTGAAAGGTACAATACAGGTTTTGAAGCAACATATGTTGCAGTGGCCATCTAGATTATGTATTTTCAGGGACGTCCCTGCTTGTTTCAGCAAGACAATGCCAAGACACATTCTGCACGGTCAACCTGCTAGGAGGAGCACATCACAGTACACAACTTGCCATTTCCTGTTCCCATTAGGTGACGCTATGACTATGTTTGGGGCAGATTTGACAATTTTTACTACAGCAACTTCCTCTTTCATGACAAAACAACAGCCGTTCAATGAAGACAAAATCTTTTCAACTTTTCATCTCAAAGGTCTCTAGACTGGTTGAGGAGGAGGACCTGGAAACAAGAAAAAAAAAAAAAAAACAGTATAAAAACTGCACAGTAAATTCAAAATGGCTGACTTCCTGTTGGGTTTAGGCCTTTTTTTTGGGTTTAGGAGACTTTTTTGTTCATCTGGACAAGATTCATGAGTCTGCCAATTTTTGTACATGTAGGTGAAACATACTGGTGTGGCTACTTTGTTGAAATTTTGTGGGTGGGTCTATTGAGCCATTTTGCCACATCCAGGCAAAAGACTGTTATAATATGATGTGTCTGTCAATTTTCAGACACTGTTGAGCACGTTTAGGCCCTGAAAAATGCAGTTTATTTGGACAAAGAAATAAAGAAAAATAATAATTTCTTCAGCTACAATAGTGTCCTTGCACCAGTCAGTGCTTGGGCCCTAATAAAAATTTTTAAATATACATATATACAGATGATGTATATAAATCACTGCCTATCTCCAACATTATAGTTATGTATGCTTATGGTTACAGGCCTCAGAGGTGGATTATAGAAGCACATGTCTTTCTATCTTTCTTTCTCACTCTTTCTCTCTCTTCTTCCTCCAGAGAATGGCCAATCCAGCGAGTGAGTGTGGAATCGATGCCCTGATACGAGATTCAGCCTAATGAGGATCAGAAACATCTTAATAAAGACCCATAATCCACCACTTAATCCCTCATTACAAAATCATCTGCATTCAGTGGTCCTGCTCCGTACCGCCACAGTGACGGCACATTCACGTCCATTGTTCTACGCCTCATCTCTCACCCAGGGCTACGTCTCCCTTTGTCTCCCCTCGGTGTCAGTTATATTTGATCCGCTCTCATTAGACTTTCAGACGAGATGAGCAGAAGGGCCTGAAAATAGTGCTTTTGTGTGCACTTCTACGCTATCTCCTGTCTGAAATGGAAAATGAGACATATGCTTAATGAGGAGGAGATGGACTGGGACCTGCCGTCCGACGGAGAGATAGGGAGTGTTTTGTGCGGAGGAAGTGCTGTGACCGATACTGTGAAAGGACACACACTTTCCAGGCAACGTCTGTGTCGGTGATTATGACTTCTGAGAGTGTGGAAATTACTCTGAAGTGGGACAGATGGATTAAAGTTTAACACTGAGCCCTGGAGAGATTCTGAGTGTGTTTTAGTTTAGTGCAGCATTAACACAAAAGTTAGAGAAGTTTTTACCAAGTTTTGAAAAAAAGATACTCAAGTACATATATTCCCTTGATGGTCCAGGTATTAATCTACCAACCTTCTTGTCATAAAGGTTTTTACCTTTTTAGCCACCTTATGAATCTTGCATGGTCTCTTATAGTGTCTTTTCTGATCCTACCATTTTGAAAAAACACAAAAATGCTTTAAAGACCCTGCACTCCCACACAGCACCGCAAAGCTAACATATACGCCTTGAGTGACACATGTGACCAAAACTTTGGAGGGTCTCTGGAAAAATTTTTTTTTTAAATACTTGTCACTAAGGCTTTTATGCTTTTATGCTAAAGGCTTTTATGGCTTTAATTTCTAAGACAGCTGAAGATATGACAAGAAAGGGGGAGAGGGAGTGGGGGAATGACATGCAGCAAAGGGCCGTAGGCGAGAGTCGAACCCACAGCCGCTGCAGAGGACTCAGTGCCTCAGAGCATGGGGCAAACAACAGAGGTGGGCGACTTGAGTAATTAAGTCGGACTTAAGTCACAAATTTGAGGACTTGAGACTTGTTTGACTAACACTGATAAAAGACTTGACTTGAGACTTGACTTAGACTGAGACAGATCGCTTGAAAGGACTTGACTTTTTTAAATTAAATATTTGCATTTTTCTAGGCAGGCCAGCAGAGGCCAGTGGTCCTAGTCCAAAAATACAAAAAAAAATCTTGATTCAATGATTTTGTCAATGATGACAGTGAGAAGAGACTGGCGGTATGCAGTAAATCCAGCCATTTATAGGTGAAGTAGAAATGGTGTGAGGGACACCTCAACCTTGGATTTGCTGGTACTGTGGCAAGTGAATCAATCTGGGCTCAGTTAAGCTGTCAAATGCACATGGTCTCCTCACCGTTCTTCCTCCATCCACCTAACTACCATTACAATACCTTCAAGCTAGATTCTTTCACTCCCCATGGAGATTTTAAAACTCAATGCCCTAATGTTTTCTAATGATGTTATTGTATTGTATATTCAGTTTTTGTGGCTTGATTGTTGGTCATCTACTTTATGTGTTGTTGTTCCAGTATGCTGGTTGAGTAATTTTGACAATACACATAAAATGAAAGTTACATTGCTTACATAAAGTTACTGAACAGGGGCCAAATGAACAATGACTAATGGACTAAACTAACAAAAAAAAAAAAAAAAAAAAAAACAAGCAAAAGACTTGTCACATGTTGGCGTGACATTATTTTTGATTTGGCTAAGAAGTGAAACCCTTTGAATGCATAAGCACATGACACCAAAATGCAACATACATACATTTGCTCATAACCCCTAATTCCTTGGATGGGAATAGTATCAAAATGGCAAGTGAAATTAGCCCCATCCAGACACGCTCCAATTTAGACTAACGAAGGTTAATATAGAATTATGTGTTGAGAGAAGAGGAGAAATCTCTCTCTTCCTCTTTTGTGAAGCTGTGAGATGATCCTCGTGAGGGTTGGATAATTAGCCCCATGTAGGTGTGGAGAAGGCAGATTCTTAACCCTACTACCCCTCCCTCTTCATTACGCTGTGTACGGAGGTGAGTAGGAGGTGGAGGGGGATAAAACAAAACAAATAAAACTCATTAAAGGTACCCATGTGGCTACAAATCCCCCTCTGCAATACGCTAACGCACCACAGACATCATTAGCTCCGGCCAAAGGAGCTATCATTATTCTGCCTGGATATGAACGCAGATCAAAGCCGCTATAGTTCATTGTCTTTTAACCTGAGGCAGGATTCTCAAAATCACAGCTCCCTTTTTGGCAGATTTCCATTTTTTCCTCCCAGATCCCGGCCAGGGAATCACTCTACACGGCAAGAGCAAATCTTGAGATGAAAAAATCTTAATGATTTCTCCAATGATGCACCCATGGCATTCTGTTTTTGTGGAGAATAGTTAATTTTTGATGCTGCAAAATAGATGAGAGTTCTTTTGTAGTTCTATGAAATAAGTTTGTTAAATCCAAGAGGAAAGTTGTGTACAATGACAATTTCAGCATCGAGAGGCCTGATTTTCCCACGTTTTTTAACCCACACCAGTAGCACGGCTCTAGGGATGGTAATGTCATTTTGCCAGTTGGAGTAATATCTCAACAACTATTTGATTGATTGATTACCATGAACTTTCATTCAGACATTCTTGGTTCCCAGCCATCGTTGGGTCACAACTTGTCCAAGACTTTGCTCTAATACTGTTTGTGTTTAGTGCTAATTACTAAATGCTAGCACTAAACCAACATGGGGAATATGTTAACATTAAAACTGTCAAGCATCAACATGCTAACATTATCAGTGTGACATATTAGCATGCTGATGGGAGTATTTAACCCAAATACAGCCTCACATAGAAGCTCTCCAATAATCATGCTACCATATGATTTAGTCTGCCAGAAAAAGATGTTCTTATACTTAGTCTGTCAAATGCAGTATGCCAAAAATACCAGGATGTCCTTCTGCATCTGGTTGCATTTTGCGTTATGCTATGTTATCCTGGCTGTTCTGACCCACAGTCCTCAACACAGCAAGAGATGCTTCACATCAGCTGAGGTCTAAACGGGGTCTAAATTTCAGTTTGTAAAAGTCTGCAAATACCTGCAGAACTGATGACATTCGCATCAGTCACAGCTGCACTTTGTGTGCTAAACAGAAAAGTAGCGAGCTAACAGACGAAAAAACGAAGAGGGGGAACGTGATAAACAGAATAGCTGCTACTAAACATCAGCATGTTGCCTCAACATTGTCATTGTGAACATTTGATTCAAAGCCCTGTTGTACCTAAATACATCCCCACAGAGGGGCTGGAACAGACTGTTGTCATCCATGTTTTATCTGTGACTGCCTCATTTATAAATATATATCACCAATGAATAATTCAACCAAATCAAAACCTAAATATGAAACTTGAAATCTTAGTTTTGCATACTTGATAATATCTTGTTTAAGAGGGCCCTGCAAAGTGATAAACATCACTGAAATATTGTAATCCACAATATCAAAAACTCAAATGCTGTGGACCACTGACTTGGACAAACATTTGGCAGCAGTTATCAGTTTAATGAGTAAACAGTGAGTCACAGAGGCTGAATCCTCCCCAGAGGTGATGTTTTGCTCCAACATGCTGGCTGTAATCCACACCAATCTCCTGCCTCATTTCTCACACATTTGCATCAGATATCCTCTGGGTGCTGTCCCCCCCAAACCCCGCTGATCTCACACGTCTAATAAAAGCAGTGTAATTTGTCTCTGCAGGTATGATGGCCCCTGACAACTTGATCTCATATGTGCAAATTTCTCCATTTACATCCCACATTTCCCTGCTGCTCACACACAGACCTGTTTACATTAGGCAGAGACAGAGGCAGGTGCAGGGGTTTTCTCCTCGGGGCAGATTACAGCTGTGACAAGTGTAACTGCTATCAGACAGACAGAGAGCATGTGCCAACAAACACGCTGTGCTAATCACACATGATAGCATCTGCAGCCAACAGACGGCAGGCACACGTTACAGGCCTCAGGCACTCAAGCAGCAAGCTAAGTGAATGACTGCAGCTGGCCGTGTCCACATCAAACACACACAAAAACACACACAGATCAGTACAAGAGTGAACCAAAATGGGCATAAACATGTGGACATACCACACACCCCCTGTCTACCGTTTAGATTAAAGTGTGTTCTTATAAAGAAGAGATTACAGTTCATGTCTGCATTTACTGTGCTCCACCTTAAGTACATAAAACAGACGAGAGTTTGGCATAGTGGAAGAAGTCAGGAATCAATGCTAATTTTCCATATTGTAATTTTGCTCTTCTATTCTGTACATACAACATTCACTGCATGTGCTGGAGAAGAGATTTCTCATCTGTTACCCCTCTTTTCTTCCCCAAAGTTTTTTTCTTATGCCTTGTCTAAGGATAGAGGTTGTTATAACCTGTGCAGACTGTTAAGCCCCTTGAGGCAAATTCATGATTTGTGATATTAGGCTATATCATTAAAACTGACTTTACTTAAAGGGCCAGTGCATAAAATTTAAGGGGATTTACTGGCATAATATGGCAGACATTGTGTAAAATACTCATAAGTATGTTTAAATTAGTGTGTAATCACCTGAAAATAAGAATTGCTGTGTTCTTGTTACTGTAGGATGAGCTTTTTATAATTCCATTACATTTATACTTATATTTACAGAGGGTGCGGGTCCTCTTCTTACGATGGCTGCCATGTTGTACTGCCATGTTTCAATGGCACAGAATGGACAAACCACCGACCACCGTAGGTTCTCCTATACATGTTTGGAAGGGGAGGGTGCAGTGAATGGTATTCACTTGGTTGCAATCTACACCCTCACTGCTGCTGCTAAATCCAACACACTGCTTCTTTAACTTAACAGTAGCGGTGTAATATAATGTGATCATCATATTCTCTCTAGGGCCAAAATGTGAAGACATACACACACATTCACATACTTTTTCTGAACTTTTAACTTCAGTTTGAACTTGAACTATATTGTCCCCAACAATGTTTTTTTTTCTTCTTGCAGCCAGAAGACACAGAGACCTCCTGAACATAAGATACAAAATAAAATACATTTAAAAAAATCCAAAACATACGATAAAGACAACCATGAAAACTCACAAGTTTGTATCTGGGGCTGTTTTTCATCATTTTGGCAAGACTCTTTACTTCCAGCTCTGGGAAATCTTATTGCAACATCACATTTTAGATAAAAGTGTGCTCTTCCATCTTTGTGGAAACAGTTTGGGGAAAGCCCTTTCCTGTTTCAACATGACAGTGCCTGTGTGCGGGTCCCTTTCAAAATCCTGTGGAAAACCTCCTAAGAATGTGGAGGATGTTATTGCAGCAGATTAATGCCAATATTTTAGAGTGAGACATTTAAAAATCACATATGGGCGGTGTTCAAGTGTTCACAAACTTTTGTTCATTTGGTTTTGTGTATGAAAGTTTAATCTACAAAGCAATAACTAGTTGTTGGGTAAATCAGGACTGCAACTAACATTATCATTATTATTTTGATTATTGATTAATCTGCTAATTGTTTTTACAATTCGTCAATTAATTATTTGGTCTATGAAATATCAGAAAATACAAAAAAGCCAGAGTAATGAGTAATGCACTCTGAATCGTTGCGGAGTAGAACTATAGAGTTGTATAAAATGAAAACTCTATAACTACAAATTAAGTACAGTACAGTTACCTACTGGTGCACAGCACTTAAAAAGAGGAAATGTACTCAGTTACTTTCCATCACTGGAGTTTTGATCATTTTTTGTTTGGATTTGATATCAGTCTGATCTTCCACAGTAACTCTACTCAGACTAATCTAAAACTTTTACACCAACACCAAACCCACGGTCTTCTCCCTTCTGCTGTTTCCAATCCTTCACTGAACTCTCTCCTCATCTGTTTGCAGCCACCACCACATAATTACTCAGCTGCTCTGTAGGAGGAAATTTGGACTCGCTGTGTGTTTGTCCTTGTCGGCTTCTGTCTCATGTTTGTTGCAGTTGGCGGCCTTGGGAAAGACACAAACACTGAAATTCAGTTTCAGTCTCGTAACACCAGATACCCAGGAGGTGGTGAATGGACAGTGGATGTGGCAGTAATGAGAGAGAGCTTGGCCTATTGTGTCCCATTGTGTGTAGTCCCCTCTAACACACACACACACATTAGAGCAGTCTCACCCTGCGGTGGTCAGCGGTTGTGGGGTCAGACACTGACCTCTGGCCTCCGACCCTGTGTTGGAGTGGCAGGTCAAGTGTGGTTATCAGCACTAACACGGATAACAAAACACTACTGGCTATGACAACACAGGGGAAACATTTCTAAAGAAAGTTGAGCTGCTGTCACTCAAATGATGAATTCAGGATTTTTGAGGGGTGGATTTCTCATGGATGAAATGAGATTCTGTTTATCAGCACAGCTGGGTGTCACAATGAAGTATTTCAACAACCAGCCACTGTATGGATTTCTATGAACATTCGTGATGCAGAGAGGATGAATCCTGACTTTGGTGATCGCCTGACTTTTCCTCTAGCGTCATGATTAAGTTGGCATATGTGTTTTTGATGTATGTTTCAACAATTATAATGGATTGCCATGAAATTTGAGACACGCATTCATGTACCCCTCAGGGATGAATTTTAATAACTTTGGTGTTGCCTGATTTTTTTTTTATCTACCACCATCATTAGGCCAGTTTTTTTTATTTGTCCAACTCTTTGGTTTATAAATAAATATCTGCAAACCTAACATTCCCAACAGCCTCAGGTGTACTTTATGTTTACTGCTGATTAGTCAGTGTCATTATGCTAACATAAGAGTCGAGTATTATAAACATAGCCCTACCTGCTAAATATCAACATGTAAGTATTGCCAGCGTGAGCATGTCAGCATTCTGATGTTAGCATTTAGCTCAAAGTGCCATCTCTACCTGTATTTAATTTTCTTTCTACTTAATATTTACTATCTAAATCAAGCCTTTCTGTGTATCCATGATGCTGAAGTTAAAACAGTGTTTAGTGTGAATGACTTAAGTTTATACTTTACCCACCCATTTTACCAATACAGCCCTGGATAGCATAACTTTAAAACATCTTCCGGTGAGTGAAAACTCTGTCAAACACTCATGTCAGTGTGCAATTTGTAAAAAAAGAAAAAAAAAAAAAAAAAGAAAGAAAGAAAAAGAAAAAACTGAGATGAGGGCATTTTGCTAAATAATGATATCAGCATAGACTTTTTCTGTGCACACCCAGCAATTCACACTTAACTGTTTTTGAACTACTGAAGGCTATGGACTTTAAACGTGCTTTAACTGAGTTTATTTCCACCTGTGGGCAGTGGAAAGAAACTGTAAAGCTGACATCATATCACCTTTTCAGTTGCTTGTGCACATATGAACCTGTTTGCTGAAAACAAGTGTGCCATGGTAATATGCTTATTTACACATTCATCTGCTACAGAGCAACAGAGTCGTGTTTCTGGCTACACCAGCTTGTATCTATGTTGTCTGTCTGCTGGTTGGTCCTGGCAGGCAGCATAAAGTGGCTTTTTAGAGCTTTTTTTCAGCCTCTTTCAGCATTTGAACACAAAGTTGATGAGAGTAGTGAACCGACACAGAAAAGTTGTAGACTGTGAAACTAAAACAATGAGCGACACAGAGCTGAGTGAAAATTCTCCATGGCTGCAAGTGAACATTAGTCATTTCATCAGTTGTCAATGAAATACTAAAGTGTTTACTTGCTGCCTCAGCTGGACAGCACAACATTTGAGTGCTTAAACTTGAAACATGTATTATACTTATAACGTCCATGAGGAACTATTTGACCATTTTTGACTTTATCACCTTTTGTCCATGCAGGATGTTCACTCTGCAATTCTCAAATAAGGAACTGAAGCAGAGTGAACTCATTACGACCTGTGATTCTCCTTCATTGGATTAACCTCTGGCCTTTGTCACATTATCCACTTAGCAAGTTGAAAAGGTAAACACGCTGAACACTGGTAGCTGAGTTCACTTGCTGATAAAGTGCCTCTGCTTTAAAGATATTTATCCACAGTAGAACCAGAAATTTTCTTTATTTTCCATTTTCTTTATTTAATGCTGCATGTTTTCCAAAATGGTGAGCTCAAATAATCAGTAAATTCAGTTTATTCCCTTTGAGAACACCAACAAACCACTGAAGTTGCAAATGTAGTAACACATTCAGAAATAGGAGGCCTCTGACTGTGAGCAGGCTTTTAATTTCTATGTGAAAAAATATGCCTTAACCAATAAATCTACAGCCGAGCTCCACGTCCAAGGCTGCTGATGTGGCCTCAGGCTGTTGTGGTGCAAAGACGCTGATGACCCACAATGACTTCTGACCTCTGTCCTCAGCCTGGTCCTTTTAATGTGACCTCAGCAGATCAGCTCCATATGGTGATCCAAAGAAGAGAGCCACTTTAGAGTAATTTAATTATAACTCCCACTATGCCTGGATCAGTGGAACATGCCAAACTTTATGAAGTCAGTGATGATCAAAGGTGTTATTAACTTTACTGTAAATTGAACAGTTCATGTGTAATGGATGAGGGTTTCAGGGTTGCTTTCTTGTGTTAAATCACAGCAATCATGTGGGAAAGAAGATTTAAATTGTGGCTTTTTAAAAATCTGGATATGAATTTAATAACCTCCCCGATAACAGAGTCTGTGCCCATTAAAATCCTTGTTATTCCCTTTATCAGTGCCCTCGGTGATACACTGGCAGATTATCAGCATGTGCAGAGCCTGTGGCGTGGGCCACGATGTTGACACAGCTGCAGTCTGGGTGTAAACTAACGTGCTCAGGATGCACCTCGCTGCTGCTGCCAGCCCAGCAGCTTCACCAAAACAAGATTTTCCCCCAGTCACACCCAAGTATGTGATTTCTGAGAAATGTTCTTTGACCTGAAGAGATAAATGTCTTTATGATGGGTGAAAATCACACTGTTTCACAGAGGAAACTTTTTTTCCCTGCTGATAATCATTTTCTCACACTTACTTTGTAGCATTAAAAGTATTTCAGCAGTTTGAATGTCGGTGTTTACAATGAACATCATCACCAGAAAAAAATATATGGACATCATTTAAACATAATCCATTTCAATCATCACTTAAGACCCACTAGAAGTGTGTGATGGTGGCAAAGACCCTGCCCTCTGCCTGTATTTCCTTATTTTTTCTTATTATTTTGAGACTCTTTATCAACCTGTTTGATGAGTCTGGGAATGAGACTCAACAATCATCTATTTCTGGTGCATTTACAAACAGCTCAAACAAATCCTACTGATACCTTTCCTTTGATTTTTTTGCTTTTAAGTACAATCATGAGATTTTTGATGGCCAACATTAATATATGGTATCATCAATGATGCTTATACATGCTGTTATGCTATTAGGTATTACAATTATTAGCTGCAACTTTATGTAGCAGCCAAATAATGTTTATAAATGATTTACAAACTAATTATTAACCATTGATAAAGTGTTACAAATATATCTCAATGCAATGATTTCTTAAAGGGTTGCAAACATTAACAAATACTTAATATAGTATATAAAATTAATGTTAAAATAATGAAAATATATCATTATTGAGCACACATAATTAAACATTATGTCGTTTGTTAACAGTGAAATAGATTTATTTTCAATTCATTGTTACAGAGTCTCATACTTTACTTCATTTTATGTTATGTTAAACGTATACTCAGAGTCAAATATTGTACTGTTTACTAATTTATCTGATAACTATACTAAACACCACTTGGTCAAAAGTGATCCAATGTGGTCAAAAGGCACCAATGCAATAATGAGTTAACTTCAACCAGCACCCATAGGTTGAATGCCTTTCTATTTTTATGTAACTTGGATTTTGAATAAATGCCTTTTACTTGTACCAAAGTATTTTTAAATTGTGGCATTGGTATTTAAACTTTAAGTAAAGCATGTGAGTACTTTTTCCATCGCTGTAGCAGCTGATACAACTACTGATGTCTGCAAGAATTCAAGACAGAGAGCAGAGAGCAGCCTTTTTGTTCCTGATTAGTTTAATACCTGTTACTGCCAGAGGGGGGCAGTGGTGCTGTTACGCTCACTTGTATCTCAGTTAACGTTGCATCTTCAACCAGAATGGGATTCTCCAACTCTACAGAGGACACTCACCAGAGCTCTTTCACAAAGCCAAACATCTGAAACAAAACCTGACAAGGAAGCCAAACTCTGACCCTTTGTCGAGAGCAGATCTGAGAGGCTGCTGAGATCTTCCTCTCTGCTCTGGTATCATAGTTTCAGTGACAGGGAAGCCCTGCCCTGTAGGCACACATGGAGAGGTGCAGAAACTACCCTTTGTCTCGCCCCCTACCTTGTCCTCAAACTGTGCTCAAAGCTTCAGCTTTGTGTGAGCGAAGGTATTAATGTACCTTGTAACAATGGTGTCCGATGGGCACTCCACAGGGATGAGTGTTCTGAGGTCTATATTTAACCCTCTATATCCCTTGTTTTGTTTCAGAAGAGTGTAGGTTTTCTGTATTGTTGTGTGCAGGTTGGGGGCTGATGGGTGAGGGGACATCCTCTCTGTAAAGTGTAACAGGTGCTGCAGGGACGGGGCTTCCCCAAGGACCAATAGGGAAGAGACCTCTCTGCATGGTGCACAGTTTACATGCCTGTGAATGGAAAATCTGAGAGAGGATGTTTCATGAGAATACACACATGCAGTAAGGTGCTGCAGCAGCAAAAAATAGGCTATTATCTGAAAACAGCTCCCTGATGTGCTGCAAATAGACACACAGTAGGTACATCTGCTCAGTGCTGAGTGCAAATCTGTAGAAATTATGTAAACCTGCACACTATTGTCTAGTCTTTCTATGGTTATTGTTATGAACGTAGGTTAGCTTGACACCATCCAAGGACAGGATATACTCTGTGGTACATCAAAGTACGATTAATGTTGTTGTTCAGGGGTTCCACAACTTTTCCATGGAAAGGACCCTCACAATAGGTGCACATTAGAACACCTTGGTACTGTACTCTGCCGTCAAATTGGCCTTATTACATTTAATGACACCTTCTACCTCTATTTGCTTTACTCGAAGTGCAGGAAATTACTCATATTTACCATTATAGGGACTGTTACAAAAGAACTTCACAGTGTTTTCAAACTTAATGACATCTGTATGACAAGTCCAAAATGTACCACTTTACTTGAGGTCAAGGAAAATATTCATGACACACCTATAATGGTCTCATGACAGCCGATGTCAAAACCAGCCTCATATAACCGTATATATGGCAGTTTAATGCAACATTAAAATATAAAGTTTGATAATGTCAGGCTGTCACAACAAAGACATTTTTATCAAGTTGTTTAAAAATGACATAATTGATTGAATGACACTTAATGACAACAGTCATAAACATTCGTAAAGACTTCTTTATGTTCATGACAGGGGACATGACATGGTTATGGTGCACCCCCTCAAATAGTGCTACAATTCATTTATATGGTTCTAAGTCTTGTTACCTAGTAAACCAACAAGAAAGTAAGGGTGTAAAGGTCAGCCAAAAATCTGGGATTAAAGAACAGTGTTGACAAGTTCTTATTTATTTAATTCCTCACTGGGAATAGAAAAAATGTCCTAAAATACACCCGTATCCTAGAAGGAGGTCTCCTGAAAGTATCCCTGTTACAGTAACTCCTTCTGTATTTTTCTCAGAGGATCTGATGTCATTTCCTGTTTGCTATTCCTGATGCTATCGTCCTGCGGCCCAGCAGCTGTTTTCCAACCATCCAGGAAGTCCTTTCTTAATTTGTTATGCCCCCATCACCTCCTCTCCTTTCTCTCTAATTCCTGAAGAAAAATCAGCACAAAGCAAGCGGGCACTTATCAGTCAGCCACTTTAAACATGTTTATTTACAGATCATCAGGGAGCTTGGGAAGAGGCCTCAAAGAAAGCAGCCTGATGGACTGAGCTCTGGTCCCTCGGTGCAACGTCAGAGGCCGCGCTCTTGTTGCCAAGTTTGATGGTGTCGACAGCCACTCGCAGAGCTTCAAAGAGTAACGTGGCGGCTGAAGATGTGCGACTGCTCACAGGGTCCTAATCTGTTCAGAGGAGGGGGGATCCAATCCGGATCTTTTTCATCCAGCCGCACAGAGATGGGGCTTTTTCCGAGAGGCCTGCTGTAATACAGTGCATTAGCGAGATAAAGGCCTCTCCTCACAGCTGCCTCACGCTGACAGACTCTTGGAAAAACTGGCTCGGGGTGGATCTGGGAGGATCCTTCTCTTCTCCACCGCTCTATCTCCTCCACAGGTTTCTTTCTTTGCAGCCTCACACTTCCTTTCAAACCCTTGAGCTGGGCCTTCATCTCTTTTATCATTGTTATGATAAAGTCTCTTCATGGTTCATAACACTGAGCACTTCACTGCAAAGCCCCAGACATTTTTCCAACTTTTTCTCAGACCCATGAATTACTAAAACCCCACTCACTAAAAACATGCTATACACCTTAACCTAAAATATGTGTTTGGTTTGTCTGCCAGAGATCCATTATTTTGTTGTTTCATTAAAAAAGTAACAAATTAAGCAGCTTTTAATGTATGAAAGAGCTTCCCCTATACACATTTATTCAAAATATCTGGAAAAATGCTAAATTATGAATTAAAGGTGTTGTTAAGGGGGTAGTTTGAATTGAAGTGGGGTTGCATTAGGTACTTATCCTTAGTCAGAGCCTTACTATCCTGTTCTCATTCTGAACTCATAAAATACTGACGTGTTGTTGCTGCCTGTGACTGCAGTGTAAATCCACTCATGGCTGTATCAGTCACAACAGGCTTTTGATGTAGTATAAAGCGAGAGACGTCAACATCTGGATGAGGTGGACAGGACTTTCACCCGGGATTCGTGTCACATGTGAAACCAAAACATTTATGAAGAGTTTCAAGGAACACAGCATTATGTGCAAGATGAATGATCAATATGAGACGCTGACAAGCAGTGACAAAACATTAGTATGTGACGAGTTGGGATGAGAACAGGTTGGATATACTTTTAGCAGACATGCTACCTGTTTGGAGAAGCAGCAGGAGTCCCCATGTAGGAAGCTAAGCAATGTTATGCTGTGGACGGTGTCAGCCATCCAAAAAAATTTTAAATAAGTTTAAGCGTGTGTTATAATTACATTTTTACCTCATCGAACACAGGGGTTGGTGGTCTACCACTGCATCTATTGGTTAGTTTGTTTGTGATATTTTGTTACTTCATTGTTTTTCAGATTCACCGAAGTCACACAATAGCACAAACAAACTAACAGATCGAGGCAGCGGTAGACCAGCAACTCTTGTGTCCTGTGAGGTAAAATGACTGATCGTGCCAAAGCAATATTTAACTTATATATAACAGTGGTTTCCCATCTGACAGCAAGGTAAAGCAGTGAAAGGGGTCTAGGGTCTTTTTTTTAAAGCTGCTACAAGTGATTCTGGAGAGAAATAGACATTGACTGATAGCAACTGAAAGCATTTTAAAAGCCCTTTATAAACAAATTATATAGATTTGAATGGTTACACGACTTCCTCTTAAATGATTAAGTTTGTATTAATCAAGAAATGAACTTTACTTTAAGGCAGAAACAGAGGGATTCAGTCTTATATTGAAGCAGAATAGAAGCATGAAAATGAATGAAGCTTGACCCTTTTGCAGGACCAGTTTCTCAGAGACAAGGATCTCTTCTGATTGGACTTGTAATAGCTGCTCCTGTCCAATAAGAATTAGTGTTGTGTCTGTTGTGTTTGTATTTATAGAGTAAAGGCAGAGTGATGGATTGGAGTCAGGAGACAGACAGCAGACAAGCCAGGACACGGAGAGGAGGACACCAGACCAGGAAGGAAGGAGAGATGAAGGGAGGGAGGAAGGCCGGGCCCCAGACGTCACATCTGCCACCACTACTCCCCAGGGGCCTCCAGGGCATGGGAACCTCGCTCGTCTCCACCCAAGCCCCCTCCCTCCATGCTCCGACCGGTCCTTCCACCGGCCTGGGACCTGCTCTGCCTGGCTGGGACCCCAGTTCTCCCACTCGTTTCCCTCACTCTGTCACACCACTGATGTCTCTTTTTTAGACTCTTTGTCTCTTCTTTCCTTTCTGTCCCTCTTTCTCTATCTGTCTTTGTCTCCGTGTACCTCCACAAGCCCTAACAACCTGACTCAGTATCATCTGTGCAGACATCATTCATTAATTAATTTTCCTACACATCTTTGCATACCTATACCTATACATACCAACAGTTTGCATCTGGCTCAGTTTGAATGGCATGAAACAATGACAAGAAATTAAAGTTAGTGTTTCTACTCACATGAACGGTCTAGGAATTGTAACCCTTCCCCCCATGGGTTAAAAAAAACTGCAAGTCCCATAGTAGTTTGTCAAAACAATCTTGACTTTTTGAGCATTGTTTAATTGTACAAGTTATTTTTTTTTAAAGCAAAAATACAGCTTCCAGTTTCTTAAAATGTGAATATTTGCTGGTGTATTAGCCTTCTGCAGTATGTCTGGAAATAGACTCACTTTGGGTCTTGTACTTGGTCAGACAGAATAAGTGAATAAAGACTTCACAACAGGCTTGTCTTACCTTTTCCTGACATTTTGTTAACAATAAATCGACATTGGCAAGAAATGTTGTTGCAGCCTTAAACTCAAGGTCTACTTTGCTTTATCATTCTGCCTGAGTGGATCAACTTTGCCCCAGGGAAAGTGCAGACTTTCAAGCTTTAATTTGATGAAGAAACTGTAGATCTTAAATACAGTTAAAAGGAAAATTTGGCACTTATCATGTGGATGTTCAGTCAGTGTTGATAGTACATGTAGTCAATTTAAGCAATAAACTCCTCAGTGTGTTCTATCTCAGTGTGTGTGTTCTTCTGCTGCAAAAATCTGTAGTTCTTCCTGCATTCAGTGATGAACCATGCTATGTTTTTTGGCAAACAAAAGGCTAGGATGGTGATACACAGCAACATGTGTGTGGGAGCCACAAGCTCGCCCTCAATGCATCCTGGTACATGTAGGCACTGCTGCACGGCTTGGTGAGCATGAAAAATCAGTTTTCCTGGTCAGCATAGCAGCACTGGGGAATTTATTGCTTCATTTGACTACATTTACCATGAACACTGACTGTATAGCCACATGAAAAGTACTGAATTTTCCCTTTAAGAGCTCTGTAAAAAAAGAAGGCGAGTAAGTGGAACTTGATTTGATATGTCTTGGTGGACTAAGGTTTTAAGATGTTGAATATTATTACAATGCCCCTGGTTTAAGTCTGACTTAAGGAACCTTTGTTTTATTTCATTCCTGAAATAATCACTTGAAAAATCCATTCAAATGTGAATGTGGACCCGATTGTGGTGAGGAAAAAGAAGCCAGTTTGGGATGCCAATTTTGCAAAGAGAGCTTGAGGTAATGTTAAGTATTTGTTGTATGTGAAGCATGCTAAAATAGCATACAAAAAACCTTACCAAAAAACCCACCAAACCTTATCCTAATTTTGTGACACTGTCAGAATTTTGTCTCATGCTATCTTTGGTCACAAGACCATTTTTGAACCTCTCTCACAGTGCGACATAGGACCTCCTTTTTGGAGCTACTGCCAAAGATATCACCATGTTTCTTTCACACTGGTCGTCTTTCATCAGGGATAGCCACAGTCCACCACAGTTACACAGGCATTACACAGTTACACACATCTGTCAGTTGTGAACCAAATGGCTATTTGCGTCTCATTGTTGCACTTAGATCCCAGTTTTGACAGTCAAGGTTACCATGCCACATTATCTCCTCTCCCTTTGCGTGTCTGAAGTAATACAGCAGTTAAACTCCTGCCAGCTGTTAACAATGGCATGCTGTGTGTGTAAAGACCTCTGTGAAGGCTGTGTGTGAGCGTGTGCGCACATACATGTGCAGCAGCTGTCGGCAGCATGTACGTCTTCGAGCCAGTGGCCAGAACACAGCGGCCGGCTGCTCCAAGAGCTCAAAGCGCACAACTGCCTTCACACGTTTACAGCCAACTGCTGCCATTCTTTTAGACCGTGTCAATATTATTATTAACAATACACACTCCAGACTTCACACTTAGCCAAAAATATCTCTGAATACAATGTGGGCTGGATATGCTGATTATTTTCTACTACACATGCAACATTTTTTACCTGTTATCTCTCAGAGTGGGTTCATCATGGAAAACAAAAGGAGGAGGACATATTAAAGTTATGAGAAAGAATATGTAGACATGATAAGCTTTCAATACAGAGTTTGAATCTATGAATCAAACACAACACAGACAACCCTGTGAAAATCAGTGAAAATAAGACCGTCTACAGCCATGCGGGTCACTTTATGAGGTTGCACTTAAGCACAGCAGTGCAGTAGGTGAGATCAAGTCAATTTTGTTTTACAAGTCTCAAGTCTTTGTACTCAAGATCTGAGTCAAGTCACAAGTCAAGACATGCAAGTCTCAGGTCCTAAACTCTGAGTCCTAAACAAGTCATAATATAACAGAGTTTTCAACCTAATTGATTTACTTAGCTGTTTAGCTACATTTTAGCCATGCATTAGCCCACTAACTATATCAGATTTATCTTACTGGTCTTTGTACAACTTCAAATGTCAATGAAAACACACAGGTATCGCAGCTTCAGCGGCTAACATTAACTTTTGGAGGGAGAAAGTCATGATGTCAAGACACAATTTTACATGAAAATTACCTTTTAAATTGACAAATATCGTACGTGTGATTTTGGTGGGCCACCAATTCAAACGGGGGTCCCATGGTGGTCCCCCAGAAGGGGCGTCCCTTCGGCTCTCTAAAGCATTTTAGTAAAACGCGCTGTCCAGCAGTTGTTGAGATATTTCAGTCTGAACCAAAGTGGTGACAAGAGTTGCCATCCCTTGAACCACGTCGCTTACATGGCTAAAACCAGACAACAATGCCTGTATAATCAATCAGTCAATCAGTTCAAAAAATCTTGATCGATGAAACACAAAAATAAAACCGTACTGCACCCCAAAGCGCGCTGGGTTGTTCCTTCTTTTCTGGGGGGTCGAGTGAATGAGCTGAGGTCAAAACACTGAGGAGTCACACCGCCTCCTCTTGCAGTACTAGCTTGGCACCGACAGCTGATATTTCATAAAAGTAAAAAGTTTCGTCTTGGATCCACATCAAATTAACATCAAACAGACGGCACATACTTGTCTCTGCTCAGGTTTCACAAAGCTGCGCTGTGTCACAGTCAAGGGAGTAAACAAGCAGCGCCTCACATACCACAGTGTGGTTTGTCACAGTCAGTCAACACATGTCCCAGTGTGGTACAGTCTGCTGTACTTGTTGGCAAACTTAAATCAGTTGTAAATAAAGCTTAGTGTTTGTTTTGACCTGTATGATTCATGGAGTTTGCAGCCCACAGCAAAGTGGGCTACACTTGCCAACAGACAAATACTTTTCTGTTTTGTCTGAAAGTGAAAAACTGGCTCACGTCAACCTGTCCCACCCGTCTGGCAGATAAGCAGGATACTATAAACCAGGGGTCAGTCACACAGAACAGGTTTCACAGAACTGTCTGGATACAGCTGAGTTAACCCCCCCAAACAGTCAGTTTTACAGCATGTCCTTTATGTTTTCTGAAACTGACATCTCTGATGCCTGTCTATGTTAGCATGGATGTATATAGGACCACACTGATGTATGACTTATTTTTTTTTAAATTACTACTACTACTACTACACTTACTGTTAGTATGTAATTTGTTACATATCGATTCTTTATGTGTGTGTTTGTTTTGTGTGTGTATGAGATTGGGATGCTTGAGGGTGTGCGATTAGTCAGGCAGGTGCAACATTTAGCGTCTGCATGAACTGTGTTCCTTTTCTGTTCTGTCTTTATTTAAAACCATCAATAAAAAGAGATTTTAAAAAAGTCACTTACAACTGACAACAAAAATAAAGACTGATGTTACTAGAAGATTCTCAAACAAAAACCTTCATCCTGGGAATTAAAATGGTAACATTTAATGTGCGGCAAAATAATCTGGTGTAAACTGCATCTCAAGGTCTTATCTTTCACCAGCATCTCACAAAGTGGCATTAATTGTGGGAAAAATAAGTTCTGAAACAGTTGTTTGTTTGTTGATTTAAATATTCTTGAAATAACTGTGCCATTTAAATAAAACTTGCAAAAAATGTAACTAAAACAGCTGATTTTTTTTTACTGTAAATCTGAATAATTTTCTGTAGGCACCTCAGTATTTTTAAATTCCCTGGCTATGGCTCTGTGTAAACCTTCAAGTATTGTGTAATCCATTTCATTCCCATAGGTCTACAGTAAATCACAAAGGAAAACAACTGGTAACTCCCAAGAGGTCTTCATAATTTCACATAGCAGCAACCTCATGCAGACAACTTCAGCTGTTCTTTAGTCGTTTTGCAGTGAAATCAACTTTAACTTCCTCCTGACAGGCGGGACCTGAATGGAGGGAACAAACTATATACCTTCCGGAGATTCTTACTCTTGTACACAATCAAGCCTGAATTACACCTTATCACCACAGGAACAATGTTCTCATTCAGGTCCCCGACATACAAGGAGCAGGTCCAGCAACAACAAGCTGGAGCACACCCACATAAAGCTGTTCTAACACACTTGTGAGGACTTTAACTTATACTTTAATTCCATTTGTTGACATGTCTATAGCATGTCTTTCGAATACACTGCAATCACAAACAAGTTCAATAATAAGAACATTATACAAAACGTGAAAAGAGAAGGAAGAAAATTCTTTTGTTTGTTTTGTTGTTTCTGCAGCCTGCCCAGGAAGCTTCACAAAGCTTAAACAATTCATTGTATAAGGGTTCATACATAATGAAGGTCTGGGCTGCTCTAACGGTAGCGGAAAGTCTCAAAACCTCCGTTTCCCTCCATCTGACACCGCCGTCCTCTTGGGGATATGTGGCTTCTATTAACTCACCACATAAATGGTA
Source organism: Lutjanus argentimaculatus (assembly GCA_034769285.1). Classification (NCBI taxonomy): domain Eukaryota; kingdom Metazoa; phylum Chordata; class Actinopteri; order Lutjaniformes; family Lutjanidae; genus Lutjanus; species Lutjanus argentimaculatus. The sequence continues at coordinate 27,032,390 of JAWZSL010000017.1, read as the reverse complement.
ATACACCTCTCATTTGTCACGAAATGTATCCAACACCTTGTTAAAGTCTGGTACTTTCCTGAGCTGAACGACATCTCCCATGCTGCCCTGTCAAACCTGCTGGGAGTCAATGGTGACCTCAGGGAGATGGAAATTGACAGCCTGGTTAATTGGCATGATGCCGCAGATGGGCCTCATGTTGATATCAGTGATGATCTCAGTTACGTGCACGCTTCAGATCTTTGACCACACACAGGAGGGAGGGTGATGCTAATTGATAAAAGGGATAAAAACACAACAGGGGGCATTGAAGGCCAGAAAATCAAGAGAGACAGTGGAAAAATAGATTTACAGAAAGAATCAGAGAAGAGAGATCGCAAGGAAGAATGGAAATAGGGCAAAGAATAAAGAAAACAACAAGGGCGAGAAACAGATAGCAAGATGAGGGAAGGCCGGTGCATGTTCTGTGTTTGTGCCTCCTCAGTGATCCCTGTGTTGAGCAGAGGCAGCTGGGAGATTGGCAGCTGTTCAGTCCCTAATGAGTGACCATCTCCCTGACCCTGCTGCGTCTCTCTCTTCCTTCCTCCCTCCATCCCTCAGTTCAAAAAACCCCCTCGGTCCGAACCTCCTCGCCTCTCTCCAGCCAGCTCTCGACAATTAGCAGAAGGACCAAACATAATTGCGATGAAAGGACGAGAGCCTGTGTGGCCCGAGTCGCCAGCGGCTTGACTGTGTCGGAGCCAGCTGCCTTGCTGTTCTCAACATCGTCTGTCCGCGCACAGTGAAACAGTAAAAGCCTTTGTTCCTTCAGTGGAGCGCAGATAGAAAGAGGTGATGACCAGTGCACCCAGACCAAGAAGAGTCCCGCCCCACACAAGCCTGCACTCGTATTTAGGGCCTGGACTTGGGGACGGGAGGAGTGTGGCTGAGAGAGTTCCAGCATACAACAATACACAAATACTCAACAACTTTTAAGCTGCAAGAACATTTTATTACAAACTTTATTACAAGTTTATAATTCAACCTTCTAAAAAAGTAAAGGCTTCTTTTTATTGAACAGGCCTTTAAAATGCAACTACAAAACTCACATTGTTCTTTTCTTTGTTCGCTATCTGATTTGGTTTTCCAACAACTATCTTGGTGAATGTACAAACTGGAATTGCTTTTCTGCAGCATACTTTCGGATTTTATTGTTGGAGGTTTCTTATGCACCACACTGTCCCTGATTCCTGCACACAACTGTTCTGACAGTAACACAACTTTGATGCCTAAAAGGTGCAATACATTTGTTTCATTCAATTCATACTCCAGACAAATAGGGGGCAGGATATCACCAGACCACCACCAAGTGATGCTAACTGTAGCTGGTGTTAGCTATTTAGCTCAGTTAGCTAGCTGCAGCTTTGGGCCGCCAGATGGGGGAGGTTTTCACACAGCGTCTGAGACTGACAGAGGTCAGTTCAATGACAGGGAACACAGAACAGAGGTGATTTACAGCGGTTCCAACCGAGACTCTAACTGCGGGAACGACAAGGACACAGCCAGTTCAGGTGGAGGCAGGAGACGCGTGAAGCAGGACAGGAGCGAGGGGGAGTTTGGGCATCAGTTAGCGCTCATCTCTGGAGGCCTGAGCGGGCGTTACAACGAGGTCACTTCTAGTGTGCCAGGAGCCAAACCCAGCAAGAAAACCACCTCAGTGTTGTGGGACTGGGGCCAGACTGGACACTGCAGTGACTCACTATTGACTTTTGATGTGCAAAGTGGATTCAGACAGGACAGGTTGAAGCTAGCTGGTTAGCATGCTAACTTTTATGAATTAAATAACTAAACTAAATTGATTTGATTTGATTGGTGATTTAAAAGGAAAATCTGTACATTTGAAAAGCTGGAAACACAAAATGTTTTTACATGAGAAATGACTTCAATGACTGCCAATTAATTTTCTATCAATCTACTTATTGATTTATCGACTAATTATTTCAGATGTATATTCTTTTATGTTCTTACATAATAACAAAGCATCATATTTTTATAAGCTTTTCATATTCTTATACAAAAAGTTGCATTTAACTTTGTAAAGTAGATAGTAACTATGCTATGGTAATGAGTATGCATTTTTAATCATTTATAATCTGTTATCAGTATTGGTATCAGCCCTCAGAGCCTGGAAGAATAATTTTTGTCCCTGGTGGACATTCCAGCTCCAGCTCCGTGACTCTGAATGGACGGACAGAGGCCACAGACAGGCTGCAGGGACGTTCAAAGGCGGGCTCATTACAAGTAAAAATAACCCTCTTTGTTTATGACCGTTTGTGCTTGCGGAGAGGTAAGAGAGTGGGACTGACTTTTTTCTCTGTTGCTATACAAACACACAACAGCAAAAATATTTACATACACAGCTGAACATTTTTATAAAAGTCTGTTATGCAAAGTGTCACTGATCATCTGTTAGCAGTTTTAACGATAAACATGTTCATGCAAAATGATACCATCTTGTTGATGAGACTGTCAACTGTCGATTTTTCTTACCACCATCACATACGAACACTAAACCTTGAAATTAAATTTTTCAGTCCCCTCAAGGCGCATTACTGCTTAATATCTGTTTGTTCTCATGCATTAAATCAAAATGCAAATGTATAATGTTTGCCTAAAAACACAGTGTAACTTAGACGTCTATGAGGCAGCAGCGAAAGCACTGTATGAACACAAACATTAATATTATTTCCTCATTTAGAAGGTTTTTCCCAGGCTCCAAAGGAATTTTGTTCCTGCCTAAAAAGAGAAAATTCCACCAACGATTGTGTACAGGGAGAGAAAAAGATATGAGGTTGGTTGGTAAACAATAGCCAGTAGCCCTCAGGCTTTTTCCTTTGTGCTGCAGGAGCAGAGAGGGGAAATGAACCGTTGACTGGGATGAAACAGGATGACAGGTGTCAAATGAACAAAACAGGAGTCCGATGGTCTCAGAGATACTCGATGTAGCAGCACCTCAGAGCCAAGAGAGAGTAACCGGGATAACTCACCTCATGCAGGTTGCAAAAAACTCCATCACACAGCGTCAGCATTTACTAAACAATCCCAAACAGACAGGGAGCACGCAGTGTGGGAAACTGATGAGAAGTTTGATAAGAGGTTGTGAGGCTGCTGTAGGTGTGAATCTCACGATTGCCTTTTCCTGGACCAGGAAGACCAGCTTTTCAATATTATAAGAGGGCTCCTAGTTCGCAGGTTGAATGGGGGCACAGATTCAATACAGATTTAAAGTCAAAGCCCTGGTCATGGCAATAATATACTGGATAGTATTAATAGTTACACTGTTTATTCGTATTTATTTGTGTTTATTTGGAAAATGAAATATGTTATTATGAAATGATATCTGTGAATATCTGCTGTTTATAGCTTCAAATAACCTACAGGCAGAACATGTGCCCATGGACCCTGACATACCCCTACATCACAATACACCCAGATCTTGTGGTTATTTTGTCTCATTGAGGTTGTATTATGTCTCTTTGTGATCATTTTGTCTCTCTTTGTAGTCGTTCTGCATCATTTTGTTGTTGTTTTACGTCTCTTTTTTGTCTTTTTTGTGTTTCTTTGGTCAATTTGTGTCACTATGTGGATGTGTTCTGTCTGTTTGCAGTCATTTTGTGTCTCACTGGGATCATTTTGTATTTCTCTGGTTATTTTTGTTTCTTTTTATGGTTAGTCTGTGTCTCTTTGGAGTCATTTTGTAGTTGTTTTGCATCTCTTTGCTGTTGTTTTGCTCTCTTTGTAGTTGTGTGTCTCATTGTTGTTTAGTGTCTCCTTTTTATTATTTTGAACTGATTTGTTTTTTGAAACTATTGTCTTTGTTATTACTTTTGTTATTTCTGTGGGACAATAAAGACTATACCTTGCCTTACTCATCTTTGTTGTTGTTTTGCATCTCTTTGTAGTAGCTTTGTGTCTCCTTGTGGTCATTTTTTTCTCTCTTTATGGCTATTTTGCATCTCTTTTGGTCAGATCGACAAGTCACTTCATAAGTTCTGATGCCAACAAGTCCACTGGTAGCCAATCAGATTCAAGAAAGTGCCACTATCAGCTATTAATATTAGTAAAATCACTAATAATTCACTTCCAAGATAAGCTGGACACTGCCTGCGCTGCTCTATTGTGCTGCACTGATCACCGTTAAGTGCTGGGAACAACAGATCATTTCCTGTCGTGCAGCCCACTCAAGACGTCTGATTTCCACCTCCATCCCTCTGCAGATGTTGGACAGCGATGTGAACTGAATCAACCAGGGACTTGAAGCAATATGTGGTCACGCATTATTAGAGTCATTTAATGGAGACCAGTGAGTGGAAAAATTTTAGTAGTGGGAGATTATCCTCATCAAAAAAGAAAAAAAGAAAACACTCAGCACTCAATAGTAAAGCAGGAATTATATCAGTTATTTCAGTCACAGTCAACCCTGTGTTTTCTTTTTTGACCCATCAGAACATTGTGCACGACCGTGGGTCTGTGTTGTAGATAATAACTGAATTAAAATGTATGGCTTTGTTGATCTTTATCAGCATATGGTCGAAACTAAAACACCATTGGGTCTTATGCAAACTAACAGACTTGCCAAGAACAGTATGTTTTAATTTATGTGTCTCAACCCAAATGGCTCTTTTTGGATTTCATAAAGTCCAAGATGCTCATATAGTGGTTTATTTTTGTGCTGATATCGCCTGTATTGCAACGAGATGTTTATAGGGTTTTTTTTTCTCTTACACATACATTCATCCTGTTGGATTGGCATTTGTTGGTGTGCTGTCAGTGTCAGTCATATTTATATTCAGCAAAATGTTTTACTGAAGCTATGTAAAAGATTTGAGTATTTTAATGATTTTTTTTTATAGCAGGCTAATGTAGAGATTATGCATTCATGCACTTGGTTAAAACTTTGAGTCCCAAGACAAAAAAAGTTTTTTTGGTCTAGAGGACAAACAATATTGCCATTTTTTCTTTTTTTTTTTCTTTGCCAGAAAAGGAGCGGTTGGCCAGTATTTCACCAGATTTGTGTTGTCATTTGCCTTTTTTGGTTTGAGAATGAGGCTTAACTGTAACTAAAATGTCAGGCTCAGGTGGTTTCTTTCTGTTCCAAAACAAAATATTGACTGTAAGGTAAGCTCTGAAAACTAGTCTCAGCACATCTTTAAGTAATCACTGAGTCAAATTTTTCAAAAACCTTACCACACCATTTTGCGTTGAACTCAAAAGAGGTGCAGGGTGAGAAAGTTCAATCTGAACACCTGTCACTCAACAAAAGTACCTCTGACTTGTTGTTGGGAAAATATTTTACTCCTTTTCAATGATCATTGTTATTTTTTTCAGTAGTCCTTGTTTGTTTGCAGTCAAAAGGTGTAATAAACCTTTTACCTCTCCAGAACTTTCTCACAGCTGCTGTTTAGGGATTATTGCCACTCCGTTATAAATTTCCCACTGTTGTAAGATTGTCTTGTCATGAGAGCCAGCTGGGGACAAACAGGCCTATAAATGCAGACTAGTGTATTTGTCTCTGTTTATACAGAGGAGATATTCAAGTACCCTGTGAACCGCATGGGAGCCGAAGCTTCAAATAGCTGTTTTCCTTTAAGAACAGGATTAAGTACACAAGCAGATAGGTACCAGGTCTATAATTCATGTAAGTAAATGTTTGGAAGTGAAAGGGGAATTCAGAGATATCTTTGATCCTGCAGACCTATAGGTGAGACCTGGAACACAGAGCCTTTTCTAAAACAGGGAGCTTAATTGCAGAAAACAAAACACTTACTTCCTGTGAACTGTGTACGTGCTGCTGGGAAAAGCAGCACAGTAGGTGATTCTGTCGGCCGGGCACCGCTGAGGAGGAAATATGCACTCCATGTTTGTGCACATTGCTGCTTATCGTCCATTTTGTCACAAGAGCCATTGTTGTAATTTAAGGTTCTCATGCTGAGTCCAGGTTTCCATCAGTCAGCTGCACGCAGGACTCTGTGTATGCTCTATTATCCTGTAGATACTGAACAAAATCAGTATTGTATGTTATTATTTATCTGTTTTTATTTTATTTACTCCAAAACGATGCTGCTGCCTCTAGAAATACAAACTGGGAGTTAAAGGACAAATAGGCCTGTCCTGTCATAGAACAGGTGTAAACAGTTAAATTAATGATGGCTGAGTTCCCCTTAGCTGCTTCAGTTTTAGGTTCCCGCATCGTGGTTTACTGTCATGACTCACTGGGACATTTGAATCAAACAGAGCCATCATTAATGCTATTAGTAACACCTGTGCTTCTCCTGCTACGACAAGTCAGTATGTCTGCTGTGAAAAAAGCCTCTTAAACCTCACTGGCCTGCAGGTGAGTCAGTCGCTATGAATTCATGCAGTCAAACTTTATTTTATTTTTAATTCTATCGTGAATATCCCAGAGTTTCCAAAAATAAGAAATATGTCAGGCTCAGTTTTAAGGAAATGTGTGAAAAATGAAGCAGAAGGCACAACTTCTAAGACAAAATATTTCCATTTAATAGAATGATGCAGTTGTCTTGGGTTTGAATATTTTGCTCAGTGTAAACATCATACAGCCTAAATCAACAGCTTAAAATCGGATATTATCAGACTATGAAAAATTAGGCGATGAGAAATTAGCAATGATTTTTCAACCTTAAAGCTACATAAAGGGGAATAAAGAACTAAAACTGGATGATATGGAGTTAAATGTAACATGTTAAAGTTACGTATCACATTAAAGAAGGGGTAATCTTGGGACCTTGTACCCTGGGAACCGAATCTGTGAGCCCATGTTTCACTTGATCTGATATGTCACTTATTTCATTGTTTTGATTGGTTGTAGGTCTATCCAATTCCTTCCAGAGGCATGTTGGTCTATGTTTGTTGACAACACTCCTTAGAAATCAAAAATTACCTCAGAGATCTGGCAGAATATGCCAGGAATATGTAACATGTGCTCAAAACTAGGATCCAGCTCCTTATGATGACAGACGATATTGCACTAAAGTGGTGCATTTTCCCAAACAGATGTCTTTTTAAATTTGCACAAACCATTTGACTCACACTGAGCCTGGAGCTTTGGGGGCCTTAAAGTTCTGGGGCCCACTTGGTTACCCATGCATGTAATGATTTAATTAATTGGTCATAACTGATATTTTATATTTGCGCGTTTTCCTGCAACACAACAGTTACCCTCAGGATAAATAAAGTTCTATCTTATCTTATCTTATCTCAGTAAATGTAATCAAATCATAGTGATTAAATATCCTGGTGTGAAAAATTTGATAAGCTGAATTTATAGTGTGGCTGGAAGAAAAAGTATAATGAAAATTTTAAAATATAAGCTGTTCATTTGGGCAACAATATGAAGTTTTTTTGTTTAAAAGAAGAGAAACCACACATTTCCTGTATCCCAGGAGTAACTTACCTGCTAAGATGTAAAAAGGTATACTGAATGAATCTGACATTAATTAATATAAATATCAGTCATAGTCAATAGTCAGTAATCATTATCTGCAGCCTGACTCAAGGTCCACTTTCTTTAGCTTTTTCTGTACTTTCAGTTGCACATCAAAATCTGTCTTCACAGAACAACTCTTCCCAGGGAAAGTGCTGACATTCAATTTTATGTTCATAGTAAACGTAAGCATAAAATACATATGGGCCAACACACATTTAAATTAAATGAGGTCAAATCCAATCCTCATCACGCTATAATGTGCTTTAAACAGCAAACCTCCAACAAAGACCCCCCATTCAACTAAAAAGTGAAGTCTCATAGTTGTAAATAAATGAGAGGTGTGTGAATTTTTTCTTCCCGTCACCTTCTCTGTAGTGTTGAGTGTCGCACTAAAGCCCTCAGGTGCTTCATTGTCCCACAAAAGTCCGGGCTTCCTCGCTCTTTGTGTGGCACCGTGTCACGAGCTCCCACACTGTTCTCATTCAGACATTACACACATTAACAAACAGAGGAGCGCTAATCCTCACCCTTCCTTCCCTCGCACAAACTACAATTATGAGATTACTCTCACAAACAAGCCACACACACACACTCGCTCACACACTCATTATTGTGGCTTGCAGTCATTGTCCAAACTTTGAGGACTTGAGGAGACATTAAATCTTAGAGAAATAAACCAGAGAGCATCAAAGGATCGGGTAAACAGCTATTTTCCAGAAAATATTTTTCCTACAACAGTGGGAAAAGGAGTCACGGGAAGACAGTGAGGACGTTTGTGTGTGTTTCGCGGAGACAGAAAAAGAAACTGGAGCGATGAATTCCCTTCTGAGAGAAGGACAGAAAGTCCCCCTTGGTCTGAGCAGTGACCTTGCACTGGTTAAATCCATATCAGTAACCCCCGGCCGGCTCACAGACTTGACATGGAGCTATTTCATTCCCATGACTGGGCTGCAGATATTTACCCACAATCCCACAGGGTCATGGAGCCAGTCTGTCCCAGCTGCACAGTGATACTTTGGCCTTTCACATCATGTCTCAATTATCAGTGCTACATCAGAGCAGAGCAGATATCACATCAGACATGGTTCAGTGTGCGGACTGCAGGTGCTGACACTCATGGTCAAGACAACATGACAGGAAGTGGAACAAGGTGAAATGTAAAGCCAGACAAAAACTTCCACTCACAACAGTGAAACCAGTTATTTTATTTTTTTCTTTTTGATTTTTTTATCATCTTATTTATTTAGTCAATTTCCTTTGCTGAATTTTAGATGTGTATGTCTAATTTTATAAAGCCATAAACCATCTTTGTGTTGTTAAAAAGTATCAAACAAGCTAGTTGAGCTTGAATGAGACTTTGCCTTTTGTTAATGCTACTTCACATCCTGTGGACACGTTAGCAATAATGTTATGTGGGGACTAAATACACTTTCAAAATAAAATTCTTGGGTAGGTTCACCAAGTTCACCAAGACTACTTGGGTTGGTTTAGGAAAAGGTTATGGTTTAGTTTAAACATTATCTACTGGTCTCACACAGGAACATAACACCAGTCGCCTATTCGACAGTCCCCCCCCCCCCAAACCATCCACCCCAACCATCCACCCCATCCACCCCAACCTCCTCTCTATGTAGATTTTCTTGTTCTCTGTACTACATTCGTCCTTATCAGGCTACTTTGAAAGTTGTTCTGACTGTCACAAAAAATATTGACAATTTGTTTCCATTAACAAACATACATAGATTACATATTGTTACTATTTACAACAAACTGTTTCGGACTGTGCTGTTTCATTTATTTATTTATTTATTTGCACGAAATTCACAGGGTGGCATCCTAGACCATATAATATGTAGTGGATGGAGCCTCTGGGTCTGGAAGGTGGAGCCAATGCGGGAGTGCATCAAACCTGCGACTCCACTGGTTTAAAAAAGAAGTCCAACTGTATGTATCCTTATGGCAAAAAGAGCTTTCTTCTCAATTGATTTATTACCTCAGTAAACAGTTTCCCAGTGAGTTTATGGTCTCAATCACCACTTTCAAGTCTTCTTCAGTACAACATGATGTTCATTTTGTGGATTAAGATCCTATTTAGAGTAAAACAGATGATAAAGCAGTGTATGGTTTAGGGGCTGCCGAGTAATGGACAAGTCACTCACAGTGAGTCCGTCCAGTGCAATGCACCCACAAAACTTATATCAAACTGTTAAATTAGGCAGTGTTGATCAAATATGATCAATATTCTGTTATTACATTCCTATTTTGTCCCTAATATGTTTTTTTTTTTTTTTTTTTTTCAGAAACATGTTTTAGAGACTGTTTAGTTGTAATCAAAGAAACTCTGTGGCCAGGCAGGTTGCCATTTTTTCTTGCTGAATGGACGACCCAAAACCAAGCACTGGGTGATGTCACTGTTGAATTCCACTTGGGTGGTGTTCAGGGCGGATGGTGGGCATGCATAGTGCAAGTCCAACATATGGTCAGGTTTAGTTAGCAAAATAACTTTAGTTAAGGTTTGGGAAAGACGGTTTTAGTAAAACCACCATCTTCCTCTAACCTTAACCACGTCCTGTGAATGGCTAAAAATAACCATAAACAAGATTAATTGTGCTTTTGTTTCTACAACCAAATGAGCACACAAAAACATCTGAAAATACAAAGCTAGAAATGGATTTTAGAGGAAAGCTGTTGCATTGAGAACAGATTTGTCCTTGAGTCACAGTAATGAACCACACCCTCACTTTCGAGCAGACAGGTTTCAGTGGCTCATGTTTTACTTTTACCTCTCTTTGCTCCATTTCCTGTCTCAATGTAATGTCTCAGAAAATGTGTGCAATAGAGGGGCTGGGCTCTGTAACTACATAAAAAGAAAGAAGGAATGCCAAAACTGGAGCAAAACGGGCTGTGAGTGGGAAAAGGTGACGCACCTAACTATAATGTTAGGTGGTGGCCCTTATTCTGCAGGAAGTGATTCAGTGTTGGAGAATATGGTGCCCTTAGGTGACATCACTGTGCAAAAGTTGGCATCAGTGAATGTGTTTTTGTGTGGCAAATTTAGCCTTTTTTAGCTCTTTGTTTTGGCAAATCAGCAAAACTACAACAACATTAATCAAGATTATCTCATTGGCGACTGATGCTTGAGTTTGTCTGAATTTGAGGCAACACAACAGGCCTTTCAAGGTGAATCAAGTCTATTTATATATTTCACTATAAGTCCTTTTCAAACTGCAGGAAAAAAGTGCAGCTAAAACCGCCCCTGGGAATCAAACACGCCTGGACCTCTGACACATGGCACAGCCACTGGATGTGTGGGAGTGAAATACTCCTGACTGACAGCTGAAATATGAAGAGAAAACAGAGAATTAAAGACTGAAGGAGAGGGAAAGGATGACATCAAGATGGGAGAGACAGACAGAAAGGTAAAAGAGGTTGGAAGTGAGAAGAAGAAAGCCAGTGTGAAAGATGGAACGGGCGATGGATGAAGGAGAAGTGGAGTTACAGAGTCCCATGGGAAATCCTAATAAGGGAAAGGCCACACAGTTCCCAAACTCGCTCAAATACGGTCTTTTTTTCCTGGCTGTGCCTCAGGCAAGTACTGTAGCCTCAGCGTAACGTTGGGAAGCTAACATTTTTAAAGTAACACATAATCCCCTGGAGAAACTTTTGCATCCTCAAAACACGGCCTCTGATATTACTTTTTCCATTTCCATTAAACTACTGTTCTGACAGAAATAGAGTTTTGCATAATGACGGAGACTTCACACGATGAAGGAGTGGAGTATTTTTCACAGTAGACGGAGCACATAAAGGGTGGTATGCAGAGGGAGTGGGAGCTCTCCCTGCAGTAATTATCAAATATTTAAGGAACAAAGGATTGGTGTTCTCTGCTTCCCTGGGAACAGTGGCTCGGAGGTGTGTCACACTACATCTTAAGCCACGACATGCTAAATGCATTCCTTTGAAAGGGAAATCTGCACTGTGGTAGCTGTTCATAAGTGGACTGCACTGTGTATCGTTATGTTTGTGCAGTTCTTGGAGGGAGTGATCAACTATAGATGCAACTGAATCCACTGAATCACATCCCTGCCTGTATAATTACAGCGTTCAGTGCTAGAGAAGATTACTTAAATAATCACCAAGAGGAAATTCTGTTCTTTCACTGCATTATTACATACACACAGCCCCAAAAAAGCCTACAGACATGCACATACAGGATGCACAGACATGCAATCGTGGGGAGAGATGTTATAGAGTGATGGGGTGCCACATAACGGCGCCTCCCGAGCAGTTAGGGGTTTGGTGCCTCGCTCAAGGTCACCTCAATAGTACCCAGGTGGAGAAGTGACACCTTACCAACTACCAGCCTGTTCTTTGTTCTGTGTTCTGTTTTGTAATTGAACTGGCCACCCCCCAGTTACTAAGCCAAGTCCCCACGGAGATAGCTCCTGCCTCCCCCTGACCTAATTTTCACACCAAATGTACAAGCGCAGCATTGGAAAAAGCACCTGATTGAACTGAATTTCCACCCCAAATATGCTGATGGGTCACTATCACTGAGGACACTAATGTCACTGTAGAAGGAATGGAGGACAGGTATATCTCTGAATTCCCCTGCTAAGTCCTCCACAAATGACCTCTGATCCAAAGCCCTTATTATCAGAACAGCATGTTTGTCATTGCTTTTCAAAAAACATTAAAAAACACAATAATGAAAATGATTTTCATGTTCTTTTTCCCGACACCACTATGATTAAGGTTTGGTTAAGTTTAAGCACAACAATGATTTGTTTAAGGTTGGGAGAGATGGCGCTTCTGGCCTCAGTCTTTGTGTAGGTTAGGCGAGCTTTGTCATCATGGTCAAAACAATAACATCTTGGTGAGGTAATCATGGTTAAAAGAAACCAGTGTTGACTTCTGGTTGTAAACGGGGACTTTGATCTTCCTCATTTAAGTCTGAAGTATATTGTTGACCCGCTCAAAATCCAAGAGTATCATTCTTGGTGTTTTTCCACCAAATTAGCTCTGGTTCTTGAACCGGTTCTATTCAAGATTCTTGGAACCATGATGCAAACCATTGACATAAATAAAAGCTGGACAACACGTCTCCACTTCAGACCACTGTACAAAGCTGAAGCCAAAATATCACGGATACGTATGCTGCCATCTTGAGCTGGTGACATCATTTGGAGCCAGAGTCTGTGGAGTAGTGATCAACGTTGGAGCCGCGCTTTCAAATTCCCGCCCATACAGCCGACTGATGCAGTCGTGAGCAGAGTTCAGCTGTCAAACATGGCATGAAACCCCATTTTTATATAATCAAACAACTAATTAAAATAAAACTGATCGGAAAAATGAACACGTTAGTGTGATTAGAACTACCTAAAATGAACTTTGTGACTCCCTCTTATCTTCAATGACTTCCTCCTTCGCTCCTGACAGACATGAGTCAAACTACATATTTGGCCACTAGAAGAATGTAACTCGAATGTAAACATACTGTGTTTATGTTATATGTTTTGAAGGAGCGACTGATGCTGTCCTTCTTGGAGGTAGAAGCTATGATGGCAGAAATTTCTACATTTCTGTGTTCATATAACTGTGCCGTCATTCAAATCTGGAACTCAGATGTAATGCGTGTATGATGTCCCACTTTCTGGTAGCTGTTCTGTAAGATTATGCTTCAATTTACTGTAGCAGCACAAACAGTACATAATTTGACTTAGACTCAGATTTTGTCAAAATTTCCATTTTTTTTCACACAGTCTTCAGTGTTATATTGGAAATTTATCTGTTGACATGCAAACTCAGTAGCCATTTCAACTATTCCAAACATAAAGAACTTTTATCTGTAAATTAATAAATTGTTTTACAAGTGACAGGTGAGGACTGAGACATTGTGGTGAATAAATACCATGAAAGAAGATTCACTGATACAAAGAAAGCAGAGTGAGAAACAGAAGGAGCTGGAGTGACGGGGGCAAAATGGATGCTGGAGCAGCAAACACTGGTACAACTTTGTCTTTGGGAGTTTAATTCAACCCCCCCTGTAAACAAAAGGAGGAAGTGGCCCTGTGTGACTGGCTTGCCGGGACTTCCTGTTTGTGATTATATGTCCAAAAACAGAACCATGGTCTCTGGACCTCCCACGACTCTGTTTCACTCAGGGCCGGAGAACCACTGACCTGCTGCGTCTGGCTGTCCTCACATTGTGCTTACGTAGCCAGGGCGCCACAATACTGGGAAGCAGCTGCGGTGGACATAAAAGTGACAAATGTATGTTGTTAATGGAGTGAAACACGATTACATACATTAGTGTAATTAGTTTAATAGGGGTTAGCACAGGAAACAGTCCTAATGGTATTTAAACTGGCTGGGTCAGGAGTTCTGACAGGTTGACAGGTTGACCTTATTCCCATTAGGTTTAAATAAATTACACATTGTGACTTCTTATTAGTGGTGAGTAAACATTAAGATTTGCACAATTCTAGGTTGTAGGATGCACAATTTCACAGTCTGAAATCACTCTTTTTTTATTAATTTAAGTGTATATGTGAATATATTCTCCACTGTAAAATAGTGCCAGTGGGGAAAGAAGCATTCCGTCTATAAAAGTAGTAATATCCAGAGGTGGAAAGTAAGGAAGTACAAATACTTCCTTGCTGTGCTTAGAATAGAGATTTAAGGTATCTGTACGAACTTTATTGTATTTATTTTTCTGGTAACTTTTTACTTTTACTCCCTACATTTTAACACAAATATCTGTACTTTCTACACAGGGAAATTATTGATTATCTTTATTTTACATCATTGCTCATCACCTTTGAAACATTAAGACTGTACTCCTCCTAAATGGATGGGAAAGGAACACGTTGAAAAGACGATTCCTTGTCTTGTTATATATTTGACATTATGTCACAGACATCTATGTGTTGTGTTGCAGAGAAATCTACTCTAGTTAGCATGCTAACCAGCTGGTCCCGGCCCATCCTGTCTAGTAAATACCACTTTGTGCCTCAAAGAGGCGATAGTCTAATCCCCTTGTAGTTTCAGCTGGTGTGTTCACAGTAAGGTTGCTACTTTCACAAGCTCCCTCAGCTTGTATAGTGTGATAAATAAATAAATAAAATAAATTTAAAAAATGACAAGAAAGGAAGCATTCTTACACCTACTGTCTATAATACATCTTCTGAATTCAGCTTTCTCTATTTGAGTGAACTATGACAAGCTTGTTTGTTAAACGAATTTCATATTCACATGAAACAACAAAACTCACCAAGAAGTCTAATTTTGTCTTTCCACTGTCCAACAATCACTAACTTAATCCACTGTGTTAAATGGGAAAATATTCCGGCTCCCTGCTGCCTCTCTGATGCCCGACCTCCCTCCCCTCTCCGATTCACGCCTCTCCTGTCCCCGCCTGCTGTCCTCATCACTCCCAGACTCCAAAGGACTTATGGGAGCTGTTGTAAATCACGTCAGTACAGTATTCCCTGTTGTCAAACGGGCCCCCCTTGGTCTCAGAGGCTGAGCTGTGTTCACCAGGAGGCCGCTGCGCCTGGTTCAGTTGACCAGTGTAAACATAAATACTGTCCCAGTGCTCCAAGCTGCAGGTCTGGCTAGACTTAGGGCCTTTACCTGCATAGCTAACAGAGCTAACAGCACATAATAGGTGAGCTATAGCTAAAGATAGTGTAGTGGCAGAATTCACTTAGGGTACAGTCCTTGGTTCACATGCATGGGGCAAGTGATACATCCAAGCTCAACTGATGGAGAAAACATTTTGTATCGTTTTTGGAAAACACCAGGTGGCACACCCAGGGTCAACTGATGATGATGAGTTACATTGTTTTTAAAAAAGAACACATGAAACCACGCGGATTGAAGAGAGGTAGACTTTTGCTGTGTTGTGAGTTATGAGAAAGCCCAGAAACAAGAAAAAGTGATATACGATTATGTTTGAATGTGATCCAAAATGTTCAAGAGAAGAGGAGCCTCTTCAGAGCCTCCAAATAGTATATAAACAGGTACATTGAGGTCCTTTTTTTTAAAGTCTAACCCCGGGTTTGGCTCAGGCTTGTTGATTTTTCTGTCAGAGAAGTCAATAAACTTCGTTGTGGCATCAAGCCCGGACCTTACTGGCCCATCATCTGAGGCTTTTTGACACGACAATAACAGCAAAGAGCACAGCAAGCAGCACTTGCTAGCTTTTATTCTGATATGCTGTTCTCTTCAACAGGGGGACATATTTTACATGTTTCTCCTGTAACAAGCATTAAACATAAACGTGCATTTTAATGTTGTAACTGGCAAGTTAAACTTTATATGAAGTTTAATCTGTAACAACGCAACCTTAATCTACAGCCAGCTGTGGACAGTAATGCATTTATGCAAGTACTTAAGCACTATGTTCCATTTGATGCTACTTTCTTCTTATACTCCACTGCAATTTGAGGCAAATGTTGTCCTTTTTACTCCACCTGAGAACATCAGTCACTAGTTACTTTGCAGATTCAGATGGCTTATAGATAATATAGATCAACTAATAAATTATTATTATGGGTTAAAGATTGGGTATGTATTTCTGAAGAATTGATATTTGAGCTCAAAAGTCAAACAAATACCGCCCTCCCTTCATTGCTCCTTCAGAAGATTTACTGTCCCTCTTGCTCCCCCACCCCATCTCCCCTTCCCCTTGTACTCTGCAGAAACTGAACCTGTTGCTGATTGGCTGGAATAGTGTTGTGTGGGTCTGTCTGAGCTACTTTTTGTTTCCCATTTGCAGAGCCAGGGCTGTGTAGAAACATTTTTTGTCAGCGCTCCACAGAACAGACGCTCGCTGATATCAGCAGAATTGACAAAAAGTGTATTAGACTAGAATTACACACCCATCGTTTAATTCAGTTGTTGTGATGTATACTTTCTTATCTTACATACTATTATATGTTTTGACATGTACGATGTATCTTTAAGCACAACTTAATTCAAGTTGCAGGTTTTATGTAAATCTGTTCCTGGAGGGAGATAAATGGGTTTTGACATATAACAGTATATTTGACCCAGTTAATTTGGTTTTAATTCCACTAACGATGGACTTTGTCTGACATGAGTATCCATATTTGCTTCCTTTTTTCCTACCATATTATAAAGTGAAAGACTGCAGAGCTTTCCCAGCTGTAAATACGACTTTGATATTGATGTGAGCATGATTTACAAGTTGGAAACATGTAAATTTCATAACTGGTCAAGAATGATTTTTTAGGTTTAGTTTTATTCATTCTCATCTTTACTGTTCCACATGAAATAGCCACAAAAGTTTTCCAGAATTAAAGCTCTACTCAGAGCAGAGTTTTCCAGACTATCCCTGCAATACATTTGTTTCTAAGACTCTCAGTCAGCAGCCACCTCCTTCCCTTAACCTTGCTACTGCAGGAAAGCAGGAGCCAAAGACCCTCGCCTGCATTTCCTCACAGAGGGCAACATAATCTTCATCTCAACAATAAAGTCAGTAAGCCCTCCCTCCCTGATAAGAACAATACAGCCACACCAGGATACATTAATCCCTGTATGAAACACTAAGGAAATAATACGACCGCAATACAATGGCCTATTTTCCTTCCCTCAGGTATGCTTTGAATCATAGTGGACACCACGCTCGTACGAATTGTCTCAGATTTTAACAATAAATCAAAAGCCTGGTGTCAAATGTATATGTCCCTGAACAACCAGTCTGTTTACTGGGAAAAGGAAACAGAGACAAAAGAGCTGATCAAGCTTTTGTACTGGACTCTTCTGCAATAATGGGGCTCTTTAGAAATAAGAGGAAATAAGAAAAATCATGTGCAATGCATCATAGGTTATAATTTCCTTCTCTGAAACAAAAATTAGAATAAGCAGTTTTATATTTAAATGCCCACCGGGGACATTATATTTGCTACAACACTACAGTTAAGTGAGTGTCTATAAGTGTTAATTTGTGTACATATATGACAATGCAGATAATGTAAATATATCATACATTGGTTTTACCTGCAGTATTAGACAGCCCCTTTCAGTCAGAAACTGGGATTCATCATTTAATCGGGTAATGGTTTATATTACAGGTCAGAAAACTTTCCTAAAGTTGAAATGATCAGTCAATTAATCGATTAGTTGATGGACAGAAATTTAATCAGAAACATTGTTTTGATTATCAGTTGTTTCAGTCATTTTTTTAAAGCACGGCAAATATTTTCTGGTTCTTCTCAAATTTGGGGATTTGATGCTTTTCTTTGTCACAAATGAGAGTAAACTGAATATCTTTGGGTTTTGGACTATGGGTCAGAAAAGAATAAGATATTTTAATATTTGCCTCTAGCATATTATAATGGAAAAAAATCAATAATGGAAAATCAAAAATGAATGCAATCGTTAGTTGCAACCCTACTAGGAAGTCTCCTGAAAATAACCACACAATTTTACCTAATTTTAGGTAAAATATGAGTGTCATTGTCAAGTATATATTATTTCATTTATTATTTGAAGCTTTGCTCCTCATATATGTTAAATATTATGCCTGCATGTATAAAAAAAATCACTATTTTTGCATCTTCAGCTGATCTGCTGCATTGACTAAAAACAATAACAAGTGCCAAATTGCATAGGTCTTTCCAGGAAACTTGTAGGAAATTATGTAAAAATCAAAATAATAAACAACATATAGCTTTACCTTTGTTGTCTGCACAATTAAAATTCTCAGTTAAAAAAGACATAAATGCAGGGAAACAGGATGATCAAGGCCTTATTAAAGTACTGTGTCAAAACAAATGATAAATGAAACACATCATTTTAATTATGTAGACCACGCTGCCCCTTGTCTTTAGCCTTAGCTAGGCCCAAGCAATTTTGTCCAGCTAATGAGAGTCTCTCGGGGGACGTGAGGGTACGAGGGTCAATTCTTTCCCCGTCCATAAAGCTCATTACAGGCCTGTGAATGTCTAAGTAGTAAACAAGACTGCATAATTAGAAAAACAAGAGCACAGGGCTCTGAAGAGGCTTCTTGTTTGGGACTGCTCAGATCATACGGGGCCCCTCAAGATGCTCAGTGAACATGTGTGGGAGAGTTTGAGTCTCAGACAATTGAAGACGTCAACACAACAGTTGCAGTGAAGGAATCAGCACTCGAGGGCCACAAACAGTGGAAGCTGGTCTGTTGATGGGTGAGGGGATTAGTGCAGCTCGGTTTTCAGGGGTCATTTACTGTATCTGTCGGCGGGAAAATTGTCACGACCTCTCAAGATGAAGTGTATAGACAATAAACACATCTTGCTGTGTGTGTGATGTCAAGCACGGGTGTGAAGAGGACAGTTGTTCACACTTCTGCTAATGGGTATATGATCTGCTTGAGCCACTTGTGGTCACAGAGATGATCTTATGTGATAATCAGTTGAGGGCTTGAAGAAAAATAAGGAAAAGTCAAAAACACTGCTAAAAGTGTCTCTTACAGAGTATCACCACACATTTCTCTGTGTATTTTACTTGTTTTGTGGTTTGTTTTCGTTTTTTCTCGGCCACACAAAACAGATACAATATCATACCAAAATGCTGCAGTGAAATATGACAACTTTTCAGTTATCCACACAGGTTTTCAAGGTTTTATTTCTAGACTTGAAGGTAGAATATAAAGGATTGTTTTTAAAACACACCATTCAAAGTTGTCCCACTCTCCCTGAATGAGACAGGTAGAGAGTGAATGTTGTGAGGAAGCGAAGTTACTTAGAACAAAGCAGTGAATCTGATAAATAAAATATTATTTTCAGATTGTTCCACAATGATTACGTTCTGAGGCTCTGCACAGCGCACAGAGACGGAGACAGTGATGTATCAGTCGAAAACAATGTTTTCATAAAGTCCTGACCTCAAAACCTGCGTGCTGTTATTGGCTGAGGGCAACACACTGCTGCCAAACAGGCTAAAGCCCAGAAACATCTCAAACACAGCAACATATGAGAAAATAAGAATGTGTGGGCAGAGTCTCTGAAGATAGCGGGTCATAAGGATGATTTAGAGGGAATATATATATATATTTTTTTAACTTTTTTTTTTTTTCAGGAAAATCCTGCATAAATGAAGCAATGTCTTAGAACCACTTGTCACAGGTTAAAGCATTACTGCGGACTCGAGATTTCATGGAGATTTAATTTTGTTCCACAGACATATATTTTTTTCTTTCTGATTGCTTTAACCATCTTGTTGCCCCTCAAATTAATCTCAGGACCTTTTGGGAGGGTCCTGACCTCAAACAACTCTCTAAAAAGATAAGGCCGTCTACTAACAAGTATTACCTTTGTAGCCAAAGCATGACATAATTCATTCCTCTGGGCCAAAGAGCTCCACTGTTGTCAAAAAACTGTGAGCTGCTCTGTTGCATTGGGTTCCTAAATCTACAAACCATGGATTATTTTGAAAGAAAAGCCAAATACCCAGTTCTGCTGTACACCAGATGTTTATTAATCCCAAACTCAGAATAGTCTCATGGACGCACAATTTAGTCCTGTTGGGTAACATAGTAAGTGTAGTTCACAGCTGGTTTAAGAAATTACTGAGCTTTTTTTAAAAAGATTGAATTATATATTTGTGGGCTGTTTTAAAGAAATGTTTTGAGAAAGGAGAATAAATTGACTCCTGCTGCTGTCTTGACTCTCATACATATAATAACACTGGATGTGACAAGTTGACGTTTGTTCTCTGATGAGTGTCAACAGGTGTTGTGGAAAAATGGTCGAAATCACAAACCACAGCTGACAGAAAGAGCTACACAAAGAGTAAATAATGAACTTTTGTCTGCATTACTTCATATACAGTAGTGACAAAGCATTCACAGTCCACATCTGTCCCTACAGTCCTCTCATAGTCGATGCACAGATAGAAGTCGAGTATATTTGCATGACAGTGAGTTACATAAACATGTCCTGACTTGTCCCTTACACACCACATCTGCCGCTGCAGCAGGCTGCCGGGCCGGCGCCCACCCACACTCTTTCTCAAAGGAGCAAACAGAAGATCTTTTATGGAAAGTGATATTAACATCGGACATTCTTGGCAGAAAACTTTCATGAAATGCAGCGAGTGCAGCAGTTGAACAAGTTTATGTCACCAACAGAGCAAGCAGCCAAAGGTCAGGAGTTATCATGCATGGATACGTGCATGATTGTATAGTATATTCCTGTGACCATTAATTTATGATAAGATGGATAAGTGTCAGGTTAATTGCTTTAAAAAAATAATTGCTGAAAAAAGTTAACAGAATTATTCATACAAATGGATTTTATTCATGATAGGAAGATATTCTCTGTGTTAAAGTAAAGCATTTCTAAAAACACTAAACAGTACAAGATGGACATCAGTGAAAAAATAACTACAAAAAATATGGAAAGTATAATTAAAATTTTCTTTTTGTGTGTGCTTTTTCAACATCTGAACAGACTAATCTTTTTATCATCATCATTTATTGTTGTTACGAGCATATCCTTGACAAATAAAGAACAAATAAACTAAACCAGTGGTGGACTGAGGCTGTCTGAGCAGCAGGGGTGAAAAAAAAATAAAATAAAAAGGGCACTAGCGTGAAAGTTGAAAGTTGTGATGCATTTATGGTGAAACAGTTCCACTCCCTGGTTTATACATCTATATTACAGCCTGTATGGCACTGCATCACATTTTATCTACCACGGGGGCATCAAAGGGCACTTTGCAGCGTTTTAACACGGGGGCACAGGGTACATTATCCCCCTTTGCCCTGAGTCTGAGTATTTTGGCTGGAATACCAAAATGTGGCATCAGTCATGTGAAAAAAATCTTAACTCCATATTCTGATATCTCTCATTTATTTGCTTTGCATATGTTGTTTTATGAACCTCTGTTTTCATGTTGACAGTGTGGTATAAGGGTGTCCTGAGTGATGTTCTTATTAACTTTAATATTCTCTCTTCCTTTTATTATTGTTTTACATTCTTATAAGTGATACGTGATGAATGACTTGGTAATTTTAACCTTATATTCTGCTTTTTAGGGTGACTTTGTAACATCTGTCCAGGGACTACAGATGAAAAATAGCCTCTTGGCTAACTTTACAGTAATGTCCATTAATATCCACTGTACCTGTCAAATAAAACAATAAAATAAACTAAAAATGTTCTAGATTTGACAAAGCAAAGCCATCTCCAGATTCTGGGCTATTTTGCACACTGATAGTTTTCTGTCATACCTGATAGTTTATAACCTTCTATTGTAACCCTTCATTAGAGGGCTAGAATGAAAGAACTAGGGCTAAACCACCATGTTAGACTATAATGTTGTCCAGATAATTGTATATCTCCATGAATCGCTCAGAGGATGAGGCCTGGTGGGTTCACTGACAGATTGTACTGTAGTTTTCTGATTTGATCCACCCTGAGCTGCAGCTGTCTGTGTTTTTTGACGCAGATAAAGTGGAACACGTCTCTCCATCTGTGCTGCGCCAGTCGCGGGGTCAGACCCCAACCCCCAGGTCAACACAATGAGAAGGAAATCAACACAAATCCTGTTTACTCTCCACCTCACACATGTGATACAATAAACACATTTCCCCTCTCTTTCCCAACAATGAACAACAGCACAATAGGGTATTTAAGTGAAATACAGCTTTTGTGGGCATACGTTTAAAGCAGGGAGCAATCACTTTTGGCTGTTAATATTACTTATTTTATCACATCCGATGCAGAAAAAATTGCCAAGAGGTGTGATCTTCCTGTGGTGGTTTAGTCCTACTCACCTGGGAGAAGACCGACAGTGTGAAATAGTCAATAACTGTAAATTGATACCACCGAGTGACCCCGATAAAGATCATGGCAGGTCAGACTCTGAGCCAGTCGGTGTCAAAGTCCAGTGTTTAATATGTCAAGTGGGGCCACACACCATCTGTTCATTTTTCCAGCATGAAATAGAAAGTTTGTGTTCACAGGTGAAGCAGCAATTACATAAAAGTCCGATGTTGGAAAACCCTCTCAGCAGCCACTTTATTCATCACAAAATGTAAACATCCAAATTGTGTCCCAGAGGCTTTTTCAACAAGACAGCCACTCCCAGATACTCTATTTATCTTATTATAACTGGTAGAATAAGTATTCAGAACCTTTACAAAAAATGTAAAAAATGTAGTACCTCCTATCAACCCATAAAGGAACACTTCATCCTTTTTCACTGGACAAGAAAGGTGTGAAAAAATGTTACCTGAAACTAAAGCTGTCAGACAAATGTAGAGGTGTAACGAGTAAATTATTTGACAATGAGATGTAGTGGAGTAGAAGTATATATATATATAATAAAGTGCTAAACAGGAAATATTGAAGTACAGTACTTGAGTAAATGTACTTTACTTTACTTTCCACCATTAGTTTCCTACAAGCATAATTTCTAGGAGACAGGATTTTATGTGATCTTCTCTGTTATAAGCCCTGATGCTCTCCATAGCGAAACATTTTCTCCTGAATAATCTGAAAATGAATGTGTAAACAGTATTTTCTATTATGCCCCAGTAGAGACGACAGTACAGCGTAGATGTTCCTGTATTATTCCTATTCCTTCAGCCGCCACTCTGATTAAAGCCAGCAATGCTCCCAGCATTTATTTAAACTCCTTCAGCTGATTCTTCATACAAATTGAAGGCAGTTCAGCAGTTTTATTTCAGCTTTTCAACAAACCTTAAAATAATCCTCATTTTTATACATTATTGGTATTTTTCAACTGTTAAAACCAGCAATGCAGTTAAGCATTACCTTGTCAACATCCAGCATTCACACAACAAATCCTTCAGAAACTGCCAGTTGTTTTTTATTATGTCATAATATAGATGACTGTTAATGAAGTGCAGGTATTCCTGGTTTCAAGACTAAGTCTGAGTTGTGAATGAGTTGGTTATTTTGTTCGATGTAAGTTACGGGATTAAATTGTGTGACAGTGTAAAATGATCTTTTTGTAGCAATGGCTCGAAAACTGATACTCACAGGTGGACAGAAGTTTTAAAAACATTTTCCTCACAGAAGTGACCCTCTCAAGACTCTCTATCTGCACCACAGTTGTTGTTCTGGGGGCTTGAATCTGCATGTTTAAATAAACATTTTACAGTAGACATCAATCAGGTGTCACACCTTGTTTGTATAAACAACATAAACCAAATGCTGTGAATAAGTGTAAAGCAATATTTTCAGGTTTAAAGCTTTATATTGTTTACAAAGACCAAATTTTGAAATATAATGGAGGGACATCACTGGAATTATTTACTGTTTTTGTAATTGATTTGGTTTAATTTAGTTGACAAAACAGTTTCATGCACCTCAGGGTCTGTTTAGTAGCTGTCCTGAAGTTTTTGATCATATATACTGATCAAATTTCCCTTTTTCAGAGCAATTTTAGGACTTTTTGTTCATTTGGCTTGAAAATTGAGCTTGACCTCTGAAACAGCAGCTGTCCATAAACAATTTCAACTCAAAGTCCATTTATATGCTGTTCCAGGGCTTTTGGCCACAAAATATTCTTAGCCAGAATACTGTTTTCATACAGAAAACTGCATGTGTAGAGTCAACCCACCAAATAAAACCAGGCTTCATCCTTTAAGTGCTGAAATTAACTGACTGATTGAGCTCAAATCTAGGTGGGTTAATAGCCAAACAGCCAAAGCTGATTATGAGATACCCAGACTGATACATTTACATGACAATACTCATATAGCATTTCCGTAATCAGAATACAATCATGTTATTAGTGTGCGTGTAAACAGACTTATTCACATTTAGGTTACTCTCAGTTAGAAACCATCCTTGTTGTGACCTCCACCTCCTTGTTTAATATTTTTTCTCCATTGTCGCCTCTTCCAGCACTCCTACGCTCTGTCTGCCCTCAGGGTTTAAACGTCTGGTTGATGTGTTTTTTTTTCTTGCTCCTGGCAGCCGTTTTACCTGTAACGTTCTTGGCAGAGTCTCTGTGTGTCATTCTGTGGTTTATCAAGAAAAATAAGAGCCTGATGGTGTTGAAAGAGACAGTTACCACCTACGCGTGGTTTAGAGTCCTGAATGACTGCATCAAGAACATATAATTGGTTTGTCAGTTATCCTACAGAAATCTTAAAGTACAGGCTAATTTATGGAGAAGTGGTTTCAGTCAGTGTTTCAGTGCCCCTATAATTACAGTGCCTATAAAAAGTATTCACCCTCTTTCGAAGTTTTCATGTTTTATTGTTTTACTTCATTGAATCAAAATAGATTTATTGTGGCTTTTTTGAGAGAAAAAGACCCTTTAATGTGGAAAAAGTGGAAAATAAATCTTCACAAAGTGATATAAATTGATCACAAATATACATGGGTGCACAAGCAGCCTATTCACCTCCTACACTGAGTATACATTATATGATTAAAGGATAATGTACAGTTAATGGGCAGTCATTATTGGGAAATAAACTCCGACAGGGTGATGTAGGGCCCCAGTGTAATAAATATAACTGTATATCTTCCTTGCAAATATATATATTTTTTTCCTCTTATTCTGTCCTTTAGTGCTACTTTTATATACTTTGCTTTTGCATTTTATTGTTTTATTCTATTCAAATTTGAATATTTGAATATCCAAATATCTTTTCATATTTTGATGGATTTCTTTCCATTGTGTTTGTGTCATGCACACTAAGTGCTCACCCTCGTGGATCTACAAGACACCAAAAGTACAGCTGCAGTGTTCAAACATTTTATTATGTTTCCTTCCATTACAAAATAGCAGGTTATTTTACAACTTGGTCTTAAACAAAATATTCTGCTGTTTCTCCCAATCTTGGCAAATAAAGTCCGCCACATAAAAGGTTCCATTCCCGAAGCGCAGCTCCAGTTTTTCATAATCATCCTGCCAAAAGACATCAACATAAATGGAGGACATTATTTTAGTAAAAAGTGAACCATTTACATCCTTCTAGACAGGATAGCAAAACATAAAATGAACTTCATTCTAAATCTCACACAACAAACAATGTTTGTCCTCCTCTGCGGGGCTAATGGTAATGATCCTTAATGTAACTGTGCACATATGGATGTTTGTCTTTTGTTAAAATTATACATCACATAAGGTTCTACAGCTATTCTTTATGAGACCGAGGGTTCATAATTCTTGTTTATCCCATATATTAACAGACCACTTTCCTCGTTTTGCTCCTATAAGCTCCTGAATATCACAATATTGGTTTAAACATCCTCTTTGTGTGTAGCGTGGAGGGGCTACAGCTGCATTTCATTGTGCAATCCTATATAATGACAATAAAGCTGAGCCCTTGAACCCACCCTTTAACAGAACACGCCCAAATCATCACTGTTGCAACCAAGTGGTTTTTAAGAGTCACATAATTAGTTAAATGGAGATATGTTGTATGTAGTCGAGGGGATTCAGTTGATTGTGGTTGTATACTGTATCTGGAAGCTAATCAACTCTGCGAAAAGGTTATTAAAAAGTATTTTTCTGCTGATCAGGGTTAATAAAATCTATGTTGGTTTGATGCAATAACACAATAAAACATAAACATTTTATTTAGGCGCAGTAAAGCCTGTAGTTTCCACTTTTTTGTGAAACACAACTGATGGAATAATTGGGCTGTTTGTGGCTCCAGGAATGACAATAAACTCTGTTGTTCACAAAACAATATCCAATAATGGTCAGTTTATTTGCTTATTCTTGAGTTTTCGACCATTTTTCTCATTAGCAGATGACGTTTGTTTGGTTGTTGTGTAACTTTACATTATTCTGAGCTCTTTTAGTATTTGTTGTCTTAAAAAGTGCTCAGAATAATGAAAAGTCAAGCTGAGGCTAAACAATATCTACAGCCTAAACTACAAACTGCTGCTAGAAAATGAAACTACATAAACACCTGTGTTATCAGTCAGTGTTGTTTACCTGCGCATGACAGCAGTTACCTGTGTGAAGCTGCTCAGACTCTGTTCACAAACCACCTGATAGGAATCTGCTGCTGCTTCTGCTGACTCTGCAGGCTGCCTGTGTGAAAACCTAGATCTCTGTCAGCGTTTAATTATCAGTGTAAAAGATCCTAAGTACAAACAGGCTAAGGTTCCCAGGCTTTGTCAGGTTGTGATGCCCTGATATATGACAAGGTTTAACTGATGTGGGCTTTTAATAAACCAAAACTTGCTCTTAAGTTTCTGGATTCAAGCTGCTTTTGGTTTCTCTATGCTGGAATTGTGATTGTCTTCATGCAAACATCTTCGAGCAAGGATACAGTGATTTATACAGAATTGCATTCTTAAAACTCCTCTCAAACTGCAATTAGAAAACTGTTATTGTATCTGTCACAGTGCTTTACAGAAAAAAAGACTGGCTGCCAAATTAAAGCTTTCATATCTTTCATTTTTCATTCTATGTGGACGTAGTTGTTGCTAATCAGCATCTGAGTGATTGTAGACATTTGGAAACAATTTAATGATTTCAAACGTCAACTGATAAACCGAACTGAGGATGGTGGTACTGCATGAAATGAAAAATACAGGTATCACTGGCTGGACCATGGTTATTGGTTGCTAGGGTTTATTTCGTAGTTAAAAATACAATTATGTAAGTCAAAATGTGATAAAATCGAGGTTATATTGAGCTTAATGTGTGACTATTTGAGGGTGGCAGACAGGGGTCCCTCACAAAATGTGATAAAAAATATATTTATTAAAACATTTGAGCAGTAACTTTTTCCTTCTAACATTGTACAGTGTCTTGTTTACTTCAAAATCTATCATTTGTGTTCTGAACTGGGGTTCGCTTACCATCGTTTGGGTTATAAAAGTTTATTTGCTGGTATAAAAGCTTACTTTTTTTGCATAACCTTACCGTAACAAGTGCTAGAATAAGTATGAAGATACTCAAAGTACCAAAAGTAAAAGTGCTCATTATGCAGAATGTCCCAATTCATAATATATGAATGGATTATAGGCTAATTACTGAGGCATTAATGTGTAAGCCTAAAAATCATAAAAAAAAACTTGTGAATTTGTATAAAATAAAATGTAAATACTAGACACAACCTGAACTGTAGGTTAAAGTGCCTGCTGCTGTCTCTAACTAACTAACTAACTAACTAACTAACTAAACAATCAAATAAACAAACAACATACAATACATAATACAGTTTAAACTAAAAGTTCTTTACCTTAAAAACTGAGAAATGTTGACACATAGTATAAAAGACTGCAACAAAGTCAAACTGTTTTATCTGCTGTGTAAACAAAGTTTTATTTTTCAAGACTTAAAGTGTTCAAATGACTTATTTAATGACTGTTTTTTTTTTTTTTTAACTATCTTTTTACATGATAAGACATTACATGATAAGTCATATATGATGGCACAGACTAACTGCCGATCCAGACTTGTTAATTAACCAATCACCACGTGAGAAAACGCCCGGGAACTAAAAAAACCCTAAACTTACACACTCTCTCTTCATCAAGTTGTACAGCTTGTGCCTGTCTGGGTTTCCAACCGTGTGATTGTTCAAGTGTGTGTGTGTGTGTGTGTGTGTGTGTGTAACGCCCCTCGGTGCAGCAGCAGCAGCGGAGCAGCGCTCGGATGGAGAAGTGAGTACCTTCAAGTCATTTGCAAGCCGGGATCTGAAGTGACAACATCCCACGCTCACAGGAGTTCACGCTTTACTTTCTCTGTGTGGATTTATCTGCCGAAGGATGAACTGAAAGTTGTTTTTTTTCTTCTGACGGAGAGGAAGACACAATATCGGATCTATGAAAAAACCCATGTGGATTTGTACAACCATTTTAAACCAGAAGGAATGCATATTTTCTTTGTCAAACTAACTTTCTTGTTGTCGCTGATAGCACTAACACGAGGTGAGTGACTGGCGGGGTGGGAATATTTCTGGGCAGCTTTCTGCCTCAAGAAAATGTAGTTTTACACTTATTTACACGTAAAAACTAAAAAATAGATTGACTTTAACTTGTTGCATTCACTTTGTTTGCAGAAAGATAAACTGAGACTGTAGTACAGCAGTTTCCCAAACTTTTTAGACCCATCCTGCAGGCTTCCAAACTTTAAACTTATTTACATCCATTAAGTTAATTTATGATTTCTCCAGTGTTGACATGATCTCTAAACATGTCTTTTCACCAGCCCACTGCTCAATTTGACTTTTTTTTTAGGCTACTTTGCCTAGACAGGCAGCTGTTGCGCACTTGTCCAGCAAACACATAACTTTTTCTCACTAGTATGTAAACGCATGCCTTTGCAGTTTGGATTCACAGCAGTGTTGTTTTTTTTTTTCTTTCTTTTTTTATATTATTGCAAAGCTGTGTTACTCCCCGAATGGCACATTCTTTATGGGACAGCTGCAGAGAGGAGCATGCAGCTGCCAAGCCAGTGTTCACCACAAAAACTGCACTTTGAGGTGGCAAGAGTCACACCTAGACCTCACATTTATGGAGCATTACCTGTGATATTCATGATTCTCCTGAGGAAAATGCTGCCTCACCTGGAGTGAGTGCACTGTGAAAAGAAATTTAGTGGAATCAACTAGTGTTTTCTCATTACACATAATGTAACTGGATTTATTAAACTTAAAATTTCTAGAATTTCTTTTCAGAACACTTTAGAACTTATAAACATGAGGTCTTTTAACTCAAAATGATGAGTTGAATTAGTGCACTGTAAAGAGTTCAATCAACTCATTTAATGAAGTTTCTAATGGAACATGATCAGCATATGAGCAGACTTCCCAGCATGCATTGTTTGACAGTTAAAACTTTACTGAAAACCGTACATATACAACATATATGATGAAAACTTGCTATGTGTCTCTATACACTTTACTTAAGATAAGTCATGGTTGTTAGACAACACTGCAAACCAAACCATGATGAAGGTCAGTATTGAATTCAGTTAACCCCTTATACTTAAAATGTGATAAATGGAACAAAGTAGCACCAACAGGAGCAGCTGCAGCTGTAAGATCTTTGTGTGAAATGAAGAACTGAGAAAACTGAGAAAATGTAAAAGAAAATAAAATTTGTTTGTAATATTTGTCAGCATGACTTAAGCGTGGTTCAAGCTTATTGAACACGTTTTGTACAACTGAATTAATATCAAGTTTAGAGGGCTGGAAAAGTTTATTTGTTTTGAATATTACGACCACCTCAACTTGCTTCAACAAAATTCAGTCAACTTAAAATTTTAAAGCGGCCCATGAACTAAACTTTTTAAGTTAAAGCAAATTGTTATTTGTTTACAGTGTATATTGCAATAACTGCTGGTTCCAGACTTGTTTAAAAGTTTTTAAAAGTTGTAGCAAAGTGCAGCAGGTGTATTAACACTTTCTATTCACAGGTCTAAGATGCTCCATGCCCACGGAGTTGTGTTTGAACCAGGGGAAGTGTGAAGCAAGTCCAGATGGAAACGGAGAGTGCAAGTAAGTTTTTAACATCTATAAACGGTGAGGAATGTACCTGCAGAGAAGAATTATGGGAAATATGCGAGAGTGTGGACATGACTCAGATGTTTGGTTGACATGTGAGCGCTCACACCAGTGTTGCTATTTCTGGGGAGGCAAATGGTCAGAGAGCTGAGACAGAAATGAGTGGACATTGATGAGGACAAGGGTCACTGTGTGAGAGAGAGTGTGTGTTTTATGTGTGTGTGTGTGTGTGTGTGTGTGTGTGTTAGTGCTACCACACTCTTCAGCCAAACTCTCGCAGCCCTAAATCTTGCTTTTCTTTTCTTTCACGGAGCGACAGCTGGGGTTGCCAGAAGCTCGGCGGCCATTGTTCTCCGCTGCGATTAATTCTGTGTGACTAATCTGGGTGAGGCTTCCCAGAGAGACCCTCAGACCCTGTCCTCCTACCACCCCCTCCTCTCTCCTGGGATTTTGTCCCCTCCTCAATGGCCCTCAGTGCTCTCCCTCTCTCAT
Organism: Lutjanus argentimaculatus; assembly: GCA_034769285.1. NCBI lineage: Eukaryota > Metazoa > Chordata > Actinopteri > Lutjaniformes > Lutjanidae > Lutjanus > Lutjanus argentimaculatus. The sequence continues at coordinate 27,001,965 of JAWZSL010000017.1, read as the reverse complement.
TCCCCTGGACAGATGGCATAGCAGGGTAGATGCTTTTTAACCTGCTAAAAAATGGAGACAAGCTCCTATATTTTCTGAGTTTTCTTGTACTTTGGAGATTGTTTTCAGTCCTCATGTAAACTAATAAGCACCAGCTCTGCCCAGAACCTGTTTTTACAACAATAGATCTACTCTGAGCCTCCTGGCTCTATTTCCATCCTGGCATGAGCAGCAGCAGCCAGTATCATCTTACTGTCGCGGAGCTCACTGACTGGACCGAATGGTCGGGCCGACCGGGTCACAGCTTCGGCACTGCAAGACCCAAGCAGCCATCTTGGCCCCCCGCCACATCTTAATTTGGTCTGGTTGGTGTTATTCACCCCTCAATCACACAATCACCCCCTCCCCTCACCTTCCCCACCTCTTCATTGGGCCACAAAGCCATCATTGTGCCCCCGCACTGTCCTCCTCCTCAGACTTCTCCAATTAAGCATGGAGATGGACGTCCTCAGAGTTTTGAAAATGTTTGAGCGGGCACACAGGGCTGGGTTTGTGACACTCTGTGTGTGTGTGTGTGTGTGTGGTTTTGTGTGTGTGTGTGTTTAAAACATTGCTGTCTTATTGTGTCACTGTGCCACCAGAGAGCTGTTGGGAACTCTTGAGAGCAAGCTTAGGTTCATCAAGAAATATATCAAAAAATATTCCTAGCAGAAACTTACAACTGAAATGATTAGTTGACAGAAAAAAATATCAGCAACTATTGTGATAATTGGATAACTTGAAATCACTTTGGTAATTTTGAAAGCAAATGTAGTGATAAAATACCAACATGTTGTCTTGTTCCAGCCTTAATGGGGAGATTAGCTACTCTTCTATATTATATATTCATATAATATTGCAAACTGATCATCAAGTTTTGGACTTGGTTGAACTAAAAAAAGGGCAGAAGAGTGTCACTTTGGACTCTGGGAGGTTGAGATATATATTTTTTCAACAATCTTTACAGTTTATAGACCATGTGATTGATTAAAAATATAACCAGCAGATGACGTAGTGAAAACAGAAATTCTGCATCTAAGACTAATCTTTTTAATGTTTGATGATGTGTATTCTGCCCTATGCAAGGCCGCAATAGATGCTCATTAGACCACTGACCCCCAAACTGAGAGATGTTGTGCTCTTCATAGTCAATGATCAATTAATCAAAAAGGCCAGCCCTATTTATTCCCTTTCTCTCAGTGTGATAAAAGTTCTAATATTCTATTCCTCCTTTTGCTGGGGACCCCCTACAACCCACTCAAAGACCTCTGTTGGTCCCCAGATCCTAGTTTGAAAACCAGTGGCCTATAGTAACTTCAAGTTAAGCCATCAACAAGCAGCCTCTTTTTCGTGCTCAAGCCGTCACTGACAAACCCCAAATAAAACAGGTACTGTTCTTGATCCCTGTGATTAGACATGAACTGATCACTTTGAGGGTAAAACTTTGGAGTTTACTCTCAAAAAGTAAGAATTAGTGATTTGAGAACATTAAACTAGCTACAAAGAAATAGCCTTGCTGTTACTGAGAGCATTAGACATCTGTAACTAATGAACAACATGATTTAAAGCCCTTCCCTGAGGCTCAGTTTTCAAACAAAATTTCAGTTTCTATCAGTCAAGCTAAACATATTGCTGATCTAGTCCAGCATAATGCAAACAATAGCATGTGTCCATAGACACTAGCTTGTAAAGGACCAAGTCTGTCAAACTCAGTGACCCCAGTTTGTCTTGAAATCTTAAACCCAAGCCAGAATAACCCTGATGACACTCCCAGGATTATTTTGTCAGAACCATAAAATTACCATAACATTATACAACCGTTTTCACAGGCTGAATACTCTACCAGGTTCTCTAACATCACTCCTACGTGAACTTCCTGCGAGCCGTCTCCAGGATCGATGAGTCAATGCTGTCGGCTCTCGTGAAGCAGCAGAGTTGGCGGTATCAGGGACTGGACAGACAGAAATAATTGCAACCAGGTGGAGCCTGTTTGAATCTTATCGTGAGGTTTTCCTTGTTGCAATAACTCGTCAAAGAAAGGTGTTAGAGGTCTGACAGTGTCAAGTGTATTATTAATTAGTTAACTGCTATCCTGCTTGGCTTGGTGAAGGATAAGCAGTATTTTAGTGCTTCCCAATGAAAAAAAAAACTCACTTCATTCTTGGTGTCACCTCAATCAAAACACTGCCGCTCTTGAATTTAGTGTTATGTTTGAGGTTAAGTAAGTGGCGTCGGATGCTTCAGTTTTATATAGTCTGACAGAGATGCCTACTTGACATGCCATACCATAAATACCACCTCCTCGTCATATCTGGCCCGCCCGACCCAGCGATATCCTGACTGAAGTTTATCTCCAGAGAGCTTCAAGGAGGCCTCTCATTTTGCGGACGCTTGGCAGCAGGAGAGCGCAGTGACAGAGCCGAGCCAATCCACACCAGGAAAAATAACTCTGAAATTCCAGTGGCACAATGACCAGAATCAAAGCGAGCGTCTCTCTGCCCAGAGAGATGAGGGATGTCGGGACAGCTTGAGGGAGCGAGGAAGGGTGCTGCAGAGAGATCACATACCTCCATCATCAGTCAGTCAGCATGATGAAAAAATACAACTGATTTCTGACATCCTGTTAAGTGCAGGGAGTTTTTAGGATTTAGGCCAGTATGGATGAGGCCAGTCTGAAAGGATGTAAGCATACCACAGAAAGTCATCTAGCTTGTCAATAGAGAGAAATCATTTGGTTCTTGTCCCGTTAGATACAAAGACCTGAGCTGCTTGTGCTTCAGGTAATCAAAACAAACCAGTGAAGTTGTGCAGGAGCTTTAATGAACTCTTGGTTTGATTGTATTCAGCTGGGCAGTGAGGTACCAAACAGATACCATAAGATCAAGATTCAGTCTATAAAATCAGGGTGGGGGGAAAAATTGATACTCAGGAATCTCTGCAGAAATGCAGAGACTGGAAATTTTAAACCCAATTTTCAGCATTATGATCACCTGTAACAGTTTTGTAGGACAGGGCTGTACGTTCATCACAGCTGAACCAGTTGGATGGTCAAATGTAACAGACGTAAACATGTGCATCGTGTTTATGTTCTAAACTAGGTGAAATCTTGAGTTTTGGTGAGGATGGCTGAGTGTGAGCAACCGCAGCTGGATACAATTGTACGAGAACCCCCTGGTTTAAAAGCTTGTAAATTTAAATGCATCAAGATACACCGGTAATCGTTTTATAATCACATTGTAGCGCTCTGAAAAGGAATCGAATCAAATTGTGTGGTACCAGGAGATTCCCAGAGACCAAAGTGACGTCTTGAGATTGCTTCTTCCAGTCCAGTCCGAAACAAAAAGACTCATTCATTTACTGTCATAAATGACAAAAGACAACAAAACCTCACAATGAAAAGCTGGAACCTGCAAATGTTTTTTTTCCTTGAAAAATGAAGAAGAATTTTTCTGAGTAAACTACACTCTGAAATTAAAAAGTTTCTTAATTTTCTAATTCAGAGCTAGAAATACCTGATCAATAGATAAGTAAACAAGACTTAGAATGTCGACATCCATCACTAACATAGGATGCTTGTCAACTTAATGTCTTTATGCAACAAATACATATTGGCTGATTTTTAAAAAAGATTGAGGTTTGATACTCATCACCTCAGACATTATTGTTCAAACCCGTGCTTATCAACTTTCCATCACCTCTAACTCTTCCCATGAGTGCTTATTTTGTATTTTGTGTAGCTGATTGCACATTACAGACATTGTTATTGATATGTTTCTTTTATGTTGACATGAGTGTAGAATATTGATGTGATTTTGTACTTGTATGAGTGTGGATAGTATAATTTTAATAACTAAAAATTTAATTTTTCTGTTTGCATCAGATAACAATCAGAGTCTTTAATTCCTTGCTGGTATGTGCAGTGACTCCTACAGTACACATCCACTTGAATGAAAGTGAGCCCTTGTCTCTCTTTTTCTGGAGATTCCTTAATGGCACCTCTGTTTGCTCCGGTCAGATGAGTCTATCTTAACCTCCCCCACACATCCCGCCTCCCCTCCCCTCCTACACCTCCATTCAGAGTCAGGAAACAGCCTCGGAGTGGCCCGAGGGAAGAAAAGGTGCCGTATCTGATCATATCATCACACAACGAGAAACACACAGCGCGAGGCTTTTATATGGCCGCTGCCGCCGGTGTTGGGTTCCCTTTGGCAAGAGTCCGGCTGGTGAGAGGGCTGATCGTCACGGTGTTCTGGCTGAATGAAGTGACTCGGTGGTGGGGAACCTCAGCGCAGAGGATTAGTGATATCTGAGCCTCCCTGGTTGGCATATGCCAAGACAAATCACATAAACTTTGATCGCAGGCTGAGAGGACTGACAGTCAGCATGTGTGTGTGTGAGACAAAGACACTGGGCATACTCCAAACCACACTTCCTCATTTCTTTTTTTTCCTTTCAGCCAGACCACCTGTCTGTGGGTTACAGTATAACAACTAAGAGGGACAAGCACTCACCCACACAGCAGCATGCTCCATAATACCCATGATTACTTGTGGTTTTGCCCATTCAGCTCCACACAGGAACAGATCGACTTTGTCTGCCAGGTGTGCTTTTAGTTCTCAGTCACTCTCACTGCCTGATACGCACTCACTCACAGGATATTCAGGAGAACTGAGGGTGGTGTCTTTGTAGTGAAACAGAGCAGTTTGTTCAGTTAAGCAGCAATACAGATGGTAAGACTGATACCAATCACGGCATCTGTTACTGAGGGGGCAAAAAGGATTATAATGATGAGTGAGGGGTTAAATAAACCCCTTAATTCTGTTTTTTTGCAGGGTCACTGCTCTATTCAAGAGGCAGAATGAACTATAATGTGACAACTGTGGTTCAAAACAATACAAAAATTGATACCAGATGTATTATTATAGACATATATTATTGTTTTGATCACACTAAAGAATAGGGAGAGGTGTGAGGCAAAGATGCTGCATGAGGTGAAATTAAGTCCAAAATTTTTGTCTCATCTCTGGTGTCTATTGCAGTGAACACCCATTAAATCGTTCAGAAATAATAGATAAGTTTTCAGTAATTCAGTGATACTATATATTTATGGGTTCATTGCAAAAAGGACCTAATAATAAATGATTTGGCATACTTTCAATGGTGCCAATATGCTAAAATGTACACAAATATATGTTAAATAAAGTGGTGTTAGGTGTAGCACTAAAGAAAGTTTTAGAAATTGTAAAAAAAAATAATTTGAATACCCTAATGAAACATACTTACAAATGATATATTCCATTTGTGGCAGATTCTATGAAAAGATCACCCTAAACCTCACAAATTGTTCCTTTAAAGTCAACTTTACAGATGCTCGTAACTGATCCTGTTGACTCTCAGTCTGCACTGTAGCTGCTAATGCTAATGTTATGTTCACCAAGTAATCTGCTGCAGTGAAAAAAAAAAAGTGCCATTTTACCTTCTAAAAAACATCTTTGGCTGAACTAACAGACACTGGCTTATGAGGCACGTTTACCAGTTACCGTATAAAACAGGTAATTTTTCACTGTAGTTTGGCTAACAAAATGAATGTATATACATCTAAAAATGAAAGCAATACTAACAGCTTACTCCTTGTCTTGATTTATGAGGGACAATTGGGCGCTTAGAGGAAGCAGTGATGGGAAATTTTGGCTCAAACTTTGAAGTGTCCATGTACAGTAACAACCTAAGTGTCCGGTTGCACTGTCAGCTACACCTTCAGGCGCCCGTAAAGCCTTAAAGTGGTTCCCAGCCTCGTAAAGTAGGCAGTGGCAGAAGTCATTAGAGCTACTATGACTCTCAACACTCACACACACACACACACACATTGAGTCCCTGGGGGAGAAGGCTCTTTCCCATGGGCTGTGTCCATAATAATAATGCTTCCAAATAAACAGGGTCTCTAATGAGTCTGCCAGATGTGGGCTGGTCAGGTCAGCTCTCCTGTACGATTAGAGAGGAAGGAAAAGAAGGAGGGATGTAAGGAGAGGGAAAGAGGGTCAGCGTTTCCCCTGTAATTTCTGTTGCCAGTGGGGATTTGGTGGTAACTTTGGTTTCAGTTCCACAACAAACAACAACCCGGTTCTCTGTGCCAGCTTTGGTTTTAGTGGAAGAGCTATTTCTGTCTCTATAGACTTTATTTGAGTGATTGAAGCTGAATGTAAGCGTGCATTTACAGTGTTGATTTTCTCTACCAGTGGTGGCACAGTTGTCACTGTGGTCAGCCACTATATGCTGCTGGGAAAACACAAGAGAGGGCAGAAAAAGAGAGGGAAGTGTGGAGGAAAGGAGAGGAGAGAGCAGGGCCCCCTTGGGCAATGCTTTTAAAACAGATCAGACAAGACTAAAGGGGACTTAGCCCAGGCACAGAACCAAACAGCCAGGAAATGAGAATGGGGAGGGATGAGGGGAGGGGGCCAGAGGTACAAACATGCTCCACTAACACAGTTTGACTCCTGGCTGAAAGCTCTTTCTCACTGAAGGAGATACCTGAGAAGAGAGATGGATAGAAACATTTTTAAACAACAGTCTTAAAGCATGAGTCTGGTTTACATCAGCATCTTTTTCTTTGTGTTGTGGACAAAACAAGATATTTGAGGACATCATCTTAGGGCTTTGGTAAAATAAGATATCAACATTTTTTTACCGTTTTCTGACATTTTATGGACCAAACAACTAATTGATTAATTGAGAAAATGATTAGTTGTTCGTTCCAGCCCTATTTTAATGACTGACTTCCTGGCTGCAGCTAATGGTTATTTTTTATTATCTATTAATGTGTTGAATATGTTAATTCTTCAGTCGATTAATCTTTTAGTCTATAAAATATTTGAAAAGAGTTAAAAATTCCCATCACAGTTTCCTAAAGCTCAAGAGGACATTTTCAAATTGCTTTTGTTTTTTTCTTTCGTTTTCTTAATCCGACCAACTCCCAAACCCAAAGATATTCAATTTTCAAATATGTAAAATTCAAAAACACAAACGCAAATCACAAGGACACCTGAGAAGGGAGCTGAAACCAGCTAATTGTAGGTTCTGAAACTGATACCAGTATTGGAAATGCCTCTGATACTGTGACTATTTTGTCGAGTACAGTGTTATCATAAATGATAAAACCGATTTCCAATGATGATTCCAATTATGAAAACATGATACACCAGATTTCGTCTTTAACGAACGGTCTAAACATGAGTTAGCTTTTGTTAGATTTGTTTTTTTGTTGTTTTTTTTTTTTTGTTAAAATCTATAAAATGAGATTTCAAAAAAAAAAACAATTTTCCTGAAATAATCCTAATTATGCCATTTTCAGGAATGGAACCAGACTCTGATTCTGTCTCTCACGGAGCTCTATTTGGATTGGCACAATTACTGAATAAAAGCACAACCTAATTCACTAAGCTTCTTAAAATGGATACAGACTGCGGCCTTTACAGCTGCTAAAATCTGTGTACTCACTCCAGGTTTTTATTTGTATACAGTGCACGTGTGTAGCCTGCGTATCACTTTCAAAGCCTCTGTCCCCATCTGTGTGTGACCTCAGAAAGATGGCAGATGGCAGATTGGCCCGACATTGAGGAAAGCCCCTTTAGAGAGTGACGCCTGGCCTAGGGTCAGATGTCACCACAACATCTGCTGCAGGCTCGAGCCGCCGCCCGGCCCTGTTATGCATCCCATCAGTGTCTCGCGGACCTGTTGCCATGGGCTACTGCGGCAGCAATAGAAGAAGAGACAGCGCAGAAGTGAGCACAGAGGAGAACAATGAGGGCTGCCGGGGCAGGGATGACAGAGAAGATAATAACAGTATCGTCCTTACTGCAGAGATAATTCCACTGCTGTCCGTCCTGCAGTTATACGATACCTCCCAAACACCTGATATTTGCTCAGCTTCTGATTTGTGCCCCTCTTTTCATGTCAGCTTTATTTACCTTTCGAGCAGCCCAGTTTACCTGCTGCTGTTGAGATTATCGGGCTCGCCAGGCCGGCACATTTCATTGTTGAAGCAGCTGCTTTGCCGTTTGTTTTGAACACAGCCAAGACTCCATAAAGGAGTCGTTGAATATCTTTTGTCTTACTTTTTATGTCTGTGCTCTCCTGAGGCAGTTAAGCTTGATGCCTGTAAAAGCTGTTTTGTGCTGAGCGTGTATTTGACAGGCTCCTGCCAAGTTAAAGAGCAAACTGTTACCCTTCTTTGCCCCGCGTGTGCTACAGTTGACTTACTGCTAGCACCTCAGCCGGAGTGTGTTTGGATAGTGCGTCCACGTGCACCGAGGTAAGAGTGCAGGGGCTCTATCTGTTTGTCTTTTAGGCCTCGGTGTGAGACGCTGGGCTGTTTTGCGAGGGCAGATGCCAGGTTTCAAAGCTGGTGCGAGTTTTTTCAAGGAGCCATAAAGTGAGGCTGCCAGTGAGCGGCGGGTTAAGAATCAGGAGAGGAGACTCTTTAGAGCAAACACCCAAATTCCTCCTGAACTGGCAGTCCCTTTCTGTCTTTCTCCCCTCGAAAAACCCAACCAAACCAGTTCCAGTCTCCTTTCTTTCAGGCTCCTTTGTTTGTCCCTCTTCGTGTGTGTGTTTTGGATTTTAAACTTTCTTTTGCCTTGTGCTTAGACTCAAATGTCGCAGACCACTAAAATGTTTCAGCCTGGAGTAACTTGGAGGAAGGTTTCAGTGGAGTCAGCTGAGACTTATAAATCCAAATGTGGTGTCTTACAAATGAAAAGAAACGGGGTGTTGGAGAAGAGGGGGTGAGAGGGTTTGGAGGGAAAGAAGGTGCACAGAGGGAAGCGAGAAGATGCCAGCAACCATACGGCTTTGAAGAGAGGAAGTGAAACCAATAATGAGAAAAAAAGGGGAAAATTTCAAGGATGAGCCATACGTAATGAAAGATGATTCAGGGGAAGAGTTTTTAGAGGCAGCAAGAGAGAAAGAGGAGGGAAGAGGAGGTGCGACAGCTGATACGCCCGGCCTGTGGTCAACTCTGAATGGGGAGGAAAAACAATGGGCCCACTCATCCTTCGCTCTCTCCTCCTCATTTCTCTGCTAAGTAGTGAGGAGGGGGGGGCGGCCATTCAGATACCAACACTGTAAAAAACTTCCAACTCAAGATGTCCTTTAAAGTAGGGTTGAGTCTGAAGTAAAAAAAAGTCTGTTTTTCACTAGTTTAATGTATATATGGATGCCCAATTTGATATAGAAAAAAAAGAAAAAGTATAATCCAATATGATCTGTTAGCAAAAAATATCATATAAGTTCTTAACTAAACTTTGAGTGACATGTTGTGGAGAGAGAATATCACAGGTAACATAGATGAAATTTATTTTAATTTTGAATGTCTGAATGGTGTTGACCACCCAAAAGTGCTGCTAAAAATTTTGTGTGAAAAAGTTGAAGTAAAAAGAAGCAGCAGGTTTGCGTACCTGAGTCATGTTGTGGACTGTGTATTTTTCTCTTCATGGAATAGAACAGAAGAATATTTGTTTCACAGCTTTAAGTATTTTAGATGGTGAGGTTAAGCAAAATGCATCCAGACAAATGCATTAATAGCGTAGTTATTTAAGAAAGGGAAAAAGAAGTTATAAAATTAGTATCGGTATTGGCAGATACACAAGGTTGTGATATTGATATCAGTATCAGACATGAAAAGTGCTATCTAACCGTCCCTAGTGTTTGTTTTTTTTTCGTTTTGTTATAGCAGCTGATATAGCAGTGTTGTAGGTCAGTTTAACATTAAACAAAACCAGACTTGTTATACTGAATTTTAGCACTAGGTGTTGCAGGTGACTCAGTGGAACATAATAAGAGCCCAAGAATAAGAATTTTCCACAACACGTCAGTGCAAGTGTACAAAAAAAGCCTTGTTTGGGTTGAGGCAACACAAGGGAAAGTAAATGATGTACAAATCATTTTGATGTGAAGTGCTCTCTTAGGTTAGTTAGTATTAATTTCAATCTCCTGATTGCAATTTTACTGAATATTAGTCGATAACAATCAGTGGCGGATTGATCTGGGCATTGCTAATTTTATGTATTCACTAAATGTTCCTCTAGAGATAGATCCTCCTCTCTGCCTGGCCTGAAAACATTTCTCCACCACAGACCAACTCATTAATAACCAACTGCATTAATAACAACCCTGAAAATGTCTAATTCAGACTAATTCATGAGGTAATCAGCTTATTTTTTTGCAGTGCATGGCCCCTGTCTCTGTCTAGGCTTGAGGACAGGAGTAGGATGGGGTGCCATGGAGAGGAAGGAGGCAGAGTGGTGGGATAAGGGGATGTGGGAGGAGGAGGAGGGTGAATGGCCGGGGCAGCAGCTGCTGTCTCCTCATTAACATGCGCACCTGCTCCCTGCGGCCTTTTTCCAGCGAGCTCGTGTGGCGCCTCACGACCTCAGCACCCGCCACCACTGGGACTTAAACTGGACTGGCCTTCTAGCAGCCAGATCTGCTGTGCCCCCACCCCCCCCCCCCCCCCCCCCCCCCCCACCCCTCCATCACACACGCTGGATACAGATGCTGCAGATAATATGTGGAAGAATTTCCACATCTACACCACAAGGTTTAATGTAAATATGCGTCTGTCTAATCAGATAAAATCAGAAAGTGGAAGTGCAGCAGAGAGGATATCTGATGTGCTTTGTAGCCGTGTTTGGTGAAGCACAATTTGAAAAAGATGTTGTTTTAGATTAATTCTATTTAGCCAAGTGAAATGAGGTTTCACAGGTCAGCTTTTTGGTCAAGATGAGCATGCTATGTGCAGTTGAAGTCAAGTTACAAGATGTCTGGTACAGTTTGGATAAACAGTTCCTCTCCCAATACGAATTTCGATACCTCAGCTCAAGGTACATATTTAAAATCTGTTCCATAGCTCCATCGCTCTGTGAAGTCAATACAATGAAAAAGACAATATTATGCTCAAGTAATTGATGTGGTGCTCAAAAGTGACTTTAAAGTTCAGTGTGTAAGATTTCCAGGGATTTTCTGGCAGAATGTGGCAGAAATGGAATATGGGACAAATCAAACTCTGGCTCTGCATCCAGGCCACACTGCCTGCTTGTACCTGTGCTTGTGCATGCCTGTGATGTCCACACAGGCAGCATTTCCATTGCAGAGCTGCTCCTGTTTGTCGCATCTATCAGAAATGGAATATGATATTTATGTGTATGTTTTCATTAGTGTATAATCACTTGAAAATGAGAATCAATGTAATTTGTTGCCATAAAATGAGCCGTTAATAATTGGGGTCCTCTTCCATGGAGGCCACCATATTGTACTCTCATATTTCTACAGTAGCCCAGAATGGACAAACCAATCACTGGCTTTAGACGTGGCCTTTTGCATTTTTTACAAGTTTTGTGGCCACCGTAGTTTCTCTTACATGCTTCTAAGGGAAGTATGAGATGAGGTGTTTGCTGTCTGCAAATTCACCATCAATCATGAGGCATATGAGTGATTTTGGGCGATATAATCACTCAACTAATAAAATAATAATTAATTAATTCAACTGTAAAGATCTGGATATAACTGATGCCACTTCTTGTTTCAGCTTGTGATCTGGAGGCTAAATGACACCCAGCCAAGATAGCGCTCTCTGCTCTCTCTGTGGTGACATGCCACCACTCACTACTACTGTTTATGCAGCGGGCAGCCTAGCATGTGATGTTTTCTTTTCCTTACCACAGTCCTAAGGCTGCCTAATCCCCTGAGAGGGAGACCCTGTCTAAACACACGCCTGTCCCTACAGAGGGGCCACGGCTCAGTCCCCATTTACACACACACACTGGACCCCCTGGGAATGTTTGGGGACATGGTCCTGCCAGCCCCTCAGGGCGAACAGACTCGTTGGCTCTGGTCAGGTATTTGAGAGTGATGTTGTGGGAAGGCTGATCGCTTTGATGTCGACAGGATGTTTTATGCACAATGTTGTTTCTGTGTGATAGTAAAACACAACAATATTCAAAGAGCGCTGCTGTTTGTCCAGTTTGTGCTGAAAAAAAAGCAGCAAAGCCTTAGAAATTTTTATTTCTGCACATTCCCTGTGTAATTTTCCTCTGCGCAGGAATTCACTTTCCAGAAATCTTTCATGTCTCTTGACAGAGGTTGCACCGCAGTGTCTTCCGTTTCATCCTCTTCCCATCCCTTGTCTGATGCTGGAGCAAATCCTCTCTGGGGAGGGAAGAATAACGAGCATTGAGGTGGTGGCATGGTGCTTTGAAGTTCCCATAATGTTGGCTTGCAGCTCAAACACTGTGGCATAGATGCTGCCTTGTCCTCAGGATGAATGAGTGCTGACAAAAAGGGTCAAAGTGAGCACATTTCAGCCCTGAGAGCTGCTGAAGGGTGCCATGATGGCTGCTTTTCTTCTGTCTCGACTTCTGGAAAGGACGGATTAGGAACAGGAATTCCAGATACTGCAGAATTTTTTTTTTGTTCTTGTCTTCGGTGCTATTGAGTCGATGCTTTGTTTTTGTAATGACCAAGCCTCCCTGACCACCCAGTGTTGTTAAAAACAGTGTTGAATGTCTGCAGGTGATGAATATGGGAATGTGGCGGCAGGGAGGGCCTAGTATAGCAGGTCTGAGGTGGTTGGTTTTGGTGTCAAATAGAGCTGAAAAAGGACCGAATGTACTTTCCTTTTTCTTTCTGTATTGAAACAGTTAAGTGGTGACAGTTTGCAGTGAATGCCTGGCCAAACTCATACTCAACTCATATTCTTACTTGTAGAAAAGTTCATAAAAAAGTATAATTTTGTTATTTTTGTTAAAAAAAGTTTGCATAATCAGTGGATCAATGATTGTTAAGTTCATAAAGGTGGTGTTACCTTTTGATTTTAGATTATTTTATTTTGGCAAAGTTCTTGTTTAACCGCTTGTATCAAGACAACACTTAATATTTCAGAAGCCTGGCCTTTATTGTTAAATGAAAAATGTTTTTGTAGAAAAATGCTTTTGCTGTGATACAGAAACTCAATTATTGTACAGTATGTCAAAATGTAGTTTTTAGACTGCAGACTAACAGAAATCAGCATATCATCATGTCAAGCAGTTGAAACAAGGAAATATTTAACATTTTATAATACATGACTTAAATCATATTTTAATTATTTAATTATTATTTGATTAATCAGATATTAAAAATGTTGGCAGTCACATCTCAGCTCGAGTTTCACTCGACTGACCATCACCCACAGTGCTGTGTGTGGGAATGCACGCCACTGTTCACGTCAACGCACGAGGTCCTGTGCGTAATCTTCATGCGTAATCTTCCTGTGTGTGTAAAAGGCTGCACACTGTGTCGGTATGACTGTGTGTGTACATGCTGTGTGTGTGTGGCCCCTTTGTTGAGCCGTGCGTATCCTCAGGGGACACCCCTCAGCTTCTCTCATTGTAATTGTAAATGTGTGAATGTGTCCCTGTGATCTGCTGCAGCTCTCTGTCTCTCTGGGAACTTGTTCGCTGGGCTCCAAGCGGGTGGCGTTTATGACTCAGATACAACCTGTGAGAAACATCACAGGAGTTTGTCCCCCTCCTCCCTCTGTTCAGACCACTCTGCTTTACAGCCTCAAACACATTGTTCACGGGGGGGTGATGGTAGAAAGACGAATGTCCCGTTTAAAGCATAGTTTCTCATGGCCATGTTGCCATGTTGTAAAAACAGCAGGACCGTCTCTGAAGAGAAATGGACAGTTCAGTCCCATTGGTTGTATAAGGCTGTTACCCGCACAGCTGATTTATAAGCACAGTAGTGCACAAAGGGATGACCCTGTGCTAGTCTGAAATGTTGTTTTACCCCCGTGAACTCTTCAATACGTGCTGAGCTGAGAAAGATTGGGTGGATGAAAATAGTGTTTGGGAATTCCCTTCGACCAGTCCCACTCTTTGTGATGCTAATTTTAAATGAGGACAATAAATAAGTAATTGACATTTATCAGTAGACCAATATATCTTCTTGTACATAGAAGGTTTTATTAGATCTGTAGCAAATTGTTCATACTCGTGATATAATAGGGCTCCTTCATAGTCTTTTGTTTGATAATTAGTTATTTAAAGGGGTAGTTAGATTTTCTGAGAATTTTTATATTTTTCCAACCTACTCAGAGCACAGCTGGACAATAAATTGAGTTTATCAAATCACAGACAATGTGAGTCTTTTTCTGAGCTAAATTTTAGGGTTCATATGGGTGCTGGAAATCCTTGACAGTACTTGAATTTTCATGTACTGTTTTTAAGGTTTGAAAAGTAGTTTGAATTTGGACAGAGTCTTAGAAACAGCTTGAAAAATCTAACTTCATAATGTAATTTGCTATCTGACTGAATAGTACGCTTTTAAGATAAAGAAATTAATAAGTCACGAAACCTATTTTGCTCATTTATAGCACGATAAGACATTTACCACAGCTATAAGGTGTGGGAAAACCTATGAATACAAAAATCAGATCAAAACTTAGCAGTTTAATACAGTCTCACTTATTTTTTTATTTTGAATAAACCATTATTAAGCAATTTACAACATGTACATAATAAGACACTGATTTGATTTTCTTGAAAAATTAGGTATCTAGGTTGGTATTGAATAAGTTGGGGGGGGGGGCACCCTTGCTTGAATGCAGTAGCTGTACAATAATATACAATATACAATAAATGTATATCTGCAGATGAAAGATGAGGGAGAGCTAAAAACAAATATCACAGGCTGCAGAAGTTATTTGTCTTCCTCAGATATGCAACCTTCTCATGCAGAAAGATTTAATATATATCTATAATATATATATAAATATTTGGCAGATTTTGCCTGTCCTAGGGTTAGCCATAGCCATAGAAAATGTTTCTATAGTACGGGAAGTGAGAAGAAAATGCTTTAGTGACACAAGATCTGATCTGATCCCTTTTTGTGCAAACATGCAGCTGATTTCAGTCAAATTTATGATAAATTTAAAAATATACTGGACTATTTTTGATGCACTGACTTGGCCTAAGCAGAATTTACAGAAATCTCTTCAGTACAGTTTGTACAAAATTGTGTAGTGCAACATCTGTGAACAAACAAACAAACAAACATTTGTTGTCAGTGTGAAATATTTTATAATTTCATTGCTCCAGTTTCAATGAAAGAATATCAAAGTAGAATTAAATACTTTTGTATTTTATTTTTCAGTGTTTTTTCAGTGCACCTGTCAATGTGTGCAAGAAATGTTGCTGACTCTTCTACCTCTCTGTTTTCTCAGGTGCCGGGATGGATATGTAGGAAGCAGGTGCCAGTTTCGTGACCCATGCACCACCTCGCCATGCATGAACGGCGGCACGTGTCGTGCCGTGACCAAAGGGAGTACGGTGGACTTCAGCTGCACCTGCCGACTGGGCTTCACCGACCGCCGCTGCCTGACACCTGTCAACAATGTCTGTATCAGTTCGCCGTGTCGCAATGGAGGCACCTGCGAGCTGGAGAGTCTCCAGTCGTACAAGTGCCGCTGCCCGCCTGGATGGTCAGGTAACACACAGCAGTATTATGACAGCAGAGAAGTGGTTTCTTACCTGGATGTTAGTCTTAAGACAACAGTTCAGTGTCTGTTATTTTCTGAGAGTTTTGAGTTTTAATAATTAAGACCAGTCACAAATGAACTAATACATAATTTCTGTGTGCCACAGGTAAACTGTGCCAACAAGCCGACCCCTGTGCCTCAAACCCTTGTGCCAATGGCGGTCAGTGCTCGGCCATCGAGTCCCATTACATCTGTAACTGCACGCCCTTCTTCTCTGGAAAGACCTGCAAACAGGATGTCAACGAGTGTGACGCACACCCGCCGCCCTGCCAGAATGGCGGGGTGTGCATCAATGATGTTGGCGGCTACCGCTGTCAGTGCCCGCAGGAGTACACAGGCAAGCACTGTGAGAGCCGCTACCTGCCGTGCAACCCGTCACCCTGCCATAATGGAGGCACCTGCATCCAGACAGGAGAGACCAGCTACGAATGCTCCTGTGTGCCAGGTAGAGATATTACACTTGATTTAAGGTTAGAGAGCTACATTAGAGGAATGTTTATTGATGTGGTCTGCTGTTCCATCGCTTTAAGTCCTGGTTGGACCAGTGTTTAAAGGTAAAGTTAGTAATTCTGGAGAAAGATACTTGACAAGGTTACTAACTGAGTAAGCAGCTAGTTAGCATTTTCTCCTTTCTTACTATCAAATGAAATGATGTACAATCTTGAGAATGAAATGCCAGGGAGGAGTTAACAGGAGTTAATTTGAATATTAATTCAAATCAGATCCGTCACTCATATGCTCTGATAAATCATATGATCCTCTTTAATTAAGTTCAGGTTAATTTATTTCTGAACTCTGTCTGTGTTCCTGAAGTCTCGCAGTTTGAATTTAAATGTCCCTGCTAGTTGCCGGTTAAGTGATGATGTCATTGCAGGCAGGGCTGTTCCTGATTATGTTGTGTCCTCTGTGTGCTTGTGTGTGTCTGTTTGTGTACATGTATGTTTCTGCTTTGGTGTGTACAGTGTGTGAACAAGGCAGAGCAGGAAGGCATCGGGGCTTATCATAAGGAAATGGTCAAAGAACAACATCCTTTTCACATAGCAGAGTGAAGCAAAGCTTGCTGGGACTACAGTCCTGACCAGCACCTCATCACCTTCACACAGACTACCTTTGCCTTGTTTTTGTCTCTTACCAGAGTCCAGGAATTCATGTTATGAATTTGTGTGGAAACTTTCCCTCCCAACTCTTTTCTGCTTAACATAACAGGCTATTCCTTGAAAAACAGAACAAAAAATATGTCCTCCAACATGTTTAGCCTACAACATATCAGGCAGGTAGCTGAGTTAGCTCTGACTTTACCTTTGGAGTAACATCATGGAGCTGTGTTTTTATGAGTGGTTTTATCTCGTGTACCTGAATCAGGATGAACATGCATGATAGACTGCACACTGCTGCCTAGGTTTCACATTCTTCAGCTGATCAATCGACGTTGGTAGTACGTCAAGAAAACAAGAAATTTGAAGAAGAAGATTGTACACAAGAAATCATGGATCTAAATAATGCAGTTTCAGGTTTTCTTGGTTTTGCAAATGTTTTATGAGGAAGGAAATTAATTTATGATCTAGAAGAAATACCTATTTTTACTTGTGATATTGATAATCATGAAAGCTTTCTTACTGTTTCATTATTGTGAACTGTTCTCATCCACCTGTTTTTTTGTACATAAATGTTTCTCAAGTGGAAACGCCATGAAGATGCAATAAAGATTTAGTTTAGTTCAGTTTATTTGACAAAAGTTCAAATACAGTTGTAAAAGGAAATACCAGGATATATGACATTGTCAGGGATAACTTGATGAAGTCCAGGACTCGGTCCCTGCTGTTGACAGAGAAGATCTTTTACAAATACACTACAGTCAAACACAAATACACAAAATTCACCTGCTTTTACTTCTTCTTTCGTAGACAAAACAGTCATGCCAGGCTTGGCTAAACTAAATTCAATGCCTCCTCTTTACCAGAAGATGCAAAAAATATATGAAAAAAAAAACAAAAAAACAGACAAAGTCATCCATCTAAAAACACAAATGCCAGCATCTTGTCACGTCCTCTTGAATATATTCATGTGAAGGTACTGTAGTTTATTTGCATTTTATTTTGTACTTAAAACATGTGCAACATTTTATTAGAGACTGATAACAGTTAGTTTTATTATCTGTATGCCTTCAAATCAGAAGTAGACAAACAGTTTTAGGAAATACCATAAAGGTTTTTCATAAAGATGACCAAAAACACTCCTTGCAGTGGCAGAGATGACTCGTGCTGGTTTTGATTTTCATTTTTTATTACCCATCATGCCACATGTACAGTCCAGTGGTTGTGTAACTGTATAACAGAGTGGATGTTATTACATGGCGAGGCTGCCACAGACCTCAGGAGGGTACAGCTGCTGTCTTTTCTGGGAGGAAAAAGACAGTTGACCACATTTAACTGTAGAGAAGTTTCACTCCCTCTGTCTTGCACGGGAACTTTGTGTTTTGAAACCAGGAGAGATGAGTAACTGAAACCCTGGAGCCTCAACTATTAGAAATTACACAGTGAAAGCAACGGAAATTCACACTTAATCAAATCTTTTCACTTATTTCTGTTTGTTTCAGGTTTTACAGGAAAAAACTGCAACCACAACATTGATGACTGCCCAGGTCACGAGTGTCTGAATGGAGGAACATGTGTGGATGGAGTCAACACCTACAACTGCCAGTGTAGACCTGAATTTACAGGTCTGTAATGCCATGGATAATGCTCTGTCTTAGTTTAGAAACTGAAGTCATTATCACTTAGGTATTGAGGATATAAACTTTATTCATCTGACCCCTGGTTCTCCCACAGGTCAGTTCTGCACAGAGGACATTGATGAGTGCCAGCTGATGCCCAACGCTTGCCAAAATGGCGGCACGTGCCACAACACCTACGGCAGCTACCAGTGCGTGTGTGTGAACGGCTGGACCGGGGACGACTGCAGCGAGAACATTGATGACTGTGCCAGCGCTGCCTGCCACCACGGATCAACCTGTCATGACCGTGTCGCTTCTTTCTACTGCGAGTGCCCCCATGGACGCACAGGTATTTACAAGTTTATTTTAATATACAGGAATTTATTAATGCATGACATTTGAAAAAGCAAAAGCCTAATATGGTTAAATTCTGTAGATTAGCTGGTTTTGACGAGTTTTATTGTTGGATGCAGAGGATAGGGGAATTAACAAATTAAAACTAAAATAAAGGCCGTAAAGTCAACACTGTTGAGTAAGCGCTTCGTCCAGAGAAAGTGACGTTCATAGATTCTGAACTTTGGTTTCTCCTGTGGTTTTGGTGCACTAAACTGGTCATGAGTGTGTTTTTGGCAGGTTACACAAGCAACATGTTATATAATTTTATTACACCGCTTTCTTGAATACTGACTTGACTTCTGCTCTTGACCTCCGATTGGTAATTTACGACACTCTAAGGTCTGTTATTTCTGAATAGCAGACCGCTGCTATGAATAACAGACAGTTGCTATGGCACAGCTCTGATCATAGACTCTGAAGGACTTAGTGGAAACAATAAAGTCATTTTTAAATCAATACTTCATGTCAAGTTAGTAATTTTATAGTAAGTAATTGTGTAATAAACAGGATAATGTGCAGTGAGCAGGCAAAATAGGCCCCGACAGGGTGATTCAAGACAAAACTCTGTTGGAGTTTATTTCACCATAATAATCTACTCACTGTACAGTATCTTTCACTCAGTTAACTTCTTGATGACGCCCATTAGCTTGTTTTACTGCGGTGATGGGAATAGAACTCACAGCCTCTGCAAAGGACTCAACAGCCTTGGTACATGGGGTGAACGCTCTACCAGCTGAGCTATCAGGCCACCCAGGGACGGCTTTTTAACCTCCTCTTCCTTGTCAAAACCTGGCGCCTAAATTACCCACAATGCCACTCGACCGCCAACAGTTTGGTCAGTGATTGGGGTGTTTTAGACTAGAAGCAGGTAAAGGAGGCTCAAGCAGAAATGACAAGTGGGCTACAGAGGTTTTCTTTCTTCTTTCTAACTCCACACCCTCAGATTTTCATTTTCAAACTTGTAGTTTTCAGCTTCAACAATTTATCAGGTTTCTTGCGAAGCTCTCTCTGGAGTGTTGCATGTTCTTCATGTGTGGCTGTTTCCTTTGAGAATTTAATGGAAGATTTCTCCAGTTTATATACTCCATCTCCCTGTCTTGTCTAACCAGACATGCTGTGCCGCTGGACGACGCCTGCATCAGCAACCCCTGTCAGAAAGGCTCCAACTGTGACACCAACCCCGTCAGCGGAAATCACTTCTGTACCTGCCCATCAGGATACTTTGGAGCTTCCTGCGATCAGGATGTTGACGAGTGCTCACTGGGTAAAACTCGCAAATCTGAATGATTGAGGACACATTTTAAATTTTGGCTACCTCAGAGAGCTGTTTAACTAAACTGCTATCAAGAGAGTTTTCCAACCATCACGCATGCATTCGTAACTCTTTTATACAAGCCAGAATACAAGCTCATTCTTTCCTGTCATTATGGGTACTTTGGTACCCGTAATTGTGCCCATAATTTCAGTGAATAACACCCACAGGGGTATTATTGCTGTAATTACACAGATTTGAGGCTTTGGTTTGGCTTCATCAAACAACCTAAACCTCCCAAATCATCACATTGTCATGTTTAAACAGTCAAATTGCTCCTTGTTAGGTCTTGTACATACATGACAACCTGCTGAAGTAAAGTAAAGTTAAATTAATTATCTGTTTAACAGGTTCCAACCCATGTGAGCACGCAGGGAAGTGTATTAACACCAAGGGTTCCTTTCAGTGTAAGTGTCAGCGAGGCTACGTGGGGCCGCGCTGTGAGCTGGACATCAACGAGTGCATGTCCAACCCGTGTATGAATGAGGCCACCTGCCTGGACCAGATAGGAGATTTCCACTGTATCTGCATGCCAGGTAAGAGACATTTTGAGAGAGTTATTACATCACGGTTTGACCAGAAAATTAGATATTCATGTGACGGAACATAACTTAAAGTGACATTTAACACATTTCAAAGCCCTTCATGTTGACCGAGTGACTGATCACTCTTAAAATTTATTACTGTCACCCTCAAATATTGTGGAGATTTAACTTTATCAAACAGTTTGTTGAAAAAGTTACTGTTTACTACAGTAAATCAAGGCTGACAAACAAGTCACATGGAATCACAAGTAAATAGCCACCTATCCTTTCTGGAGTCCCCGCAGTTGTAGTGTCACTTCTATTGTATCTTTTTGTGTAATATTCTTCGTTTTATTCATATGAGCTAAAATAGAGATGTGTACACGTGTGCACAGTACATGTCTCTTCAGCGGTTGAAACAGTGCTTTGTTTAAGCCATTTCATTATGAAATACCCCAAAATAATCAGTTTCCAGCCTCTCAAATGTGAGGATTTGCTGGTTTTCTCTGTTTCACGTTATTGTCAACTGGAAATCTTTGGTTTTCGACTGTTTGTAGGTTTTTGAAGGTGTCAGCAGGGATATTGGGATGGTCATCTTTCACATCAACTAATCAATTAATCTTGGAAATAGACCTAAAATGATCAATAGACTAATTTATTAGTCAGTCGACAAAAAATAACTGGCAACTGTTTTCATAATCGATCTATTGTCTAATGTTGTAGTTTGCTGCTTTTCTTTTTTTTATTTGACAGTAAACTGGTTGTGGACTGTTGGACTCATGTCACTTTAAACTTAACATAAATAAAGATGGCCATTTTTCACAGCAAATAATCAGTTAAGAAAGAAATTGTTATTGCAGTCCTACTCCTAATAACAGGGTTTCTGCATGTCCTTAAAAAGTCCAATAATCTGAATTTTAGGCCTTAAAATGTATTAAATACAGTTTTGACAGATCTTAAAAACTGATTGGATTATAAAGTTAACGTTACATTTATAAAGTTACCAATTATGGAACCAGTGACCATTAATATAAACTGTGCATCTCAGTCAGACTTTATCGGCGCAACCCAGCTAGTTTGTCACGATGTGGTGTGTGGGCTAATGTGGTGTCTCCTCTCATCCAAAAAATAGGCACCTCTAGAAGTAATGAGTTAAAATTGTTTCTGTTAACCTTTCATCTAATGTGGGTAAGCGTAAGGTCAGTAGACATGAAATAGTATTCATGATGGTCTTAAAAAGTCATAAATTTAACTTTAACTTAAACTTTAGATTATATAGCCACTGTATATAATAGAAATGTGTTACAGTAGTATATAAAACAACAGTGTGAATGTTGCTTCTCACTGTGTCTCTTTCTAACCGATCCATCTCCCTCCCGGTCCTCCCTTGCTAATTGGCCAGGTTACGAGGGGGAGTTCTGTGAGATCGATACAGACGAGTGCGCCAACAGCCCCTGCCTGAACAGCGGCAAGTGTATCGACAAGATCAACGCCTTCCACTGCCAGTGCCCCACAGGTGAGGCTGCCGTACCGCTGCTGCTGCAGAGGAGGAGGAGGCGGAGGAGGAGGGGGAGGAAGGAAGGGTGGGAGGGGGTGGAGGCATGGGGCCAGGGGGCACAGAGGTCGATCTCTCTGTAGCTCGTTCACTCTCTCTGTTTCACTCAAACACAAACACACACACAACACACCACACACACACACCACCACACACACACACACACACACACACACACAAACACCTTTCTGGACGGGCTCTAATCCCAGCCCTGAGGCAGGCTTACGCAGGCCCGGGTAGCCCAGAATGAACGCAGCAGTCGAGGAGGAGATGGAAGAAAAAATCTATAGGGAAAGGCTTGAGGAAGTTTGAACTTTTGAAACAAGTTTCTTACAAAGTCTGATGAGTGAGCAGAAACTTGTGGATCTAAACATTGTGTCTAACAAGGCAGAGCCCATAATATCAGACAGAGGTGCTACTACTGTACTACTGTAGGCGTCATGAAGTGACATCATCTGTGTTGTTGTAGACAATGAGCTGTACTCTCAGAAATAAAGGCGCTAAACTCGAAACATAAAGGGTTCTTTGGCTCGTTCACATAGGAGACCCTTTTTTTAAGATACTTTTTGAGAACTTTTTGCCATTATCATGATAGTGACGGCTGAAGAGCAGACAGGAAAGGGGGTAGAGAGAGAGGAGATGACATGCAGCAAAGGGTGGCAGGTTGGAGTCGAACCAGTGGCCGCTGAAGAGGACTGACACACTGTGCACACTGTGCACGTGCTCTACCAACTGAGCCAGAGGAGTGCCCCAGTAGAACCCTTTCAGAGGGTTTTATCTAGAACCCAGCACAAAGCGTTATACCTAGAACCATCTGTGAAAGGTTTCCCATAAAACCCACAATGACAGGTTCTATAGAGAACCTTTCTATGGTTTCACCCAGAATCCTTTCTGGGGGTTTTATCCAGAATCTTTCAACCTTCTGGATACTAACAAGAAACCACCTGCGGAGTTCTACTGAGGACTTTGCAAGGGTTTTTTTTCCTAAAACCCACCCAGACGGTTCTACTGAGAACCTTTTTTATTTCAAAGGTTTTATCTAGAACCCACCACGGAAGTTCTGTCAAGAGCCCTTTTTTATATTCCAAATGGTTTATCGAGACACCAAGAACTACCAAGATCTACCAAGAACTTTTAACTTTTTTAACTTTAACTTTTAACTTTTAACCTGCTCAAGTAGATAGACCGAAAACCCTTTTTTATTCCAAAGATTTATCTAGAACCCACTCAGGGAATTCTGCCGAGAACCATTTTATATTCCAAAGGTTTATCTAGAACCCACCAAGGAGACTCTATCAAGAATCCTTTTATATAATGGTACAAAGAACTATTGACAAACCCTGGATTTCGACCAGTGACTTTCAAAAAGGTTTTTTTTGGATGAAAAAGGTTCTTAATGGAACCTTCAGTCTTTCAAATAACCCTTGACAAACCCTGTCTTCAACAAAGGGTTCTTCTATGCAGAACCTCAGCTCTTCAGGAGGAACCTTTTAAGAGTGTAGTGATTTGGTCTGTTTTTGCGGGCAGCTCGTTGTTTTGCTGCATCTTTTTTGTTTCCATTAATGCCACAGGAGTCACTGTTTGGACAGGAGGTATTGATGTTTTGTTCAGGAAGGAAGGAATGCAACTATTGGATGGTGGATAGTGAGGAAAAGAGAGAAAAGAAGAAAGCAAGGGAACGATCTTCAAACTCCCCAAATGTGTTTTTGTGTTTTGAATTCTTTCATTGGGATCATTGAGGTGGAAGTGATTTTTTTCTTTTCGGGGAGGAAAATAGCAAAGCGAGTCGGGTGGATCAAAGGCGGCCTGGGTGGAGAGAGGCAGGATTCCTCCTGTTGAGAGAAAAAAGAAAGGAAGAAGGAAAAATGCAAAGAAAGAGAGAAAGAAAGAGAGACACCCCAACAAGAAAGCTTTAGAATTAATAGAGAGGGGCTACAAGAGTGAACACAAGAGCTTAACGCCTAAGAAAACCTTGTGTGTGACAGCGAGAGAGGGGTTATGTGAGGAAGCAGCACAAAGTGGTGGTGGTGAAAGTGTTTTTTTAGAGAGGGTAGATGGAGGGTTGAGGGTGGTGGGGGGCGTTGAGACGCACAGACCGTTAGCTGAAGCAGGAAGGGAGGGGGTAAAGAAGGGGAAGGGGGTCCTAACCGTCCTGCTTGAGATGTAAATTTGTCCCCGTTGCGAGCCAGGCCCGAGGCGAGGGTCCCCTCTTATTATTTCTGTACATGGAATAGCCATGGAAACCCCACTGAGAGCCATTGAAATGTCTGATTCCAGCAGTCTGTGGATAAATCCCTCTTTGGCTGCTGTGTGTGAGTGTGTCCCTGTGCATGCTTGCATTTCTGCTTTACCTTTTGTGTGTGTATGCATATGTGTGCATCTGGGTAAGAAATTCCTTCATAGAGTTTTTTTTTTTTTTCAGCCTCTTTGATTTCAGTCATTTTGAGGCACTGTAACTGAACTAGGAAGAAACTTAACTTTTGCTTCACATCCTGGCAAAAAAAAAAATAAAAAAAAAAATACTCAATTTGTACCGCTGAGGTTTGTTCCGGCCTGCTGGAAACTGGCAACACTGCTTACAGAAGAGACTGGCGTTCTTTTTTCTCTTCTCGGCCTGCAAACAGCCGATCATTCACTTTTTGATTATTGAGGTTTTTTCTTCTTTATGATATTGGCTATTTTGTTTATTGTGATTTTGTAGTTTTTGTGTGGGGCTGTGCTGGCCATGTAGTGTGAATACTGTGTTCATAGTGAGTACCTTTTTTGATAAGAAAAAATATTCCTTTCTTAACAATGTGCACTCAGTGCTTGTACAGAAATAATCACTGACCAATGTCTGGTTTTGCTGTCAAATTTTATGATTGACTTTAAAAAAAAAAAAGCATTATACTAACGCTTTATAGATCAGTTTAAATCCATTAATAACTTTGGGTTGCCAGGTTGTGACTGATAGGATCGTTTGACCTTCTGGAAGAAGGCTGCAGGAGAACTATGACCGCATGCAAAATTGTTACTAATATCTCAGAATTGATCATTAAGGCATTAGTGAATTATTTACTTACGATTAGTAAGCAATTTGTTGTGACTTATAAACCCTTTATAAACAGTGCCTTGTTAGAAAGTGGAGGTGTTATGAAAAAAAAAAACCCTTTGGCTGGTGTTTATCATTTCTTTTTTGATAAAAAGGCAGTTGTAAATGTTAGTAATAGTTCATTAATCAGTTTTTCCACAACCTGGCAACCCAAAAATTCCTATTAATAGCTGAAAGGTGATCTAGAAATCATTAGTAAATTAATGAAGCTGATATTTTCTAACCACACTTTGTAAGTATGTGTATGTGCACACGTATGTAAGTGAAAACGCACATGTATGCTGCGTGTCTCCTCTGTGTCTACGCTGCAGTCCTCACGTCCTGCCAGAAAACAGTGAATGGTTTTAGTCCACAGGGAGAAATCATCTCGCCATCAGCCACACAAATACTTCCTCACCAGATTAAGCTGCAGTCATTTTAGCTTTAACCCACCTGTGTGTTCCTGTTGTGTGTGTGGTGGTGAAGGGGTGGGAGCAGAACTTTATCTCTTCATCAGACAACATCCTACTCGTCTTTTGAATTGTATCGTCATGTGACAGAGGGGAGACGAAGGAAAATATCTGAGATGAGAATAACTCCGGAAAAAGGAGAAAGCCTGCTGGTTGATTTTGAATGACGAGGAGTTTGAATAGTAGAGGGTCAAAGGTCAAGCTGGGTCTTTTTAGAGGCGGGAACCGAGTGGAGGGGGTGGTTGAGAAAGGGTGAAAGCAAGACAGGAGAATGTGCATTGTGATGGAAAAGTTTTGAGGGACAAAAGAGGCAACGGGCTCAGTTTGGCGTTGCGTTGAGCAGACAGGCCCTCCTTTGTCTCTCACCCCTTGGTCAGGAGGCCTCGCAACTTTCATTCTTCCCTCATTTCTTTCCCTCCCTCCTTCCTCTGCTTTACACGAATTGGTTCCCCCTCTCTCCCTTCTCCCTTTGGAGTTGTGCTGAAAAGATGTGAAAGGAAAAATAGAGAGTTTGTAGTGTTGCACAGTTGTTAATTAACATGCAGATTTCTGATTCGTTGAGAGCTCTTATAGTACGGGGTTAAGGATTATGAGAGGGACCGGACTGGAACGGTGAGAACACAGTAGCCATGTCTGTACACACACACACACACACACACACGCACACAGTAACACCCTCTTGTTGTTTTTTCCAGGCTTCACTGGGAACCTTTGCCAGATAGACATCGATGAGTGTGCCAGCACGCCGTGCAAAAATGGCGCCAAGTGCACAGACGGACCCAACAAGTACACCTGCGAATGCACTGAAGGTATAAATGTCTTAACAAAACATGAAAAGGTTTAAAGGGACAGTTTGGATTATTTTAAGTGGGTTTGTATGAGACAATTATCCATAGTCAGTGAACTACCTGCAGAGAAGGGCACCAGCATGGAAACTAAGCAATCAAATGCTGTTGATTAAATCCACAGCAGGTCATTGCTTAGCTTCCGTTCTGTTACCCCTCTCTGTTTTTCAGAACACTGGGCGTGCCAAACGGCATCTACTGTAGGTAACAGACTGACTATCGTTAAGTACCTTATACAGCCCATTTAAAAAAATCTGACTTATTATTTTAACAAAACCTGAAAGCTTTAACAAAAGCTGAGTTTAGAAATGTAGAAAGAAAACAAACCAGTGAAACACACCCACATCAGGTTAAAAGAGAACAACTCTTTTCCCAGGTTACTCTGGGAGGCACTGTGAAACGGACATCAACGAGTGTTACTCATCCCCGTGCCACTACGGTACCTGCATCGACGGCCTGGCCTCCTTCAGCTGCCACTGCAACCCTGGATACACGGGCCGGCTGTGTGAGACCAACATCAATGAGTGTCTGAGCCAGCCGTGCAGGAACGGAGGCACTTGCCAGGACCGAGAGAACGCCTACACCTGCATCTGCCCCAAGGGAACCACAGGTAACACACACATACATAGAAAAACAGAGCTGCAAAAATAGCTTTTTTTTTGTGATATTCGAGGTTACTGAAAGCAATTTTCTGACAGGAATCAACTGTGAAATCAACACTGACGACTGCAAGAGCAATCCCTGTGACTATGGGACCTGCATTGACAAGATCAATGGCTATGAGTGCGCCTGTGAACCCGGCTACACAGGTAAGCAACTTGTACACAGAGAGTCAGTCATATTGAAACATGTGGCTGTTATCGAGAATCAGGAAATGATGGGTTTTCATCGGCAGCAACTTAAGTGACTCTCATACAACTGAAAGCAAAGATTAAACCGCAAAATAAAGCAGATACCTGAAAGTACAAACAGCGATTCAGGAGAGAAACTAAAATTCAAGCCCCAGAGATTCAGTTTGATTCAGAAGTTGCACACACAGAGACTTGTAAAAACATCTTTCTCTCTGCTCTTCTGCACAGACATGAAGCTTTCTGGCGCGCATCAATAAAAAAAACAGAAAGGCAAACATAGGCAAATCACAAGACAACAAATACTCCAAATAGTACATGCAAACGTATGCATATTTTGTAGCCAAGTTAGGTAATTGTTAGCTATGTAAGCAAAGTTTATCCTTGTTAGGTGATTTACTCTGTCTCTGTATCTCTATTGAATCATTGCAGAGATGCAACCTGTAGAGAGGCTCTCTGCGACTGTAAAGTTAATCTGAGACATGTTAAACGTGGCCGCTGTCTCAGGTGACCAGTTGACTGAATGAGTGTTTAAAGCGCAGGACTGGAGGATTGAACGTATGGATGGAGGAGTGTGTGGGCCTTGATGGGGAGGGTGACAGATGGCGAGCGAGTGAGCACGCTCCTCTGAGGCTCACCCGGTGTCACTTTCTAGCTCCACCCTGTCCCCAACCTGCTGCTGTTAGGACACGCAAGCTGCCCTCCTGTACAAAGAAAGGACACACACACACTGTGGCCCACACAGTCACCTGGGATTTGAGCAGGAGAAAAGATTCCCTGAAAGATTCCTGAAAGTTGAGCTTTTAAAAGCTTGGAGGTCGGTCCCTGCTTTAAAGCTAAATGGGCTGCCTTTATGTTATGCGTGGCACCAGGCTGAATGGCGTCAGTGCTTCAAGTGGCCGACAAAGGGCGACTTAAAACCCCTCATGTTTCTGGAAATTGATACATTCACTTCACTGAGATATAGACTTCATTGTGTGGCGGCTTTGTCTGTGCTGTGTGGGTTGGCTTTGTGTATTTAAAATAATCCTTCAAATGGAGTGAAAAAATGGTTCTGTTGACAGGTGTTTAGGAATTTATTGTACTTATTTTAAAGCCACTTCACTTCAATTAAGAAATTATGTGAGGTGATTACATAATTTAAAGAAATAGTTTGTCATTTTGGAGCATTTATTTATTTTTTTGCTAAGAGAATATTAATACCACTTTCATATCTGTCTATAAAATATGAGGCTACAGCCAGGAGATTGTTAGCTTAGCATAAAGACTGGAAACAGGGGGAAACAGCTTGCCTGACTAGTTACAAAGTAAAACCAATGCTGTTTATGGAGGGTTATGTGACTGTTTATTGGCTGCAGCAATGACTTGCTCAGAGTGAAGACAAGACTCCAGGAATCGCTGCACCCCGTCCAAGAAAGAGTCTGGCAAATATCCCACTTAAACACTGTTTTTGGTGAGGATGAAACAGACAAAAGGCATATGATTTGATTAGTGAGCTTTAACAGTGCTGGCAGGTGTTATTTTAACCTTTAGAGTAAGGCAGGGTTGCTGTTTCCCTCCCTTTTCAGTCTTTATGCTAAGCTAAGCTATGCTAATCAGCTGCTGCTTCCAGCTACATATGTAGCGTACAAAATAAAACCATGCTGTTTACGTGGGCTTATTTGCAGGACTAGTTCTTGACCGAGAGCAGAAACTCAAGAAGTAGTCATATCTCACTGTAAAACTCCACCTTGTTGTTTTATAGTTAAGTTTCTATGTGGATTAAACAAATAAAATTCAATATACTGATTAGTGAGCTCTAAAGATGCTGGAAGATGGATTTTACCTTTGGACAGAACCAAGCTAGCTTTTCCCCCGTTTTCAGTCTTAATGCTCAGCTAAGCTAATCAGCACCTTTCTCCAGCTACATATTCAGTGTACAGACATCAGTGTCGTATCAGTCTTCTTGTCTAACTCTCAGCAAGGAAGCAAAAAAGCATATTTCCCAAAATGGAGAACTATTATTTCAAGACCTCTCCTTTCTTTAGGTACAATGTGTAATATCAACATCGACGAGTGCGCCATCAACCCCTGCCACAATGGCGGCACCTGCATCGATGGCATCAACAGCTTCACCTGCGTGTGTCCGGAAGGTTACCATGATGCCACCTGCTTTTCCCAAGTCAACGAGTGCCTCAGCAACCCCTGCATCCACGGCCACTGTGAAGACAAGATCAATGGGTGAGTCAATCTATAAGCCAGTCTAAGACATTAGATTTTATGCTTCCATATGTGGCACCAAATTACTAGACACATTTTATCAACTTTTGACAGCATTAACAAAGATTGGAAACCGAAGAAATGTCAGCTCTGGGTCTGACTTTTAAAGGTGTTGTTAGATGGATTTTGTTGTGTTCAGATAGACGAGATTTGAGTGGTTTCAATCTTCTGAATGATTATTTTCATTATTAATTAATCTGTCAGTAATTTTGTCAATTAATTGGTTTGTTGTTTGGTTTATAAAATGTCAGAAAATGGAGAAAAATCTTGTTCACTGTTTTCCAAACACCCAAAGTAAAACCGTCACGTCTTGTTTTGTCCACAACTCAAAGATATTCAGTTTACTGTCATTGAGAACTAAAGAAGCCAGAAAATATTCGATTAATCTTTTATCAAAACAGTTTGTGAGTGTAATAGGTGTTAATTGACAATGATTTCTTCTATTCAGAGGCCAAACTTCTAAAATGCTAAATGTTATATAAACACAGGCACACACACTTGATGAAGAACTGGACCAAAACAGTATTGAGTTCAGTACTCAGTCCTACATATATCTGATGGTAGATTTACAAAAATCTGTCAAACAGAATGTACCTACAGAGATTTATCACTGAGATTTTCTGATGTTTTCTCCCCTTCAGCTATAAATGCCTGTGTGATTCTGGCTGGAGCGGTAAAAACTGTGACATCAACAACAATGAGTGTGAATCAAACCCGTGTATGAATGGAGGCACCTGCAAGGACATGACCAGCGGATACGTTTGCACCTGTTGCATGGGCTTCACTGGTCAGTATCTGTATTGTGTGCAAATTTTGGCCCATATAGTAAACCGCACCACTTGACTGTTGACCTTCAGCTGAAACTGAAGTGTGTGTAACATACTGTTCACTCTGACCGCAGGTCCAAACTGCCAGACCAACATCAATGAATGTGCCTCCAACCCCTGCCTCAACCAGGGGACGTGCATTGATGATGTCGCAGGCTACAAGTGCAACTGCATCCTGCCTTACACGGGTATGAAAAGATTAATGAAAACATGTGATATGCTGATGTGTTGGCCTGGTGTTCT
Organism: Lutjanus argentimaculatus; assembly: GCA_034769285.1. Taxonomy (NCBI): domain Eukaryota; kingdom Metazoa; phylum Chordata; class Actinopteri; order Lutjaniformes; family Lutjanidae; genus Lutjanus; species Lutjanus argentimaculatus. The sequence goes on along the minus strand of JAWZSL010000017.1, from coordinate 26,971,311 downwards.
GGCATTTCCTTGCTTGGTGGGGAGGCAGTTTCCACAGCCTGTGTGTTTTAAGTTATTGGGCAAAGAGGAAAAATGTGCAGAGGATGAAATAACTGTCGAGTAAAGTTCAAGAGCAAGACTTCCTCTGGGCTCAAAGACACCAAACCTCTGACTCATTCTGCTCCTCTGTGATACACAAGCATCACTGATAAGAGGGCTGGAAAATATTTTCATGTCATCTCACTTATTATTTGACAAAACAGATAATGATGGAAAGGCGAAGGGCAAATTTTCTTGTACTTGGTGAGTCGTCTTTTTGGAAAAATCCACAGGACTTTGAATAATAAAAGGCTTTTGCTTGTGCCGGGGTGGGAACGGGGTGCTTGACACATTTCCTGTTTGCCTGCTTCCTGTCTCACAGAACAGCAAATGGCTTCACAATGGGCGGAAACTGGAGCCGGCTTCCTGTAAGAGCCATGTGTTGTGGAAACAGATAGGGAAATGTCTCGGCAGGCCTCTCACACTGACAGAACCTGGCTAAAGTCTTCTGATAGCACTGATTGAAAGACGATTCTGTGTCCATTTGGGTTGGGTTATCTCCAAGTTCATGACTCCTACATGATATCCCGCAGTGAAAGTTGATGTTAAACACAGTGTAATTGCAGTTTATGGTGATTAAAGATGTGCTTTCTTAAAAGTGTCCGTGTGTTTCAGGAGAGAACTGTGAAACTTTGATGGCCCCCTGCAGCTCCAAACCCTGCAAGCACGGAGGAGTGTGTCAGGAGTGGGAGGACTATCAGAGCTTCTCCTGCGTCTGTCCTGAAGGATGGCAGGGTAAACATTCATGTCTGTGTACCTCTGTGTGTCCAACAGGAACTATTTATTATAACTGTCAGCAGAAAGGTCGTACAGTTCTGCTGTTTCATCTCAGGAAAGCTCATTTCAGAGGACAGATTCTAAATGTTAGATTTAGAGTTGGGACCATACCAATATTAGTATTCGGTGTCGATACTGATGTCATTCACTCAATGGACAAAATCAGACTGATGTTGCTGATTCAGATTCCAGTCTCATGTTTTTTAAGAATTATAAACAGGTTGGAAGCATTGAAGAGCAAATACTTCCTTACTGTACTTAAGTAGAGATTTCAGCGATCTCTACTTGAGTATCTATTTTTCTGACATCTTTTTACTTTTACTCCCTACATTTTATCACAAATATCTGTGCTAGCTGCTTCTTACATTTTCAAAACAGGCTCATTACTTAAGTTTTAATGCGTATGAGAGGAATTATTGATTATTTTTGATTCTTCTTCTTATTATTATTGATTATTTTTATTTTGCGTCATTTCACGCCACCTTCCCAATCAAGACTGATTTCAACCTAAATGGATATTACAATAACACATAGAAAAGATGATTCCTTGGTGTATCCATCAGTGCATATCACACATGACAGACAAAAAAACGACATAAAAGACGGAATAAGACAAAACAGACAGAGAGGGCGACTCAGCTGTGGGGGAAAAAATGAGGTTCAGTTAGCTTTACAGAGAAACATCCAGGAGAAATGTCCTTACAGGGCTACTTTTTACTTTTATACTTATCTTTTTCACTTTTACTTGAGTAAAAAAGTTAAATCAGTACTTACATCTTTACCAGAGTCTTTTTTACACAATATGTTCTTCTACTTGAGTAAAGACTGTGATTTTTTTTTATCACCTCTGATTATGAATATGTATCAATGCAATTCTAAGCCCATAGCTGAAATGTTGTAGCACTGATTAATCAGTTAATTAGTAATTAAACTGTCCTATAGATATCCTATAGGCCCCAGATTTTTTTGAAATCTATTAATTTGACATACCAGCAAAGGTTGCACTAGACTTTAAACCTGCTTTAATGTAACATGAGACAGTGTGTTACTGAGTGAGTGAGCTAGTAACAGCTGGCTAACTCAGCATGCCCATAGTTTGGAGATATTTTAGTCGTGAAACACAGAAAAGTGAGACAACAACGTGTAAGGTGTTTAAAGCGAACATTGCATGGATCCGTGCATCTCTAGTTACCTACCCCATGTTATTTCAGTGTTCAGAAACATTCAGAATGGGTCTAGAGCTGAGTTAGTTCCCTCTTTTTGGTTGCTTTCATATTTTGTCTAGGTTTGACCAGCACCTGATTAAATTATACTGCTTTGCAGAGGATTTGAACTTTTCTCTTGTGTATTTATATGGGTTAGAACAGTGGTTTTCAAAGTCTGAGACTGTGGGTGTCCCCTCAGGCAAAGCTTAGTTTAGTTCCTTAGTTTAATTGCTTAGTTTTGCTCAATTGAGTGTCCCATAGATTCATTCAATTCATAAAAAAGTTCTGTCCGAAGGCATTTATTAGTTTCTGAAAGTGGGCAAAACACTAAAATTTCCCCTACTACACATTTAGGCTATTTTATGTGATCTTCATTTGATTTCCATTCAGTGAGCATGAAACTGTTTGGAGCCCTCCTGGAGAGACCCACCTCCCACTTTGAAAACCTTAAAATTAGAGTATGGACATAATTGAAAAAATGTTAGCTTGACACAACTCGCAGAGCCAGTTTCTCAATCACATTCTCACGTATTCTCCCTCCTGGGAATCATTTAAGTGTTGTCTTATTTTATCCTGTTACCCATCTGTACTTTGTATCCATTCAAAGAGGAGGTGAAATTTACTTTCTCTTTCTCTTTCCACCCCTCCAAGGCCAAACATGTGAGGTGGACATCAAGGAGTGTGTGAAGAATCCCTGCCGCAATGGAGCAACCTGCCAGAACACTTTGGGCAGTTACCGCTGTAGCTGCAAACCAGGCTTCACTGGACGCAACTGTGAAACCAACATTGATGACTGCAAGCCCAGTACGTTCTCCAGTCTCTCTCCTTTTCTTTCTATTTCTTATTTAATATACTGTGGGTTCATCACAAACCAAAAACTGCACTTAGCAAAGGCGTCAAAACAGAAGCTGAATGCTCTGTTTTTCCCACAGACCCCTGCAGCAACGGAGGCCTCTGTAAGGACGAGGTAAACAGCTTCCTGTGCACCTGCCTGCCCGGCTTTCGGGGCACAAAGTGTGAGGAGGACATCAACGAGTGTGAGAGCAACCCCTGCAAGAACGGAGCCAACTGCACCGACTGCGTCAACAGCTAACTTGTACCTGCCCGGCTGGCTTCAGTGGGATCCACTGTGAAAATAACACTCCTGACTGCACTGAGAGGTACAGAGCTCACAGATCACAGAGTATCATGTTAGTATCGCAAAGTATCAGGAGCCCAGAGTGTCATATTCAACCTCCACAGCTTTTGTTTTAAAAGATAAGACAGACATGGGGACACTGATCAGATCAACAGGTTCACTTTCATCCACTTGTGAATGTAGACCTCATTTTCTTGTCCACCACTGCCCCCTCTGGTGGAGTTTTGATGCACACCAGCTGACCTCAACATCTTTTAATGTGCAGCTGTGCCATAAACAGCTGGTTAATTTGCATGTACCCTAAATGGGCTTATAACTGTAGCATTGTTTATTAAAATACCAACATCATCAGTGCTGTTTCCAGTTGAAAAACTGTGAGTCTGAGTGTGAAGTAGAGCATTGCTGCAAAATAGTAAAGTATTTGTTCTTAGTTCATTTTCTGTGAACCCTGCAGCTCAGACACATTCAGATCTGGTTTTTTTTTCATATATATATATATATATAATAAACTGCAGAATACTTTGATTCTGATGAATTTCATACATAATTTTTATCTTTTTCTCTGCAGCTCCTGCTTCAATGGCGGCACCTGTGTGGACGGCATCAACACTTTCACGTGTTTGTGCCCGCCAGGCTTCACTGGGAGCTACTGCCAGCACGACATTAACGAGTGTGACTCCAAACCCTGTCTGAACGGCGGCACCTGTCAGGACAGCTACGGCACGTACAAGTGCACCTGCCCACATGGATACACAGGACTCAACTGTCAGGTAGGAGGACAAACAGAGGCTTATTCTTACTGTACAACTGTCGTTTCTGTAGCCTGGGATTCCTACAGTTTAGCTTTAACTTGGCGTGCACCTAACAATTATTTTAACTATTTATTGATCTGATGATTGTTTTTTACAATAAATCTAGTCTAAATAGTAGTTAATAGTTAAATCTTTTGCTTGAAAAATGACTAAAAATGACAACTAAAGTTGGCCACAAGTTTTTTTTTATCAATTAATCAACTAATTGTTGCAGTTCTTAACCAAGACTTTTATATTTATTTTGTAAATCACTAAATTAAACTGCTCTGTCATATTTAAATTGGTAGTAGTTCATTCAGGATGATAATGTGTGTTTGCACCTTGCAGAACTTGGTTCGCTGGTGCGACTCGTCGCCCTGTAAAAACGGCGGTTCTTGCTGGCAGAAAGGAACCACCTACAGCTGCGAGTGTGAGACTGGCTGGACAGGACTTTACTGTGATGTGCCGAGTGTCTCCTGTGAGGTGGCAGCCAAACAGAGAGGTAAGAAGGGAGTGAGACACAAAAGATTCAAAGATGTTAAATGCCACTCCAAATAGAAATACTGTTGTATACTACATAAAAGTACTTAGCGTAACTAACCTTACCTAACTTAACTAGGCACTAAAGAACCTGAAACTAACATAAAGAACCCAAAACAACATAAAAGGACATTAAACTAATCTAAAAGGAACCTAAAACTAACCTAGGATTAAAAATCCTCTATGTCCTCTCTGCGTAGGAGTCGATGTTGCCCATTTGTGTCGTAACTCGGGTCAGTGTCTGGACGCAGGAAACGTTCACTACTGCCACTGCCAGGTCGGATACACTGGAAGTTACTGTGAGGAGCAGGTGGACGAATGCACCCCAAACCCCTGCCAGAACGGAGCCACATGTACCGACTTTTTAGGTGGATACACCTGCAAGGTAACAATACAGAAGAAAACAAACAAACAAAAAAAACTACTGAAATGTGCAATTATAAATCATTGCAATTTTTTAAATATTGTCTTTATCAGAATTAGTGTTATTGGCCCAATATTGGCCTATCACATCTATATCAGCCTATATCAATATCGGCATATATGTTGTTCAATATGTATGCATGTATGACTTTTTTTATATATAACTTTTTTTTTAACAGTTCATAATACAGAATACTTTTATTTGTTTATAGGCTTTACAGGCAGCATTCTCTGTATATTTGATCCTTTTTCCTCATTCAGGTTGAATATATACATATATTTTGCTATATTTGTGGATATTTATAATTATTGGTGATCAATAACTCCTTAATATCTTTATCAGTCCCAAAATTCCAGTATTGGTGGGACTCTAATCAGAAAACGTCAGGTCTAAATAGACTGATATTAAATATTTAAGGTATTTTAAAGAGTTGTATACAATCAGCTATGTTGTTATTTTACCTTTTATGGTAACTTGTGAAGTTTTAATTAAATATAATTTTGTTTTCTGGTGGAAATCAGCCCAGTCATGCAGTTTCTTTTTTTTAAATGTTGATTTTAATTGCAAATTAAGTCTTAAATGCCACTGTACTTGGCATCTCAAAGGTCTTATTACATTCTCTAACTTCATCAAACTTGCTTACCTTTTTTAACATTTTATTTAAATCTCAAACCTGAGTTCTGTATCACGAATTAGTTAAAATATCTGAGTGCACAGCATCCTTTTAGCTGAAACTACACTTGGCTCCTAATGAAGATGCCTGTTTATAAATAGAAGACAAACAGATTGGTTATGTTAATCTCCCCTGGAATAAAGGATCTGCTAGCCTTGGCAGGATGGAGGCCAGAAAACAGCCAGGTAAACAAAAAACATCTTTGTTTCATGTAAGACATTGATTCAACTTTCCCCTCTCTTCTCCCCCTGCCTCTCTTTTCTTCCTCCTCTCTCTTGGCTTCTTCTTTTTCTCTTGTTCCTGCTCTCTCTCAGTGCATGCCAGGATATGTGGGGACCAACTGCTCGGACGAGATCAATGAATGTTTCTCCCAGCCATGCCAAAACGGGGGCACCTGCATTGACCTGATCAATACCTACAAATGCTCCTGTCCCCGGGGAACCCAAGGTCAGCGGACCCCACGCACACTCCCCCACACCGCTCCACCTCTCCATCCTCTCCTCCTCGTCTCCACGCTTCATTAATTAGGGCTTAACAGCAGCCAGGGCATGTCTGAAAACTCCTCCTCCTGTCTTGCCTCCATCCCTTCCTCTGCTTGTCAAATACCCATCGATTTTTCTCTCAGACATGAAGGGAGTGTGTGTTGTAGGTCAGCCCAAAGTGCCAGCAGAGTTAGGTGTACCCCAGAAAAAGCCAACATGTAGTTAGAAGTATTTTGAACAAGAAACTAAAAAAATGTCAGAGGTTTTGACATAAAGTAAAGGAGAAATCTTTTTTTAGATTCCTGAGTTTTTTTAAGGCTCTTTTTTTAAAAACTAGATTTGAAATTTGTATTAATCATGGGAGACGAGCACTAAAACAGAGCGATCAGACAGATGGTGAATACAGGCACTGGACCGATTGACAGTATGAATAAAGATGTGTGTTTTCTGAACATTAAATCATAGAAATGTTTTCAAGTAGACACCAAACAAAAAGATATGAACCTGAAAATGAGCATAATACTGACTTTTCATAGTTCATTATTTTTCTTTGTTATTTTTACCAATTTTTTGTGAAAAACATCCAGATTTTTACAAGGAGCAGGTCCATTTAAACCAAATGTCACCCAATTGTCATGATAATGTTTCTAAGTCCCTTAAGAAAGATAAAAAAAAAAAACAACTAAATTTAATTGAGTGTTTTATTTTATTTTTCATTTTGTGAACAGAACTGCCACCTAGATTATAATATATTAGATTATAAGATCATAATAGTTCATTTTTAACAAAACACTGCTTTTTATGTTGAGTCCATACCATATTACATCGATTTGACTTCAACCTTAATGGACCATAATGCAATGCAGCCATGCAACAAGTGTTTTTTCCCAACAGCATTTTCTTCTGTGGCTATAAATCACTCATGTATATAAACATTCCTCTGCTTAATCTTAAAAGTTTTGTTTAGCAGGATGTTGAATGTCAGTCTAACATCGCTTGTTCCTCTTCCCCTGCCATACCTGCCTCAGGTGTGCACTGTGAGATCAACATCGATGACTGCAACCCGTTCACTGACCCAGTCACCAAAGAACCAAAGTGTTTCAACAAAGGGAAGTGCGTGGATCGAGTTGGAGGCTACCACTGCATCTGCTCCGCAGGATACGTGGGGGAGCGCTGCGAGGGAGACGTCAACGAGTGTCTGTCCAACCCATGTGACCCGCGGGGCACGCACAGCTGCATCCAGCTCACCAACAACTACCGCTGCGAGTGTCGCACTGGATACACAGGTAAACAGCTGGTTCTCTCATTCCTCTGTTAAAGTTTTGTCCAACTAAACCTTACCAACCTTAAAGGTTGATATGGATTGACAGAAACTGCAACCGCAACAATTTTATCACTTACAGAATGTTAGGATTGTGTGTTATGTGTGTGTTATATAATATGAATAACATTTTTTTGTGTCTGACTCCTCTGTAGGTCAACGCTGTGACACAGTGTTTGATGGATGTAAAGGAAAACCGTGTCGCAATGGAGGAACCTGTGCTGTTGCCAGTAACACCCCACATGGCTTCATCTGCAAATGTCCTCCTGTGAGTACCGCACACTGCAGTAAAATTAAGGATTTTCACTTAGAGCTTGTATAATTTTTTTATAGTCGAAAACGAACAGTGATAAATATCAGAATTTGTACTTAAACATACTACAAGGACTTTTTAACTTTGCTTTTGACAATTTTATTTTTTGACATTGCATTTTGTGGTTCTGGCAGTGGAAACAGTACCACCAAAATCAACATAATATGAAAGTTCTCTGTAGCAGCAGGTTTAATGAGTTTTAAAATGGCTAAAAACATTTTAAAAATGTACTTTTTTTGTCCTCTTCTTAAAGGGCTTTACTGGCTCCACATGTGAATACGACGCCCAGGCCTGCGGCACCCTCCACTGCCATAATGGAGGCACCTGCATCTCTGGCCACAAGAGCCCGAAGTGTCTGTGCACGCCGTCCTTCACTGGGCCTGAGTGCCAGTATCCCACCGACAGCCCCTGTAACTCCAACCCCTGCTACAATGGCGGAACGTGTGAATACACATCCGAGGCTCCGTTCTACCACTGCGTCTGCCCCACAAACTTCAACGGCCTCCGCTGCCACATCCTGGACTACAACTTCCAGGAGGCTTCGGCCATGAAATCTCACCACCGCCAGAGGTGGAGGTCAGCTGTGACATCCCACAGTGTGAGGAGGCTAAACACAACAAGTTCTGCGAGTTCTCTGTAACAACCACGCATGTGGCTGGGACAACGGCGACTGTTCACTCAACTTCAACGACCCGTGGAAGAACTGCTCGGCCTCGCTACAGTGCTGGAGATACTTCAACGATGGGAAGTGCGACTCGCAATGTGACAACGCTGGATGTCTGTACGACGGGTTTGACTGCCAAAATCTGGAGGGACAGTGCAAGTGAGTGGTGTTCGTATCTATAGATTAGACTCACGGTTCTAATTAGATGAAAACATGTTTGGATTGGAGCACTTCCTGGACTCTAATTGAGTTTGTTTTTGGTGCTTTTTGGATACTTGTAGACATAAAAATCACAAAAACTCCAAGACACTAAAAAGCCTTTATCATCACAGCATGGTCATGTTAAACATTAAAACAAACAAACTGAATTTTTTGGTATCAAGCCTTCATCAGGGAGTCAAACATGACTTTTCTTTGACTCTGTGATGAAAGAAAAGTCCTTGGGGTCTGGGTTATGGATGGGTAGAAGGAGTTTCTATTGAAAAAGCTTGTCCAAAATAGCTTGGAGCAGCTCATTGTAAAAAAAAATGTAAAAAACAGGTCATTGTTTAGGACTGAATTAAAAATTGCGAACTATGATTATGAACCAGTTAATGTTATTCTGTATGAACTGAACTTTGAGCAAGCTCTTGTTTGTGTTTATGTGCTTCAGTTTTGGACATCTTAACCTTTCATTGTTTTCTAAAGTTTTGCTGTGGTTCGATTTTTGGTTCAACAGTTTGTACAAGTGGTCATGACACCCAACATGATGAACTAAATGAACCTCTTTTCTTCAGTCCTCTGTATGACCAGTACTGCAAGGACCACTATGCTGACGGCCACTGCGACCAGGGCTGCAACAATGCGGAGTGCGAGTGGGATGGTTTGGATTGCGCCAACAACATGCCGGAGAAACTCGCCGTGGGCCAGCTGGTCCTGGTGGTCCACATCACCCCTGAGCAGCTCCTCAACAACTCCTTCGGCTTCCTGCGTGAGCTGAGCCGTGTCCTCCGCACCAACGTCATATTCAGGAAGGACGCCAAGGGCGAGATGATGGTGTACCCATACTACGGGAATGAACACGAGCTGAAGAAGTACACCGTCAAGCGTTCTGTGGATTCATGGTCAGAGGTCCCCGGCAAGGTGCTGACCATGGTGAAGAGGAGCCTGTATGACGTGGCAGGAGGGAGCAGGAGGACAAGGAGGGAGCTGGATCACCTGCAGATCAAAGGGTGAATATTCAAAACCATTTTTAAGGATTCAGTGTACACGACAATTTTTACCCTGGGCCGTACCATGACCTCTGTGTGCTGTCTCTTCTCTCTACAGCTCAGTCGTCCACTTGGAGGTGGACAACCGTCAGTGCTTCCAGCAGTCCACAGAGTGTTTCCAGAGCACTAATGACGCTGCAGCTTTCCTCGGAGCTTTGGCCTCCAGTGGCAAACTGGATGTTCCCTACACCATCGAAGCTGTCTTTAGTGAGTACATCTCATAATTGTCTGAATGAATTGAAGAAAATATCTATATACATATTACACCACCCCTCAAAATACAAACTGCTGCTCAGTGTTACCAACAGGGTTCGCACAAATCAAAAGAAACCATATACGCATATACCAGCATAGGCCAATACAGATTTGATAGCCCAATAACGTTGGATAATATCAGCCAAGTAACGTTTTCGGGAAACTGTGGTGTCAAGCTGTTTATATGTGTTTTTAAAGATGGATGGGCATCAGGCTGCCACACACAAGGTACAGTAGGGAAGTCGCCAGCTATTGAGAGATGGACTCACGTATTGTTGGTTTTGGTGTTCATGGGATTTGTTGAGGAATCTCACCAGCTGCATCCTTTGCCGCATAGCCATGTAACAATAATGTAATGCAAAAACACAACTTAAATAACTTCCAACAGTCTGGTATTTGATTTTTACATAAGTGGAAATGAAAATCTAGAAGGAACATTTGGAAAAACGCAACCAAAAATCTAAAATTCAACTGAAAGCTTTGCATCACGATTACTTGTGATGTGACATAAATATGATTTGTAACAAATTGGCTAAAACCTGGAGAACCACTGGTCCAGTCCTTTGGTGTCTACACATACATACTCGTACGCCAGTGGATAAGACACGTGCTCTCACACTGAAGGCGCCCTCTGGTCGGGTCCTAACCCTGGCACTCTTTGATTGTGTATTTGTTATGCAGCGGTGAACAAATGCAATTGTGAATCTCATGGCCTAAACAATCAATCCTCCCCTCAGTGTGTAAATCCACTGGCTTCAGGCTCCAAAATGGTTAATTGCTGCAAATCAACTCATCCAGCCCCCTACTCACTTACTCACTCACTCACACAATATCACACTCTGTCTCTGTCTCTGTCTGTCTTCCTCCTCTCACAGACATGTACACATATACATCCACACCACACACACACACACACACACACACGCACACATGCACGCACACGCACATCATCCCACAGTGTGAGGGGCTGCTGCAACCTTCACCTCGCTGAATGTAATACCAGGACTTAATGCATCTCTGAGGGTTTAGGTTGGGGGAGTTTATCATTTCAAAATCGTTAGTGGAAAAAAAAAGAGAAGGGGAAAAATTGATCGGGAGTGTGCTAGAAGTTGGGAGTCTTTGTTATCTTGAAAATCCTAATAAATCCTTCGTCTTTACAGCTTAAAGCGCGTGCAGTAATTTGAAGTTCATTAATCCCCCTCCTTTTTTTCTCTTAAAGAAGAAATGGTAAAGTTGTCTCCTGGTACCCTGGGTTGAAAAGGGAGAGAGGAGGTGGTGGTGTTTCTTTTTTTCCCTTCTTTTCTCTTTTTTTTTTATCACGCCCCATCCCTTTTTTTCCTTTTTTGATGAAAAGTGGTTAGCAATTCTGATTATTACTGAATAGATAGTGGAAGCTAGCTTTACAAACGGTGAGGAGCGTCAGTCTGCTGCTGGTCGCCGTGTGTTTTGGAGTGGGGAATCGCGGGGCGAAGAAGAGCCGGACTAGCTTTATCCTGGGTGTCCTGGTCTGTCTTCTGCCCGTCCGCATCTGCTCCTCGGCTCCCATCTTGACCAATGTTGTCCCTTTTCCTGCCAGGCGGCGTGGACCCTCCGCCTCCTCAGGACCTCTACCCAATCTACTTGGTCCTGGGCGGCGTAGGGATACTGGCCTTCCTCGGTGTGGGGATGGTGGCTGCCCGAAAGCGCCGCCATGAGCACGGGCGTCTCTGGCTTCCCGAGGGCTTCAAGACCACAGAGACCAGCAAGAAGAAGAGACGCGAGCCTGTCGGAGAGGATTCGGTGGGATTAAAGTAAGTTTCGTTTATTCTCTGGTGGCGCTTGGTGCCATTGCTGTACCTGATTCTTTGCGGGTCAGGTGAAGGGCCAGTTCTGAGGGACAAAATGGGTGTAACTGGTGATCAGTCAAATTTGGGGAAGGGGGGTTTTGCCTGAATCATTAATGATAATGATATAGTGGGTTTAGGTGTGCATTAATTGACTTGTTGGGGCAGAGGGGTGGGGTATGGATTTAATCAATGCTTTTGTTTTTCGGCATTGCTGCACCATTAATGGTGAGTTGCTCGGATGAGATGGAAGCAGTCGAGTGCGAGGATTTTTACTGGGTTTTCTGCGTCCTCACAGGCCACTGAAAAACACCTCGGACATTTCACTCATGGACGACACCCAGCATGATTGGGAAGAGGACGAACACTCGGATGCGAAACGCTTCAGGGTAAGAAAACAGAAATACGGCACACCGACGGATCTTGTAAGGATTTTTCTTACAACTTTAGCAAAAATTTTAAAATGACTTTATTTTCAATTTTTCTAAATTCTGTTTTGAATGTTTTTATTATTTATTTAAATTTAAGTTTAAATGCTTTTTTTATATTTTTTTTTTATTTGATTGAAATTAGGGCTGCATGGTATGCTAAAAAAAATCATATTGTGATTATTTTGATAGGTACTGTGATTACGATATGATTCATGATTAGTGGAAATGATCATTGAAGGATTCAAATTTTCATTTACCTAAATCATGATTACGTAACATTTGGGGTGTGTACCAAACTTATGTGTTTTCATACATCTGGAGAACAAGGTTTGTGGGCCAGGTTATCTCTGCAGCATCGCATTACTTCATTATGATACTGTTTGTCACACATTTTCAGGGGTTTGCACGCCGTCTGACCTTTTGTTGTGCGTCTGTTTCAGTCAGTTTGATGAGCAGGCTATACTGGAGGCGGACGACCAGACGGACCACCGCCAGTGGACACAGCAGCACCTGGATGCTGCAGATCTTCGCATCCCCTCCATTGCTCCCACTCCCCCTCAGGGCGAGATTGAGAATGACTGCATGGATGTCAATGTCCGGGGACCAGGTGGGTGACTGATTACTTACTATGAAGAGTGTCTTAGGGAGCTCTGAGCCAATGCATGTAGACAGAGTCAGTGGGTGTGGGCTGAATTTTAATTTTAATTTACTGGATGACTTAGATGTCTTAATAAAGAAAAGTACATAATCCAAGAGAATACAAAGACAATTATAATATTCAGTGTTGGGAGGGTTACTTTTAAAACGTATTCCACTACAGAGTACGTGCCCTATAGTTAGAGCTGCAATGATTAATTGAATAATTGATTAGTTGGCAAATATTGAATAATTGGCAATTATTTGAAAATTCATTTATTGGTTTGAGTAATTTTTTAAGAAAAAAAAGTTTAAAAAATTATCTGATTTCAACTCCTTGAATGTGAATATTTTCTGATTTCTTCACTCCTTTGTGACAATAAACAGAATATCTTTGGGTTGTGGACAAAACAAGACATTTGAGGACATCATCTTGGGCTTTGGGAAACACTGGTCGACAACTAATCTATCAGGAAAATAACCAACAGATTAATCAATAATGAAAATAATAGTTGCAGCCGTCAAATCAGTTTTTGGAAGAAATTGTAACTTATTCAAAATGATTAAAGATACAAGGAAGAAATATTATATATATGTTAGGCAAAATTAGCTCTCACATTTCTGACATTCCTCCCAATATTTTTCTTTCTTGTAAGATTTTCTCTCTTCAGACCTCAAAAAAGACTTAAAATGAAGAAATCAGAAAGAACTGCTCACTACCTATGTGCTCAATAAGCCCATAACTTGTAAGAGGGGGTCACAAAAAGACTTGTTTTAAGGGTCACAAGCTGAAAAGGTTTGTAACGGCAGATTTAGCAGACTGACTCATAACTTTTTAATGTACATTTTTAGTAGTTTGGGTGTGCATGTGTTTTAGGGTGCATGTCTGACTTCACACATTTCACCCTCCAAGTATGTTCAAGCAGGTGTGTGTGTCTGGATTGATTCATGCCTTTTCTAAGTGAACATTTCACATTTCTAGTCTGTGTGTGTGTGTGTGTGTGTGTGTGTGTGATCGTGCGTGTAGGAGTTGCTAAAGCCCTGTGTCCTCAGGGTAAAGGATCTTCTTCAAAGCAGCCGGCTGGAAGCCAGGCGCCTGGGGGGAAACACTCATTCCTGATCAGATTAATCATTTGACCAGTAATGGGCCTCTGTTGTTTTTTTTTCTTTCTATTCCACGTTATAAAAACCAATGAAGGCATCAAATGCAAAAACCCAATTTTGTAGTGAGTGCCAAACTCCCTGAAGAGAAGCTATGAAAAATCAAAGTAACAGGGTTAACAACTTGAGAGCACACTTTTCTCCCCGTCGTGGATCGATGCACTTGAATCGACCAAATCTGCGAGATCTGGGGCTTGCTTTCCTTTTGAAGAGGAGAAAACCTATTCAAGTCGACTGCCTGAGCCGCCTCTCACAGTTAGATTTTAATGCTTCGTTTTTGCAGCAGCCGAGCTTTAGCGAGCCCCAGTCTCTATCCCCCCAGCTTCTCTTTCCTTCTGAAGCTTCTCCTGCGCGGGCCTTGATCAGAATCCATTATCGAAAGGAGAGAGCCATAATGATTGGAGCCAGGCAAAAGTGTCAGATCCACATTCGATTTGTTTGTTGCTCTGTTTTGATCTGCCGGCTGCTTTGAAGTGCAGTCTCCTGTCTTTTTCCTGCAGTTTCTGTGCTGACCATGCAGCCTGTTACCTTCTTTCATAAACCCCTCTCCTTCTCCCCGTCTCCGTCCAGATGGATTCACGCCGCTGATGATCGCTTCCTGCAGCGGGGGAGGCTTAGAAACGGGCAACAGTGAGGAAGAGGAGGATGCTTCTGCCAACGTGATCTAACGACTTCATCTACCAGGGCGCTAATCTTCACAACCAGACTGACCGCACAGGTGAAACTGCTCTTCACCTGGCTGCCCGCTACGCTCGTTCTGATGCCGCCAAACGCCTGCTGGAAGCCAGCGCTGATGCCAACATCCAGGACAACATGGGCAGGACGCCGCTGCACGCTGCTGTGGCAGCTGATGCCCAGGGCGTGTTCCAGGTGGGTCCTCATATGCCAAATTTATTCCCTAGCTGGTGTAGTTTAAGTAGGTGTTAGGGATTTGTCGACTTATCAATCAATTGTTTAAATGGATAGTTTGGATTCGTGGGGTTGTATGAGATGCTCATCGATAGTCAGTGTATTACCTGTTATAGAAGGTGGTCAACACATCCCTAGTTTGGAGAAGCAGAGAGGAGTACCAGCACAGATGCTGAGCAGTTTACTGCTGTGGACAGGTTCACCAGCAAAAGTGATTTTACCCACGGTAAAAAAAACAATATCAGTTTAAGTGTATATTAAGAATATTTTCACTTCTTTACCTCGCCATCGGACAAACTTTACTGACAGGAGCACACCGTTATCTAAGCTAAGTATCACTCTCTCCAATCCAACCAAACTCCATGAGTGAAATCAATAATTTTGCCTCACAGAACATGGGAGTTGCTGGTCTACTGCTGCCTCGACCTGTTTGCATTATTGTGTGACGTCTGTGTTCTAAAAGGATATTTCAGATTCACCAAAGTCACACAATAACACAAACAAACTAATTTACTATCATTTACTGTCATAAATGACAAAGAAAAGCAGCAAATCCTAATCTAACTAATCTCTATTTTAACTAATCGATTAATTGATTAATCGTCACAGCTCTAGTTCACAGTTAACTATTAGTTGCAGCCCTTAAAAGTATTGTTGTCAAACAATATATAACTATTTCAGACCAGAATAATTACTTATGAAAATTACTTTAAATTACTTAAAGTGTAATATGTACATTTATTAAAATATCAGTCAACCTTTAAAGTTTGAAAATTTGATTATGTCAATGGAATCATGTTGTGGTCAAAAGGAGTAACTGATTGTATGTCTCTGCAGATTCTGATAAGGAACCGTGCCACAGATTTAGATGCCCGTATGCATGATGGCACTACACCCCTGATCTTGGCTGCCAGGCTTGCAGTGGAAGGCATGGTGGAGGAGCTCATTAACTGTCACGCCGACGTCAATGCAATCGATGACTTCGGTAAAGTTTTATGCCACTTATATGAGCCTACAAATCTTTACAGTTTCGTGCTTAATATAGTCAAATGATGAATCAACAGAGCACTTTAGATCTAATCACAGCGTTTTTGTCTCTTCAGGTAAATCCGCTCTACACTGGGCTGCAGCTGTAAATAACGTGGAGGCTGCTATTGTGCTTCTGAAGAATGGTGCCAACAAAGACATGCAAAACAATAAGGTAAAAAAAGACAAATCTGTCTCTTCCTCCTCTTACTTCTGTAAAACAATAGTGGAACATCTTTCTGAAACAACAGTCTCTTAACGTGTTGTCTCCTTTCTGTCCGCCTCAGGAGGAAACTCCTCTATTCTTGGCTGCCAGGGAGGGAAGTTACGAGACAGCCAAGGTTTTGTTGGACCATTTTGCCAACAGAGAAATAACCGACCACATGGACCGCCTACCCAGAGACATTGCTCAGGAGAGGATGCATCACGACATTGTGCGCCTGATGGACGAGTACAACCTGGTGCGGAGTCCTCACATGCACGGAGGGTCGCTCAGCACCACACTGTCACCCCCTCTCTGCTCGCCCAACGGCTACCTGGGGGGCATGAAGCAACCGCAGCCTCAAGGTCAAGGCCAGGGCAAAAAGGCCCGCAAGCCCAGCACCAAGGGCATCGGCTGCAAGGACGGCAAAGACATGAAGG
This sequence comes from Lutjanus argentimaculatus, assembly GCA_034769285.1. Taxonomy (NCBI): domain Eukaryota; kingdom Metazoa; phylum Chordata; class Actinopteri; order Lutjaniformes; family Lutjanidae; genus Lutjanus; species Lutjanus argentimaculatus. The sequence continues at coordinate 26,954,772 of JAWZSL010000017.1, read as the reverse complement.
TGAAGAAGAAGAACTCACAGGACGGAAAGTCTGGGAACCTCCTAGACAGCTCGGCCGTTCTGTCACCAGTTGACTCGCTGGAGTCTCCACATGGCTATGTTTCTGATGTGGCCTCGCCACCCATGATGACGTCACCCTTCCAGCAGTCGCCATCTGTCTCCCTGAACCACCTGCAGGGGATGTCTGACCCACACCTGCCTGTCAACCACATGGTGATGCCCACACAAGCAGGAGCTGGCTCGCATGCAGTTTGATCCACTCCCTCCCCGTCTCACCCACCTCCCCGTGTCTGGATCCAGCGGCCAGGGAGCCATAAACGGCCAGTGTGATTGGATGTCCAGGATGCACGGCAATATGAGCCAGCCGGGCCAGTTCAACCCCATGAGAGGAGCTCCTGGTGGTCAGGGCGGTCTCCACCAGGGAGGGCAGCACGGGATGATGACGTCCCTCCACAACGGCCACGCCACCACCAGCCTGTCTCAGATGATGAACTACCAGGGCATCCAGAGCACCAGACTGGCGCAGCCGCACATCATGCAGCAGCAACAGCAGCAGATGCAGCAAATGCAGAACCTGCAGCAGCTCCAACAGCAGCAGCAGCAGCAGCAACAACAGAGCATCCAGCTGCAGCACCAGAACTCAAACACCACCAGCAACCAGAACTTCATCAGCGGGGACCTCAGTTCGCCAGAGCTGCAGCAGGGCGGCGGCATTCACACCATCCTGCCACAGGAGACCCAGATCATGACCTCTTCCATCAACCAATCAATGCCCAGCACCCAGTTCCTCACCCCGCCCTCCCAACACAGCTATTCAGGCCCCATGGACAATACCCCCAACCATCAGGTTCAGGTGCCTGACCACCCCTTTCTGACCCCCTCCCCCGGCTCCCCCGACCAGTGGTCAAGTTCATCGCCTCATTCCAACATGTCCGACTGGTCAGAGGGCATTTCAAGTCCACCGACAAGCATGCAGTCTCAGATCGGACACATACCTGAACAGTTCAAATAAAACGCTTGTATCTTTACGCCCAGATGAGCTGCTGTATATTTTTTTATAAAAAAAGAAAGGCACTCTTTGTGGAAAAAAATAGAAAAAGGGCAAAACTGTAAAACACGATTTAATAGGACTTTTTATACGCTTTTATACTAACAGCAACACCTGTGTTTCATCCATTCTCTTTATTTATTAATGCCTTATTATTTATACGCATTGCCTGCTTACAGAAATTTTGGGGATCCATGGTGCTGGGTCGTACGCAGGGCACAGAAAGTCCTTTAGAGAGAGACTCTTTTTCTTTTAGTATTTTTTTTTCTGCAGTGAAGCCTCAGCATACACACTGGGTATTTATTTCCTTAAAGGGACAGTTCACCCCCAAATCAAAAATAAATATTTTTCCTCTAACCTGTAGTGCTGTTTATCCATCTAGATTGCTTTAGTGTGTGGAGTTGTGGAGATATCAGCTGTAGAGATGTCATCCTACTTTCAAATATAATCTAACTAGATGGCATTCGTCTTGTGGTGCTTAAAGTGCACAAAAATTGCTCAAAAAATACATTTGAAAAATTCAACACCAGTGTTTCTTTCCAGAAATCATGACCCAGTTACTCCAGATATTTCACAGACCTTGTCATGGGCAGTTTAACGTAGGAACTACTCTCAGTAACTGGGTCATGATTTCTGGAAAGAGACATCGCTGTTGAGTTTTTCAAATAGATTTTTTGGCACTTTGAGAAACACAAGCTGAGTCCCATTTACTTCCATTATATTGTAGAGAAGGCAGACCTTGCTACAGGTGATATTTCCAAAACTCTGCAACCACACTAAAACAATCTATGGATAAATAGCACTGCAGGTAAGAGTATTAAAATATGTATTTTATTTTGGGGTGAACTGTCCCTTTAAGGACTTTTAGTATTTGCCTTATTTCATATGATTTCTCAATCTTTGTTTATATTTTGTTATTTTTTGTATAATCTTGTTTATAAATATGATTATTGGGCATTTTATAGAGCACATTTTTAAGTTTCAGTGTTATTTCAGTTTGTTGTAAGTGTGGAAAATATTCTAGTCAGTTGATGATAAACAAGTTGTGAATGTCAACAGAACACATGACCTGTATTTCATGCACAGTTTTCCACGATTTCCCCCTTTTTAAATACCCTGTGATTCTTAGTTACTCTCTCTGGGGTTGTGTACATTTCTTGAATCAATGGAACATGCCTCTAGATTTGATTGCCTTCATGTGTAGAGATAATGTGGTGATGGAGATGTGATATGTTGTACAGTATGCAGCCATCTTGGAGATTGGCGGTTAAGGCAGGCTTGAGTTATCTGTTAGTCCTGTGGTGTTGGAGAACTGGCCCGTCGTCGGCCACAGTGTATGTTGTTGTCCAGAGGGAAAAAAAAAAGGAAACTTCATTTCCCATCTCCCTCCTATTAGTTTGAGCCTATGGCTGTGTTCTTCCTTCTGTAAATATGTTATGCATTTCCCCCGTAAGCAAGATTTTGTTTAAGAAATCTGATGTCTTAAGCATGCAATTTTGATAGGTCTCGCACCAGTCAACAGCCTCTAAAATGTCTAACAGAACAGAATATATATTTTGTATTTTACTGTCCCTTATGCATAAATAAATTTGAACTATATACAAATAGATACAATATATTGATAGGAGACATTTTTCTCATAAAAAGGGAAAATACATAAATATTTAGGTTTTATGAATTCATATTTATTTACTGTTCTGTAAAACATAAAAATCCACTGAGGCAAACATTTGTGCATATGTTTTGTTACATTTTGGTAAGAAACAATTGGCTAAGTTCTCAGTTGTGTCCACTTCAATGCTTTGTGAGACGCTCCCTGCTATAGTTTGTAAAATGTTATAATTTAAAAAAAAATATTAGGTTGTAGTGAAATTGTAATATCTGCAATATGTTTCTTTCCTCTTATAAAGATATAATTTCAAGAAATGTATTTCCCCTTTTCATTTTCAATCTGTAAAAATGTTTCTTGTTATAATAAAGGACACTTGTGTGTCTTGAACTTCTGAGAAATGCCTTTTATTACTTTTAGTTACTGCACAACATTTCTAAGGATCAGTATCTTCTAGAAACACACTGTGAATTATGAAAAAACAAATACAGATCTAGTACAATGACCAGAATATAAGCACATGCCACTGATAGATCTGAATAACAATAGACCTTTTTCACGGCAGCTATATTGATATGAAGTAGTATAGTCGTGTTGTGTTACCAATGATACTAATTAAGGGCCCATTCCATTTAGTGTAGCAGACCCTTTCCAGTGAGCTAAAATGCTCAATAGCAGCATCCTGACTCTGTTTAACCTGAATGGAACAGAACCTTAGTGAGTATTATTGGTCACACCTGTGTTTACCCTGTTATTTTACTTAAGAATGGCTGCTGTGCCAAACGGTCTTTTAATTGTTACATATTAATAGATTTTTTAATTAAAATGATATAAAAATGACTTTTCTTTTCATACACTGTAGCACTTCATTTGATCTTAGGTAATGAAACCAAGTACAAATATTTTGTTTACTATGTCTCCCTCTAGTGGTGGCAATTATAACCTTTGAATGTCACAACACTTCCCAACATTAAAAGTGCAGTTTGAGTACATTGCAGAAACAGATGAAGCCAAAAAAGAGTAAAACAAACAAACCAACAAACCAACAAATAAATAAAATAAAAAAAAGAAATTTTGAAGATGGCATCTTGGGCTTTAGGCATGTTTTTTCTTTTTTATGGCATTATTAGACTGGGGGGGGGGGGGGGGGGGGGGGGGGGGGGGGGCTGTAAGTAGCACATATTCCCAAACAGATTTTTTATTCAATTAGCACAAACCAGTTGACAGCCAGGAGCTTGTGGGGGCCCTGGAGGTCTGGGGCCCAATCAGTTGTAGGCTTTGGTAATCCATACATGCTTAAGGCAGGTTAAGAGAGTACTGTAGATGCTGACTTTGTACAGTTTTGTTGTTAGCTTTACTATTAGTGTTTTTATTTGCACGATATATTTGATTGTTTTAAAAACCCAATAACAATAATAACCAAGACAATATCAGAAACCTGGTTTGATTTCAATTAACTGTAATAAAAATAAAAAATAGATGATAGAAAAATGAAACCTATAGGTCGAACAATATTGTGTGCTTAAAAAACTGACTAAAATAAAATCAAAAATATAGAGTGAATGCCTTTAGCTCTAGACTTTGTCAAAACACAACTTGCAGGAGGACACATTGGTGCCTATATTTAGAGACCTGGTGATACCCATCCTGAACTTCTTAAACCCTTCCCCCTTAGTTAAAAAACAAACTAACTAATAAAAACTAAACTGAAACTAATCATGTTTGAATGATAAGAACTACTAATGTGAAAACTAAATTAAACTGAAATCAAAAATAAAAAAAATAAAAAACAAAATGAAACAAACAAAACTACAATAACTTAAGTAACAGATAAAAATCATTATGGAAATTAACGGGGGAAAGGAACTATTCGTTTGTTTTAAAGCTGCGGTAAGTTTTCTGAACCAGTTTGGCTGACCATTTTTATCCACGGAATAGCCTGGTACTCAAAAGAACTACAGTGCCCATGATGCATCGGCGGTAGCACCGTTGAAGTTCAAAGTTCAAACATTACAGTAAAAATAGGGTACTCGCTGGCTGTCTGCCTGTGTGTTCGCTGGTATAGCAAACAGCCTGGTGGTCACAGAGCTAGTCGGTCGCCACCGCAGTGAAAGCCGGCAGAGGAAACCGGACATGGCCCTGAGCTAATCGGCGGCTGCTGTTGCCCCTGTTGTCGGCGGATTTACAGAACGACGGCTAGCTGGGTGCTAACGTTAGCACGCTAGCTCGCCAGGAGCACATAGCAACTGCTGCTAGCTAACGTCACTGGACTGGTACTCTTTACTGTCGAGGCTGCGGCTATGTTCGTCCAGGAGGAGAAGATATTCGCCGGGAAAGTGTTGAAAATACACATCTGCACCATGGACGGCACGGAGTGGCTGGAGGAGGTGACGGAAGACACCACTGTGGAGAAACTGAAGGAGAAGTGCTTGAAACATGTAGGTGTTTGGGGCTTGTTTGTGTCTCCCTTGGTGCTTTTTTGTCCTGTCACTCCTCTGCCCCGGGGTGTTTGCAGTCTTCATGCCCTCTGTGTAAACTGTCAGTGTCAGTGTCACTGGCTTTGTATTTATAGCAACTGGGTAGACTTTGCTATTTATAATTTAGCAGGTTGGCTGCCCCTCTTCTCAAGCTAGCTAACAGTCCGGCTCTGCCCCTTTCATGTTCCCAGCGGCTAGCCGTAGAGGCATCCTGCTTTACTGGCCGTCTATTATTACACAGCCTATTCACTCTCCATTATGGTCTATAGGATAAACTCAAGTGGTGGTATAATGTTTGCTTCTCGTGACAACATGGGAAATGTACAGATTAAAGGACATGTTTTGTGCAACATCAACACACAGGCACAGACAAAATGATGAAAGTTTGGATTTAATATCAGATTCCACGTTTTTATTAACAATTGTATTATATCTGCTTACTGAAATGAATAGTTGAGTCTATAACTCCTCAAAAATAAGGCCCAGGCTAAGTTTTCAGATGTCTTATTTTGTCTGACCAAAACATTTAATAGGCATTGCATTTAATATGCAGAGATAATAAGCAAAGTCTGACAGTGGAGATTTTTTTCTTAATATTTGACTCAATGATTAATTGCTTATCCGAATCTGCCAATCAGCAAATTGTATCAGCTTCTGATGATTGACAGAAAATCAGTTGACAACAATTTTGATAACTGATTAAACATTTAAAGTAGAGCCTGACTGATGTTATTGGCTGATATTGGCCAATCACAGATATATCGGTATTGGCATATTTGTTTTTAAATATTTACCAATATGAAAACAGTTTAAATAGAACATATAATGCAGAAAATGATGCTTGGGGTTAGTATGAGGACAAGAGGGAGCTGACAGGTGTAAATGCTGAGAAGCTTCTTGTTTACAACCTGCCCCTAACTGACCGCTAGTATTAAAATAGACTGATGTTTATTAGCTTTTTTATTTTTTATTTACTCTTTACTTTCTCAGTGATCATTTCTAGAATTGGTTGACCATGTATATGTTAAATTATTTAAAATGATAAAGAATTTTTAACTTCGATATGCTTTAATGAAGTTATTTGATTAAGAAAGCAGCAACAGTGTCTGTACTTAGTCATGCAAAATCATCGTACAAAATTGGTGCACAATTCACATAGAAAATGTTTATTTTCATTCTAGCTCAAAAATTACCATATCAGCCACCAGGTTTGTAATCTGCACTGGTTGGCTCTAATTTGAACTAGTAAAATGACAAATAAACTCTGGGGCTACTTTCTTAAAGTGGGACTTTGCTGTTTGTCTGTGTTATATTATTATAAATTGAATACTTTAAGGCTTTGTACTGTTGGTCAAACAAAAAACACTACTTGTAGATGTAACTTCTGTCTTGCATCTTGTAGACTTAATGATTAATTGATAAATTACTGGTTGGATTACATGAAAAAAACAGTAGTTGAATCCTGACTGTTAGCTGTGTATTTCTGAGATGCTTTATGTTGTGTTTGGTTTACAGTATGTGCACGGAAGTCTAGAAGACCCCAAAACACTTACCCACCATAAACTCATACATGCTGCTACAGAAAGAGTCCTCACCGACACTAAAACTGTCGCTGATGAAAATCTCAAAGATAAAGGTACGTAACACACTTTTTGATACTGTTTGGGATTATGATAATTCTACGCTGTTTTCTATGAATTAACCATGTTTCATATATATTGTAGATGTTTTGCTGCTCATAAAGAAAAGACCACCACCAACCCCTCCAAAGATGGCGGAAGTTAGTTCAGAAGAGAAGGTAAGCTTAATTAACTTTTGGTTTCATTAAAACAGACCTGAAAGTGTTTTTTTTCATTATTTATTTATTATTTATTTATTTTAATTCTGCACAACAGGCATCAGATATGTGGTGTCCTCATTTTGCCTGCCTTTAACCATCTCTCTGTGCTGTTTATTCCAACCGTTACAGAAGAAACAGGATAACAAGGCTCCAGACAAAGATGCGATTCTGAAAGCCACAGCGAACCTGTCTACACGGCACACTGACCGCACTGTTACCCAGCATAACATCAGAGATGTAAGCTTCTTGGTGAAATGGATTTAACTTACAGGGTGTATTAAAAAATTAATCTAGCTCAGATTCTATGATTAAGAAATATTCTACCCATTTAGACAGTTCGAAATTTGGTGGTGTGTTAAAGGTGTTATTGATTTTTGTTGTATTTGTGTTCCAGTTTCAGACGGAGCTAAGAAAAATCCTGGTTTCTCTCATTGAAGTTGCCCAGAAGCTTCTTGCCTTGAACCCTGATGCTGTGGAACTTTTCAAAAAAGCCAATGGTAAAGCTTACAGTCCCTTAAGACCAAGTCAGTATCGACAATGCTGCAGTCAGGGAAGTTAGAATGATAGAAGAAAGAAATAAGTATCTGTGACTGAAGCAGGAGATGATGTTTTTATTGTCTAGGAAAGTGTATTTTATTGTAAAACTCTGATATGAGATATTTTATGATCTCACTTTAATTAATATTTGTTTTACATATCTCGTCAATACTGCAAGATGTGTTGTTGCCGGAAGACCATGATGTTTATTGTTGTTGTCGTTTCACAGATATTTCCCAACCTTAGTTTCAGCTCTCTGATGTCTTTGTGTTTCTGCGTCTTGTAGCGATGTTGGATGAAGATGAAGAGGATCGGGTGGATGAAACGGCCCTTCAGCAGCTCACTGAGATGGGTTTCCCAGAGAGCAGAGCCATCAAAGCTCTACGATTGAACCAGTAAGTCTGAGTTGGTTTAATAACAGCTCACTCACAACATGAGCCAAACTATTTGGAATATGTCTACAGCGTTTATCTACTATCAAATCAGCTTAAGACGTTGAGAACTTGTTCAAACAAATTGCCGTAATGAACTTTAATAAATCCTTAGTTGTTGCTGGTGTTGTTGTAGCTTACCTGCTGTGTAATCATCCCAGAAACCTTCTTTCTCATCTCACCCTTTCTCTCTGCAGTATGTCAGTGACTCAGGCGATGGAGTGGCTGATCGAGCACGTAGATGACCCCTCTGTAGACGCTCCGTTACCTGGCCAGGACTCTTCTGGTGCAGCAGGAGCCGCGGCTGCTGCCACACCGGGCCCCTCAGCTTCTGCCTCAGCCTCAGCCTCAGCCTCAGCCTCAGCCTCCGGCCCCAACCTTCTCCGCAGCCTCTCCAGCCAGTCGAGCACAGACGAGAGCAGCAGACAGGACGAGCTCACAGAGATCTTCAAGAGGATCCGCAGGAAACGGGAGTTCAGACCTGACTCAAGAGTGAGTGGTTTTATCCAATCTGAGCTTTCATACAATACTTAATTTTATAGGCTAGTGTTCAGGGTTACACTAGACTCATTGTTAAAATCACTTGAATCATTTTAAGATTAATACTATTATATAATGTGTTAAATTATTGATATTTTTTGGTACATAACACTGTAACACAGTGATGTACAGTGAGCAGGCACTATTGTGAAATAAAGCCATAAAATCATTTTAAAATTAATATTTTGTGTCACATAAAGGTGTGCCAATTTTTTTTGTTAAGTAACCATATAATAAGCAGATAATGTACAGTGAGGAGGTTGTTATTGTGAAATAAATCCCGACTGGATTATGCAGGACCCAGATGGGCGATATGGCTTATAAATAATCTCAATATTTTTAGGCTATTTTTAGTCTCTTTCAAGAACTACTATAGCAACCTGAGCTTATCTACACGTCTGACTAAAGTAACTACCCCGCTGGCGACCAGTGGAAACACTGAAAACTCTAATATGATGATATTGTCATCTGCTATATTGCACATTAATTCATATGCGAATATATCAAATATATTCAATATATTGCCCAGGATGAATTTACTGTTGTTGGCCTCTGTCTATACATTTTCAACATAATGATGTGCCAAAGCATCTTACACAGCTTTCTTTTCATTACTCTTTAGGAAAATCCTATTTATATCCTCAAATCCTGTAGACAAGGCAATGCAAGACCCTAACCCAAATATATGATGTATAGGACTAGAATTGATGAATAGAGGCAGCCAACATGCTCTTGTGGATATAAAGCAGGGCTCAACAATAAGGATTACCCCCTTGCCGGGGGCACGTAAAATGCTATTTCGGGCAAATACATCTAGCAACTCACTTGTCTGACAGGGCAAGTGGTAAAAAATAATTAAACAAATTGTTTGTTTTTCCAAGCTGCTGATGGAAGTAGCTAAAGAGTGAGCCAACTCACTTCTGTCTCATCTCTGTTGAGAGTTGTACATTCTCAGCATTTATTGGACACTCGAGAGAAAATGGCAGCAATTAAAGACAAACTTCATGAGCTGAAACACAAGTTAGCATTTCAGGAGTTTAGTTAGGTGGCATTAGAGGATGTGGGAGAAACTCCAGCTATATGTATTCTGCAAGTTTGAGAGCAAACAGGATCATTTTTCTAAGGCACATCAAGTTACGGACAAACATTGCTGGAATGCCATAACAAGAGCCGACAGCATCTCACTTGCATGGCAGCTAAGAAGGATGCTGACAACCCCTCCTCCAGGTCTTGCTGGTGCTTGTACGGAACACGAACGCTAAGGCAGGTCAGGTAATCACAAAACTGATTACGACAGCATATCATGTTTCAGAAAACTTGGCTCACTGCGTACTCCAGAATGATTGTGTTACAACAGGAGAATGGGATAGACCAGGATAGGCAAGAAGATTTCTGACCCACTTGTTCAACTGAGTAAAAAAAACAAAAAAAAAAACATTGACTTAAGTTGTTTTATATCACTCTGCTTGTGTTTACAATCTTCTCACTTCCCTGATTGTAGATCTTAATGAACCTCAGTTTCCAGAGGAACACTTCTCCTCAGTATCTCCAAAAATAGAAAAGTGATTAAAACGCTGTCTTCCAACAAAACTTCCACGGCAGTTCATTTTTCTAACATCCTGTCGTTTTAGCGGTTTCAATTAGTTCTCAGGTTCTTCTTCTGCTGAAAACAATTTAGTTTTTTTCCCCAGGACATCTGTCAGCTCTGTAGAACTGTGACTGTGTATGTTATTGTAATTAGACAGAGAAGTTCTCAAACTGAACAGTCTTTTCTTTGTTTCTGCAGGCGGTTATTGCATTGATGGAGATGGGGTTTGATGAAAAGGAGGTGGTTGATGCTCTGAGGGTGAATAACAACCAACAGGATGCTGCGGTATGTTTACACATCCACCACAGGAGAGTTTGCAAGCAGAGTTAGCGCTGAAAAAATACAGCAGTATTAGATTTGAGCTCTAATGTTGTCCAACTCTTTGTGGCGCTACTGACTTATCAGACTCGCAAGCAGCTAGTTGGTTGCTAAACATATGTGGTACAAACTGTATAACCCTTTGCTATATAAATCATATTGACTTGACTGTCTTTGTTTTGATGGCAAGCTATATGCTTGCAGCTCTTTACACAGACCATGATTAATGCTAAAACAATACAAAATTGACTTACTGTATAGATAAAAGAATTCATCAAGCGTTATCATCATTCTTCAAGTGCCCTCGAGATCTGAGACACAAGTTGCTTCCATTGGTTTCTGTTGCTCATTGCCATACCAAGTTCATTCACAGTCAGTCCAGTGTCCCTAGTCACCAGATCTGGAAATGTGAATGATTTGCTTCCTCCTGTAGGACAAGGAAGTCTCCAGAGCAAAATGTCCAAGATGATCTGGTCATGAAGAGTAATAATCCAAATTTAATAGTAATAGTAATAATCCAAAACAGCTGTGACATTGTATGAAAAAAGTATGTAGACACTGTTTTATAACTAACCCTGTAGTCAAACCTCCATAAAAGTGTTTCACAATGTGTCCCTCTGTCCTGCAGTGTGAGTGGCTGCTAGGAGACAGGAAACCTTCTCCGGAAGATATGGACAAAGGCATCGACACCAACAGCCCGCTGTTCCAAGCCATTCTGGAGAATCCAGTGGTCCAGTTGGGTCTAACCAATCCTAAGACTCTGCTAGGTACAGTCTAACCAAAATTAGTGGAAAAGCTACAGCGCAAAGGAAAACTGTACCCTAAACAATATGAAAAACTATCTTTCACAGCTTTGTCTATTTTGTTGTGTGGCTGTGTTGTTAAAAACTCAGCACAGCTGCTCTCATTCTGAAAAATGGGAAAAATAGGAAATCACAAGCTGAGACAGACCATCTGACATATGTTGATATGGTCCAGACCAAGGGAAAGCAATGATACGTTATTGTATTCTAGTTCTGGTCTGGTTCATGTCCACACTGGCTTTTTACAACAAACCAATAGAAATTTGCACAAAGAAGTCACTGTTCATGAGCATCATTAGCCGAGACTATAACTAGACGTCCTATATCATATACAGTGACAAGCAAATAGGCACAGGATAAAGAAACAAAGCATTTTAAGCTGTAATGTTATGGAGGGGTAGTTCATGTGTGGTTGTTACCTTTTACTCATTTTAATCGGGGAACTGCTAAAATACACAGACTAGGACACAATCATAACCCACCTCTGTTTTAACTATTTGTTACTCTGATGCACTTATGTATTGCCATGGTTATTTAATGATTTTTGCATAAATATAGGCTGGACAGACTGTAAAATTGCTTTATTAAGAGTTGGCAATCATCAGATAGGCTTAATAGTAATTAAGCTTTTGAATTCATGCTAAAAATCACTTTAATACCACAAAAGCTTTTCACAAAAAATCCTTCAAAGCCACAAACACTAAAGCCAGTAAAATAGTAACATGCTGCACATAAATACTTCAGTATATATCTGTTGTCACTTTTAGCATCTATTTTCATGACAACATGTGGTCCATTATTTCCTTATATTCAACTATAAGCAGTGGTATACAGCTGCTAAAAAAAAGACTATATATTCTGTGATGCTACATATAAAGGTTAATTAACACACTTTCAAGTAAAGCATATAAACAGAAAGGGTCTCCTTCTTCACTTTGAAACTTAATTTTGCACTGAATGCATTATATCCAGGTCATATATCTCTGATATCACTGATGCTTCAGTATTAATAATCTAATGTCACTTCTAGTTTGTGGTTTCATGACAGAACATAGTTTGGAGAGCAAAGAGACTCGTAGGAGATTCCTCTGGTGGAAGATCTTGTAATGTCTGACTGTGTTTCTGATCAGTCATGTAGTGTGCAAAGATCAGCAGCTTCAACAACGACACAGTGATCTGACGAGTTTTAAAGTCATGTAGTGTGTTCAAGGCTTAAACAAACCAAACAGGCAAATATACCAGAGTTGTTTGAGCTGAACCAAACAAGTTGAGTGTGACATTACCCCGAGAGTTGGGCCAGAGTACTGTAAAATGCACAACTCAAACAAAATGAAAGTATCTTGACTGAACAGAAGAGGCAATCTTTACATTTAAAGACTCTTTGAAGGCAACTGGCTTCGTTGAATAGTATTTCTCACCAGTTTTATATTTTTGTGTGCAGCATTTGAAGACATGTTGGAGAATCCCCTGAACAGCACCCAGTGGATGAACGACCCTGAGACCGGCCCCGTCATGCTCCAAATATCCAGAATCTTCCAGACCCTCAATCGCACATAGAGCCTCCTGGTGACCCCCTGTGTGACTGTGGCAGCTTGTGTGTATGTTTGACCATACTGGGATTGGTATGTGTGTGGTTGTGTGCGCTGCATCGTGCGTGGTGTGTGGATGTGTGTATCTGAGTGTGGCAGAGACACAAGTATTGTTTTTGCCTTGTAAAGACAAAGTCGGAGGAGTCAAAGTATGAAATAAGATGTTCTACATATAACTATTTATAACAGTACAGTCAAAACACTTATACAAAACAAATGTTAACATAAACATTATTATTACAGTAATAATAAAAAATTGAGATTTAGTAAGTTGTTTTTACATTTTAATGAGAACAATTTATAGTTATGACAGACATGATTTATTTTATATAATTTCTCCATGTGCAAAAATGACATCAGACATCAATTTAATGTTTACACTTCAAAGAAAACTGTTTTTGTATGTTTTGCAATATTTAAATATCAATTACAGTTGTCTGTCATCAGTGGTGAATGTGTGGAAGACTTCTGTCAGTATCATATTTTGTTTTTCTCCCCCCTTTGTCTTGTTTTTATCAAAAAAAAAAAAACTGCTTGTAATCGAGAGGCTGCTGGTCAAAAGTTGCGTGTTTGTTTAGCTAATTGAAAATAGGCTTTCAGACACATTACCTCTCTCTCCGTTCATGCCTGCGAGGTCACTGTAAGTCAACCGCCTCTCAGTTTAAAGAGGAGACCATTTTGTCCTTGAGCCTCTTCAAGATTATTTATTTGACTTTCTTGCCTTTCAGATGAAAGCTGTACACTAAACTGTTTGTGTCTTAGTCATGTTTTTACAAGGAAATTATATATTAGGCCTGTGTGTTTGTTGTCAATGTGCTCTTGAATGTCATATTATCATATTGCGCTCATTTAGCACTTGTTCACCTCTATGAATATCACTCACTGCAGCACTGAGGAAGTTAAAAGAAGGGTTCGTGTTTTGTCTGAAAAAGCTGTAGTGGGATGTTAAATCAAGCTGAGCCTAATCAAAATGGGTTTTGCCTTTTTAACCTTTAATTTGAATGATGAAGATGCATGCTCACTTCATGCTGCGAAGGTGCACGCATCTTCATATGCACAAAGAAATAATAGAATCTGAGACGCAACCAGTGTTGGTCTTTTGGTTGACTTTTTTTCTTTTGAGAGCAATGAACATTTATGCTGTCAAACCAAACCAAAATGTCACTATATAACCTGCCTTGTCATTAGTTGTACCCATTGAAAAATTCCCTGTATTTCTGTGCAATAGCAAGGACTTCTGTTGACCTGTAAAGAGAATATATTTGATTTGAGTGTTAGAGATGTGTGAACTGCAATGGGTAGTGTGTTACACAATAGTAGCCTTTGCATTGAGTACTTAAAAAATCTCCAGCTACAAGGAGGCAAGCGTAGCCTCTCCTGGTTGTACCGAGAGTTAAAAACAAAATGGAGGGTGGTGTGTTTTGCCAAGCTTTTGAGTGTTTTTATTCAATATTTAAAAATGTGGTATTGATGTGACTTTCTGCTCAGGGAGGCTGAGATTGTTTTTCTAAACCTGTCGTCATGGCAAACCTCTGCTCACCCCCGTCTAGTTTGGCATTTGAAAATGGCTTTAACTAATCTGTCTAGAACTTTGCTTATGAATAAGAGCACCACAAGACATGGTTTCGTAAATGCAATATTTGAAAATATTTAAATGTTTTTAGAAAGAAGTGTCTGTTTGAACTATGTATTATTACATTATTTATATCAAAGCCAAACTAGTAACTTGTTCTTATTTATAACATTTTTAGCAAAACCTTGAAGCTAATCTACAAATGTGAAAAAATTAAATGATTCAAATGTTGTTTTTACAAACCATTATAAAAACAAATGTACTTATGGACTGGTAGGTCACAGTGTGGTTTTAAGTAGTGCAACATGTTTGAATGAAGGAGGATTTCTCCACGTCTCTGGAAGCCTGTCTGCACACGTTCTGCACTGCAGCGGACCTTCATCGTGGCCACAGTGACCACCACCTCCATGCTTTGCATCGGCATGCGTACAAACAAAACTGTCCCGTAACATCTTCACGCAAACGTTGGGAGATTCTACGTTTAAAGAAAAAATCAAAGGTCCACAGAAAATGCAGATATCTCGTCTTTGCGGATGGAACAGAAAAGAACAAAATGAACTTTATTGCTAAGGGACACTGAAGAGTTGTCGGAGTCACAGGTTATTGTTTTCACTCAGCTTTCATGCAGGACTGTCCCAGATTAACAACCTATGCAATATACTCTCACAGTCTGTTTATTCAAACAGCCTCATGGCAACTGGCATCTAAATCACTATTGCATTAAAGTTATTTTTTGTGGCTGTAATCTTTGGATTTTGTGTTTTTCTTTAAGTGGATGACCAGTCAGCAAATTAGAGTATGGTTTTATGTGTGATTTAAAGACAGTTAATCTTAGTCTAGTATGTTAAATGGTCAAACTCAAGAGGTGGTTTGGTGAAAATAATTAATCTTTAATTTATGGTTTTCGGTAATCAAAAAAAGATGATTATATCACAGTGGTAATAGACAGAATTCATATTGAGAGTAGTTGAAGCTAAATTTTGGGGAGATCATAATGGATCACAAATTTACTTGGAAACCTATAGAATATTTTAAGACAAAAAAAGTGTTGAAAGTATTGGAGTTTTTAAAAAAGTAAATGACACTTTAGATTTTGCTGCATTTCATATTTTGTCTTGTTTACTCATTCTTCCATATTTTTGATAGTGCACAGAGGCGTGGGGCAACACGTGTCAAATACTAAACCTTTGTATGTATTAAGGAAAAGAGCAAAAAGATGTAGGAATAAGGTGAATGCAAGAGAACATACCAACCGACTGTTTATCTGTTGTTGAAATTTAAAGTTTAGTTGATGTAAAAACAGAATTAGTCCTACGTAAACCCAGAAATACTATGGATGTCATTTCATAGACAGAAATGTAATTTTAAGAGACAAAAAATGAGATGTGAACTTTCTGAGAAATATTCATGTTATGATGACAGTCCTTGATTTTATTTGATAATCTTTGAATTTTTATGTGTGTTTATGCCATACATCGTGACCTGGGTCATAACAATGTGACCTGCGAAAAGGAGAAAGGCCATCCATATGTGTTATATTATTATTAATAAAGGGGCAGGTAATTAAAGATTTTTCTTTTCCTGCTCCTTTTTCAGTCATTTAATATGTATACATAGTTTGTCTGATAGTGTGCGACCTGTTTTTCTAAATTTGTGGTGGAAACTACACATTGAAATGAGTGAAATAAACTAAACTAATCTAAACTAAACAAACTAAAGTAAGAGGCAGGAGGAATCTACTGTCGTAGAGCTGCCATGTTCAGAGGGCATTTTTGGAGACTACAAAGGCTCACAGGAGACAATTTGACATGTCACAATAGGACAGACAAGTGCAAATAAAATAAATGATGGCTGAATTCCTACTGCAACTGCCTCAGTTTCACGTCCTAACCAAAGTATTGTTGCAACTTGTAAACTTAAGACATAGATGTGTAACAATACTCCTAAGTCATTCAAATCGATATTACGAACCATAGGGAAGCTTCTTCAAAAGGAAATGTGAATAATAAACTATAGAAAATCTTTTGAATAAGCAATCTCACGACAAGGTTCATTTAATATATTTAGATTTTATCATCCCATCCATGTTGATTAAAAGCTGAGGTTTATTCTTGACTTTGGAAAGAAATATTTTAAGCCCCCCCCCCCAAAAAAAAAGTGAAAAAAAAAAGACACAATCTGCAAATATGTGAATAAAGATCATGTGATGTGAGTAAAAGCTCCAAAAGAGCCCACTTAGACTTTATTTACGTTCTTTACAGTGTACTACTTCTGTGGGGAAAACTAGGGCACCCAGAGAAACCCCCAACAAACACAGAAGCCCTGCTGGGATTTGAACTGAAGATCTTCTTGCTATGAGGCAACAGCACTACCCACTGAGCCACTGTGCATCTTACATTGATTGCTCTGATGTTTGCAAAATATTTGAAAAAAACATTAAAAATTTGATGATCAGGAGGTTCATCCACTTATTTTACACATATACTTGTGCTGCTATACTATAACAGTAAAATTGCGGGATAATAATCATACACAGAACCATTTCAATGTGGCCAGTAATATATGGTTACATCACCAAAGATCAAATGAATTAAAGCTGAATCATAAAGAATTCTAGACTGGGTCACAATCTACCAGTCAGCATTTTCACAACCTTCATGGTTACAGTTATTTCTGCACAGTATTTAAAACAACCCCTTAAACTTGCATGACATGAAACCTCAACATTATGTATTAGAGTGCTTGCACTTGTCTTATAAATAAAATTAAGTTACACTCTTTAAAATGGACTGTCATTTTTTTTCCATTCCTATGGGCATCAAATGGCTGAATTGTAATTCAGAGACTTGCACACATGCACTTCTTCTATCTTCTATCTTATTTGCCTTTTTTTTGTTTTGTTTTGTTTTCACACAGGAGAGTAGAAGTGTTTCCATTTTGCCTTGATCTTTCATTTTTAAATTTAATTTCTTTTGTTTTTCTGTTGTTGATTATTAGACTGCTGCAGCTCAACATCATCAGTGTATCCATGTGACCTTGGTGTTTGTGTTAACCTGCCTGTGTGTGCCTGTTCATAGACTGCTGTGAACCCAAAGTTTTACTTTCACTGTTTTGTAATTGTATTTAATTGGCAACCTTTTATCTTTGGTCATTAGTTTACTAACAGTTATTACAGTACAGTTTGGCTGCTTTTTCATTTGCAAACTCATACAAAACCACTGAAAAATCTCAAATTCTGATTCCACATTTTAACACTAGATGGCATCATTGGTCAATGTCAGAAGGACAACACAGGACCATTACAGTCAATGGACAGGTCCATAATAATAAAAACCTGTACATGTATTTGATAAGTTCATAGGCCAGTTGATAGGGATGTGCAGTAAATGTTTCTAAACCTTTGTAATTTGTATTTAGCTCTGCAGAAAACATAAGATGTAATTTGTAACAAATTACTTTCTTAGATCTTAGATCATGTATTTGACACATTTCACATTTTGTTTTTAAGACGCATTTTTATCCCCATGTTTAAACTGTTTAAAAAAAAAAAAACTGTAGAAGATTCCTAAACTTCAGGAAAGATTAAATCGAAGCAACTGGACTTGTTTAAAATCAGTTGCTTTCGATTATCTTTTCCTGAGATTACAATGACCTGACGAATGAGAACATTCACGGACATTCCCTAAACTTTCACTGAATCAGTCAGTGGCACTTGACTCACCACCCAGCATGCACCTTTGAATTCACAGCCTCTGAGATATCCTGACTGGCTACTTCAGATCTATGATATGAGAAATTAACAGTGCTCATCTTTTCAATGTAGGAGGGTTAAGGTCGGGTCCATGTTGACGCTACTAAATGCCAAAAATATGATAATATCAGAATGTATTTTGTATTTTCAAATGACAAATTACCTGTTTTAATAAAAATACATTTGATGAGCAAGTATTTGTAATTTGTAACAATATACTTTTTATGAATTTGTGCCTGCTTAAATAAATAAATATTTTTATGAGGGAACAACTGGGCATGGTTATGGTGTCAGTCAACATGTGAAAGAAATATTTTGGCCAGAGTCCAGTGGTAGACTACAGCAAGTGGAGGTAATTCAAAGCTAAGCAAACTAACAAAAAATGAAAATATTTTCATTAGTTTATATTATATTATATTATATTATATTTCATATTTTTGTTTTCAGTATAGTTCCAATTAGTCTCCAGATGGAATTTGCTCATTTCAGTTTAGTTTTAATTGTTTAGAAAATGTTTACTTTTAGTTTTTATTATAATATTGGGGGCAGGCAGCTGACCCACACTTACATAGACATCCCAGTCTCAATAAACATAATGCTTATTCTGTTAACAATCTTTAACAAATTGACAAATGCTAAAACTAAATACATTTCCTGCATATTTTTATTTTTATTTTAGTTAGTTTTGAAAGTACAGAATATTGATTCAGTTTGTTTTCGTTTTTCTCTGTGGTCAAGTTTTTATTTTATTTTCAACTTAAATGTTTTTAACCTATAGTTTTAGTTTTAGGTGTAGTTTTATTTAACTATAATGACCTTGAGGTGAATGAATTACTGTGGGTACATTATTGACAGTTATTACCAGTATTACCAGTAACAGTCTGGAAGGTGATCACGCATGCGCAGTCGCTGCTTAGACGAAGACTGGGTGATAATTACATTTCTATGGGCAGAGCGCGAACACACCACCGGGTCTCGCTGCACTGCTTGAGCCACTAGGATAAATGTAGGATATATCTCTGTGAACTGCCATGAAGCGTCTAGTGCAGAGGTAGATTTTTAAGCAGAAGACTCTCTGTACGTCGTGTTTCTTCACTGGAGAGCCCTCCCTTTTTCTGCCTTGGCGTCTGTTTCGGCTGAAAGCCTGCCGTGGAGCTGTTGCCACACAGGCCGCGAAACGGCTCTTGTTGCTGGGAGGAGACCATTCAGACTCGCCTCCCTGCTAGCATTATTAGCTGGCTACGATGCGTCGCTGCGGACGGTGTATTTTCCACACAGCAGGCCACTGTAAAGCGAGGCGGGTCCTTGGTTAATTGTTCGCCCCGACGGGACTGGAGGGTGACTTGGAGATCCACCACACCTTTCAAGGTAACGTGTTGCCAACTAGCTAACGTCATTCACGGGGCCGATGAACGCAGCGCTGCCCAGGCTACACTCCAGCAAGCTAACGGTTAGCCTGCTCAGTTAGCTGCTTTACATGTCCATGCATGGCCATTTAGCTGACCTAATATTAGGCAAAATGGTACCGTGCCACCTAACGCTTATAGAGATTATCATAACACCAACGTACTAATGTTATAACTGTGGCTAATCTAGTTAATGAGCGATTACCTAGCTTGTTCAACAAACCAGCCCCAGGCCGTTCACGGTACGATGATGGGGAGACGGTAACGTAACGTTGAGTTCAGCTAACGTTACATTAACTTTACCCAGTTAACTTTAGTTTTCTGGCCAAAAAAAAAAAAGTAAAATTTCAGTATCTTGGCGTAAAAGTATTGTGTACGTAAGCAGGTGTTTCCCTCAAAATCCTCATGCTATCAATGAATTAAAAATGGTCTTTGGTAATAGGATGTTTTATGAAATTCTGTCAAGCCGTTAAGTGAAATAATGGAAATATCTAAGCGAGACATAAGCCTGAAGGGGCAATTGGAAGTGAAAGTGCTCTGATTTTGATGTGAGCACTGATTAGAAACATAAGTCCGCTTGACTAAGTGCACTCCGTCTTAGTCATAATACCCTTTTTACTGCCTTGTTATTTTTCCAAAGCAAAGTTGCAAAACGCTTTAAAAGAGAACTGACAAATTGGCAAAGATTGCCTAAAATAATCAAGAGTTGGAAGTGACAGGGTACAGATAGATTTAAGAGAAGTCACTGAGACAAACTGTGCAACTACCAAGAGTTTTATTGAAAGATTTGAGGTTGTCTGTCTATCTGTGAGTCTGTAGTAAAGCTTATTTAGAGAGAGACAGTGAAAATAATAAATACACATGGTAAAACATGCCAGATTCAGGCAAAAGGCTATTTTTCCACCTGTAGTCGATGGTCAAGGTGTTAAACAGCTTCCAAAATACAGCAAAGCAAAACAGGATATGCAGTTTAAAGATAGAAAAGGGACACATGGTTGTTAAAAAACAGTAAAATGCAGTAGCGACGCGTGAACGAGCAGGACATGCACATACAAGGCAGTAGTGACATATACATGCATAGAGCAACATTTGTAGTCAAATATTGCAAACAAGCAGGACATATCAATAGCATACAGTGTAAGTAGTTAGGGATCAGTAAGATTCCTCTGATTTTTTTTTTTTTTAATGGTCAAAATGTAGGTTCAAACAACTAATGTGATAATTTATTCAGGGTAGGAAAAAGTCCCTGACCAACATCAGATA
Source organism: Lutjanus argentimaculatus (assembly GCA_034769285.1). Lineage (NCBI taxonomy): Eukaryota > Metazoa > Chordata > Actinopteri > Lutjaniformes > Lutjanidae > Lutjanus > Lutjanus argentimaculatus. The sequence goes on along the minus strand of JAWZSL010000017.1, from coordinate 26,934,000 downwards.
ATCTTTTTCTCAGCAGTCATGGTCTGGTGCAGTACCTAATGTGCTTGCCACAATGTATGTAATGACTAGTAGGTTTCATTCTTGTATTTAGCACTGTTTTCAGTCACCATGGCCTCACTGGAGGTTCAGACACTGATTCCACTCTGTCATCAAGCATTTGACATAATGAATGTGATCTTGCCTGTGAGGATGCTACTTAGGTACTTACGTCTCAACCACCAGATGTAAGCCTAATCGACCACTTAAGGGAGGATTAACGGCAGCAACCAAAACAGTATTTTCCTTAATAATCAACAAACACCAGATGAGGATTTTATTTAATTATTTATTGAAGAATCGCTCTAATAGAGCATCCAGCCGCGCCAATGAGAATTGCAGCTTGGCATATTGTAGATGGTTAACGTTCTGTCATTTGGCTGTATTTGTTACTCAGCAGTATGTTCAGTATAATTGTGATGTAACATCATCTCTATTTTTTATTTTTTAAGGATGGACGTTGATTTGTGTGCTGGCGGGGACAGTACCAGGAGAAAAGTGGATTTGACTGGGGTTGCAGAAGGCACAATGGACGTTGTACCATTGGAGATGTATGACTCTGCCAGAGCAAAAATAGCTGCCAACCTGCGGTGGCTTTTTGCCAAAGCTTATGGCATTGGTGAGTAATTTAATTTACATTCATGCTATAGGAATGCTAAGTACATATGTTTTTTAGATTTACAGTTGGCTATATGCCTTACTTATTAAATAATATTTACATATTTACCATTACAGATGTAGTGCATGTGTGTGCTCAGAAAGTTTAATAGAGCCTGAGGTAGTGCTATCTGCAGCATATTTTCCTCATATCCTCATAGTTATTTCAGATGGTATTGTTGCAACAATGGTTTACTCTTGTCTACACACTGACACTCAGCAGATTGTGTTGAGCCTCAGTGGTGAAACACTGACAGGAAAAGGGAAAGAGAAAGAAATATTTGTGGATGTGTGCACTCGAGCCAACACTAATTCCCCCATGACACTTGGCAACTCCCTCACTGACTCACCAGATCCATCCATTCTTGTAGGGTGGCCAGTGAGATTGAACCCAAATCAGGGTGAGTGACAGGCACTGAGGATTAGGCTATATTTGTTAGACTGCACTCAGAGTGTGGAAAATACTGATCTGCACTGCCAGTCACTCACCCCCTGTTAAGATAGTATCAGCATTAGTAACCAGGCATTTAGGCCAGATTTTCCTGTCTTTTTTTGTGGTTCCAACAGTCAAGATTTGAATACATTTCAGGACTGACATGTGTTGTATGAATTTAGGACAGCCCAAGGATTTCCTTGTGGCTGCTTATCTTCTGTTGTGTAGTTGATATTCTAAGAACGCTTTCTTTCTGGGCACAGCCGATCAAGTGCATGATGGAGAGAGCTATATATCAGATTTTTTTGTGTGTGTAGATGAATTTACTGTAGATGTGAAGTTTGGCAGTAATTGAAGGCATATCCACTCAGTTACCAGGTAATTAGGTATATTACGCTGATACTAATTATAGGATAGGTGCACAATTTTTCAACTCTGTCTTAAAAGACTAGTAGGGTACCTATATGAACACAGAAATAGTTTTTTTTTTTTTTTTTTTTGCTGTCATCATTCTTTCCTTTCCTAATGGCCATTAAAAGATCTGTTCTGAATGTGTTTTTAAAGTAAATGTTGGGGGACAAAATCCACAGTCATAACTATGTGAAAAAATCTATTCAAAAGTTTATTTGAGGCATGTATGAGGATTCAGCAGTCTGGGTTAGTCAAATGACAGAGATATCCCCTAGAAATGTTAATTATTATAATTAACTGCTGTTAAGAATTTAACAGATTAAAATGTACTAACTTCTAATTACTCAATAGTCTAGAAATGGTACTTACAGCCATTTGATGAAATTTTGATGAAACTTAAAAACTTCAGTGGAAAAAAAGAGAATAAAAAACAAGAAAAAATGAACATGAGAACGAAACAAGGAAAAAAGTGCATTTTGTATGTTATTCTTAATTGTTAATTGATTGTAAAGGTTTTTAACTCATGGTTAATGGAAATGCACAAACCTTGCAACCTTATTACCAACCAAAGCTATCATCTAAGACTAAAATCCTGTAGCACCCTTAGTATAAATCCAAACCTCATGAAGGTTAATTTATTGAAGTACTTTAGAGAGATGTTGATTCAATTTGTTTATTTTGGTGGCTGTAGTTTGTGGTGCTCTTGGAACACTAGGGTTGGGCGTTCGGTTAAAATGAGATGTGTGTGAGCTGGGAGTCTGCTATGTTTGGTTTGCGTGCAACCATGCACCTTTTGAATCCAAGTTTCTCTCTTTTGCCCAACTAAGTCTAGCTTAATTGCCGTGGTACGTCATCGTCAAACGACAACAAAAACCCACAAAAAATGATGACTGATATATTCGTTCAAGTGCCCAACTCTAAGTGAGACCACCTTAATTGATATAAATGGGATGGACAAAATATTAGAAACACCTCTCAGTTCAACATCCAGTGGACTAATATTGCTGAGTGTACAAGTATGGTCCAGTGGTACTGACCAAGACACAGAATGTGGTTTAGATGCTAGATACTACTAGTTGTGGTTGGCTGTTGTGTTGTTTTAGCCAGTGAGTATGCTGAAAACTAGCAGGTAGCCAGTCATCATTTGGAGCTCCAATTGAATAAAAAAACAAATTCTTCAGTGAAATATTGAGTGCGGCTAGTGAAACTCTAGTTGAAAGACTCCCACACATCGTATCTCCAACCCGTAAAGTGTTAGCAGTAAAATGTTTACCTTTGGTCCAGTATTTCTTTGTTCATGCCTATATATTAACCATGAAAAAAAATCTGCCATGTGTTAAATTGTTGGCCTAATTTGTCTCTGAGAGCCCTCACTCACATAATACATTTTTAACCTCTAAACTCAGATATGGAAACAGAGAACATCCGGACTGTTTGGCAGGTGGCGTTTCATCATCAGCACCCGAAAATATTAACATTACAGTATGCCACCATTGTTTTACTGCAGAGCTGTTATTTACCTTTTGATTTGCAACACTGTCTCCTTATCGTTGCAGCTGAACTTAGTCAGTATAAGCCTCAGCTATCTGATGCATGATTCCTATCATTCACTGCTTTGCATGTCTGTTGCATCAGTGCACTCTCTGGTCAAATCATCCATCATTATTTCAGAGGCTTGTACAAGCCTTCTTTTGTATTCTGCAGTCTCTTATATATCTGTGGTCATTACAAAGATTTCCTAATGCCACTCAAGCATTCATGTTTTGGATTCTTAATGGTAATCCAGTTTATGGATAGAAAGCTATTGTCCTTTTTGTCTTTTTTTTTTTTTCTTTTCAGCCTAGCTTTTGGCTTTAGGCTGAACCTGATTTGCTCTTGGGTTCATTACTTAAGTTCATATTAAGGGTTGCAGGCATTTGCTTGCTCCATTCACAGTCTGTCATTGTAGGTCTTAGCTGTCTGATGATGGAGCATGACAACATCCCTGTGCAAACAAAAACGATGCATCACAGATGAACTTGGGTGGAGATGCTGTTCAGTTGCAATAGAAAGCATACATTAGCCCCGAAGCTTTGGCGGCTCAGAGGGGGAGGCAACTCTCAGGTGCAGCCGCAGTTATCTTGCTCCCATGAGAACTGAATATACCAGGCCCATTTGCTTTTTCACCCTATGGCTCATATGGTGTTTGCTGCATATCTAATGGTGCACAGTTGTTCGCTTGGTTTGTGCAATGACTGACAGACACAAACAGTGCTGTGTAAACAGTTGAAGTGACGTGGTTCCATTCTAACATGCGTGCAGCTGTGTCGTGATGTAGGGGTTTGTCAGGGATTCAGGTGCATCTGGTGTGTATTCATCAGCCTTGGTTCCCTGTTAAGTCTTTGATCGTGCATGTCAATGTTTTTGTACATCCTCTCCTGTCCTACTGCCCTCTGCATGGGCCACAGCTGCTCCCAACCTGAGCGACAGCCAGCCAGACACAACACCGGTGAGAGCCAGCACCTGTCATGGTCCCAGGCCTATCACCGATCCTTACCCTGCTCTTCCCTGCTTGTTCTGATCGTGTTGTGGTGCTGATCATGGTTGGCTGACTCTGCCATAGCACATCCTGGGTCTGTCCTCATGCTCCACCCTATCCCAGTTAGTAAATGTTTCAGCCGGGTTCCTGGTGGCAGGAGGGTGGGGGTCATCTGCCAAACAACATCAGTGTCTGTGGAATGAAGTCAAACGTGAAGTCTCGCCCCAGCCAGACCCCTTTGTTTTCCCACACAATCATTTCCACTGTTCAGATTCGTTTATATACTCAGACACAGCTCTCCAGGAATGACCCACACTGCTGGGTGTTACGCATAATAGATTAATGCTGTTGTACAATGGCATCCTTATTTGCACCATGTGTTCAGTGGCAGACAGCATATCTGCGTTGTTGTAATGCATGTGGAATGCAGTAAACAGCATCCATGTGATCTGAGTATTAGCAGCTACTATATAATTGTTGCATGTTTAATCGTGATAAAATCGCCATTTCAGTTTCCGTTAGTTCTTAAATGGCAACAAATCTTCATTGTTTCATTAGCTTTGCATGGAGATTTGATGTGTCAAAACAAAGGCTCATACTCACTTCCTAGTTACCTTTTATTTTTAAGGATTTGATATTGGCTTAAACATAGCTGATTAAAATCCAGTCCTTTATTTTGTTAACTTTACTGTGTTTTGTCCACCTTGCCTGGTCCAGCAAGTGAGTTGCTAGATTCATTAGCCTGACATGTTATTTACCTTGCCCTGGGCAAGTGGGCAGTGCTTAATATTGAGCCCTGAAATAGGAAACAAACCTCCACATTGATGTGAAGTTTGTGATCTTGTCCAACATTCGTTCTGGGTAAAATTTCAATGTACAAAAATGGTCCATTTCTGTTGTTTTTGTGGATTAAGGTAGTTAAAAGCACCTTGTTTGCAAGCGACAGTTGCAGCACCACAGGGTAAGACCACAAATTTGTACAGCTAACTGAAACACCATCATAAAGTGTGATATGATAAATGGCAGAAAAACAGCAGGAAAATCCCTTACACCTGACCTCACAAACATCTACAATATGAGACTTACCAGTGAATCACCCTACCCACAAAGCTGTTGTAGTTACTTGTGAATTACAGAAGTTATATTGTTTTTATTTAAAAATGCTTTCTCTGGGAAATGTGACATGAGTTCAGAATCTCAATTGTCCAGAACTGGGCAGCCTAAACTGTCATTGTGATCAGTCTTTGCCAGTTCACATTATACCATAGACATCTTTGCCATCATGTTTTATATAGCCTGTTTCTCAAACTCTAGTCTGTTGCCTCCTCATTTGTGCTCTTCAACATTTGTGTTTAGTGTACTACCATCCACAAAAGCAGCTGCTGGAAGAAGCTGCCTGCCTGCCTGCCTTCCTGTTTTTGTGAGCAGGAGATTGGCGATGAGTGGCTCCCTTTATCCTGTCAGTCAGAGCAGACACTAAGAACGCATCACACACACACACACACACACACACACACACACACACACACGGCTTATGCTGTGTTACTGGAGCTCAGGCAGAGTCCAGAACAGATTTAACAGAACAGCATTATTTTCTATCACCACACTGTTTTGTGCTGTGCAGGATTTTGGACAGGTTTTGTGCATCATTTTTTATCTATTTGAAGCCTCAGTGTGTGGTTTAACTTTCAGTATATGTTTGGTTTGTGCATGCCTGAAGTGAAACGCTTCATCCCTTGCCCTTATATGGTTGTGGTTTCTGGTTTTCAAGAGTGACTTCACATCCAAAGCAACAGAATCTCTTGTGTAGGTCATTGTTTTCTTTTCGTTTTTTGTGGATCCAGTATTGTTAAATTACTGCTGGCAAAGCCCACTGTGTCACCTGAGAAGCCCGCTGTCACTGAGGACTCGGCTTAGCAAGGATCTCTTTCCCAATGTAATGAGGCCATAAGCTCAAACTTACAATTACAAATAGCCATGTTTGCTCCATGTAAAATGGAGCCTGCAAAGAGTAAATATTACATGTAAACCACTTATGCATTCCTGTGGACTGTTGACACTGTAGAAGTGTGATGGGTGTAGCCTGAAGCAGACAGAGGTAATGGTGTTGTCAGGTGTTTGCCAGGCAGCATCGTTTTCCTCTTTCATCATACAGTATCTTACTAGATTGTTTTTACCAACTAGATTAGTGCAGGGCAACAAAAACACCACTTGCTTGATCTCTTTCTTCATTTTTTTAATTCTGTTTTTTCTCCCCCCCCCCCCCCCCCACTTAGTGGTAATAAGAGGTTTGTGAATGCTATATATTTTAATAGTTGAGAATTTTAAATAAGTCAGCTATTGCATGTGACACAGCTATGGACTGCCAAAGCACTATGTCACTTTATGATTACTTGAGAAAAGATTTTTGTTAAGAAAACATCCACGCTTTTTGAATAAATCGGTGCAGAGATGATAAGTGTGTGCAGAAATTGACTTTTTGACCAGCTAGCCCATATGTTTGTCTTCAATCCAGGTCACAGTTCGAAAGCTAAATTGCACATACTACTTGACATAGAAATGCCACATGGTTCATCTGCCCTTGTCTCTGTTGCAGACCATATTCCAGAGGACTTAAGGGACCCATTTTACACAGACCAGTATGACCAGGAACACATCAAGCCACCCGTCATCCGCCTTCTGCTGTCCTGTGAGCTCTACTGCCGTGTCTGTGCCCTCATCCTCAAGACGGAGCAGGCGGCATCTCTTCAGTCCCACCTGTCCGTCATCCAGGCTCTGTCCAGGAAGGGCATATATGTTGTGGAAAGTGACGATACACCCGTCACAGATGAGGATCTGGCCTGTATGCCCATCAAAATGGTGAGTGAATGGATTTGTTTGTAGTTATTTGGTAGGTAGTCGGAATTGATATCATGAATTTCAATCTCAGTGACTATTTTCAACTTTAGCTGCTGCTCTTGATGAATTGAAAAGTCAGTAATACCGATATGCTTATACTCTCATGGGTTATAGACACTTTCAGCACCAGGCAGGTCATGATGTTGCAGTAGCTTTTACAAAATGTAGCACCACAGATTGCCTGTCAGCGAAGAAGGAAATGAGGCCAGAAGCCATAACAACTTTGCACATTACCTGTTAGATCCGCAGCTCTTCCTGTTTCTGATGTATTATCTTACCACAGTGGAATCAGTGGAAGAGACTATTGCTTTTATCTATATCCAGAGAACCAATAAATCTCAGTGGATATAAGCTTCAAATGCTCTCAAATGCTTGTGGCTATGTAGAGTAACTTCGAAACGTAGTGGGTAGGCTTATAAGTTATTTGAAATTGTTGTACATCATACACTGCATATAACTGAGCATCTGACATGTTTTGTGGCTTGTCTTAGTGGAACAATTGGCAGATGATTTGGCTGTACCCTTATCATTCTTTATTCAAATTAAGAGGTGGACTTTGACTGTTACTCGTGCTAATCGTGAGAGGACTTTCATGTAAGATGGGGCTGTGATTGGAGTTTGTCGTGGGTTTGTTTTTGTGCTATGGCAATGCTGTTTCCACTCTGTCTTGGAGGGTTTTGGCCAGATTTCTTTTTTGCTCTTAAAAACACTTCAAACAAAAGATGTTAAAAACATCTGTTCTTTCTCTTGTCGTTAGCCAAATATCACAACCTGTTCTCATTTTTATGGGCAGTTTTTATAATAAAGCTGTTCTTTTTGTAATATATAAGACGTTCAAGTGAACAGTTCTAACCTAACTAAGTTAAAAGGCCACAACAGAGCACCAGTGTTTTTACATTACAAACGTGGGCAGGAGGTTGGGGTGGACCACATTATTACTAATAATTGCATTACATTTAGGACTGCGGCAGACTTAACTAACATTTTTGTTACCAATTAATCTGTCATTGTTTTGATTATTGATTGTTTGGTCTGAAAAATGTCCCTCAATTCTCCAAAAGCCAAGCTGGCACATTCAGATTGTTTTGTCAGACCAACAATCTTGTGAACAATCTTCTATAGTTTTATTTGGTTTTATTCATGGTTTAATGGTAATTCAGTTTGCTTAACAGTCTTACACTCTGGACCTTTAACTCTTGCTTCCTGATACTTTATAACTTTGTCAAAGATATAATTTTCTTATCTAGTTCATGAAAAAAAGAGTGTACAAATCCTAATAAAAATTGAGGGCTGTGCCCTCTCAGAACAGGCAGTTTAATCAGTTACATCAGTGTTAAGAGGGTTACTCTTGTGGTAATACTTCATAAGAATGGATTTTATTGTCTGATATTTTTCTCACCTACATTTTTGCAAATCTCTTAAGAGCATTTGCTGAATGCTGGCACATGAAAATCTTCCCCTTTTGTCCTCGAATGCCCAGTTTAACTGCCTTTAATGCAGCTTTGCCTCCCTGCTGTTCATTAGTTTGTTTCTAGGGAATATATAAATATTTTGACAGAAGTTTTGTCCATTTATGCAGGAAAGTGGTGGCTTGGCTCTACTGATCCATTGTGCAGTCATCAAACGAGTGTAATGCTTATAATATTTGAACAGATCAGCTCTTAAACGGGTTGAATGTCCTCTGTGTGTAACCCACGTTCTCTTGGTCATCACCTGAATCAACAGCACCACGTCACAGTGTGGTGAATGAAGTGCAGAGCAGCCCCCACCCCTCTGCTGCAATGAGATCTGATATCTCACAATTTCACCAGCAGCACTTCACACAGGATAGAATGAACACCAACCAGCTCACTTGCTCTCAGCCATCTTCCTACCCTTTTGTTACCATGGAAACCGGCAATGGTGTTGAGCCTCCCCTCTGCAGGTTGGCCAGTCAGGGACATGCGTCTGCTTTTCCTGCTAGCAGCCTGACAAAATAATCTACACGGGACTGTGTTTAAGCAGCCAGACACAAAGCCCTGGTGAGGGGATGGAAAATCCTGAGCAGGACACCGCTTATATCTGATAGACTGTTGGAACCCCCTCCCAGTTTGCTGACTTGACAAGTAGTTTCCATAGCAACCCACATTTTTCTACTTGTGTGTGTGCGGTGTTTGTTTGTGTGAGAGAAACAGATTCAGTTCCTGCAGACAGTTCCTCTGCACCTTGTCTGACTCTTGTTGGGGCAACAGCTGGGGCTTGTAAGACCTTGAGAAATTAGCCATTCTCTTGAGTCCACTTAAACTTTGGTGTGTGTGTGTCTGTGTGTGTGTGCACATTGTCTTTCAGGAGCGTGCACACACACAGCTCAGGGCAACAGCAGCCCCTGCTCCCCGTGGAACTCCACGCTGAGCTGATGAAGGGTAGAGTGAGTGTTTGAGGAGAACAAAAGATTGAGCAGCACATCATGCTGTTACATTTGCCCTTTTGTTTATTTATTGAGCACTTCTTATTCACACTTGGGTGGTAAATGCAGTTCTCCTTTTGTGGAATTATTCAATATTTTCTCGCTGCCTTAATTATCCTAGGACTTTTCTATTCATAATATACTGCATATCAACTGAGACTTTTACCTGTTTGTGTATGAAACTAGAACCTGACAGATTGGCTGGTGGATTTGTGAAGCCATCATCAATATTTGAGATTTAAAAATAGCTGTACATTGGCTGATATATTAAAAAATACAAACATAGAATGAATCTGTGATAAACTATTAGAGAATGACTGATAAATGATAATAAAGTCTTTTCATCACTATACTTATCTACTTTTCCCTTCACGTGTTAGCAGTTGTAGTTGGAGGACAATTTTGGTTTAATAAAACTTCAATCTTTTTCTTTTCTGTTGGTTATGACAACGTGGTACTCATCTGGGAACACACTGACATGATACAAAAAGAAGTCCAACAGTACGATAATCAAGTAGTCAGACAGTCCAACAGTATTTTAAACACACTCTTTGGTTAAATAAACTGAAAGAGAAAGCAAAGGTGAACAATGCAGTTATTACTGTTAATATTTCCAAACATTGGGCTTTTAATGATCATTTTGATTGTCTGATTGATAAGCAATGTCACCATGTTCCAAGATCGCAGAAATTTATTTTTTTAATTATGGTGCATCGTAACTGAGATTGATGGACTAACTTCAGAAATGAGATGAGAGTTTAAAATACTTGAATCATCCTTTAAATTGAGGCAGTTTTGAGCCGAAATCTGGCAGTCTAAAATCAACAAAAACCAATCTGAAATAAGTCAATTGTGCCTACATTTGTCTTTGAAAACACATATCAGCTCATTGAAACAGTAGCTGCTGTGTGAGTGACTCTAATGAGCTAGCAAAACTTGAGTAGCCTTTAACTTCCTTTATGCACAGTCATCATCTTTTCTTCATGTAATAACTTGTCCCTGTCTTGTGTATGACTGGGAAGCACAGTTTCACTTTTATTGTTTGTGTCCATGTAGGTCATGCTGTAGTGAAAGCCCTGAATAGCTCTCATTCGTTATATTAACGAGCCTAATCTCTGTGCTCTTCCATCACCAATTAGATTAGACTAGCAGAACATTGCACAAGTCACACACTGCAACAGAATATATTTGTTCTGTTATGGATTAGGTGCTGCATTTAACAAACATTTACATACAATGAGATTTAGAATAAGAGGCTAACTGTCAAATCTGGGTTTTGCCAGCCAAGGTTTTACCAGCAGATTTATTAGTATCTGGCTGGCGTTAATTCCCATCCTGGCAATCAGGAAGGGATATTTTTACTGATAGGCACCAGGTGTTGGGCCACTTGGTGTAGGGATACCCCTGCTGGGCCTCTTGATTGCTCTAGGATATAAAGTGTGTGTTTAAGGGTGGACACCCATTGTGCTGCTGAATGAGAGGTTTCACCTTTGATTTAACGGTGGAAGGCTATTTAAAGCTACACAATTGGTCAAGAACCTCAGGATTGTCCCACTAGAGCTCTTAATTTGACAGTTCTTTTACCCATTAATCTCATTCATTTTATCCAAACTTCTGTGACTGTTTTGTCCCAGAATCCTCTGGGCACCAACTATTTTCAGAAAAGAATATAATCTTCAAATGACGTTTCATTTCTTGCACAAGTAATGCAATATGTTTTGTGTATTGTCCGAACATGTCTGAAGGATATTCAAAACAACACTTAAATTGGGACCCTAGCTACCAATTTTACACAGCAAAGTCTGTGGAGAGTACTACTGCATGTGTGGGGGAAAAAAGAAGTTGTATGAAGCCTTTTGTGGCTCCACAAGTTTCTGTGGATGGATTGTGTCATGTGATGTCTCCAATTGGTGGTCATTTCTCACATTTCACAGGGTAGCTTTATCAGGAAGGGTAAACTCTATACACACTAAATACATTTTAAGTATCTATCCTAGTCCTTATTGCTTGTTGGAATTACAGGGTAAATGCTTACATTAGATCATATTCCACACTAACAAGCTCCACTGTGTTTTATGTTGTTTGGGTAAATCTGCATTAGATTGCAATCTCATCTTACTTGCCTGCAGCTTTGATTGTAATTGCATTGGAAACTCTGAGAAAAAAAAAAAAAAAAAAAAAAATCCAGTGTCCTCTCTTTCTCTTTCTGCCTCACCCAGAGTGCTCACATGCCCATGATCGATGCCCTGATGATGGCCTACACAGTGGAGATGATCAGCATCGAGAAAGTGGTGGCTTCGGTCAAACGCTTCTCCACCTTCAGTGCCTCCAAGGAGCTGCCCTTTGACCTGGAGGATGCAATGATCTTCTGGATCAACAAGGTTTGAATACATAGACATTTACAACAAAAGAAACACATCAGCACATTCCTAAAAACTTTTCACAGCAGCAGCGTTCCACATGTCTTGTGCTAGGTCCAGCCTTTCATTCCCTAAATGTCTAGCTGACTATGATCCAAGGCACACGCTGACATCATAGGTCACTTGTTTTCTTGAGGCCTGTATGGTGCTCAGAGACGGGCCAACAGATAAGGAGTGTGGATCTGGTGCACGCATAAGAGGCTCGGGCTCATGTTGCACTTGCCTTTCAGTGTGTTGAAGGCCTGAGGCAGCGAAAGCGATGACTCAATGTGTCCATTAATCATAATGTCCCCACTGTCTGGGAAAAGGAAAGTGTCCACTTGTGATGGACAGTATTTGTTTCCAAGTGGGGAAAATTCTACTGGTTAATCTGTTAATATTTGTATTTTCTAAACATTTGATTAATCTATTTATTGTTTAGCCCTTAAAATGTCAAAAAACATTTGTAACGTTACTGGATGGGACAGTTTTCCAGAGCTGAAGGTTTAAGTTAAATGGCTTGTTTTGTTGGGCCAGAAGTCCAAAACTCAACTCCTCAGTGCTGCTATATTGAACAAGAATGCTGATTTTCTCCTGCTGGAAAAAAGTGATCGGTGTTCAGGAAGAGCTATGGGCTGTTTCGTCTTGGATTTTTGGTCTCGCTTTTCTTTTGTCACCTAACACTGTTGCTCAACCCCAAACCAGCACCTACACACTCCATGATGAGTGTGACTCTGTGCAGAGTCATGATCACACCTGCAGAGGGTCACTTAAATTAGGGGGAGGGTGTAAATACACTTGCAAGCTTTGGGAAGCCCTTGCCTTTCTCTGGCAGAAATGGGATCATTCATCATGATAGATAAGATAATTATTATCTTATAAAAAGCATTGACAAAGATGTAAATGGCAATGACAGGCACACCCATTACATTCATGGCATTGTGAGCTTGTGAAAGAAAAAAATCTTAATTAAATAAATAAAAACTCATTCCCACACTTCTTTGGCCACATCTGTATTGTATTGACATTTTTTCGTCACATCATTCTGTCATATGCGCGATTACTTATTACTGATCCTTAGAAATAACCGCACTGACTTAGACAGAACTAACTTTTGTGGCATTTCCTCCATACCAGACACACCAGAAGTGCTGTACCTGAGATGAGTGAGGTTTGTGAGCCTGCATTAAGGCAGACTCACCGTTGGAGGGCTTTACAACCCACTCACACTTTAGGCTGACTTGTATGGGACAACACTCATGTGGCGGACCCTCCATGCAAATGTGCAAATGGAGTGAGAGTGGGTAGGGGGAGTATGTAGGCCAGTTTGGGAGCCTGTGTTTTGGCTAGCAAAGTAATAGCCATAGGATAGAATGATGATACATGGTAACACTGACATGGGTGTCAGAAGCTTGCATGCAATGCTTCCTGGTACATTTAGGCACTGCTGTACAGCTCTGTTAACAGGAGAACTCAGTTTTCTCAGTCAATATAGCACACATTGAGGAATTTATTGTTAAATTTGAGTATGTTCACAGACACTGACTGGACATCCACATGAAAAGCAGTGAATTTTAAGCTTCCGGGTGATAGAAATTCTCAAATTTCATGTCAAGAAAACATTTGGTGGTCATAATCGGGGTATGAGTTTAGAGAAACATGATTTCTCCCAGTACATTTGGAGAACACTGATTTTTCTGCCATGTATACGGGTAACCAGGTCAATAATCAAGCAGACAAAGTAACAGCAGAATGGGTGCATGAAAGAACAAGTCATTACATGTAGCAAAGTGCCCTTGATTGAAAATAATTCCATTTAAAGTCAGACTGAAACTAATACAAACTAGCCTCCAGAACTCTAAATAACTTTCCACTGCTAAATAATTGACAATTGGTAAAATTCAGACATTTTTGCTGTGACAAAGAGTTCTGTCTGTTGGTTCTCTCACTTAGTTGTCAGTTTGCTCCAACACAGACACATTCACCTAGGAAGAAAAAACATAAGTAAAACAAATTAAAACAGGTGAGCCAGTCTTTCAAAATAAGGTCAAAAGTGAGAAATCTGATTACTGACCTGTTGCATGTATATACAGATTTAATGTAACAATGTTACTACAGAACATGTGAACACGTTCTTAAATTAGCTATGTAACCTGGTTTCTTGAATGCATGCAAATGTCCTGAAAGTGTCATTATTTCCTCTGCAGGTGAACATGAAGATGAGAGAGATCACAGAAAGGGAGCACAAAGTCAAACACCACCCCCTGGAGTCTCCCAGCCACCAAAAGGTAAAGCCACTCACAGTGTCCTCCAGTTGCTTCTTTTATTGGACAGAATTCCCAAACTTAAAATACCAGGGCCAGAATTTTCTGCCTGTATCTCCATATTTCTGGCTTTGCGGGACTTTTAGACATAACTCCTTTTTATTAAGAACATGTTCCTCATTAATTTCTTTATCATCACCACAAAATCTTTATCAGGCCAATATCTGGTTCAAGATAACAGCAGGATCCTTATTTTTAATGAGGAATGTTTCTCCCTAACGGCATTTTGGAGTTGTTCTGACCCTGCTTTCTTTTTCTCTGTTTGAACCGGAAGCAGATCCAATCCTTTGTCTGTGACCTCTGACCTGTTAATCTTTCTGCTCCTGTTCCTCATCTGTCCCTCCCTCCCTCCCCTCTCTTATCCCTGCAAACTGGATAGTCTCCCTCCAAATGGTATTGGAAGCTAGTCCCTGTAAGTTGGATGCCAGCCCCCCTCCCCATAACCCCATTATCTTCGCCTTCTCCCCCTTGCACGCATAGTTCTGTGTTGATGTGCGCGCACACTCCACCATGGCTCATTCAAGCTCATTCTGTGCTGCTTGTAGCCAATGTGTCAGCAAGGGGGAGAAAGCTGACAGTTTTTTTTATTTATTTATTTATTTATTTTTTTCCCCTTGTGGCAAATACACCACTTAGGTGTAAGGTTATTCTGACCTTTGTGAAGTGTCAAAAGATATTCTTTTAGCTACGCAATGTGTGCTATCTCATTTCAAGCTCAATTAGGCCATGTGGATTCGCTGTGCGTGTGTGTGTGGTATTTGCTTGCCCAGTGAGAATAGGAGCAAATCCATGCCTACACCTCCCCTTTGCTTTGCAGTCCCATCCCTGGCCACCTCCTCTCACTGATCTGCTTTGTCATTCCCCCTCCGGTCTCTCTCCTCTGCTCTCACACACTGTTTCCTCTGTGCCACGGCCTCCTCTGACACTATCTCTGCTCTGTGTGTGTGTGTCAGCCTGATGTCATGCACGAGCTGGCCCACTGCATGCTGGAGCCAGAGGAGCTCTCCGAAGCGGTACAGTGTTCCCTCGTAGTCATGTGTAGACTCCCTTATGTAGAACTCTTTTAGTAGTAGAGCTCCTTAAGTTTGGTTGGTAGTTTTTTCACCTGTGACTTGTGACAACAGCTGCCTCAGTACAGTTGGTTTGATTTTGTGGAATGGCCTCCCGACACACTATAGATGCATCTGAGTAAATGTTAAGAAAATGCTGTAATGTTGTAATTATGTACAGTAGATAAATATCTTTTAGCTGCTCAGCTGTGTTGTGCTGTTTGTGCTCTTTTTAAATCGTGCATGGTAGCTCATAGTTTTGCCAGACCTGTGCCAGGGTTTGGCATGTTTTATCAATTTGTGTTTAAAATAAATACTGCTTTTTTTTAAGGCAGATACTGCTATACTAATATTTGAAAGTTTAAATATCAACAATATCAGCCAGTAATAACTTTTCTATATATAGCCACAACGTAAGTAAATCTGTCACATAGGTTATATCTGTTTCTGTCCCGAACAAATTCACACGCATGCGCTGCAAGATGGTTCACGTCATGCACAGTAGCGTCACAGCCACACACATGTACATGCAAGCTTATTGTCTGCATTGAGAGGAGCGATTGACTCCAAGAGCAAGATAAAGAGAGGATTTAGAGAAAGAAGGCGGAGAGATATATAGGAGAGGACATGAATAGAGAAGGCAAGAAAATATGAAAGAAGACAGGAGGGGAGAAGAGAGTAGAAGAAAGGTTGGGAAATGGAAAAGGAGGAGTAACTTGGGGAACTTTGGAAGAAAAAGTTATTCAGTAGGCAGTGTTTTTATCATGAACATACAAGTTAATTTTCCATTAAAGCTGCAGTAGGTAGAAAGCCTGAAAATGGTTGATTGTTAAGTCTCATCTGAGTTAGGTTTCATTTTCTCGGTCCTGAGCCCCTCCCATGAGACAAGGCAATCATGAACGAGCACAGACCAACAGACAACAACTGTGTGTAATAAAACAGACACCTGACAGTACGGAACAGTGATAAAGGAAAGAAACTACATTTCAATACATGAATATTCAGTGTGAAACTACAGAAGTACTGAGAGCTGAACATAAAGAGACTTTTAAAAACGTCTATCTCTCTGCTCTCCTGCACTCACACAAGCTCAGTATCACAACACACACTTGTTGGAGGGGGTGAAAAGGAGGCTCGCTACGGTTTGGCCGTGGTCTGCGAGACATGACCGTAGCCCGCTTGTAGGTGAGTTGGGCTCGCTGTGTCCCCGCTTCAGAGTGGGTCTATGTAGGGCGCGGCGCGGCACAGCTCAGCATGATAAAAGCAGTTATGGAAATGCACATCAGTGGCAACACGGTTTGATTTGACATGGCCAAAAATGTCAGTCCAAAAGCACCATGTGTTATGTGTTCTTTCCTTTACATCCCTCCTGTCTTTACTCTCACTCTGGGACTTTCAAATACATGTCTCCTCCGGTAAGCAGTCATCATGGACAGAGAAAATTATGTAAACAGGGCGGCCGGTTTTTCCGTGGTGCTGCTGCACACAGGTTTACGAGCAAACATGAAGATAAATCCACTTTTTAATCCCAAAAGTTTAAAAAACAAATGCTGAGCTCTCATCTGGCCGATCCGTATGCAGCTTCGTGATTTCTTCATCTATGCTGCAGAAATCTGAGAAGCACGAGTGAAAATAAATCCACTTTTTAATCCCAAAACTTCTAAACATATACTCTGAGCTCCTCTCCTGCCAATAAAGGAGCCGGCATCAGGGTGACTTTGGTGTTTCTTCCTCCAGAAAGCTCCATTCTGCAACAGGCCTTCTCCTGCAGAGCTCCCCGGCTCTGAGCAGCTGTCTGTCGGCTCTGTGTCTCAGTTCTGCCTGGTCCTCTTGGCCCTTGGTAAAGCTCCACAATAGATGTAAATGAATACAATTGAAGATGAAAACAAAAGTGACTGAGTGAGCTGACAAACTCCTGGGCTGAACATGTTGCTCATTAGCTGGACTCTTTTTAAGATTCTTTTTATTATAATTACGTTTTATAGTGACTTTTCCTGTAGGAGTTTCAGCCATTGATTCATAGTCTGACCGAAGGAATGTGCACATGCAGCTTCACCAGTAGAACAGCCAGTAGGAGCCCCTGGTCTGAAAAGACCTGTGATTGGTTTAAGTCTACCGTCACGGGCCAGATTCTCTAAATTCTGAAAACAGAACCATGGAAGAGGAGCAGAAGTGTAGTTCTGTTTCAGACCTCTTGATTTACAATATGCTGAAAGGTTATTATGAAATTATTTCTCAATGATACCAAAACAACATTGCCTACTGCAGCTTTAACAAAAGCTGCAAAAATGTTTGTGTATGCTGTTAATTATAATCCTTAGGGGGAAAACATAATGTTGTAAGATTGCAGTCGGTGCATCTCTTTTTTTTTTTTTTTTTTTTGTTACTTATCGAACTAGATATACACTAATAGTGACATACCTGCCTAACTACACATGTGTGGGGAGAGATGCTGCTGTTACACTTAGGGATTGTGAGTAGTGTAGTACTTCTTCATGACATTTCCAATAAATATAGTTTTTCTTAAAACAAGGTTGATCATACAGACTTGTGGCTTCTAAAGGAACATATACCGTCGTTTCATGATCTTGTAGCTAATGGAGAGTCTACCTTGGATGATTACAACATTATGACAAATAATCTAAATCCTATATTCAGAATGTGAATGGGATTTTTACTTCCAGAGCCTCACTGTTGAGCCCTATTGCAGTCATTCCCGGTTCTGCATCATGTGATGCAACTGTCTTGCACGCCTCTCATTACTCATTATACTGCAGCTTGATCTGCATTTCTAAATAACTTTTATTAATTTCCTTTACTCTTTTACAAGCGCCAAAGAGAATGTTGTTAAAAAGGGAGTGGTGTTCCCAGTGTAAAGTGAATATTTGTAAGTCATGCAGAAGCATTTGGAGTTAGATGCAGCGGTACCAGTCAGTACAGTCTGCTTTGGCAACCCCTGTGATCTATATTTATGTTGCTCGAAATCACATGTTGCTCGAAATCACATGTAGGTCTGTAATCTCCATGTCTATAATGGGTGTACATGCATATGTAACAGCATGTAACAATGTTTATCATTCAAGTTTGTTGTATTTAACAATAATAATAATAATAATAATTTGGTCAATGAACTCTGGAAACTGAAATCAATGCTGAAAATGGCCATCCTTACCAGCTGTATAGAGTATGTATCTAAAACGAATCCATCTGGGGTGAGTGAGTTTCTCTGAACTAACCACACACTCATTTCCCATAAGTGGGCCAGTGATTACCCCAGTTTCCCTCCCAGTCAGCTGGCTCACGTTGCCTAGTTTGACTGGACTCCACCACTAAGGCCTGAGGAAGGCTGACCATCCACTCTGTGTTGTTCATATCACTGCTCTAACACCTCCACCTCCATCTCCTCATGGTTAACCAGGTCTTCAGGGTTCTCCCTAAACTGCGATCATGGTGCCACAAGATTTTGTCATTCAGTCTAATTTTCTTTTGGAAATTTCACTCAAGCTAGTTCAGTATCAGCTTATATATAAATAAACAAAAACCTTTTGCTTTGAAACTCCTGGGGAGAACCTTGATGTGATGCTTAAATTAATAACCTAGAGCATTAACTGGAGCTGAAAACATCCAAGATCAATATATGCCTTGACTAGTTCAGTTGTGAATCTCACAACAGGAGAGATTTGTTCTTGAATGATACTAGTCACTGCATTTAGGATGTTTTATGATGTATCACTGGTTGGTAGCGCCATGGTGGGGCTTGTTGTTTGTGGCTCTCCTTCTCATAAAACCCTCATCCTGTCCCCCTGGTGGTTAGGTACGGTATCGTCGGGAGCATGCTTCAGGCCGTCAGCTGCCCTTCTTCCCACTGCTGGAAGACCTGATGAGGGACGTTTGTGATGGAGCTGCACTTCTCACCGTGGTCCACTGCTACTGCCCTGACCTCATGAAGCTGGAGGGTATGCTCCGCTCTTATGCACACACCCACGTTCAGTAGCTACATCTCACTAATTATCACTTACTCTCAAAGAGCATTAAGCTTTATTTGCTAACACATTGAATTTAATATCCATGTGTGATCCTATTTTTGGCACTTGCACATGGCTTACTGTTCCAGTCCAGTCAGTGTGACATTTATAGCCATCAGGTCATTGAGTTGTATCCTGATCTGACCTGCTGCTCTCTGCCCTTCTGATCAGATATTTGCCTGAAGGAAGTGCCCTCCATTGCTGATAGCCTGTACAACATCCAGCTACTCAGAGAGTTCGCCAACGAGTATCTGAATAAAAGTTTCTATCTGACGACAGAGGACATGCTCTACTCCCCACTTGTGCTCAAGGTACAAACACTGGCATACTGTGTTTCAGTTCACATTTTGAATAAAATTTAAATTTACATTTACATTTTTACCTTGTAGTTGCTATTACTATTTTATGTGCTCTGATTTGGGTTAGCCATTCTTGTTGTTTTTTCTAAGCTTTATGATCAAGGGTCTTCATTCAAGTCTTTTTAACCTGTTTCTTTTTCTCTCTATGTAGCACAACGTGATGGTGTTCATTGCTGAACTCTTCTGGTGGTTTGAGACTGTCAAGCCAGAGTTTGTCCAGCCGAGAGATCTCCAAGAGTTCAAAGATGGTAAGCGTTGATTACTGCATGTGATCGCACTCTGGGTACAAAATGATAAAATAATGATGAATCATCTTGGTGAAAAATTGATGACTAAGCAGGTTTTAATGTTAGACAATGTTTAGTATAATTAGGCCACATTGTTTAGCATCCTGGAGCTTACTAAAAATGTGAACTCACCTTTCAGTTAAAGCAGTACAGTAGAGGTTGACATGGGAGTGGATTTCACTCCTGCCCTTCCTACTCCCACACAAACATTCCTGTCCTGTCCCAATGCCAGAAGAATGACTGCTGTCTTATTACGTTCCCATCAGTCCACAGTCTGCACACAACATGCACTGGTCGGGTGACTGCAACCAGCCACCAAAGCAGACAATATAGAATAAAAGAGAATAAAAAAGACAACACAAAGATTTGCATTATGTTCAAGATAAAGTAAATAGTGTTTATGCATATTAGAAATGCATTATTGCTATATAAAAACTTGCTATTATGGTCCTTGCTCTCATCAACATTTTTTCCTGCCCCGCCCCCAGTCTCGTGATTAATAGTGAAATTGACTCCTATATTGCCAGACGTGATTCCCAAAGAATGTCAGCCTCTACCATACAAATTAGGCATGGAATGATTTCCGGTTTAATGGTAAACCATGGTGAAATTCCCAATAGTTAGTACTACTGTTTCAAATGATCAACACCTTTTTCTTTCTTCTCTCCTCTTCTCAGCTCGAGCCATAGCTCAGCCCAAGAGTGCCCGCCCATCAGTGCCTATTTCCAACGCCACTAAGCGCAGCTTCCTGGCCAGCCCTGGTGTGGCTGATAACCAGAGCAGCCCAGAAGTCTGTAACAGGTACTTCCTGCACCCTGAAGACACTGATTCCCTGTAAGTCTTCTCTCACTTTCCTTCTCATTCCACCTCATCATGATCCTGTCTCCTAACCAGTTACAGTAGCCCTACAAGGACGGGTAGATATGCAGCAGTGTCTGTCCTTCATTCTCATGTGTCCTCCACCTCTAGCCCTTTGTCTTCCACCCCACCAAATTAAGTTATCATTTGCACAATTTGCCCACAGTGTCTGTGTGTGCATTGTTAACATTTGTGTGGGAGACTGAATGTTTAGGTTAACTATCTTAAAGGTTACGCAACTGTCAGTTGGAGGTTTTTCATGCCACTGGCTTGTCTGTTGTCTCATGGAAAAAAATGGCTGTTACTGTGCCTGTGATGAAAGATAACTGAATGTATTTGGTTCGGGGAAATTGTGTTTGGTTGTCTTGTCTTTGGCCTAACCTGTGTACCTGGCTAGACCTGCAAAAATTTCTGCTAATCTGCTCTGCTCATAGCATCTGAATGACAGTTATGATTTTGCATACCTGCTAAAAAAGTGATTTCTTGGCTTTTAGTAAAGGGGGTCCAACCTTCAGTCCTTCCCACCCACTCCTGCCCCTCCGACAGAGGCAACAAAAGCAGCAAGGAGAAGATGGTGCGGGTAAGGAAAATGCTTTTTACACACTTAGATGTTATCCTTGTCATTATATGATGGTGACCAACAGTTGCTTTTATACTTATTCATTGCTTGTGTGTGCGTGTGTGTTTCTGGTTAGGTCTCAGAAACCGCTCTAACTCCCTGACTCAGATGGATGGACAACCCCGAGGCTCTGTTGTTGCCTGGCCCGACAAGAGGCAGAGGTACACAAAGTTGTTAAAAATTAAGATTCGGCTGATAATTATATATCTAAATTGTAGTGGATAATGGCAAATATTCTGGGGTTACAGGTTCACTCACATTGGTCTATTTGTAAGCATATACATTAATATCATTTATATGGCAAATTTTGCACATTTGTAGGGCTGCAAAGATTAGTCAATAAATTGATTAGTCAGTCAAAAGAAAATTAATTGTCAACTGTTTGATAATCGATTAACTCTTCAATTCATTTTCAAGTAACAATCTGAAACATTTAATGGTTCCATCATCCGTGTGATGGTGAAACATTCAACAGGTTAATTGGTAACAGGTAATAGTATCATGATTGGTGATGAAAGGAGTATCCTTCAAAGGCTCAGTCATTCACAAGCATGGATGGGGAGAGGTTCACCACTTGAAACACAATTGTATAAAGAATATCTTTACATGGGCTCAGGAGCACTTCATCAAACCTTTACCTCTTAACACAGTTGGTTTGTGAATGAGTATATTCTGTTTTTATTTACACAGTGTCACAGCTTTATTTGAATCGGTTATAGTAATAAACTTTGGGCGTTTTGGGGTGTTGGTCAGACTAAAGCAAACATTTAATGTTGTCAACAAGTGCTTTAGGATATTGTAATGAGCATTCTTTTTTAATGTTTTCTGGTGTTTCATCGACCAAAAGATTAAAATGGAAAATAATTGGCAGATTAATCAATAATGCAAATAGTCAATATTTGCAGCCAAGGTATGAAGTTTCTACATCAGTTTTTCTCCAAATTAAAAAATGATTCTTTATTTTTGAGAGGAAAGAGCAGAAGTAGTCCACACACATTGAATATTGCAAGCTCTCAAAAATTTTATGAGGCAATACCTCTAGTATGAACAGTTTCTGTATACAAAAAACTGATCCAGTGGAGCTGTGATTTTTTTGTTTCTACCATAATATAGCTTGTTTTTTCACATTAATCTTTTACAAAGATCTTGATGGTAAAAATAAAATGCACTAACTATTATTATTTCATGTAAAAACTGCCACTGAACCTTCGTACTTTGGCTACATGTGCAACTGTGTCCGATGGGATTTGGTTTTCTCTGCTTGCTTGTGGCAGATTCTGACCAGATGTAATATCCAGGAAATGTTTTCACTTTTGCCATGAACTAGTAACTCTGTCAGAGTGGTAGACATTTGGCCTACAAGTAAAATTAGTTGAATTTTAAGTATATTGGTGAAAGTGCACATATTCCATTTGTGGCTAAAGAGAGGCCTGTATGTCATATTGATTTAATTTTCCCACACTCTCCTTCTGCAGACCGCTGTCCACACTGAGCCCCTTCATGTTTCATTCAGCCACAGACAGCGATGCGGACTTGGCTTCTGGTGACAGTGTGAGTCTGGCTCGCTCCATAAGTAAGGACAGCCTGGCGTCCAACGTTGTCAATGTCACACCCAAACACCAGACTTCTGTCCACCAGCCACCACAGGCTGCAGCGCGCAGGGTCAATGGCCACGGCCTCCTGGGAAATGTCAACATTGAGGACGAAGAAGAAACTCTGGCAGCAGTTGCCAGGACTGACGGTTCCGTTGTCCCTAAACGGGTTGACGGGACGCAAGCATCTGCCACAGTGGGACCCAAACCTTCCACCGAGGCCCAACCTGCACCAGATAGCTTTTACCTAGAACCACTGATGCCTGCCGTGCTAAAACCGGCTAAAGAGAAGTCTGTATGCCTAAACAAAGAGGAGGAGAGTGGTGAGGGGCCCCGCTCCTCAGGGAGGGGCTCTCTACGCCGCGGAGATGGATCTACGTCGGCTGTTCGTAGGAAAGCTCCTAGCAGCCTGAACCAAACCTTCACCCCTCCGGGTGAGGAGGGAGACTTGTCAGAGGAACTTCCACAGGATCAGGCAGGTTTCAGGCCAATTGTTACGAGCAGTGTGGACCCCTCGTCCAGAGAGCCAGCTGGGGGTTTCTACCTGCACTCAGATTCTGAAGAACCAAAGTCTGGCCAGGGCCTGGACGATGAGCTTGAGGACCTGGATGAAGAGGAAGAGGACCTGGATGAAGCCGTTACCACTAAGGACCCCAACAGGCCCCGGAAAGCCTTTATCGAGGAAGATGAGGAAGAAGAATCAGCCAAACTCCAAGAGGACATGAATGTTAAAGAGCACGAGGACAAAGATATGAACGGAGGCAGTGGTCGCTCCAGCCCCTGTCTCAGCGCTCACTCCCAGACCAGTAGCATGGCCAGTGGCAGCGTGCGCATGACCTCCTTTGCTGAGCGCAAAGCCCAGCAGCAGCGCTTCGGCAGCAACCACGACCTCCGCTCCAGTGCCTCCAGCTCCCAGAGGACCACTCCAGATGGATCAGAGAGCAGCGGGCCCCTGGCCTCCTCTTGGAGGCTCAAAAGAGACCAGAGCCCCTCCTCACCATTGGGAGGATGCCCTCGTACAGGCGATGGTAGTGGCAGTGCTAACGTACTGGCTTCTGAACTTGTCCAGCTCCGAATGCAGCTGGAGGAGAAGCGACGTGCCATCGAGCACCAGAAGAAGAAGATGGAGGTGTATCTGCGAGGCAGAGGCAGAAGCTGGGAAAAGCAGCCTTCCTCCATATTGTAAAGAAAGGTGGAGGCAAGAGTGACACATTACCCAACCCGCTGAAAGCTGACATTTCTAAAGATGAGCTTGGAGGGGAGAAGGGTCCATCAAGTAAAGACGACATGTGTGTGGATGCCCTGAGGGGGGACAAAGAGGTGGAGGGAACCACCCCGCCAGGTGCCTTAGAAGCAGACAAGAAAGGGAACGGCGGCAGCTTCTATCTAGACGACGAGTTAGACCTGAATGAGTGCAGCCGCTCCATCGAACTGCTGAATGACGCCATTGGCAGCATCCAGCAGCAGATGATGCAGCTGTCGCTGCAGCAGGAGATGCTGATGAAACAGAATGTACAGTCCCCCCCTGGTGCAGCTCCTCCTCCTCCCGACAAAAACAGTGACTCTAAAGCGGGGGCGAGCTTTCACTATGTGGAGCACCTCTCCAGCAGTAGCACCGCCCCCACCAGGAAACCTCCCAAGCTCAGCTCGGGCCGGAGCTCCAGGTCCAAACCATCAGAGCTAAAGATCGCCAAGGAGCAGAGCCGGCAGGCCTCCAGGACCCTCACCCCCACCCAGAGTGGCTCAGAGACATTACCACACCCGAGGCAGTCAGCTGGGGGCAGGTCCCCCAGGGCCGAGCAGCTCGACAGCCCCAGAAACCCTACAGTAGGAGAGACAATCGACAGGCCGGGCTCCGGTCACATTCGGAGCGCCACCTTCCGGCTCCGCGATGAGGCAAACCTACGTCTGCCAACACGTGTGGACCTGACGGCCGTGGTCGCTCCAGAAGTGTCCTTCGACGAGTGCCTGTCCAGCACTATGAGAGAGTCTGAGCTCAACTCTTCAGACGGTTCAGGTAAAGAGAACATCCCATCAGAGGAGATTCAGCGCAGCAAAGCCCACCTCATCGAGGTCGATCTGTCAGAGCTGAAAGCCCCCGAGGACGAGGAGGCTGTGGCAGACAGAACGACCGACGGAGGTGATGGAGAGCAGAAGTCAGTCATGGGCTTCTTCTTCAAGGTAATGCTTTTGCATGAAATTTGAAATATTAATTCAAGTTTTTATTACAGTGATAATTTTATATATCGCAGTGGTCCATTGTCTTGTGTTTCCTAGGGCTCTACCCTACTCAGAATGTTTTCATTTGAATTGAATTTGCCTGTTAAGAGTGAAGATTTGATGAATCATTCCTTTTTTTTTTAAGTTCAGTGCACCACAGTAAACTCCTGTATCAGCCTACATGAATGTGTTTTACCAGTATGACTACACAGTCAGAGAAAGCAAGTGTCCACACTGTGAAGTATTTCTCTTGGGCTGCACTGTCAGCAGCACCTCCCCTGCCCTCTGTTTCTATCACTCTTCTCCACTTCCATCAGTTAGTTTTGTGGTCTGTGGAGCTTTTGAAGCCTGGTGTGTGAAGTTTATAGGCTGTCTTGCTGTGTCATTGCTCTGTGTACCATGATGCAGTTTAAAAAAACTGAGCCAAAACTTGTTTACCAACCACTCATTTCATCAGTTAACCAACAGCGTATGTTGTCACATGGATTTTTCAGTGCACCAGCTGGTATAAAAATATATTTGATTCCATTTATTTATAATTCCTCTTTGAAATGTTCTCATTGTTGTAGGTTCTGTCTGTTTTATCCTGTTATAGTAATGCACACTGACAAAAGAAAATAAAACCTGTTAGATTAGTGCGGGTTATTATATCGATATTGTGATATGATGCTGGATATCGTTTTAGATTTTGGATATTGTGATATGGCACAAGTGTTGTCTTTTCCTGGTTTTAAATGCTGCATTACAGTAAAGCAATTTTCTGAACATACCAGACTGTTCTAGCTGTTCTCTTGTTTGCCTTTGCCCTCTTATTCTTTATATATACATTACTGATGATTATTTATGAAAAATTGTGCAAATATTTTGTAAAACCACTAATAGTCATCCCCACAATATTATCACAATATGGAGGCATCATATTCTGTAAGATCATTATAT
Source organism: Lutjanus argentimaculatus (assembly GCA_034769285.1). Lineage (NCBI taxonomy): Eukaryota > Metazoa > Chordata > Actinopteri > Lutjaniformes > Lutjanidae > Lutjanus > Lutjanus argentimaculatus. The sequence goes on along the minus strand of JAWZSL010000017.1, from coordinate 26,907,930 downwards.
GTTTGCATTATCTGAGAATTTGTTGAATCTGTTGAGAAAATAATATTTTAGCCATGTATGTGTATATCGAGATGCACATTTTAAATCACGACATAGCCTAAAAATATCAAGATGATATTAATAAGCCGTATCACCCAGCTCTGCTACTCAACTTGTAGAATATCAGTTTACTGAGGCGTCTCCAATTGATGGTTCAAATCTTCACCTTCAGGGGGCAGTGCGAGTAATTACCCGATGAAATACTAGTTAGCAGATGGGCTTCTATTATTTTTGATAATTATTGATACATCTTTGACATTGTCCTTGTTTTTTTGAGTAATCTACATAATTTAGTACATGAATATGAGAAACAGAATATGAGAGCCTGATTAAATGCTTTAATACACAACTAATGTTCCAATGTCATCTTTTCATGTTCTAGGACGAGCAGAAGGCGGAGGATGAGCTCGCTAAGAAGAGAGCAGCGTTCTTGCTGAAGCAGCAGAAGAAAGCTGAGGAGGCTCGACTCCGTAAGCAACAACTAGAAGCAGAATCTGAGCTCAAAAGAGATGAAGCCAGGTAACTTGTTTTTCCCAGCGTCAGCACTTGATTCAGATGTCATTGTTAAAAAACACAAAAAAGCCAAAAATCAGATGTTTGGTTTCTTTTAGACGGAAGGCAGAGGAGGATCGCCTGCGTAAAGAAGAGGAGAAGACGCGGCGAGAGCTGATAAAGCAGGAGTATCTGCGGAGGAAGCAGCAGGAAATGTTTGAGGAACAGGGTCTCGTCAAGCCCAAAACCCCCAAACCGAAGCAGAAACACAGACCCAAGTCTGTCTTCAGAGAGGAATCCTCCAGTGATAATTTCTCCAAGGGCTCTTCCACACGTAAGATTGTTACATTGCTGTTTTGGCAGTTTCTTTACATACCTCAGCTCGGTGCGCTTCATTTGTTTCTTAGGTTTGAGTGTGGGGCACACTGGATCACTGCCAGTTATTTTTTTTATTTTACTTTACGTGTCCTACAGTTATGAATACCACATTAATACTAACATGACCGGGATTCATTTCTTACACTGTCTTTGGCACCTCTTTGAATTTAATGAGTGAAAGATCAAATATTGAGTAGCACTGATATTTGTTGAGGATGTTATTCCATTTCCCCCAGTGTTTTATAGTGAAGATGGGCCACTTCACCTCAATCAAAGACCACCACTGCTTACATCACATAAATTATTACAGAAAATTAACAATTCAATTAAATAAAATAAACTTTTACACACAGTTTCAGCTGAACTATGCACATGAGGAAACTCTGTCATCACATGAGATTATTAAAAGAATTATCTTTTAAGCTTTCCTTCACTTCAAGTTACATTAATTATGAAAACTATGGTACAACCAACATTCAAGATTTTGGATACATTCAATGATATTATTGTGTTTTATAGGCATCTGAAATTGAGTATATTCAGTCCAACTTATATGAAGTTGGATAAAAGTTGATGAAGGCTTAACTGTGTATGTAGCAGTTTCTTCTAAAGTTAAACCGTCATTAAAAAAAACAAAACAATTATGTGTCTGTGTGTCTAACCCTCTCTGTTTTGTATAGCTGACAACCTGAGCAACGCCCAATCAGGCTCCAGTCTTTCCCTGGCCTCTGCTGCAACCAATGAGGCCGACAGCGTCAACTCTGGAGGAGCTGGCTCCCAGCGGTACATCACTCACAAATTGTTGTTTTAATGTTACTTTAATTGTTGTTTTAATTTGCAGAATTTATAGTTATTTCTGTTTACATGAAATGTTTTCATGTCATCTCTGTTGTCCCTTGTATCTTCCAGCTGTGACTCTGTGGAGTCGTTTCCAGGCAGTCGTAACAACAGTCGGACTGCAGAGAGAGACTGGGACAACGGCTCCACTGCATCCTCCATCACTTCCATGGCTGAATATACTGGTCAGTGCACAGAATTCACTACAATGTCTTAGCTATTATCACATATATTGCTATGATAACAATGACAAAAAGATCAATATGGCAGGCCTACCTGCAGCATGTCACAATAAACATCAGTGCTACTATTGAGCTTGTCATAATTTTCAGAACACAATAAATCGGTAGTAGTCACCTGCGGAACTGGCGTAGACTTGTCAGCCACAGTTAATTTATAGTCCTCTGACTGATTAATTATTTTCTCTCTTATGTGTTGCTTAATTCCAACGCGGTCTAACTGGCTTTTCTTCTTTAGGTCCCAAACTATTCAAGGAGCCCAGCGCCAAGTCGAATAAGCCAATCATCCACAATGCAATCTCCCACTGCTGCCTGGCTGGCAAAGTCAACGAGCCGCAGAAGAACCAGATCCTCGAGGTCTGTTCTTTACCACTCATGTACCCATTTAATATCTTCTCTTTGGAATTTATAGAGTAGTTTGACTTACCTGTTTATATAAAGTTGTTAAAATTAGCCCTGTCTGTAGATTTTTCCAGTTTTGCTGCTGCTAGTATCATTTTACATCACACATGAAATTCTGAACCACTGTCTTTTCAACATGGCAGATGGCTTTCTCTGGTTCATTTTTTGTGGTACAGGTGTAGAAAACGTTTTCATTTCGTCTGTAAGATTAAAACCTGCATCATGAACCCATAGAAAACCTCTGTAGTTTTTTAGTTTATAACTTGTTGACTTTTCAGCATCGTCAGAGGTATCATAAAGAAAAAAAAAACACTGAATTATTTTGCTGTTTCAGTGTGACCTCAATACTAAATGTACCACAAAATTTAAAATAGACCAAACTTTTCAAATAGTCCCAAATTTAAAAAGAAATCTAAGCTAAAATCTTTACTGAACTGTTAAACTTGGATCACTTGACAGAATTTTTCTTGTCAACAGCATCACAAAGACTGAAAAGATTTTTCAAACAAAATTATTGGGAGGGAAAAGTGTCTTTTTCATGCCAAATGATTTAAAAGGATTTAAAAAGCAGCCTTCCACTGACACACCTACTACCATGATAAACCTCAATATTATATCAACGCCATATCAAAAACATTTTTCTTACTTCTGTTTAACCTCTGTCCCCACAAGGAGTTGGAAAAGTGCGAGTCTAACCACATGATGATCTTGTTTCGAGACGGCGGCTGCCAGTTCCGGGCGCTCTACACGTACTTCCCTGACACCGAAGAGATCCAGAAGCTGACGGGCACGGGACCCAAAAGCATCAGCAAGAAGATGATCGACAAGCTGTACAAGTACAGCTCGGACCGAAAGCAGTTCACCGTCATTCCCGCCAAGACTGTGTCGGTCAGCGTGGACGCCCTGACCATCCACAACCACCTGTGGCAGGCCAAGAGAAGTGCTGTGCCAAAGAAAAGTGGAAAATAGCAGGCTGGATTTTAAACTCCCCCCCCCTCCATTACCCAAATCATCTGACCCCCACCCCGCTTGTTTCCTGAATAGACTGCATTGACGCCCACAGCCAAGGCTCGCCGCCATGCTCAGCCTGGGAACCTGCATGAGAGAGGCCGCATTTATGTGGTCGCCTGTAGGTGAACCAAGGCAGGAATAAGGGAAAAGGTATGTGTGTGTATATGTGTGGATATGTGTGTGTGTGTCACAGGTGGTCTGAGGGACTGGTGCTTGCAACTAAAAGAGGAATGCCGGCTGCTTCCTTCTCCCTGTGATCTCAGTGCGATCTGTTCAGGTTTCTTTTGGTCCGGCTCCGTTTTTTTTCTACGACGACCACGACTGAAGCATGTTGCTTTTTGTTTTTCTCTGTCTCTCTCATATGTGGTGGATGTATTTATTTATTAGTTCAGCACTGTCATGGTCGAGAGCTCAGCTGCAGCACTAAAGTCCTTCCTTCTCTCTGGAAAACGCCTCCAATTTCGGACAAAAGGACGCGGGGACATCGGATATTCTGTTGCTCTTTTCAGAAACTCCGAAGCAAGGGACCTTTGTACAACCCTTTAGGACTGTCGGATTGCTCCGCCGTCCCGACGAAAAACAACAATCTTCTTCCTGCGTGGACTGTCGAATCTGTCGAATCAGGCTGGCATTACCGATTTTGCCTCACCAGGGATCTCCAAAAAACCTGCTGCTCTGAACTGTCTTCTTCTTTTGTCGCAGGGGAGCTCCTCCTCAGGGCTCCCTCAGACATCCGTTGGCCTTTCACGCATTGTGGTACTATCGTCTATTTATTCAACCGCTTTTTAACTAGACGCTGATCGTGTAGCACTGGATATGTGTATAGCAAAGAAAAAAAAAAACAGGTTAACGACGGTCATTTTAAATACTTTTATTTGTCAGAACATCCTTTTTCTTGAGGGTGTCAAAAGAGGGTGAATGATAGGTTTTGGTACACAAATGATGCTTTTTTTCGTTTTGTTTTAGCTTTTATTTTTTAATTCTAATTAAAGCAACGTGGTATAGAGTTTGAGCTGATGTTATGTGTTTTCATCATAACGGAAATTCTCTGATGTTTAGAGCTTAGTTGTGTTTTCTCTCTCCACTGGGCACTCTTGAATTGTCCTGTATAAAGGTGCACTCATGAACACTTGTCGACGGCTTCTGTCATGCAATGTAACTCCCCCCTTCTCCCCCTTCTCCTCTCCCCCTCCCCTCCCTGAGTGTTTTTGTCGGCCTGTCCCACTTTAACCTCGAGAGCAGCACATACACACACACACACACACACACACACACACACACTCTTGTTGTGAAGAGTGTTTTTGTGCTGCTCCGTAACCGGTTCGAATGACAGTATTTGATATATTCACAAAGGGGTTTGTGTGTGCGGGCGGGCGGGCGGGTGGGGGGACTGTGGTTCAGTTATGTACCAACATTAAAGAACATTCCTCCAAGGTGTTGACAAACACTGCCACGTCGTCTCTCTCTTTCTCTTTCTCTCTGTCTTTTTTCATCAAAAGTGCTTTTTTGGAAACCGTTTGTTGGCCTCGAGAACAACCAGAAGTGTTGCACGAGCACTTTACTTTCTGTTTGTTGGGGAATTTTACTTTTTGAACGGGCATAAAAACTGAGAACTAATCGATAACACTGCTGTTGTGCGCTCCGTAAATTGTGAAAACTAAACCAAACGCTAAGATTAAATACTGACATGTAAAGCTGAAGGGCCTCCGCTGATATGATACTACTGCTGTCTCCAAAAACAACAGAATACTTGATTTCTTATTTGCTGCATTTTGATTTGTTTTTGGGGGCATTTGGGCGGGGGAGGTGGCAGATCTTTATTTGTATGTGAGTGTATTTTTATGTTCACTAAAAAGATTGTATTGGCATTTGGTCACCATTTTTGTTACACTAGTGTACTTTTCATCCTTGTTGATTTTATCTTTGGTCCCATGCCATCTATTTATTTTAAAAATGGAAGCACTGAAACGAAATAAATTTTCAAGTGAATAAAAGTCACCTTTTTCATTTTTATTCTTTTCTCATGGCTTGATTTTGTCCATTTGTGAGACTCACTGTTTGTTTTCTTTTGCTGGTTTTAAGACACCACAGTGATGTAAATCGTCGCACAACAGCTCACAGACGTCACAATTGTACGACAGCATATTAAGGCCATTGTGGGTTTAACAAAAACAGGGCTCGGGGAGAGGGTTAATATTCTGAGTGAAGACTGAGTTGTAATGTGAAGTTGTAAATGTACGAGAAAAAAATACAAATTTAAAAGGAAAAAATCAAGTCTTTTTCTTGTAAATTTAAGACATTATACTGGAGAATTTTTCTCATAAATTGGTGAGTTTTTTTCCTCATAAATTTTCTAGATGGGAGACGGGTAATATTCTGAGAAAAACTCAGAATTTCTTAGATTAAAACGGGAAAAACCTTGAATAGTCACTGAAATTATAAAATCTCAGGGAATATTTGAATTTGAGGTCTGTTTTTTTTTTGGGGGGGGGGGGGATCTATGAGCAAAGGTAATAATTTGAGAGCAGATTCAAAATTTCCAAGATTAAAGTTGTAAATTTACAAGAAAAAAAGAAAAATTTACAAGAAAACAAAAACTTTAATATCAGCAAGAAGAGTTTTCTTCTTGCACACTCAAAATGTCCAAGATTTAAGTGGTGGATTCATGACAAAATCTGTTCTATCAGATATTAGATTCCTAAATTATTGGGAAAAAAACTCCTATAATCTTATATCCTATAATTATCCATGTCTTTTTATTGTAAATTTTGTGACTTTTATTTCTTCTAAATTCACCACTTTTACCGTTCTGTCATTATCACCTCCGGGCTCTGTATTTATTTTTTTTAAACCTACACTGGCCCTAACACGCTGTCATACTTATGTAGTTTTCTTTGTTTTTTCACTTTTTTTCTCAAGAGGTGAATCCACATCTTTTCACTGTGATGTTTAATGTTCTTCAGATTTATAAGTTAAAGCTAATATTACAGGCTTGTGTGAATCTTCTCAAAGCAAAAGAGAAAAATGTGTCATCCATCATGACACTGGGTTTCTAATTTAAGCAATCTAAGTAGTCATAACATCTTCAGGCCTCCCCTGGTGCTAACTGACTCACACTCTACCAGCCAACTGGAACAGCGGCTTCAGTGCCTTCATGCGAGCACTCATAACCATGGCAAACTGTGATCTGCCATGGCAACTGTGTTTCTTCTTCACACCTACTGGTTCAGGTGATCACAAGACCTTCAAACTTAGTAAACTGTCACTCCAGGTAGAGTCCAAGTTGTAGACCTGCATCCTGTGCTGACCAGCTCAGTTCACCATGAGGGGTAAGGCATGTTTCTCATGTCAACACTGAAATGTAGGAAATGATGAAATGCTGAAGCTAACCTGATTCTTCTGTATCTCTGCAGTTGTTGCTGTTCTTGCTTTGTTGCTGTTCAATGTGCAGTTGAGTGCATCTTGTTACAGAGAGGGAGACGTTTTATTCTGCTCTAGCATACCAACAGGTGAGGACTTAAAAGTTTGTTTTAAAATGTTTAATGATCCACAATAGGTAGAATTTCAAACACAAATATGTTGAGCCAACATTAACCTTTAATTAAATGTCTTCCTTACCACACCTTTATAAAAAATGTAAATGTACTTTCATCCTCAAATTAATTTTACACTTTCTTGTGTTTCATCAGCACATTTTTCATGATAATGTAAACTGAGGTTTAAAATCTTTAATGACAGAGAAGCATTATTATACTTACACAAGAAAAACTTTTGTTTCATGCCCAGCAGGGAGGTAAGTATGGAAATTAAGAGAAATAAATAATTGAGGTTGTGTAAAACTGAAATGAAAAGGAGAAAAAAAAAAAAAAAACTATACATGAGCATTGGGGAAAAAAAGGTAAACGACAGTGGTGTGATTAAGGGCAGCAGAGTCAACAAGTGTATGTAACAGGAAACCCAGACTAATATATGATATGATGGAATAATAAAACCTAGTTTTTGTCTGCATTATTATGAGATGTAATACAAGTATAATATAGAACAGTGGTCTCCAACTGGAGGGTCCTGACCCCCACTAAGGGTCAGCGAAGCTGCATGGAAGGTTGCGGGGCCTTTTTGACTTTAAGGGCTATAAGAAAACTAATAATAAACTAATAAAAAAAACTTAATAATGAAAAAAATAAATAATATAAGTAATAACATAGTTTGTCTCAGCAAAATTTCTATGAAGAATACAAAGTGAAGAAAAAATTATTTTTAAAGTTTAGATTATTATTTAAGAAAAATCTTGCTTATGCACATTCTAAGAAAAACTTTTGCAATTTACACGTGTGATCTATAAATCTCACATTATCTTAAAACTGACGGCACCTGCCCTGCATCAGTGATTTCAGCTGATATAATGCAGCACAGATGAGGGTTTTGTCAGGAATAGCGATGGACCAAAACAGAAAAGCAAATGTTTTGGAAGATGAGATCACAGTGACAGTAGAGGAGAGTGAAGCCAGGCAATACGTATTATTCAGTGGACTAAATAGTGAGTTAACAAACAAAGACAAACACACAGCCTGGGAGTGTGTCACAATTAATTCCTCACACCTTTACTGATTAATTCCTGAACACAATCAACACTTACAGAGCCTTCTCGCCTAAAAAGCTTCGGGCCTGCATCATTAAAGTACTCAGTTAAAACAAACAAGGAGCTAACAGACAATGGCCAAGTGTCGGGGAGAAGAAAATGCTAAATCTGTAAAAACTATTTGAGATGAATGATTTTAAAAATAAAATAAAAAACAACAATATGCAAAACATGGTTTGAAAATTGCGTGTTTCTGTTCATTGCTCATGGATGTAGTCAGAAAAATGTTTTGGTGCCACTAGATGGCAGCAGACCTTGAAATTGCTCAAGAAAAAACTGAATGAATCCTGAAAATCTGCTTATATAGGTCACTCAGATTACAGTGAGTGACTGAGGTTCCCATTTATGTCTGAATTGTTACTGCAGGCGTTTACTTCTCTAATTTCCAAATTTATTTATAAAGCAACAGTTGGACAAAAGGCTATTCAAAGTGTTTTATAGGGGCACAGACATACATTAAAAATACGATGTTCAGGAAATTAAAATTGCATTTATTATACAAGGTTGTACAAGGTTGAATTGTTAAATCTCAGGTTTCATATCCATCAACATTATAATTCTGTTCTCTTAGATTTCCCAAGTGGTCCCTCAACTCTGTTGCTGTCTGTGAAGAATGTCGGGGTGATAAACTCCACTGTGTTACGCAGCGATGACCTCGCCTCCTTCAATAGGCTCAGCATCAGAGATGCTGGTGTCACAGGGATTGCTGAAGGGGCCTTCAGGTTCTTTCCGCAACCTCACAAGTCTCACTTTGGACCAGAACTCGTTGACAGGGATCAACCCAAACTGGTTCAGTCGGCCTGAGATCCTGAATGCTGTCACCATGACAGACAACCAGATAGAAGTCCTGAACGTGTCGATGCTCAGCAGACTCACCGGCCTCACAAAGCTCAGCCTGAACAAAAACAGAATCAGAACTATTGATCCAAATAGTTTCAGCTCCCTGACCGTGTTGGCAGAGTTGGACTTGTCTGACAACCAGCTGACGTGGGTGTCACCTCAGGTCTTCAGGTCTCTCAGGTCCACCAGGATTGCACTCAGTGGGAACCCCTGGAACTGTTCCTGTGAGGCTGAAGACTTTGTTGACTCCATTAAAGGTTTGTGAAGCATGAGACACATAAAAAGTCATGAGGGTTTTACGAACTTCTAGAAACCCCAAAGCTGCTTCTCTCCTCAGATCTACAGAGCAGATCTCTGCTGGACAGACCGCTGCAGGTGACCTGTGAGAGTCCTCCACCCCTGAAGGGTCAACCTGTGTGGAACGTGTCGATGTGTGTGACATCACCTCCAACAAGACCACTGTCAGTGGCACCACCTGTCCAACCCACTACCACTGATACCTTCACAACAGTCCCACCATCCACTGGTACAACTGGTTTGTATTTTTTCAGTTTGTGTTTTGAATTTGAAATTATTCATCAGTACAATCAGGATATTTTAACCCTTTAATGTCCACTTTGCATTTTATTTATTTCCATGGAGCAACAATGGCAACAATTGTTACAATTTTTTTAAATATAGGCCTCTACTACAGAACTGAGATGTCACTGCAAGCTAAAAGTGTCGAAATACATTTAGAATTACCAAAAATAGAATAAAATGAAATAAAAGCTATCTTGTTAAAGAAATTAATTAGATTTGCTTATCGCTGTGGTAATGCAACAGCACAAATGTTTTGGGGCACAAGCTTATTTCATAAAAATTGTAATTTTATTATCTTAGCAGTAGTAACTTATCACTAAATGACAATTGAACTGTTTGGTAGAGAATGGGTTTAGACAGCAAAAAAGAAATTATTATTATTTTTTTTTTACTATTAGCAAAACTACTTCAACCATAAAATGACAAAGAAAGCGTTTGGTATAATATGCTTATCTTCAAAAAATACACTTACAGGGTCCACGTCTGTAATGATTTGTTTTGTTTGACACTGTGAGGCACTGTGACATCTAGTGGATTTTTTTAGCATAACATACCTGAACCAAGTGGTAGAGAACTCTCCATTCAGTTGAATTAAGCTCAAGACATTTTTCAATAAGATATCTTGACTCAGAATGGGCTCAAACCAAACAGTGGAGCAGAACGTCAAAAGGGTAAACTCCTTACATAAATTATTTGTGCTTAGTGTCTCTGTTGTTCCCCAGATGTTGTGACATCGTCTCCATCACATCTGACATCAGAGACAGAAACCTCGTCCATCCCGAACCCTCTGATGCCCCGTCTTCACACACCGGTACATGTGTCTCTTATTGATGTTTAAAATCACTTTAAAACTTATGTTACATTTGTACTCAGTATCTCTGTTGTTTTTTGTAGCTACGCCTCCAGCATGGTCAACATCAGAGACAAAAACCTCCGTCCAACCCAAACCCACTGATATCCTCACAACTGTCCTACCTTCTACTGGACACATCTGGTTCTTCTTCTCTCAGTTTGTGTTTTGAAATTTGAAATTATTCACCGTTACAATCAGGCAATGGCACAGATCCTACTACAACTTATAACAAACCTGTGATGAAGTGTTTGACTACACTTATTTACTGTCCCGGACTCCGGGATTCGTGCCCAAGCATTCAGGGTATTTTCCATCCTTACATAAATAATTTGTTGTATAATTTATGCTTAGTATCACTGTGGTTTCCTATAGTTACGTCTCCAGCACGACTGACATCAGAGACACTAACCTCTGTCCAACCCGAACCACTGACACCCTCACGACCCGCACCTACTTTATACACTGGTACATCTGGTTCTTCTCGTCTCACGATGAGTGTAATCAAATGCACAAAATATGACTCTCTTATCAAAATAATTGTTTTTTTTCTCAAAACATTTCAGCATGTTCTTGAAATCTTTCTTTTATTTTTCTTGTGGCCCTAAAACAAGAATGTTGACAATGCCAAATATTACCCAACAATTAACATTAAACAATTTTCCAATACATTTAACAATTAAATATGTTGGAAATTTAGGCCTGTGGCAGAGAAATAAGTACTTATTTGTGGATAGCACCACCATGTGGTCATTTATAGATCATATTCATACTTATTCTCATTACATAATTTGGCCCAGTGCAGAAGCCAAATTTAGTTTTTATTTTGGATTCAGGATAAATCTGTCAGTAGAGGTCCTCCTTGGTTTAGAAAATTTAATTGATAAAAAAGGCGTAGTATTCTCCTTTTTTCATAATATTAGATGGAAAATATTAGATGAAAATATAGATAATATTTTCTTTTATTCTTATAATATTACTTACCCTAAAATTATGACTGTCTTCTATTATAATGCTTTTTTCTATAATAACATTATTCTTGTGAGTTGAACCTCGGAAATTGTAGTTTGATGCAACACAAGATCTGCTTACTGGAGCTTTTTCAGCCTTATCACATGACTTTAATTATCAGATGTTGTTTGCTTCAATCATGTGGCTGAAATTCAGAAAGTGGACCTTGTTCTCAAAATATTTATTAAACTGATTCTTTTTTTGTCGCCAGGGTTTCTGTGGGTCCTTAAAAAGTCTTAAGAAATCTGAAACCCAGTAATCTGAATTTTAGGCATTGAAAGTGTTATTTTGACTGGTTTGCAAACTGATCAGAATTTTATTGGAGCACATCCATCGAGCTTCAACTGTGGATTAATTAATATTAATTAATTAATAATAGTGAAATAGTTCTTAAATTGCATCCATAAAGGTCTTAAAAAGTTAACTAATCTTGTTTTGATTAACCTTGTTTCAACCTGCAGAAACTCTACTAGACACACTTCCTGTGGTTGGTTGTCAGGTACTTCTAGGCCAGTGATTCCCAAACTTTTTCCAGTATGCCCCCTTTCGGAAGCCAACAAAAGTTCAAGCCCCCCACCACAAAATTTTAAATCAATTGTAAACCATAATTGGGGATGGAACTGATAAAAAAAAAGTTAAATTTTAGCAAAATAAAGGTCAGTTGGATAGAAACAGCAAACTCATTTGTTTATTCCCCCTACATAGATCATATTCATTCAGCTTTGTTTCACTCTTTTTTTCTCCCCTGTCTTTCGCACCCCCCTTGCAGTGGCTCTGCGCCCCCCAGTTTGGGAACCACTGTTCTAGGCTAATCATGTTTGACATAAACTACCATAACACCATTGCACATTAAAAACACTATAACTGAATTTAGATGGCTGCTACACACTCCTACTCAGAGTCATCCTGAAATCTTGATGATATTTCACCTGCAGATGGCACCACAGCAGCATGATCAGTTTAACCAGAACTCACTGATCATGAGTCTGAATCCTTTGAAATTTTGCACAGTTCATCTTGTGCAAAGCTGTAATGTTTACAGACGGCAGCGAGGGCAGCAAATCAGAATGACCGCCCCTATATGCATGTTCATGTCAATCTGTATCCAGGTGCAGATAAAACAATATTAAAACAACACATTTAGAAGAATGGCTGCTTTTTTAATATGCTTTTTTAATTATTTTAATATGTTTGACTTTTTCGCTTGAAAATGACTGAAACGATAAATCAATAATCAAAATAGTTGGCCACTAATTGTCTTTCAATGGACGAATGGATCAACAGACTTATTGTTGCAGCTTCTATTTAGAAGACTGTGCCACTTGTGCATTGTTCCATCCCTTTGGTTTGTGTGTTGTTTCCTTTAGAAACTCATGTGATGTCACCTCCATCACCTCCATCAGTGACAGAGACCTCTGTCCATCCTAAACCTTCTGACCTGCCCACATATTCTGTATCTACACCCATAGAAATGACTGGTACGCCTTCTTCTTCTCATCTTTTGATAGTTTAACCTCCTATAATTCGTGCATCACATCTCATTTATTCCTTCTAGAAACTTCTACAACACCACGGCCATTGTCTGACACAAATAACGTCTGACACTCTCATTGTGATCGGTATGTTTAGTTTTTCTTTTTGCTTCTGTTTGATTGTTCTAAAAAATATCATCAGATGCTGTAAAATGATTTTTTTCTTTCACATCTTGGTCCTCTGCAGTGGTCCTGTCTGTGCTGCTGTCTGTGGTGTGTTTCCTGGTTGGGTTTCATCGGAGGAAACGCAACAACAAAACTGTGATGCCCGGATGTCCAAAAGGAAACAGAAATGAGTCGAGAGAAGAAGACAGCAGCAGCAGCAGATCGAGTCAAGCTCAGGCTCCAGGACGCTCTGAGAAAAGACAAAACAATCAGTGGGACTCTGAGACGGGATGGAGGAGATCCTTTAATGGAGTCAGAGCGAAGTCAGCTGATGCTGTTCTCTTTACATCTCCTTTTTGTGCACCTGTGAGAAATCAGGTGACTTTACAGACTGAGACAGAGGCTCAGCCGAAGGACCGATCTGAAGGAAAGCAGAAACAGGGAAGTGAACCTGAAGATCTAACAAACAACACTGATGTAAATGCTAAACAAGGAGAATCCCGCTGTGTTTCTGTCAACACTGACGCTGTGCCTTATCTGAGCATCGGTACAAACCAGAGTAAACCGTGGTGATTTCAACAAACAGTCCACGGACGATCCAGAACAAAGACCAGTGACAAGGAAACTGAGGGGGAGGATCTCCACCTGGCCTCCGAGTGCAGTTCAATGGCAGGCAAGATGTAAAATGATGGAGAAGGGGGAGGAAGAAGAGGGCTCTGATCTCTTCACCATTTGGACACCAAAGTTTCCAGGTGAGGTGAAGAAAGTGTTTGACAAAATGGAGCATCCCTCTGCGTCTGACCAGGACAAAAAGGAGGACACTGAGAGAAATCAAATAGAGGATCTGCTGAAAATAAATGTGGGACACTGCTCAAAACCAAAACACATGACCACTTCTGACAGTGAGGCTCATGTCTTCTCTGACAGGAAGCAAGAGGAAGAGCTTAAGGAGGAAGAGATGATCCAGGACCCAGCAACTGTGAAACAGACAATCAGTGGAACTCAAATTCTGAATCAGGAAAAATTTGGTCCAAGAAAACACCGATACCTGCAGAAAGTCCTGCAGAAAAGAACACCACCAAGTCGGAACCAAAGCGAGCTGTGATGAGCAGACAGAGGGCAGACAACAGAAGCACTCAAAGCTCAAAGGCTCCCTCTGGTGGCGCCTCGCCAGATGATGAAACGCTGCTGTCCGGCAACGAGTACGCCTTCATGGACCTGCTGCACGAAGTGGCGCAGAACAACGGCCGCTGGACCAGAGACAGGTGGAAGCAGATACACGCCAACAGGCAGCGACGTTAGACAGAGGTACTGAACTCACTCAGAGTTTAAAGTTGTGTACACAAAACATCACGTGACATATAATATTGTTAGTTAAAAACTATCTTTGTGTAAGACAAAGTCAACACTAATAGGAAACTGTTTGACATTCTGGGAAATAACCTGAACTCATGAGTAAAGATGTGCTCATGAGTGTAGTTAAATTAAGTTAAATCTAAGACTTTTTGTGACTTAAACACCATTTAAGTTTAAAACCAATTTTGCAATGAAGCTAAACATCAAATGTGGAAACAAAGGCATTATTCCTGAGTGAATATATATATGCTATATTCAGTTCAAAATAATAAGTAAGGCAGAATGACAATAACTGGTTGAGTTAGATGACATTTGTCCAAATGGGATTATGGATTTTAAATATATAGGTAGATTCCATCCTGTCTCATTTAGCCTGCAGACAGTCTGAAGACATAATGAACGTAGACATATCCTCTCTGGAGGGAAAAAAATTGCTATTGTGGCTGCATAAATACATCAGTGCAAACTGATGCGCTGTCCCCTGTAATGTGACACTGTAGTATCAAAACTTTGTATTCTTGTTGTGTGAGGGCTCTGTGTGTATGGCAAGACATTTTAACATTTAATGGCTAGACTGGGTAAGTACTACAGATATCTATAATTCAGTTCTTCCCTGTCAAAAAGAATATTTCAGGTATCAGCAGTGTCATTCTTAAGTTTTGACTAGAAGATGTGATGATTGATTGATGATTGACTAGTTGTAAAACTCCAACAGGTGATGCATCCTGCCTTGAATAACAACAATATGCAGCTTGTCATGTCTGCAATGCGTCGTGCAATATGGCCCATATCACGCTATCACATGAACCAGTTTTGGCTTGTTATCTGGCTAACATATGGAGCAGTGTTAGGATTGTTTTTAATCAGGTTAGAGAAACAGCCCCTCAAAATGTCTGTGAGTGTCCCTGCTTATGAGGGTCATATCATTTTAAACTAAAAACTAAAATGTGTGAAAAACAATTTAGTTAAGAAAAAGATAAACTTACAGTATGCAGGAAATGTCTTTAGTTTTAGCCACTTTAGTCATGTCTTGTCGACACAACAAGCATGAGGAGGCAGTAATGCATACACTGTTTATACTTTATTTATTCTGAACTTCTTTAATCTTGCTCCTGACTTAAACTTAAGTGAACAAAGCAGAATTGAAAACAAAAATTAAAAACAAAAAACAAACAAAAAATAAAAAAATATAGAACTATAATATAACTGGGGAATTTGCAATGAAACAGATTAAAGAAAGAACAGTCTACATCTGTGCAGCTGAGATATCCTGACTTTTAGTTCTGGCTAACCTCCGAAAACACTGAAGTTTTAAGGCAGAATTTCTAGCGTTTTCATTTTAACTAATTCCACTGTTAAGGTGTTTCAATTGTTTTTTGTTGCAAGGTACCAAACTGTAGAATCTGTTGAATCTGAAGCTACATTTTACACTGTAAAACATTCTGTCAAAGTTGCATTTTAAAACCACATGTCATTTTTACATTTACGTTTTTGTTTGGATTAAACAAATGAGAAATTAGCTTTAGAGTTGCTCATTCTCATACAGATAAGTGTATTTCCCAAAAGATCAAACAATCTTAATGTCAAACCTAAAGAAAATGAATTTAAATTTAATCTTTGTGACACTTAAATCATGAGATAGTCAACACTTAACTATAGGTGAATGAAATAAAATAAAATGAATGAAAACATATAGCCACACATTTATCTACAAGTGGTCATTGTCATATTGAAGTTAACATTTGAAGAATTGAGATGAAATAAAAAAAAGTCTTTTCATTGATTTTCTCTGGCTGCATGCAGCATTTATTTGTTCATATTTTATATGTCGAGAAGTACACTCGCTTCTCATAAGAAATAGTACAAAATGGATCGACCCCTTTTTGACAATGACTTAAAAACATAAAAGTGGAGGTAAACATGATACATAGGCTTCTGATAACACCTAGACAACATGCATGTTCCATTCATATAAATAACAGTATCAAATAATGGCTCCAACTTGCAAGCAGTTGACTTGATTATGGGTTTTCTCTAACAATGGGACATCACACTAAATGTCCTGCTAAATGTACAAAAATTATCGTTCTTGGCAAGCTTGTATATCAAAACATGCTTTTAAGTGTTTACATGCCCCTTGTGGTACTGTAAGTATGGACAGTGGACGATCAGGAGTGTGATTTTATAGAAGTGAGGACCTTGGACGATGTGAAATGAATGGATCTGAACACTATCCCCCATCATGGTCGCTCATGCTTCCACTCCTAAGCTCTCCTGCCCTGTAAACTGACACCTCTGAGGGGCTAAAGATCAACGGTACATCTCAATGGGGATTTCTGCAAAATCCATACACTGTTAAACATAAAAAAAGCTTAATGCTGATTCCTCAAAACAACAAACAAAAGATCTCAAAGATAAAACAATTCATCTGAGATTACCTCATCATCATAAACACTTCATATTTCTCGGACAGACAAGAATAGCACTCAATAAAAAAAGCTTTTCAGACATCATCAAAGTAAATCAAAACAACAAAATACATGACATGTTACTGCACATCTGACTGTCCTTGCTTCACAGGAATGGTTGAAAACTGTCCATCGTGTTGTACAGATTCAGATTAAAGGGTCATGCTGTAATGCTCTAGACATCCCCGCAGAGCTTAGTGCAAAAATAGTTCAAGTCCTCTTTCACTTTTATCACACAGAAGAGACTGAAACAGAAGAACAAAGTGGCAAACGATGAATTTATAAAGTTACTATTTACAGTGATTGAACAAAACATACTGCTGAGGAGAAGTGATAAAAATCAAGAGCGAATACTGCACACTGACACTGCTGTATACACAAGGTGTGGCCTGTACAATTTGGAAAGGAGAGCACTTCATTTTCAGCTCAAGTACGTTCAAAATATAGACGTGACTGTCGCAGTCTGTGCAAAATGATTCTGACACCAGCTGTGCTGCAACCCAGTAAAGATTTCTGAAACTGGAGGATCACAATAACCTTCAACTTCAAATGATTTAAAGTTAAGAGTATATTAATAAAAACACCAGAGCCTGATTTGAGGCTGACACTGATATTTGATTAAAAGAAATTCGAAATTAATACATCGACCAATATCTGTTTTTCTAACATACATTCCTTACAAGGATACCTTCAAGTTATATTTCAAACATTTGTAACATACTTATTCACTTTTTTCCACTGAGAATTAGATGGTAAGATTGGTGGATCTCAAGTTTGTCTCTCAATTATGAAGCCACAGCCAGGAGACTGCTAGCTTAGCATAAACACTGAGCGCACGGGTGAAACATCAGCACCTGTTAAAGCTGCAGAAGGCAGTTTTAGTGTTTTTGGCATCACTGGGTAAAAATTCTGTAATATTTTTTTAGCATTAATCATCTTAGAGAAAAATAGACTTCTGCTCCTCCTCTTGGTGCTGTTTTTAGGCGTTAGAAACCCTAGCATGTGACGACTTTGCCAATCGCAGGTTGGTGCAGTACGGGATTGTGTGAGCGTAGGTAACTTGACAACCTGGGAATGAGAATCAACAATCTTTCTCCTGAATTGCTTACTGCATCTTTAAACTCAATAACACTTAAATCCATATATAAGCCTAAGTGTAAAAACGACAATTTGAGTTAAATTTCTATTAAACAAACAAAATATAACATTTTAAGTTTAGCAGCAAAGCTAAGCTAATTGCCTGCTGACTTGAGCTTCATATTCATTTGGAATCCAGCTTCTCATCCAACTCTCAGCAAAACAGCGAGTAAGTACATTTGTTTCAAACTATTAGTTTAAATCTGGTTACTGACGAGTAACGAGTAAATATAATTAAGACATTTTATGTTGCAAAATAAATGAGTCAAAAACAAACTGCAACTATAAATAAAAACTAGAAACAAGACAAAACAAGATTATGTTTACGTTCAGAAGCTGAACTTAGAAAATAAGACTGATACGTAAGACATAAGAGGATTCACTTAAAGTATGCACATTAAAATTAATTTTTGCTAGTTAGAATAGCCACCACAACTATTTCATCTTTTATACTAATTTAACCTTAATTTACTGATACTCTTAGCATTTCTGAACAGAAATGTTTTTATGTATTGACTGACACATCTTTGATAAGCTAAAAATTAGCTGATAACATTGGTCAGGCTCAAAAAATAAAAAAATAACACTGATATCATAAAACGGATGCAAAAACAAATGTAAAACAGCACATAATGTACAACTCAATTGAAAGATATTTACAAAGCAACAAAGTAAACAAAAGAATGGCACATGGATATAGCTGACATGATTTGGGACACTTCAAATAGTGAAATAAATTAACAATATTCACTCTTTAACAATAACCACAATGAAAATCAAGTGTCCAAAACAACACAACAAAGAGAAAAATTCTGATTATTCTAATATGGCCGATAAGTGCCACTACAGTGTGCATATTCACAGATGACAGTTTGTCGTAAAAAACTTTGTGCTCATAAAGAAAATGAAAATCCTGTCTGATAGAAAGAGACAAAAAAAACCAAACATTTATAATAAATTAAGAAAAGTGCACATGTACTGTAATTTTATGGTCAATGCTTGAATTGCTAGAAATTCAGAGCATTTATTCGTAGAAAACATGTTAAGATGTGGAGGAGGGTGTAGTTGCCCCGAGGTTCAGTTCTCTGTGAGTTTAGGTAGAAACAGGCGCGAATTGTGGCACGAGGGCAACTTCACCCCTGAGTGAAATGATGATTCGATATCCTGTACAGTATGTGCACAAAAACCTCCTCTGACTGACAACATCGATCAAATCTCTCAGTCCTTTGGTTGGAGGGAGGGGGCCGTTTCCAGTGCTTGGTTTTCAGTTTCAGATTGTTTTGCGTGGGTGGCGCGTGTTAGTACAGTAGGTGTGCGGAGGGGAGTCGGGGTCGATGATGAGGCACTCTTCATGCATCCTCCTGTAGCAGCTCAGTGGGAAAACAGCAGCTTTCTCTCTGTCTCAGGGCCGTCTTTTAATATGTTGATTATTTCTGAGGCTGAGAGACACATAATGCACATTCACTATGGACTGCTGTTCTTGGCCCTAGACAAGCATTCATTTGTGTGAGACAAACAAGCTCTATCGGCCCAGGCGGGACGTTAAGGGTCAGGGTGCTGAGGACCGAGGGGGTTTCAGAGGTGAGTCTCATCCCTCGTCTCTGTGCCAAACTCCTGCTGGTTCCTGGTGCTCCGGGCCTGTCCCACCTGCGAGTCCTCTGGCATGTGTGCCAGCGGGTCGGATCGGATTATGTACCTGTAAAGACAAAAATCAACATGATCGGCCAGCATGGAGCAGTAACTGAACAAGAAGGTGAAGGTTTATATCCTAAAATCTGGATTAACGATTATTTGCCCTCTTGCCTCTAGTGGTCATTCATCCATCTAAATCACATTTGGCTGTAGAGATACCTGCCCTCTCTTGATTATAATGGACGTAGACGGCTTCATGATCTGGTTACTTAATTCACAGACCTTGTTGTGAGCAGTTTCGTGTAGGAACTACTTTTTTAAAACCGAACTCCACCTGCCAGCTGTATCATCGTGCTAGCTAGCTCAGTGTTGCTAACATTACTGCTCAGTCATGGAGGATGCTTTCAATGTTTTTATCCACACCATCACTATCACAAGCCTCTCTTCTGAGTAGATGCATGCTTCCTGAATGAGAAGGTCGCTTCTATGCAACCGGGAGTTGCTGGGGGTAAGGCACTGACTGTTGTGTATGCTAAGGCACCAAACAGCTGTTTGGACTATCAGGCCTTCTTGGATTCTCTGAGTGGCGTCCTGGAAAGGGTGCCATCTGGGAACTCCATAGTTCTGTGGGGGACTTAAATGCTCATGTGGGCAATGATGGAGAAACCTGGAGGAGGGTGACTCGGAGGAACGGCCTGTCCAATCTGAAACAAAGTGGTGTCTTGTTATTGGACTTCTGTGCTTGTCATGTATGGACCATAACAAACACCATGTTTGAACGTAAGGTGGTTCATAAGTGCACTTAGTACCAGAACACCTTAGGCCAAAGGTCAATGATCAACTTTGTGGTCGTATCAACAGACCTGCGGCTGTATGTCTTGGACAGTTGGGTAAAAGGGAAGAGCAGAGGTGTCAACTGATCACCAGCTGGTAGTGAGTTGGCTGCCAGGACAGACTGGTAAATCCAAACTTGTTGTACGAGTGAACTGGGAACAGGTGGAGGACCCTGTCCCTGAGGTCTTCAACTTTCGTGCATCCCAAGGGGATGCTGGGGACATGAAATTTGAGTGGGCCATGTTCAAAGCCTCCATTGCAGAGGTAGCCATTAGAAGCTGTGGTCAAGAAGGGCGTGTCATGACCACAACCTGAAAGAAGATGTTAAACTGAAGAAGGAGACCTTTCAGAAGCCCAGAAGTCTTCTGAAAAAGCGGGCAGGTCACTCAAGCAAAACCTGGGTATGGGAGGAGTTCAGGGAGGTTATGGAGAAGGACTTTCTGTTCGCCTCAAGATAGTTCTCCTCCTTACTGTGTTTTGTGGACCTGGAGAATCCTGTGGGGGGTACTGGGGCCGTTGCTACGAGCCATCTAGTCCTTGTATAACCCTGAGAGCTTTGTTTGTATCCTCACAAAGTCAAGCCAAACACATTCTCAGTTGATGCAGGACTGTGTCACGGTTGCCCCTGGTCTCTGATCCTGTTTGCATGTTCATGGATCTGAAGGTGCAGTCAAGGTGAGGAGATTGTCTGGTGTGGGAACCTCAGAATTCTATCTTTGCTTTTGGCAAATGATTTGGTTCTATGGCTTCATCAGGCCGTGACCTTCAACACGCAGGCGGTTTGCAGTGAATTTCTCCTTCCAGGTGGGGGGTTAACTGCTGCCCCAAGCAAAGGAGTTTACGTATCTCAGGGTCTTGTTCACGAGGGACCATAAGATGGAGCTCAGTTCGGAGTGGAGCTGCTTCTCCTTTGCATCAAAAGGAGGCTGCTGAGGTGGTTCAGGCATCTGATTAGGATCTAGCAATATTTTTCTTTTGTCTGCTTCTAACATCAGTCAGAAAATACACTATGGTATAACTCGGATATGCATTTAAATATGTACTCAAATAGTTAAAAATGAAGTAAATCAAACTAGCAATTCAGTCTGATTACCAAGTTACACACTAACACCATTTAAAATACCAAATGACTACCAAAGAGAAGTCTACTGGACATTATTGGTAAAGAAAAAGCGGGGTGTATCCTTTGCTCTTGGTTCTTACACAATGTCGTTGAGCTCCAGCATAGTGTCGGGAGGAGGATTGATGAGGACGTAGGACAGCGTGTTCTGGTGGTCGTTCATCTCGTCTGGAAAAAGAGACAGAAGAGACTTTCAGAACTACTCTGGAGCCCTCCCTCGTCCTCCCCCCATTATACAGTACATCAGGCAGTAAATGAGCCCTCTATCCACTGAAAATATGAGCCTCCCTCGTTTTCAACCTTTCAGTGAACACAAAAGGTAAAGTAGCCCACGTACAGTATCAGAGCAAGTGAAAGGGAAAGTCTGACATAAATATTGTGGGGATGCCCTTTTCCTAGTCTGGCTGTTAACCAAAGAGATGCTTGTTACAACTGTTAACAATTAGAATTTAATGTTAGTAATCTATACCAGCAGATGAATATAAAATCGACCTGACAATACTGTTTTTAATGGGAATAAAAAGCTGAATTTCCAAATTAAATTAGCATTTCATTCAATGAGTATTTTGACTATAACATGACTGAAGCAAATGTTTATCAATATTTGTGAGTTAAGAAAAAGTATTATCTGTGGATCAGATTTTTTAAAACATGAATACATAGCACAGAAAAAAGAACACCTTGACTTGACATTTTAAAATTTAATTTGTTACCAATGTACATACTGAGCTGGACATTTTACAGCCCGTGCTCTCTGCTGGACAAACTTTGATGGTGACAGTTCAACTGACATCTGACATCAAAATGATTTATGATTTTTCCATTTATTTTGGTACTAAACAATTTTCATTTCACCTAATCAATTGTTTTATTTACTCATTGATACATATCTTTTTGGATCAACTAGTGTTGTCACTATATTGGAATTTATAACTTCGATACAGTACCTTGAAAAATATCAGCATTCAATAACATTTTTTTATTTTAAACATGTTATTGCATTTGATAGATTTTTATTAAAAGATAAATATAGGCTAATGTAAGGCTATAGTATGGCAAGAAAACTTTTAGAAACATTTGTTGTTTTCTCTTTAGATCAAGCCTTTAAAAAAATATCTAACTAATCTTAGAAATTACATAAATGCTGTTGTGCTGAACACACACCACTATTGACTTTAAGTTAATTTAATTCTGACCACAGTCAAAATATTTTCCTATCAAATGAAACTCTGATGTCTGAGATACAACACATTTATCACACTCAGTTTACTGTGCCATCTTGTTTAATGCTTCGGGTGTTTTGCTAAATTTTCTAGCACTTTTCGTTAGCATGGCGCTATAGCATTGCTTGCACATGGGCTTTTCTTATTCATTTGCCTCAAATGCACACGACAAACAACACCATTACAAAATCTGCAACACACCACAGCCAGCACCAGTGTATGGATACTGTGAAAAATAAGTATCAAAAGCATTTCAAGAATTCTTCATGTTCAACTAAATATTTAAAAAAAAAATTGAAGATTGTTTTATTGGAAAATGTTTTAATAATTCCTTTCACCTCATGCATGACAAAATTGATAAATTTCTTTATTTACTCTTTGCAAAATTCTTGGCTTTATGCAAACTGTGTGTGCATGAAATGTTTATTATAAAATCATTTATTACCTAAACTGTAAACATTAACAGTTGTAACAATATTCATTCAGTGCTTCCACAATGTAGTTAAGCTAACCATGGGAACTGTTTTACACTGTGGTTGTCTTATGTTTTATTCAGAATCAATAAAGAGGAAACTTTAAATCTCCAGATGAGTCATATCTCTGTGTGAGTGTGTATGTCAGTGTGTGTTATTTATGTCTGTATGTGTAATGTGTTGAGTGCTCTCTGGCGGTGGCTCCTACTTGCGTGGTGGACAGAGGAAGGGGAAAGGAGGTGTCTCCATGACAACCCACCTGCTTGTGGCCCTTTATAAAGCCAGGCGGGGTGGAAGAGAGAGAAGGGCTAACCGTTACTGACAGGGCACTTTGTGGAACAAGGGGAGGCCCATGCTGCCTGCTGACTCAAACAGCGACCCCCATGCGCAGCTTCAGAACGGAGCCAGCATGCAGACAGCGTCCGCGGCTACGCCACAAATCGATCTCCATCGCATTCCTTTTTTTTTTTTTTTTTTTTTTTTTCTTTTTCTCCTGCGCATTCCACACTGGACCAGCAGGCTTGGTAAGGCGGCAGGTTGCCATGCCAACGTACGACACTCAGCCCCCACAACCCACCAAGAGTGACATGTGACACACACCCACAGACACACGGGACATGCTCCAGCATCCGTCAGACTGGACCAAACGCAGAGCGACTCAAACCAAACAGAGTGAAGCAGAACACATTGGGAGTGTGAGAGTGGAAGAGGTCAACCTGCCACAGCTGGATCAACATCTGGAACTGTTATATTTATTCTATAATACTAAAAAAAAGTGCCTTCTAAGTGGAGAGAAAAGATGCAGGATTTATGAGTGATGTTGAGGATCGCACCAATTTGTTTTCTCCTCTAAGCCACACTATTGTAGACTACTCAGTGTATTACACATGGATTATACCATGGCCACAGAAAACTCTGATTAGTAGCAGTTGGAAAAAAAACCCTCACATATACAGTGCAGTGACAAAGTATAATCAGTGGTGCTTTTTATTGTTGTCGCTCTGCAGTCCAAGACAATCCAACCGTAACTTTGAATCGACTTTGAGTGTTTGAGGGTTGTTTTTTTTATATGTTGTTGTGCTCAAATTTAGGACACTGCATTGATCGTAATCACTAAAAGTAAGATTTTAAGGTCTTGCCTTTTCTGTCACTTGTTGAAAATATGCAATTTACTGAAATGTAAATTATCTACTAAGGAAATTAACTTTTGCATTACTTTTAAATGTCTGCTCCAATTCGCTTATTAATGAACAAACTGCTATATTATAGTGTAGTTATGTAGCTATACTATTTTAGTGATTTTATCCACTGTCACTGATAGGAGTTATTAATACTACCGACCACCAGAGGGCAGCAACCACTAGATTAGACAGATTTGGTAGAAGACCACAGAAGGTGTTGAACATACATGTTAACAGGGTGTTTCTACAGAGTTAAGAAATAATTATATGATGAACAATTTATATTAAACTGTAATGAATAGCAAGCTCACATTTCCTGAACTGTCTCGCTCCAAGTGTCCTGAGTAGGTCGGGTGACATTAGATCACAGATCGTGAAACAGGCTGCATCTGTCTGCGTGCTGTCTTTTGCAGTTGACCACTATTTTTAGGTAAGACAAAAGTAACAAGTAACGAGCCCATTTATATATTTCAGCAAATGTAATTATTAATTTGCTAAAAGTAATTAGTCACATGTCTAGTCTACTAACTCATTACTCCCAGCGCTGCTTGGCAAAAGAACAAACAAGCAAGAAATAAAGATGGTCTAGAGTTCATTTAGTATAAAAATAAGAATAAGTCCCACACTGTCTACCTAATATGGATGAAATATAATTCAGGTGGTCTGAATGAAATGACTAGACTCTTGCTCCTCCTATTAGTTCCATCTTCAGGCTTTAGAATAACCAGCCTGTGATGCCTGTGAGACTTTGGCCAATCACAGGTCAGCATGAACGTCCAGAATCACTTTCTGCATCGTTAATATACCTGATGTTATTCAGCACTCACTACATATGGCCACTTGGGGTAGCAAAGGTTAGAGGTATCAGCTGTTTGTTATCCATTTACAGTTTCCGCTCACTTGCTAACTAGTTTTCACACACTTTCAGTCACAGCAGGTGGTGTTCCATCTGAGTCAAGTTAATGGGAGTCTTGTCCTCTGCAGTCAGCCTCTTGTGGCTGGTCTGTTTTTAGTTATTGGCGACTAAATATATAGTAAAAATGCACATGAATCTTGGCTCTGTGCCGCTAAAAGTGAAGACTGACTGATGGGTGAGTGAATGATATTACTGATTGAAATTGGTTGGCTCAAGCTACTTAAACACAGGTCTTATTTTGTTTTACTGGAGGACATGATTGGATTTTTGTTTTTTTTATGACATATTGTTAAAGTGCACTTGAAAGGTTAAAAAGCCATGTTTTTCATATCGTCTGCACTTTGACATCACAGTCATGTTTCATTTGAAATCCAATGTGCTGGAGTACAGAGCCAATATTTCCCTGTCCTTATATACGTGCTGAAAGGTTAACCACCATTCTAAATCAATATTAAACTGCAGGCAAGCATAACACTACTTGAGTCTAACTAGCAAACACTGCTTTTCTTTTTGCCCGTGGTTAAGTGGCCATGGTATAAGTGAGGAAATACACTTGGAGGCGTCCTGATATATGAAAATAACAGATAAAGCGGAGGTGAGGAATGCGTTTCCTGCGCTGCGTTCTTTATTTTCTACACCAGGACACATCTGATACACACTACTCCTCATATATCTAAAAGGTAAATGTGCTTATTCTACGTCTAACCTTCCATCCACAGACATAATGCATTCCGCTCCACTCTTAAAGCCATACTCTGATGCCCTGCAGTACTCTAGCCATTTGGGACGTCACCTCACGGGAACACAATGCAGAGAAGACCAGATAGAGGGACAGAGAGAGATAGTAGAGCGAGATAGTGAGAGATTGGCTGCTGATCTACCACTCTGATTACACACGCACTTACGCACACGCACACACTTACACGCACACACACACTCATGCAGTAAGGTTGTAGTACTGTGATCGACCAGCTAACCTGACGGCCTGGTCCCCTCTGTATACGGGTGCTCTGAAATGTCCTGCAACTCTAAGCAATGGCATTCACTGTTAATGGCCTAATTTGTTCATTTAGAATTTATAACCCAGATTCCAAAAACAGTGGGATGCTGCGGAAAATGTAAATAAATCAGAATGCAAGATTTTGCAAATCCTTTTTCACCTCTATTCAATTGGAAACAAAGGACAAGGACAAGATAGCTGATGCTCAAACTGATAAACTTCACTGTTTTTTGTAAATATACACTCATTCTGAATTTGAAGCCTGCAAACTGTTTCAAAACAGTTCGGACAGGAACAAGAAAAGACTGGGAAAAATGGTAAAAATGTGAATAGGTAACAGGTGACAGCATCATGATTGGGAATTAAAGGGACATCCTCGACAGGTTCAGTTGTTCACAAGCACGGATGGGGCGAGGTTCACCACTTAGTAAACAGTTTAAGAACAATGTTTCTCAATGCACAATTGAAGAAATTTAGTGATTTCACTTTTTACAATCCATAATATTACGATTTAGAGAATCTGTGGAAATCTCTGCACATGGACAAGGTTGAAAACCAAGATTCAATGCTCATGACCTTTGATCTCTCAGGCAGCACTGCATTAAAAACTACATCAAAACAACAGAGACCCCAGACTGTTGAGCACCTGAAGTTGTAAGAATTTCACTTTCAAAACCTCAACAATTAGTTCCAAACTCTTACTGAGTGTTGTTAAAAGAAAAGGTGATTATCACAGTGGTAGTGTCCCAACTTTTTTGAAACAACTTTTTTGAAACTCAAACTCAGAATGAGTGTATATTTACAAAAAACAATGAATTTAATCAGTTTGAACATTAAATATCTTGTCATTTTACTGTATTCAGTTGAATATAGGTTAGAAATGATTTGCAAATCACTTAATTCTGTTTATATTTAAGTTTTACACAGCGCCCCAACCTTTTTGGAATCAGGGCTGTACTGAAAATTTTATAAAAACCAAATAAAGATCATACAAAGAGTGGGAAAATAAAAACAAACATCCTCTATGAATGGATTTATCTAACTCTGTGCATAAATTCAGTGCACTAATCTTCAATGGATGCTGGTGAAAGGACGAATTCCTTTCTCCACAGGATGGACGTTACCACTCACATGTTGTTGTAAATGAGTTATGAACAGCACACAAATTACCTTGCAAATATCCTAGATTTACTCGATTCATGACATCGCTCGCAGTGAGATTAGAAACATCCTCTACAAGCCAAAGGAGGGAAGACAGAAGAGTCAGAGAGAGAAAGAGGTGGAGAGGAACAGAGGAGGGGGGAAAACAAGAAAAAGAAAAAAATCAGGCAGGCAGCGAATGCATTTGCAGTTTCAAAAAGAACTTTTAAAAAAGGTGAGAGCAATGCAAAAGAAGCCATGCATTTGGTGTGTGTGCACAGAATCACTTCCAAATTATTCATCTGTCACATGTTATGATCCTGTTGCAGTAATCCTCACTGACATTCATGGTTCATAAGGCGATCTTGACGTTTTGGGGTTCTTCCTGAAACGTATTTAATCGACACATTACATAATATTTAGCAAGTGCCACACGTCTGGAGCATGATTCTGCTTTTGTTTTGAAGCGTGAAGCTGGCAGGAGAGAAATAACTGAGGAACAAAAGGAAGAAAAGTGAGCAGATAAGAGTGCAGGCAATTGCAGTCTGTGATCAAATGCAATTGAGACGAGGTTTGGTGCTCCTGCATCTTTCATGCATGACGTGTTCACATCTACATGGTTGGTACGATCACGACTATGCAGTGGTGACGTATGTGTGTGTTATGGCACATGGAGGAAGAGTCTAATGAGTGTGAAACTGATGGGAGAAAATGAGGTTCTTGAAGGTTAATGATGATGTGGTGTGATGGTAATGACCTGTGCTGTCAAGACACACAGTCTTAATAGGTGATGAGATTAAATAAAATGACTGGAACACAAATTTGAGTTTTTCAGCTTTTCTCATAGCTGAAATAATTTAACTGGTTGAGAGTGGGTAGAGCAAAAGAAATACCTGAAACTCAATTATTGCAACCTAAGTAGAGGTAACAGGGCTACTTATCTAAACACTGCAGCATGATGAAGGATAAAACCAAACTGAAGGACATGATTTGCCTCTTAAACACATTTGGAGCTTCACAAAATCACTGCATAGAGGCAAATGAAGCCTCCTGCACCACCACTTAATTTAGAATTGGGTGACGCATAGGGTTGAGTTGGTCTCTGGTTTTGGCAGTCCGATCCGGGGTACAAAATTAAACCAGTTTGATTTTATGCAAACTGACATTGCTCATTAAAATAAACATTTATGTTGCCATGAGGCATGAAGGAGCATCTAGTGACATAACACTTTGACGAAGTCCTACACAAGAGCTGCTTAATCAGTTCACCATCAGCAAAGTACAGCTGTGGTAATAAAAATTTTCAGCCCTCTCACTCATGGTTACAACTTTAAACCAATATGAAAATGACATCATAAACCACAACGTTCGAACAGACACATCACAAAAAGTAGTAGAGTAGGCTAATAGTTGTTTGCTGATGCATTCCAGCACTAACGTGGTAGGCCTGATGGGAAATGTGGTTGGTCCCTGCAGCACTTGTAGCAGAGCATTACAGCTGAGCAGACAGTGGTGCGGAGGTAAGATGCTTACTATCTTGTGAAATACATTTCTGGACAGTTAATTCATTAATTATTCATAATTTTACCATTTCATTCTAAGTCTTATATGAAGCTGTCTCTGACTGTTTGCTAAGTAATCAAGGCAGCGAGCCAGTTATAGTTTGTCAGTACAGTCAGTAACGTAACAGATGGAAAGGTAATTACGAAGCCTTGTTTTGGTCCGCTCCCATTTGCCCTGTTGTGTTATTGCTGTGTTACTGCATTATGTTGTTAATACGAACTCAACACATCCTATGACTGTTTCAAATTAAAAGCCCTCTAGCGTTTCAGTGGACCAAACCCCTTTGTTTCTAAAAGAGTCATTTATTGTGAAATATGTACAGGAACATCTTGTGGTAAACTGAGTGATTTGCAACTCTACTGACTGTAACACGCTGTTCAGGTGAAGCTCTGTGAAAAAGACCTGTGGTCACATAGCAGCTACAGTTACTGAGGGTGCTATTATGCTCAGAAATACATTTTGGAGTGTTCTCAGACTAATACAAGTATACTTTCTGCAACTCTGGGTTCTACCGGTTATTCCCTGCGGGAGAAGACTCAAAACAAAGAAAGCAGTAAAAACAGGAACATCCTTAAAATTAGAACAAGAAATTAACTTTTTAAAATGGTTGCTCAACAGTTTTTTTTAAAATTATTATTATTAACTAAACGTCTTTATTTTCTCAAATAAAATCTGGCAGTCAAATAAATGCCAGGACTTGAATAATGGCATTGTGGTCGACATAAAAAAAAAAAGGCTGACTCACAAACAGGCCGGGAAAAAACAAGAGTGAATTAACTGTCGGTAGCTGTCATCTTGGTGGCAAACAGGAGGGGATCAAAACAATGCTTCGTACTAAAGTATTACCAAATATACTGATCACACAGAGGGAATTAGAAATAAAGGTGTGCCTCTAATAGAAGCCAGATTCAAATAAAGGCCTGTTTACTTCTGCAGCTTATGTGAATAAAGGCCCCAGTCACCAATCGATAAAATACAGTCAATAACAAACAACTTGTTTCAACTCTACATTCCTTATGTGATTTCATTCAGCATTTTCTCCCTGCTTCATACCATCAGGACTCTTGCAGCTAAAAGCTCAAATACAATTTAGCCAAAATAAGGGTTAGCTAATCGACCTGGACTGAAGTTCAAATTAGTCATGAAGCCCACAGTTACACAGGTGATACTGCAAGCTAGTCTGCATCATGATTATATATGAATATAAAAAAGTTGCTACCACTTTTAATTTGTTTTTCTTACATTTTCTCACCTTAAAACTGAGATTCTTAGGCTCTACCCACTGAGGTTTATCTCAACCTGTTACGTTATTTCTGCCTCCAAAGCTGCTGTGGTCTTAAAGGAAATGTTTAAAGAACTGAGACTCCAATCTGCAACAAACATTATAATTTACATCATTATTCATTTTTCAGTCACATTACTAATTATGATTAAATCATGATTATAATTGAATTATGAATTAAATGAAAATAAATAGAAATTGAATTAAAAAATGTTAATAACCACCTATACTGTTTAGTCTTGCAATACAAAAAGTAATATAAATATAAACTACTGCACTTAATTACATCTTAACTTCTCTGAGTCAACTTCAACATAAAGTAAATATATGGACTGTCCATCACTTCTGTTAATATCATCAGCTGCTTCACTCACCGTATCCCACGGTGGGCAGGCCCAGGTGCTTCATACGATTCTTGACCAGCTCAGACAGCTCCTGTCGCTCAGAGCGTCGGTACAGGTTGAGTCTCTGCTGCGAGATACGCTCCGCTCTGCTCGACGGTTTGGTGCTCTTCCTGCTCAGCCGCCGTGCCCACTGCATGCTCTTCTTCCTCAGCAGCGGGTGCTCCGACTGGTCGCTCGTGGTGGAGTTTCGGTGGGCTGTCTTCTCCTTCCAGGACTCTCCACGCTCGCGATGCTCCACACCCTGATCCACGTTGATGGACACCTGAGACTGGGAGAGCAGAGCGGTGATGTTAATGCTGGATACTATGCACACATCCTGTTTTGTTATTTTTGGTCCTTTTGTTTTAATACATGTCTGTGTGACAATAAAAGCAAACTTGCATCTTTATTTCCTTTAGTGCCATTTTCAGAAGCTTGCATTCATCAAGCTGAGATGATTATGAACTTCACATTTTGCCTGAAAAATGCCAGTAAGGTATTTTTCATCATTAAGCAAAAGGTGACAGCTGGCTGAAACATCCAAATTAAAAACATCTGGATCTTACCTGGGCATAACTGTCCTTGTTCTGAAACAAGAGAAGGACAAACAGACATCCAAACAAAAAGAGATGCAATGAAAGATGGGGACATCCAAAGCAAAACAAAATCATCTAAAGCCTCAGCACATGAAATAGTAAATATGGTGTATTTACTATTTTATCATTTACTGTTAAAATGCAGGGAAATTAACAAATAAAACGCAGACAAAACAGCAAATTCTAGTTTAATAATCACACTGGCTACTAAATAGTGACAGTAATTTGGGTACTTTTTTTTGTCAAGAATGCATCAAAAACTATTGTGTTCAGGAAAAAATGTTAATTTCCTTGAAAGAAATAAAAGAGCAAAATGCATGAAGGAGCAAACAATAAAAGAGAAGAAAATAAAAACAAGGTACTAACCAATAAATGCAGCTAGTTATAAAGACTAAAAACTGAAGAGAGGATGGAAGAATGGAGAAAATGTTCAATAAAAAAGGAAACATTTTAAGAGGGGATAAATGGGAGCAGAAAAATTCAAAACAAGCAAGGACATCATGAAAATTTGAAGAGGAAGGTAGATGAGGATGGAGAAGGACTGAAGAAAACAAAAAGAGGGAATGAATAATGGAAGCTAAAGCTGCAGCAGTGCCTCAGCTGAAGCCAAAGCTGGAACCAAACCCAGAGCCAGAGAACTGAACTTACCTCTGAGGTTGAGAACATGTGCGACTCTGTGCGGTAGATCCCTATGGGGATCTCAGCACTGGAGGAACAAAGCTTCTGGAAGAGTCTGCCGTAAGTCCTGATCCACAGATCCTCCTCTGTGATCTTCATCTGACCAGGGAGAATAAGAATACATAAAACACTCATTTATTGAAACTTAGAAATCACTTGATGAGCAGTTTGAACATTTCTACTTACAGCACACAGGTACCCAGAGCCAGGTGTGGTGTCCAGACCAAGAAGAAGCCTCGCAATGGCGATCATATAGTCCTTAACGAACGACTGTCAGAACAACACAAATATGTATAAAAGTCAAATATGATATACAGTAAAATACTGCAGTCGACAGGTGATTTATGTATGTTATGGAAACAGCTTTTAGACAGGTGTGCGCATACGTAAACATGTATACTATGATGAATAAGTAGCTTATATAAACAGGCAGTAAAATAAAGATGTATTAAGATCTAAACATTTTCAACTATAGTAAAAAAGCCCACCTGAAAAACAACTCGTACAACAATGAGGGTTACACATTTTTGTCCCTGTGCTTAACCAACGTATTGGTTCAATCAATCTCATTTAATTATTTAAAAGAAACACAAATCAGATGCTCCAACATCGTCTCGTTAAATAAATCTGCATTTTTCATTGCAGGATAGCCAGTACTACATGACAACCACAATTTTCCTTTTCCCTTTCTCTTATGTGTACCCATTTTGGTGATTTTTTTTTTTCCTTTTCCATTAAATATCAGCTATGGAAAAACACGTCCTAAATAAATTTGCAATAAATCTGTTTTTGCACATTTATTCGCTACTTTTAATGGGCCTGAGGAAAACTTTTAATGTTGCCAAGTCTGAACGACCCACTTCTCAGGGGAATTTTATTTTTTTTACATGAATCTTGTTCAATTTTAAGATACTGAACATTACTAAAAAGTACTGACTTAGCTGCCATCAAATGACCTTTCAGCTTATTCCTTAACTTTCCCTGAGGTCAAGTAGCTGCACTAAGATTGCTGAAATTGTTATTTGAAATGTGTGCATGAGAGATACCTATATTTATCTTGATATTTCGATATGTTCAACCTCACAAGTCCATCTTTGTGATCCTACCTGGTAAAGCAGTGTATCCAACATGCTGATACTGAACACTCTGCCTGCAGCAAATGGCAGCCGGAACATGAAGGCCAAGTTGGAGCCCTTATCACGCTCTATCTGAAGAGGGAAACACGAAAAAGTTTTTTTTTTAAAAAGAGGAACAGAACAGCCAGGTATTAAAATCTCACTTTCTCTTGTATTTTTTCTGAGCTTTTGCTCCATCTCCAAGTAGAGTATGGTTTTCACCTCTGAAAACTTGCAAGTTAGTTTAAGAGACAAGTTTTTAAAGCATAGTGAAGGTGAAAGCCATAACTGTGGGTAGGAGAAAAAGAATGGTTCAGAAAGCAGAATGCTCAAGATCAAGAATCATGATACTACTAAAACTCGAGAACTCTTTATCAGTTCTTCTTATCTGTCTTTTTTTGTGTTTTGTTCTCTCCATGCAGTACTGATGCTTGGAAAAACAGACATAAAAATCACACAAAAGATCACACTAAGACTAATTTGCCTAATTGAAAACAGAATATGGCACATGATATAGTAATTATAAAAGGTCTGTCTCATTGGCTAAATGAACAAACCACGGCAAGAAACCGAAATTATGGATGGCTCAGAGTTTCTGTCACTTTCAGTCAGAAAAGAAAACATGTCAAAGTCAAAGCCAGGGAGACATAACATGGGTCTGAACAGCTCACCTTCTCCAGTTTGGAGAGAGCGAGTGAGTAGCAGTCCTTGGCTCTGAACTGCATGAACCTCATGTTGGACGGGTGTGTGAGCTCAGTGATGATGCTGAGACTGGGGAACAACCTGAGCGAGATAAAGAGAGAGGGATGTTAGTGGAGGGATGAAACGCTTTGTGCTGAGGGGCAGAAGACCCAGTGTAGCAGTGATAAATGCTTTTAATTTTGGCTGTTTGGCTGTTATATAAAAGAGGAATTTCAGAGCTTTAGTTTACTGTAGTTCATCTTTCAGATAAACTCATTCACCATTCTGGCAAAAAACAAGCGTTTACTCTCCGGCATCTGACTGAGAGCAGATGAAGAAGTTAATCAGTGGAGTCTGCTGCACATTTGATCCAAAACTTTCAGCTCATAAAAAAAACAACCTCTGATGTTACTAACTGTATGTTTGATACGCTCTCTCTGCGTTACCTGAACATAGTCTGGACGTTGACGATGGTCTTGGCGTCTGCCATGTAGTCCTCCTCAGCGCTCATGGTGCTCTCCTTGTCCACAACCA
This sequence comes from Lutjanus argentimaculatus, assembly GCA_034769285.1. Taxonomy (NCBI): domain Eukaryota; kingdom Metazoa; phylum Chordata; class Actinopteri; order Lutjaniformes; family Lutjanidae; genus Lutjanus; species Lutjanus argentimaculatus. The sequence continues at coordinate 26,873,661 of JAWZSL010000017.1, read as the reverse complement.
CCAAGTTGTCGGCGTAGATTATACCACACTGTAACAGGTTGTCCAAGCTGGTCCGTTCACAAAACAACAGTGTTTTATTACATAATGACATGTCAGGAAATGTCGTCTGTAATGTTCAATGCATTCCATTAATGATCTTAATATCATCATATACTGTAGCTTGTAATTTTCAACGTCTCCTAAAACTGTTCTAACTCTTCTGTCACTTAATATTTTCACCTCTAAACTGCCAAGTTGTAACTGCAGCGTAGTTTACTGAACTTACAAGGGCTGCAACTAATGATTATTTTCATAGCCAATTAATCAGTTGATTGTTTTCTCAGTTAATTGATTAATAGTTGTTTGGTCTATAAAATGTTGATGAAAAATGTCAATCAGTGTTTCCCAAAGCGCAGGATGGTGTCCTCAAATGTTTTGTTTTGCCCAAAACCCAAAGATATTTAGTTTACTGTCATAAAAGAGTAAAGGAACCAAAACATTTTGACATTTATGAAGCTGCGATCAGAGAATTTTGACTTGTTTTCTTTAAAAAAAATTCCAACTGCAATTGACATTCTGCTGAAATTAGTGAGTTCAGAGATCAGCCCTTTCATCTGTATCTTCAGAGACGTACAGCAATGCTTCATTTACTGGTGATGTGTAAGAAAAATTTAAATCAAACTTCACTGTAGCTGTGGTGGGAATATATTAGCCTTACCCCACTGCGACATGTGGGAATACAAAAATCGATATAACAGAGTCTATAAAACTAAAGTCCATCACCAAGAGCTGTTTTTGCCACTTTTAATGGTGTTTATATTAACTGTTTCCTTTAATCAGGCCTAGAAACGGCAAGTGCCCTCTCAGGATCATACTGCATAAGTCATGATACACATGTTGTTGTCTTGCAGCTGTATTGCTGGTGGCTGCGTTAAAAATGGAGAGAAACTACCACTGAGATGAACATGATCATTAATGAGTTAATCAAATGAGCGGGTTTTTAATAATCCAAACACATACTTATCGATAGTTCCAGCCATGAAGTAAACCATCGGAAAGCAGCAAATGGCCTCTAAGAAGTGGTTGTCTGGCCTGCGGGAAACAGGAAAGATGGTGAATGAGCCTCCCACACTAATTATCATTGTAAAACCCCGGTGACACATCAGGGCATTGTTGCTGTAATTTCCTGAAATTTGCTTGTCGATCAGGGCGGGGAACACACAGTTTGAACTTGTGTTTAATTAGGCAACAGGAGGGAAATATATGTCTGACTCTTCAATGCAATGGGAGGATTTAACTGGTTGCTATGGAAACCCTCACTGGTGTCACTTAGCCAGAGCGCTCTTGGTTCTCTGCCCGTGTAGTTTCTGTTTGAGCAACTGCAGAGATCTGGCTGAAGTTAATGAAACCCACAGTGAGTTAGAGTAGACAAAGGTGTGGATCACTGCAACACACACACACTCACACACGCACACACAAATGCATAAACCCTCACACACAAATAGGCTTTCTTGTTTATGAATAATTCAAAAAGCCATCTTTTTCTTTATCTTGAACCAAAGCTAACCCACAGTTCCAGCTGTCATGATCAATTCTCTACTGGAAGCACTTTGGTTGCTTTAAATTGCAAACATATTTTTTAAATCAATTTCAATCCCACGTGTCCAGAAAACAAATGAAAATATACAGTAAGAAAAAAACAGAGGCACACACATCCATTTCTTTACATCTTTTGAACTTCAATTCAGTTTTCTGCATGGGAAACTGCTTTTAATTAATAATTTAAAACTATTTTTCTATATCTGGAAGCAAGATTAACCCATATACTTCAAGCTATAATTAACAGTTCTACTGCAGGCAATTCTGACTCCATGAATCTGTGCTCATATGAAAGTGAATTATGACCTTTAGCAACGTCCAAATCTGAAATACACAAGTCAGTTGTAAAAAAAAACAGGGCTCCTACACATCCATACATTTCCATACGGACCGTATTTGACATTCAGCTTTCTTTTCTTATTTGGAATCCTCAACCACACAGGCTTTATATTCGGGATTGTCAAACAGCTCTTGAAAACTTGCATGTACCACTGAGGTACCCACTATATATTATTTTTCTTAACATATTGAATATATATATATATATATATATAATACATACATATGTATATATGATATTATTGTTACCCCCATTTTGAGTTGAAGTTAATAATTACATTTTTTGCTGTGTCTGTGCAGCCTCGTTTGTACACCGTGTCCATGGAAATGATCATGAATTATTTTCTCATAACTGCATCACTGCATAACTCATAAGAAGAGCTTTCCACAGCCATGCGGAGCAGCCAGCCAGTGGGGAGAAAGAAGCCAGCAAGGAGGAGTTGTAAAAGCCCAAATTTGGTGGCCTCTGCCACATTCTCATGCCACTCTGCCATCATATACACTGATCTTAATTATTTCATGTTTTAATGAGTTTGCCAACCTGACTGTAAACATGTCATTAATTATTGTAAAGGAGAATTAGGTTTGTGTATTTTAGCCCACACAGTCTGTAAACAGCTAATATTTAAAACCACAACTATTCATGAACTTTTCTGATTGGGAATCGTTAAAACACCGCTGGGGCTGCTCACAGCAGTTTGCATAATTAGTTAAAGGCAAAAATACAAAAACTTTCTAGGACATTTTAAACAGTATAATTACGAAATTGACATCCATACCAATAAAGGAAGGTCAGATAAAAGCCCGCTTTATTAGTTACTATGCCAACCCACGTAGTAACCAGGTAGTGATTTAGCATACCATCTCAACTTAATGTGTTTTCCTGTATTTACATAATTATAGGTGTAGGCAGTAAAATTGTTAGATGCCTCTATGTAAAAAAGACATTGCTCTTGAGTTTTTGAAATTATTCTAGACATGTCATGGTTTTATCAAACACTTGGTTGAAAAGTACAGTAGGAATTCTTACTGGTAGTCCAGCAGCAGCACTATGGGGTTGAGCTCCTTCCTGGGCCGATAGTAAGCACGCAGAGGGACAATGAAGTTGTACAGGCCGTTTCCCGCGGTCTCCGCAGACACTATTATCAGCTTATTCTTGAAGTTGTATGCCTTGGCATCTTCAAAGCTGCTGTGTGTACAACCCTGGATGGAGACAAGAAGTCAGTCAGGTTTTAGTTGTACTGTGCTCTTTGGAGACACATTACGTAACAGTTCTTATTTTTATACAAAAAAAAGATGGTGAAAAAAAGTTGTGATTCTGTCTTTTCCTGCATGTGAATTCACCTTGTCGAGGCGAAGGCAGCAGAATGGAGCTTTCTGTGGTAGGAGGTGGCACAGAGTTGGAGAGCTGCCGATGTAGGGCGAGTTTGGAGGGTAGCCCTTCACAAAACTGATGGAAAAGAAACAAGAAATGTGTCTGAGGATATTGAAGTCTTATCAAACTTGCATCAAGAGTAAAAACCTTCAGTAACATATTGTGCAACTATTGGCTTTTTATTAAGTATTGGATATCTGTCAGTAATGCTGCACATCTCAGCACTGGGACTTTCCTTCCTCTCCAAAGTTACTCAAAAACAAGTCTGTCAAACCTCATTTTTATTGATTTATGATTTATTTATCGTCAAATTTACTTTGACTTTTCAGTACCACTTAGAATGAAATTTATTGCCAACTTTACGGCCATACTGGCAAAAGTATGAAGGATATAATGGAAAATCAGCATGGACTGATACTTGACAATACATTCACATACATATATTCTATTCATATTGCCTAGAATAGACTTAACCCATCCGTATTTTGGACTCTGTTGCCACTTAGGGTTAAAATGACACTTGCCCAGTGTATTGTCACATCACACGCACACTTATGGAGGATAATTACTGCTGGAAGTGTCCAAAGGAACTGAGCACTTTTCTTAATTTATTGTGGGATTGTTCATTTGTTTCTCCTTTATGGAAGCAAGTAGTCAAACGTATTGGAGGGTGGCTGCGTAAACCACTGCCAGAATCTCCCCGGCTGTGCCTATTAGGGGACGGGCCTCCTCTTCCACCAGGTACATCCAAACAAAAATTTGGACTTGCATTAGCAGGATTTAACAGTGCTTCGAGGATTGTTCTTCGCCATTAAAAGAGCCAAACAAAGCTTGTTTTTTTCTGATGAATGGTTAAAGTTGATGATGGATATTGCCTCTTTCAAATTGCTAATAGCAAGGACCAGTAATTGCCGAGAGAGGTTTTATGAGGTCTACTTTTTTAACGTACATAAAGAAAGAAACATAAAGGATTGAAAATATTCCTACCTTTTCATGCAAACGTGCTTAGTATCCTCTTTTTCTTTTTTTCTCTTTATTTATATTATTATTAGTTTTGCATTACTATTATTATCATCATTATTATTATTACTATGATTGTCGAGTGCTGAGATTTGTTGTTTACTTTTGTTTTGCCGATTTGTTTTATGTTATTTTACTGTATTGTGCTGTATCATGTTACACTGTATTGTTTATGAAACAGAAAAACAAATAAAAAACTTGAATTACAAAGAAAACATTACATGCACACAAAATATTTTAGTTAATTTGAGAATTAACTTAATTTGAGAATATTAAATTCAATGCTTTTTAAATAATTTCAGAACCTGTGTGTCCTGAACAAAATATGGAGATACAAGGTTTCCACCCAACAGCAACAATATTTTCTCTTTAGGAACTTAAATTGAAAAATGTACTGACATGTTAAATGTTTCCACCTCACAAAGAATCATTGCAAAAGAATTAATGAATACCTCTCCATTATTTTCATCATTTTTTCATGATACCACGAATGACCTCCAAAATAACCATGTTTATGCTTTTCAGCTTATTAGATTTTGCAGCTGCTCAAATCAGTCATGTTTATTAGCCTGAGGGACTCATTCCTGATCAATATCTACTACATTAACAATTACCATGTTTTTGTAGCCTGTTTAGCTTTAATCGTGTCTCATTTTGTTTGGCATCAAGTGTGTCAATTTGGTTCCGTGTCCTGATTTGTAATGTGTCGACCGCAATTACCATAATCAGTTTCACCGTGCCCTCTAGTTTCCCAATAAGAAGGATTCTGACTTTGTGACTTTTTAGAGATGCATCTAACACCTAGTCACCACATGATGGCACTGTGGGTCCTTTAGCTACTCGGCGTGTTTCCTGCAGACAATGCAGCAGCCTCCATCTCCCCAACTACTGTGCCTGACAACTGTTTTAGTGTCATGGGGCACAGTAATAAGAGCCTCAGAGGTTAGCAGGGCCGTGTTATGTCCAACTTTATAAGACCCACTGATGTTTGGGTCTAATGGTTCCTGTTCAAAAAGACTGAGGTGCAGACTGTGAGGCACTAGCAGCCAATCTATCCTTAATGTATCTCTAATGCAACCACATACAGAGAAACAAGAGAAAGGAACAAAGCTGCTGAGATAAACTGATTCCTGTGATGTGTTGAGCCGCTATCATGGTGACTATCTGTCCGCACGACTGATAGATGAGCGTTGAGTGGGGAGGATCTACGTCAGGACACACAACATGCGCTTCACTCAAGAGGAAAAGTGCTGACCTTCCTGTCAAGACACACATCTATCACTGCTATGTCTGCACCTTACTGCATTATGACATACAGATTACACGCCTATTCCAAACCCATCCGTCTCTCCTCCTACAGCCACTGAGACATGAGGAAGAGGACAGCAGAGATCAATCAAGTATAGCGCACAGGACGCTCTCACCATGAGGACATTTTACTTTTTTACTGCCGCAAGACGAGACATACTGCAGACTACAAAACCAACAAATCTTTTTCCATCAATTAATGTCTCAGACCCCTTTTTCAGACATTTTAAGCACAGTCGCGTCACTTACTCCGATCCTACAGAGCCTTCCTCATCCGATTGATTGGTTTCATCCTCTGATTGGTCGCTGAGGAGGTCGCAGGGCAGAATGGCGGAGGAGTCAGCAATCTCTAGCACCGGCGCAATGCTCGGCCTGCGGCTTCCAGCACCGTTCTCCGTCGGCAAGGTCAGTTTGCTGCTTTCCTCGGGAGGGTCAGGGTTCTGGAGATCTATGGCTACAGTGCCTGAAAATTATATGAGGTTATTGTGCGAGCAGCAAACTAGACAGATATTTAGAAGCAGCATGCGCGGCACTTTTACTGTCATGTGTTGTTAAAGTCAACAAAGAATGTTTGCACAGAAATACCATGGTGAGCCCATGAACAGTTTATCTCAGAAAACAGACTGGTCCTGGAAAACACTTTTTCATATTGGATACACAGTAATAAGGCCCATGTTCTGCTTGCTCAGCATCTTAGCCACCAACAATCCTAATGCCTTCATTAGCTCAGCTTAGTTTGACCTTGAGGAGAAAATGTATTGCTTTGTCAAGCTACCAAGCTGACAACATGCAAACAGTATTGACATTGTGTGTTTGTCAATAATTATGTCCCTAACATACATCATATTAGCTGTATTTAATATGATGTATGATATATGCAATACATATATCAGACATATCACAAACATGATATATGTACAATACATATACCATCTTTTATGCAAATATGTGATTAAAAAAGATAAAGTTACAGGCATATTATGCAGGATTTCACTAAAAAACAATGCATACACTCAACAAAATAGTCTCAATTGTCGCTTATGACCCTGTATCTGCAGAGATCCTGTCCTCTGCCTGTATTCTATTATTCTGCTGTGTTTGGGACGCAGCAGTGCATTTCCTCCAGCCAATAACAGTGTGCAGGTTGTGAGGTTAGGACCAATGATTGCATTGATGTCTCCGTCTCTCTCCTCTGTGCTCTGTTATATTCTATCTGTGTATCTGTTTAGCTGCATTACAATGCATAGTATGGCTCAACTCGACTCGACCATTTTTTTTTTTGGACTTCATTAACAGAACACTATCAGGAAAAACACAGTAGAGGTACCAAAAGTCCAGTCGAGTCATTCTATATAGTGAAAATAAAGTTTCTGACACAAAAAGGTAGAGAAAATGTTTTGGCTGCATTCAAACAAAAGCCAGCAACAAAAAAACCCTGCAGGGTTATTTGGAGGTGTGGGCAAGTTAATTTGTGCTTTTTAACATAACAGCTCTGAAACATTTTGAAAAAATTAATGTTTTATTCCTCTGTTTCACTGTTTTGTTTTCACTAACGCTGCCCTCTCACTTTCTTCACTCTCTACATCGCTCAACCATCGCTGCTCTCCCCTTCTGGTTTGTTGAGCTGGGGAGGAGATCGAACTATGAATGCACTGACAAATCCTGCATATCATACCTTTAAAATCACTAAAAAAATAAGACAAGTGTCAGTGAAACAGTAATAAAATATCTCTGTCTTTTACAATGTATCACATACTATCAACTGACCCTTCTTAAGTCCCATCTCTTTTCGCTCTGTGCTCCAATGAGAGATGAACAAGACTGACACTTGCGTCAACTTTCTCCTTTCCTGTTTCTTGTACTTAGACATGCTATGTGCTAGACTCATCTATGTTGAGAACAAGATAAAATTTTGAAGATGGACAAAAGACTGCTAACTAACTAACTAACTAACATCAATCATTAGCTAGCTAGTTAACTAGTATTTTGCTAAGATTAGCTGGTCAGTTAACTAGCATTTTGCTAACATTAGCTAACTTAAGATGTGACTGTATATGTTGCTTTTACAGGAAAAGGAGAAAGCTGACTGAGTCTCCAAGACTGCTCAACTGTTACTGGAGCACAGAGCAAAAGGGGGCGGGACTTAGGAGGGGTAATTGTAAAAATTGTACTCTATCAAACTACAGGACTAGAAAACAAGTGTAAAAAAGTGATGTATCATGCACAAACTTACCAAATGAAGTTGCCTGATCAACTTTCACAGGTCAAAGAAAAAGCATAACACAACAATGTCAGCCAAGAAAGTAAAAAGGCATGTAAGAAAAAAATCATGCATGACAGTCAGCGAAAGCATCCAGCATCACCAAGGCAGCCACCATTCAGAAATGAGTGTAGATTAGACTAAATACACATTGAAGCATCCATTTTCTCTTCCTTACATGGAAACCCTTTCAACTAAACGCTTGTGAGGCTGTCTGCAACCTCAATCTTTCAATACACACTAAAAAACATCTTTGTCTCCTTTCTTAACCAACTTCTCTTCTTACAAACTTTTTTTTTTCTGCCTCTGGCTCTTGGTCTCACCCATGCTGGCGATGATGCTGTGCACGGGCAGCCTGGAGGGGGCATCGTAGAGGCCCGTGACGGGTAGGCCCTTGTTGTGCTTCTCCTCCTGTTTGAAGATGAAGGCGGAGTTCTCCTCCTTTGTGATGTTGATGTAGTAGCAGGTGTCGGTAGCAGCCATGATGTGGCGGGGACCGGGGTTAGGAGGATGCTCTTGTTGTCCTCCCTCTTAACTCCGATCAAACACACACCATACCTGCAACATTCAGTAAGGAGCCTCAGATCTAAATAGTTTGCTCCCAAAGACATTAACAATTACTTTAATGAGAGATAAAATATTATCATAGTGTGTGAAGATTAAAAGGGATAGATTTATTGAAATGGGGTTGAAGCAATTATTGATAGTCAGTGTATTAAACAGAGTAGATGCCAGTCGGCATGCCCCCAGTTTAGAAAACGATAGAGGAGTACCAGCATGGAAGCTGAGCAGTGTACTGCTGTGGACAGGGCAAAATATATTTTAGCCATCTAAAAAAAATGAATACGCTATATTTAGTGTGCTATATTTAATATTTAATACTACTTTATCTTGCTGTCAGACAGCTTTTCCGCAGGGAAACCACCATTACATAAACTAAATATCACTCCTTCTGACACAACCAGACATTGACAAAATAAGTATTTTTACCTTGCAGAACACATGTGTTGCTGGTCTCAATCTGTTAGTTAATTAGTGTTATTGTGTGACTAGTGTTTTAAAGGCTTAGTACACAAACAAACTTAAAGATCAAGACAGTGGTAGACCTGCAACTCCTGTGTTTGGCAAGGTAAAATTACTGATTTTGCAAATGGAGCCTGGTTGAAGGAGAGAGCTTGGATTAATGTAACAGCGGTTACCTGTTAGAAAAGGCTGTCTGATGGCAAGGTAAAGCAGTGAAAATATATATATAAATATAGCAAGCACATAAAATGATATTGATTTTTTTTAGGTGGGCCTTTTATTAAGTGGCTGAAATACTTTTTGCTGCTGATCCCACAGTGATACTGGAACTCCTCTCTGCTTCTCCAAACTGGGAACATGTCAACCAGCATACACTCATAACCCTCATATCAAATAATCCAAACTATCCCTTAAAGCTAGTCAAAGTAATACTGACTTCTTGTGAGCGTGGAAAGAGGCGTAGGTGAAGCTCTTTCCATCATACTCCCCGAAAAACTTGCTGTCACACAAACGGATGTGGTAAACTTCGTTTCCAGAGCAGCGTCCATACGTCCTCTGCCACTGCTCCGGAGACATCTGCCCCTCCCTGAAATAATCAGAAAGGTTTCTACTTAGTTATGACACATGAACTTTCAAATGTCTACAATGAAATTAAATGTCAGAATATAATAAGGCTGACATTAATTTTTCAACATTGGTAACTATGACTCAAGAGTCATTTCAATTCATGGAGGAATACACAGTTAAATCAAATTTGACTTCATTTGCAACTCGCAGCCCTCACTTCCCCACAGACTGATGAATATGTATGACCTTTAAGACCCTATGCTCCCCAGCCTCCTAAATTCTGGTCACCAGGTTACCAACAAATGAAAAGAGGCTATGAGGTCGTTTTATTTAGGCAGTTCATGTACTTCATCACTTTTAATCAATGTGATTTTGCTTAAATTAACACCTGCCACAGAGAAATCTATTCCTATTCCCATCACCTTCACAGCCCCGGGCCAGTACACGTTCCCGTAATGGAAATTAAAATGGATGTGCCTTCTCTGCTGTGGAGAGCGGTGAAGATATATATGGTGGTGTCTTGCACAGAATATGAAAAACACAGCCAGATTTATTGCCTAACAAGAAGCAGGGTAATGTTTACTGGCTTGACCGTGACAGGTTTCTGCAGTGGTGACAGTACAGTAGTCAGCTCTGCAGACAAAAAGCAGATGCAGTCTGTAAAAGTGTAAAAATTAAATTAAATTAAAATTAGTCATCTTTCTCCAATATTAATCAAGTGGGATTGAATCTGTCCACATGAATAATGGCACACAGGGATATTAAACATTAGCTGAGCACTTAAAGTTAAAAAGACTGAAAGTTTACTTAATAAAAAGTTCTTCGAGGTTGAGCTGCTCTGGGGGCAGAAGTAATGTCAACAATTCAGTTAAATCTCAGCAGACAGAAGCTGAGGATGACATCAGTTTTGGATAAATAATGTAAAGCTTAGAAACTATGACAAAGGAAAAAGTTAAAAGAGAAGGATGTAAAGCTCTCTTGCTTCTGTTTTCGAAAAATATCAAGCCAAACAAAGTTTTCTACTGTCAGGTCACTGGGAAGGTTAGCTGACATTTCAATAAAGCTCTGAACTTCAGTTAGGTTTACCTGAACAATTACTTCACCATTTTGGGAAATATGCCATCAGTTAGTTGAAAATACTGATACCACTCTCATGTCTGTGCATATGAAGCTCCAGCCAGGAGCTAGCTTAGCTTATTTTAGCTTAAAGACTGGAAACAGCTGGAACAACAACCGCTCTAAACAGATATCTGCATATGAATTCAGAATCAGTAGGCAAGGGACAAGATTTTGATATTGGAAACATTCTGGTTTCCATTTGTTGTCCAAGTAGTATTGACCAATCACATTTGAGCGGGCTTTAGTTGCATGCAGGTAGTGCATGGGAACAAAAAGACAGAATTCACTGGGTGAATTGCAATGTTGGAACCCACTGGCTATCAACCTGACAATGATTTAGCTTTCTGAAATATGTGAATTCATAGTCAACATCTGTTTATAGAAATTAAACTGCTCCAAACTCAAACTCACATTCTCACGTCTCAAGTTGCTAATCAGACTGTAAATAATGATTGGTGCACAGAAAAGGGTGTTTTAGCCCGTATATCTGTTATCCAGATATCTGCTGGCTACACAGGAAGCCTCAGAACATGGCTGTTGGCCTCATCATGGCCTCAGAGGCAAAATCATCATCAGATGACAGCCTGTGGGGTCCAAAATTTGCCTACCAGCATCTCTAAAGCTCATAAAAACTTACATGTAGGCAAATTTTGTTGTCTTTGTACAAAGCTAGGCTTGCTCTTCCAGCTCTTATGCTAAGCTAAGCTAACATCGCTTCATATCTAACTGGGCAGATATGAGTGGTATTAATCTTTTCATATAATTCTTGGAAAGAAGCAAATAAGCACATTTCCTATAATGTTAAACTAATCTTTAAAAACTGGTCATTGTGGTTTAATTCAACCAATTAGATACTTTGGCTGTAAGGGTACGTTTTTATACTTGATAAATATCAATACCCAAAAGTGTAATCACATCAAATCAAACACATCATTGTAAATCCATAAATGCTAATATTGATTATAGTATAACAGTAGCTTGTACTCACTGTCCTCTGGAGGTGTGAACCAGGAGTGTGACTAAGGTAGATGTGGCCGGACACACACAGTTCAGCGCCAACATAGCATATTTGAACTCCTCTTCACAAACTACATGATCTGGATAAATTTAGTATGTTAGACTTAGAAGTGTGTGTGCAACAAAGACAAACAGTGTTTCTGTAGGTGGGAGTCCTCCCTCACTTACCTGCAAACTTCACATGGAATTTATTTTCTGGTTTGAGAATCTGGACGTAAAGAGGGCAATTGGGAGCAAAGTCTTTCGCAGCCCAAGCCCTCAAAATAGTCTGGTGATCCTGTCGGAGAAGAAATGGTTCTATTTTACTCATGCAGTGACTCATCTGTTAATGCAATCTGAATTTTATGAACTGTAAAGTTTGCCTCAGAAACTCAGTGTGCTCTCAAAACTCAACGGTAGGTCCAAAAGAACCATGATATCTGAACACTTCTCTGATAATTTATAAAGGAAGCAGAGTGTGAAGGGAAATTAGTCCAGTGAAATTATTCTTATCATGAGAGTGTTTATATTGGAAACTGGAGTTTTATGACTGCTTCGACAGATTTTTGTCGATCAGACTCACAGCAGCAGTTCGGTCAACCTCGTTCCTGCTGCTGAGGATGAAGCAGGCCTCGGCATCGTCCATCCTGAGGAGCGACAGAGAGATGAGCAGGAAAAGAAAGAAACACAGACAGGCGTGTTCACGGGTTGCTGACTGCAAAGAGGACATTCAACCAAACGTAAAATTAACTCTTTAAGGAGATCGATGGTTTAAGGAAAAGCTGGGCAGGGATGAGTGCTAATGACTGAAAAGGGTAAAAGCTGCATTCTAGCATGACACAATCACTGCTTGACATTAGAGCACGGTGCTGGTGCCACATGGGGCAGAAATCATTCACTTGTGACAGAAAACTCAATGTGTGTGAACGTGAAGAAAACTACAGTATGAAATGACCGAAGAAAATCTTTTAGCACAGCAGGGCTGATGTGTCTCGGAGGCTTATCTGGCTGGATGATTTTATCTATAACATATCAGTGCTGAAATTGCCACAGTGTCTAATCACCTGCGCAGCTTTGCACATTGAAGAGGGGCTGTTGGGAAAAAAAGGGAGATGAGCTCCCGGGCAATTTTATAATTTAATTTCACAGTATGAAGTACTGGTGAGAAGTAGTTAGACCCCATTGGACTGGTATCACATCATGACTCCACAAGCAGGGCTTTAACTTTTTTCACCACCAGAATAGAATTTAAACTGTCCTGAAGTAAATGGTGGCCACCCCAATTATAAAATGGCTGAAAAGCATGCATGGCAAACATAATTGATTGATTAAATTTCTGCAGCTAAACTCAGACAAGACAGAAATAATAATACATGGCCCTGATCACCTAGCAAGCACATTACAGCCGTTTATTGCTCCACTGGCAACAAATATAAAATCTGCAGCCAGAAATCTGGCCATCACATTTGATTCACAAATGAAATTTTGAACCACATGTCAATAATCTCATTAATTGCTGCTACTTCCACCTAAGAAATAAGGACATTTGTTATAATCATTTATTTATTCATGTCACATTCATTCAATTCATAAATCAACAAGGTTTTATTGTAACATATACAAATTTTGTGTTAATATTTAATTTTAATTTTTATTTTTTGTGTTTATGCACATGCACATGCATGAGAAGGTCACCTGTCTGGTATGCTCCAGTGTGAAGAAGTTATATAACCTTAAACTAATTTCAGTCTGTGAGAGAAAGAAGAGACTGCAGCTATCTTTTCTGTGTTACATTTTGCCAGTATGGCTGCAAGTGACACCACAAAACACGAAATCCCACCACACCTTCAGGAGGGCACTGTAGCTGCCTGACAGCTGCGACAGGTACACTGCTTTGAGATGTTACTGTTGCGGATCATTTTCTCACTGTGTGTGTGCACGTCAGTGTATGTGTGACAGCAGTGTCACAGTTGCATTTTACTTTCATCCTGTGACCATCCCAAAATTTATTTCATATTGTCCATTCTTTCTGTTCCCTGGCCAGCAGATGCCCTTAAGATAGAGCCCTGACCACAAGTAATAAAAAGCAACAGTGAAACCATCAATCACGCACCGGTGCTAAAATATTTTTCAGTGACAGAGACAAAATTAACAGGTCGAACACATTCCAATGTGATCAATAGTAGTTTTTATTGCTGCCTATATGTGTGGCCTTTGGTATGAGCAGATGATCAGTGTAATAAAGAGAGAAATTTCATTACACTGAAGTGCAAGCAGAGGGCAGCCAAGCAGACGTATCGGAAGTATCTCATCCTGCACCAGCACTTGAAGAACTCTGATTTCCAGCAGAGGACTTAAAATTCACATTTGGATTATTATCCAGTTCTTAAAATTAATAAAATATAGATAATGTTCTAGACTGAAACACTCAGACATTAAGACAGAGCCTGGTTTCATGCAGCCTGATAATCAGACTGAATCGTTTAATTTTATTCATTAAAATTCACACATGCGGGCAGAAGTTAAGAGGTCTAGAAACAGGTTACATCAACCAAATGATGCATGCCATGCTTTCACTCACTTGGCCCTCATCAGGTCCTGGTCTTTAAGGGCAGATCCTTGAAGGTAGATGACTCTCTGGGACCACAGAGGGATTTGGAGGATACGGCGGACCTGAATGTCAATCTCTGTTGGACACAGGATCACCACGTAGTAGTCCTGCAAAACAATGGACATGAATCTCAACGTCATCTCAACGATGCAACAAGTTTTATTTTAAGTATATGGGTAATGTGTTACCTGTACGGTGTGTGTTTAAAATTGAATAAAGAAACGTTCTGGGCCTTTTTAGAGATGGAATTTCCACAGGAATATGACACAAAATACTTTCTTAAATGCAATTAATTCAAAACAAACATTGAAAAAACATTGAAACATAAATGTATAATCATTATCATCCAGATTATTACATAACAATTCATACTGATGGTAAAAAACAGCGAAACTTTATTTAAAAAAAAACATGAATTGAGCAGTCGGGGCATAGGGCGAAGAATTCATCAAAATTTTATTGAAATCGCAATATGGCCTACTGCAATTTACAAGACGCAAGAGACACAATATTTGTCAAAATACAATTTTAAATTATATATTATCATGCTGCAGAGATGTCCTGGCCTACACAGATCCAAGCAAATATCACATCATATTTTTTATATTTTCAGTAAAAATGAGAATAATGATTTTAAAGTTATAAATCCCTATAATATCACAAGACATATTGCAATTGTCAAAATAATCACAATTAAATATTCGTTCAGCCCTAATTTATACCAACTACATAGACTTTCTGATAATCCAACATCAACAATGCATCATTTTGTTTTCATACCTGTAGTCTGGGATGAGCGTAGAACTCGTTGAGGAAATCCATCAGCAGGTCAATCTTCAGCGAGCTGACACACAACACCACATGCTTCTCCGTCTGCGCCCGGTGGCGGCTGTAGTTTCCTCCTAACTTCTGGCTCTCCATCCACAGGTATGCTAGCTCTTCAAACTGACAAAAAACAACAACAACAAAAAAAAACACTGACATGATGTCGAACGCAACAATGAAATAAATAATGACAAAGGGATAGATTTGCTGTCTGGACACAGATGGTGAACGCACTGGAGTGAGAAACTGCTGATGCAGTGGTTTGCAAGCAGCGGGAGTTCATTTCTATTTCTCACCCAATTTGCTTTGCAGGGATGGTAAAGACATCAGAACAATAAGTGATGATTTGTGATCTTTAAAAAGAACTAACTCAGTGTATATGTGGGTTCATCATGCAGTAAGTGTGAGCCAGCATGATTTGGCCTGAATTGTGAGTGAGATTTGCAGACTTTTTCTGCAGCCAAAAATGTCAGTGAAGTAAGCAGCTTATTAGAGTTTTACTTTTTGTCGGGCCTGTGATAAGAAGAAAATGTAATTTCATATTTGATGATAACGCCATGATAGTCAGCACAAAAAGCAGAACTGATGACGAGAAAGTGTACTAAAGCGTGGACGCCCTCACTGCACTTTAAGACAAAACATTGCGTTAGTTTACCTGCAGTGGGAGCACCACCAGGGCAACACAGATGAGAATGACAACCAGCAGCTGGGAGGGCCAGATTTGTGGTGTGACGTCCCCATAGCCCACCGTGGAGAAAGTGACGATGCAGAAATAGAAGGAGTCAAACAGGGACAGCTGCTTCCCAGCTCTCTCTAGATGCTGGATCCCACAAGCTCTGCAGAAAAATTGAGAATTACACAACGATGACTTGATGATGTTACATCGGAAGAGTCTCCTGCGGGCAGAGAGAATTTACTTCACGAGCGTAATCTGCTTCAGTGTTATGTTTTAGCCTGGTGGATTGGATATCAAATCCAATTTGCCCAAGATCAAAGGGCACCGGAGTCAATAAAGCTTAGGCTCCTGCCCAGTATGCTATTTAAAGTGACACTATTGATTGCTGTGTCGGTTTCACCTTGCTGCTTCTGCTAATTCATTTGTGTTTTTTCATTGATAGAGTTGGAGATTTAATGAATCCCTGAGGCAGAGGGGAATAAGAAGAGCTCACTGGACAGACCAGAGTGGAGGCGATAGCTGGGTGGTGGCCAAGGCACAAGGAGGCTGCCAAAGAGCTGAGGTTTAAGAAGTGACAGCTTTGATTAAAATACACTGGTGTTATAAAAGTGGGAATTAATGAGACAAAGAAATATCAAAAAGATAGGCGAATGAGAATATTTTAACACTTTTTTCCTGCTGTGTTTTCTTGTTCGTAGTCTCTCGCTTACTGCTTGCATTTTAGAGCATGTGATCTTATATCCAAGTGATTTTGCACATTTCCCTGCTGCTCAGCACTATTTTTGGTAGGAAAATATTCAAACTTCAAGATAACAAATGCCAAGGTTTAGAAGCTAACTGGCCTCACAATATTAGCTAACTCCTACTCTTTAAATTTTTCATGGTCTTTTTCAGTCAAATTCCACCTTGCCAGAAAAAAAACTGTGAACCTCTGGCCTCACCACTGTGCCAATAAAAGCTTACTGTGTCTGTATAAAAAGAAATGTTTGAATAACTTCTGCTAAATAATCCAGTTCGTCCAAACATGCACACTACCAACTGTGCTAGAGATGATGAGTTTTATGGTGTTGTGTGGTACACCAGTCAGTTAAGGAGGCCTGAAAACCTCAAAGGTCAGAGAAGCATTTCAGTGACTAACAGCAAGAGAGTCTCACTCACCCAGTGAAAACCAGACACAGTAACGTGCAGATGAGGATGAACACCTGGTTGAACATGGCAGAGTGGGTCCTCTGGATGGCACGGTGAAAATCATTCTGGACGTAGGGAAAGAGATTATTAGATTGGCAGGTGATGCATCTACTTGCCTACTGTGCTTTAAGTGTTACTATTGCCATGTTCATCCCAATGCCTGAAATACATTTTTGAAATACAGCTTTGTGACTTTTTTTAGCATTAAGACTTCGGAAAAAGAAGAACTCACCAGCACATAACTTTGGTGAAAAGATGTCATGAACCACAGTTTTCACTGACCGGAATGGTAAATTTGTTAGTTTAAAATGACAAAATTTAACATACTATTTCAATAAGATAAACTCATGAATGATACTTGATAACACAGTGTTATTTACAGCAATATCTGTGACACCCCTTTTTGTTTTCTTGTTTTTTGAGTTTTCTTTTTTCTTTGTATTGTCCTTTCTTCTTTCTTCTTTGTTCAAGTAAATGTAGCAATTTTCTGCAAAAAAAACCCCTGTATATTAAAAAAGCAATTAACAGAAGTTTCTTTGATATTTTCTTAGTACATATTAGTGGCAAAAACAAGGATGGTCTGTCCACAAATTAATGTGCCTCTCCTATTTAGTGGAACAGTATTTGATATAGTATAATATGGTGCTGTCTCCTACGTTAGTATACCGTCTTAAAATGTAGGAGCTCACGACTCATTTTCAGTTGCACCTTGTTAGCATGTTCTGCCTGCCACCTCCTCCCTCCACTGCCTCTCCGAACTGTCACTGGTTTCTCTCCATGTGCTGGTCTGCTTGGCCTCAGATTCTACCATCTGCCCAACAACCGCCTTGGCATGAGGCTCTTACTCTGTCATGGTCCCATCTGAATCACAGTGAGAGCACACACACTACACCAGCTGGATATCATCTAATTGCTTTCAATTCCATGTACCAGTCACTTATGGCAAATCCTGAACAATATTGATACTACAACACCAGACTGCTGTGCAGCAGGCATTTTTATCCTGCCTATGTTTCCATGTTGCACTGCAGTGTTTTGTCCTGTTTGCTATTGCCTGCATCTTTTTTTGCACTGGCCTGCCTCGCTGTTGGTTCTGCTTATTGGTCCCCAGATAAATGCAATGCATCATTGTCATTTCCACATCCCTAGCTCCCATTACTCTCTTTCAGAGGATGTGGCAGGCACAGTTTCAAAGCAAGTGAAGATACTGGTATCATATGAAACTAGATGACCTAAGGAATCCTTTGTCCAAGTTAAGGTAAATTCTGGCGAGTGGGAAAACTAGCATGGTGACTTTCAAGGGGGTCCCTTGACTCTCACCTCAAGGTATGTGAAAGAAAACTGAGACTCTTGTGGATTCAATGAGCCCAATTGTATTCATGTGGAGGAATGACATACAGCAAAAGGCTATAGGCAGGACTCACGGCACCAGCATATGGGCCGAAGGCTCTACCAACTAAAAGGCCACCAGTTTTTTGACCATTTTTGACCATTCAATTCATGAGTCGTAAAAAATTATTAAATATGTGCACCAAATCTGTGTAATAAATCAACTCAGTTGCTGTAACAGCATATGAGGCATAACAGAGCATGGGAACTGACATCACATACCTCCACCATAATGTTCTAAGCCTTTATATGCTCTAAACTTTCAAAATGTGAATAGGTGCCTAACAAAAACGCAGTGTTTATTACAAGTTTTTTACTAGAAAAACTTGACACTTGACTTGAGTACTAGACTGCATCTGAAATTAATCTTTAGGTTTCCAGCTTTCAGATGATGTGGCCATACACTGTCGACCTGCTAACCCCATCTAAAGACCCCTGTCCCCTTCTAAAAATGACAAAAATAAGGTATGGTAGAGAGGGGTGAAGTGGAAGCATTTTCACCCTTTGCATCACTAACTCCCAGAAACAGAAGCTGGTGGGAAAGATCAACAGAATTGAGTGTGAATTATAGCTAATTTTCTATATAACCACCTATACAAGATGAATACCTGTGGGCCTGTTCAGTCTTAAACCAAAAGTAAACAGCTCAAGTTGGATTCATTACATTTTTTTAGGCAGTGGTGAAAAAATATCTTCAAGCAAGAGTCAGCACAGTGAACTCGAGAAAACGGTTGGTGTTAGTTTTGACAGCAAACTCATTAGCCAGCAGGCTAATTTCAATTTCAGTGTAACCACCATCAATGCTAACAATATTACATAAAGAAACGCAGCTAATAACATGAGCTACAAAAACATACATTAGCTGGTGCACAAATCACCACCAGAAAGAAAGAAATTAGCCTACTCAAATGAATTCTGTTCAGTCTAAATTGCATAAAGCCACTCTGGATTGATAGCCAGCGTTACTCATGAGCTGAGGACCTCCAATATGGCTGTCACAGAATGGATAACGTACTTTCATGGCCCTCAGTGGTTTTTATGCAAGACAGCTACAGTGCAATAAATACATTATTGAAAATACTTACAATCATGTTCTCCAGGGCACCTTTGGCTAGCCAGCAGTTAAGAAATACAGGAACGAATATGTTTCTCAGTGGACACCAGAAGATCTTAAAGAGGAAAGGAAAGAAAGACAGGAATGAGAAGGAGCAAAATACCAATCAGCTAAGATATCTGAGAAATGAGATCCTTATCCTATACACAGAGGAGAAAATACAGCAGAATTAATACGTTCTTTCCATCAAGGGTAAAGGGTGGTAAAATCCTTAGTCTGGGATGAAGAACATTCATTCATGTCATTGGGGTATTAATGAGATACTGGACTGCTCAGTCCACTACCAAATAACCAAATCCCATTATCTATGATATATTTCTTGCACAACATATTGACTGATCAGCTGATTTAGTAAATTACTCACTGTGATTATAAATGGCACTGTGTTGATCATCTCCAATATGAAGGATATCTGGAACATCTGCTCCCAAATGTTCCCCTAGAAAGGAAAGAGATGGGAAATAATTGAATGAACCAATTGAGCACAGATTGTTTTAGACAGATGTGTAATCACAGTAATAATGAATCCTGGAGGAGGTCCGCTATGACAAGACAACAAAACCGTATAAGAGGCAAGAGAACAACAGTTATGTATATTGTGCATCTGAAGTCCATTTTAAACTCTGATCTGAGAGAGAAATACAATTAAAGGCTTCTTTCTTTTCTTGGTATATGCATTTTTAGTATTGATCTGAGCTACTAAAAGCTGGAGTGGTGCAGTAATTAATGTTGAGTCAGGAAACATGATTAATCTATAATGATGGATTAAATATAGATTATGATTTCAACTCTTTACTGTAATGTACTTCCACTCAGAAGATATTCAGATAAAGTTGTTTATGATGCTCATCCAGAGCTGATGCTTAACTTTAACTTTTAACTGTCACTGCTTATTTGAAGTTTTTATTTGCAGAAGGCTTCTTGATTGTCCACTCGAGGGGAGTGGCCATCATCTGCCAAGGCAAATGGCACACTATTGGTTGAGACTATGATTTCACCAGTCAAACTTTACCAAATAATCCCATGAGAATTGAAGGCGCAGTTTGTTTGATGTGAACGCAGCATAATGGTGGAACGTGATTATTTAACCACCATCAGATGTGTAAGTAGGATGTGACCTATATAACATACTAGTGCCTTTATTTTCACTATGACTGCTGATCTTGAAGAAGGCCTGAGGGCTGAAACGTCATTTAAATTAAAGAACTGCATATGGAGACAGAGTGTGACACTTTTTTTCCTAAACAGCACATCGGCCTGTTTTTGTTCTGCAGGCCTTCAAAGCATGTACTTGTTTGTGAAGCCTAGCTACTGTCTAACAGTTTATGTAGAGTAGCATAATTGTCATTATTATAACCCTAACCCCTTGTAATTAAATCTCTTTATCAGAGCTATGTTCTTCCAGATATTATGACTTTTTGAACTTTGTAAACTAGTGCATGCTGCATTCTCTGCTCTTGCTTTTAGACATGTGTTATGTAAATTAAGTTTAATACCATCCGTGCTTTATTGCATGCTGAATTATGCATTCAATAAGGCCTTGGATAAAGGAAAGGCAAGCTAGTTTATTTTAACTTGTGCTTTTTTGTGGACACGGTCAAGGTCGGCTTTATCTTAAAAAGGCCAGATATTCCACTATATGCATACAGTAAAAGTATGGTTGCAGGCATGCAGCTAATTGCACAATCAGAGCGTGGGACTGAATATTAATCAAATGTTGAGAGAACAGTAGAGTTTACAAGCTGCTGCTGCTCAGTGGCAGGTTCTGTTTATGATGGAGCTCATAAAAAACCTACTCGACAAAATAGAGAAACATTTTACAAGGCAACATTTCATCACTAACTGGATTTAATAACATCTGGGCATTTGCTACTCATAAAATAAATGCAGAGAGAGTCCCTAAACAATATTGTGAGGAAAGAAAAAAGGCATGTGAAGACATAAAAGGATCAACAAACACCAAACTTCAGAGGATCACCGCAGGGGAAGAAGCTGAAATCTACAGAGCAACATGTTTAAGAGACATTATCAGTCTCAGAGCAGCAAAGCTAAAGCTAATAATCCAAAGCAAATATTTGCTTCGTTTGAGGAAGGCAGTACTTTGAAGACCCTGGACCCTGGTAAAATGCAGATTTGATCTTTAGGTGTCAATTCAACCCCAAGTGAGAAATACATATTTTTTCCTTTTACCTGTAGTGCTACTTACCCATCTAAACTGTATCATGTATGTTGACAAATTTTGGAGATAAAGATAGTAGATATTCTCCTTGAATATAATGGAACTAGATAGCAACTGTGTCACTGTGCAGAAGGAAGTGTGCATCTACTCCTGGACAAGAGTTTACAGCTCACCCGACGGGAACTCCATTAACATTTACATCCTGTGCTCTCACGAGAATGAGTAGATGCACGCTTTCTTCTGCAGTGATACAGCGGGTGGGTGTAGTTTGGTAGAAAGCACCACACGCTGAGTGCCGTCTAGTTCCTTTATATTTGAGAGAAGGCAGACATCTCTATGGCAGATATCTCTAAAACCAGGCTCCCACCAGAACAATACAGAAGGATATTTTTTAATTTTGGGTGAACTGTTCCTTTATTACAACAGGTGTCTTCCGCATATTTGGTTCTCATATCCCTAAATCCTCAATCTAAATTTGGCCTAATTGCATTCAGATACAAAAGGAGCTTCTCTTATAGCTACTGCAAGGAGTTTTAACTGGTTTATTTTTATTGACTTTATTTATTTATTACTGATGCCTCTATATGACTGATATAAGTTAACCAGACCATCCATGAGAAGATCAGCTATTTCTCCGTGATTATTCTTAATGTCTACCACCAGATTGGAGACTCCTGAAACCAGATGAGACGAGCCTGTATTTGCATCTTCTCAGGCAGAGTTACAGCGAGTTGTACATAAGCCAGTTAAAAAGAAGCAGGAGGAATTTAGATCACATTATTTTTGATGTTATATCTCGTGGTTATTAAGTAGAAACACAAAAGGTTTTGACCACAACATAATTAACAAAATATGAAAGTTCCTTGTAGTAACTTTAATGTCTAAATGTCTCAATAAAGTAAGTAACCGGAAAACAGAAAACCCTGCACAGCATTACATCGTAAAGTAAGGTTATCATCTCATTTACATGCTGTATTACTACTGTATATGAATGGGCAAAAAATCCCTCAGCTTATCCCTGCTTATTAGCAATGGAGGAATCAGACACAAAGACTGACCCTTTCTACTTGTGGGAACCTGAGATATTTCCATAGAATACATAATGTTGATATATTCACTCACTATGTGCATAATTCTCTCTTTAAGTGCATATGAACTGAAGGACAAAAGTTCACCATTAGATGACTCTGCCCTGCAAACCTGTTTATGCAATTTATCTCCAGGGCAAAGTACGAGATGTCTGAGTTTTAAATTAGTGGCAAAAGTCTTCAGGCCCTGTATCTTTGATAAGTTCCCTGGCATTGACTGGACACTGGAAGCTGTTGGCCCGCGAGAGGGAACAAACGGACTGTCCAGAACTTTGATCAGACAGCTGTGAGATATCAGCGGGGATTAAATGGAGAAACCGTGCGCTGTGGACCAGCCCCTTACCTTGTAGCTGAGATATGTGATGAGCATGGTCTCCAAGAAACTGATTAAGGCCACTGTCACCTGGAGCAGAGGAGACAGAGGGAGATAAATGAACCCAGCAACTGCAAACTCATCTCTTCTGGCTGCTCAACCTTCACTGGAAACTACTGCACTCTGCAATGCTTTTATCTAATAAATGGCTCCTATTGTGTTTGGGTTGAATCATGGATTGGGATTCAGTTCATGCAGAGGAATTTGATTTATGTGCACTTTCACTGGAGTGTTATTACGCTCACCTGTATCGCCCATACAGGATCCCTTCTGGTAACCCAGAAAATCAACTCCCTGTCAAGAAACAGGAAGAAAGTTTTCCTCGCACATCAATGCATATAATTGCAACACAGAAAACAAACATAATTCAGTTTGCAATTAAATGCCATTTTGACTGAAACGTACCAGTTGATTCCTGTTGAATTAGTCGTAGTCGTAGTGTTGTTCCGACACGTTGCACTGAGGAGAAAAACAGCAACAAGGGAAACACAAAGAGAGCGTGAAGGTGTGTGAGAATGTGTGTGCGTGAGTGGAAACATACCCACTGGGAAACATTTCCATCAGTTGGTGTGTTGCCATAAAGAACAAAACCTAACACTTCTCTAAAAGCTGCTGGCAGTGAGCACAATGCAGACAATCTACAGCTTCCACATGACTGCACAGAGGGAACAACTTATCTTTGCTCTTTTTCACTTGATGTATATTAAAGGACAATCTCACTGTTATTTTACTTTACTTCTCGTTATTTACTTTTAAGTTTTTATTTTTATGAATAACTCAAATAGAAAAACCTCTTCAATGTATTCAAAGTAGTGCTGCAACAATTAGATGATTCATCAAGTACTTGTGAACTATTTTGATAATAACTGGATACATTGTTTTGAGTCATTTTAAGAAAAAAATGTCCAAATTCTCTGATTTCAGCTTTGCAATTGTGAATATTTTCTGGTTTCTTTAGGGTTGTGGACAAAAACAGACATTTGAGGATATCACCTTGGGCTTTGGGAGACACATTTCACAATTCTTTGACATTTTACAGACCAAATAACTAATTGATTAATCAAGACAGTGACTAACAGATAAAAAATAATCATTAGTTGCAGCCCCATTTAACATGTTGAAAGTTGTGTGTTGAAAACAAAAATCCACAACACTTTCATATAAATAAATGTTCTCTGCTCACATGATATTTTACATATTTCTTTCTCTATGCACATGTCAACGGGAACATATTCCTAGAAAAAGCCTCTGGCATACGGTCAGTCGTCTGGTTGCTTTGGAATCAGTAGAAGAATAAAATGATAGATACAATTATCTATCTTTTTCTAAATCTTTTTCTAAAACAAAAGATTTCTCACTGCCTTTTCTTACCATCAAAGACAATGCCAAATATAAAGCAAAACAAAAAAAGACCAAAACAACCATGTAATAATAAAAAGCAGACATCCAGAAAATAAGGACACATCATCACAACTGAGTGGGCTGGCTCTCACCCTGAGTTGCCATTGATTTCGTTGGGGTCATCCAGGCTGACTCTCAGTATGTAGAGGGCACAGGTGAGGATCTTCAGTGAGAAGTTGAACAGGCGGATTCTCAGGCCTGTCAACAGACACAGTTATATCATCTCATTTAATCATTTAATCTCTCTGAATAGATATCTGCAAATGAATATGCAGAATCTGTAGGCAAGGCACAAGTATCCAAAGTGTTCTGGTTTCTAGATAAACTCTGAGCAGTATTGAACAATCATGTTTGAACAGGCTTTTGGTTGCATGCATCTCCACATGAAGAGCAAAAGAGGCTAAATGCACTAGCCAAAAGGCAGCTCGGTCTGTATGGTTGGGCCGCAACATTCATCACAATGGCTTAAACTCATGAAACACAGAGCTTTCTGTCATCCTAACATCGTGACTTATAAACCTTCTGTATTTGAGTTAGTGAGTTGTTGCTTAAGTTCTGTTTCTGACATGTGGGAGAGAAAAATGTTTATTGCTCTATGTCTCTATGCCC
Organism: Lutjanus argentimaculatus; assembly: GCA_034769285.1. Lineage (NCBI taxonomy): Eukaryota > Metazoa > Chordata > Actinopteri > Lutjaniformes > Lutjanidae > Lutjanus > Lutjanus argentimaculatus. Next base: position 26,848,623 of record JAWZSL010000017.1, on the reverse strand, counting down.
TGTTTTCTTATTCAACACAACTAATTTCCAGGCATACCTTTTAAGCCAAGTAACAATATCATCATCCATCACAATGTTTCATTGTGGACATTGTTATAATTCAGTAGGCATCAGCTCGCCCTAATGGTCTGACGATCTAACTTTTCATTAGCTTTTTAAAAATGTATCTGAATTTATATGCAGATATCTGAGATTAGAGGTGAGGTGAGCCTCCAACTCCCTTCTTGCATCTGAAGTTGCTAATTAGACTCTAAAGAATGCCCGACGCACAGGAACAGAAGTTTTGGCAGCTGGCTACACTGGAAGAACCCAAACATTGGCCGTCGCCCCCCCACGGGCAAAATCATTGTCAGATAATAGCCAGTGGCTTCCCACACTTTGTAAATAAAGGAATGAAATATCTTTTTTACTAACTTTTTTAACAGTCACCTTTCAAATTTATAAAACCTGTAAAATGTGTTCAAAATCTGTAAAAATTAAATCAGCTTTCATTTATTTTAAATACTGTTGCTATTACTGCTGTATGTCTGGTACTGCTTTTATTTATATGTTTATTATCTTTATATGATTATATATTTCTAACTGCATAGAGAGAAGCCATTTGTACTTTCATCGTAGCTGAGTATAGTGACAATAAAGATCTTTGTGATTCTGAGATTGGGTGTGAAAATGAGTTTGTTTTTTGGTCATAAATTCTTAAAACCCTCACACTTTTTCACACTTGTCTACCATCTAAAGTTGAGACCATCCGATGCTGTGACCACCCATGATTCTGGGTCTACAACTGATGACAGACGCAGCCAGACCTCTCATCACTGAAGTTAAAACTGTTTGAACACCACTTGTTTAGATGCATAAACTGCCTTTCGTGATAAGCCCAAAGAGACTTTATCTGTCGAAGCCCTGAAGCGTGACTGATGCAGTTCCATGCTGCTCTAGCTGCCTGTCACAACTGATTTCCTTTGACGCATAACTTTCAAATCCTCCAAGATTAACACAAAAATAACAGGAGCACTTTTATGGGCTGCTAATATGACGGAGGACTGCACAGAAGGATTAATGACTGGTGGGACTGGATAGAAATAGTCGAGGGGATAATAATGTTTGTGGAATCACGGTTTCCTGTTTGGGTAAGTGCAGGAATATGCTGATGAGCACACAAAACAGGCAGAACGGGAACTTAGGTGCAGGCATGCTTGCTATCCAGAGGGTGGTGCTAGTTGTATTCGCCATTTCTAATCAGTCTTTGGCCACCTAATCTGTTGTGACATGACCTCTTCACATGAAGCCGGCGTCAATGTTAAAATGATTTGAAACGGGACAAACAAACAGCACTGACACGGAACAGAACAAGAGACCCCTGCAGCCAAGTGCGATTTTTTCATTAGACTCTGTTGTTTTATGTCAAAGGCTGCGGTGGCTCAGTGACAATGACAGGTTGAGGGAAAGACAGCAGAGTGTCAGTGTTGAGGATATGTCAACAACATGTTCTAACAGATACACAGTATTCTTATAGTGTACATTTTTACAACTAGCTGCAAACGAATGGTTTCCAAACACAGTGCAGCTGAGCTGCACTAACATCTCTCTCAGGGATGCTGTGGCATTGCCAGTCTTATCTCCTATTGAGGAAAACACTGCAGCCCTGCCTTGTTTCTCAGCAAATGAGCCATACTCCTTCTGTCCTTGCTGGGCCACACACCCAAAAATAGTGTTTTACAATAAGGCAGTCAATGTAATAATGAAACCCCAACTGAGACAGAAATTGGATATGCGTCATCATCACAGACTGCAATTTCCTACATAATGCTTTTATATGTTCATTTAGCTCCGAGCATAACTATCAGCAGTGAGCCTGTTGCCATTTGAATTACGGGAAGAGAGGAGGATGTCGTGACGCTCCCTGCCGGCTGTACTTACTTGACCTTTGGTTTTTGATGAAGAAAAGCTTCAGCCGCTCCTTGAAGGTGTTTTCATTCACGTAGAACTCCACCTGCACCCTGTGACGAACAGTGACATGATGTAAGAATAAATGTATACAGGTGAGCATGCACACAACACCGTCTGCCATCATACAGTATAGTATATGCACACAGAAATCACCAGAAAACATGTGACCAAACAGTGTAAATCTTTTCATGATATTATGTAAACAGGTGTGAGACAAAGCAGTGCATTTGTGGTGATATTGGTTTGTTGAAATCAGCGTCACTTACTGGAAATGTAACATAGGACTTGTTATGTTATTTGTTGTCAAGTCATGTGGTCATGTTTGCATTCAGGCGATAGGTGCCAAGACAATACCACCGATTCAGTTCTGATATTGAAATGATATACCTTGGTTTGAGCAATAAAAACAGGTTTTGCAACAAAGCCCAACTTTTACAATTGAATGCACAATATGTAAATTCTGCTGCTAAGGGTCTCTCTCACATTAAAACAATAACAAAAGATGCAGTTTGATGACATTGTGAAGTGGCGTGGGATCGTGGGAGCTGTTTTCTTGTAGCAGGAGATGCACCGTTACCTTGAATAAAATACACTTTCCTGTGTTTATATTTCTCTGTACATGAGTATACAACCCAACAAAATATATAACATATGTCTATATGTACAAATCTTACATATTATAGCTTTAACAAAATATACATGTACTTACCAATAAATACCAAAACACAGGCGATATTTATGGACACGTTTGGTCATATTCTATATTTATCTTATTATCAACATATAATGAAAAGACCAATACCAGCAATGAACTGATCCTACTAACCAGTATTGTCGTTGCTTGTCTAGTTTACTTCTCTGCACCGTAGAGCTCCACTGTTGTCCAAAAAACTATTAAAAACACAGATGTGCCACACTGTTGCATTTGGTTGTTGCAATTTGAGTCTATCCCCGCTAATACTCACCACCACACTGAATCTCTGGCTGAAAATGGTCCCCAACAAATATGCCATTTACTCCAGTTTGGCTAACGTTAGCTAAAAATGTACCAGGCCAAGCTGTATCAGGAAATTACTGAGCCTTTTTTAATAAAGAAAAGTATTTAGTCATGACCCATTTTTTAAAAGATTTAAAAGTAGAACGTGTTAAGAAACTAAAACAGTGATTTTGGTCTATTAATGTTTTTTTTTACAATGAAAAAAACCAAAGCCTTACAAGAACTTTACCTATATAGGATAGTTTAAAGTAAGAAAAAGCACAAGTTATGATTTGGATCAGATCAGAGCATAAAAAGCAAGAGATTCTGACCAAGCATTCAATACCAACTTTTGATACAATCAGTTTGATACTTGATGCAAATGATACATTTCAGTCAGCATACAAAAAGTATTGAGATTAGTTTGCATCCCACTATTGAAAAGCTATTGCTGGCAAGGGCACATTCTGGCAATTTCAAAAGTCTGTTATATAATGGTAATGTTAATTATGTCATTGCACATAATTGTGTTTGGTGAATGTTTCCAGTAAAAATGCACAACAAAGCTGTCTCCCTCTGCCTAATTCTGTTACCATCCATTTACCACCAGTCATTATGTACAGTCCCCCCCTAACAACAACAAAATCAGCCACAAATGCATATGAGCTTGAATCCTAATGTGAAGCACTGGTACTTGATCAATAATGCAGATTATTAAATAAGTAAGGCCCTATTTTTTCATACACTGACATTCACCTAATGGTGCACTTGCTGTGATGCATATGTATACCGTAGAGACATGACACATGCTGGGTTTGAGCTGAAGGTCTGGGTTTGTTAATTACTGAGGCAATAATCCAAACTGATCAGTTTATGTGTGAAACTGGCATGCAGGAGGGTTTACTAATTTCTATTCACTCTTGATATTTTATATACACATTTTGTAACCAACAACATAATCTGTAACATTGTTTACAGTTGTGTGACAGTCTCTATCACTTGGTTATAGACTATTTTCTTCATATAAATAAATGAGAACATGAACGACAGCCTGGTTTATATTCAGCATCGACACAAAGGCGTTCATTAATAATTGACACCCATCTCCTGTTAAAAAGCAACAGTACCTCAAATCAAACAGCCATGGTTTCTCACTTATGACACATAATGACAAATCCAAAGCTATTAAAGTTTTGAACAGACATAATGGACCTTTAATAGCCTTGGCATTTTGACCAAAGGTCCCTTAAGCACGAATGATGATGTAGCTCCTGTAGGTAGGTTAGATGAATGCAGGTAGTGAGACAGGCCTATTAACAGTTTCTGTAATGTAGAGAGGTTGTTGTCACTAATGAGCGTGGTGAGGAAGGAATAATGGCCTTGTGGCTCCAGGAGGGACCCTTAGAGCCTTCTAGCCTTGTCTGACAAGATGAGTACAGGGTGCAAAAAGACAAGGGAGGAGAGAGCACGGGGGCAATTACTGCAGCCAAGTCCTGAGGGAGGCATGTATGTGTAGATAAAGAGTGTAGGTGGAAGAAAGAACATGAGATAAGCACCATCTTCAGCCATGCCCCTTTTTCCCTCTTCCGACTGTATCGCCATGGAGACAGCTTCCAAGGCAGGAAATGTTCACTCACGTGTCTGTGTCGGTGTGTTATGGGTTTCCAGTACAAGGAATTAGCTGTGGCTACACACATGCACACGATGACATGTTCTTGTCTATAGGCACCAATCACGTACACCCATCCCCCCTGACTCCATCGTACCCTAACTCACAGTTATATGTAAACCATGTAAACAGCATGTATCGATTCCTATCACCCACGAAGCACTAAAAGGCTGTCATAAAGACTAATGGTGGCAAATCAGGCAATCGATGTTGAGACGGTCTCCATTGACACAGCTGTCATATAAGCATATAGGCTTCATGTTTACCCAACCGGTCCACAGGTAGGCCTACCTGTAATTACACTTCAAATAGGAAATGTGAGCACATCAGAACCTGAAATGTGACTCCAAAATAAACTCAGTGATGCAATTCCTATTGTGATATTTTACATGTGAATAGCATTGGCATTAAATGCCAAATTTTGCTTAACAACACATACAAAATGGGTGGGTGTGACAGCCATGCTGTTGCATGTCTACTCTACTAGTATTTCAGTGTGAGGGTTTTCCTGCTCATCTGAATCTAAGCTGAGACACCTGCAGTGCAGTCTGTGAGTATTTGGAAAGCAACACATCTGTTGTGCTGGTAACAGCTTCTATCACATTTGCATTCACAAGTGCAACAATAATATGGTTACTATTATATGATTCTTAAGGTGACTTTTCACCATTTATTTTTTTATCCATACTAGGTAAACATTTATTGGCAGAATATTGCAGAAATTGAATAAAATAAAAAATGCTTTCATTCGTGTATAATCACCCGAAAATAAGAATTGTTGTGTTGTCCATACCTTCGAATGATTCGTTTCCATCTGCTGAGGGTGTGGGTCCTCTTTCATGGAGGCTGCGATGTTGCACTGCCATGCTTCTACAGTATCCCAGAATGGACAAACCAAACACTGGCTCTAGATATGCTCTAAATACGGCCTTACATGTTTTGCAAATTAAAAGTGGTGTGGTTACTGTCGACTCTGCTACATGCTTGGAGGGGGAGAGTGTTTGCAATCTGTGAGTTCACCACTAGATGCCACTAAACGCTACACACTGGTCCTTTAAGACATTGTTAGCTATTTTTTTAAAGAGCCTCGCAAAAAAATCTAACAACTTTTGAGCAGACCTTAACTCCTCCCTCTTGAAGAGAGTCGCCAGTGTTCTTATTCTAACACCTCAGTTCCACAGTCTACAACAGACTGCATTCAACAGCTTTCATTACAATATTTTTTAAATCAGTGTTGAATTTAGATGCATATTGAAATTATAGCAGCTAGTTATATGGTTAGAGTCAGGCTAACAAATATCAGGTTAGCACTGTCATTGTGAGCATGATGGGATGCTGATGTTAGCAATTAGTACAGCCTCACAGAGCCGCAAGCATGGCAGTAGGCTCTTACATACTGTCCCCAAATTTGAGGGGACCAATGTGTATAGTCTAAATTAAAGTAATCATCAATTAAAGTCATCATGTATAATATGTGGTTAATTTTTTTACATTCCATTGTGCCCTAAGGTTCACTTACTTAGTCACTTCTCGCTTTGCTTTTGTTACTTAAAAAAATAATAAAACTGGAGGGACAATACATAAAAATGGCTACAATTCCTACACTGTGGACCAAATATGTATGGAAACACTGTCAAACACTCCAAGTCGTAAGTCTGCACTGGTCAAAGTTGAGGCCCTACTGTACTAACATTTATGTTCACATAATTAATGAGCACTAGAACATATACAGTGATAACAATCTCTGCCAGGCACTGCGTATTTCATCATGTTTCCAAGTAGTTCCGACTTAAGCTACAAATAGCACTTCTTTCACACTTGATGACTGCCAGTAACTGCAGACCCACAGCAATACCTTTTAAGAACTAACGCTCTCTTCTCTGGGATCCCTGTAGTCTGCAAACCTTCACCAATCTATGGACATTAGCCAGACTGTTAAATATAAACATGAGCAGTTTGAATACCCAAGAAGCCAGACAGCATCTACAATAGGCTGGTACTTTTTAACCTCAGGAAGAGACACTCCTTCTACTTTCCTGAAGTTTAAAGATCGTAGTCATAAGCCAGGAATGTCTGCACATAGTCACAATAGATAGAGCATGACTTCATGCCCCCAACTAACAACATGGTATGTACACAATATGTAGAGCCTTTTGTATATTACAGCCATTCAGAATATGTGGCAGAGAGTCAGGAACAAGTTCATAATCATACAGAAGTGAAAGTGATGAAGAGTAAAAGTATAACCCCCGAGAAAGACTAAGTCTGGTGGGAATGTGATCAAGCTTTCATTGTTAAAGTGACATCCACTCACCCCACACACCCACATAGACAAATACACACAGAGTACACCATGACCATTGCCAGTGATAGGATTAAATTTTTATGCACCCTTGCCTGAAACACACAGACAACAACCGCTCTGTAGACTCAGTAAATAAACATCAAACAGCTTGTTGACCTCCGGATAATCTGGTTGACAGAGCTGTTCAAACGCCTGCATTCATTCATACTAGTGATGGAAAAAAAAAATATTGTCAAACAGCTGCCAAACGCTCTGCGCCATACGGACTATTTGTCAGAGTGTGGCAGGAGCAAGCGTAGGTGAACAGCAGTATCAGTAAGCCAAGTGCAACATCACCCGGGGCAAAAAATTATCGTGGGAACTGAGGGAGACAGCTGCAACAAGTGTTAGTCCAGAGATGGTGCACTGATGCGTCTGCATGCTCTGCAGAACAAACAATCATCATTAATGACACACAAAATTGATTTTTTTTTTCAGCTAACACAGATAACCAATTGTTACCTGCATCTCATGGCCAGTCCTTTAAAGTAAGTTCATCTAACTTGTAGTCTGTGCATTCCTGAGGATAGGAAAGGGTAAGGTGTAGTGAGCAAAGATGGTTATTTAATATTCCATAGCTTTGACCTAACCAAATCTCAATAACATCACTACTGCAACAAAAGTGTATCATTTTTACACATGTATCACTTCAAATGTGCTTTGGCTTAAATGGAGCATTTTGCTACAACATAGTCTGTCAAATCAGATATTGTTGTAGCTGATATTTATCAGCATCTCTAACCATCATTTCCTGAATAATTACATAATATCCGGTCTTGTGGAAAGAATCACATGCCTGCGGTGTATATTTGGCAACACAAAAATCAACATAAAGTACGCGTGCCTACATAACTTAATTTCCACAAATGTTGGCATAGCAAGAAATGTGGCAATCTAAACCAAGTTATCTCTGACCAATCAGGGGGTTTGAGTTCAACTACACATTGTATTTGTGGTTTAGATCAAGGCTTTAAGGCACAGAAGTAGTGCACAGACCAATAATATTGCATCTTGTCTTACAAACAGTATGACAACAGTCTTTGCCATGAAGCCTGAATTGTTTTATTTTCAGATCTCAGGTTTGCTCTGCTCCCCTTCTGATAAAGCAAACAGATGAAAATAGAACATTTCCCATGCACCACCCTCAGACATGTGCCTGATATAAAAGCTGCAGGGATTCTAAAAATATTATCCTTCGACATGAATATTCAGAAGCTGGGATCTTTGTTATTCTCTATCTGTTCCACTGAGCAGCGTCTAAAACTTCCCATAGTGCAGGTTCTTGTCCAGTAGCCTCATTACAGTTCAAAAATAGTTGAATGGGCTTCAGGCCAGACATGGGCAACTGTGAAAGTACTTTGTCAAATGGATACCGAATGCAGGAACCTCAAGAGAGAAATGTAACAGTTTCTGTTCTAATCAGCTGGGAGGAGGATAATCACTTTTAATGGAGCTGGGTGGCCCGTGGAACAACAAGATGTACATGAAAGAGGTAAAAGTAATTTCTGGTCCTCTGAGGCATCCATACACTCCATAAGCTGCTGTATATGTGCGTGGGAGTTATGGAGAGGGTCCTAGCTACCCTCTATGTACACATGATGTGTTCAAGGACCTAGACATCCCTGAAGCATTTTGTTCTAAAACACTTTATAAGAGCTAGCATGTTGTAAGTGCACTGCAGCATAATTTATCATAGATTAGCCTTGACTCAGCATCTCAGAGACTCTGATTCAAAGCAGTTGTCACATGCCGTTCAAGGTCTGTCAAGGAGCTCTGACACAATAATGTGCAGTTATAACAAGAGCACTGCTCACTTTATTGTTGACAGCAAATTAATCTTCTGTTGACTGAAGTGGAGATTTCAAGAGCACTCAAGCTAAATTGCTGAACAGTTGGATAACACACCAGGTAGTCCCCCTGAGAGAGGCAAATTCACATAAAAGAAACAAAGAAGCGATACCACACAACATCCAGACCAGAGAGTTCGTTCCTCAAAAACGGCAGAGACAAAACCACGACATCCCCAAACCAGAAAACCCCTCAAAACTTCAGGAGGATGCTGGTCGATTGTTATGAAAACAGAAGTAAATCATGCCAACTCTACACAGAATTATTGGGCAGGTTTAAATGTTATTCTGTGAAAGAATCCGAATTTCTATAAGAAGCTGTTTTACAGATCCCAATCGTGTGTATAATCCCCTGGAGGTTAAGGCTCAGCACTGTAAAAAGCACTGACACCTCAGTGTCTGAACAAGGCTGTCAGATTGGACGACGGCATCTTTGGGGCCTTGTAAAAAATCTGCTTCCTTAGCATTAGCTTTTCTCCAAAATAGATCCCAACACACATTAAACTATTAATAGTAAAGCTCATAGAATGGCAGATGATATTAAACTTACTCTGTCTGAGAAATGGGACATTAGACTGGGTAAAAAGAGAATTTACACCAAGGAAATAAACTGGGCCTGATCTCCAGAATCTTTAGATGAGCAAGGATGTTTAGGGAGAACTTAATAGGAACTCAGTGAAATAACACTGATGTTGAAAGATGCCTTTGAAATTCGCTACCCGCCCCCTCCCCTGCAGTACGCTCTTCTGTTTTGTAGAGTAGATAATGATGGCCGTGATTCTCCCCTGAAAGTGAAGTTGTGCTGTGTATACCTGTAATATCGCAGGCATATTTTGACTTTGGCAGAATCAGCTTTTATCAGCCTTTTATCACAAAACTTTCAACAAAACAAAAAGTAAAGCAAGGCTGTATAATTTCAATAAAAAGACTAGTAAGAAAGACAGTACAGAAAAATAGAGCAGATGTTTTGTCATATGATTCTTCAGAAAAAACAAATCCAAATTTATAAATGGAAACCCCTGTAAATAAACATCAACAAAGAGAAACATTGCAAAAATATTAATGTGATCAAGTTTGTATCCTTAAGAAGACAGCACACTTAACTGTGTTATGTTCAACAACTGCTGCTTTCTTTCAGTGTTACAGAAAAAAATCCACCTTTACGCACTATCACTATTATATTGTATGTTCAATGCATTCAAGGAACTATTTTCTTATAAAACCTGCTACATACCTAGTGCAGCTACTCAGGGATGTCTCACTCTTACAATCCTCCATATTGAGAGAAACATACTCAAGTGGTTCAACTGTGAACGCACCTTGAGCTCTTACAGTGCTGAAACCAAATGTTGTGGTTTGCTGAATGTGCAATAACTAAGTTGCACTTTGATGAGCTGAAACCATTTCCTGTGATATTATAAGACAGCAAAACCATTTTTTTGGCAACCACAGGAAACACATCAATGTTCTGTCAGACAAACAAAACACAAAAGAGAAATAACTGTTTAGGAAAACTAGTTGAATCACCGTAGCTGAATATGCTTTACAATGTTTATGATGCAAGTTTAAATGTCGTGAAATGGGGGCGGAGCCATTGCGTGTGTGCGATTGGGCAGGATTTACATTGTGCATAACACAGAATGCAATATGCTCCATCAACCTGAATTGCTACTTATGGTACAGAAACGCCACAAAAGAGGATACCAGCAGTGAAAGGAAGACTCGCATGTCAGTACATGTTTATAGCTTTCCACTTAGCACATCCCCAAGGATCACAATCCATTTTCTAACAGCAGCACAGTCCCAACAAACATTACACTCAAGCTGCAACCCACCACAGCTATGGGGTGAAACTTCTGCAGCAGGTCTGCTATTGACATGAAGAACTGCCTGCATGTATTGACTGAATATCATTTGAGAAGGAGTGGGGATATTTATAATTAATTTTGCTTCTTGGTAGCAGCTCTGAGGAATCATGATTTATTAAGGGTACAGTGCAGAGGTATATTTTGGGGCATCTTTGCTTGATTGACAGGTGTCTTAGCCCAGTGTTTCCCCTGCCAACTTAACCCCACCCCCCTGAAAGAAACAGAAATATTTTATTTTATGTTATTTACCTAATTTGTGTGCACCTGTTTCATTTCAGCTCACTCTGAGAGCTTTTACCACATTTTTCTCTCTCTTCTCCTTTCTCTCTTCTGCTCTATGTCTCACCACGCACGCACGCACGCACCAACGCACGCACGCACGCACGCACGCACGCACACACACACACACACACAACACACCATAAGTGCAATAAAAGTTTCCTAATAAAAGCAATTTATTAATGTAAACGATCTGAAACCAAAGATAGTCAGATGTTAACCCCACACCAGCCGAGCTGAGCTCCTTTTCTATTAAACTGATTTGGAGATGTGGTATGAAGGTGATGTATTTTAGCGTGCAGCACCTGTCATTAGAGGTCAGTCTCTCTATTGGTGGACAAGTCAGCACAGCTGAGCCGAGAAACAAGGCGTCTGGGGGATAAAGTTACAGTTACTACTAACTAGTGACAAAGAAAAATGCTCTTGCGCCTGTTTGGGAGCATTCTGGGTTCAGTCCCAATGATAAAAGTGAGCCAACAAAAACTGTAGACCAATGATTGGTCAGAGTGCCGTAGTGTAAGCAGTCTGTCACAGTTGAGCGAGTGTGAGAGAGCGAGTAGCTGAAAGTGACATGAATGTGCAGAGGAAAAGGTGAGCAGTGAAGTTGTCAGTCTGTCAGTAAATGTACAGTGTAGGTTTGAGTTTGTCAGTGAATAAAGGCTGCAGATTCTCAAGACCAAAGCAAAACTCCTGTGTGTGTTGTTTGCTTGCTGTTCACTTGCTGTGATTTTAACAGTTAGCTCTAGCAAACAAACTGCAACACAACACCACCTCCCAAAACAGTTAGCTTGGGGGAAACACCATGGTTGTAGTCGTTTGTTCTTCTTATGTTGGCTTTATGCACAGTTGGGATTTTATGGCTTATTAACAGCCAAGATCAATACAAGCCATGAACCCAAGAATAAACATTTTTTTTTTATCTGATGGCTAAATCCATTGCACTTGCAAACTTAATGAAGTCCTGAGCACCAAGAGGCTGCACAGCTCTGTCATTAATCACTGTGTAAGTCATGACTATACAAGTGGTACTGAAAACAAAATGTCACCTAAAATACTGATTAATGATGTTTTCTCTGGTGCCTGTTGTTTTTTTTTTTTTTACAAACTGAGAAACAGACTGCAGTGGAACAACAACAAGATGAAATACACATTAGACATGTAGCTAAGGAAAACATATCAGCCAAAAGGGTAACAACTAAAATCATCATCATCAATCAAATCAGTTAATATTTCCACAAATTTCAAACAACAAAAATACAATTTCATCGTGAATTGCAGACATGGCCTCCATGCTTCACCCCTTTTATCACCACACCGTGGCAGCTTGGGTATTGCGGAAGACTCAATTTCCCAAAGTGAATGTGGTAAAAACCTGATAAAAATATCACACCAGCCAAAACTCCATTATAAACTTTGATATGATCAGTGACTCAACAGCATGCACAGTGCACAGTATGTACAGCACAAACAACTGACATGTTGGTGATTTCAGCACCTGTTTCATCAGTAAAACCCACAGATAGAGACTCCTCATCTCTGCTCACATGATTAATGCTTCAAGGCTGAAAGACTGGTGTGCACAATCAGTCAAGGGACAGATAATATACCTGGAATAAGTCGATAAAAACACACAAGCTGCCTTTTCACCATTTCCTGTGGAGTGATCGAATGTGACAAATCTGCGTAGGCTAAATATTTGAGTCTTTTCCACAAAAATTGTTGAAAAGGTAGCCACAAATGAATGAATTATTCCCAGCACTCTGCACCATTACAACAATCATTGACCACTTTACAGATACGTCTCATGGCAATATAACCTTCAAGGTGAACCGTGCTACATATGTGCTTTGGTGCTCGCAAAAGGTTTCCAATCAGTCCTGTTTACAGTTACCATTGCAGACACAATCCATGCCATGCAAGCATGATGCTGCCAGGAAACTTACTGGGCATTGGTTGAGTCCATACTGTACTCCTCTTGATACCTGGACGCAGCACACATGGACACAGATAGGCAAAGGTTAGGAGAGAGCGGGGTTGAGGAAGCAGGGAAGGGAAGGAAAAGGGAAAGAGCAAGAAAAGGATGCCTCTCATGATGCCAATGCATTTTTTTTGCATTCAATCGCATCTTGAGACAGAATGCAACCATTTTCTAACCATGTGGAAGGATCTGAACACAGTTTGCACAGCAAGAAGGTCCAACATGGGATCTGATATTATGTTTGGTTGTTGATATTCCTTTTGGAATATCAGTAAAACCTAAAACATGCAAATACTTGGTATGTTGATTATTCAATCGAGAATATCTCCAAAACATGCATCAGATCTCATGTTTAAGCAGCTACTTCTTACTGCACATTAAAGGCCTATTTTCAAGACTTTCAAGACAAGAAGTACATATAAAACATTAACAGAGGAAACTGACTGTATCTGAGCTTGACTAGAAATACAAAATGTATTTCTGAGCAATTAATTCATAGAGCACATGCAAGGAAAACACATTAAGTTAATCAAAACAATGCTTCAGCTAATTAAAGAAGAGATGGGACGTTTAATGCAAACCACAGGGGACCAGTGGACACACCCTCTTGATCAATCTCATAGGCTGCCATATTGAGATGACCATGGAGAAAAGAAGTGTGTAACACTGAGTGGACTGACAGACAGGGAGACAAACCCAGATATTGATTTTAATGACAATTCTGATCGGCTCAGGGGGTCAAAGGTTAAAGACACAGTTTGATTTGATGCAGAACAAATTGACTTGTGCAGTGTACGGCCGTGACTTCCTCCGAAAACCAATTACAGAGGATGAACCACAAAGTAATTTGTTCTGTGACAAGGCACACATTAATTTCAAAGATTCAAAATTGCAAATGAAATCAACCTCACAGGACCAGACAAAACAGCACAATGTGGATGACTGAATCAGTAGAAAAGGAGCCCCGGTGATTCAGGCAGTAGACTTTTATCACAGCAAACAATTTTACTTGGTGTGCTTGATAACGTGTGTGTAATAACATTAATTATGGCTGCCTTCCCTTTAGGTGCTTCAGATCAAGAGGCCTGGTATTGGTACACACCAATGAAATGCAGCCATCATTAATATTATTAGTTACAATTAGTTATCTCCTCACAGAAATGTATAGACTGAGATACACAAGAGGAATAGAGGAATAGACAGCAGAGCTTCTGTACCAACGGTTCTTGTTTTTTGGACTATTCCTCATAAAGTATCTGATCTTACTCTGTGTTGAAGAAAGTCAGTCCTGATACAGCAAAGGTTATTGATTTTACATTTACATTAGTATCATTAATAGCCCATTTGACTGAATAACACCCTTTGCATATAGAAATTGTGGCTGGTTTGTTTGAGAGTTTAACAATATACTTGAAAATATTAATGCCCTACACGGTTTCATCATTAGTTGCTAATAAATTTAGGCCTAGCACCAGTAACAACAGATATACATTCATTCGATTTATATTAATTTCATAATTAATAGTAGATAAACTTTTACTCAATTTTGATCCAACAATCCTGAGCAAGACGATATACAAGCAAAACTACATGTCACAAATACACTTGCACATCTGTATGGCTGATTAGTTTTGATCCATATTGTTCCAAAGCTTGGAACTGGACAGTTCAACTTGGTGTGATTAATAGCATTAATTATAGGTGCCCTCCCTGATGGATGTTCCAGTTCAAGATGCCTGGTATTAGCACACAACAATGAAATGGAGCCATCATTAACATTAGTGGTTACATTTGTGCCTTTGCTGCCAAGACCCATGTTGTCCATTTCATTTTATTATTGGCATACAGTTCAGTTACTCTGATTAATAAAAAGGAATCACATTGTACCGTTTTGAGCTGTGCAATACAACAGAAAGACATTAATGCATTCATTTGGCCTCTCACCTTTCAGCATAACCAGCAGTAATGTCTTCCAATGTTTAAAACCAGTGCAAACTGAATTATTAATTACTTGAGTATTAATCTATCAAGGTTTTTGTACTGTTCTTGTAATTTATAAGCACGTGTGAGCATACTCTAGGTCTGATGAGCAAGATGCCCTCAATCTCTAAGGCAAAGCACAACTAAAAATATCAATTTTAGCAAAAGTAGATGGATAAAAATAAAATTTAGGTTGGCATCCCTTTGAAGTTTGTAAGTGATCAAAGCTGGTCTGCTGGTCAACAGTGTAAAGAAAAGCTGAAAGAATCTGTGTTGTAAACAGGTCGTTAACTGGCAGTTCAGGCTTTGCTGAAAAGTTTCTGAGTAACACTGAACATTGTCATACCATTTACGCCTTTCTAAATGGACTAATGGAATATCCATTAAACCCAGGAAGCAGCTAAGTCACAAGAGAGGGCCTGTTCAATTTGAGTAATCAGTCAAGAATCTTTTGCCCTGAAATAATCAGCTGTGGGATTCCACAAGTCAAAAGGCTTTTTGATAAAAGAGTAATGTCCACAATGTTAATTTAGCTGTACCTTTCTAGTAATGTTAATCACGTGAAGATGATTCCAAAAAGCTCAATGTTACGAAAACAAATCATCACCTGATGTTTGTCATTCAGGTCCTTGCCTGTACGGGACTTTGAATGAACTGAAAATCATTTCTATGAGGTTTTAGCAAGATGCATATTGCATACTGCATAAAAGAGTTTCACATTTTTAAAAGCCAGACTGACTTAAATATTCAAGTCATTGCATTTAATTAAGACCTGTATTGCATATAAAAGAGAGACAAAGCATACAAAAAATATGGATTGCCTGACATTTTGGAGATTTTCTGATAACAGTAAACAGTGATAGACCAAAAAATTGGTGAACTGATTAATTATCTGGCACTTTGAGATCATCAGCGATGGCCGATGCCTAAACACACACAAGGCCAATAAGCAAACAATGTCTGCAGACACATCTGCAGGCAGCCTTGTCAGTGTGGCTGCTGTGGATCGATGTCAGCACTTCTAGTTTTGGGACGGTGGTTAAAAAATTAGCTTCAAGTCCTGTTCTATAATTCATGCATTCTTCCGTAAACATTTACCTAAATCTGCGCTGCAATGGCACCGTACCCTGCTCTCCCTTAAATTCCTTAAAGTCACGTTCTGAAATCTACACAATAACCTCTTGTATTTTTCTATTTCATTAATTGTTAAATATTCCATCTAAAACAACATGTTACTGACCAAGACAACCATTTATATTAGGCTGCACTGTGCATTAAATAATGGAATTATAAATGACTGTTCTTTGATTTGATATCAGTATTATATATCTGTCATCGGCCATTGAAAAACCCATACTGGCCAGCCACTAACAGCAAAACTGAACTGTACTGAAGGACATGCAAAAGACTACCAGTGACATTCACTGGGTGCCAAATGCCCCTATAAAAGTCAGTTCAGAGGTAAAATAAAGCGATTAGGAAATTATTGTCAGTCTGCTTATCAGGGATACTGTACATAACAACAAGGCCAACTCCTCTGCTGTGATCTCACTGTCCATTTGGTGGCTATTTGACAGTGCCTTAATGAGCAATAAAGATGCTATCTGGCTGCTAAGAGCTTTAGCTGTATAAAAGCCTATGATAAACAGAGGCTCTCTCTGCCTCTATTAGTTTACAACTCATGTCTTCAACACACTGTCTCTGTTTCTTCTTGTTTATTTTATCACAAACCAAAAGAAAATTAAAAAGTCCTAATGTTCATGCAGTTAGCATCATGTTGCCCTTCACATTTTACAAAAGTATTAAAACCCACACAATGAAGAAGCAAACTGAGTCTCACCTCTTTGCAGCAGCTGTGGAATCACAAGCATGAGCTGAGCTCCTGTGACAAGTGCAAAATGACCAGCACTTTCAAAGTATGCTTTCAATTACATTCACTGAGAACTGCCTCAAGGACTGACAGATATAAAGTGGGAGGGCCTACTGCACGTTTCCCATCTCTGCGGCAATTTCAAGGACAAATGGGATTTGTAGTTTTCAATCTGTTTACCTGCATCAGGAGGATTGCCAACACTCCCTCATACACTATAGTTGCCTTACAGTTCCTCACATGCCACAGAGGCAGCTCAAGTTCTCCTCTCCAAAAATATGACTAGTTGGTTCTAGCACAGTAACCAGACACCTGGTTAAGAAGAAACTCAGTAGTTTTAAAACCGACAAGAACAAAAATACAATAAAACAACAAAGATTCTACCCTGCAGCTTAATTATTCTGGCCATAACCTTTATGTTTAAGTCCTGATCTATACATGCAGCTGCTGGACAAAACATCATCAACACCTACAAACTCTCTTCTACCATTCTCACAGAAAACACCACCTTCTGACTGTCTGGCAAGTGTCCATTAAAACCTTATAATAGAACACCTCACACGTACTTCTGGTCAACAGCTAAACCTCAGTTCTAAATCCGTCTGCAGGTATATTAAACTGCAGGTAACCATAGCAACTGTCTCTCCATACCTCTTGTGCTACTTTACCAGCTACAAGACCTCTTACTTTTGAAACTGACCTAACCAGATGTTAAAATAAGTATGAGCAATTTCTGAAAAATGTAAAGATGGAAAAATACGGATTATGATGTAAAAAGACTTTTTAATGAAGTATTATTGCTAACTATCTTATTAGATAGGGTGTACTAGATCATTATGGACAATGTTAGAAATTAGAACTGTTTAGCAGCTGTACTGGACTTTCTGTAATATTACTGTAGTATTATGTAAATTATTTGTCAGATATTTAATTCCTCGAACAGGCTATAAACACTTGTGCCTCTTAGTGCCTGCATTTGTGCACAAATTTTGAGTTCCTTTCGTTTCAAAATATGATTTTCTTCTTGTTCCTACAGTTTAAGGTTTACTGCACATGATGATTTATGTGCAGAGTCGGATACTAGAAGGATGTTTTCACATTCATCTGCAAAAAGTGGAAGTAGCCCTTACTCCGTTAGTGATTCATAATGGGAATTCCTATTAATGCGCTAATAGAAATTAGCATTATGATTGTGATGACTGTGATGATTTCGGATCAATTTTACTTCACATGGTTAACATAAAAGGATGTGTGCTTATACTACTGGCATATATTTCCTCTGATTTGTGCAAATAAACTAATGGCTGCTGATTTCAAGTTGCTATCTCAATCTATTACTCTGGCTACACTCCACAATGACCAGCTACAGCAACCTCAAAAGTTCAGAACTCATACTCAAGCTTCACAGTGTGAAGGACATCAATTTAAAGGCTCTTTGTGCTTTGAGCAGTTTTCATGGTCTCAGTTAATTTTGGCCTAACATCTTATTTAATTTATTATTTTCTAATGGCAGCAGTTTGATGAACAGCTTAAGTTTACCTCAAAAAGTATTTGTATTTACTACTTTTATATACAGTGTAGCAATGACACTGCTGAAATAAAACTCAGAAAGACTCACTGATGTGATGTGCATTGTTATTGGAAATAGTCATGGAATACAGTCTCTAGAAGTGTATGATTCAACTTTTTCCCACGGTCTAGTGTTAAAAGGGCAAACAAAAATTGCAATAAATCATCATATCAAATCGCAATACTTGTAGAATCACAATACTTAAGAATTGCAATACATTTTGAATCAGCAACCAAGTATCATGATAGTATTGAATCAGGAGACAAGTCTATTAACCCAGCCCTACTTGACAGTGAAATAGCAAACACCTGTTGCCCAGCAGTTCAGACTTTTAATGAATTAAGAGCAGATTTTACCAAGAAAAATTAAAAGAGCATATCAGAAACAAATTATTACTTATAGCAGAGTGATATATATATGTATCAAAACGTGTCTGGAGGAGATCTTTAACTATTAATTTTCTACTTGTCTGCACTGAACAGCATCCATTTTTAAAGTGATTATTTTATCCACAAACAGTTTCACAAAAGAATTTGAAAAAGAATCATGATATTTATTGACAGAAAAGATGCTCATGATACTGTGTCCCCCTGTTGGTGGTCTAAGTGTGAGCAGGGTACTGATTCAGTTAGTGTCTACAAGTGATTCATAAAAGAAACTATGGACTCACTAACAGCTTTCAAGCAAGCTCTGTACAGAGCATATCATCCAATCAGTGCCTTCCTCCCATTCCTTTCAAACCACTCAGACTTGAAGGTCTGTGTTGGTGATACTCTGCACAGCCCAGGTTGTGAATGCTTTCTTGAGCACAGCTTATCCACAGCCAACTGTGCAAGCTCTTGAGTTTGGTTGCTTTGCTCAAATTACCCATCATTCACACATTCTTCAGGCCTTCCAATTGATCCTCTGCTAATTAACGCTTGCAAGAAACAGAAGACAAGTGACTTGTGATCGATTTTTTGGCCTGTGCATGTACACAAGTGCTACATATGGCACATATACACTTCTTATTTACAACACACAGCCAGGCACACACGCATTATCTCAGTGTTACAGGGAGTTAATTAAAGGCCACTAGCATTTGTTTAGATGCATCCTCCTGATAGCTACGGTCTCTTTAAAAGTTCATTTTGTTTAAGGGCATGCATAGCAACCAGGGCACTCGTTATTTTCGAGCCTCAACTCTCAAGTCAACTGCTGGGAGATTTCATCCTCCAGTTTTAATGAACAATAATGATGGACAACATGTAATTTACCCCAAGGACCACATTAAAAACCCCTCATTAAACCTCGGGTGCTCAAATCAAAATGAAAGCATAATTGTTCCGTGAAAGCAGAGCGCTATAAATAAACATATGACAAAAGGGAGGAGGACTTAAGCAGTCTGTGCAATAAATACTGCACAATAATTTACAACTACAGTCAATAATTTGATAAGAATGGGAAGAAGTGATCAGATGGAAAACTGATTGGTAAAGAAAATATCTAATGATAAAGTACTTGTGATAAAACCATGACATTACATCGATATTCATCTCAGTATTTGTATCCATTAGCTTTCTGCTATTTTCCAACTGACTACTGCTTACAGCAAAAGAAATTATCATTTATCTGCAGAGTAAGAAGAAGGCAGCTTGCACTTTATCTGTGTTTGAGGGGGGGGGTGGCCTCAACAATTGGATCTAGACTTAACAGGATATTTACAGTTCATGCTTACATGCACCTAAATTATTGTATAATATGCATAATATACTGCACCATTTAAAGAGGATAACTGCATCAAAGTGTTCGCAGTGGGATAATAAAAGCTGTGTGGGAGTAGAGGAATCTAAACAAGATGGATTTGGTGCACAGACGAATTTACAAATAAACTGAGTTAAGGATTTTTTAATAAAATCTGTCTGGAGGCTCAGCCTACTAAGAGAGCAATTTATACGAAATTGTCTAAGTTTTAAAAAAGAACTTTCAGTTAACTTAAGTTATGGTTCCCATTTCTATCTACACAGTCAACAGGCCATAATCCTAAATCATAGAATATTACAATTTATCTTTTTATGCAAAACTGATTTAAGCTATCAATAACTGATACCCTGAATTGACAAGAAATGCATTTAAAGGTGAGAGCTGCAATATATTTACTGTAATGAATCATAAAATGACCATGGTTTGTCATCAGGGATCAAGGAAACAGTTAAGTTGAAATAGTTAATTCTCAGACATCAACAATACAGCCACGGTGTCCCCCTTTGAAATTTCTATTCCAGGCCAGAATAACTGTTTTTGTTTGCCCACTTTATGTTTAGTTATGAGTTAGTGTCTGTTTGTGAGTCATAAGAAATAATTAATAATCTTGTAGAAGCAGTAGGTGTTTATAACGGTTAAACTGAGCAATAAGTTAATGAGTCTGGCTGGCAGTGAGACACGCTGCCACTTAACTTAAAGTCTAGAGCATGTATTTTCAGAGCAGTGGGCTTTCGTTTTCAGGATAATGGGCTCAACTTTATATTGACAGACAAATGAGAGTTACAAACTGCTGATCAACTTAAAGTGGAGGACTCATCTTGTCTTCATCCTGCTCTCCTGTGGAGCTCCTGCAGTTTGCAGAGCTTCCCCAAGTCTAGGGAGAGCGGGCGGGGAGAAATAGCTTGTATCCACCATAGATTGTATATCAGATACAATTTCAATCTATTTAATATACAGTCTATGGCTCCAACTCCTATTTTGAGTGCAGTACTCATTATGGCATGCACGATTGCTACATATTTCTCCTTCAGATATGACCATTTTCATGCAGAGAAATTACAGACACTCTTACCGATTCCTCCTCAAAACCTACACTAATCCGTTCTTCTGCTTGATCTAGAGGCTAATTGTCTAAAGCACATATCATGTACTCATTATAGCTTGGCTTCACATCCATTGGAGGGCCTTTGCTGCATGATATCTCCCTCTGTGTCCCAGATTTCCCTCATCCATTGAACTGTCAATTAAAGGACAAATGCAAACCCAGCTAAATATAAAAATGAATGAATTATGAAATCTGTCAAAGCATCAATCAAACAGTGGACAACAAGACTTTGGGGTACAAAAACAGAAATGTGCTACAAATTGAGAAAAGCAGAAGTGCTGTAGACTGGACAGGGGAAGACTAAGTGTTGCTGACACATCAGCAAATTGTATAAAGTCTATGCTGCATATCAGTCAATCAAAATTCCTGCTTTTTATCGAGTTGCTCTTCTGTCAGCTGATATCCAGCAAAAAAAACTCAACTCATCCTGTCTAATATACTGGTGTAGCCTTAATGAGAAAATGACTAACTGTTACCACTGGGCTCTAAAATTCAAATTGATTGCACACCAACAGACCAAAACAAATGCCCATTTTCCAACAGATTTTTCACGAGATGCAATGTGGTGGCGAGGCAAGATGAAGCCAAAATAAATCTGCGCAAGTCTTTTCTGTTTTGACCACATCCTGTGTTTAAAAGATGGTCAATCCCTCTGTTCTTGAAGATCCTCCAAGACTCATTTAGTCTATTTACAGCCTACAGTATTCAGCTGCCAATACTGTATAGGGAATCCTATATACACAAACATTAAAAGGGATTCCCAGGCGCTCTCTTGATCTCTTTATAGTTTGGCTGTGTCGCACGACGGGCCAGATTATTGATTCAGTTACTCCTCCCTCCTCATCCTCTCATTTTCAAGCCAGCTGGACACAAATCCCACGCTGATCACATTTCACAACCTAGAAAGCTCTCCGGCTCCTGACAACATCCTGTCAGCCTGCAGCGGACCTGCTGGGAATTTAGAAATATGACAAAACCTTTTATTTTGTCATTTTTGCAAGTAAAGTAAGTATGAGAGGAGAACGATCCAAGACAAGCATTTGTTCTTTCATTTAAGATATAAGACTTATTACCAAGATTGGCAACCTAACCCACTTAATGGTTGACAGTGGTCCAAATCTGGTTGCCTAGGGCAACTAGCCAACTGGTGCATTACGTTTTACGGCCTCGGCCATTGCACATATTGTGCATATCCTCATACAAACAGTCTGGCATTGCAATATAGCTACAGTCAATATTGTTCAATTTCTCAAAAGTGATTGGCTGCCAGTCTGCTCTCAGACCATTTGTCAGCTGACTAAGATGTTGATCACTCTGACATATCATCACCACAACCGCCTACAGTACACCAGCAGCACCACAAGCTTCATCATCCAATCACTGTCATCATCACACGTATCAAAGTCCATGCTCATTATTGCCAAATTGATCATATCATTGCAGCTGTGGCTACATGTCACTACTGTCTTTGCCACCTTATCCTCATCCCTTTCTTTCAATGATGTCACAATCAAACCTAGGCATCATTTTGATCATCATCACTGTCTAAATTCTTGCAAATGTTGGATATCAGTGATGGCCAGCTTCTCAATTCACACATGTCAAATTAAGCTGGTCTTCATCATCGCTGTATTTATTAATAGAATGAGTGTTTTGTTCTATAATCATGCTCACCATATGCAGTCCACACATCCATCTATACATCTGACTAGTTGACAGCTGATAACACATAAACATGATTGTTCTGTCATCTAAAGCTCAATCCTACATTCATCATCAGAAGAATGACTAGTCAAGTACATCGTCTTGACTGTAGTCATCTTTTTTTGCATCTTAAACTGAAGCCCTACAGTATTTGCAATCTTGTTAGTGTTATGAAAACAAACAGCAGATCACTCTGAGCTAAGACTGTCATCCCGAACATGTGATTATTTAATCAGAAACATCAAAAGGTTTAAGAGGATGAACAACATTTTAGAAGTGCTGCTTTTTGCATACTTACAGGTTCTGGTAATGAAAGATGTAGTTCAAATTGTTGAAATGATTCACTGGCAAGAGTGCACAAGATCTCAGGCTGGGCCATTAACATTATCACAATGTATTTGCTTAAGAAGGTAATTATAAACAGAAAGATGTCAATCAGTGTCATCTCAAGCCCTAAGTAATCGTGACCCATCTTTCAAGCTAATCCATCTTCATTCTTGGAGTATGGGATTAGCACTGACAGCTCTGTAACACATCATGACATCCTTCCGGGTCTTTCACCCAAAATAGAGCAACAAGCTACAGACATTTTGCCCCATTTTGCAGAGGTTTGTGTATTCAGCTTACTTGAGGATTGTATGGCTTCATACATACATTTAGAAGTGCTTAGGTATTTGTTTTGGACTGCAGATTTCTCAATGGGTCTTGTGAAAGATGGAGGGCAAGCATTTCATGAATACTTTAAGACATACCAAAAGACATCACAGAGTAGAGCCTCCTGGTTATGATTAATGCGATAATCCCTTATAATATTAAAGATAATTTTGTTGCATTTTTGCATCTCATAATGATCCTTATCATTTTGACATCACTGATATCCTGTATGGAATAGATGTGTTTACATGTCTCCCCATGCCACTGTTATTGTTTGTTATCAAATGTTAAAATAATAAAATGCACTCCAGCAAACAGTGCATATTTCAGTGAGCAAATCCCAGATTTCTGATCATGTCCAAAAATATCAATGCCCTCAAATAAATATTGACATGAAAAATGTGTGCAGTAAATAGTGAGAGTGAGAACACACTGCACCACCAGCATATTGGCTGTGCAGTGGTCTCTGAAACACTGCCAAAACAGCACAATCTTTCTGTATTCAGCCAAACCAGCCTCATACAACCTGCAGATAAGAGTGCCAATGGCAGCGTTTCTGCAGATCTCAAGTTCTTTTGTCTCACTGAGAGTGGGAAAAAAAAAGGCATTTAGTCTCCCTTAGTTGTTACAGCTTCAGCCCATCTCACACAAACCACAATCTCATTTGTCTAACAAATGGTAGGAGAGTGTCCCGACGGTGGAGGTCTGCAGGCACATTCTACTGAGTGGTGCAGACATGTGCAAAAATATATATAAATATAAAAATGAAAATGTATGTCAACATGATCCCCCTTGGTTTGCATTTTTATTTCATCCATCAATCTTAACTTCAGCTTTGAATGCAGTGATAGGATAAGATGTTTGCCTATAAACACATCAGAACCATAAAATTGTAATGGGAATGCAGCATCTTCTGAATTATGTAATCACTATACATCGCAGCCATTAATGAATCCCATGATGCTGCTGAGGGAAAGAAATGATTGACGGCAGAGGCAATCATTCACCCATCTGTCATGAAACTGACTCATACAGAAGAGGTGCATTGCCTGTGTTTATGTGTAACCCCAATAGAGAAAATGCCGCCTGTGCCCTCGTTGCTTAACGATAATGTCACAATTCACGGCTGGATAGATTTAATGGGATATTGATCACGGCGCAACTTTTGCCTAAAGGATAATTACGAGCCAAGTTATTAAGAAGACTTTCTGCACCTTGCGCTCGCAGCATCATGTCATTTCGCGGATGCGCATGTGTGCAAGCGAGCGGCATTGAGAAACATGCGATCTGCGGCAGCTACCTTTGGCCGGCATCGCTCCCAAAAGAGCCCATGGTCCGGAGAGGGTTGACGGGGTTGACCCAGGTGGGCTCTGGGGTTTTCTGCACCTCGGTCTTGACGTCTGGGTCGATCTCCGAGGGCGAGGGCGTCAGCTTAGCGCCTGCCATGGCTCTGTCTCTGCCGCCCCGGGTGCTACCTCCAGCAGAGAGCGGCCAATATGTTTCCTCCTCCTGTTGTCACAACAGGCAGCCTCTCTTCTCCTCTCCTCTCACTTAGAGACCCTCACCGACAGCGGCGGAAAACCGCATCCCCGTCCCGTCTCACTGGTGCTGCTTCACAGGGGCGGAGGGGGAGCGTCTCTCTCCTTACCTACCGCATCACACTGAGGCGAGCAGCAGCTTGTCTCCTGCTCATCTAGCGCTTCTCCATCCCTGATGGAGATCACTGAGGTCCCCCTGCGTCTCTGAGATTCACGCGTCGTCACGATGTAACGTCAAGAGCTCGGCCAACCCAACGGGCTTCCCGACCGGTTACATAACCGACATGGTCAAATCTAATGATCCGCGATTCCCTATTGATCAGAGCAACATCATTCACCTTCATCACCGGGTCTTCATGATTTCTGAAGCTTTAGATGTTTCTAAATCACAAATTCTGTTTTCATTAAAGCACACTCATCTTAATAATTCAAATGGTTATGAATAGAAGATGGAATTATGTAAGTCAAGCTGCACTCACTAGAAATCTTCACTACTCAGTTTGTTCCAACTATTGTTATCGTTTTGACTACAGACACGCATCATCAGTATAATGAGAAGCCACAGACAAATGAGCAGGTGGCCTGTAAACAAACCATGAGCGTGATCACACTGGTTTGCATGGAAACACACGTGACACCTAGAGATAACCTACAGGAGGAGACATTGCTACCTAAGTCTGAAAAAAAAAGCAGGAAAAGTGCCCTTTTAGATGCCCCTATGGTCATTAAAACATGAGAATGTGCCTTTTACAAGGAGCCAATGTGCAAGAAACCATGATGGAGTGCTCTCTAAGGTGCATTAATTCCAACAAATCAGAAAGCTAATAAGTTTAGAGACATGTCACATCTCTCATCATCTCATCTCACATTATCCATGGCAACAGCAGCGCATGTAGATGCAGCAGCCATAGATCCCTTTTCTGTATTGCTTAAGCATGTACTACCTATGAGAAACATACACTTATAGTCATTGGAAAAGGAAGTGAAGTGTTTGGATTAAAGAGCAGCTGATTCAGCATAACTTTATTCCTGTTCTCCTCCACTCCTCCTGGAGGGGGGTCACACAACCAGCAGTACGTCCAGCTGATCTGGCTGGGTGGCTGAAAGATGTGTATCGTCTCTAACACAGTTTGGATTTAGGGCTGCTTCTGGCTAACGTCTGGTCAGGAAAATGAAATAGATGAAAGGGGGATTCAGGCTGCTAAAGTAACGGGAAATCAGCGACTGTTGTGCCTACATCCTACAGAGACCTGATCCACCACAACATCCTGAATTAAGCTGTTGCATTTCATGGGTGGACCAGTTCTGAGCTGACAGGACGCAACAGGCATCAGCAAGATGAGGGGAGGAGAACTCTGTTTATAGCAATGATGCTTTGTACAAAAACACAGTCAAAGTGGATGGGTCTTTTTGGGTCAACCATATTATCCTCACCACCTTGCTGCCCAACTCAAATTTAAAAAATGCACTACAAAATTAGGTCCTGGCTGTATGAGTGTATATGTATATAATTAACTTATATATATTGTGTTGGTTTATGATATATATTTGATTCTTTTCTGATTTTAATTATCTGTGTATGTCATATCTCTGTGTGTGTAGAATGAAGGGACTAAAACTTTTTTTCGTAGTGCAGCCCTCTGTTGAATAATGGTAATAAATCACCATGATACCTTGCACTTTAAATAAAGGGGAATCCTGGAAGACACTGCTAAATTAAACAGAACTATTGCAAATGATCCATAAAGTAGATCCTTTTTTGGCAAGTAAGCCCTTACTGAGCAGCAATTTTCAAAACCAACTGGTACGCTGGCACACTAACTTAAAAAATGTGCATCAGCTAAATTAAAAGCAAAGATACTCACTGATAAATACAGTAACACTGCCAAACTTGCACCATCATCCATTAGCCATGGGTCATTTGTTTTCTAATCCATCCAACTCGCATGTGTTTGGAAAGTGGAAGAAACTGGAGCGCCTTAATGAGACATGCAAATGGGAGAGAATATGACACAGATTGGACCGTGACCAACTCTACTGTGAGGTGAGAGTGTTAACAACTGGGCCACTGTGCCTCCCATGTTTCCTTTTATAAGAAGGCATCAGTGCACACACATTTAAGGGCTCTGAATTTAACTCATAATCTGATATGGGTCATTAGCCCTGCAAGTGACTTTCTGGTGGTACAGTGGGTCAGGCGTACAAGACAAGAGACAATGCATATGATGATACTGATGTCTGTCTCTGTCTGTTTTCAGTCTTAGTTTATACCATTTGGTGTTAGACATGAATTAAGCAGCTATTTCTAAAGACTGGTTCATATTTCTCATCTCTCAATCTTTATTTATAGTATAATTTGAAGTGCTTTACAAGCGTTTGAAAAAAAATATCATTTTTAAAATGGATTTAGAGACTAAAACAGAACAAAATAAATAATGAGAAGCAGTAAAATGTTGATAAAATTAAAACAAATAATTATAATACGTACAGATGTTGACACCACAAAGACTATAAAACTCTACATAAAGACCAAATAGACTGGTTTTAATTTATGTTTAAAAATCTCAATGTTTTCAGCTCCTCTCAGATCTTCTGTAAAGGCTGTTCTAGCGGCTTGGAGTGTAGCAGCTGAAATCACCATCGCCAAATGTTTTGTTCTGTTTTGTGGAACAATTATAAGAGGCCTGTAGATCATGATCATGACCTAGAGGTCTTTTGACAGTCATGGGCCTACAGGAAGCAGTTTATTTCTAATGCAGCCAGAGCAGCAACACATGAGCTGAGCTCTCATTAGTAATGCATTTAGCAAACACATAACACAATCTACATTCACTGCACATGGCATTTTGAGTTCAGCCCTCAGGAAACACATTAAATTATCTGTTGATAGTAACCTTGGGATTAGAGGGGTGGACCTGTGAGGAAAGAGTTGCATATTTAATCTGTGGCTGCACAGGAAAATCTGGGAGGTGAGAGGACAAAAACAACAACAGCCTTTCTCCAAAACAGCTGGTATAAATATATTTTTTTGATAAGCTACTTAACCCAGACTGTTGCAGTGAAGCAACTCAGTGGTCCCCGGTACAAAAGGTGTACCGTCAGCTGTGTGTGTGTGTGTGTGTGTGTGTGTGTGTGTGTGTGTGTGTGTGTGTGTGTGTAACTGTATGGCTGTACACTATGGTATGTTTGATAATGTAATGTGCATGTTCTAAGTTAACTACCTCTGTATAAATAATGTTTGGCTGCTCCCGCTCTCCTATCCTAATTGCAAAAAAACATTATCCACCAGTTAAAACTGTAATGCATTTTATGGGAAATGAAAATATGCTGATCAACGAGCAATGTGGTATTATTTAATCATGTGAAAAACAAATCTCTTGTTCCCGTGGCCTCTTTTAATTTCTCTATTTTGCACCTCCTCGTCTCCTCTATCTTCCTGCCTGTGACCTAGAAATTGATTTCAGCACACGCCATCTTGAAGGTAAGAATGTAAGAAAATATCAGTACACTTTAGTGTCGCTAAACTCTGTATTGTGATATTATGATACATGCAAAGATTCATGGCAGTAGTTCATTTGTTGTTTAAATCCAACCACTGTTAGATAGCAGTGTTGTTATCCATCTTCACTGTTGAGCATGCATAAAAAAAACTTTTTCTACTTAATTTTTATGCTTTTTCCTAAAATTACATTAAGGAATCTCTGAATTCCTTAAATGCATCTTGAGGGGAGGATCGAGAAGAAAGGAAGCTTGCTAGTAATCAAGATGATGAAATGCATAATTACACTTTCTGCCCTTCATCATATGTATTATCAGCTCATAAGGTGCTGTTCTTACTGCATTCGTTAATGACATTTCTCCTTGATATTACTTATGTTTTTATCGTTTAATGTAGTTTATACCCAAATCAATAACAATAATCACAAGAAAGAGAGGAAAAAAATACATAGTTTGTACATATAGATAGACAGACATGAGCATGTTTCTGTGTATATATCACTCAATCATATGTGTCGCTCTTTATTTGTATAGTACCTCTCATACAAACATTGTAGTAGGGTTAGGTGATGTCTACCAAACTGGCACATGGCAATGTCCACAGTGAAACACCGCAAGGAACAATTACATTGTTGATATATTTTTTATATACTTTCTTTTATATGCTTTACATGCATTTATGTATGCATGTTGGATATCAATTTGCTTATTGGGGAGTACGTTATGCTATTTTTACTTAAGTAAATCAGTCACAAAGTACTATTATAACACACCAATCATTTTTGCACTCTATGGCTGACAATGCTTAAAAACAATCCAAATTCCAAAAAAGTTGGGACGATGTGTGAAATGTAAATAAAAACAGAATGCAACAATTTGCAAGAAAATACAAAGACAATATGCTGAAAGTGATTAACTTAATTGTTTTTTTGTGAATATACACTCATTCTGAATTTGATGCCTGCACCATGCTGTAAAAAAGTTGGGACAGGGGCATGTTTATCACTGTGGTACATCATCTTTTCTTTTAACAACACTCAGTAAGCATGTTGGAAGTGAGGACACTAATTGTTTAAGTTTTGAAAGTGAAATTCTTGGACGGTGTAAAGGTATTACGGTATAGCAGGGTATTCAGAAATCCCACATGAATGATTTTCAATACAACTTCAAGTGCTAGTGCATTCAAGCTGCTGGGTTTATGTCCTATTTTGCACATTATAATATACCACACAATTTTGATGGGAGAAAGGTTTGGACTGCAGGAAGGCCAGTCTAGCACCCAAACTCTTTTACTACGATGCCAAGCTGCTGTAACACGTGAAAAATGTGTCTTGGCATTGTCTTGCTGGAATGACAGAAGCATTAATGGGGCCTGTGCCAGTTACCCATAATGCCACGGGCACTAACACACTCCCATTCTATCACAGATGCTGGCTTTTGAAGTTAGTGCTGGTAACAATCTGGATGGTCCTTTTCCTCTTTAGCCCAGAGGACATCCATGATTTTCTGAAATGTGGACTCGTCAAACCACATCATCTCGTCAAACCACCGCATCAAATTCAGAAGTGTAGCCTATATTCACAAAAAAACAATAAATCTAATCAGTCTGAACATTAAATATCTTGTCTTTGTCCTGTATTCAATTGAAAATCACTGCAATCTGTTTTTAATCAACATTTCACACAATGTCCCAACTTTTTAGGAGCTAGGGTTCTACTTTTTAATCAGTTTTAAGGCACTTTTAAATCACAATGTTACGATGGTAGAGGGCTCAGTAATTGATTACTGTTAGGCCTTGGCACTGGACAAACTGAGAAAATGAGATAAATGAGAGAGCCTTGTGTCCTTACAAGTGATTGTGGGTGTGTGTTACTTGTTTCAGTTAGGAGCAGGGAAAGCAAAGCCATAAAAAAGAGAAAAATTATGTATTGAGTTAGAAATATTCTATAGAAAGATAGAGAAGAGGATGTAAACAAGTTCATCGGTAGCAGAAACAGGTGTAGGAGCACAGATTTGAGCACAGAGACACTTTGTGGCGAATTAGGGAACTGCAGATTGTGCAAGACCTATTTGATAACAGCAGCGGGGAAAAAAAACACACTGTACTACAAGAAACAGGTACCACCAGCCAGTGCAACCTCATGTACTGTAGATGTAATGACACAGATGGCAGTATAGCCCCGGGTTTTATCTCCTGTGAGGTCGTTCAAATGTTGCACCGTTGAACAAGCTTCTCCTATCGTAAAAGCTGGGAAGAACCTGCACCCCAACCAGAGGAAAATAAGACAAGTTATGCTCTAATGGAGCAAAAAATAAGCGTAGAAAACAAAATCTAAAGGCAGTGGTGATTCTCTGTTAAATTTTAAACATGAATCAAATTTACATTCATTAAAGACTGGCTCGGTATTAGTTGCCAGCTCATACTCCCTTGCCAGACATGAATTCAGAATAAACTTAGCTTTTTAGGATTGGTCAATATTCCCCATCTCTGGTTAATTGTTATGATTTTACAGCCCTATTTGATAGGCATGTGCTCAGAGGATGCAGTTTATTTCCATTGTAGCAAGAGCTCTGAAATTACCACAGCATGATTAGCCCCCTGAGTGGCTTCAGATTCACTCACTGGATATTTCATTATAGGTTCAAGCTGCAAAAATGCAGGGATATAGAACAGATAAAGAGAGCTGCAGTGAAGCCTATTAGCTGAGCACTGGGTATAGGCTGGTAAAGCATTCCACTCTCAAATGCTTGGCACATAAACTTGAAAGGATTCCAGTTTCTGCAAGATGAGTAACTTCTAGCCACTGAGATGAAAGAGAGAAGAGAAGAAAAAAACAGGAAACTCAGTTTTGGGGACAGTGCTGATAAACCCAAGACCAGGCTGTGTCATAGTGGCACTGTTATCACATTTAAAGTCGCAGAAAAATGGAGCCGAGGGCATTGTTAAAAAATATGTGATCATGCTGCTGGATAAAAAAGAAAATGAAACAAGAAAATGTACTTTCAATTAGTTTGCATAGGTTGGAGATAAATAACTACATACAGATGTGACAGTGTTCCTTCTTGTTATGACTTTAATTTGTGAGCTACATTCAGGCTGCAGCTGATTATTTTCATTATAGATTAATCTACAGATTATTTTCACAATGAATCACTTCATTAGTAAATATAATGTAAACAATTTGAAAAATGCTCTTCACAATTTCCCAGAGCACAAAGTGAAGTCTTCAAATTGCTTATTCTGTCCAACTTACAATCCAAAACCAAAAGACTCTATTTATTGTCATAAATGACAAAGAAAAGCAGCAAATCCTTACATTTAAGAAGCTGGAACCAGCAAATGTTTGACATTTTGGTTGAAAAATGACTGAAACAATTAATACAATCAATAAAATAGTTGGCAGTTAATTTTCAGTCGATCAACTAACCAATTATTCGACAAACTGTTGCAGCTCTAAGCTACATTCTGCTCATGAAAAAAGTCTTGGTGAGCAGACCTCCCCTCTGAAGGTCCACAATCATTAGGCGAGCCTCAGCTTCATGCTCCATGCTGCAGATGGGCGTCGAGAGCTGTGATAAAGCTTCCTCTGTCAAAACATATTAAGG
The DNA here is from genome assembly GCA_034769285.1 of Lutjanus argentimaculatus. Classification (NCBI taxonomy): domain Eukaryota; kingdom Metazoa; phylum Chordata; class Actinopteri; order Lutjaniformes; family Lutjanidae; genus Lutjanus; species Lutjanus argentimaculatus. Next base: position 26,816,444 of record JAWZSL010000017.1, on the reverse strand, counting down.
CAGTGAGCTGGCGCTGCTGTGGGCGAGCTGTCTGTCTGTGCACAGCATAGCCAGAGAGGAGGAAGAAGTCTAGCCAATGCCACTGGCAGCCTTACACACAGGAGTGTACACACGCACTTGTGCACAGCACACACACAAACAGAGGGATGATGCTTTTGCTCGCCGACTGCTGTTTTGCCAAAGGCTGTTTCGTGCAAAAAGGTTCAACTACCCATTTACTGGCATAACCTTATGTTCTCTTGCAAAGATGAAAATGTCTGAGGGAATGTTCACTTGTGTAAAGTGAGTTTGGCAAAGCCAATAGTTCATCATAAAAAAAATCTAGTCTTCCAATTGTCTGTGGAACCATTAAATCATTTCTTTCAGTCTCTTCTATGTGCCCTGAAAAGATCAGAGTGTCTCTGCTGAACCATGAGGAAAATACTACTTCAGCATGTGCAGAAACATGTGCAACGCCTCCAAATAAACTCCTTTCTGGGGGTTTTGGATTCAACTACCATTTCCCTTTGACAGTTCTCTGAAAATATGCAGGCACTTTTATTTGGCCGCATTAAAGACTAACGGACCATGTTCAACAGTTTCATGAATAAAACAACTGCTCCCAGCGTGACGCCGCACCAGAAAACAGTGCTGTTGTTGTCCTTGTTTGCATAAGAAAGGACAATCAGCTGTTATTTGCCAGCCCATGTACACATCGGTAGATAGAATTTTTTTTTTTTTTTCTTTGTGAACAGCTGCAGAGTTTCCTAATCGGATGTCAAAAACTTATCATCTCTTCTTCGGTAAAAACTCACATTCCAGTCTGTACAGTATTGATCTTTGCTCCTGAGCTGTTTGAATAATGGTCTCGTTACTCACTCACCCCCAAAAAGCTGAGGTGAGGTCTTCTTTCATAAATCAGCAGAGGTCCCTTGGATCAAATGTTTTTCGCCAACATATTTTAATCATCTGACTTACAATCTTACAAACACAATAAATCAGGTTAATGTCTTGCAGTGTTACATCTAAATTAAAAATCGAGATTTAAGGTCCTGCCTCTTTTTTTTTTATCTTTGAGGCCTCTGATACAGGACTAACAGAGAAAAATCATTAGTAATGTGGTTAGAATGACCCCTAAGACCCCTGTAACCCCTGAGAATAAGCCATGAGTTTGGTAAATGCAGTGGTATCTAGCAAAGGTTTGGCTGGAGATAACATTACTGCAGCTAGCATTAGTGTTAGTTAGCCAGACATCCTAATGTTTGCAGCTTACATTAGAGCAGAAAACAACAATATCTGATCCATTCCTCACACGTTTGCTCTTGTGTTTATGTTTTTGAAAGACTACAAAAAAGAGGCCACCCTTCAAACTCGCTGATGTCGCTGGTCTTAGAGCCCCATGTACGCCACTAGAGGAAAAATTTGCATTTTTGATTCTGGGTTGAACCGCCCCTTTAAGCTATACATAAACCAAAATCTCAAGTCTTATATTAAACATTGATATTATACATAAGCACAGTGCCTGTATAGAGCTCTACTTTTAAGGAATTTCAAGGCCTTTAAGAATTATACAAGAGCAATACTGTAATATGGTAAATCAATGTCTTAAGGGATAGTTCAGATTATTTAATGTGGGGTTGTATGAGGTATTTATTGATAAGCAGTGTTTTACCAACAATAGATGCTGAAAAAGCAGAGAGGGGCATCAGCATGGAAGCTAACATTTTCACTGCTTTACCTTGCTGTTAGACAGCCTTTTCTGAACCAACCAAACATTAGTGAAATCAGTCATTTTACCTCACAAACACAGGAGTTGCTGGTCTACCACTGCCTCAATCAGTTCGTTTGTTTGTGCTATTGTGTGACTTTGGAATTTAAAATGTTACTTAGGATTCACCAAAGTCACACGGTAACACAAAGAAACTAATAGAGTGAGATGGCAGTAGACAGGCAACTCCAGTGTCTGCAACCCTGTCACATTGTTTAGCTTTCTGCACCAGTACTGCTGCTGCTGCTTCTCCAAACGGGGCTGCTGCCCACCATCTACTGTAGGTAATTCACTATTACATACAACCCCACCTTAAATAATTCAAACTATCCGTTAATGAAGGTTCCCCGACATATACAAAAGACATATAAACAAAAATAATGTAGGATTAGCATATATGTTTTTGTATTTCAAGCTTATCTTATACTGAAAACAGGGAAGACAAAGAGTGTACATAAATGAACAAAGAGAAATTGCTAGACAGTGTTAAGTAAACAGACAGTGGGTGGGAAAAAACACTCCACTTGACTGGCAGTGAGTTGTGTTATTAGAAAAGGTTGCCACTGGGCTGTTTACTAAATGCTGCAAATCCGTGATCAGTGACCCACAGCAGCAGCTACATTGATTATGAAACATTTTGCTGATTACCTCGGCCAAGCAAAAATCAAACAGGCAGATAAGTACGGCTCCACAGATGAAATCATCTTTCAGCTTTCACAACCATACAAATGAAAATAAGGGACATTCGTGATTCATAATTAGTTGGTGTTTAAGCTTATAATCAAGGCGACAACTGCACAAATTCTTAACTTAGTTCTTAACAAAACCAAGTGAATATTTTACTATTCAAATGCAGCTTAAGTATTTAGGCCTTGCATATTTGAATCTTTTGAACTAGAGGAAGGCATTGTGTTGTTCTGTGATTCCTGAATAATCCTCTATGTGGCGCTGTACGTCTCACACTCACCCACAACACTGGATCCCCCTCTAAAGTGCTGACAACCTCATCCTAATGCCTCCATCATCACAGCTGCTTATTAAAGTCTGACAATCCAACTCTACCGATGCTAATTAAGTTGGCAAGATGGAGTATGGGGGCTAAACAGCAAATGCACCAGAGATTTCCAGGCACGAAGATGCAATGGCCCAGAAGAGAAACAAATTCTGAAGGGTTTAAGAAATATTATTTTTCTCTGAGCAATCCCCCCACGCTAATTCTCCCTTGCTACCTTTTAATTGTTTGTCCCATCTGAGCTATCCCTCTGAGGCTGTGCCAATGTTCCAAATGATTTCATATGAAGACCAATAAAGGCGCTCTATGTGAGCTGCATGCTCGTTGTTTTCAGCTTGAACATGTTGTGCCACTTTCACTAATACCTCATTGGCGTTAAGGGGAAATAAATCTGAGAGGAAATTGCTGAAATGAAGCCCTGTCCAAATTGAGCTTTTGAGGAATGCAACGCCTCGGCTCTCCCTTAATTTTCACCCCTTGTTTGTTCACATTCCAGTCTCTGCTCACTGGCTGCACAAATCCCTAGAGAAACTTGTCCCCATGTAGAATGTGACAAAACAGGCAACACGTTTTGGGCCTCTGCTTTGTTGTGACAGAATAATCCTTACACCAACAGCACGTCAAAGACACACAGCCACTCTGCTGCTGATGCGAACAAGTCTAGCGGCCCTTAAGTGTCGCCCACCCACTCTGTGCTGCTGATGGTGGTGACTAATGCCACCTATGGTCTAAATTGCGAGCTCTGGTTGCTAAGTGGAGCCGTGAATGTCACCAGTAACAACACTCGGCCTTTCAAGCACGTCAGACGAGATGACGTAAAGATGTAAAATGTCTCCAAGTTGTTTTTTTATCCTATTAATTGAGATGTACATGTTATTAATATGAACTCTAATCATTTGGACCATATGGAAATGTGGAACAGAAACAGATCTTAAAGTGATATTCTAGCCCAGAACGATAATCCACTCAGTATGTACTCACCCCTATGCCGAAGATCTTCAGTTCACAAAACAATCCTGGAGTTTCAGCATCAAACAGGGTTGCAGCCAAATCCAGTACAATTGCAGTGAATGGTGACCACGGATAAAACGTAAAAAAAAAGAACACAAAACAAACACAAAATGTCTCCATCCTGCTCGTGTGGTGTAATTCAAGTGTCCATTAACTGCAACATTAAAATTTAACCACAAAAGACGCCATTTACAGCATGTTTTTAGCCGAAATGTCAACTGTAGCCTCTCAGACTCGAGCCAGATGCACAAGAGATCTCGCGATATTTTCACACGTGCATCCATTAAGAGATATATGAAGTCTCACATACATCAACGCCATGTTTACATGCTACCTGGGAGGCTCCTTTATTTGTTCACTGGACAGTCTTGACCAAATGAAAATGGAGACGACGTTGATGTACAATCCAAATTCCCAATGCAGCACATACTTATACATGTCTATGTGGCTGACTAGCTTACTATCCTCAGTTGTTATCTATTAGTCAGCTGGAAACTAGTGCTGGACGATTATGGCAAAAATAATAATCCCGATTATTTTGATTGATATTGAAATTACGATTAATAAACACGATTATTCATTACTTTTTTACTTTTTTGTGTCTTCTGCTCCTTTATCACTTGGTCATAGACCACTTTATGACTATACTTAAATGGTTAAATAAATTGGTCATGTTGCCTTGGGGAGCAGACACGACAGTGTGACAAATTTTGCACACTACTTCCTTCTGCTTGACGTCCGACAACTTGAAACCAAAATATTTCTATATGACTGACGATATCCTACCTTTATTATCAACTAAATGCTGCCGTTCTGCCATTTTTCTCAATCACTCCTAGTTTGCGGCACCTGCACGTAAGACTGGTGCATTCACTGTCATTTTACAGCTCAGGAATTTGCATGCACGGTGTGCGGCACATTAAATCGTTTTTCTTCAATTATTATGTTTTTATGATCGTGAGAAGCCAAAATCGAAATCAAAATTACGATTAATCGTCCAGCCCTACTGGAAACTTAAAACTGTCAGCTGTAGACAGCATTTTCAACCATCTTGTGGAGCTAACATTAGCTTAATAAGCTAGCTAGCTACAGCTGGGAATGGGAATTGATCAGATTTTACTGATAGTAGTGCCATTATCGATTCGGCTTAACAGTCTGATGCTTAACTGATTTCCTTATTGATTCCTGGTCAATTTTCTTCAAAGTTTGTGATTGCACTGTGAACCTTTCTTTGCTCATTTTCCCTCCCTGTGCTGAAAGCATGAAAGGCAAGTTAAGCTGATGGATGTGCTGCCTGTTTGGGAAGCAGTGGCAACAGAATGTCAAATACATGGCATTCATGGCTGGAATTTAAGCCCATATTGCTTAGAAAGATGGTTAGGCATATTTCTTGTGTTTCCACCATACTTGTCAAACCTCCAGTGTTTCCCATGATTTTCTAGTATTTTTCCCTTCTCTCCAACTCTCCTCCAGTTTCAATATTTTCCCATAAATCTCCCATATTGTAAATCTATCTACAAAAAGGTAGCCATAGTATTGTATTATGTTACTACTGCAAACTGAAGAATTCCTACTGCTGGAGCTTCACATTAAAAGAATTTAACTGGCGTAACAAGTGTTGACTTTCATGCATACATGTTACAATTTGTCACTAAGCTTGGCTTTACCGCTATCGTTCATCAAAAGTGCATCTACAAAACAAGACAAAAGTCATTTTCAGCATTAGCAGAACAAGCTACAATATATCAGGGAAACTGGGAGAGTCAGGAGCAGTCACAGTGAGCTGCTAGATGAAGAACTGCAGGCTGCAAACCTGCAACTAACTTCTCAGACAGGTAACCAACTCCTCACTGTGCACTGCTGTTCACCAACTCATTTCATGTGCAGCATAAAATCAGATCACTGTTGCTCATAGAATAACAGGAAAAGGACAAATATTGCTGGACTTTATTAAAATGACAATAGTTTGTTTTGCTGCCCCCAGAATTCTGTGACCTGCACTGCAATTTGCATTCTGCACTTTTGTTTCTAGAATTACAGACTGGAACCATCACCCTTCAGCGATTTGCCTCCTTGGTGGGGCTCTGAGTATATTTTCTAGCATGCAAGTATACACACACACAGGCCATAGCCAGGCAACCCGGGGTTGCTAAAAAGGGCTAAAGGGTGCTAAAAAATGTTTCTCGTGTTCAAATCCCAGTGTCGACAGGTTTCCGTAGTTTTCTTACTTAATATTACCATTTTTCAGACATCACAACTAACACTGTTGATGTCTCTATTTGTAAAAATGAAGACACGCTTTGGACTGTTCCTCTTCGCCATGAATTCTTCTGGTTGCAAGTTTCTTCCACAGATCATTTTGACGTGACTGTTTTGCAACACACAACTGTCAGAAAACAGGCCAGCATTGATAAAAGGATCCAATAAGCTTGGAGGTATACAACTCTGATGGATCAGATAATTTCTCTCCCAAGGTACAGCTGATTACATCTGCTTGCAAAAGTTGATGCCGTTAACAGAATTTTCATAAAGATACTATAAACTAAAAGATTATAGAGCTAGCACTACGAGCCTATGTAAAAACAGTTTTAGTTGTAGTAATATATACAACTGTAGGTGTGTGTCTTTTTGACACTGCTCTCCATTTACACAGGTCTATTTGATAAGTATGAATTGCCATGCTAAATCTAAAATGAACAGGGATTTGGATTTGAGCCTGCAGTGTGAACACAGTCTGAGAGCACTCACGCTGTTAGCTTGCCATGACTTATTGGACCTAATCATCCCCATCATCGTCTTCCTATCAGTGACACTCATCACCCATTTGCCTCCTTTCTGTCTGGTCCTTTCTCCTCCCTCTTCTTTCCTCCTATCTGCCATCTACTCCATCATACTCTTCCCTTTCCTCTGGGGTTTTGTGTTCCTTCTGCTCCATCTTATCATCAGCCTCTGGAACTCGCTCAGATGAAAAATCACTCAGGCATCAAATCCCAGCAGTCACTTCTGCCACGGAATCCGTGCAAACAAACAGCTGCTGCCAGTATCGGTGCGCAATTATTGTCTCAGAACACGTCATTCCACTCGGAGCTTGGTTCTGTAATGCCTATCTGGACAAAAAAAAAAAACATGTAACGGCCTTGAAAAGATGCAACTCCTCTCCTCATATCAAAACATGACATGATGTACAAATAACACATCATCAGGGAAGACCTGTGGCTTCAGGAAATTCAACATTAACAAGTTGGGTTGATGAAATGTCTCAGAATCAATGTAGATCACCTCAGAAACACAGCAGATGATTATCGAGCTACAAACGAAGCCTCTTCTGTGCTGCTGTAAAGCTGTCATATTAGAGATTTTCACGGCAATATGAGTGAACGATACATGTCGGAGACTCGCTGTTGCTTGACAGCAGAACATGCGTCAGTGCTGGGTCACTATTCCAAGAATTTGACTCACACTTAGTGTTAAGAGTTGATTTAGTGACCAATTAACACTCCTCACTCTGTCGACATTACTCCCATCAGCATCCTGTCTTGATTAGAGGAGGAGAAAAAACCCCAACAAGATTAGACACACAGAGGAAAGATAGATGGAACCAATTTCCTCTGTGCTGCTCTTTCTGTTTTCAACCCTGTCGGCATCTATAAAAGTGTTCGGTGGTTTGTTTCTATTTCTGACGTTGACAGAGGCTGCCCCCCCCTCTCCCTCTGCTGGCTGACAGACTGAGAAATAAACCCACGTACGCACACTCGGATGTATAATCAGACACTCTCAGGTGCACACATACCGGTGAGTCCACAGTCATACACTCACACACACGCACAAACACCTGCACAGACAATACTCACACACACACACGGACCAAACGCTTGTCAGACCAATGACTTCAGTGTGATTGCTCCTCTTCAGCACCCACACAGCCAAGCAGTCATTACAGCCCTCTGACACCCAACCCTGGAGATAATGACAGCTCAGGAGGGAGACCCCCCCCCCAGCTCCCCCCGCACTGTACGCCCACATCCACACCACAGATACAATGCTATGAACGGAAACACAAGGACTCACACACTCACCACGACAGCACAGAAGGGCTGATTGCCTTAATCCTGTTGGAGTGACACACATTGAGCATCTTGCATTTGATCACAGACAAGACACACATTCACACGGACATGCACTCCCTCACAATTAATTAGTGCATTTATTTTACGTTGCAGCAAATGAAAATTTGTCTCTTTTTTACAACCCAGCTCTTGTTCATTGTTTTCTTGAGATTTGGGGATGTTATGAATCCAGTGTGCAAGATTACAGGGATTTATTGCCAGAATATGGCAGAAATGGAATATAATATGCATGGGCCTAATTATGTTTCAATTAGTGTAATCACCTGAAAACTCGTTACCTTAGAATGAGCAGTTTTGATCTAAAAAGGGTGCAGGTCCTCTTCCATGGAGGTTGCCATGTTGCACCATGTTTTGACAAAGCAGACACTGGCTCTAGATGTAGCCCTTCACATTTTCCACAACTTTCGTGGCCACTGTAGGTTCTCCTCCACACCTTTAAAGTCCTTTAAAGTCTCTGAACACCCAAACGCGTTTTTAATTACTCTGGCTGATTAGACCTCTGCTAAGATTGAAGGTGGCCATAGCCTTGATGGGAATTTATTAGGTCACAAATCTCAATCTACCAATAAAAATGATAAAGGTGTAATTATTTGTCCCATCCTTAAAGGTGCAACAAAGCCTACAGGAGACTCTGGGAAAATGTCAATCAATTACTGTCTATACATGTCCACACAGTCCTGAGGAGAGGGCTAATCAGCCAGATTAAGTGAAAAAGGCTTTAAGGGTGCTTTACTCCTAACCTTTTCTCGGTTAAAACCGACCTGGTTTGCCTGTTTAGTCTGGTTCACTCTGTCAACCAACCCCCTTGCAGACTAAACAGCCAGACCGAGACCACCTGAAAAAGGTGGTTTTGGTCCACGTACAGTGGACTATGAACCAACCACAGGATTTTTTCATAGCTGTTATGTGGTTTTAGCATGTTTTCAAAAGCTAAACTACAAATAAATCCATCTGTTGATCATGAAATCTGTTCAAGAAGCAATCTTGCAATTGATCTGTATAAGCCATGTATATATTTATGCAAATAATTTAGTAACCATGGTAACACGTACGCACGTCAGCATGGGTATTTTCCTCAGTCAAAAGCTGCTAAAAAATGCTGTGCTTCCATCCTACCATGTACTTTGTCAGATCATTATATGCATTAAAGTGTGTGACAGTGATCCCACAGAGATAAGTCCCGAACAATTACTGTGCAAGACGCCTCCTTTTCATCCTGTCTCTGTGTCATTACTCATAACATGCACTTCTTTTGCAGTCTAATATTAAAAAGAATGCTTATAATCAGGTATTTCTTCATGAGCTTTTTGTGACACCAAAGAAAACAAATATACATATCAGAGGCATTAAAGCGCTGCAGAAACTTCTGTCAGTCACCAGAATTCTGTTTCCCCACATGGGTCCTAATGACAATCACCAAAAGAGTCTGAGCAAGGAATTACCTGTCAGCCTATATGACTTCATGTTTACAAGTCAAGTTCTTTGTGATGTCAATATTTTGACACAAAACAAACCCACATTGTATGCTGTGCCTGACTCTGGGAGACTTGCTAACTTTTTCAAAGCACAGTAATCAAACATATCAGTCATATATATTAATCGTAAGGAATTTTATCTCAGTTTATTGTGAAACTGATTATCGTTTCATCCCTAAACCAGGTCAGAACTAAAAGGTATTACATCATGAAGCAGGGTTCAGTAACAACAAAGCCTCAGTTTACCATATTATCTAAATTTAGACTTTATAAATTGGTCCACCAGTTGAGATTTTCCCACACTGCTTATGTCATTGCTGGTAGCAAAATAGTGTAAGAAATTAGAGATGAACTAGGTTTTGCCACACTATTTTATGTGTATTTTTTGGACCTTTCTCTAATCGTTGTTTCTTTCTTGTGAAATATCGTATAGTTTTAAGTCCTGTGGCTTTTCAAATTGTTCAAATAAGAAGGGAACATTACCCTTCAATTGAACCACTCACACCTTGCAACCTTTGATGGGGGGCTGCCTCAAGCTAAAAACATTTAGGAGGCACTGCATTAGACAATGCAATGTTGCAAATCGATGAGCAGGGCAACCATATAGGAATGATGGATTTTCAATATCATGAAGTATTTCAGTATATCAGGTTTTAATTTTGGTGTCTAGTTATTTCATCTGTGAACAGTTTCTCAATTGACTTTCCAGAAAATTCACTGTTCACAGTTCACAGTACTGCAATATAAAACTTACCATGATGGAGCAGAGTAGTAATGGAGTGCACCCATTTATGTTCAATTTTAATTATATTTGGTTTTAAATAACCAGGCAAACTGTCTTTGTTGCAACCTGTTTGAGGATCTGACTGCTCTTGTTGCTGCCTTACAGGACTCCCCTACTGGTGAGATTATTATATTTAGTGAGTTAACACCCAAATCCTTTTAATCTCATAGCCACTATGACAGATGCAAGGAAACAGATACAAAAGGCCAGCAAGGTGGAGAGGGGGAGGTTGGGGCTCTGACTCTCCTTCTGGGGGGTAATTTATATGAAGGCTTTACACTCGACAAGACACAAGCACAGGAAATAATCAATATCACAAACCATCTCAGGAAAAGATTAAATCAAAAGCAACTGGACTTGTTTAAAAGTCTTATTGAAGACGTTTCGCTTCTCATCCAAGAAGCTTCATCAGTTCATGCCTGTCAGACTAGTCAGAGCTAGTCTGACCTGGACGAATGAGAACATTCACGGGCATCACAAACCATGAACATTGAGAAACTCATCAGCAAAGAAATAGAGCGTTCTCACAGCCCAGTGACAGAGTCTGCTTCTGTTTCTACTCCAAAGCTTGGAAACTAGCAATTACAGAGCAGCAGCCTAACATGCTATCAATAATGGTGTTTTCTCCTTTTGCATCTTCATTCACTTCCCAATGCACATTGCGCAGGTGTGTGTGTGTGTGTGTGTGTGTGAGGCTGCAGTTTACAGCTGTTGTTTGTTTTGAAGAAACAAAGGCTGCCGTGTTTTTCATGGAAGGATCTGTGAATTACTGTACACAGCTCTGTAACAAGACCTAGAATGTGCACACATACATAGGGGGATGCAAACACACACACTCACTCTGGCATACAATGTTTGGTAGCCCAGCAACAAACCCTAATTACCCTTTGCAATTGAATAGTCATCAGCAGAACAATTCACAGGAGACCTACTGGATGAAACACTCACACTAACACACACAAATACACACACACACACACACACAAGGCTGCACATGCAATATCAAGCAGCCTGACATTCTAACATCTCAAGGTCTACAGGACGCAGCAAACATGTTAAAAGATAAACCTGATGTTACTTCACGTTAACTGCATTTCTGTGAATTTAATATGCAGTATAATCTATACTGTAAGTCAGTGTAGCTTTATTTATCTTTGCCTCAAACCATTTGTTATCGTTTATGTCAATAATACTCATAAAAGTGTCATGCAGCTAAAAGAAACAAAGCCATAAGCATCTGTAGTCGAATACTGAGAAATCACTGCGTCCCTTGGGAAAGCACAATGTGCAGGATGGAATGGTCAAATACTGGACCTCTGCTCTAAATGTTATGTAGAGAAAAGGCCTGGCATTGATATTAAAACACACTGACAGCAATTTACTGTAGGGAGCCCCAGAGACAGAGGGCGAGTGAACAGAAAGATAAGACGCAGAGAGTTGGAGGATGATGGCAAAACCGAATGTCCTATTTACTTTCATACAAAATTCTTGGCTCAAAACTAAATTGCACAAATGCTGACATTCACTGTCCATTCACACAAGATACAGATCAATGAGCTAATTGCAAAACACAAAAGCCATCTACTGAAGGTTATCCATTCATTGCTGAAACACGGCTTCTGCTCCGGACAATCCAAAGCCTGGAGTTCAGAGATAACGCACACAATGTGCGTCTGTCAGATTCAGCCGCTGATACAATTATAAATCAACGGGACTGTTATAGGAGGGAACAGCTATGCAAATTAACAACACAAATAATTCAATATGATGTTCAGAAACAAAAACCTAATTCTATGAGGTTTGAAAGAAAGGGGTGCAACAATACTGTCAGAGCCCAGTTGGTCTGTACATTATGTGAATCAGGGTTCACAGGTTGATACACTGTAAAGGATACCACAGTGAAAGGAACGAAAGGAAGGACATGAGCTTTCCAACCTCGGTCCTTAAGGCAACAGTCTTGGCTGATCATAAATCAACCGTGTGTGATATGTCAACCACCCTCAGGCAGCTGGCCACAGGCGCTGCTGATATTAATGGGCTACAACAGCAGAACAGCACAGTCTTAAGAAGATCCTTTAACAAACAGACTGAAGTGGATGTGACAACATGGTAAAGTTCAAGGAATAATTCACAATGTTAACGTTCATTTTAAAGTTACTGCCAAAGCCACAGGAAAACTATAAAGCAGCGTTCTCACTTTGCTCTTAGCAAGCCAATACTGAAGTGACTTTGGATCCTTTAGGGAGATGGCTTCATTTCAGCACCATGGAGAGCTCCACAGTGCTCAGCTGGGGCTGACGCTCAGCTAATTCCTCCCCTCTTGGGCAGCAAACAGCATCTGTTGGTCTGCCTCTCCAACCGCAGCAATAATTGAACTCTAAGGAGACTCCCAAACACTCCAACGCTCTAACCAAGGGATGGGCTATTTCATGCTGAAAATGCAGTCTCAAGCCAGTTATAATCTGATTGAACCACAACACACTTTTAAACTTTCATTTCTAAGCCTATTTATGTGTGTTTTTCTTATTTCTGTTGATAAGAGGAAACGCAAAGCATCAGTTTTGGTGTCAATACTTTTAAGGGACAAAATCACAAATGCAAGTTTTTCCTTAACCTTGAGTGCTATTTATCCATCTAGATTTTTTGGAGATATTTTTTCTCTAGTTGTTTGTTCCATAAAATGTCATAAAATCGTGATCACTGTTTCCCAAAGCCCAAGGTGACCTGCTCAGGTGGCTTGTTTACTGCAACAGAGGACCAAAGAAACCAGAAAATATTCGCATTTGAGAAACTGAAATCAGAGAATCTGGACATCCAAACGATTAATCAGTTAGCAAAATAGCGATGAATTTAATAGATGAATTTAGTTGTTGCAGCTCTAGCTCAAAGCACCAAAAGATACATTTGAAAAATTCAACAGCAGTGCCTCTTTCCAGAAATTATTATCCTGATATTCAAGATAATTCACACACCTTGTTGTGAGCTGTTTCATGTAGGAACTATTTTCTTTCTGCTAAACTTTACCTGCACTAACATTACAGTTTAGTTGGGGAAGATGACAATATTATTTACGTCCCCCACTGTGACAAGCACAAGCCTCTCATCCATGAGTAGATGCACGCTTCTAGCTTCTAGTTCTTACATGAAACAGCTCACAACAAGGTCTGTAAGCGGATCATGATTTCTGGAAAGAGGCTTTGCTGCTGAGCTTTTCAAATGTACTTTTTGGTTTGTTTAGCAAGCAGAGTGCCATCTAGTTTAATTATATTCAAGAGAAGACAGACATCTCCATATCCATATATCTCCAAAACAATCTAGATGGATAAACAGCACCACAGGTAAGAGTAAAAAGATGTAATATGTATTTTTGATTTTCTGTCTCTTAAAAAACAGGAAGGAAAGATATTCTTTCTAAACTACACTACTGTAACAATTAAACAAGGTCAAATATTCATCATTGGAGAGGCAGACATACCAGCTGACAGCAGTCCAAATAGTCCACAGTGCAACACAGCCACAAGATCTGAACAAGTAGCCAGACTCCTACTTTTTCACTACAAAACCTCACATCACACTCCACTGTTGCTATTTCCATAGCTGTATCCACCTACACATACAGCCAACAGCTGAATACAAGTCCCGCCACATCTCTAGGGGGTTGTCGTGAGAAGTCATGCTGGGAAATGTAGGAAAACAGTAATCGAAGTAGAAGTATATGAGGTAGCTCCAGGGAAAGTGGGCACAGCAATGTAAACTACAACACTCAGCACAAAGTAACTTCTGGAGTGTGTGGAATGTCAGAGTCTTTAAAGTGCGATTCTCAACATAAAGTTAATGTATGCACGCAAACATACACACACAAACTCCTCCAGGAATATCCACATAAACAGTGTTTTTATTGATACCTGTCATCATTCTGAAATGTCTGGTCCCCCAGCAGCAAGTCCCTGAAGCGATAGCGAGGAGGAAGAGGAGGCACCTCTGTATCCACTTCCGCCATCTTGAGAGCTGAGATGTCCAGAATAACACCAGAGTTGCTGCTGTTGTTCTTCTGCACAGTCTCAGTGGAGGTCCTGCAGGGTGAGAAGGAGAGCAGCGTTGACTTGTCAACATGCCAGCCTTTGCACTGTTCTGCTAAGAGACTTGTTCACATTACAATGGTGACATTACAGCACAAACTAAGTTAATAGACACAATAAGACACCTGAGATTGTTTGGGCAATGATCGAAAAGCCCATTACTCTGGAGGAGATTCAGTGTTATGGGAAATCAGTTGGCAGTTACGGGGTTGTATAATAAGTAGGAGCAGACTGTTTGCAATCAAAACAGCCAATGTTCAGAGACTATATGTAGTATTGAAATCCCCGGATGACAATTTATTTATATGGAACAAAACTGAAAAACGAAAGTGCAAAGGAAATCTGTGCATGCTGTTTCCAAGTAAACATGGTATGCATTTAATGAGGGTGAGAACAACCACTAATGTTTCCAGTGTGGGTCATCTGTGCCTGTTTGTATAAACCACCCTAAGTTTCATAATTAAGTTTGTCCCTGAAGTAAAGTATTTTCCTAAGCTGAGAGATTTATGTAGGAGCGCTGCATATAGCTTCTTAGGGTCATTTCCTTGCCTAAGTGTTTAGATGAAGACTGTGCACTTCAGTTACCATGGTTAGGCATCACTTTTTAATGTTACTTAACAGCATTATTGTCACCATTAGTTTCTCCAAAATAAACAACAAAGATAATGCAAAATGACAAAGAAAACCAAACTGGACAGAAGATCACAAGTTTGTTTCGAAGAATACAGAAAGCTCAAGCACATAATCCAAAGTAAACTTAACTGAGTAACTAAGTAACTGACAAAATAAATGGGAGTAATCTCACTGTGAAATGGACCATAGACTAAGTGATGACAAAACATTAAAATATTACTGTGACAGTAAGAAAGGTGATAGCCAAACATTAACACAATAAAAGGCTATAGCTTAGAGTTGAGTAATGTCTACCAAATTGGCATATGACGATGTCAACAGTGAAACATCATGATGGACAATATTGTTGTTCATTAGCCAGCTAGTTATAGTGAGGAAGCTAAGCCAAGAAAATAAAAGCACAAATAACAATGACACTATTGATAGATATACACTAACTGCAGCCTGCAGAAAAGAAACACCGCTGCTAACATAAAATTTATATCTATCTAACAAGCTGCATGTTGCTCCTAGTGTCCAGCAGGTTTTCCCTGTCCTGAAATATGTCTCTTGGTATCTACTGTTCCTTTTCAATTGCCATAAATTCAGCCATTGTTTTATATTCAACGAATAACTTCACTTTTAAGAGACTTTAATGAGTCCCTTAAAATTTTCTGAGGACAAAGGTTACTAAAGCGACTTCTAGCAATGGATAAGAAAATGCTTGAGTAGCAATGGGCAAGCACTTAGAGATCAAAGGGTTTTCTCTTACAATGCTCCTAAGGAAATCCTTATGGTGATTTTTCAACTCATTTTTTCATAAGGCTTCCTTACACGAAGGAAATGAGGGAAACCTTAGCCTAAGTGGTTTTGTGCAACCAGGCCCAGCCCTACAAACACTGGAATGAAGATTCTCGTCAAACTCCTAAGCTGTTCTGTCAACAGTGTCAAACACAGCTGAGCAAACAGCTTCAACATAAATGATGCGATTTGTTGAACAAATGCTTAACTTAGTCCAGACACTCTGAGTCAAAGCAAGTCATCCATGAAAGTCTGAACCTGGGATTTGATGTAACTGTCCTATTTTCACATACATCATGTATTATTAAATGAAATAAAAATGAGCGTATACAAATCACATGCATTATTCAGAAGTAAAACTGACATTTCACTTCAGGAATAGGTTACTGGAGAGACAAATATGACAATTTAACCCACCTACTTCCACATATGCGTATGTGCATTTAGTGCATACAGTACATATACTGTATACAGTATATATTGTTTGTGTGCATTTGAATACATATTCCCACAATGTCACTCAATGTCACATCACATGTAGGGTATGAAGTGCTTCAGGAGATTACCTGTCACCATGGGAGCTCGATGATCGGCGTGGAGGGCTCATGGCTGCCTCTTGTTGGGGGTTGAGCGACGGATGAGAGAGCGAGAGAAAGAGTGAGAAGAAAGAAAGGAGAGGGGGAGACAAGGAGGGAGTTCAAACACACTTCATTAGAAATTCACGTCTTCAGCGGAAGGATGTAATGTGATTACACTCACTGCCTGTGTCACAGCTTAACTCTGCTCAGAGTTCAGCGAGACCTCTGAAATGTGCTGCTCTTTAAACAAAGCAGGATTACACGGACACACTTTAATGAAACTGTTTAATATTAGTGTGTTCGCTGTCTCACACATGCCCAATTGATGGTGTTTTGCTATGCATAGTGTATATTCTGAGAGTGAGAGTGGAAAGCAGCATTTAAGGTGCGTCAGTCAGCTATTATTACCTACCTATGTGTTTATTGAAGGCACCTTACAGTATGGGTTTTAATGTGTGCAGCCATGCTGAGGAGAAATCCCCTTATCAAGGTGATGTTAAATCCATTTCCTGCCCATGAAGCAACACAGGGAGAGGAAAATTATTTCAGAAATAGGACACTGACATTTCCTCCACTCCCGCAATAGATGTACAATGCATGAATATGTTTATTCTGGTTGGCATTCGTGTGTGTGTGTGCTTTTACTTGAGTGAAATCAATGTTGAGTTTATTTCATAGATGGCTTACATGCTGAATCACATTGGCTATCAGTGTATCCTGTTGAGATTTGCTTTGATTTCCCTCTAAAGCCTCTACAAGAGGAACAATAAGTGGGCAATACAGGGCCGTGTATTTGTGTGTGGTCATCATAGTACATTGTGGGCAGCCTTGAGTGGGCTAATGGCACCCAGAGACATGCCTCCCTGATTACGAGTGAAAGCACAGACCCTTAAGAAGCGGAGACCAAGGAAAGAGAGTGGGGAGATGACAAATGAGTGTGCTGGTGAGGAGAGGGGGGATAAGAAAAGGAAAGGAAAAACAGGAAATAAAGGGGGTAAGTGCAGAAATGCAAAGAGCACGATCTTAAATGCATCCTTTACTTAAGGGGATAGGAGAAGTTGAGGAAAACTGAATGACAGGATGAAGGCTGTCACTCAGCCATGAGATCAAAATGCTGCTTATCCTCTATTAAAAAGAGTGTGCAACCTTTGAAAGCTGACTTAATGGATGAGGCAAAGTGACCACAATAACAGGGAAAAGAGTCGCTCCCGGTAAGAGACTGTCTCCGCTTAATGGAGAGAAAACCATAGATTCAGTCCAAAGACAGCAGATAGAGAGAGGAAAATTCATGCAGGGCAGAGACAAAATTGGTTTCTCTGAAGAAAAAAACAGACAACCCAGGGTGAGGTCAGTGAAAATCTGCATTCTTCAAAGTTATGTAGTTATGGAAGAGATTACAAACACCAGTTACCATCAGCAGTACCTAAACTAGGGCTGCAATTAACAATTATTTTTATTGTCATTAATCTGTCTTTTTCTTGATTAATCACAATCAAAATATTAAAAATATACTCTAAAATATAGATTATAAAAAGCGTAAGCTATTAATTTAAGAGCTGACAACTAATAGATTAATCATTGAAGCTCTGATCTAAACCTTGCGCATGTTCGGTCAATTAATCTGAATACTTACAGCGTAAGTTTTCCTTATGGTTACATGAAAAGAAATTGTGATTTGGACAAGGTTCATCTCTGAAACAGTCATTATATTCAAAGAAAACACAAACAAGCTACTTTCATGTGTAAAACAAGCAAATTTCAGAGCAACTTCACTTTTGGTCTTAAAGAATGGTGGTCATGAGAGTTTCAACCAAAATATCAGCAATAAAGTCCACCATAAATACCAGGGTGACACTATGTAAATACATAGCTATCTAAGGGATGGGAGGGACACAATTAACTGCAGGATGCAGGATATGGATTTTTTCAGCTGATATAGTAACCAATAATTGCCTGCTTGTCATGGCCAATACCAATAAGAGAGCTGATATTTACACACTTTCGTATTTTAGAAAGACGTTCATGTAAACTGAAGTTTGTGCGCACCTGAGGATAAGAAGGGCTAAGATGTAGTGAACCAACATGGATGATTTAATATTTCATCGCTCTGACAAACCCAAACTGACATCACAATTACAACAAAAACAACGAACAGTTCAGACTCTTCAAACGTTTATTGACTTTTTTCTACTATAAGTACATCAAAAAACTCAAATATACTTTGGCTTTTATAGATCATTTGCCTAAGAATTCATATTATATGCTTTAACACAATCTGCCAAATCAGATATAATTATAGCCGATACTTATAAATATTTATAAATAAAAAAACAACACAAATAGAAAACAAAAGTCAACTCAAAATTGATTAAGAATTTTATCTGATTACAGCTTCTTAAATGTGAGTATTTTCTGATATTTTAGTCCTCTATGACAACATAATGAATATCTTTGGGTTGTCGGCAAAACAAGACATTTGAGGACGTCATCTTAGGCTTTGGGAAACAGTGATCGTCATTTTTCACCATTTTCTGACATATTATATACCAAACAACTAACTGATTCATCAAAAAAAAAAATTAATCGACAATATAAATTATCATTAGCTGCAGCCCTAGTATACACATTATCAGATATACACAAAATGCTGCCAATAAAACAGCACATTGAACAAAACATATGCCGATACCAATATATACCTAATATAGCTGTGACAGGCCAAGATCAATCAATAACTGATCGCCCCAATATACAGTACATCGTGCATCCCTACAATTAACTTCCACATGAGCACCACTGCAAAACCAAGGAGTGTAAGGATAACACTGTATAAAAATGTAGAAGATACAACAACTCACCACAAGCTTAGTGGCATCATTGAACTTCCAAAACACTAAGTAAGTAAGAGTTCACCTAAGGGTAACACAAGTTCCCTTTAGAACAGCTTGAATGAATAATAGACAGATAAGTGAACTTACAAATGAGCACCAGTCACTGTGAGTAACGTCGGGCTTCCTGGAAGACCATACTGAGGGCAACATGGGCTGACCTGGGTTCAGATAACCTCCGTGCACTGGCCATACAGCTGTGAGACAGAGGTTGTTCCACATCAACGCGCCTCTGCGAAAAGCTCTGTCACCATTGTAAAATATCACTTATGAAGGGGAGGGAAAGTCCGAGACGAACAAGAGTCTAAGGAGCTGAGCGTTCAAGTAATCTGTAGGTCATTTTGGCAACAAACAAGGTAACTCTCTAACGCTACATTAGTACTAATTACTCAGCTAACTGCAGGCTCGAGTGCGTTATGAGAAAAATGAGTTCCGGTCCAGAGCGCTGATTGGCTGACACGCCTCCGACGCCTTTTAATTTATCCCACACCTGACAGTTAATATACATATCAATGCGCGGTACCCATGCTGAGGGGGGCTTCCTTGTCGCTTAGCAACAACTTTGTTTGCTAGCGTGCAAGTGAAGAACTACATTGCTCTGCGGAAGGAGGATGACTTGTTTTTTTTTTCTATTTTTAGTCCGGTGCTGTCGGTTAGAAACTCGGATTTTCCTCTTGCTTTCTTCTTTTTAATCAGCTGGTAATCCCGTGTAACCGTTTTCGGCTGCTCTCACGTCACAATCCCTGGACTAAAATCACTGTAAGTATCGCTTCTTGTGTCTTCCTCCGTTGCTGTCTTCAGCCACATAAATAACACAAGCAAACGCATCTAAAACAAGAACATCGTGCGGCTTAGAGCGCGCTGTGATCCCCGCTGCTTTCCATCCATGCTTTTCTGTCAGTATCAGCATCCTTCCCCCCCCCCCCAAGAGCAGGGCAGGAGGAGGGCGCTCATTTCTCAACCTGGAGTCACCTACGGGTGCCTCGCCATCTGCCGGACAACTTGGAAATTATACAGTGTCTACTGAGAAAACCGGTGCGTTTGATGCTGTCGGGAAGCATCTAATAAAAAAAAAACAGGCTTTTAGTGGAATGAATAAACCTAACAATAGATACTGTAAATGTGCGTTGTCATGATTCCGCCCACGCCATGTGCCAAATAATGTGTCAGGCTTGTCTGCAGCCTATTTTAAGAATGCAAGACTGTGGCTTTAAAGAAATAAGAGTGTTTTATAGCAATGTAATAGTGTGAAATGTCAGTGTTGGTCCACTGTATGCATGCACACTGTGTCCTCATCAGTCAGAGTCATCTGGTGGTAAAAGGCGGAAAGTGCAACTTTGCTACTGTATTGTTGTGACTGAAGAAATGAACCGGCGTAGCTATAATAGTTACATGTCAGTACAAACATAATGGATTTAAATGCCTAGTTTAGACATTTGCCAAAAAAAAAAACATTGCATTGGAATGAAACCACATCAGTCTTTATTAATTTTTCCTCATAATTTCCTAATAACATCAATGATGGAGCATACAGAATACATGCAAAGTCTTGCCAACTTCTAGAAATCCACATCTCTTTCTAGGATACACGGTCAAACATACCTGGAGCAGCTCTGTCCTCTGCTATTTGCCTCACCATGGTCCCCCTCAAATTGAAAAAAATATTCATTCTGTGTGCACAGAGGGACGGCTGGGAGACACCGCTGGCTCGTGTGTGTCTCCAGAAAAGACGTGTTGCTCTGTGTGCGTTCCTTGTGCTCAGCCTCTCCACATTTCAGCCCATTATTCTCCAGGGGAAAGAGCTCTGAGCGTCATCATTTTAAAGCCCACACAGCCACTTATGCTTTCCCATGCCAGCAGTCAGAACTCACTCACTCTATCGCTTATCTCACTCAGGATCTTGATTCCCACAGATTTTCTTTTCCACAACTTGATCCAGCTGATTTTTCTGTTATTGCACAAGATATCATGTGTTTGCGTTGCCCATTGTTGAATGTTTACACAAGCTAAATGATGAAATACGACAGAATAATTTGTTTACAGTCAGTGGTGAGGGGTCATTTACAGTATGATAGCATCACAGGTTTCCACAGAAGCTGATGTACACACACACAAAACACAGTAATATGACGAACATAAACATTGCAAAGACAAAATAATCATATTTAAAGATGCCTCAAATGGACTGAAGCAATTCGGAAAGGTTCATAACATATAAAACACATCATTACTCTATATCATTATGCTATTTTACCAAATCACATGACCATCTCTCTTTGAAAACATTCAGTTCACGTTCTCTACTTCCAACAGCCACCTGAGTTTCTCAACTTCAAAGCATCCTGGTACAATACATCAATGTTAAAGTCACTACTTTCATCTCAAAATAGTAAGTAAGTATTTCACTTCCAAATCCTGCACATTCTTTAACCAAACACCTGCATCATTTACATGTTTACCTTCATCTTTCTGGCTCATACCTGTTATTCTGCATCAACAATTAATCAGCACACAGATCACTACATTTACAAGTGATACTTCTGCAGTATTTTTTTATGAAAATACTAGATTACTTTGTTATGTTTAACATTGTAATGTTTTGTATCTGATATTATAGGTAGAGCTAGACCAATAAATTGGCTAGACTGATATTTTGGCCAATATTATCTTATTGCAGATGAAAGCCAGACAGATATATTGGGAGGCCAGTATTATCAGCCCAATACTGGCCAAGCACATCTCTATATGAATATTGGAGTATGTATTGTCCGATATTTTTTTAAACAGAATATAATTCAATGTTTTGGGGTTTTTTTTAAAAACTTTTTTACTTTACATTTTCTAGTTTTATAAGAAGCACTTTATGTATATTTGATCCCTTTTCTTAATTCAAGTTATTCTATTTATGTTTTATAGTTTATAGTTATTTATAATTAGTAAAAATACAAATGAAAGTTTGCTGTTGCATTGCCTTG
Source organism: Lutjanus argentimaculatus (assembly GCA_034769285.1). Lineage (NCBI taxonomy): Eukaryota > Metazoa > Chordata > Actinopteri > Lutjaniformes > Lutjanidae > Lutjanus > Lutjanus argentimaculatus. The sequence continues at coordinate 26,794,355 of JAWZSL010000017.1, read as the reverse complement.
ATGTCATGCCAGCTGCATTTCTAATAATAACTATAGTTTTACAAAAACACAAAGAATAAAATGATAAATGCATATAGTCAAGAAAAAAGGTTAAATATAGATGCAATCCTGCCTTTTCAAGTTTTCTTACTTGCGCATATCAGACAACACACAGTATATGCCCATACTGATAAGCCAAATATCGGCTGATAATATTAGCTAGCCAATTTATTGGTCAGTCCATAAACACAATTCTTAGAAAGAAAAAAAAATCTAAAGCTGCAACGATTAATCAATTAATCAATTATTAATCTATCATTAAATTAATCACCAACCATTTTGATAATCGAATATTCATTTTGAGTTATTTTTTTATTTAAAAAAAATGTCAAAACTCTCTGATTTCAGCTTCTTAAATACGAATATTTCCTGGTTTCTTTAATTCTCTATGACAGTAAACTGAATATCTTTGTTTTTGGACAAAACAAGACATTGGAGGACACCAACTTGGGCTTTGGACAACAGTGATCAAAAATTTCCACCAATTTTTGACATTTTACAGACCAAACCACTAATCAATTAATAAACGATTAATTGAGAAAATTTTCGACAGATTAATCGATGATGAATATAATCGTTTGTTGCAGCCTTAATCTAAGTGATCCATAGCAAGATGGTTTGTTTATGTTATGTTATGTTAACAACAGGACTATTGGCCAATATATTGTTATCTGATATTTAAAACTATATTATATTTAAATATCGATATACTGTATATCATCAGTATCAGATTCAGAAATCCAGTATATCTGCTTTTTTGGGGGAAAAATACAACCTGAAATTTATTTGCTGCTGATTCATCTCTATAAAAGAGGTCTGTTTTGTAAGCTAGAAACATTAAAAGTCCCACAACATTAATGGTAACCCAGTAGCCTATAATGTGCTTTAATTCAGTCATTTTTGCAACAGCAGTTGGCAGCTTTGACTAATGCAGCGATGCCTCATTTTTGGAGTGAACTCTTCAATTATTCAGTCATTACGCTGCCTTACTTGAACCACATCACAATGCGTCCCGGAGGCTGGCGCACATCCATTAGGCTATTTCTCTCTAACACCTCTGTCCTGTTCATATAATGCGAGCGTTGTCAAGTCTCAGCAGCACAGCACAGCCACTCTCCCTCCTGGATGCTTGCTCTTCATGCTTCCAAAGTGTCTAAAAACAGATGGAGAGGGAAAGATGCAGACAGTGGAGCACTCAGATTCAGCGCACAGCCTGAAGGCATATATAATATATAGGAGCCTTACATGGTGCATGAATCACAAAGTGACTCTCAGTATTTGTCTGGCTGGAAGCGGCAGACTTTCTTGATGTTAAGTATTTTTGTCCTCAGCTTGAAATTCATTTGACAAGTGCATCATAATGGCAAGATGGACAGTAATCTGTAACATTCATTACAGTGATTTAAATTTTAATGAGTAAGAGTAATTACTTTGGATGATGAGGCTATTCTCTTTCTTTTTATTCATCACATCCTTCTTAGGATGAATGCCGCGCATAACTTTGACCACAGTCAGAGTCAACATTCTCGCCCTTTTGCAGTGTTTGCACCACACTGCACCCAGTGTGATTTGTATAACTGTAAATAATTAAAACTTTTTTCTTTGTTATAAGTGTGTGATCTGATTAAACATACAGTCATTTATGTTATCCAACTCACTGCTAACCCCTCTCTATTGTTAAACACAGTGTAGACCCTAACCCTATTGATAAAATATTGAAATACATACTTGTTTTGTACTGCTGTATTACTGTTTGTTTATGTTGTATTAGTATTCAAACTACAAACTGTTTCCCTGTAAATAGATTTCCACATTATGGCTCTCTACTGCTAATTGATAGGACACAGTAGTGATTGAATACACAGCCTGTTTTTTGAAGCATAAAGACTTTATGGCTTTTATGTTTCCTGCAAACCACACTAACAGGGAGTGGAAACAATAATATGTTAGAGCATTATTTGTTTGGGCATTATTTGAATGATAAGTAATCTCTGGGAAGACCAATAAAAAAGAAAAAGAAAAAAAGCCACAAAAATGAGCACATCAAGGATGTCACGATTTCTTCTTACCTCCATGTGTTGGTGTCATGACAATAAGCTTCTATTGTTTTCAGGTTGGTGACGCCATCAGAGCCCCCCACAGCCAGCAAGGCACCATTGAAGACCACAAGGGACATCTGAGGTACAATTAATAAAGTAAGTTAGTATGAAGACAATTATATCAAATTAGATCAGCAAATGAGTTTAAATGAAATAGATTTCACTTTTTTTTTAATAATGATGGGTTTTGCACGGTGTGTGTGTGTGAGTGTGCACATTTATGACTGTATGCTCAAGGACCTTTCATGGCTATGGTGATTCACAACTCTCCACTCCCCACTCATCTTAATTAGCAGGTAGGTGCCACAAGTGATCAACAACTGCTGAGCTAAAACAAGGTTAACCTACTAGTAATGTTGGGAAGTACCTAGTTGCATGTAGCTACCAATTTAATTGAATAAATTAAATAAATAAATCCAGTTGTTTTAGTACACAATACCCAAAATACATTATCGATGATTTTTAAGCATCAGCAGCAGCATGGATCTGTGGATGACAGTGTTGGTTATTTGTTGGATTGCCAGGAAATTTTATGATAAAATACGATAATCCTGTAATTTTGTACAGATATTCATGGTGCGCAGAGGATGAATCCTCGTAATTTTGGTGAGTCCCTGATTTTTCATCTAGTGCCACCAGCGGGTCAAATTTTCAAGGATCTCTGAAAAATCTGGATGGATTGGAACTAAATTTTGTACATTTATGGTACCTGTACCTCTGGCACCACTTGAGGTTTGAGTGTATGGATTGGCCCATGAAATTTTGTAAGCAGTCATGTCCCCTTCTGAATAATGTGTAACAATTGGTGATCCCTTAATGTTTCATCTAACACCATCATCAGGTCAAATTTTTAAATTGTCCCGTACTTGGTTTATGACTAAATACCTATAGACTAGTGACATTCCTTACATATTAACATGACTCCTGCCATCCATCCACAGCATGCAAGTGAAAAAGCAAGTTACAAGTTCAGTGTATCTCCCATAGACCTTTGATATGAAATAGCAGTATGTCACAGGTGTCACCAGTTCCTGTTCCATTTAGTGTAACAGAGTGTTTCCAGTGAACCAACATGCACAATAGCAGCACCCTGACTCTGTTTGACCTGACCCGTGCATACCCTATTGTTTCATGCCAAAATGACTCCCTTGAAAAAAGTCTATTATTGTATTCTGTGGGATCCTGAATATCAGACCCTAAACATCTACTGAAATAATTTAGGTAATCTGTTAAGGATAATTATGTCCTTCCCTTAGTCATGTCAGTCATAGTTCTTCTCTCCATCTCTTCTGCTCTTCACGATTGAATGTGAAAATAAGCTGCACCTTGAATCAGTGGGGAGGGCTGACATATCATAGTGATGCATTACTCACGTTGTCCCTCTTGCTCCTCATGCGTTTGACAGGAGTCCACCTCATGGTGTCCGGGTTAAACCTCTCTGCTGCGCAGAGCTCCAGGCTGAGCTCGTCTTTGCCCCCAGCCACATAGATGTGTCCCAGGTACACGGCACAGCCTGCGTTCTCCCTGGGACTCAGCATGTGGGCGCATATCGACCAGGTACCGTCCACAGGGTTGTATCGCTCCACTGGGGGACATTTAGAGGATAGCAAGAGTTAAAAGAGGCCATATATACCTCACAATACTCAACTATACACACTGTATGAGTAACACTACCTCACATACAGGCAGCATATATATTTATATACAAAATTTCCCAGGTTATATTGCTTTATTGCTATTTTAAAGGCATATAAAAAGTTGAAAATGTCTGTCAGACACAAAGTACCAATTATATAAATAGATTTCCAATTTATTTTTCAATAATAGCCAGTTGGAAACTATTAAGAAATAATGTAATTTCCAAACATTTTCGTAAGCAAAGACCATGAACTCGGTGAGAGCCAAAAAAGGTTGTGGGAATTTTACTGACGTGCACTTCTCACGGCCTGAAATAGTCTGTGACAAGTGGCAGCACAACAACATCCCTCGTTTATCTTTGGCAAGGTCGGGGGGCATAAGAATGTCCGGTGTGTGTGCATGTGTGTGTGTGTGGTGTGTGTGTGTGTGTGTGTGTGTGTGTGTGTGGGGTGAATATGGGCTACTAACAGAAAATAAAAGGTCAAGCTAGTCATTATGTGTGACTTAAGCCCTGCCACATGTCAAAAAGCTGTCAAAGAAAACAGAGTTGTTGTTGTTGGTTTTTTTTAATTTAGTGGGAACAAGTCAATTCACAAAATGCCTCCAAGCACAAGATGGCAGTTAACTCTGTAAGTTTTATTCCTGTGAAAATAAATGGTCAGTATCATTCATTATTCTTTCCAAAATGTTAGTACTTTGTATAATTTGTGCTAGCTACAAGTCACACTAACATAAAAACTCGCCAACCACCTGCAGACTATTGAACATAAGTATATTTAATTACATTTTGAATTGAGTTTTCCAATGGGAATTGAAAAGAGAACAGTTCAAAGTAAGTATTTGCTGATTTTCTTTCCTGTTTTGTATGATTGCAGATTAAATAACTATTTATTTTTTTTACACAAAACAAGCAACTTGAAGACTTCAAAATGGGTGCTGGAAACTTGTTATGGGCATTTTCCACTCTTTTCATACAATATACAGAGCTAAGTCTTAAACTAGTGGTGAGGAAGAAAAAGTACGAATTGTACATGTAGTTTGTTAAGCTGTGAGCAGAGGTCTGCCAGCCAGACTAATTTAACTGAACCTAATAATGGTAATTGGCCTTTCCCAAGCCCCACCTCTTTTCACTCTGTGGTCCAATGACAGTTGAGCAAACCTGTTGCCTTGGGCAAACTTTTCCTTTCCTGCTTCCTGCTCTTAGATGCTATGTGCCGGGCTTCTGTATGCTTCTATATGTTGAAAAGAACACTAAATTTTGAAGATGGTTAAAAGATGTTAGTGGGGGAGTGTAAAAGCAACATATATTCATATCTTAAAAAGCTAAAGTTAGCAAAACGCTTCCTAACTAGCTAGCCAATCTACACCAATTGGCTAGCTAGTTAGCTAGCATTTAGCTAACATTATCTAGCTAGTTGGCTAGCATTTTGGCCAAGTTTGCTTGGTTGTTATTGGAGCATGAAGCAAAAAGGGGGAGGAACTTAGAAAATGTCAGCTGTTTTGTATGTGAACGTTGACGGTTATTATTGAGTCAAATTTTATACTTTTGTAAAATGTCTTTGCGATATCAGCAAATATCGTGTTGTTGTTTAAAGAATCAATATCATATCGTATTGTTATGCAACCTGTGATTTACACCCCCGACACAGACTGATTTTTTCAAAAAATAATTGCCAGGTTAATGTATAATGTAAATAATCTTTAGTTACAGACTTTTATGAAACATTGCATTAATTTGTCCGTGTGTGAGGGCTGGTATCAAACACATTCTCACCTGAATTCAGAGCCATATCACCATCATTCCCTCCGATCACATACAACTGGCCCTCCAGCACGGCAGCTGCTGCTCTGGTGCGTCTGGTCAGCATTGCCGCCTGCTTGCTCCACATGTTCAGTTTTGGATCATACCTAGAACAATGAAACAAAAGGTTAGCAAGACCAATTTAACAAATGGTCTGTCAATCACTAATGTTTCTGCATAACTCAATATATCATTCTTTTGTTCCTTCCTCCGAGTCAGCCACTTTAAATTGCTTTCAAAGTAATGTGAGATGTCGGGTAAGTAAGATCATTATTACTTTCATTCCAGATATATAAGAGACAGCCTACTCACTTCACTCTCATTTAATGTTCTTTTTAAAAGGAGGTACAGTATGTTTCTGTTTCTTCAAAGGAGACAAAGCTTTTCTGCTGTACCAGATGGTGTTAGGAATGAAAGAAAAATGAAAATGTGCTTTATTTTTCTTTACAAAAGCCAAAGAGAAACCATTTGACTACGGGATTTGATAGCTGTGCCACTTAATTTTGATGAGATGCCTTGAAGACAGTCTTATTTGTTTACACTATTAAGAGGATTCACAGTTCACTTTGTAAGATATTGATCTTTTGTACCACTCGTGCTGCAGTACCTCTCCACAGTGTTTATGGCAGTAATGCCATCGTGTCCTCCAATAGCGTACAGGTATCCGTCCATCGCCACCAGACACACGCCACTGCGGGGGCTGCTCAAGGGTGCTACATCTGTACTCCAGCTGTCTGTGTCTGCGTTGTACCTGCCATGATGGTGGTCAAGGAGCATTGATGTCAAAGTGTGAAAATGCAATCAGGTGCTGATAAAAAAAAAAAAATGCTTGAATATAACCAACACAAACAAAGGATTGCATAGAAACTTATATTTTTCATGTGTTTTCTATGCTTTTCTGAAATTGTGTACTTTTGAGGTACACAGATTCACACTGAGAGAAACTATTTGAGTCGTGTGGGGATCCGTATAAACATCTGCTAAAGTGCTTCCTCTCTACTGGAAGGCTATTCATTTTTTTGCTCTCAATTCAAGGCCATTAGATGAAAACCTACATCCCCAAAACAACACTTCCGTTTAATTGGCAAATCTTTGCAGGAGTGGGACGTCAGAAAATCCCTTGAAATGTCACAACAGCACTATAACCGCCCCTCTGAGATTAGGTAACCGAAATGAGAGAGCTTTCTGGTTCAGGCTATTAACAGATGATCAGTTTTCAGCAGGTCTTTCCCGAGTGGTCTGCAGCAGCCAGCCTAGGGATGATCATTATGGGGTCAGCCGGCTGGCAGTCAGTTAAGGAGTGGCTGTCTGTGGGAATTGGGAACAGAGCCAGCTCCTTCGAGACATCTGATAGAGTAGGAGGAGAGGAAGTGGGAGAAAATGTGCTGCTGGAGAACTGAGCACATGTGTGTATGTGTGTGTGTGGAAGAGAGTTTATTTTTGACTTTCTCTGCCAATGAGGAATAGATACCCTGGCAACATGAGAAGATGAGGGAAATCCTGTAAAGTGAGGATTTGGGTGGTCCATTGCTTAATAATAGTGATGACGCAGTGTTACAGTTTGGGTTTAATGTTTCTGTAAAAGACCAACTTCTAATTTCTGACTTAATGCTGACCTCTACTGTTCAGTGATGTAAACAACAACAAAAAATGCACCTAGAGCTTTCTTTCCACCATATTTAGTGATCTATAGAGTTCAATAGAATTCCTGGTAACACTTTATTTGAAGGGGTGTGCATAAGACTGTCATAACCGTAACATGAAGGAGTTTTTATGAATGTTAATGACTGTTGTCATGCAGTCAACTGTATCATTTTTAATGCAAAGTTGACATGGCTTGAGATGTCTTCGTAATGACAACTTGACATTAATCAAGCCAATAATGCAATAATGCAAGCATCACAGCCAACCACATGTGACAGTTTGACACATGATGACATATGACATATTTGAAGTTTGATAATGTCACATTGTCATGACAAAGACATTGACAGGTTATGTTGTCTGGGTTAATGTCAGGTTGTCATTACAAAGACATTTTTTGGTTTGGTTAATGTCAAACAATGACAACTTTGCCCTAAAATGACATAATTGACAGAATGACATCTAATAACAACCTCCATAATAATTCATAAAACTTCTTCATGTTCATGACAGGTGTCATGACTTGGTTATGACAGTTTAATGACAGGCTTATGCACACCCCTTCAAATAAAGTGTTACTGAATTGCTTTTAGCATCAGTTTTTTTTTTATTCTAGTTAAATAGCAAACCTCAGTTGGGTTTAAGGCTTGGGTATGACCAAAGAAGTACTGTTTTATAGCAGCCTTGTTTTCTCTTATGCAACATATTTGTTGCATAAGAGGAAACAAGTTAAGATATGTTTTACATGACACATTTTGGTTCCTCTGCCAGGAATATGGAGAATATGCACATTTAACAGTCACATATTCCTTTACAGTCGGGTTGATTTACAGTCAAGTGGGCACTCAGCCCAGTGTCGTACAGCCAAGTCTTTTTGGCAACACATCCTCATGCCTAAATGACAGCAAAACTTGCAGATGACATATATGTCTGGCCCAAATGGTTTGTGCCCTCTATGATCTATAGTGCTGCTGCTATCTTAGTCAGGGTCTCATGAAAAAGAGATGTTTAATCTCAGAGAGGCCTCTTTACTGAGTAAATAACATCATATGAGTAGTATGACTAAATGTCTGTATATACAGTAGCTCCCGGGTTTGGGCAATAGTCTTAGGCCATCTCTTGCTTTATATGATCTCATGCCATAATACATTCAATACCTCCTCCCATCCCAGTGTCAGCACTCATGTAGATATCTCCACATGGCACCTACATTACATTTACATGACTTCATCCTCCATATATCAACCTGGGACTGGCAGGAATCCACAGAAAGCCCCCCCCCGTGTCAGGGCCACGCAGCTCTTAAGAGATGACTGGTATTTCAAACTGTCAACATCAGCACCAACATGCTTGCTTTCACTTTCTGGCGCTGTTATAACTGGTGTGAGGTAATGAAATGTCAGTTCGAATCACTTCAGACCAGAAGATCAACACAAACCAAAAGAAACATGTTCTATTACAGCCTCTCATGAAGTGAGCAGTTTGATGTTTGCATTTAACTGGAACGTGAAATTCAACGAGCATGTGACAAAACAAACAAAATCTCTTCAAATGTTGATATGAGGTTCTTACACGCGAGAAATACTTAGATCTTAAAGTGAAAATATAATGGGAGAAAATTTGGTAACGCTTTATTTGAAGGGGTGTGCATAAGACTGTCATTACACTGTCAGTGATAAACATGAAGGAGGCTTTATGAATGTTTATGACATTGTCATTAAATGTCATTCAGTCAATTATGCCATTTTAATAAAAAGTTGACATTATTTGGGATGTTTGTTATTATAACTTGACATTAACTGAGAAAAAAAACATCTTTTTGACAAATTGCCATTTTACCAAGACAAAACAATCTGTCAGTGTCTTTGTTATAACAACTTGATTTAAGGCTTGCTAACTAACTAACCCCAGCTAAGGATAACAGTAGAACAAATAAACTAGCTAATCGCTATCTGTTTATCACGTAACTCTGTAAGCTAAATCACCTCAGTACTGTACTCTGTCATCAAACTGGCCATATGACATTTAATGACATCTTTATGACAAGTTCAAAATGTACCACTTTACTTGAGGTTAAGGGAAATATCACACTGGTGACCAGTGCAAAAAACAACCACATATGACAATTTAAAGCTAAGCAGTTTCTGTAAGTATGACAATGTCATGTTGTCATGACAAAAACATTATTGGCTTGATTAATGTCAAGTTGTCATAACAAAGGTATCACAAACAGTGTTAACTTTGTATTAAAAAATACAGAACTGACTGTATTACACTTAATAACAACAGTCATAAACATTCAGAAAGACTCCTGAGCACAAATTCTTAGTAGAGGACATTTTGAAACTGTGTCTCTCACCTCTCCACACTGCTGTAACAGCGGATGTTGTCCTCCCCACCCACTGTGTAGATCTGGCCATCAAGTGTGCCCACAGCCACATTGCCACGGTTGTTGACCATGCGTGCTGCTGTTCTCCACTCGTTGTACTCAGGACAGAACTGCTCTACCAGGCAGGATGGGTCATCTTGGGCCCATCCCCCAACTACAGAAACAAGACAGAGCATTCATTATTTTATTGCAGTTCTCATCAAAACATCAAATTTTCTGTTTCCCAACTGCTGATGAGCACCTTTATGGTGCTACCATAAAAGAAAAATATCTCTTCTACTTCTTACCTAAAGCAGAACATTTAAACTGCAAATATATGTATGTCACTAATGTTAATAAGCAACAGAAAGTAGTAAAAAAAAAAAAAGATTTTTGAAGTTTCATGAAAATCTCTCTTCTGGTTTCTTTTTTTTTTTTTAAATCATATCTCACTTTTGCCTTCCTCTGTATGCAGTAGAGGCAGTAAAGAAGGCGAATTTAGGCATGAGTCCAATAATATTGAGCTGTTTTGACTGGTTTCCATGGTGATCCTTGGCAGAGGGAGGTGTGATACAGCAAAGTGAAAAATCACCCAAGTGAACTCAAACTTATGAGTAATTTATAAGACTGCAAATGCACAGATGGGTGACAAATTAGAGGAAAAACCAACATTAAGTGTCTTAGTGAGGTGTTAGGCCACCACGAGCCCTCAAGAGCAGCCTCGGTGCTCTTTGGCAGAGAAGTAACAAGTCTCTGAGAGTCTAGTGGAGGGATGAACACTAGTCTTACAATCTGTATTTCCTCATTTTGTGTGATGTTAATGGGTTTGTCTAACACATTGGTCCAAAAACTCCCATTCTCTTTGAGTGGAGTTTTCCTTTAATTTGCCACCTGTTTATATGTTTTTAAAGTTTTTCGCTTTAGCCATGTTGGTTCCACCTCTATTTACCATTTTAATTTTTAGCCCCAAGCATCCCTCCCTTTCTCAAACAAAAAGATCAGTCTCACAGAGTGCAATGTTGATAATGGAGCAGAAGTATGTTATCAGCAGAATTTATTTTAAGTCTTTTCACTTTTCATGTTTTCAGCTTTGTGGAGATGTATTTTCTAGCCAAATGCAAGAAGGTTTTAAATAGTTTATTTATCTTAAGAAGTAGGAGAATTTTCTCAACCCACCTACTGTAATCCTTCAGTTTATCGAGTTTGAAATCACCAAATTTGGAGATATGTAGTTTTTACTAGACAGGAAGGGTTTGAAAAATTGTAATGTGAAAGGTAACTACTAACTAAAGCTGTCAGACAAATGTAGTGTAGAGCAAAAAGAACAATATTTGCCTCTGAGATATAAAGTTGCATACAATAGAAATAGTCAAGTTAAGTACAAATACCTTGAATTTGTACTTAAGTACAGGGCTTGAGTGGATGTACTTAGTTACATTCCACCACTGGCCAGCCATCTGTTAACTATTGCAGTAACAGAAGGACCTCTTTAGTGCAGGCTGAATAGACTAGAGCAATTACTTTAAAAGGCAACCACAGTTGTCTCTAGATATTTATGGTGTCCATTCAGAGACCATAAGATCCAGTGTAAATTGGACTTTTAAGACCACGATGTGAGAAAATGAAACAAATGCATTCATTTAATGAGCATTGGACACTCCTATAAAAGCTACATGTTTACCTAAAGAAAAGTACAAAACCTTCCATTTAGCTGTGTCAGTTTCCGGTTGTACATGCTGGCTCACTGTCACGCCGTCCTGGATAGACCTTTTTCACAGCAGCCATATTGATATGAAATAGTAGAGTAAACACAGGTGATACCAGTGATACTAATTATGGTCAGTATAGCAGAGCCTTTCCAACATGAACAATAGCAGCACTCTGACTCTGTTTTAACCTTAATTAGTGTCATTGGTAACACCTGTGTTTACACTACTATATCATGTCAAAATGGCTGCTGTGAAAAAGGTCTTTTACAGGGATGTTATTAGTAACACCTGTGGTGTTCCTATGACAAGTCAAAATGTCCGCAGTGAAAAAGCAATAACATAACAAAGCAGAACAACATTTTAAAGTTTTAGTAGCAGTAGTTCCCTTTGTGTAATGTGTAAAACTTGTCGAGTGTCTCTTCAAAATCACTTGGACCTTTGAGTTTTTGGTTCCTGGATATTGTTATTTCTAAAGAATACTCCTCATAACATTAGCTCTAATGACACTGTCCTCCACTCTGAGCACAGAGCTAAAACAGCTTAAAAAGCACTTGAAAGTTAAGGTTCAGTACTCTTGTATGTACAGTATGTGTACACCAATGTAGCAACTGACCCATAAACATCAGGTCAGTGAAGACATCTTTGTGGGGAATTTTGCTGAGCTGTCTGGAAAGGGAGAGGGGGCTTGCCATGCGGCGACGGCGGGGGGACCCTCCTTTACTCTCTTTGATCAGCATGTGGCGGGGCTCCGGCTCCTGCAGGGCTGCCCTAAAACACACAATGACAAGTAGATATGAACAAATTGTATTAATTATGAGGTCAGGACTCGCTCTTAGGAGAACAATCCAGCAAATGTTATTGTTAAGCAAATCTGGAGATATAAAAAATAAATATTTTTTTTAAAAGTTAATGATAAAAGATTGTTTAAAAAAAATAGGGTCTTATTATTCTTTCAAAAGTACAATAATTCTCTACATTGACAATATAGTGTGGAGTATATCCATGATATGAGCTGCATGCCTGTGTACTTCCTGTCATATATAGTAATTTTACCTTCATCTTTGATACAAATTTTGATTTTTCATCCTTAAGTCACTTACTTCTCTTTAGATTTCACTGTTTGTTTTATATATAGTGTTTTTGAGCATTTTTCACCTCAGTGTCTTAGATAACTGTTAGCAATGTTAGCTTGCTAGCTAGCATCATCACCTTTATTCAAACTCAACAGAAACAAAATAAAACTCATCAAAAAGTCTCAGCTCATTTCCCATGGTTTAGTTCAACCAAACAAGAGTTGGTGATTGGTGTTGGAGCAGCGGGAAGATGAACCAAGATGCTTGTGGGGAGTTTTGTCTTGTTTCTTTTGAGTCTGAATATGACAATGCTAGTTAAAGTTGTTAACAGTTATCTAAGACACTGAGGTGATTATCCAAAATGCTATTTACAAATTAACAATAAATACTATTAACAATACATACCAAGCTAACTGTGAAAAGTGAAGTAACTCATTTAAGGATGAAGAATCACTAAGTTTGAGGCTATAGCATTGACAGGAAGTTCACAAACGTGCAGTTTGTAGCGTGGAAATACATCACACTCAGTGCTGTAAAGTGTACTGACAATCTGTACTCAAGTAAGAGTACTGTTACATTATTGAAAGATTACTCAACTACAAGTAAACTTACTGGTGTTAAAAATACTTAAGTAACAGACTTGAAAAAAAAAAAGACTTAATTACAGTAATCTGAGTGGTTGTAATTAGTTACTTCCACCTCTCATCACACTGCATTGTGCAAGTAGAAAATTTTTACATCTCATTTGGAACTAATTTAACCCAATTTGTTTCACTGATTACTGTACAAATATGTGATGAACGATCATATCACCTCACACTGTTTACCCCAAGTTCTAATTGTTTTGCAGCAATTACACAAAGCATGATAAATTCATTTAATTGATGTACAACATGCCTCAAGGTCAAATTTACACCTCTAGATCAGGATTAATACACTTACCCTTGTTCATTGTATACCCCCATGTTTTATCTGCTCATACTTTGCTCGGGGTTTGCAGTCAGGATTTGTGCTTCTGCCTCAAAGGAGCACCTTCGTGTCAGTCAGGTCTCTGGCCTCTTGCTCTATCAGTACACACCACCCTGCCTGCAAACTACAAGCTCTCACAGCTATCTGCTCATAAGGAAACTGTACTTGACCACTCCAAGGAGTAAAACCCCCTCCCTTTAAGCAACACCACCAACCCCCACCCACCCCCAGCTTCCCAAATGATTCATCCCACCATCCCTACAGCCTGAAACCCAAGACACCTCATGCACACCCTGGTTTGAGCTTCCTTTTGACAACTGTCATGCTAAAGGAATTGTTGACATAGTGTTAAATTTAGGCTTGAATGAGACTCCATCAGTGTCCAGTAAGTTACTGTGTCATTGGTGCAAGGGTGTAGGTTTGGATCAGTGTTGGCAGCGACATTAGTCTTCACCATGACATATTTTCACCATAGGCGTCCAGATATCTGTTACTGTCTGACCTCCCCCTGTCAGCTCCCCCCTGCACATCTCTCACCCATTCCATCACTTCTGTCATTCCTCTGAAGTTCGCATGACAACATATCCTCCAGAATGCCTATATTTATATCTGCGTCCAGCGGAAACACCTCAGATGGTGTAATGATTCATCTCATGTAGGTCAAGCAAGATAGGTCAAAATGCATATATTCTATGTAGTCACTGCTGTTCTGCTGTACAGTACATGCGCTTCCACAGGGCTGACTAAGAAATTGTTTTTGACTCATTAGCATTACATAGATTTGACCGATAACATAAGATTTAATCATCTACTCCTACTTATGTTATCTGATATTCAAAGATAGATAGATAGATAGATAGATAATAGATAGATAGACAGATAGATCTTTATTTATATCTTTAAATATACTGTATGTGTTTAATTGTAGGCCTGTACATCTTTATATGTGAGCGCAGTGGTTAGCACTGCTGCCGCACAGCAAGAAGGCCTGAGTTCGACACCCCGAGCTGGCAGGGCCACTTCTGTGTGGAGTTTGTATGTTCTCCTCGTGTCCGCGTGGGTTCTCTCCGGGTACTCTGGCTTCCTCCCACAGTCCAAAGACATGCAGCATAATAGTTTAATTGGTGACTCTAAATTGCCCGTAGGTGTGAATGAGAGAGCGAGTGGTTGTCTGTCTCTGCGTGTCGGCCCTGCGATGAACTGGCAACTTGTCCAGGGTGTACCCCGCCTTTCGCCTAATGTCAGCTGGGATAGGCTCCAGCCCCCCCGTGACCCTCACGGATAAGCGGTTGCAGAAGATGAATGAATATTAAACTACTTAACCATATATGAAGCAGTTACTGTAGGATTACTTCCATCTCCATCATTACAGTTTGTTTCAGTCACTTTGGTACATGTCTTGAGTCATCCTCAACTTTCGCAAAACATTAAGTGCATTTCTTGAAAGAGTTCACACAAACAGCACCACACAATGGATTACCTGCAAAATCATGTAACCTGCTCAAAATCCATTGTTTATCTCTCAAAAGTAAATTTATCTGTCAATTAATCATTTTATATTTTCAAGGTTTTGATGTATTTTGGTACACAGTGGACCTACATGTAAAAGTCCAACTAGGGACAAGAGTTGAAAATTAGCGATAGCTATTAACAATCTGTGCAAAACATCAGTTTCATACTCTGTATTGGAACTATGTTAAATTGCATCAATTGTAAATTGCATTTTTAATTGCATATATATTTTTTCTAATTACAAAGTTACATATTGCTATTTGTGAGAGATTGATTGCAAGAGATTGTTTATACTGTAAATTTTAACAGACCATGTTATTGCAATACAGAAAAGAAAAAGACAAGATTGCTTTACAACACTGTGGAGCACAAAGGAAATAAATACAAAATTAGAAATGTAAACACATAACAGCCCAGAGGCAAAACTGCACATTCAGCGCTGTATGGGGAATTACAGTGCCGTCTTTCGACTCCTCCTGATGTTCCCGTCTGTCGATTTTCATTCACATCATAACAGATATCTTCCCTTGAAATGCAGTGCGGAGAGAATATTTTAGAAATGTCTTATCCAGCCTGTGCAGGCGTCGGCTGTGATGTTCTCATATGCTGCATCCTGTAGTGGGTCTCAAACCGCTGCTTGATGGTGTTTGACTGATGGAAACTCACATTATCCCACATTGAATTGAGAGAAAATAATCAATTACAGACACATTTACAAAAAAGTCTAATAGAAATGTATCGAACATAAGCTTGACAGGGTATGACAACTGGTGCAACAATTTAATGAGCCAAAGCATGTGCAATTTGTTCAAAACAATAAGAAATTGCTATAGTGTTGTAGTTGTGAGACTGTTCATTTTGATCTGAGAAATGTACCAAAGCAAATCAAAGCGGTGGGAAGTAACGAAGTACAATTAACCATCCACTGCACTGAATTCCAGATTGATTGCATATTGTGCTTTTTTCAGATAAAGATCGACCATGCAGAGTATTTTTTTAAAGTGTAGTACTGCTACTTTTACTCAATCTGAATATGTCCTCAGCCACTAGTTTTGGAAGTTTTGACTTGACCTTTATTTGCTTTTGATTTTGGAGTTTTTGATGTACTTCTTTGTCACATTTTCACTCTTTTCTGTTTTAAGAATATTCCTTATTATACAAGGTCTGTGATACTGTGATAGACATACTGATTCACTCAGCTAGATAGATAGAGAGACATACCAAGTGAAGCAGCTGCAGTGCTCCTGTCGACAAGGCCTTCAGAGTTAATCCAGCAAGAGATGAGTCCAAGGTCTTGAGGAATAAAGACAGACAATAGATCCCTCTAATTATCCAGTAATGAGTAACTGAGAGTTCCCCAAAGGCCCTTCTGAGATGATTAAAGTTTCCTCCTCTGAAAACTTCTGAGCATCAGTGAGGTTCAAACGCTTGGCTGGCATTTGGCCAGTTTGTAACCTTGGCAGCTAGGTAACACCCGCCCATCTGGGGCCGCTAAAGCCATTCGGCAGTAAAATCCCAAATTTTCAGGAGGTCAAGGGTTTATTTAGGTCTCTGAGAATAAAAAAAACTGCTGACAGGCTGCCTTCTGAACCATAAACAGGTCCATCATGTAAAGCGCCTGCATATCTTCCTTGACCCGCATCAAAATGGGAAAATAAAAAGTCAAAAATGTCAGTGGATATGGTTTACTAAATAGAACAATCTTTTTACCTGCTGCTACTGATAGTTAATCAAAGTCCATATCCTTCTGTTTTAAAAGCTCTAATGTAAAATGCTACCTTTTTCAATTTAATATTCTTGACTCAGAAACCCAAATAAGTTAACGGGAGCTGTCATGAATCAGGCAGAATTTTGGCACAAGGAGGTGCAGATGGCATTTAAAATGAGGGACCATGTAGCAAAAGAAAAGAAAAGTAGTTCCTCTTAAAGCAATCCATCAAATGAAAGTGACAACACGGATATGGAGGGCAAACCAAACTGTTTATTATGTGCAGGAGCCAGTGGGAAGTAACTGATGGACATTTTATAGACGAACAGGTGGTGAGTCAGATTTTTTTCTGCCATCTTCCCAGTGTCTGTGTCATGGTAGTGATGAGATGAAGGCTCAGGCTACACATGCTCTTTTAAGAAACACTGGAACACTCTTACATACTGACAAATGTGTTTGTTTGCAGTCTTATGCAGACTGCAGATCAGATCATCTATATTAATTCCATCTTTTCTTAGGGGTGGGGTTCTTACTCTTTCTAGGTTCTACAGGACAGATGGTGTCACAAGGGAGACAAGGGAAACAATTAGCCTCAGTCACCACTTAAAGCTTTCCAGCAGCTTCATAACTGTCTTTTCATATGTTCTTTGTGTTTTAACACATTGGACCGTACTTAGGTGATTTATAGTGCAGGGTGTGAGGTGCATGGTGCACGGGCATTTACGGCATGTCCAACTCCACTTTGCTATTTAAACGGCGCACAATCTGGACGCAAAGTCAGGCACAAGGTGCAAAGAGGTTGTATTTAGTTTCTTAATTAATCAGGTGTGTTTTGGGTGTAACATGAATGAAACTAATCAGTGTCATCTCCCATTCCCTTGAAGAGCCACAGGAAATAGGATGGAGCGTCCCCCCTGTCCCACACAATCCGAGGCACAGACAGATGACTGCTGTGATATTACAGTGCACATGGAAACATTACTACAGTAGGTTAATTTCTGGAAGCAGCCTCTCTGATCTATAAAGTAAATTGTTGAAGACAATACAACACACAATAAAGAAATTACATGGACATCATTTAAGCGATGGTTTAATGATCAGAGGCGTCAGTTTTGTTTCCATGTGCGCATAATGCCACTGTGGGAAATATTGTTAATTACTGTTAATTATATTCTGTTGAACACAGATCATTAATTAATAGATCCTGACCATCCTGGCAGATTTAGACGATCAATGAAGTTACAGATCAGTGCGTAAGTGACAGTGTCTCTTATGATTACACAGCTTCATCATATTTAACCCACCTGCAATCATACACTATTAATCAGAATGTTGTGCTGTAAACCCCACCTAGCTTATTGTCTGGTTAACGTGTCCTTTAAATAACAGGAAAATACTGCGCCATTGACTTAAGACCAGGCTTTCTGTTGGCTCAAGATAGAAATTGGCCTGACCACACCTCATTTTAAGGCTAACACACCCCTGGGCACACAGAAGGGCACAAGTACGTTTGTTACTTACACAATGTGGTTGCTGGCTGAGAAAATTTCAACTGTGTCAGAAAATAGCAGCTGCACTGCCCTGTGCGCCACTTTACACTGGGCGGGAGACAGACCCCAAACAATTATGTTACTTTAAAGCAGTTATGTAGTTTATGCATCTGACCTGTTTCTTGACTAACAGCTGGGTCCAGCGAACACGTGGAGCATTTCAAAAGTTCTGTACTGACGCTCATAAATCTGAATAAAAGCCAGGTGACTTTTGGATGCCTTGGTGATGAGACTCGACTGTCATTGAACTTAACTATGTGAACATGTCCCAAGCTATACTTGACACAGACAGATGAAATTAATACACATTTCTTCATTTGAAGAACTGGGGCAGCACCAGCACGCTATTAACTACTGCAAATGGAGGCCAACTAATTTTCTAGCATGTAGGTCAACTTATAACTTATACAGCACTGCATTGCGTTTTCTCCACAGGAATCCCACTCTACAGGTGCTTTACTACATTGTCTGGAGGGCACGTTATCACTTTTCCAGGGTATTTTTCAAACATGGGAGCACCAAGGGGGGTAATTGCTCCCGTGAATCCACCAGTCCTCAGAAGACTTGCCAATGCACATATGGGAGATCTGCCATTTAATCACAAGCCAGGAGCTTTTTTTTCCTTTAGTCATTTTTTGGAAATACCTTCAAAAAGTTCTACACATACTCATCATATGAACATTGAGGAAGGTGACCCTCCTTCGTCTGACGTAGTTTAGAACAGGTCATAGTCATGTGTGAGGGAAGACCTCAGGCGGCTGACTCTCCTGAGTCTTTCGCCTTCTCACATGCCAGAGAGCCTGTCAGCCTCCTGATGACACACGAGCCTCCCTGCAGCTGTCCTCCTGCCAATCACATGTCATAACAATAAAACGTGTAAGCGATCCTTAACCTTAACACGTCATCCCTCCTCACATTAAGAGAAAATATACTCTGGAATGTGTCTGAGGTGTCAGTGTTGAGTGCTGGTTGGATATTTGTGTTTCTGGGTCAGGTTTTGGTGATTTCATGATGTTTTATAGAAAAAGAAAGGGACAAGAAAGCAGGGAAATGGAGGACTGATTTAAGTCTATAACAAAGCACTGCTACAAAAATACTATGGAAACACTGGAAATTAATTATGGTAACTTTTAGTGATCTTATCCTTTGTCATGTTTCAAATTTATGCAAAACATATTTTTATATTTCATTTTACTTATATACACACACATATATATATATATATATGTATATATAAATTTTAGTCCTGGTATTTGCAAAATACAGTACATAACTCTGACTAAATCTGACTCTTAAATCTGCACCGAGATCCTTGCTTGTGTTGTATCAGCTCTCAGATGTACGTTGCTTTGGATTAAAGCACCTGCTGAATGAAATTGTAAGTTGTAAATCTGTATTCTTTGCTCTAGTGTCTGGTTTTTATATTACAAGTATTATAAGTATAATTTTTGCACTCTATGTTTGCATTTATTCCTACTTTGTTCTGCAACTGCTGCACAACAATTTCCCCTGGGATGAATGAGTTCTGTCAGTTCTGTCTCTGACAGTGTGACGGCAAAAGAGCAAAAAATAACTTCACACAAAAATCCTGTTTATGCGACACCCGGATCTTGCATCCTAGACATTAAGTCGTTTTTTTTTTCAATCTTTATCTGATACCCTCATATCATGCACTATACATCCTGAAAGTAGAGTGACTGCTGCCTAAGATTAATGCTGTGTTTGAGACCTAAAAATATCTCTCTTGATGTAACCTTACATTTAATGTGGAGAGACAGACAAGCTCTGCAGTGCAGTGCTAATCCACAGACTGGCAGTCTGGACAGGAGAGGTTAGTAAAAATAAGGTGAAAATGGCCATGATATCATTGTATAATCCCACATGGATTCCCACATAACACCTACTGGAAATGATAATAATGGAAAAAATGATAATAATGGAAAATACACTTGTTCCTTTGTGATGTAAAAACATATTTTTAACAATACAGTCGCAGTACATATTATCATTTCATCTTTTATTATAATGAGCATGAATAAGTTGTCCTCCGTCCTGTTAACACAAACTGAGACAGTGTTGGGGTGACCATGACCCTGCACGCCAAGTGTGAGCTTTAAAGGTTGTGGAGATGTCACGTTTTTTGCTGTTGCAAAAAAAAACTGTTGCAGTTGACACAAAAGCCCAGATGAGGGGAAAGTGATATAGAGGTCGTGAAATGGACCAAAGGAAGATGACCCCAGACACTATAAAGTTAGCAGCTGTCACTTGGTGAAACTTTTGACAGGGAAGCTGTTACAGTATGAGCTGGATATTTAAGGGGTTTAAAGTAAAGAGAACACAGAAAAAAAAAAACATTGCTGAAGTTTAAGTTTCACCAGAACAAAACTGTTTATTGTTAAGTTGCTCATAAGCTGATATTCCAGCATGTAAAAGATAATACTGTAAATGGAGGAAATGAAAAGTTATAATGATGAAGACATAAACTCTGTTTTCGCAGGATGAAAAATGCTGAAACCTACAAGTAGAAGCGAATATAGACCTTTTCATGACAGCCCATTATACAAATATAGGGTAAACACAGGTGTTAAGGTTCCATCAGGTCAAACAGAGTCAGTGTGATGATGGTCATGCCAGATGCAACCTGCAGAGATTTGTGAAGTTGTGCCAACATTAACTTGAACCCCACATACATTGTTTTCAGCTAAAACAAGATTTCACACTGAAGCGGTTGTTGATCAGGCCAGTAAAGAAGAGTGAGAAGCCAGCTGTCAATGGTCGTATAAAACAGAGAAGTCAAAAAATAGAATTACTACATGGCAGCTGTATGACTCCAACAACCAGAAAAGTTTCAGTTTGCTTTCATGTCTGTTGAGACTCATAAAGTATGCAGGGAAGACTTTAATATATTACTATTTGAAAGAATTTTTAAAGAATTTAATAAAATGTATTTTTGAGACTATTTTTACATTTTCGTTGTCAAAGGTCAAAGGTCAAGCTGACTATGAGCCTGGGACAGAGCCCGGAGGGGCCCCGCCTCCACAGCCACTGCCTGATGATGGAGTTTTAGTTTCTCCAAAACCCTTTCAACAATAGTGCAAGTATAGCCTAAATAAACAAATAACACAGATCCCTAAAATCAGAAGATTTAAAGGAATATTAAATGATGATTAAAATCACATTAAAACACTATAGTATTCTTTCTGTTACAGTATGTTACGTTATTATTAGTATGCTAATAATTGGCTATGTTAAACAATTTACAGACCTAAATGAATACTGTAATTGAAATTGTTATTAAATACGGGGTTCTGTGTGAACGTTCATGAGAGTGCAGCTGACATCACTTCAGACTGACGCTGTGGAACTGAGGATTTCTTAAGCACTATTCGCACGGGATTAGTATTACCTGGGGACGTACGTAACAAGACACAACAGACAAGAGAGGGAGACTCGACTGTGGGGAAAAAGTGACGTTCAGTTAACTTTGCACAGAAACAGCTAGTAGAAATGTTTTTCAGGGGACTACTTAAAAACCTTCACTACATTTCATAGCCTGTACTTTTTCACTTTTTTCTTGAGTGAAGAAGCTGAATCAGTACTTCTACTTTTACCAGTCTTTTTTAAACACGTAACACGTAAACAAGTATTTGTACATCTACTTGTATAAAGAATGTGTGTACTTTTGCCACCTCCACTAATAAGTAAGGAAAAGAAGCGAGTGAGGGAAACGATTAAACATATTTGCCAAATGAAAAGCACCCCTGTGTCCCCCGTTGGTCTCTATGTTTATGTGTGTGTGTGTGTGTTGTTCCTGTCCTGTCACTCACTCTCCTGGCTCCCTGTTCACCTGCACACCTGCAATCAATCAGCTCATCACCTCTCCTGCACATCAACCCCGCCTCTTCTCCCACTCACTGCTGGATCACTGCCTCTGCCGCAGTGGTAGTCGAGTTTAATTTCTGGTGTTCTCTGGCTTTTGTGATTTGTTAACCATGTTGATTCTTTGTCCATCCTGGGGGTCCCGAGCCTCAACATGGGTCACCAGAGCTTCACAGGGGATTGTGAGGCCTTCATGGTTTTTAAGGGGTGTAAGAATTTTTTCTTAAAACTGAAAATATACAGTAGGCCTATATCTCAGCGTTTCATTCATGTCTGTGAAGAAAACTAAATAAAATGTTGTTAATATTCAAGCTATAAACTTTTAAATCAACCAAAGACTTTATAGAACAATGGCCAAGTGTCAGGGAGGAGAAAGCACTGAATCTGTCAAAAGTGAAATGCCTATTAAATATGTATGATTGTTAAAAAAAAAAAAAAAAAAATCATAATACAGACAGAAAGTTGTATAAAAAGTTACTATGAGTATCAGGAAAACTCAGGAAAAAAACAGGAGATAATTTGTTCAAAATTTGTCCAAATTGCTGCAGTTATTTCATTCACTATTTAATTGTGCAGTTTTAATCAGTTGTTCCATATTTTAATTGATGTACATTGAAGATAACCCTTACTTCTTTGCTCTCTGCAATAGTCAGCCATTCACCTCTCATCTCACCCCTGCAAGTAAAGAAATGAACCTCCCCTGAAAATTAACCTCCCCTTGCCTCAGTGTCTTGAATTTGGCTCCCCCTTGTAGTGTAACTGGGTCATTGTCTCAGCAAACAACTGACAGCAGTCCACATACACACCCCAATCTTAGGCCTGTGCAAACAGAAAAATAGCAATAGGCCATTTGACAGCAGCCATATTGACACATAATAGGAGGGTAAACACAGGTGTTACCAGTGATATTAATCAAGGTTTGTAGCAGTGAGTCAAAATGCACAGTAAGAGCACCCTGACTCTGTTTGACCTGAATGTAACTGATCATTGTGTTTATGAGTGTTGGGACAATACACTTATCGCTTGATTAAATATAATATTACAGCCATACTCAGTTATCCCAGAAAGTTCATCACCTCCAGCCTGTGCTTGGTTTACTTTCAGATAATTGTGTTTTTAGTTTTTGCATTTTTTCTTTCTCTTTTCCTTTTTTCTTCTTTCTGCCACATAATTCAGGTTCAGGTTCAGGTTACTTTATTCTTGCCTGTGGGCAGATTTGCTTTGCAGTGAGTTATCACACTCATACATACATACACACAAACCTCAGGACACCTGCAACACAATACAACACACCAAACTAGAAACCATGCTGAAAAGTGCTCAAGGCACCACCAATAAAAAACCAAATAGATAACAACATAATAAAAAGTAATACAACGGTCAATAGAAACTCTAAGTATATTAAAGTAGAATCTGAATAAACCCGTGTTAAAAAGTTTAAATGACTAGCAGACTAAATGACTAAATCACTAACCTCCCTAACCTTCTAATTAAAATATAATAAATTATATATTACAAGTTATGGTTATAATCAAATAATCTCTAATCCATCAACAAACAGCCATCAAAGAAAACCATTACAGGCAGACGTTTAGAGCAGAGTGTGGGAAGCTCTAATGCTGATAAGGAGTTTATTAGTGTATTCTTGAAACACAGGGGCTTAGTAATCAGATTCACATCTTTATTGACTTCCTCGACAGGTCTCTAAAGAGCCTTATATGCAGCCCACATGCCACTATAAAGCTACACGAGGCTCTGTGCCAGTGTTAGCTTCAGCTTACATTACACAGGGGTGTAATGAGACATTAAATGAAAAAGTGTTTTGTTGAAACTTTTACATTATTACCATCAAATTATAATGCAGAATGCATGATGAAGTGCTGGCAGACTTTTTGATGTACCCTCTCCCCCTCAACATATGTTCCCCCTCATTTAGCTTTTCCCTACATGTCCCAAAATGACTTTTTCTAACCAACAGATAACACTGTACCTTGTACTTCATTTCAGTAGCAAATGACTAATTAGTTTTTCCTGTTGAGAAATGTCACTGCAGCAATGTTGCATTCTGGTCTATCGGCTGTCAGTGAAGAAATTCGTAGAAATTAATTTTTAGTTGCAAGGGCAGACTTGTCAGTAAACAGTGGCTTACTTAGCAACATTAGCATTCATTTGAGTCAAGTTTCTGGCAATCTTGCACTGGCAATTGTCCAAAAAAGTCCAATATACACCCTCCTTTTAGCACTGCTTCTATCTCCACCAACTCCTGAAGGCAGTATGTAGCTGTTCAGCAGCTAAATGCTCCACCATGCGCACCAGCTACCTAGTTGCTACATTTGTCTATGCTGTTGGTTGCTGGACATGAGGAGTATGACGTGTTTATCACAAGCGTGAACCACCCACTGATTTGTGGACTATTGCCTGGGTTTGGGGTCGCCATTTTGTTTTTTTGTGCAGACCATGCACAGTACCAACCAGAGTGTGGAGCTGGTGGGTGACGTACTGCAACTTCTGCAGCGCTTGGTTTCGTCTTGATTATTCAGCAGCCTGAGACAGCCAACCTGGTCGCAGTCTTTCTAGTAGGGTTGGGAATCTCTGGCATGAAGCCGATTCGATATGTATCTAGATACACAGGTTACGATTCGATTCAAAAACGATACAGTTCAATAGTGTGAAAACAATACGATAGTTAACATTTGTTGATGTAGACTTTAATCTAAGCTATAAATTTGTCATGTCTATAAAATGACATTCTTACATTATTTTAAACAGATAAAAGACCACATTTCCACAAGCATTTTTGCTTTCTGGCACTGTCAAAAATACGTTTTCCATTGTGTGCCAGCACTGTGAGCATGCTCCCGCTCGTTGCTCGTATTTAACTCACCATACTCGTCTCTGTGTTTTCTCGTTGCATGAAAGTCAAGATTTGTTGTACTACCAGTGTACTTCAGAGCTGCTCGGCACAACTTGCAAATAGCATGGCTTTTATCGAGTTGTTCATCTTTCTTGAAAAATCCAAACACGCCCAAACTTTTGACTTTTGTTTTCCTGGTGCGTTGAAAATCTGTCGCTGTGAATCACCACTTCCACCGGTCAAGCTGGCGCTGTCGCTGGCATCAGTGCTCGAGCTGTTGACAATATTTACATCCATTATGTTTTTGCATGTTCTTTTGTCGATGTTAGTACTTTTAGCTTTGGGTTGCGAAGATAATGTTATGGAGCATGCACAACAGTCGTTTCGTCAGCTCTCGCGTTATTTTAGAGATGAAAACTGTAAAGCCTCAGGCAACCGACTCCTAGTCTCGCGATAGCCGATCCATAGCTCTACAATCGATTCATCTAAGGATTTGTGGCTGATTACTATCGATTGGGGAGTCTGCTACCGACACAGCCGTATCTCTCGCCTGTAAAACCAGATATTCGGTCATATCAGTTTATCGTTCCCAAGCCTACTTTCTAGTGTTATGCCTAAACAGTACACTAAAACATTTCAGTTTTTAGTAATGTAGTAACAGAATCTTGATTTATATTTGTTCAGCACTGTCAAGGGACAATAATTTACAAAATGAAGATCATGCTGTAATGAAGACAACTTGAAACTAGCAATCGCGACCATAAACTCATGAGGTAACAGTTTTCTGAGGTCATAAATCAGGTGAGAAGTAGGGACATTTTGCCAGTACATACAATCAGACTTCTTTTTGCAGCCAGTGGAGTCACCCCATGCTGGTTATTAGAGAGAATACAGGCTTACGGCCTATGGCTCATCACAGGGTTTGTATTTTTTTTTTTTTTTTTTTTTTTTTTGCTTCTGGAAACAGGGCTGGCAAGAGCTGTGAGAGGGAGCCAAAACAGTAAATTTACAGGCCAAGAAGCCAGAACATTACAGCTAAATGAGCCAAAAGAGACTAACTGCTGAGCGGAATTGCAGAGTCAGATAATAATTCACTGTGGATATGTCACCACAAGGTTAATTTATTGATTGCTAATTTAGTTTATATACTCACAAAAACAAAAATGATAAACAAAATAGATTTGGTATAAATGAGTGAATAAATAATTAATAAAAACAAAATTTATTTTCATGGTGGAAAACAATACACCACTCCTTTCATATTATACATGGTAACTGAGTACGTTATTTACATAAAAAAATATGGTCTTTAATGGTCAGCATTCAGAGACCCAGAGGACAAGCATCTTGACTTGAAATCTGGGTATGAAGACTTGTGCCTTGATTTGAAACTCGCTGTGACAGACTTCAGACTGAACTTGACAACCTGCTGTCTTGAATGACAGCTCTGATTGCTGCTGTCTTACTATATTAATGTATATCAACATCAGTAGGTTCATTTTGATCATTAGCAGAAAGAAATAAGAAAAGCAGCGTCCTTTCAATTTGACTGCTTGGTTTTAATATTGAACTTCACAGCTGAGTTTGTGTTAATACTTGGCTGCAACATAATATTATTAAACTTGGGTGTGTAATTGGATACTTTTTTTTTTACAGGTTTTATTATTATTATTATCAGAGTAGACTTTTATTGTGTCCCTGATAGCCAGATCTTTCTCTCTTCCTCTCAGCCTGTTTGGAAAAAGAAGGAATGTATTTGTTCAGTGAGGACACTGCTGTGTGATAAATGGAGAGAGAGACCCGACGAGGCACCCCTTCATGTCAGACGCACTAATCTCCTGTTTGTAACACTCCTGCAGGGATTTACTGGTGACTCCACTTCACCTTGCCCAGGCAGAAATCATCTGAGAGCTGGAAACTGTTTGCTAGGTGCCTGTCCTGCTTTTACCTTTCTTATGGCTTATATACCACTTTTCCATCCATCTTATTTTCATTTCAGCGCTGTCAAAAGAGGATTTGAATCTTGTGTGAAGTGGGGTAAATTCCATTGAGGGCTACTGTTTATCTTATCATCTTTGGACACTTGTAATTAGCTCTGTTTTTGTCCTCTTGGCTAATAGGCCAGTGGGTGGTAAGCTACACTATTGCTATGGTGGTTTCTCAGATGTCCTGGAAACTAACGTCAAACCCACACAAGTAACATAATCACTCATCTATTCTACCTGCAACTTGGACATGAGGCATTCTCTCACAGCAGAACTGTACAGATTTAGAGTCTAATATGTTGAAATTATATCATATGTGCAGATATGTTGTCAGTTAATAGAAGAAATATATTCTGAAATATCCTGAACATACAGGTATTGTATTGAATAATATAAGATGGACTGCATTTATATAACACTTTTATGCCATAGCACTTTGCAATATGGTTCTCATTAACTCCCCTACACTATAAGGTTGTGGCCTGGCCATCTAGAGCAAAAAGAGCTTCGGTGTCAGTGTCTTGTTCAAGGACACCTCACCATGTGGACAGGAAGAGCAGGGAATCAAACCACCAACCCCAGACAGCTCTTCCTCCTGAGCCACAGATTATAAGACCACATGAGAAGTTTCATTAATCCACACAAAGCACATTTTCCTGTTCAGGCTCTCAGGGAGGGGAGAGGCCTGTCCCAGCACGCAAACAGCAAAAAACCACACATTGGACTGGTTGCTTGTGCAGGGCTGATACAGATACATTCACATGTTGGAAACTATTCGTGTGAACTGTGAGAGTAAATCAGAGCAAAGTCAGCACAGGGAGAGCATGCAAATTACATGCAAAATTTCACCCACACATTCACTCAGAACGTGACACTGAGACAGCAGTGTTAACCCCTGACTGCCGCTGTATCGGTGCATAATAGTAACAGGTGATCAAGATCTGAACAGGAAATTTGTGTGTTGTTCATTTCCCAACCAAAGCAGCCAAAATACATGCATAAAGACAGTACATGCCAAACTGGAAGTACATTGAAAGACAATATGTTTCAGATTCACACAGAATAACTGCAGTGTGTAATATAAAATACATACAAATAAAGTAAAATAAACAAGCAATAAATACACAATACACACATATAATCTAATTATTGGTATCTGCTGTTTGACATATGCAGAAAATAAGGCTCAGTATCTCTGTGAATGCAATTCATGAATATATTGTGTCATTAGTGGGAGCTGGTAGGGACATGAACACTGTGTTTTAATGTTTTCATTATCCATTATAAAAAGCTACATAGTTTGATAAAACTTGAACTTTTCTTCCATTTCTTATGTTCATTGAATTATGAGACATGGTTTTAGGGGTAAGACAACACTCAGGCTCCATCATTTCCTTTTTTTAGCTGTTCCCTCACATGCAGCCTGCACCATGTCCCGGTCAAGGAGGTGCCAACTTGCCACATGGCTCTGCCCGCCTCCAGCTGGGACCAGCTCCGGCACCCCTGCTGCTCTGCGCAGATGGGACAGGCCACTCGTGCCATCCGCTGACACAGAACATGGGTGTTGTGTTAACTTAAGATCCCAGACGGGTGGTAACACATGGGGTCCCATTGTTAAACCAAATGTATGGTGGGCTCAAACACTGTTATTATTAGTACAAACACCTCAAATATGAACCCAGTGAAGAGTCCACTTTACAAACAACACTGCATGTTCACAGGTTTGATTTGGTTTGATTCAGTCCTTACAATGGAGTACCTGGTGCTCCTTTTAATGTGGCCCCTATGTGTTTCTATGTAAATGTGTATTTTAATGCGTCTGTTTTAATAGCAGTTTTCTGCACATGTAAGCAAAGACAAGTCTGCCTTTTGCACTTACAAAGTATTTTGGTTTATTTTATCCTATTGTATTATTTATCCTGCTCAGTAAAAAAAAAAAAAAACAAACAAACAAAAAAAACATGTTTTCCAAATTTGTTGATTTAGATTTTGTGATTTAAACTGAAAGATTAAATGCTTTTTTTCCTGAGATTATTTTACTTCTTAGGCTAAATAATTGATCAAAAAAAACACCGCATTATCTAAAAGTATGTAATTATTAGGTACTCAACATGATATCCTGGTCTGAACAGTTTGACAGCTGCAACTGTGGTTTCCCCAGTAGCTGTGATCATCTAGAAATGAAAAAATAATCATTTGCATCTCATGTTTGCTTTAATCCAAATAAAGGCATAATAAAAGAGTCAATAAATCAATATCCTTATGTGGATAAATATGTGGTGCTAAATATATTGCAGTGGTTAGAAAACACATCTTGGGCCCAGATGTGGCTGCTTGGCTTGGCAGTAACCCATGATACTACAGCAGTTACACCACATCAAGTCATTAGAAACTTCATGTACTGATATACAGTAAATTAACTTCTTGTCCTCCCAGGAGATAAAAGGCTGCAGCTGCAGGGTAAAGGTCAACCTGTCAGTTAGTGATTCCTGATATGAAAGAATGAAACCTGACGAAGTGCAACACTGCAGAGTTGCTGATAGAGCGTATTTGTACGTGTGTGTGTTTGTGTGTGTTGGCATGTTAAGATTAATTCCTAATGTGTGAAATCAGTGTGCAATAAGCTCTACCTCTCCCAGTGGCCAATTCCCGGCTCTCAGAAATCACCGTTCCACCGTTTGATGTTTTGATATTAAATTAATTTGACCATAACATGAAATTTGATGCAGCGGTGCAACCAGGCGGCAAACTGCTGCATCCCAGACTGCCTGGCGACAACAGCAGTGTGTGCCGCAGGTCCAGCATCTTGTGGAAACTCGATTGTACCTGCCAGTTAGAAGGCTGAGCGGCCACAATAAGCAGCCTTGAGTTAGTGTTTCTGACAGCAGGAACAGATGATGCAGCACTTCAGACAGAGAGGTAATTAGCCACAGAGGAGAAACAGACCACCGGGAGAGCTTCATGAGGAGCTGCCAGCCCACAGCCCACTCTCCTACATGCAATGAAATTAGATGACAGAGAGTTGGATGGTGTGGAGGTCTGATTGGTCTTCTTGCACCCTCAAGTGGAGCAACAGTGACATGACAGGATGAAAGAGGAGACATGGCAGCTGATGTTTTTTCATTGTGGCACTGGCTCTGCTATGCATTCACTATGAGTTTTGTATTTTGTGATAAACCCAGCATGTATAATACAGATATAAATCCACTTTAAGAAAATAAATTGTGAGTCCAACACTATATGGCATTAGAAAGTAAGAAATTTGAGAGCTGTTATTGTAAGTCTGAGACCTCAAGATGAACAATCTTAAGTTGACCCAGAAACAATCACTGAATGTCTCTTGAATTAACTAGATAAATTACTGATACTGTTGGGATTTTATCACAATTCTTCTACGCTATTCTATGCTCTTCACCAGAGAGCCCACAAGAACATTATAACTAATGAAAGTTTTTATGAGTGTGTGATGCATACAACTTGGCCAAGAACAAGTTGACACTGGCCTCATATAAGCCAAAGTTAGAGATGTTATTTTTGAAAAAATACTACAAAAACATCCATAAATAAAGGAACTCAAACAAAATTCTCAGACCTTCTGTGTCTGCAACAGTAGTCATAAATCACTAGCAAAATAAAAATTGTTATAAAATCAGCAGAAATCAGCAGAGATGTGAACTTGAATAAGTCTTGAGTCATAAATCTGTGACTTGTAAAACAATGACTTCCCCACACCTATAAAATCATCCATCTTGCTTTCTTTTTCAGGCTTTAGACCATTCCACTTTTTGATTAGCTGCACAGGAATATATTGTAGGGTTTTGTAGTGTAATTTCATAGAAAATTAACTTAAATCTGATAGTTTGTACAATACAAAAGAAAATGGGGCTCAGCTCACATAATCTGTTTTACTCCTGAGTATTTTTGAATCTGGCAACCTCAATGGCCGGAGGAAAAAACAGTACAACTAAAGATCTTTGGCTTCTGGGGTATGTAACATATAATTCTGGGCCAAACCTTTATTTAATCAGGTTAGTTTCACTGAAAGCAGTTTCAGGAAAGTTCAGTTCACATTCACAGTTACACACATTCATACTTGGAGGCTGCCCAGTAAAACTTTTGGCCACTGAGCAGCTCTACTCACTCCACTGGTGGCTGAAGGTCTTCCTGAAGGGCACCCCAATAGTGCTTTTTTACTTTCCCCATCCAGATTTGTTGTGCTGGTCCTGCTTTTCTAACCTTTAGATCAGTGATTCCCAACTAGGGACACTCATACCCCAAGGTTTAATTCTACAGCTAACAGGGGGTACATGGAAAGATTGTGGGCTAGCTCAACATACAAAAAGGACAAAACACTGGTGTGAGGCTGATCATTACTAAATTGATTGTAAAGTTAACTGTTCAAAGGCTTAACAGTTGCAACTGAGGGTGCTGAAAAACTATCTGGCAAAAAATATAAATGAAAAGGATAGCTAAAAGTAACACAAATTTCTGCCACTCCAAGTGGTCGTAGTATGAGTCTACATTTTGTGTTTCTGGTTCTTCTCTAAAGATTGCATTAGCAGTGTTAGTAGGCTTAAAAAAACAATATCAACATGAGATTGACACCTCTTGGATGAATTGGCATGCAATTTGCAACATACAGTATATTCTTGATCCCTCAATATTCACAGCATGGCAGAAGGGCTCGAGTCACATGATCACAATTAGATCCAACTTTCAACTTCCTCCACTCCTGTTTATGTTGAAAAGAAAACTAAATTTTGAAGATGGTTAAACAAGTTAGCACAACACAAGGTAACTATCTAGCTAATCTACATTAATCATTAGCTTGCTATTTAGCTTGCATTTTGCAAAATTAGGTAATTTAGGATGTGACCTTATATGTCACTTTTACAGCAAAAGGAGAAAGTTTCAACTGTTTCAGGAGTACAGACACAAATGGGTGGGACTTAGGCAGGGTCAATTCAGATTTTGTCATTTACCTCTGCCAGTCAGAAATAAATGGAGACCACCTCCAAAGATATTGTCATCTGGGTCTCTTCATCACGCACACAGCGTTAGACTCGACCAGTTACACACAGTAAAGTTTTGTGGCCGCAAGCCATCAGGCCATGGTTAATGTTGAACCCAGGAAGGTGTAGGAAAAAAGGGGTCCTTGAGCTCATCTGATTCATTTGCCCAAAAAGTTTGTGAGTCTCTGCTTTAGGCCACTGCTGCTTTGAATTGCTTACAAATGATACAACAGGAAGAATAGGAGGAAATGAAATATATTCACAATGAGAGGCAGGATAAATGGTCAGTAATCTAAACTGTCCCCTGAGAGCAGGATATTACATAAGCTGTCTATAAAGCACAGTGATATATGACTTTAACACGGCTTATAAACTCAAACATCAACAATCAATTTGTTCCTCACTTCCAAATATTCACTTATATTTCCACATTGATCACTGGTGACTTTTACAAATCTTGGCCCTCTGAAAATGCTGAGCAGAGGAAAATGACGAATCACTGCTCCTGCCGCTCACATAACGCGCCACATCACTGACACTGGAGGGTGGAGGTGTGTGGCGAGCCCATAATAAACTGACACATTGCTTCAGCGAGCGTGGCAGGAAGCAAATGCTGGACTGCCAAGCCAAATACACTCAGACCCCCTATCAGTTTATGGATGTAATGGATCCAGCAGGCAGACGGAGCCCGTTGGCCTCCAGCGGCCCTTTGGATGTGCCACGGCACATAAGAAACTGCATGAAGCCAGTGTGTGCATGCGAGAAGGGTCAGGCTCTTTGAGAGAGCTGAGGCGTACACACAGTACAGCCATTCAGACAGCTCACAGAGGAGAGATGAAGACAGAATGAGCAGGTCTTTATGGGGCAACAGCAGGAAAATGCCTGTTATATAACAATAACACCATATGATGGCAGGGACTGCACAGTCTCTGGGTAACTGATCAAGAGAGATGCATGATGATGATGATGTCTGCATTTCTGGGACAAACCTTTTTTTTTTTTCTTTTCTCAAAATAATGAGATTTAAATTGTTTTCATATGTTTTACATCCACTGCTGGAAATACAAATGATGGTGATCACATGTCCGACTTTTCCTGATCCCTCAGATGAATGAGATGATTCCCTTTGTATTTTTTCCTCAATGTGTCTGTCAACCAGCTGTGTACAGTCACAACTTCCATGCCACTAATTATGCCAACAATCTGCCGATATAATAGTCAGATTTTAGCCAGTTCAAGTTACAGTATATCGAAATATTCAACAGTTATATAACTGAGGTCCCTTCGTGACTGCAGCAATATAACCTTTCTGTTGAAGGTCCAGCGTCATTCATAAGTGTATAATCACCTGAAAATAAGAATTATTGTGTTTTGGTTACCTTAGATTGAGCTATTAATAATTAATTTGCAGTCCACAAGCTCACTGCTAGATGCCACTAAATACTTCACACTGGTCCTTTCAAGGTTACTGTCAAATTTTTCAAGCCTGCCTTAGAATAATAGTCAGATGGCCACATAAAAATTGGAAAAAAGGTTTTTATTTAAATAGTAAACCTGTCCTCAAAATATCATCACATTCATCACTAATATAACTGAGGTTTTTTCACAACTGCAGATGCACTTACTAGCTTTTTCCCTACCTTTCAACTTAATCATCTTCATCAGTGGATGATGGTTGGTTATTTCCTGCTTAATTTTAAGCCAACATGGATGAGAATTTATAACAGCTACTAAACTTGCCTATCATCAGATCTTTCCCCATGAAAACTGGAGGGAAGGCCATGAAATGGTACGTTATCTGTTGTTTAATATACTTTTTAAAAACTATGATTCTTTTTTCCATTTCCTTTCCTTTCCTTTCCTTTCCTTTCCTTTCTTTCCTTTCCTTTCCTTTCCTTTCCTTTCCTTTCCTCTCCTTTGTATATTATCTACTTTAATGCAGAAAAATATTCAATAATTTCCCCATTATTATTGTGGGCTTCCTTTTTTACCAGAGAGAAACCAGATAAAGACTACAATTGATTAGTCTTGTTAAGTTTTGGTGTCCCATGATGATATAAATGTTTGTGAGGCTTTTCTGTCATGCAAAACTAAGACTAAATCCCTCAATTTTTGGCATG
Organism: Lutjanus argentimaculatus; assembly: GCA_034769285.1. Lineage (NCBI taxonomy): Eukaryota > Metazoa > Chordata > Actinopteri > Lutjaniformes > Lutjanidae > Lutjanus > Lutjanus argentimaculatus. Next base: position 26,760,395 of record JAWZSL010000017.1, on the reverse strand, counting down.
AAAGTGGTCAAATATAAAACTGTAGAACACTGGCACAGTGTATCAGCTTTTGGCAGCTTAGTGATAATTCAATCATTAATATTGGCATCAGCCTTCTGAAACAAAAAAGCAGTCAAAAAAACATTACTTTGGACAGTAGATGAGCTGAAATAAAGAGACTGACACATAAAGATTCAAAACATTTTTATCAATCAGCTCATGAATCTCTGATGTTGTTGTGTTGACAAAAACGTGTCTTATGGTAAGTTGGGGGACAGCTTTATGAAGGAGCTCACATGTGTCCAGAGCGAAGGTCAGGGATGATTAAAGATGGATGAGGAACCAGTGTCAGGCGGCGGGGGCCCAGAGCCAAAGGTGTCAGCTGCTCAGGTGTCACCGGCTGGCCGTGTGAGGAGAGAGCAGAGAACCGGAGATCAACAGCTGTGCAGGTATCACATCACCTGGTGGAAAGACACATTCAGCTCCGCACATGGACGAGACAGCAGGTAAGATCTCTGTCCTGTGATGTTTGATGGAAACTTAGTGACATTTTATCACCGATAGTCATTAGAAACAATTACTTGTTATTATCAATGGTAGAAAAAGCAGCACAGAACAATATTAGTAATATCTGTAACCTTTTTTGAATTGATACAGCTTTATATATGTTTTTATTAGGTGTTTGAATTCATTAAGTAACTTATTTTTACATGGTGGTGAAGAATAGCTAAGTATATTTACTTAAGTTCTGTATTTAAGTGCAATGTTCAGGTACTTGAGTACTTTTAATTCCCTACTACTTTATATGCCTACTCCACTTCATTTTAAAAGGAACTATTGTATTTTTTGACACCTATAGTTACTGCAGATTAAGACTGTACTAAAGAAACATTTATTTTATGCGTAAAATATGAGCTGTTGTTAAAGAACTAAAGAACTTACCCGGGTTAAAAAAGTAGGTCTACCTGGTCCAGTTACAGCATCTAAATGCTACTCATTAGTATTGTTGACAATACCTTTGTACTTTAATCTAATTAAAATCATAATTGCAGAGCTTTTGCTTGTACAGGTGTAGTTTTTCAGTAAGATATGTTGATATTTTACAGTACTTTACAGCAGTTTATTTTTGACGTCACTGAGCAAAAGTTCCATAAAAACCTTCAGGTTCAATGTAATTCAAGTGGTCTGAGAGAAAACTGCCCAGCTCCCATGTAATGTTCCCATAACATTATCAGAACGTTCCTTACAGCTTTCTACTTGGAAACCTTTCTACAAAGTTCTAAAAAATGTTTTTGTTAAACTCATCCTCAAAATGTTCCAATAACCACATGACTGAATGAAAGCACAACTTTACTTTTAGGTCAGAAAAACTGCTTTCAACATTCAAGGAACAAGTTTAATTAACCTTCCCAGAACATTTTGGAAAGGTTACCAAAACATTAGTTTTACATAAGGAAAACTCAAGATTAAAACATCAGCGTTAACTGGAACGTCAACAGCTAACCCTCCAAGAATGGTCGAATAATGTAACAATAACATTGGTTTTACAGAAAAACAGCAGAAAAACTTGCCATTTTAACATCTGGAGAATGTTAAGGCGAAACATTCAAGTAAGCCTCCTGAAGCATTCACTGTATGTCAGAAAAACTTTTAATATCCAATCAATATTCCCTGGACCAAAAACAAATGTTCTCTGAACAAAACAAATTTTGCCAGATGGGTAAAACAACTACCTTTCTCTAAGATCACTAACTGCGAATAATCTGAATACTTCTTTTCTGCATTGTTGTTGCTGGTGTTTTGTTACAAACTGCAAAAGTTTGTTCTCTTTCAAACGACTAAAAAGTGCTACAGTGGGTGTGGTAGCTGCATTAAAGAGCTTTAAATGAACATTTGGGGGAGTTACGACAATCTTCTAGACAATAAGCTCCGTTGACAACACAGAAGTGTACGCTTCTTTACCGCAGAGGTCCTACATTTCTTGCTATTTACCATCTGAAGCTGAGATGCACTCATGCATACGGAGGCTGCTATAATCTCAGGACATGGCTGTCCGCCTGCTGCCTCCTGTCCCAGAGGCACTCAGCCCAGCAGATGACACCACTGCGGATGAAGAGATTAGGTTACAGATAGCGTAAGTCACTGACAGGCTGGGGAGGAAACAATGGAGGCTTGTTAGCTTACAGTGAAAAAGATCAGTGTCATCTTAATTCAGTTTCCCCGTGGAGGATTTATCTTGTTTTTAGCAGATGAGGCCCAGGTGGAAAAGATTTTGTGCCTGACTCTATTCATTGGACATAGTGACCTCAAATGACAAATACAGAAGACACATTTTGCATTTTGACCTTTGAATCATCTCATCTCGGTACTTTATGTCATCCGCACTAGACTGAATTATATCCCACACTCTATAACTCTGCTGAAAAAAAGACTGTTTTATTTCTCCCACCTGCTATTTCATTTAATTCCCTCATACTTGATCATTGGGTAGCTCTTTACATCACAGCTCAGTAATAAGGTAATAATGGGGTAACATTAACCTGGTTCAGACAGGCCACACCTCTGACTTTTGCCTAATAAGCAGGCTAGGGGTAATTACAGACACAAAAGCACATCTTCAAAAGCAGGATTTCCAGCATATTAGCCTGTTGTTGCCATGCTGATATTTTCTGCTCCTTATGACATGAAATGTTTTCCACTATTATGTTTTGCTCCTTTATTGCTCTACTGCAGAAATGAGACCAAGCTTTGGCAGGGGCAAAGCCCACATGCTCCTGCATGCAAGTTATTTAAAGAAATTGTTTGGAAAATTTGCTTATTTCCTTTCTTGCCGAGAGTTAGATTAGAAGATAGACATCCTCTCATGTCTCTGCATCAAGAACAAAGCTATAGAGGCTAGAGGTAACTGGCCTAACTTAGCATAAAGACTAGAGGCAGGGTTAAACAGCTAGCCTGGTGTAAATAATACACCACAAACTGTTCTTTTTATACTCAAGTAGGTATTACTGTTAACGAATAGAATACAATATATTAATAAGTGAGTTTTAGAGGTGTTGGTGGGCTTGTTTTTAACCTTTGATCAGATCCAAGTTTACCTGTGCTATCACTCTTTATAGACTACTCAGCATAAGCTAACCCTGGCTACAGCTCATGGATGTACTTATACCAAATGCAAAGGTGATATTGAGTGAGAACTGATTACCTGGTGCATATGGTAAAAAAAAAAAAGTTTCTGGCTTCCGGGTTTAGTTCCATGTTATGCAACCCACTGAATCTGCACAGTGGTGTTGGTCCAGCTGGCCCCACCCACAAGTTACCACTCATCCCATAGACTTTACAGTGTGAAGATATCATGGATTTTTGAATCAGACATAAAAACTCCATGGATTAAAAATTCATACTAGTAAGAAACATAACTGAGCTTGCAGCTCAAAGTGTCCTGTCATCAGTTTTACAGATGTCTCTTTTATAATGTAGGCTTATGGGGAAAATGCCTTTTGGGCTGCAGGGCAGTTTTTTGCTGCAATACCTCAAGTGGCCGCTGGGAAAAACTGGAAGCAAGGCTGAGCGGCAATACCCAGTTTTGGTCCTACTATTAATGTACACTAAAGCTTAAGGCAGAAACATAAAAGGGGCATCATTCTCCTCGTATAACTTTCAGCAAGAGAGCAAACAAACACAAGGTCTAGTCTTTAGATAGTTATTATTAAGATATTTGCCCAAGTTACGAGTTGTAATTCAAAGAGCTACCTCATGGTCACAAAAATATCAGAAGAGCGCTGACATTTGCTAAAAAAGTTTCTTATAATTTTGTGATCTAAAGTAAAAGTAGCCTTTTTTAAGGACTGCGTATGATAAAGTCTATATATTGTTGTTTCTGTCTGTGCTGATGGGCAGTTGTATCTGTATCCTGTCTTATATCAGACAGAATCAATGAGAAGAATCAGGAGAAACAGCCAGACTCTCCTTCAGGATCTCTTTTATAGAGGAGTCCATGGAGGAGACAGAGATACTCCCGTAAGTGTCTGTTTCTGATCCACGTCTGACTGTCAGCTCCACAGCTTTATTACTGTTTCTTTAACCGTTACGCCTCTGAGTTTGTCATTATTGGGAATATTATTGGTTATGTAACCGAACATCCTTTTTTTTTTTCTTTTGTTTTTTTTTTTTTTTCCAGATCCCTGCTCAACCTGGTAGAGATGCTAAAATGATCCACTCCATCGCCAGTCTGATCAGAGCGAAGAGCAAACTGCTCCTCCTCGAGAATCCTGACACTGTGGAGATCTACAAGGTCAGCACTCAGCTTTTTGAACAGCTTATCATTATCATGATATGAGAGATGCTTTAACTTTGCCACAGGTTAGGAGCTTTAACTGAATCTAAAACATGGAGGAATTTCTAAATCTGTTCCTTCTAGATCTGTTTACCAGTGGCACTCAAAATACATACTGTAAAATACATAAATTAATCCTGATTTGAAATTTAAAAATATTGTCATTCCTGTCATTTTTTAAAAATATAATAAAGATGTATGACCAGAAATGCTCTCCAGAAATGAACATGAAAAGAAATGTGCATGATATCAACAAGGAGCAGTGAATTTGATGAGGGTTTTTTTAGTTTTTTTAGTTATATTTGTCCTGTTGACCCAAACCCAGGCCCCTGACTTACACAAAACAACTGCATACAACATATAACCATACTTACACATAAATGACAAACCAAGAAGGGTAAGAGGAGCTTTGCATGAAGCAAAACGTACATTATTTTAAAAAACATAAAAAAAAAAAACAATATAGATATAGATATAAAACTTACTCACATGACTTGTGTTATGACATACCCTTTTTTTTCAAGTTTCAAGCATGGCAGATTTTAATTTTTTGAACATCTGAAAGAAACTTTGTGTTAAAATGTATGAATTCCAACAACATATAAGCCTTTGTGTAGAGAATGGCTTTACACAGGCTCCACTGTTACAGGCGTAAAGAAGATAAAAATCAATACGGGGATGGTCTTGAACTCTTGACTTGGTATTGAACTGAGCAAACAGAATAGACCATAAATCATCAATATCACACTAAATAAAGAAATACATTGTGTTTTATATTTTATGTCATTGCTGTTTGCTGAAAAAACATTGCGATGTTTGATGTGAAGTGTGCTTTTTGTGCTATTAAACGGGAGCCAAGGAGAACATTAGGCTCACATGAGATCAAAGATGGATTCAGCCCTTTAATTATTGCATTGTACCCAACACAGCTGGATGATTCAAGAGCCCGTTCTATCAGGACTGGCAAAGACGATGTTTACCTGCCAGCCATCACAACAAAGGTGTCAAGTCTGAATTCAATCAAAGGGGCACTGAGTCAGTCATGTCCTTACCTGTATGACAAAAGAAGAGGATCTTTCTCTTCTGTCGTCTCTCAGAGGACTGGAGGTCAAACTAAAAGACAGGTAATGTGACATCTGCTTAACTCCCAAAATGTATTGAAGTTTCTTTTCAAAGTCGAACCTTTTTGCTCTTTCCTCTCTCTTCACATCAGAGTCACCTAAAGGCACAAAAAGAGGCAAAGAAATCCAACGTCACTGTGACAATGATGTACCTGGGACAAGGTCACCGTGGGTCAGGGTTGGGGTCGACTCAAGATGAACTGAAAGTGCTCCAGCAAGTCAACGGAGGGGAGAATATCTGTGTCTTCAAAGGCCTGGTGACTCCAGGAGAGGTAGGAGCTGTGAAATTTAAAGCTGCTTTGCTAGAACTGCCAAAAGAGGCACAAAAGATCATTCAAAAACCCCAGCTCTGAAACAGCTTGCATATTGTGAGAAACACGAATAAAAACTCAATGAAATGATTTGCAAACGCTTTTTGACTTGTATTCAATTGAATACAGTACAAAGACAAGATATTTAATGTTTAAACTGATAAACTTTATATACATTCTGCCTGCAACATGTTTCAAAGGAGTTGGCAGCAACAAAAGACAACTGGGAAAGTTGTGGAGTGCAAAAAAAAAACGTTTGGAACATTTCACAGGTAAAAACTGATAACCGGTGGTAGTATCATGATTGAGTATAAAAGAGGTATCCAGTTTACCGGTGCAAAGTTCATAAGCTGGCATCTGTGATGGTATGGGGGTGTGTTAGTTCTTGTGGCATGATGGGTAAATGTCACATTTGTGAAGGCCCCATTGGTGCTGAAAGGAACATACAGGCTTTGGAGTGACATAAGATGCCATCCAGACATCCCTGCTTGTCTTTTCTTTGTACTGTGTTCAATTGAACATACGTCAAAAAGTATTTGGATAGCATTACATTTTTATGCATGTTTTACACAGTGTAACAACTTTTTATGAACAAGTCTGAATGTTTTAAATGCAATTTAGTAAAATAAAGAGTTATTTAAAAAATCTGTAAGAAAATGGGTGTTTTTCCTCATTAAGCAAACCATGATAATTGAGTGAAAGAGGTGTTAAAGCTTCTGTCTCTTTTCACACGTTTAATTACTCACCTGCCCTCAAAGTAACACTGTAAAATGGATGATGAGGACATTGGCCTGAGGCGATATTAGAGCTGAACAAGAAGGGAAAGCTGCTGTGTGACCTGATTGACTGACATCTCATAAAGAAGTCAGTAGACAAGACAAGTTATTTCATCTTTGCAGACGGCACATGTTGATACACACTGTACGGCCGTCACTGCAGGGAGCAAATCACAATGTCAGGCAGATGTACAAGAAAGAGGTTATGGATTTCTGCTTGAAACTGTGGGTGTGATCTGTTTACCAAATCTTTTGTAGCTGGATGAGACGGAGGAATAAAATCAAGGAGGAGACAATGCGTGTAGATGCACTTTCCAAACAGTCTGTATAGGATTTATATTGGCTTTTATTGCATTGATTTTACTCCATATGCACTGTGCTGTCCAGTATACAGTACCACAGTGGTGTGTGACTTTGTTGTAAAGAGTGGTTGCTGAGAACATTTTTCATTGGAATTAATTTTTAAAGAGTAAATAGTAGCTATAGGAGAGGAAGGGGGAGGAGAGGTTTTGGCAGGGTGCTCTGTGGATTGTCCAGAGTAACAGAGACACTGTTTCTGGAAAGAGATGTTGCTATTGAATTTTTAAAATGTAATTTTTCAATGCTGTGAGCACCACAAACAAAATTACATTCCCCTTTATTGTGTTGGGGTGAAAACAGGGCGCTTAGAAAAAAGATGTCTCAGAAACGGCACAAATAAAACTAAAGCTTTCTGTATGAATAGATACATTAGAACTAAAAGTAAGTAACAAAGTATGTTTTGTGTAATATGGGGGAGTGATCATTTTAAAGTCTGCACATACCAAAATGTAATTTTTTCTCTTTTTTTATATAACATCCCTACGCAGTAACAACAAGTGTATGAAAATTGTGTACAAATGACTAAAAAAAAGTTTTTCTCTAGAACTGGCCTCAGATTTCAGCCCTTGCTTGGCTAACTCAGATCTCACGTGATCCTAAATGGACTTGAGAAAGTTTGACTCTTGTTCCTAACTGGGTCTTGCAAGAAAAAAATTAAAATAAAAAAGAAGAAAAGACACAAACTGTTTGTTTTTTGTTTTTTTTCATAAGAGTTTTACCTCTTTAGGCCTCTAAAATCATTCAAATAAAACAATTTTAGAAGCATCACTCTTTGGCTGTAGCCTGTAACTCATACATAATGCAACACAGGTTTTCACAGCCAGTCCTCATGATATGAAGAGCAAGGAATCCATGTATGGCAACGCAACAACCAAACCCAACGCAACGCAACGCAACGCAACGCAACGCAACGCAACCTAAACCTAACCAAGTAGTTTGGGAAAACTGCAATAGTTTCACAATGTTAACCATCTGTTTGACGTAACGTACATAAGGTCCAGTGTGCCTGTTACTGGTACTCTCCACCAGTCTTACAATACCAGTCACTGCCAATCAACCCATTCAGTCATTCTGATATGAGGACGTGTTGAGTTTTTTATGTATGAACAGATTATGTAAGTCCACCTCCAGTCATGTTAAATGCTCTGCAAGAAGTAATAAATTGTGTTAAAATGTCTTACACATAGGTCTACACCTTGCCATCATTTAGTATTCAAGGACTCATGAATATGCAAATAGTCCCCAACCTCTCCAGATCCCCCAAACTCCACCCTTACCTCCTAAATAGTTGCACCTCGCTTCGCCACTGTTTTGCTAGCTAACCGCAGTAACTAGCTATATCCGGCTTCTCCTGTGGACTGGGCATTGTCACGAATTATATGTATGGCACCACCCCCTCGATGAACAGAATTGTTTCCTTAGGTTTATGCCAGTTTAACAGTCATATTGTGTTATTTCCTGGTTAAAAGCTTGCTGAAGGACAGTGAAAACCACAGAAACAATATGCAGTAGGCACTGCTTGTCACAAGCCAAAGATATTAGAAACCACTGCTGTAAGCTGTTCCCTGCATGCTGTCATCCCAACCGTCTTACAGCACTGTGAGCATAAAATACAAAGACAGCCATCCCTGAACCTGTTGACCTTCATGGCAACAAAAGCCAAACATGACCATGCTGAATCTGTTAGAAACACCAAACATGATCATCTTTAACCTTAAAGCAATATTTTCTCCTCATCTCTTGCAGAGCAGTTCCAGTTTGTGTCTCAGAGACACAGAGGTTACCCCTTCAGTGCCACCCTGTATGTTAACGGCATCATGGTGGCCAGAATCAGCTCCTGCTGCGAGTACCGCTACGCTCCTGGCTTCCAGCAGGGCAGGAAGAGCTGCTTCAGGTTGACTTGGCTGGCGGGTGGTGTACCCTGTTACAGGTCAGATTTCATCCTCTGGGAGATGGACAGCATAGCATGAGCATAAAATGAGACATTAGTTTCAGTCACAACAGATTAGGCATTTCTGTGCAGACATAATGTATTACGGGTTGACTGAGGAGGGAAAAGGATGCATATTGCATGACATGAGGGACTGATGGTGGTGGTGGTACAAGTGAGGAAATATGAGTCATGTTGAAAGCACATTTTTCATTTTTTCAGATGTACAAGTCTCCGAAACAAATACAGCTCCTGCCAGCAGCTGAACAACGGCACAAAAGAGAACTTAATTCTGCCTCTAGAGCAGAGCCCTGGCAACGGTACAAAGCCTGGAAATGAGTGTCTCAATTTTCCATTTCTTCCTAAAGCTTATTCATCAACATTTCTTTGACATTAGGCCCAGTCCTTGATTTTAATGGACTAGTTTAAAGACAAAACGTCCCACAGAGCATTCTCATCTTTCTTTCATTTTGTCTCTTAATGTCTCCAACACAGGCACTGTTGAGTCATGTCCATCATCCCCCCTGTTTATCCCCGCCAAACCAGAGAAGAAATCAGTGAGGAGGACAAGAAAACACAACAAGGAAGGTGGCGGAGGATCGACAGACAGCGAAGACCCCACTGCCGCCGGGATTAAAGAGACCTCCAAGAAGAAACGACGCAAGGGTCAAACTAATCAGAAAGAGAGCAAAGCCAAGACAGCCGGAAATAAGAGCGAAGAGGGACGAGACAGCAAGGGCTCGGAGGTCTCGCGGAGGTCAACAGTGACAGAAAAATGTGAAGACTGGGCATCATCTGCCAGACAAGAGCAGCAGAGAGCAACCAGCAGTGTCACAGCGCCGCAGACGGAGCGATTGAACAAGACAAGCCGAGTTCTCAGTGAGTTTCATTCCTGTAAAGAGAGGATGGAAAAACAGAGGAGAATATAATCTTTTCAAGTGGTGACACAGATGACCTTCAGTACATCTGCATGTGGTGTTTCCATTTAATATTCTTTGCAGGGGAAAAAAAATGGGAAAGAACAAGAGTGTTTCTTTTTAAAGATTCATTGCAGGATGAGGAAGCACTGACTAAGCAGAACGGAGAGAAGCAGAAGGACCCGGGATCAAATGAGAAAAACAGAGATGGGGAAAGACTGAAGGACTTCTATGAAGAATGTGTGGAAATGAGCGCCGCGCTGGAGCGGGGCCCAAACAAACACAACTGGTTCAAGGCAAACAGTGAGTGAAGAAACCGCAGCACAGTAGGAATGTACCGGAATCCCCCTGGAGTGCTGTAACTGATTTACATAATACACTTTAGCAGAAAATGTTGAATTTGCAATAAAGTGATGCATTGAACAGTGTCTGCTTGAAGGAAGATGGATGACGTGTGGGAGAGAGGTTATGCAGACATTGTTCACGCACACACACGCACACACACACTGCATCAGATTTGTTTTCTCCATTGAACATGAATGCTCAAACTGAATTTTAGATTTCATTACTTGCATTCTCACATCAACAGTGGGTATCAATATCACTGTGTGCACTTGGCTTTGGGAGAGACAGTTTTATTGCATCTGAGTTGTTGTTTTTTTTTCTCTTTGTTTGCCAACAGTCCTGGAGAGGTGCCGGCTCCAGAAGAGACTGTCATCAGGCCCCAACGCTCCGGGCTCAGATGTGGAGCAGAGTGCAGAAAGTGACACGGCCCCTCAGCCTGATGGAGAGCCAGAGGAAGAAGAAGATGCGGCCAGCCAGAGCGCTGGCAAAGAGGAGCCTGTTCAAGAACAAGACCTGCAGGCACAGGTGTGTGTACAACACAAATTACTGTGGTGAGTCTGTGTTTTTGCCAGACACGCTCTTGGCATTAAATCCCTGGCAAAAGCTCTTAAAAAAACCCACATCTCTGCATTAGGTGTTAAAACTAGTATTTTAATTGCCAAATATTATGATAAAGTGTTGGTACAAAATCCTTTATAGGGATCTGTTACCCATTAATCTTAAGTAGTTATGTAGTTTTCAGCCTTAAAAGTCCAGTTTGTAAGATTTAGGCAGTATATAGTAGAAATGGAATATAATATTCAGAAATATATTTTCATTAATGTATAATCAACAATAAGAATTGTTGTGTTTTCTTTGCCTTAGAATGAGACTTTTATATCTACAGAGGGAGCGAGTCCTTTTCCATGGAGGGCTTCATGTTGCATCTCCACATTTCTGTGAGGGCTGCCCTCTAATAGTCGATCATGTTATCATTTATTTTAAAAAAAAACAACAAAAACAAAAAACAAATACACTGCTTGAGTTTCACAGGAAAACAGCATTACAGAATCTCCCAAATAACTGAGGTAAATAGTGACCAGTTTTCAAACATAAAAAAAAACTTAACTAAATAAATAAATAAATAAATAAAATAATATCAAAATGCCTCCATACTGCTCGTCTACAATAATCTAAGTCTCCTAAAGCCCAGACATACTGTTCACTTGCTGGAGCACACTGTCACAGGACATACACTCAGATCAGAAGGTGTGCACACGCATGTGAATGGGACTCCAAGCTAAATATCTACAGTGAAGACAAGTGGTCGACAAGGAAAATCTTAAGTTTAGGCCAGCAGCTCTAGTCCCTACAGTAGCCTAGAATGGACAAAACAAACTGGCTCTAGATGTGGCCTTTCTGCATTTTTTTGCAGCCATAGTAGGTTCTGGGAGGTGGTTGCTATCTGCAAGCTCACTGTTATATGCCACTAGATCCTACACACTGGTTCTTTAAAACAACATTATTTGAGATTTGGAGTTTTTTTTTTTTTTTGGTGCCCCCAGTTTCAGAGTGCAAAAAACACCACTGTTGTAAATATGGATAGCTGTACCAGTGCATTTGATAACATTACTTCATAAGTAACATAATCATAAGTGATACTTATGATCAAAAAGTAGCAAATCGACAACTTTGCTGAAAAAGCCAAACATCAAGCAAGTGCAACAACACAAGACATAGCAAAGCAGCTAATATTACTGACTAGTCCAGCAGCAACAAGGCCAACCTGGTGTCTGTTTTGCAGGCTTTTATTTCACAAAGCTCTTGCCAACGACTAAAGGCCAGTCCGACATTTACTCTTGTCCGGCCTCTTATTCGGTTCCTCCTTCAATGTTAAAAGATTAAAGAGATGAAAATTCTAGATGCAAATGCCATCAATTCAGCATTTGAGTAAGAAGATGTAGATTAAAGCCATTGAATGTTTATTTCAATATGAAATAGATTTTAAACTTCACAATGTTAGATGTAAAATTCAAAAATGTAAAATCTACTCCAATAACAGGAAAAAGATATCAAGTCAACAGTATGTAACATTTGGCCAATAAAAGTTGATTAATTCACAGATCAATCATTAACTTAAAGGACTTTTCCATTATTGGGAGTTAATACACAAACAGTTTGTAACAAATGGTCACTGAGTTTTATCTGGGACAGGCAGGCGTTTGGCTCGGCCTTACTCATCATGATGAAAGAGCTTCTAACAGTGCCTGAAAAATTCCTCAAGGTCCAGCAAAGTGGCACAGTGGTTGTGGCCGCCAGCCAGACCATATGTCTTTCTGGACTCTCACCCCATCTCTGTGTTTAGAAAACCTCCAGCACCTGCCCCGCTCACGTCTCATTCCCAGCCAACAACACATTTTGTAGCTATGCTGCTCTCACACACAAACAGTAAATACTTAAGGTTTGCAATGCTCTATTCTCAGGGCGGTGATGCAAAATGTATTTCTGTATGAGGAAGAAAATAACATCTATGTGCTGCAAAATGGGATTTCTGTATTTCTCAGACTTGCTGTCTGACGATTGAGGTGAGCTGAAAGTTAGATGAGATATGTCTATTTGTATCATTTCTTTGCACAGGCTTGCATCCTCACTTGGACGATAATTTCCACCGGGATTATAGAGTAGAAAAAAGCATCAAAAATAAATAAATATATTGGTGTGGAAATTCATGTTTCTAACTCCACAAACATTGTTTCATAGTTCTACAAACCTTGGCCTTACAAAATCTTTCTGAAACCCAAAAGACAAACTCTAAGGCAAGGTTGCACCAATAAAAAATATTTTCTAAACCCAGTTAAATCATAGTTTAACTTTAAATTTTGTCGCACTAAACTTTCAAACTAGTTAGATTAAGAAAGATTAAATCTACTCTCTCTTTAAACCTCTTCAAACTTTGCTTAAATAATTGAATTCTATTGCACCAAAACTTAACTTTAAACTTGGATTTGAGGAGGTTTAACTTTTGAAATGGCTGCTTTTTGAGATGGATTTAGCAAAAATAATGGTTTTTAAGGTTATGAGACAGACTCAATCTAGTTTTAAACATTTTCTTCCAACTCCAATTGATCTGTTAAAACAGTCTGCCAGTTGCTGCCAGGCAGTAATACTTTCCTCACTGTGTCGATGTCCATCTTCTATTTAACTTTATTGCTCCATTAATTTGACCAAGAGGAGAAATTTGCCATCATGAGTAGGCCAACCAGGCAAACTAACTTCTTACCTAGATAGCAAACAATGTAGCATTTTGTTGACTTTTTAGCTAACTAGCTAACAATATACAGTTTTTTTGATTTTTTTTTTTTTTTTTTCAACTTTTTAGTGGGTTAGCACTCAAATTTTATTTATTTTAATTTGGGTAAGGAAGCATCTCCATACTGATCAAAATCTATTTAATTTTGGGTTGCATTAATAAACTTAATTAGTTTTTAATTGTGCATCAGAGCTCTGCTTAATTTTAAATCTTGATTTACTCATTTTGAACCTAGTTTTGCTAAATTCTGATTAGAACTAATCTTTGATTGACTTAATCCATTTTTGTGCAACACAGTCTAAGATGCATACCCATCTTTTTTTCAGTGTGAAGACAACTTTTTGGATGTCTTAACTTTGGGAAGTTATAGTTTCTAATGGCATCTTGCACCAAGCCAGACCAAATCCAAAAACATGACTTTCTCTTGGTTTGTACCTGTAGCTCGACGCCATGATGACGGTGCTGAGCACATCCGATGAGGTGGAGCAGCTGGTTCTGAGGAACACAGACCTGACAGACGACCTTCTGCTGAGCCTGGCGGGGGCCCTGAAGAGCAGCCTGTCTGAGGTCACGCTGCTCAACCTCAACCTCAACCTCATCGGCCCGTACGGTGCTCACATCCTGCTGGACGTTCTGAGAGTAAAGCCTCAAGTCAAAGGCTTACAGTAAGTCCCAGGCACCACTGGTCCGTTTTTCATCAAAATCTGAGCGAGGAGAATAATCGAATTTTGAAAAAACACAAAATAACAAGCTGATCCGATAATATGACTTTAGAAAAGAATAAAAAAATAAAACCGAAGTGACGGTAAAAAGACACAGCTTTCTCAAGGACAGCCTCGTCATTGCTATATAAAATCTCAGCCTTTCACTGTTGAATTATACAATCTGTCTCTTTTATGTGAACAAGAAATGCCTCCAGCACCTTACCTTTCTGAGTTATTTTCTCTTTCCCCACAAAATACAGTAAATGAGCTTGTCTTTGTGACATTTCATCAGAGACATACTGACAGATGTACAGACTTACAATGCATGCTGACGTGTGAGATACAGCAAGATCACAGCTGGCCATCACATATTGGGACCAAAAAGTAGTGTGAGACTTTAAGGAATAGTTCAACTTCTTTAATTTCTGGCAGAAAATTACATGAGAAGACTAATACACTCTGTTATTTGTTCATAAGGCAACAGCCAGCATACCCCTGGATCCATAATTTCAAACACTGGTGTAATTATTTAAATCCTTAGATCATGATTTGAATAAAGATACCAAATATATCAATGATTCATTAACACATGGAAATGTGCATATAAATATCACCCATACATCATACAGAATCTTTCCTTTAGATATAATGGAAACATTTTACAATACAGTACACAAAAGTGTGATAGTTACTAAGGAAGAAGTGAGAAATGAATCAGGAAAGACATGATCATGATCATTAAAGAAGCATTAATGAATAATTCCTGAATAACCGTGATTCAAGGACTATATTGTTAATTCATGATGAGCTAATGTAGAACAGACTGGGAGATACTGAATCATTAGGTAATGATTTGTTCATATTATATATGTGAATCAATCATACTGACCACTTTCTTCATGAATTGTTCCTCATTAACTATGAAGCAGCTGCTGACTCAATAATTGCTTAATTACTTAATCAGTAGTTATTCTTTCAGTGCTCCCTCAAATGAAGTGATACATGATACTGAGTAATTAATATGTGAATGGTCAGTATGTTGATTCACAAATATTTATGAACTAATCATTACCCAGTGGTTCATTAATATACCATCTCCGAATCTGTTTTCTTAGTATCTCATTATTTACTAATATGGTCCTTGAATCACAGTTATTCAGGAATTATTCATTAAAGGAGAAATCTGAATTTACAGGCAGTAAGACAGGCAGTCACTGAACTCAAACTCCAGAGTGTGTATTTTTGGAGCAGTGGGCTTTTGTTTTAAAAGATGATCAACTTACACGGAGGACTTGTTGTTGCTTATTATTGTCACATTACAATGTTACGCTCGTCTTGCACTCGTCTTGCCTCTCAAGAGGAGGGGGCAGGGGGAGCAACTCGCTTCAACCATATATTATATTAAATAGGATTTCAGCCTATTTAATTAACAGTCTGTGGCTCCAACTTGCTATTTGAACTGCAGTAGTCATTTTTGAAAGTGCAATTGTTAGACATTGCTCCTTTAATGCTTCATTAGTTATCAGGTTGTTCTGTTGTTGTTCAGTACCGTACTGTAAAGTGTTACCAATGTAGTGGTCTTTAAGCTGCATAACAAACATGTAAAACATTTAAGTGACATTGTCATACAGTGTGTGAGTGTAGCTTAATAAGGGCAAACATTATCAGGGTGCAAGTGTCTACCCTTTAAAAAGAGCAGTTCATGGAGGAATCACAATCTCCATGGTTACCATTTCTTTCTCTCTCCACAGCTTGTTTGGAAACAAACTGCGTGACCATGGAGTGTTGACCCTGTTGAATGGGATAGCTGAGCTGCAGGAGCAAACAGCGAGAGCTGCTGCCGCCATCCAACAGGCAATGCTGTTCCCGTCGGAGCAGAATATGCTTCTGCAGCTCCCCACCGGATGGAGTTCTGTCAGGGTTTTTGCTCTTTTAGAACTGGATCTTGGGGGAAATGGCCTGACCAGTGATGGGGTAAAGGTGTTAGCATCATACATGAAGCACCACTCGTATCTTCAGTACTTAGGGCTGGCGCAGACCAGCGGTGCTGATCTGGCGGCGTGGAAGGAACTTTTCGACAGCCTCAAAGGAAATGCCATGCTGACTCAGATCATCCTTGACGAGAACAACTTGGGAGACCCGGGGGTCAGGCTGTTGGCTGACATGCTGAAAGAAAACATGAGTCTGCGAGAGGTGGATCTTGACAGGAACGACATCAGTGATGTGGGAGGAAACGACATCATGGGGGCGTTGCTATGCAGGACGCATTTCCCGCTGAGGCATCTGAGCCTTCAGGAGAACAACATCAGTGCAGGGCTAATGAGTAGGATACAGGAGGAGGTGAAATATAAATGAATCCTTGGAGAATCTGTTTCGCTCCTGGGGCGAAATAATAATATCTCAAGAGTGATAATGATGGTGTTTCCCCAGCAAGAACTTTTCTGTAATGAATTTTCACAAAAACAATTTTCAAATAAATCATTTACAAGGAAGTAGAGAGTGCACACCCTATTCAAGCTACAATAATAGTCACAATACTTTCTGAGATCACAAAAAAAAAAAAAGTAAAAAGCAGTTTAAGCTCACAAAACTCACCAAAACCAAGAGCACTAAACGTACAGTGAGAACTTTACTCTAATGAGGAAGGCACTATGATTTCCCCTGGTGTGTGGATGGAGACAGAAGCAATCGATCTCAGATTCTCAAATTAAAGTTCCCATGAAGTCAAAATCAATGTTTAAGTGTAAATCACATATGTATTGTGTTATACATCTGTTTATTGTTTGTTTATTATTGTCTGTAACAAGTCCCTCCATATAGCTGCCTGTTTTACAGGAAACATGTAAGTCACAAGCACTCCTCTCGCCATTTCATGGGAACTTTAAGATTTTTTTTGCATTTTAACCCTTTTTAAAAAATATATGATTTTAATCAATCCTCATGAATGCTGCTTATATATGTATTTATCTTTGTAACCTCATCAAAGCTTATGACAGACCAAGAATTTACTATATTTTTTAACTTGTAACAGACTTTGAGTGTATTATTTATTTTTTTTACTTGACACAAATCCACTTCCAAACCATGAGAACCTATGTAACATAATAAACACAGCACTGACTTGAGAACTTCTTTGTTTACATTTTGAGGTCAGAGATGAAAAAACCTGACTCATTTGACTTGTTTGACCTTCAAACACACACACAGATCTCTTCCTTCCTATAACTGGGTGGCCCCACTAACAAATGCTGCATCTGAGTTTAGCCCAGGCAGGTGGTGTAGGAGGCATGTTTGCTTTAGGGCTGCACTGTGGTCTGGATGCATTTTCAAAGAGCTCTCAATAAACTCAGCCTTTCTTCTTTGCGGTGAGGTTACATCTTCACCTTGAGTTTTTTTTTTTCTTCTTCGTCTTCCCACCAGCCTTACCCCTCATGACTCTACACCTCCTACTTTGCTAAAACTGACTCCGGCACAAGGCTCACTGATCCCTCTGTCATTTTATTGAATAATTTGCTGCCTCCTGACAAAAAAGAAACCACAGTGATTCATTCCACCCACAGTATTTACAGGTCATGGATGACTAACTCACGACTTTTTTCTCCCCAGTAGCCATCATCAGATCCCCTTTCTACACTCATCTACAAATCAAAAGAAAGTTATGGACAGCGAAGCCATGCCACGTCAACTACCCTCATTTTGTCATTCTTGTCTCTTCATGTGCGAGACAGAGCTTCTATTCAGAATCTAAGCATGCGGGAAAAACTAGGACAAAATCATCTGAATTTCGAGGCCCGTCATCTCATTGTTCTATCAACACAGACATTCTGAGAATAACTGTACCTGTGATCAAAGCTTGTCAAAGTGGTAATTATCTCCTCCTCTCAGGGCTGCCAGTACTGATTCTGCTGAAACCAATCCCTCCATATTTCATCTGAATTCCTTTCTGTGGAACCCCGATAAAGACGCTCTCCGAAGCCCCGGGAAGGATGACAGATAAATGAAACTATGGCGCACCTGAAGATTACATTTGCAGAAGTCATCCTGCGCCGCCATATCAGACCAAATATGCTTCTATTTGTGGTGTTGTGGTGGCATGCATTTAAAACTGTACAGCAAAGAAAAGGTGTCATATTTTGTAAGGTCAGTTCTTAGCGTCCAAAGTCTTACAGACAAGACAGCAATGATTTTGTTATCAGCACTAAAGAGTCCGCATTTCTTTTCTTTTTGACTGCTGATCTTTGAAGATCTCAACAGCCACATTTGTACTAGATTGAACACAAACTAAGTGGTACACCATCATACCTGGCTGAGCAGAAGCTGGCAAACAAGAGCTGCACTGTAATTCCTTCGATAAGGCCTTCGTGCTTCTCTGTTACAAGTAAAACTCAGATCAGTGACCCCATTGTCTGTCTGCTAATATTATCTCTTCTTGGCCTGAAACAAATCCTGCAGTGTTACAAGCTTCTTTCAACCGCTCTTCCAGAAACAAGGCCTTCAATCATAGCAGCCCAATCTGTTAGGAATTTACAGGTTTTCTTCAGAAACAGTTTCCCCTTTCAGGCCTTTGTAGGGTTACTGTTCTGCATCTCTTAATGCTTTTGCTGTACAGTCACACAAGGCCTTTCTAGTCCAAATGATCAGGTTAAACACATCATTCATCAATGCATTGCTGATAAGAACCGATTAATTTTACTATAAGGGGAATAACAGCTGAAAGGCAGCACAGATACACCTGATACACTGCTATACAGGGGTTAAGTTTCACACAACTGATGCTCTGCCACAAGGAAAATGGAGAGTGGAAAGTCTTGGGAA
This sequence comes from Lutjanus argentimaculatus, assembly GCA_034769285.1. Classification (NCBI taxonomy): domain Eukaryota; kingdom Metazoa; phylum Chordata; class Actinopteri; order Lutjaniformes; family Lutjanidae; genus Lutjanus; species Lutjanus argentimaculatus. The sequence goes on along the minus strand of JAWZSL010000017.1, from coordinate 26,741,515 downwards.
TTGAGTTTCGTGATTGTGACTTAGGGCAAAAACAAAACAAATGAAGTGAACAATGGTTACTTACCCTCATGGGAAGTTCAGTGATTCAAACTTCCTTTAAGTTTCCTGGGCAGGGTGATGCAATTTATTTCCACTTTACAGCATATGAAGGTCAGTGTCTGTGCAGTTTGCAGGGCATTAACTTTTGATGTCTTTGTAATTGTGTACCTCTGGATACACACAGGTAAGTCAAACTTCTTCAGCTTCAGAGTGAATCTCTTGGGATGGCAATGGCAGTCTATTTGTTGGTCCACCATTTTGGTCCAGATTATAATATAAAAAATAGCTATTTGATGGATTGCCATGAAGTACCAAGTACCACCAGTACTGTACCACCTGATCAAATAGGGCTTTTCCACTGCATGGAACGGCTCGGGTTGGTTAGGCTTGACTTGATGCTCTATTTTGGCTTTTGAATTGTGGATAGTACCTGGTACCTGGTACTTTTTTGGAATCACCTTGGTTTGAGGTTCCAAGCAGATGAGGTTATGCTAAAATGTGACCTGAAAACTAGGGTTGTTATGAAACTGATACCAGTAAAAGCCCATGATACTGACAAAAATCCCGTTGGTGAGCATGTGAGTCTGTGCATAGGCCCAATACCAAGTAATGTATTAGTCCTGGACACTTCTACCTCCCAGCATCCCCTACGCCAAATTTTATGGTCAGGGGAGGACAGGAATGGCAGCTTTACCTCAACATTGCTCGCATTGCAAAGCTGAGGAATAATCTGGTGGATTGTGTATTTCCCAGTGGGACATTCTTTGGGAGTTGCTGGTCTTTGCAGAGATGAAGTCGTGGCTGCAAACCTGACTGCCTAAGTTACTCGTCACTAACTAACTAACTGACTAATCAACGGTACCTTGACTACCCGGTGTATATATGTTACATAATCTCTGTTACTGAACTGCGGATACAGACACTGTAATTTAAATCTTTATTTCCTGATTTAATTTTTTTGTGGGGATCCACGATAAAACCTGGAGTGGACTTTTTGAGTTGACTTGACTGTAAACTGGATTGGGCTGAATTGTTTTGCGGCTGTGGGAAAAACAAACGGACTCTCTCCATAGTGGATTGTGTCAGTTGACATGCAAATTTAACTACTGAATCAGTATCAGGGAGGAAAAATGGAACATCTATAGTGAAAACAATACAGACCACTGATTGGTCAGAAAATCGTCACTCGCCATGTGGGACATGCTGTACAATTTAGCCAACCCACCATCAATTTTTTACATTTATTCACTCAAAAATGGCAGCCCACAAAACTACACTGTGGTCAATTGGTGAAATGCAAATGTATCTAGAACACCTTCCCTTCATATGAAATGTTATAAGAATAGAGTAGCTCCTTTTTGTGTGCGTGAGAGAGAGTGGCAAAGGTTGGCAGTGAATACACGCAGAGTAGCAGGAAAGGTGAGCACTGAATTCGTCAAACTGGCAGTAAATGTACAGCATGGGTTACAGTTTGTCCATGAATAAAGGCTGCAGTTTGTCAAGACCAAAGTAAAGCTCCTGTGCTGTTTCCCAACTGCTGGAATAGAGTTGGTATGATGATCAACTCTGTCTATGTCGAGGGAGTAATCTGCAGTAGAAAACAAAGTGGAGGTACCAAAAGCGAGTAGAATTGAGTTGAGTCGTGCCAACAAGCACTTTTGAAGATGTATGTTGGCCTCTTCAGTCTTGTTACATCTGTATATGAGCATAAAACCTTCACCTAAATGGTATCTGGGACAAAACAGCCTTTACTGAGAAAGCATAGAGAGGGTTATTTTTTGCTGCATTTCCAAACAGAGAACACCAGCACACTGATGCTACTATACTGCGTCATTTCCATCGCCACCAAAATTAACACCAACATTAACACTGTAGCCTGCTGGGACTGACGGGGTCCACTTGGAGCATTTATGCCATGAGAACAGTCTGAGTCAGTATGACGTGAGGGAATAGACGGACAGGGGGCGTATGTTTGTGTACAGCGGCCCACATGTAGAAAACCAGGTGCTGTGTTTGTGTTTATGGAAGCCCGGGGGCAGTGGACCTTTGTCAGAACAGCAAACCCTCTGTTGGGTCCATTAAAGCTCACTACTGACTGCAGGCAGTTTGCTAATTTGTTTTGTCTAGTCTGTCCAAATCAGATGTTACTTGTGCAGCTTGACCAATTGGGGGCTGTTTGTTGTTAATTCAAAAATATTTCCGCACATGGAGATTTGCTGCGAGCCCTGAAACATGGCCTGGCTTTGAGGCTGTTTGAATAGAATCACTCAGCCAGTTTATATCGATGGATAGATAATCAGGTAACTTACAGGGCTCACAGAAGACAGTGATGTGTTTTTGATTACCAGCAATATTTAGATTTTTGTCTTCATCTGCACAACTTTTGCAGTAAACAGTGAACAGGAAGTTGATGTTGGCTCACATGCAGTGTATCAGAGGATGAATGTGAGAAGGCCTGGCTGAGGATGAGAGTGAAGATTTCTAGATTTGTGCGATGTAGCGCTGCAGTGAGATCTCTTCTTGGGGCCTCTCTATAACAGATCTCCTTTTATTGTCCAGAATAGGAGAGAAATTTATAGACTGGATACCGCTGTGATGATGACGCATGCAAAGCTACATTTAGAGTGGGCCGTACAGCTAAAGTTGTGTTTTACTCTCATATTGGTGGGAAAGCCAACAGCATGCAAACCTCTGGTTCTAAACACTGGTTTAAAACTTTAAACTTAAAAGGTTTACCAAACTACTAGCTGCTTTACAATGAAACACGGTTAAACTACATCTTAACTTACCTTGATTTTCCTACATTTGAACATTGTTCAAAACATTTGTGAAATGGGATAATGTGAACAACTTAACAAAATGTATATTGTCTGTCTAGTGTTTTTAGACATTTTAATGTGGAAATGTTACATATTATAACTTTAAATGACAACTGTGGCCAGTGAGCTGTGGCATTGTATGACAAAAAACAACACGAGAATACTATGAATATATGTAGTTTGTAATTAACTACCTAAGATGCATGACCCAAAGTAGTTAATTACTGAAAAGGCTGCTGAGAAATGAATGCAGTTAAACTACCACAGGTGCAGACTGTGATTGAAGTCCATGTGGTTAAATACATCTCAACACTGTTTGCAGTCTAAGACAATAAATCTGAGGTGTTGTGATATGATTCAGGGACAGGAAAGAATTAAAAACATATTTGCTGTACAAAATTAGGTTTATCTTTCAAAACGTTGTATAAACATTGCTATTTTCTTGTGAAATGCTGAATAGTTTTTTCCTTTCAGCCTTTTTAAAATGATAAGCAATCTGAGAAGGGAAAATAACTCTTAGCTTTACACATAACACACTTGTCTAGTCAATTGTAAACCACTGACCTAGACTGCAACAGGACACAAGAAATCCATGTAAATACAGGGTAATGAAAGTGAAATCATGAATAAAATAATACAATTCTTCAAAGGCACTGCATGATAGTTGGAAGTGTGGGATAAACCACTGAAAGTAAAAAGCATAGTCAGGGAGGAACGTCCATTAGTGGATTACATCACCAGCAGTATGTGAGTCTAATGTAACTGTCCTTAAACTCTTCAGATTATAAACAACTGTATGTTCAGTGCACCCAACAATATGTGACACAGCATTGTAATGATGGTGAATGAAAAGTTTTAGAGTCCGTTCCTTGAACAATGGCTCCTGCTGCTGTTTGACATTTGGCAGAAAGAGCAGCTTTTCAATATGGATTATTCATCAGCGGTTTGATCCTCCACTCAAATGTCACCACAACAATGCCTCTGACTTGGCAGCAGCGTCTGTCTTTCTGCAGCTCTGCGGGGTAAGGAATTGGCAATAATTACCACATCTAATGTGGCCTTCAGAAAGATTCAGACTCTGTGTTCAAGCGCCTTTTGCTTTTCAAATTATTGTTATTATTACCATTTTATTGAGAAGTAAGGAAAGAAATGAGGATCTTGGCTTACCACATCCCTTCTATATTGCGCTTTATGCTCTGACTCATGATGTCTTCTAAATAAGTTGTAAAGATCCCTAATGCATTAAATGTGTGAACTTCTGCAGTCTGAAACATGGTGCCTCAGATTACTGACCTGTAACAGACCTGTAGAAAATATCAAATGCATTTACTTTGCATGCACCTTGACCCCAAAACACACGTATGGACAAGACTGGATGAAGCCTGAGCTGTAAAGCTTAGTATTTCTTTGACAGCTTTTTATTTGCACTGAAAAAGAAGAACCTTTTTCATGTTTTGTATCAAAAAGCTATCTGTCCTTGTGGTGTAAAGGCTGAATATGACCAGGTAGAAGATAATGTAAATGGTGTTTACATCTGCATTAACTGTTATTATTATATTTTTTTTGGCTACTTGGGTACCACAATAAGCTGTAAACACAACATTGATGTCACCATATAAAGTTGATGCCAGAGTTGCCATTCACACATCAAGAAAAGACAGGGTAGCATTGTTCATTTTCACAAAACTCTGTAAGTAGAGCCTGTGGTCTAAGGTGACAAAAACACAATAACTCTTAAGTTCAAGTGATTATAGACTGATGGAAATCATGATTAATTATGTTCAATCTCTGCCAGTAGTAGCAGTTTATCATAGCATTTTTCACTAAAATCAGCTGTCTGCTGCAGTGACAAGTTGTGGACCAGTAACCAAAACAATAAACTTGAAGAGAGGATGGAAAATGCAGAGTCAGGAGATGATTCTCTGTCTGTGTCACTGCTAGCAACCATTTTTGCATTACACATAGACGTTTGATCATTTGGTAACATAAAAATATTGATTAGAGCAGCTATAAAGGAGAAATTTCCTGCAGATTTCCTGTATGTGTTACTGCCAGTTTGATCGGTTTTATTTTTTGTCTACAACCCATATTTTATTTTGCAAGTTATTTATTGTTGGGAAAACATGACATTATTTTAGGGTGACATCAAATGATTATTTTGTTTATTGATTAGTCTTCTAATTATTTTCTTGATTAATTGTTTGTTCTCTAAACATCAGAAAATTGTGAGACCCATTAACGATTTCCTCGACTGCAATTCCAAAGCAGAAATACTCAGATCACGTGTTTTGTCCAAACCAACAGACAAAATGTCCAAACATATTTAGTTTAAAATCACTGAAAAATCATTATATTTAAATGGTTAAAATGAAGAATTAAGTTTAAAAACTGTTGCCAGATAATATTCTATTGATCTTTAATGGTCTAGTGTTTCAGCTCTAATTTGTTTGTTCATTTGAGCTCAAGGTTCGTCAGCTGACATCAGTAACTGTTATGTAACCATTAAACCTACTCAAAACATCCCCCTAATTAGAGGTTATACAGTTCCATCCTGAGGCAGCAACATAATAGCAACAGAGAGAAACTATTATATCACTCTAATTTGGACTTACCCAACAAGCATGAATAGAACTTTTCTCTAAATTTCCTGTTGTAATGTATGGAATGGGTAAACACAGCACTGGGGCATGCACTTATTGGATCCAGCTGTGCCTGGACAGAGGTTGATGCATTCAGCTGGCCCCAATTCCCCAAGACATGGGAGTAAAACAAAAGACTCTGTGTTTATCAGACAAGAGTCTCGATCACTAGAGCATGACATAAAAGGATACATGTGCTATTTTCAAAGCTCATATTTTGAAGCCTGATATGAAAATAGAAAAAAGGAGGGATAACCTAAAATGATCATAATCCCCTCAGGTCTTTTAATGCCTTTACTAATCCCAAATATTACAGCCACAGCCAATGGAATAAATCACTACAATACTTGGCCTATGCACAGCCAACTGTTGTTCATAAAGGACGTGACTGCTCTGTCAACTAAAGATGATTCATATATGCATATGGTATGGATGCTCGTTACACTGACACTGTCATCTGCAGGAAGATCTAACAATTTCCTGCAGACACTGAACTCCTAATATGAGTCGTAATGTCGCGGTATACAGGCCAGCTGACTTCTATTACCCACCACTGCTCTGCAGAAAAAACAGTCACAGCTCCTATCCACACCTGTCAATGGTTATAGACGGCGTCCACGATGGCAGTCATATGTGATGAGTGGAAGAAAATCAACTCATAAAACAGTAATAGAAAAACTTGCCTCCGGATCTCTCTTTCAAAAAATCCACTCTGTTTAATTTTCTTTCCACCAGAGCTCTTTCATGGTTTCCATGAAACAGGCTTTTGGCTTCAATTGGGAGTGAAGGAAAGTCTTTGCTCGGATTGGAGGGAGACTCTTGGTGAACTGCTGTCAGGTACAGTAGGAAATCTGTGATTAAATTGCAGTGCCCCTGCCCTGAGGCACAATGTCCCATAAGCCGACATGAAAAGGGCTCTGAAACTTTTTTGTGTCAAGGACCACCAGCACATGTATCAGACCACAAATCCCTGTGTGTCGCAAAGAACCATATCTGGAAAGACGTTACATAACAAACACTTAAGTCTCCACAGTTAAGTCTCTACAGCCTACAGTATGTTACAGTAGATGGGAAGTGATGGACATTGACAATAATTACTGACCCCATTTCTTCAATCATTGTGCACTATAAATCCGAGTTAGGAGATATTCTATATTTTACTAATTGTCAACAAATCCCATGACAGAGTGCCTGATGTAGCTATACCACTGTGCCATTGTTGTTCAAAAACTATTAAAAGCACATCACTAAACCACACCTTTGCACCGGGTGACATGCTGTTGTGTTAGTAGTACCACTATTACTTTTTAGCTGTATCAAATATTATATTGACTATCTATAGAAATAATGTGGGTACTTGCTGTGATTGTTGTTATTATTAGCATTAGTAGTTTTATTGTTGATTTGTTGTTTTCTGTAGTATTGTTCTTGTTTTGAACTTGCTTGTTCTTGTTTTTGAACTTGTATGGACCCCAGCAAGGGTAGTTGCTACCTTGGTAGTGGCCAAGGAGGATTCAAATAAATAAAAGCCATGAACATGAGCACGGTCAGTTGAAAATAGTCCCTGAGAAATGCACTATTTACCCCTTTGAGTCACAAATAAAAACCACAGTGGCCAGCTTTTTAAAAATAACTTAAATAACCTTTTTTTTCAATGAAGGTATATATTTACATATTTTTTACTTAGAAAGATGTACAAATGCGTGGGCTTTGAGTGCTACAACTACAAAACATTGTTGGTTTTGGTCTTTCATTGGGCTTGTTAAAAAAAACGAGATAAAAAAAACAAAAACATAATTCAAAATGTGCTTATTTGATTTATTTCACAGAGTTAGATGAAAAGATCAATACCGCTCTCATAGGGTAATACAAAGCTATAACCAGCAGCTGGTTAAAGTCTGGAAGCAGAGGGAAACAGCTAGCATGGCTCTGTCCAAGGTTAACAAAATCCAGATAAAAGCACCTCGAAAGCTGACTGAACATTTTATATCTTTTCTTCTTAATCCTTACGAAAACTGAAGTGTAAAAATGAGCATATACCTTACGGGGAGTTATATGCTGGCATATGCAGCCTCCTTGATGCTCCCAAATCAAAAATACATATCTCCACCCCTAGCCTGTAGTGCTATTTATACATTAGGGTAGTTTTGGTGTGAGTTATTAGGATATTGGCTGTAGAGATGTCGACCTTATTGTGAGCAGTTTCATGTAGGAACTACTTTCTTTCTGCAATAAAATCTAACAGAACTACTTTCTGTCTACGAGACAGGAAGTAGTTCCTCCATGAAACTGCCTATAACAAAGTCGGTGAATTATCTTGAGTAACCAAGAGAGCCAAATAGTTATGCCATGAAGTAGCATGGGATCATGGGAGTTGTTGTTGTCTGACCATTGCTAGTGAAAATCTATCTGATGTTAGTTGGCAGAAATCATGTTCTCGGAAAGGTCACGTACATTTTAAATAGATATATTAAAGCATAATTGTTACATGTTATAGTCTCAACAAATGTATTAATTAGTAAGCTATAGAGATGCTGGCAGGCATATTTTGTTTCCTTTGGACAGAGCACGCCAATTATGCTAAACTAAGCTAACTAGCTGCTGGCTGTAGCTTCATATTCACTGTACATACATGACAGTGGTATCAGTCTTCTCATCTAACTCTCACCAAGAAAGTTAATTAGCGTAATTCCCCAAATGTTAGCCAAAACTATCCTTCATCTAACGTGGCCTCCACTGGGATGCCTACAGGAACACTTAGCAGTCCCTGGGCCACATTTTGAGAACCGCTTCCATAGGCTGCTGCACTAATCACTACAAACCCCATGAAACTTTACACCCCAGATTGGAGATCTTCCTCTGCGCTCTTCCACAGGCCGTGAGGACATTGCCCTTCTTGTCTGTGAACTAAAGCCCGTGGTAACAAAAGCTCACATCCGATGTAGCTCAGACAGGTACATGGGAAGTGGTCTTTCAAGGTGGAGAGCTCCCTTCCTTCCTGGCCTGAGAGGACGAGCTGTGAGGGGGCTCTGTATGAGGAGGAGGGATCCAGTTGCAGGCAGCTGAATCGGTGCTCTGTTGGGTCTCCCCTGGACACTGTCATAGCGTGTTTGCTGAAGGCGGGTCAATGAGGACTTTCTTTGGCAGAGGAATTTCACAGCACACGACAGCACACAAGCACACACAGACACACACACACTGGAACCAGTGCAGCCCTGCAAACCAGATCTCTGCTGCTCTGGTGAGAACGGAAGTTGATGTTGGTGAAGCAGGAGGTGAAGGAAGGTTGTCACAAAGCGCTGGTCTATTGGTTTAACTTTTCACTCGAGGAAATGAATCGGTCACTTGTTATAACAGAAATATGTCCATCATATTACTGGAGGAACAGGGCTCTGACAGAGAAGTTGTGAAGTATGAACAGTAGGGAGTGTTTGCACTGCTAATTTTCATCTGTCAAACAGATTACACACAAGAAATGAAATATATTTCAGAAAGAGAGCTGATGGAGATGATGGAGGTTTTTATGCACTGATTATACAAGGGAGAAAAATGCTTTGAAAACTATGGTCTTACAGTATATAATCTCTCTGGTCTCTGGTAATTTAGAAACAATGTTACCATCACATAGTTTGTCCACAAGAGAGCACTAACTGGACAAATACAATTTCAAATCGAATTCCACTTACTTGCATGTGGAGTTTATGGCCTTATCACACAGTCTTCATCAGCAGCTAGAGGTTGTTCAGTTTCTATGGTACTGAAGCTATTCACACCTTTAAGGCTTTTTAGCTTATTCAGTGCACGTTTTGCCTTGATTTGATGGATGCTGATATGAAGCTCAAGTGTATAAGACTTATTGGGAATTACTGGTGGAATATGTCAAAAATAGAGTATAATATTTATATTATATAATATAAGTATGTTTTCATTAGTGTATAACCACCTAACAATAATAATCATTGTGTTTCTATTTCTAATGAGTTATTTACATCTACAGAGGGTGCAGGTTCTCTTTTGTGGAGGCTACCATGTTGCACCACCATGTTTCTACAGTAGCTCAGAATGGACAAACCACTGCAGATTTCCTATATGATTGGAAAGGGAGAGTGAGATGAGGTGTTTGCAATCTGCAGGCTCACTGATAGATGCCAGCAAATACACACTGGTCCTTTAATTGATAATCGATTAATTGTTTTGAGTTATTTTTTGATAAAAAAAATGTTCAAATTTTTCAGTTTCCGCTTCTCAAATGTGAATATTTTCTGGTTTCTTTACTCCTCTTATGACAGTAAATTGAATATCTTTGGGTTTTGGACAGAAGAAGACATTTCAGGACATCAGCTTGGGCTTCTGAAAACTTGATCAATATTTTTCACCATTTTCTGACATTTTACAGACCAAACCACTACTTGGTTAGTATTGATTTATCAACAAATTAGTCAACAGATTAAATGCTGATTAAAATAATAATAAGTTGCAGCTTGAGGTGAAAATTTCTTGCAGGTGGGCATGGGGGACTGAGGGGCCCTCAGCGCTTCTAAACTTCTTGCTGCTGCCCTGAAAAGCCAGTGCAACACGCACATGCGTAACTCTTTCACTGTTCATTCATTCATTACAACACATGATAACAACACACAGAAAATTAATTCCACAATAACGTGCAAATCCGAGAGGCTCCTGTTTCTCAAAGCGACGCACCTTCAGCAGCAGAAGGAGCTGCAGCGTCTCTGCAACAAATGAGTTTCCCTCGATGTCAGCTGAGGGCGACAGAGGGAGGTGTTCCCCCTTCCCGGTTCTCAAGATTTTCCTCAGTGAGTCCACAATAAACTTTCATTTTGGAAAGTCGACACACACACACGCACACACATATACACACACACACACGCACACGGCGGAGGTCGTCATCTTGTCCTGCAACAGTTCCCCGGGAAAGAAGAAAGCTGGACTGGACGTTCATTGTACTTTACTCCAAAACGCGCGGAAGGAAGAAGAAGGAGAAAACATAGAGTGGGGAGCGCACAGGTGGAGCTCTCCGGAGCGTCTTTTTTCCTCCTGAATATTGAATAAAACAACTTCTGGAAGGAGACTACCGGGACAAGAAGACAATGACAGAAAGCAGCCTGTTCGCTGCTGGTTGATGCCACAGTGTTTGCTTTTGTTGTGTTGTTTTTGCTTCCTTGGCACCTTCGCTCCTCAAGGAACACCTGGGATGGAAAAACTTTATCGTCTGGACTGTAGTAAAAACTCCCAAGAAAGCATGAAGTAACCGCTATGGAGCCGGACAATGCCCCGTACTCCAAACTCAAAACCACTGGAGTCGGGGGGTGAGTCGATACATTTTAAAAAAAACTAACAAATATCCTTTTCTATCTATCTTTTATTTTGAAAGGGTTTTCATGTTTAGAGTCTTTCGTGCGCTCATTAACATCACCTGTGTCTACCTGCGTGTCAATTTGACAGTGACATCCGTGTTAAATTGCTAATATCATTGATATAAGTTGTAATATTTTACAAAGTAGCTATATTCTGATAAATGACACACATTTAAAACTCATATTTGAAAAATGTGGGCAGGTATATGCTTGAACAGGTGGTGTAGTGTAATATGCTGCAGGTTTATCTTATGGAAACAATTTTCTCTGCTCTTCACACTGTTCACTGTAGGCTGCTGCTGTGCTGTTCTTGCAGTTTTGTCTTTGCAGCTTGTATCAGAATGAGCTGCCAAACGATCTGGGACTGATTTGAGGGGAGATGTATGAGAGGAGGAGACAGTCCTCCTTGTCCTCCTCCCCCTCTTCTTTTCTCTCCTCCCTGCTGTGCATCTCACTCAGCTGGTTGGCCGGCTGTCCCTATGGGAGGGGAAATAAAAGTCAAAATGTTGCATCATAAAACCCTGCTGGACATATGAGAGGGAGACTTGGTCACAAACTGCACTGCACACCCCCCCTTCTTTGGGGTTTCTGCTAATGTCAGTGTGAGAGCCATGAATGGGACGTAAAGAGGAGGCAGGGAAAGTTTTAAAAGCTTTAACCATCAGTCAGCTGTGTGTCAGCGGTTGACCAGTGGCTTTCTGCGGCCCTCTGGAAAACCACAAATGTAAAAGTTTTCCTGTAGCTACCCTCATTATGGCACTTGTCACTGAGCTTGGTTCACTTGAAATACCACTTGCCCAGCAGGCGTCCAGTTTCATGTACTGCATACAACTAAATCATATAAGTGTAAAGACCTGATGTTATTCAGCTGATACTCCATGCTAGCCCGAGACAGTTTAACACCTTAAGAACCACATCACGTCCACACCACAATGTTCCTCTTATCATTAGTCTTGAGACGTGAGTAGTGCAGAAAAATCAATGGTGTAAAATTGTCTGTTTATTTATAATAAGGTTGTTCTGATATGATACCAGTACTGGAAATGCCTCCAATACAGCCTGAAATTCTGGATCAGGTATCAGCGAGTATGCGAGTCTGTGCAAAGATTCAATATTACGGAATTTCCACAGAGGTTTCCATTATCAGGAATTGATGTAAAATGTGGAGATCAGAACTTGAAGGGCATTATACTGCCTATAACATGGTCACTGGCCAAAGAAAAAAAAATATTTTCATGTGTTTTGCAATTAAAATCAAAAGTTTTTCATAAGTCATAATAGGCTCAGGTGGTATCAAGGTATTATGGTATACCAGGGTATCTAGAAATCTCGAAGATTTGATTTTCAAACATAAAATGAAATTAATTTATTACAAAAGGGAACTTGGCCAACAGCAGAATTATTTGGCGAGAAATTGCCTTATTTTGGCATGACGTCTCCCAACTATAAAAGCAGTTGGTAAGCCATATACATCTGTAAATCATTTCCTTTCAGCTAAATGATGTGTGGGTATCCGCAGCAAAAAGTGTCATTGGGTCCTTTAGCAAGACTCTATGGAATAATGGTGCTTATTTCCTATGTATTCATTAATCTTTGGGCCATAAGTGTTTAAACTCAGCAAGACTTGTCTCAGAAGGCTAATTGCATATTAGACACTGTACACTAGCTATCCGACCATGTCATTGTTCCTAAATCAATATCAAGAGTTTCACAAATGAATGACAGGCCATGTGCACCGTCATCCGTAGCCAGTGCTAAAATGAAATATTGCGGTCTGACTATGTGAGAAGAGCTGCAGCCTGAAGTAGCGAGTTGAATGGCGAATGGGATGTGAGATGAACGCTTATGTCATGCAAAGTATCAGCAAGTTCAGAGGGGCAAGACAGCAAGTTCAAAGTGGCAATGTACTTTCTCTCTTTCTACTCTCAGCTACTGTGTTGCAGTCACCATCCTGTGATGATCAGAGGTTGAGGCACTTAATTCTCCCGGTGTTGCAATATGTAAAGTATTGTTGCCTGATCGGTACTCTGTATCAGCTGATGTGCAAAGCTCAGGTATCTGAATCAGTATCGGGAATCCAACAACTCTAATTGATGGTGATAAATTTTGCTCCTCTTGTGTGAAATGAGTTGATCTAGTGGTCTCTTACGGGCTGAGGAAATTCTGCACCTTTTTAGATCAATGAAAAACCCTTTCAGACACTACATCCTTTATCTTTCACTTGGAATCGTAGGTTTTAGGGTGATGGACGGAGTGTGCTTTAGGCTTGTCAGAGGTGGTCTTGTGGGAGCGCTCACCTATCTTTGCTCAGCAGTAGCTTATCTGGTCAGGCAGCAAGATAAGACAAAGCTTGTTGACTTGAAATGGATGCTAGACTCTTTGAACAGAGCAGAGCTGCTGCTCTCCTGCAGCAGATCTGATCACTGTGGTAGGTGGAAGAACAGGAGTTTATGGTATTTAATGAGTGTTGAAACAATTAGGTTAATTGCTTCAAAAACATGCAAAGAGTATCTTGCTTTTCTCTGTTTCATATCATTATGGAAACTCAAACAAATGAAACATGTGAAATAAATGAAAGAATAAATAATTGAAATCATAAACAAATGTTTCTAGTTTCTAGGATAAGATAAGAAAGGATAAGATATTACGGCTTTGTTATGTTTAATGGGAATGTATCATTGCTGGTGACATTTTAGAGATAAAACCATCAAAGATAAACAAACTTTAAAGAAAAATCTCCTAGATTATGTGAACCTTGACTGTCTGCCATAATGTTTTCTAATCAGTTTGTTTTTCTCTTTAGGAAAGTTCTCATTCTTTGGACTATTCTCTGTTGCACCTGCTCTCTAAGGCTAGCACAAGCTCAAGGTAAGCAATGAATGTTTGTTTTTCTTGTTGCACCATCACATTGTTGAGCAGGCAGTGTCACAAATGAGCCTCACAAGCAGTGTGGGAAAGAGGAAATTAAAATTGATTTATGGGAGGTTACAGTGACACTTTCAGGTATGTGCTGTTCTACACCTCAGTGAGACTATTCAGATCCAAGACGAGCTAATATATCATTATATGACATTGAATAGACACAAGACGGATAGAGGAAATGAAAATAACCACTGTACTGTAAGTAAGTACATTACTCATTACCAACATGGGCCCCTTGTTGTGCACATGTTTATCCCTGTTATCCAGGGATTATCTATGACTGAAGTGATCAGCCACATTTTCCGTTCACATCTTGGTCAGCTGTACCTCTGTCAGCACAGCCAACAACTCTGATTAGATGTGTTTACTCTTCCCTGGAAAGCATGTTAAGCCGCTCTTCTCCGCCTTTTTTCCGTGAAGTGGTTGCAATGAATACTTGATCTGGATTAGTTGAAAACTGCAGACGCCCCTCAGAGTATGGCTTCATATTCATGGAATTGTTTTCTGTGCAAATTGAAGATGAGAGATATCACACTCGCATTTAAAAAGCGCCCAGTATCTGGGTAAATTTACATAAAGCAGGGCATTCATTGTACATTCACCAAAATGTGAAAAAAAAAAACAGATGTATTTTGTAAAAAAGTGTTTTGGACATTTATTTAGTTGGATTTAAAGGCTCAGTGGGTAGGATTTATGGGCATTTATTAGCACAATGTGGCAGAATTGGAATATAATATTCGTAAGTATGTTTTATTAGTGTATAATCATCTGAAACTAAGAATTGTTGTGTTTTTTCATTACCTTAAAATAAGCTCTTTATATCTCCAGAGGACACAGGTCCTCTTGGTTGCCATGTTGCACCACCATGTTTCTACAATTAGCCCCGAACAGACAAACCAAACACTGGCTCTAGATAGGGCCTTTTGAAATTTTCATGAGTTTTCATGGCCATTGTAGTTGCTCCTACACACTTGGAAGCAGACATGGTGTTTGCAATGTACGAGCTCATCACTAGATGTCGCTAAATCCTCCACACTGCTCCTTAAATTGGGAAACCTTTTAGTATTCTGTAGCAGTTCAGTGTACCCATCACCAATAAAGGTTTCGAAGGTGTTACATGCCCTGTCACCCCTGATTCCTAAAGTCTTCTCTAAGTTATAGTGCACTCTCACGGCTCATGTTGACTCACATTCAGCTGTGTCTTGAAGTCTGATACAATCAGGGATGCGTTGCACATCTTAAAGACCCTTATGGTGTCTGATGTTGCTGTCAATCAAAATCTGCCGGATCTCACTCAATCAGTTTCCCTGTTTCTCAATGCCTTTTGATAATGTAAGCCACAGTGCTCGACGGTAACTGTTTCTGGCAATTACTGCTTGATATTTTCTTCCATTGATGACTCCTTGGTGCTTAGAGACATAGATTTTTATATGCAAGGACGTGTATATTTGCAAACTCTCAGATTCCAGTGAGACTATAAATTTGCTCGTTAATAAAACAGAGTGCAGTGGAAAAAAAACTGTTCTGCTGGAGTTAAAACCTGCAGACTGTTCTTGCATCATTTGTCATCTTTGTTGTCTACCCGTTTCATGAGAAAGTGACTTGCAGTCATGCATAGAGAAAGTGACTGTGCAATAACAAGCTATTGTATCCTTTTTGTTTGAGTGGTGCTGGCTGTACTCCAGTGTATTAAAGGCCAAATCCAGGATTGGTGAACTGCACCCTTTCCTCTGCAGTCATCAGAGTTCTACCACACGGGCCTTCTCCATGCAGTTACCATGGCTACACATGCATAAACTGCGTGCACATTTCCTCAGGGCCCGAACAAGGTCAGCCACAGTGCTGCAGCATCCCTGGAGCAGATTTGGGAGCTCATCATATGTGTTTTCACATATGAAGTCTGGACAATGTCCAGAGAATCAGATTGAGACATTGTCTGGAGTTGCCCCTTCACACATGTAGCACACAACAAGAGATCATTCATGTCAAATGTGTCCTCTGAGTAATGTCTCGATAAGCGTGTGCCTGTGTGAAAGGACCATATGTCACTGTTGATGTAATAGCAGCGTCCTTCCAGATGGTGGCACAGCTGTCAGTGCCGGGAATCAAACCAGCAACCCTGTGGTTACTGGTAAATCTCCCACCTTTAATTTGGAGTCATTGTGCAGCATCCTTTAGGCAGAAAACAAACTGTTTGTATAATAATGATGATAGTAAATAATTCCAATCATACACCCTAGGAATACACTCATTGATGTAAGGAATTGCATTGTCCCATTGCTCTCTCAGATGTTTTTGGAAAAAAAAATCATGAATTTGAATGTGTCATGGAAAACTAAGAGAACTTTGGACTGAGAGTTCTTTGGTGATGTCTGCTGGCCAGTAGATGCATTACTGTGCTGAGTCAGAGGCTAGCAATTCAGTCCCTGCTTCTTGAGAAACAGTACAACCCAAAAACAACTTTGGGTGCAGAGTTCTTGAAAGACCTTGTTCATATTTCTGCACACAGGTTGTATTGAATGTGAAGAACCAGATATGTTGCGTAGTGCCAGCACTTTTCCTTAATAAACAAATTAAGCATCTGTCTAGGTTTGGGCTGTATTCGTACCTTCATACCTTCTTGACATTTTACGCAGTTATATGGTATTATGGAGGTATTTGTGTAAAACTTATGTAAAATAGCTTAAGGCACAGGTGAATCTGACTGCCATAGCCACAGTATTGCTGCAGTTTGGACAGATCACACACACAAACAGGAGCTTCGTCTTGCACAGTTGCAGCCTTTATTCACTAATAAATTGAAACCTAAATTGGGCTGGAGCCTATCCCAGCTGAATACAGCATCTCCGTATCAGTTTAATAGAAAGAGAAGCATCTGTATTTTTGATGGAATGATAAAATCATACCTTTGGGTATACCATGGTATGCCATCACTGATGCTAATACCTATTTCTATTCTTTGTCTCGTACTATCCAGCAATTTTATTTTTTATGTGACGCAGCTACAGGACATGTTGCATGATGGCGCACTACTAGTGGAAATGCGTTAGTCTGTGCTCTTGCCTGCTTTCTGAGAAAAGTTGTGTTCTTAAGCAGTGTATTGTCTCCAGGATGTGTTATACTCATGTTTTTTTTCCCCAGCTCATCAGGAGGCCACAAAAAGCCTTGGGCGGTCACTCTACCCGCTAAGATTTAGATATGCAAGGAAAAGCCCTGAAAGTAGATCACAAATCACAAAATGAAAGAACAATTTTGCTTTCCTGATACCGCATTAACAATTCAAATGAGTGCTATGGGAAATTCAGCTGAAGACAGTCTTTTCTTCTTTTTTCCCAGTTTCTGTTTGATGTTCCTTTTGCATGTGTGGGTTTTTCAATCGAGTTGACCTCCCACTGCCTGCACACACTGAGCAGGGTTTCCCTCCTTACATGTCTAGTGTCTATATACTTATATACTCTCCTCTGCTGAGCTGTAATCCATCATTTAGCAGTTTATTTTAGTCGTCTTACCCACATTTTTTTAAATTGGTCTGGGAAAAAATGGATATTTAAGATATATATAAGGTTTTTGACATTGCATGCACTGAGAGGATGTACTGTATTCAGGATATGCTCATTGGCTGTGGATGATCATTTCTTTTATTTTCCAACCTTGCTAAACCAAACAAAGAGCTATTGTTTGACATTACTGATAACTTCCACCGGTGCCTAACAATAGACAATAGTATGAAAATGGGAGCGTTTCCAGTTTGTTTTGATGTTTGAACCAAAAACAGATTTAACTTTGTCAGAGCAGTGAATGTTATCCTTGTGAAAGTAATATCCTAAATTTAGTATGACCTTGTTGCTGGTGTTTCAGTGGTTCTCATTTTGAGGTTTTAGACCACCAGGTTGGGTTTAGGGCTTGCAGAGGACATCATTCTTTTGGAGTTAAGAGATGTTTTTGGTTAAAAAAAAAAAAGTTTCTTTCTCTATGTTAAGCTTCAGTTCTTGTGAAATGCTAGTTAGTGTTAATTTAGTATGACAACTTGGAAATATCCTTTTTTTTCTATTTGTACTATAATGGTTCCCAAGTAGAGAAAGCAATACTGATATGCATCAGCAAAGACGCTATCAGCAGTAATGAGAAAATTGTTCAGTGTTCAGTAAGTTCACTTAAATGCATTAAAAGCAAACCGCCATGAAAGCACTTAACATCCTGGCTCTTAAATGGCCAGCCCTTGATAATGGAGCGTGCTACAAGGAACATGCAAACAGTCAGTCATTTAACAGCTGTTCAACTGCACCTTTAACATGAACAGAAATGGTGTAGAGTGAGAAAATGACAGCAGACGGTGAGGAAATTGTTAATTAAAAAAAGACAAGTCAGTTTCCCAGTACAGCAGTTTTTTGTCTTTTTAGAAGATTACTTCTGTGCCTCGATAAAGTGGTTAGCTACTAAGTAAGGTGGTTAAATTCAAAATAAAATGGTTAAATTTCACCTTTTTTCTCCACAAACATATTAAAAATAGGTCAGTGAAAATAACTGAGATGAATAATTGACTGAAATGAAACATTTTATAGTGATATATTTTTCAGCTGTATTGCCCAGCTCTTTTTATTGTAAAGATACTTAACTTAAGTAATTGCTGCTTAAATTGCTATAGTGAAATGTGGATTCAATTAAACTCTTCTGCAAAGGCGTGGATCAAATTAGGAGCAATATACAACACACACAAGCTGGTAATGTGTGAAAATAACCCACATTTTCCTCCCATGATGTGCAAGTAGCAATTAAAACCTGCAAAAAACATTGCAGTATGTTTTCATGAGCCTGGACCCCTGTCAGAGCCATCATCTTTAATCAACAGACATGGCTCTGTCTCTGCAGTCAAACACCTCTGAAAACCCCACCACTGTCCTCTCTGGGGACTCGTTCAGCCTCCGTTTCCTGAGATCGTTCTAATTAAGACTGATGTAACCGTTACATAATTTGCGGCAATCTCCAAAACTGGATGTTGATGTGTGGCTCAATCGGAAATTTTATGGAGCCTTTCTAAACTGCTTTTTGCTGCAGGATTTCCATTAATCTAACTCTAAACTTGTGAACTCCCAGCTTGGCATCACAACATAATTATCACTTATGTGACTGTTTTTTTTTTTTCAGTTTATACTTTGATGCAGATCAGTGCACGGTGGGGGGGAGGGGTGGGTGTCTAACACGACTTAATATGGTATTTTCTTTGAAATAGCTCATAAGTGCACATAAAATGAAATGTGTGATGCAATTAGCTGATTCTTTTTTCCTTTTTATTATGAAATTATATATTGTAGTAGTGTTTCTTTTTGCCTTTCTGTAAAGTCTTGTCTTCATGTCTTACTGAAGTGTTGAATTAAAGGGATAGTTCGATTTATTTGAAATAGGGCTGTTACTCAGTGGTTGTCAGTGTACAGTAGCTGCCGGTTGACATTCCCCGGTTTGGAGAGGCAGAGAGGGGCACCAGCATGGAAGCTAAGCAACAAATTGCTGTGGACAGGATCAGCAACAAAAAATCAACATCAGTTGAAGTGTACTTTATATTTAGAATATTTTCACTGCTTTACCTGGCCATCAGACAGCCTTTTCTGACAGGAACACACCTTTAAAGTAAGCCAAATATTGCTCTCTTCAAACCAGCAGAACTCCATAGAGGGGATTAGTCATTTTACCCTGTAGAACATGGGAGTTGCTGGTCCACAAGTGGCTTAATCTGTTTGTTTTAAAAGGCCAAAATCACACAATAACACAAACAAAATAACAGATCAAGACTTTAGTAGTCAAGCAACTCCTGTGTTCAATGGGGTGAAATGACTGATTTCACCTATGGAGTTTGGTTGGTTTGGAGAGAGCTGTTATTTTAGGTGGACCTTTTTTTAAGTGGCTAAATTACCTTATGTTGCTGACTGCCATGTACTGTAGGTAATACACTAGCTATCGATAAGTACCTCATACAACTCCAGATCAAATGATCCAAACTATCCCTTTAAAATAGTTTTGGGAAAGAAAGCCTAAAAAAATGTGCATGCAAAAGACACGTATATTTGCTGTTGTGTTACATAAGCTTAGAAATCATGATATCATGGTACTCTAAGAAGTTAGTATTTGTTCAGTATCTCTAGATGCTTTAAATACACTATACAAAGCGAAGGGTCACTGACTTCTCTCTCTCTTGTTTTTCTGAAGATGTGGATGTTCTGCAGCAGCTTGGGCTTTCTGGGCGAAGGGCAGGTGGGTCGTCATCTTCAGGTGCTCGATCCATCCCCAATGGAATCATCCCCTTCAAGTCTGGAGTTATCCTCACCCCAAGGGCACGTATCCAGGTGCCTCTGCGCACTGTTATCCCTGCTACCTACAGCTCCACCAACCTGTCCCTGATCCTCAGCCTGTCTGTGCATCGCATCAACAGCGCTTTTCTTTTCTCAGTTCTTTCAAAGAAAAGGAAAGTGCAGCTCGGAGTGCAGTTCGTACCGGGGAAGGTCCTGGTACACGTGGGACACAGGAGCTCTGTGAGTTTCGACTATGATGTCCACGATGGCCAGTGGCACAGTCTGGCCTTGGATATCCAAGGCCCGCAGGTGTTCTTTCACACTTCTTGTGGAAAGAGGAGTGTACATGCAAATTTGCATTCTAAAAAAGAAGAGGTTCTGGATGCAGAGGGCTCTTTCCTGCTGGGCAAAATGAACCACAACTCGGTGCCATTTGAAGGTGCCATCTGTCAGTTTGACATTTATCCCTCTGCTAAGGCAGCTCATAACTATTGTGATTACATTAAGAAACATTGCAGAGAAGCCGACACATATCGGCCCGTGTTTCCAGCCCTGCTACCTCTATTTTCCACAGACCCAAACTTTACTGTCACTCATTTAACTCCACCGTCATTGATGGAGATATCCAAAAAGGCCCAGAGACCTACTTTGGCCTTCACTGAAGAAAACATCAGGACTACGATTCTTGTTCCAACTGACCGCTCACTGACGCTGAACAAAACATCTGTGTATCAGGCTGTGAGCACTCCACAACCTGGTGCTGTGTCTGTTTCTCCACCAGTTCATCCAGGATTGGAAAGTCCGTTAAAATTTCCGACTCAAACTGCTACTACATCTCTTAGGATCAGCGTGACACCACCAAACCCCAAACCAACTTCACACAACGCTGCCAGAAAGAACACAAACCAAGGAGATAGTAATTCTCAGAAACCATCTGTCGAAAGTATGGATTTACCTGCTTCCACCAGACCATCTGAGATGAAGCCAAGCCTCCGGACCACAGCTGCTTTCACACAGGGGTCCCCTTCCAACGCCTACCATCCCCATAAACAGCAGCTGACCACAGTAGCTTCAAAGAAACCTGAGCCAAAAGTGACCAGCGTGCAGGATGTCAAACCCACCTCGCTTATTCCAGTCACTCCAGCTGCAACAGATGGCTTCCAAACATTTGACCTGGAACCGACCCAGTTCTCACTGCTGGCTGGACCACCTGGACTAAAGGGAGAACCAGGACCGCCGGTGAGTGTGTGAACTCAAACAAACACAGCAGACACCTGTCCCTGAAACCCATGCATGAGTATACATGCATGTTTAACACACTGATGAGCCATGATAGGCGTATCTTTGTGCATGCACTGCAAGAATATTTGCTTTCAGTAAAGTGTTTTAGTGTTTATTTTATGAATGAATTGCTTACGATTTAGAGCATTTGGATTGTAATAGATGCATGTTTTAAGACTTGGCTACCACATTTCTTTTCTTCAGGCCAATTTCCTAATACATTTTTGGATCACAATGATCTACAAGTAGACAGATTGTTGTTTAAAAGTTAGTTTGGCTTTGTTTGAAGTCAGGAAGTGCTGCTGACGTGGATGCTGACGTGTCTCTTGGTTGTGTGGTTTTGTGAATTTGGCAGTCACCACCAGTCATTACATCTCTGAAATGTTTGCTTATTTAACAACTGTGTGTTGTTGTGTTAATGATTCAAAATTGCTCCATGCCCCGTCCCCTAGTCTGACTTGAATGAAATACTTGCATGTGGTGCCCTGTCAAATTGCTGGTGATTAATGTGTGATTTCCTTTTTAGCAGCACTGGTAGAAATAGTCAGTTTCATAGCTGGCCTTTGCCAGTTAGTGTTTGTCTGAGTGAAGGGGCTGACGGTGAGGTGCAAGATTCCTCTGAGGGGGAGTGTGTCTGCTCAGAGAGTAGATACTTTTAAAGTGGGGTCAAAGGTAGAAAGGAATAAAGTATTTGTGCACAATTAACCATTTAGAGTAAAAATATAAAATACTACGTGCTTTATCCACATTACTGAGAGCTGTAGTATATTTCTTATTTTAAGCACTGCAGACTTTCTTGGTAGAAGTGTTGGCATGACATGCATGAATTGTAGGACATGGAAATTTGTCTTCTGTTGTTTTTTGAACACAGACTTAATTTTTATAAAGGAAAAGTGTAATCAAATGTACAATATAAAATGCAACTGTAACTACAGTATAACAGCCTTGAGTATAATTCCAAGGCTTTGCATCTCTGTACAAGTAACACTGAGTAGACTGTTTCTCACTTCACACAAGAAGATTCAGTGTTAAAATGCTAAAATTAAAGTAAACAACCCTGTTTATTATATTTTTTCAAGACTACAGTGAGATAGACCTTTCTAAGTGTTAGAGTTGAACGTTGACAAAGTCTTTCATCTTGTCCCTCATCGACCAGTGTTGGCAGACTGTATACATTCATACTGACCATGTGGCCCTGTCAGGCACTGTTCCTCTGTTGAACACAGGATGGTTACCCACATTTTCCATTGTTAAAAGGCTTCTCTGTCTTGTATTAGGTCATGTTTGACCAAAAGGAATGTTTTAAGTAAAGCTTTCCTGCTTTGGCAATGAGGTAAACCACAACTCTGCATGCCCCCGAAGCAACTCAGACCAATTTTATGAGAGAGAAGTAACCGATCCTAAGGATTTTAACCATCCTATTGCTTGCTAATGTTTTAAGTATAAACAGATTGCTGAGTCAGGTAGAGAATCGAAATTATTTTCAGGCAGCTTTATAACATTGTCTCCTGAATCATTCTAGTGATGACTAGAAGCACATTGTTGAGTTTTTGATCCCGCTCCACGGGGATTAGGGCTGACGTTAGTGGGCCACGGACTGTTTAACAAGTCATAAGTTTCAACTGCTCACAAGAGCAGCAATGTCTTTGAAAGTAAAACCGACAGAGTCTACTGCAGCATGTCAGCTCTGATAGATAACATAAGTGCTGATGAATACTTCAACAGGCCTAAGCTCTGAAGAAGGGAGGATCAAAATTAATGACTAGATAATCAAATAAGGTCTTCAGCCGAGGATGAGAGACTATTTACATTTCAGTTCTGATAAGTTTTATGTATCCACAGATAAACATTTCTGATGAATTTCTTGATGAACTGCAAGATTCTTGAAACTATCAAACTAAGGTTGGGCAATATATCAATATTATATGATATTGTGATATCAGACTAGATATCATCTTAGATTTTGGATATCAGTATATCATGATATGACATTTGTGTTGTATTTTCCTGGTTTTAAAGTCTGCATTACAGTAAACGATGTTATAGTTAAAGTATAGTTCTCTCTTGCCTTTACCCACTTAAAGTGATATTTCACCGCAGAATTATAGTCCACTCAATATGTACTCAGTCCTATGCTGATGTGAGGATGGGTGAAGGTCTTCAGTTCACAAAACAATCCTGGAGTTTCAGCAGAAAACAGGGTTGCAGTTAATGGTAGTGAATGGTGACCACGGATAAAATGTAAAAAAAAAGAACACAAAACAAACACAAAGACGCCATTTACACCATGTTTTTAGCCGAAATGTCAACTGTAGCCTCCCAGGTAGCGAACACCGATGTATCCGAGACTTTGTATATCTCTTAATGGACGCACGTGTGAAAATATCACGAGATCGATGACATTTCGGCTAAAAACATGGTGTAAATGGTGTCTTTTGTGGTTAAACTTTAATCTCGTGGCTCACGGACACTTGGATTACACCACACGAGCAGGATGGAGACATTTTGTGTTTGTTTTGTGTTCTTTTTTTTACATTTTATCTGTGGTCACCATCCACTGCCATTGTACTGGATTTGGCTGCAACCCTGTTTTCTGCTGAAACTCCAGGATTGTTTTGTGAACTGAAGATCTTCACCCATCCTCACATCGGCATAGGGGTGAGTACATATTGAGTGGATTATCATGTAAGGGTGGAATATCCTTTTAATCATTATATCCATATTACTGATGATTATTGATAAAAAATCTAATTGTATTAAAACTATGTTACGCTTGATGCGTACATTCACTACGTCCAATAGACAAAATAAACTCAACTGTCTAGAAATGACATGTTCTCACACATATTTTTCATTTTAAACAGAAATACAACCATACGCCTTCTGAATTCAAGTTTCTCTTGTTAATCGAACTAAGACGACCTTAATTGGCTTTCCGTTCCGTTTTCCGTTAACTCCTCAGAAAACACACTTAATTCAAACTCAACCACAACGGTCTTTGTTGGTCTGTCCACTCTTCCAACAATCACCAACTCTGGTTTGGTCAAAATAAATCCTTAATTCACTGCGTGAAAACAGTGTAAAGAGTCTGACTCTGCAGGCTGTTTTCCTCACTCGTCACCCTGCTTAGCTCACTCATGGTTGGCTGAGTGGGTGTGTACTGCGCCACTGGATGAGAACATGGCACGGAGCAGCAGCTGTCACTCTGCAGACTATTACATTAGCAAAATAAAATGACAAATATCGCCCCAAAAATAGTCCAAAAAAAGTAATTGGCGATGGATTCAGGCCATTGTCGATAGACGCTATACTGTAGTTGTCCAATCACCCAACCCTAGTGTAGGGATTCATTGATCTGATACGTTGGATTGTTATCTTAGATTCAACGTTCTTGGAAGTCTCAAACATTGTTTAAGTTCATAATGGAGGATTTCTTCATAAAATCTTTCAGGGTTCCTGTAGGCTGTCAACACATGATCACCAGCAGAATTGCATAGTGTAGAGATGCACCTACCTAGTACAGCAGACTGTTATCTTTCACTGGACTATAATGACCTAAATAAGCAGATCTGGCATCTTGATGAACTGCAAGGTTCTTGAAAGTGTTCAACATAGTTCATGAATTCATAATGGTGGTGTTCTTCAAAACACTTTTTGGGATTTCTTTTTGGTTGTCAACACATTGTGTAGGGATGCATCAATCCGATACGCTGGATAGTGACCTTCATCGATACTGACCTTATTAACCAGATCTGGTATTGGCCAGATGTTGCACAAGTAAATACAGTTTCTGTGTCAGTGTTGATATAAAACTCAGTTTTTCAGTTGCATTTATTCAGTCATGGCTAGCTGCTGCTGACTCAGACTTTTAGTGCTACAGCAAACCCAGACTCATGCAGTGAGGTATACAAGCTTTTAAGTAAGCTAAAAGAGTACACCTGTACTAGTTCAGTGCTCTGTATCGGCAAATATTTTGAGTTGAGATATCACAATTGGTATTGGGAGTGGGATAGTTGGATTTAGTCATCCTTTTGTGCACTTTTTGAAATGTTGTTTTTGCTGTGGAGAAAGCAATGTTCTGAACCTCGTAGAAGTGCTACCACTGGGGTTTTTGTTGCTGTGCATTGCTGTTGCTGTTAAAAAAATTTGCATTTTAATCTTTTTTTGTTGCTGACCAAGAGAGAAAGCATAGATAAAATAGAAGTCACATTTAAGAATAAGTTTGCATTTGCTTTTCTTATACTTGAATTTGGGTAGCTATTTGTGACAAAACAATCCCAAGTCAAAGTATGACTCAAACCTAGAGTTTCAAGTCATGAATATTTATTGTTTATAAATTCTATTAAGACACGAGCTCTGTGTTGCCTTGTTATCCACCCCAGCAGTGACTGCAGCTCATACTGCTTATCATTTGTGGACAGCCTGATGGTTGCAGACTAAAGAATCTAAATGTTGCTGAAAGCCTTTGGCTTAGAGAGTATAATTATAGTCGTTGGTCCTGTCCAAGTCAGACAAAAGTGCTCTTTACATCTGACATTATTACAGTAGCCCAATCTCAGCTGGACTGCCTTGAGCTGTTTTTAAGCCCATTTCTTTTTCCTCTTTCTTTAAACTTGTGGAGCCCTGGGAAAATAAGTAACAAATCCTAACATCTCTAGCAAACTCAGGTTCCTCAGATTGACCCCTCATTAGATTTGACCTTTCAGAGCTTTGCTAATCCATGTATGAAATTGTTTTAAAGCTAGCTGATGCCCATAATTAATGTGATTGGCTGCGGCTGGAACCAGCGCCGACCTCCCTGCCAGTACAATGAGTCAGACTTACAGTCCATGCACTGTAGTGGTTTTTGGACTGAAATAATATTGGCTTCAGAGGGACAGAGCTGCTCGGGCCTCTAACAAGACATCCTCATGCCTGCCAGCATCTCGCTGAATGAGCACTCTGCAACTCTCAACTAACGTCACTTAATGTGTAATAAGAACAAAAAGTTCAAGATGTATTTACTGATTGAATATCAAGCTTGAGTGACTTTTACACGATTTTTACTCTGAACACTTTAAATTCTCTTTTTCTACTCTAGGCTTCCTCGAAATGACATGACAAAAGGCAGCAATTTATAGACTGGGTTCACTCTGTCCCTGACATCTTTTATCTTTTATATTTAGGGCCTTCAAGGACTTCCAGGATTGCCAGGAAAGCCGGGGAAGAGGGGTCCAAGGGTGAGTATCTTCCCAACCAGTGACAAGTTTCCTATTTATCTTCCCTCATTTCCTTTTTTTTCCATTACCACTTTTCAGCCCCCCTCCAAAATCTTCCATATGTATCTCAGAGATGCCTTGATCATGTCTGATCCGCATTAGAGTGAGATTACACCGGCGGCAGTGCACTGATATGGAAGACCTTTGAGCATTTTGATCAAGCACTCAGTGACATCTTTGGATTACGGAGCATTATTCAGCCAGACGTTAGTTTGCTTTGGCTCTGGGTTTGATCAAGCTGTGCTTTTCTGCTGCCAAGGTCCATTTGTAAAGCTGGAGAGCAAACAACCATAAGCTACAAATCTGCAGGTTGCCAATGTAAAATTAATTGAACACATACGGAAGGTATTAGACGGACATGAAAAAAATAAGGTAACTTGTGTAAGTGTGTATATATTTCCAGAACAAGTGCTTTCTATCCCATACATAAACAGTAATGCTACTTAAATTAGGCACAGGTCCTATGTTAACATCGGTGAATGCTTTCAGTGTAGTGGACAGAGTACTGTGGTGCCCTATCTCTCTTTCTGGGGCTCAGAGTCTGCCTAGTGGAGTGCAGATGTTATTTTAAGCTCATGTTTTCAGAAGAAATATTAGAAGAGAGAAAACACTGGGAGATGATTTGTCCCGAGGGATGGTTTGTTATTTTGATTTATTTCTAAGACCTTTAACTGATGGTTGTGTGTGTACTTGTTGCCCTTTAAACTGCCTCTTCACCTCCCTCATTTGAAAATGAATGAAGCAGAAGTTGAACTTGGCGTTACAGCAAGTGCTAAGCTGAAATAAATATGCCAGAACTTAAGACAGTGAAAAAGAGGAGAGGAACCTGATTTGGTTGCTCTTTTATGCAGAGCGCCTGCTGAAGCACTCCTGCAGAGTACTTATGTGCTACTGAGGGGTGTGCGTATGAGCTACCTGCCTGCTGCAGCCCGTGAGACTGTGCCCTGCGGTCAGGCCTCAGAGGGGTGGGCTGTGTGGGAACCCAATCTCTTTAAACAAGGAAGAAAGAGGGCTTTGTCCCCATCTTATTAAAGGCATTTAAGACCCTGTCTGGAGCTCAGCCGCTCTATCCAGTACTACACCAACCTCTATAGAGTTCATTCATCATCAAGCTCTTGAGACCCAACTGCAGGCCACACCGACTCACAGCAGAAAAAAGAAAAAAAAGGAACCTAAGGGTGCAGTTCGGGTTTTTACTGATTGTTTTCTTGAACCAACAGAATTTTCCTGGATAGTTCATGTGATTAGAGACAAATACCTCACAGCGACACACATGATCTACAGAAAGCTCTAAAGTGGACTCTAGCCTGGGCAGAGCTTCCACAAACATTAGTAATATAAGTGACATTCATTGTGGTTGAAGATTTTACATGTTAAACATGCTGTATTTGTATCCTGCAGAAAGTTGATCAACAGTAACTCGCATAATTAAACTTCTAGAGAAGTGATATTTTCTTGTTTTCTTTGACAATTGGTTTTGAAAAGGTTGCTAAGAGTCAGAGATTTTTTTGAACATGTATTTTTAATGTTTTTTTGTGTTTTACAAGCAGCAAACTATATTTAATGAGATAATCAGTGGATAGGTTAACGTTAGTGATTGTTTGGTCGAGAGAGATGGACAGAGAGAGCGTGTGGTGGTGAAGTTAGCAGTAACGTTAGCTGGGAATATAGCAGTGCGGTGTGTGTACTGTTAAGGCCAGTGGTTTTCAAACTGGGGTCAGGGGACCAGCAGAGGTCCTTGTGTGGGTTTTTATCACATTTTTTGGAGGTTGGAACGACAAGGGAAGAAATGGGGTTGCCAGTTTGATTGTAACTTATAGTGATCCTCTTTTGTGTATTGATTGACTATTGGGGCTACACGATTTGGTAAAAAAGTCCAATTGCGATTATTTTGACTATTTTGAAATTGCGATTGTGATATGATTAGTGGTAATGATTGGTTTTGCATTACAATTTTCATGTTCACTGAAAAAAAAAAATTAGTAAAAACATGATGGTGTGATGTTTTCTTTTATCTGGAGGCCAGGAGATCTCTGCAGCACTACAATACCTCATTATAATGCTGTTTTCTGTTTTCCTTTTTTGAAAGGAAAGGGGATTCTATAAGATAACTCCTGGTTTAGGCTGATTGTCAGTGAATAAATTCTACAAGTCCTCAAGACCTGAGCCAGTTTCCCGTGTCTTGATTTCCACCTGTTGACTAAAGTGAAGAGGGTTAGCCCTGAAGTTTGCGACATCAACTATTCAAATTTTATTTACAAGTCGCTCTTCTGAGTGACTTTTGCTCAGCAACCACCAAAACAAATCACTCTGTGTAGAAGAGTACAAGATGTAGCCATTCTTTTGTGAAGTTATGACAACTAATCTTACAGCTTTGTTGCACCATTTTTCTCCAATTTTCATCAGTTTTTCAGAGAAATTATGCAGAAACCTGTGTAGATAGAGGTGAATAAAGTTTTGTTTGAAAAGAAGTTTACCGGAGAGGCTGCTAAGGACAGTACAACAAGATTTAGTCGCTTTTGTTTTGTGAAGATAAAAAGCTTCAAGAAATTGAGGAACTCTAATCTTTTGAAGGCCCTTATCTCATTTCACTTTCATCTTTCAAGTCAGATATAGCGACAGTAGCACCAAAATATGATGTGAAATAGAACTGTTGCTATTGCATGAAGCATGTAAACAGTTTGACCATTGTGTGCTTTCTTAGTCATCACAAAAGCTTTACAGCAGTTGTGATGACAGTGCACCATTAGAGCTTTACCTCTCTGACAGTGATGTGTCATGTCTGACTGCGCAGACCGTCTCACTGCTGCTACCACTGAGCAGCATCTCTTACACGTGAGAGTGTCCACGTTCCTCGACACAGCCACGAGCCCGGCAGAGTGCTGGAGTTCACCCGACCCTGAAGGGGAGGCTTGAGAGCGGATCAAAGAGGGCTTTGTGCAGAGAAACGGACCTGCCAGTGTGCAGTCAGTATGTGACGCTGGGTTTCTGTGAAATTGAAAACATTTGCATAATTTCTTTAAGAGGGGTTGACTCTATTATGCCATGAAATTAAGAGTCTATGGAGACTCTTGCAATGGAAGCTCTTTTTGTGTCAGAGCTTGATTGGTGCAGAAAAATGAAGTGATTTATGTATGTTGTCAAATTGTGAATATTTTGAAATGAATTACATGTGTCGGCATGAATGAAAAGTCTCCCAGAGGCTTGATTAAGTTTTTACCATCATTATTTCTTACAAAGACATTTGCAACTACTGCTTGTACTTAGGGAGCACATTCAGAGAGTTGAAGATAAGTTGCAGGGTGTTTGCAGAAGTTGCCAGCTGTCAGTTTGTTTATTACTGTTGATTTATTCCTGAGCATTGACACTGAAACTGTGAGCACATGTTGACCTTTGATCTAAACAACTTTCCGTGGAACACACCAGCCATTCAGTCCCAGCTGATGAAAATATTTACATGTGCTTCTCTCAGTATGTGTTTAGGTCTACCTGCCAACAGTGTTGGGTGAGTTACTGAAAATTAGTAACTAGTTACCGTTACCAGTTATTGCTCTCAAAAAGTGAACTGAATTGCTAACTGAGTTACTGCATTATAAAAACAACTAAGGTCTAGGAGGAGTAAGTACTCTTATTAATGCACACATTATTTTAGTGTTGCTGTGGCTGAGACAAACTCAAATTTCATCTTATCATTTGGCACATTTATTGTAGCCTGAACAGGCCTTCAAATCAAGCATACTTATTAGTGAGAACTACGTAGTTTACCAGTTCAAGCTCATGGTTTTTATACACTAGCAAATCACCAACATGTATAATACATTTTTAGACCAGGTTAAATTTGGCTTGACGTAACACTAGCTGTTGATCACAGCTAGATAGAAATGATGGGTGCTTCCTAAATTTATGGTCACATGACAACAAATGTGCACAGTTGCTTAGAGACAGGGGCTGGGTCAACTTACCTACTGACTCATCTTACCCCAGTCTCCCCTAAGAAATTCAAAGCATGTACTGTATTATCATCACTTTTTTATCTATTAGCACACAGAATCAGCATTGATTAGTTGTTTGGTGTATGATCACTTTAAACAGGCCATTGCAGTACAGTATGAAATTATGCCACAGCATCATGCATAATGATGCATCACAGAATCTCATGTGAGCCCCAGTCACGCAACACAGTAGAATATCTAACATTCTCCATGAGGGGATGAAGGCTGGGAACAAATAAAGCCTACAGTGCCGAGAAAGCTCAGACAAAGGTTGTGTGCTGTAACAGTCCAGCAAAGAGCAGAGTAGGAAAAATGTAGCTCTCCATGTGCTGACAGAAAGGAGGGAGAGTATGCACAACTAAATGATCTGATATCACAAAACACTCAGTACAGAGTGAGTCACAGATGAATGGAGACATCCCACAGATAAAAGCTAATGAAAGAGCAGGAGAAGACCAAGAAGCTGTTATTTCTCCGTACAAAACTGGGGAAGATGAAATTATTTTACAGCCATGGCCAAGCAGCACTTTGCACACAGGTGTACCAAAAAAGCAGAAACTCAGTCATCTTTACAGAATAGCAAGCTAACGTCATTTAGCTGATTATACTGAGCCAAATCTGTTTGCTAACTGTCCACGGGCACTAACATTAACTTTCTTATTAAATGACTCACCATCCAGGTGTGTTGCCAGGTGTCTGAAGTTTGATGAGGGTGATCCAGCATCCGGTATCCCTGCAGACGTTACATTTAGGGATTCTTTTGTTTAAGCCTTGTGTGAAGTTATTATAGCCAAAGGATGTGACAGACGCCGCAGCAGCTGCAGGTGAGCTCACCACAGTGTTGTTGCTGCAGTAGTCATCTGTGGCCGTGCACACCAGATCCGTATTGTTAGGCATGATAATAAAGTTCGGATGATAATAAACCTTTATCCTCTGAAATTGTCTGTTTTTTCACATAAAGTAACGAGTAACGAGCCCTTTTAAATTTCAGTAACTGTAATGGTGTTATAACTAGATAGACTACTAGTTAATACAAAAAGTAGTGGAGTTACAGTAAAGTGTTGCTTAGTAATGCATTATTTCCTGCACTGCCTACAACACATCAGCTCTGGTGCAAAGGAGGTGATGCATTTTATATTTTCAGCTGCACCAAAAGTAGTTTGTTCAAAATAAATGAATAAAAAGCATCAACTACAGAAACATGAGTATGATTCAAGAAGAGAAAACCCAAAGAAAAGGCAGATGTACTTTTTGTACTGAAATGATTAGCAGGGCTGTAGTCAACCAAAGAAAATCTTGGTCAACTGAAATTCTACCTACTCTTCAACCACTCAATTGGTCAATGGGAGAAAAAAAGCACATTATCTCTTAATTAGTTAAAACAGCTATAATGTACTGACTGTACCTGGTAGCCTGGATGGGTGCTAATCAGAGTTACATTGCATTGTCAAGCAAATGAATTCCTGCAGTTTGACCATTTCTTTTCACACATAGCCATGACATATGTCCCACCCTCGACAATAATAAACTAAGAGACACTTCTCTCCTTGTGAAAGTTTCACCAGCAACTGTTCAACCAGTTTAGTAGGAAGAGCATATTGACCAATCAATGGACCAACTGACTAGAAGGTGTCAGCCATAGCAATTAGTTAATTAGCTGACATTGTATGGACTTGACACATAATCAGTTAATAAAAGAAATGATGGACTGATTAATCGTTATAACAACAGTTGCTAGTTGCAGTCCCATTCACACTTCAGGCCACACTTTCTCTGCCAGATCTCAATCTTGGGGAAATATTTAGCACTTAGTTAGCGCCAAACTTTCTGCCAAAATGAAATAAATAGTTAAGATTCTTTAATATACATTATATTTAATAATCATCAGGCTAAAGACATAGTGTTTCCTTCATGCAGTCCAGAAAAGGTGTTAGCGGGTCTGTTCAGCCAATAAAAACAGTAGCACTCCACGTGTCATTCCTGTAAAAGCCATTGGCCCACATCGTAAACCTGGTCACAGCTCTGGCATACAGGTGCTCTTCATCTGCAGGCCTCAGTTATATTGTGGTGTGTGTGTGTGTGTTTTTTTGTTTTTGTATGTGTTGACCTTGGTTTACATTAGCCCTCATGCGTATGCTTGTGTTTATTTGCTGGTGGTCTTTAATTGGTTCCTCTCTTCACTAATTAAGCATCGAGGTCCTTCATTCCTCTTCTCGCCCACGCTAAGATAGATGGACTGAGTGAGTCATTCTCCCCATTATGCTTGCCTCCATCGGGATAACACCCACCCACCTTGTCATCAGTGCCGTGGCTCCTCACCTTGTGTACTGCGAGAATGCAATTTGTAATATTCTGTCCCGACCTCCCTTTTTTGCCGCGTCTCCTCCTCCCTTTGCTTCCTATCTGGAGATAATGACTTCCATACGTTTTAATATCGAGCGAGTGAACGGGGGAATGCTCTGAATAGAGGAGGAGGAGGAAATCTGTAGATGAGCTTCTGTTAAGTGTCTCCATATGCCCAGCAGCGAGTGCCTGAGAGAGGAGAGCTCCGGCCAGTTTGAGGGGAGGGAGAGGAGCCGCCTGGGCTGTTTGACTCCTCTCCGCAGTCTGATAATGGAGTGCAGATAAATAACAGAGCTGGATCACCCAACCATACACTTACACCTTTTGGCCTCCTCCGTCTGTTTGACTCAGAGTAATCCTATCCCTCACTTTCACCTCCAACTCGGGGGGGGGGGGGGACGGTCTCAAAACCCATGGAAAGTCTGAACAGCTCAAAGAACGGGCTGAAGATACAGTAGCTTCCTGTTCGGGCCGTCTGAACATGTTTCAATGCTTTCAATTTTGCTGGAGAAGATTTTCCATGCTCAGCGTTTCAGCCCAAGTGTGCAGCTGAACTGAAGGCTCTTCACTTGGATGCCTCAGGAAGTTGTGGCTTTATTTTTCCAAACAATCCTTCTTCGTAGCTCGCTTGAATTTATAGTGCCTTCAACCAGAAAAAAAACAGATTTTCTTCTCCTCATTCTCTGCTTCTGTATGTCTTTCTGACTTGCAGGAGATACCACATTTTGATAAAGCATTTGGCACAGAAGGTGTGATGGATGAGTGGCCTTCACTTTGTGGGACCCCAGAAACCATGGAAAAGTGTTGGGATAAGGAAAATCACATCCATATGTCATAACTTGGACAGGCAGGCAGACAGGCAGGAGACACAGTATGTCTCACAGAGCACCTATACATAAACAAGGACCTCGGTGCACCGCTGACCTGTCCCATAACACAAACAGACACCTGAACAATATGTGAATACATCTGACATGTACCCACCCCTCCTTCGCTGATGAAATGAGGCCTGTTCAATAACCCTGATGATCACCTTTACTTTGTGTCTTCCTTAATCATGTGTGTCTCTGTTTTCAGGGTCCTCCTGGCCCACATGGAAACCCTGGTCGCCCTGGAACTCCTGGAGTGAAGGTACGGCATCGATAAATTAATACTTTCATGTCAAATCTGTGTAGGAATCAGAGGATCCAGACTATAATGACTTTTTAATTTTGTCAGCCAAAGTGTTAAAGGCACAATCCATGATCACAAATCTTAAACACAAGACAACAACTACATTTCCATATATTTATCGTAAACCTCAAATAAAGTCTCCATTTCCTAGAGTGACCATATTTTCAAACACCCAAACTGTGACCCTTAAGTGTACTGGGCGTTCATGTATCACATGTATGAGCTTGCATGCTCCATAGGTGTTTTCATCTGGAGCAGAGGATTTCATATGGATGCCATGAACATTTTTGTTGCTGGGTGCTTTACAAAGGACGGAGGAAGCCTGCTGGAGCTCTTTCGAAAAGACTGACAGGTTCTGTCAGAAACAGCTGCAAGATCTTCCCGGACAAACTGGGACTTGTGGTGAAAAACAGGGCATGTTAGTGCTTTACAGATATTTGTTGGGACTCAGGACGCCAGTTTAAAACTGGGACAGTTACAGACAAACATCAGCTGACTCATTTACGAGAAAGGCTCAGCTGTTAATCGAATCCAAATAAAATATCTAATTAAAACCAAACTCATCAGCAGAACGAACACTGGCAACTAGGGGGCGATTGTTTTGGCTTCATGTCTGGGGAGCTGCATGTTGTCCATCTTGATATACAGTCAATGATATATATATATATATATTATATATATATATATTTTGTCAGCAAATCCTGTGAAAAAACTAAAAACTACTAAAAAAAAACACTTAATGAGCCACACTGTTGCACTATTTGACATCCACCATCATCACCATGTACTCACACACTGTAGTTTATTTTAAGCCAATCCCACCTACGCTGCCCTGTAAATACTCATTAACCGAATGTGTATTAGTCTGTGGTTGAAAGTAACCCACAACAAATACACAATTTACTTCTTTACGAGTTTCATTTTCTACAAACTACATTGTCCAGCTGTTTCAGGAAACTACTTCAACAATCTATATATTTGTGACCTGTTGTAAGGATGTATGTCTTCAGTAGGAACTCATGGGCTTTGGGGCTGGGAACCACAGACTGAGGGAAGTCTGAAAGTATTGAGAGATTGACTACTGCACTGTTTGTTTTGGTCTTTTCATGGGATTTGAGAAAGAAGACAAGTACAAAATAACAGCAGCCTTTTCTGATGCTGTTAGTGGTTTGTTTATCTCTAGAATACAGCAGTGAAACAGATCTGTGTTTTCAGTTATGATGAACTGACAAAAATGCTGTTTCATATTTATATTAGGGTAAAATATACATGCGCATATTTCTGCAATTTATTTGGCCAGAAAACTGACATTGTGGACCTTTAGACTCTCAGCGTATACTGTCTGCTTATGGTACACACAGCCTTAATACCCTTCTATGGTTCATCTCTAACTGATGTAATAAGGCCATTTAAACAACAATGCAACAAGTATTTCGTTGTTTTCCCCCTCCCTCGTCCAATGTTTGTTTGTTATTTCACTTAGTTTGAATGTCTGAGGTCAGATCCTCTTGGCTTTGCAGTGAAAACTCTTCCAGCCTCTTAAAAAGCCATTTGTTTCTCTTCAGGAGAGAACAGCAGTTTTAAGTCTTTCTGACTGACTCATTTGCAAGTACTTGACATCAAGTCTGTGTCCCAACTGATTTGAATTGTCAACAGAGAGGGTTACTTAGCTTCATAGTATGCCAGTCTGATATTACAAAAGGAGTCTGTATGTTAGACTTTACCAAAATGAAATGGAAAATTGCTCGTATTTCAAGTCTGTACATCATCCATTCGAATGCATTGAATTCCAGCATTTTCCACACTTTCTTTAAACATTAAAAAACACATAATGGAGACCATACTTTGGCCTGCTTAAATCAGGGAAAACTCATAATTCTTATATTGTACATATGTGTTACTGGCATGGCTCAGTTTGACCCATTTGCACATAAACCTCAAACAGCAGACAGTCTGGTCTGGCACAGGTCTCTGCTCTTAGAAAAATGAACAAGCTGGATGAAAACGTTCTGTGTGTTAGCTGAATTTTGTTTTCAAAATGTCATTTTATTTTGGTATAATGATGATAAATTGAGACAAGATGATGATGATGAATTTACCCACTTCTGTAAGTACCCTACCATTAGACTTAAAATGAAGTGAATGAAGGCATAAAATACATGGAAGGTACACATGCTTATTAGGGTGTTGAGCGTTCAGAAGAAATTATCTCGTTTAGCTTCTCTTTGAGTTTGAACTCCTCAGAGGGTGTAGTTGAAGTGGAAAACTTTTCAATAGTGAAAAGACACAGTGTTCATGTATGTATGTTACTCTTGGCTGGAGTTGCACTCCTTGCTCTGCTATGAAATCAGTGTAGAGAAAATTCCCACAAAGACTTTTCACTGCCAAGTTATAACAGAATCAAACATGTAGGTTTAAATGGGCCAATATAGTGCAGATGGGAACTCTTGTCATACATTCTCCAGTAACCCAGTAAAATAAAAATAAAACATTTTTGAAGCAGTACATGGCTTTCCACCAGCATTCTGATACCACTATCAGAAAATGCCACGAATACTGCCTAAAATGCAGCATTGGGTGAGTATGCAAGTCTATGCACCGATCTGACAACACTAGCCCTGAAATGGGACCCTACTACTTCTCAGCAGTGTTAGGTATGCCAAAGTTTATATGGTCAGTGGAGGGGAGAAGTGCCAGCTTTACCTCAGCATCAAATCATCTTGCAAGGCTGTAGCTAGCTCGTGGTAACCAGGAGGTCCCTGGACTCCATGTCAGGAGGAGGAGAAATAGCTTGTTTCAATATCAGGATTTTATCCAATATCAGTAACATTTGGAAAGTCTAGAAGAGCCATCCAGTTAAATAATTTCGTCCCCATTCTTGTTAATGGAGATCTGAACAGGAAGTTAGCTGCTCGACCAAAGGAAGTCTCTGTTTGCTTTCTCTGTGGGCAGCAACACGTGGAAGCACATGCAGAAGATCTTACATGGGAGTTGGTTTCATGCGCCACTGAGCAGCTCCTAACACCCCCAAGAGAGCTTGAAACAGGTTATTTTTGTGATATATTATTGCCAGCCAACAGGACTGGCTAACTAACACTACTGGTTTAATAAATTCCAGCTGCCTCTGTCAGAGCTGGTGTCATTTTCATGCACACAGTGAAGGCCTATTATGTTGAATATTAAAATGCAAATTAACACTAGACCAGTCTTGTGAATTTACTACCTTTTTTAAGATTAAAAAAGAAAGAAGGATAAAAACATACCAGGCTGACATTAGTATGATGTAAACAACAGCTACAACTAATAAAATTGATAATGGATGTGTAGATTTGCAGTAGTCTGTTGCGATTGATGAAGCATTAACAATAGTCAATAGTATTGGCAGCACTGAGGCGATGGGGGCCCCCAAATCAAATTTTGCTGAGGACATAAAGCCATACAGGCTTGGGATGGACCTGGCTTTTTGCCATAAGAGTTCTGGAAAGAAATATCCCCCATACTTCTTACAAAAGCTTCAGAACTGCACTAAAGTGAGCCTCATGACAGGATTTCTCTCCACACCCAAACTTCAATTTGTTAAATGAAATGTTTCAGAGCACTTGCAATCAGCTGATAACAGCAGTCATTTGATTACAGTCCAGGCAGCTCAGCGCTGCAACATATTTCTCCATATTCTTGTTTCTTTACATGATAAGCACCAACACAGGAAATGGTCTATTTCTCCATGGACCTCTTATAATTGTAATTGAGCAGATAACTGGGCAGCTCTTTCACCAGCGTGATTGGATGTAGAATGCTGACCCAGAATGCACAGACAGGATTCCCACTGCCCGAAAAGGGAGAAGAATGTACACGATCGCTCCCCATCACTTCTCGCTGGCTTGGTGTAAACCGAGTCACCGGAGGGCATAAATGGACTGCACATTTGTGTAAATACAACTGCTAGACCCACTAATAAGTAGTATGAACTCATTACTCTTTGATAGTGTAAATGCAAACAGCAAACTCCTCTGCGTCTTGTGAGGTGGAATGCTTTGGCAATGCAGGAACATTGGAGCAGAGTAGGATTTTTCTAATGCCCACTGGGGAGAAAGGTGACTCTAAATGTATGAAAAAGAAAATGTTCTCTGTTTTTATGTTCTAGGGACAAAAAGGAGATCATGGACTGTCCCCTGGTCAAGCCCCAAAAGGACTAAAAGTATGCATAATGTCATCTTCCTACTTGATTATTAGCACTCATGCATTATGTTGATGCATTGACCCAGTTTGTTCTTTTTTTAGGGAGAGCCTGGTGTCATGGGCCCCCCTGGACTGGCTGGCCATGCAGGACGAAAGGTAGAAAATCTCATTCATGTCACAAGCTCTAACTGTGTGTTTGTTTGTGTGTAATCCGCAAGGAAATAACCGATATCCCTCAGATATCACTGGCCCTGTCCCATATGTGTGAAAGTTCATATTGTGTGTGGTGCATGTGTGTGTTTTTTCCTGTTCTCAACATGTTTTCAGACATGAATCTGACTCCTTGAATGAATGAGTGGAGTTTTGTGTATTGAGAATCACTAAATCAAACATAAACTTACAACCCTGGCCCAGTCTGACCTGCCTCTGAGGGGGAAAAATTGTGGGATTGCAGTGTTTAGAGGCTCCAGCCAAACATGAATGTTTGAGCTCTTGTTTGGAAAGCAGCCTCACAAAAAACAGGCATCAAGCAGCACACCTGTGTTCTGCTTTCCCTGTGGGTCAAAAAAACAAGACGTGAATATCTGGGATGTTACATCATCTGCATCACTGACCTCTAAAGTGATGAAGACACTTGAGGGGAGCTGAAGTTTACTGGGTGAAACATAGGTTTTACATGCTTCCTCCACACGCACGTTATGTCAGTGACCCTCTGGAAAATAGTCCAAAAAGTAGGACAAGTTATCAATGTGGTCTGGTTCTGCTCTGGATTATTAGTCTGCATTATTTGACTTCTCTACATGCTGCTGAGTTGGGTTATCCTCCTGACAGAGAGTGATGGCTAGCAGCATTGCGTTTTCTTCATGGCCTCGTGCATTTTATCCTTGGCCTATACCCAAACCCTGTTATCCCGTTCACAGTAATTACACATCTCATGCGGTCCAGAGTCTGCTGGATTTACTACTATGCAGAGTGTGCAAATGACATAGTGCTCTGTGATTGACTGACTTTGTTTGTTTAAAGACAGTGTTTTTGTTATATTTTTTTTACACATGAAAATATTTCATTTTAGTGATTGCAATGCATTTAATCAATATGGTGGTATCTGAAACATACCTACTTCCATTAAAGAACAGAGCAGACTATATTCTGTATTTATATCATTGTCAACTTCTTTGTCTTTCAGTTGCTCCCATTAGGGGGTTGCCACAGCGGTTTATCTGCTCAGTGGGCTCCTGGAATGGATCTGCGTTTTTGATTTGGCTTAGTTTTTTGTTTTAATGCTGGATGCCTTTCCTGATGCAACCCTCCCCGTATATACGGGCTTGAGACTTGATTTCTGTGCATCCCCAGTGGCCGGGGAGCAAATCGGGTTTCAGTGTCTGTCCCAAAGGACACTTCAACATGTGGCCATGCAAAAATGAGAGATTAAACGGTTGAACAGTAAGCAGCCTGCTCTACCACCTGGCACACAGTTGACACATTTTTGTTACTGTCAAGAGATCCCATTGAAAGACTATGAGTGGCAGCGTGCTAATCTGTCTCTCAATTCCTCTCAACTTCCCTATCCTAGCCCATTGATTCCCACTGAAAATGGAAATCAGCTCAGATAATTTATATCTCAACACGTTCACAATTTTTTTCACTTTAAAAAGGGGCCAGTAACTTCCTAAAACAGGCAGGCACTTTTCTAAAACGGGAGTAAATGCACTTGTTAAGGACTATTTTCAGCTGCGGTTGGATACAAATTTGATGCTTTAGTGAGTATTTACAGCAGCAGGACGGTGGTGGGATTGATCCAAGATGTGCTACAGTGCCCATGTTCATTGTAACAAAGGAACATGTCGCCCAGTGTAACATGTGACTGAACAATGTTACCTACGTTATTTTTAGTTCCATGATATCTTGCATGAACTCCGGCTGCAACGTCTGGTTGGTTATTCCTTTCACTGAGCTGGTGGCTGCAGGAGAAAAGCTCCCCTGTTCTTAGAGCTTTTTGGGGAATAAACAATGTGGAAACACAACTTGTCACACCCTAAACCACTTAATATGATCATACATCTGCTGTATACTACCCAGGCATCTGTAAGGAATAACTGGTCAAGTCTTGCATGCAATTCATGGGAGTTATCATGGGGTTACTGTCCTCGTTAGGAATAACGTTGCTAATTTTTTGGGCAACAATGGCGCTCTGTCTCAGAAGAATAACATATCAGGCTTTGCCTGCACAGGCAATGCTTGTTAGTAGGATCACTTCAGTTTTTTGGTCTTTGGTCTTTTCCTGGGATCTGTTGACAGTCTGGAAGGTCTCATTGAATATATCCGTTAACAATCTTTACTTTGCTACTGAGAAATGTTGAATAAATTCTGTTGAAAACAGACCCAGTGGACTGGAAGAGATGTTTCACACTGTGTTTGTAGTTTCACTCCTATAATCAACAACACTGGTCTAGTTGAAAGCTTGCTAGCTGTCTGTAGTGATGGCTGATTCCAATAAACAGCAGGCCTCACAAAATCTTCCACAACAACTGCCATCTTTGCTATCAGTTAGAGCAACAATGTGCAGTTAATTTCCATACCAAGAATTTCACAAATTCAGCATTTCCTCCAGATTAATCTTGTTAGCAGGGAGAAAAACCTCGAAAACAAGAAAAGCTTTCCTCTGAGACCCAAACGTATGAAATTAATTTAATAATATCAGCGTTTCAAGATATGGGATCCACCCTGCTTACTTAGTGGCAGGGAATCTCCAAGATTATGATCAGAAATTTAATTAATATCATGTTCAAATAAATCTAAATTTCATCGCAGGCTACACACAGTTTTCATTCTGGATGAAATGAGAATGAAGAGGGGAAACGTTGCTGCTGAGTTACCTGACAGTCTGAGTGTTGCAACAACATCTGTTTGGAAAAACAAAGTCGTAAAAGCTTGTGGAAAAAATCCTCGGACAGGGCTTCTTCTAAATTACACTCTGCAGTTTATCATCACACTTCTCCTCTTGCGGTCTGTTGTCAGAACTATACTCTGGTGAAGACAGAAAGAAACAAAGACTGTCCATCAGTACGGTGAAAGGTAAAAGCAGGGTCAGGTTTCCAATGCTAATTAGAAAATGACTGCCACACAATAGAAGAGAACTTTTGTTTCCCTCCACAAACACACATCCACAAACCCCTGTCTTCTTTTGGAACACAATAGTATGAGCAACAATGCCTTGGTGGAAGCTCCAGCAGTCCGTTATGCAATCATACAGTGCTGACTGTGAACAACCATCTGGAGTGCTCAAGGTTCCTCCATTCAGTGTAGTAGTTGGGAGGACTTTTGTGAGTCATGGAATGTGGAGTCATGGGAAAAAGCTGATAGTCTTCCTGCTGATTTATGGTAATTGAGGATCTTTGCTGGGCGTGGACCGGCATCCTGGCGGAGGTTGAGTGCTTGTAACGGATCTTCTTTTCAGTTCAGGTGGGGTTCTGGTCCCTCTGATCAAGTCTGTGTTAACCTCAAATTCACTCGCATCCCCACAAGTAACCGTTGGCGGCCAAACAAAGTATTACAAAGCAGTTTGTATCCAGCTAGTAAAGACAAGGCAATCAGCTCGGCTCTGCTGAAAGCCACCAGACACCTCATTGCTTGCAGCTGTTCTTAACTCACATAGATTTTTTTTTTTTTTTGATCATACTCAGCCAAAAGTCCTTACAGGGCACTTTTGCATTCAAATTACGCTGAAATTCCATCATCTGCCACAGATGAAGCTCAGGGTTTGTTTTCTTCCCGGCTGTCGTCCGACAAGCCAGTAAAACTACGACCTGCCGCTGCTTTATGGACCCTTTTCGCTGAGTTTTGTGCTCAGTGCTTGGCCTGCTGCCAGAAAAAAAGCCTTTCTCACTGTGGGAAATGTGTAAAGATGTAATGGGGAGGTTGCCTGGGAGTCAGGCAGCGGTCTGCACTGTAAAGTAAGAAGGAGATTGTGTATGTGTGTGTGTGTGTGTCAGGACTATTACCAGCCCCAGCCTGGACTAGTGTGCCTGTTACACAGCCAGCTCCGATCATGGCACGCTGGAATAGCATTCAGCTTTTTATTAGCTGTGCAGCTCTTGAGATTTTTCCTTCCTGCTCCTCGGCTTTGTATAAAAACACTCTCATACCTTTACGTGCTGAGTCTGATTTGTCCAAGAAAGAGGTCCGAGGGTTGCCAGGTGGGAATACGTTTTGTGTTATAATAAAAATAAGAATCTATGGAAAGCACACCATATTTTTTGTCCACCAAGGAAAGTCTGTTCCTTATTCTGTACGCAGGGGAGACACTGCTGCTGCTGCCGTTGGCTGCAGGGCTGATCTGGTGTGAGTTACACTAATTAAAAGTGTTTGCTCTTCATAGAAAGGGAGAACTAATGGAGAATGTGATCCGCTGCCATCTTTGTGTCACACAATGGATTTACAGAGCTGTGAAAGCTGTCCAATTTTCTTGAGCCCATATACGATACACATGCAGATACACATGCACACACATCAGGGACAGACTTCCTTTCTCTAGTTTTTACTGTACTCAGCTTGCTGGAAGGCCCAGACACATTCTTTTGTCTTTTTTCGTGGCTGCAGTTCTTAGGCTCCGGCAGGAGACTCTTATACTCCCAAAAATCCTTTCAGATACTTCCAACTCGAAGCACATTGCTGCTTGTCAGTTGATAAATAGACAAATAATCATCAGTAAGGAGTTTGACAGAACTCAAGTGTAACAGCGTCTGTTTGAATCACTGCGGCCGGTTGACTGGCATCTGGCTTCACTCGTTCAAAAGCTGCAGATGTGACAGAAAATTAGATTCTTAAATAATTGTTGCCTTTCAAAGTGTGTTTATTTTCTTTCTTTGTAAGAACTTTTTAATTGGACTCAAGAACAAGCTTTCACCATTTGTAA
Organism: Lutjanus argentimaculatus; assembly: GCA_034769285.1. NCBI lineage: Eukaryota > Metazoa > Chordata > Actinopteri > Lutjaniformes > Lutjanidae > Lutjanus > Lutjanus argentimaculatus. Next base: position 26,698,299 of record JAWZSL010000017.1, on the reverse strand, counting down.
AAGATCAACTCAGGAGTGTTTTTCATGTCTTTCAACTTTTGTTTCCTCCTGAGGTTTTAAAGGGAGAGTTCAGATGATTTTTATGCAGGTTTATATGAGGTACTTATCGATATTCGGTGTATGACCTACGGTAGAAATCAGTTGGCATGCCCCCAGTGTGGAGAGGCATGGAAGCTAAGCAATGTACTGCTGTGGACAAGAATACATTTGAACTGAAATATCAGTTCAAACGTACACTACATTTAGAATATTTATACTGCTTTACCTTGCCGTCAGACAGCTTTTTCCGATGGGAAAATGCCGTTGTATAAGCAAAACGTTGCTCTATCCAAAACAACCAAACTCCATAGGCAAAAACAGGCATTTTATCTTGCAGGAGTAGCTGGTCTACCGCTGCCTCTATTTGTGATGTTTCTTTGTGATACTGAGTGACTTTAAAAAAAGAAAAAACAGGATTGCTCCGATTCACAGAAGTCACACAATAACACAAACAAACAAAGGCAGCAGTAGACCAGCAACTTCGGCCATGGAGTTTGGAGAGAGCAGAAGTTGGCTTAATGGTGCGTTCCGGTCAGAAAAGTAAAATGCTGAAAATATTTTAAATGTAGCATACACTAAAAAACTGATATTATTTTTCTTTTGTTTTGTTTTTTGGTGGCTAAAATGTGTTTTGTTGCCGACTCCACATCAGTTCATTGGTTAGCTTCAGTGCTGGTGCTCCTCTCTGCTTCTCCAAACTTGGGGCGTGTCGACTGTCATTGTCGACTGTCATCTATTGTAGATAATACACTGACTATGTATCATGTATTAGCACATCATACAACCTCACTTCAAAAAGTACAATCTATCTCTTTCGGGATCAGTTCTCACATCATGATGGCATCAAAGGCCCGAGTCTATGATGTAGCTGTGTTATATTTTCTGAAATATTTCAGTGGCATGTTATTAATGTACATTTCTGAGTTAAGATCATGTTGGCCTTATGATCAACATGGGACATCAGCCTACCAGCATGATTTCACTTAACAGCTTCAGGCATGTCAGTCTCACTCTGCCTCTGCCTCTGAACCCTGCCTGACCCACTGGTGGGTCTATCATTATTAAACTCATGTCATGCAGCCAAACGATTTTTAAACCCACACCACCTCATTTTAAATTCTAATCAACAGTCTAAACTTTAATGTTCGATTGATTGTAAGAACCAGATCAGCTTACATGATATGAAAGAAGCAGATATACATCATACTGTACATGGTATGTGATATTTTTGCACAGTTTGGATTTTTTTTTTAAACTTAAAATGAAATACAGTGCTAATATAAGAGAAAAATATATGGGTTTAACAGTGTAAAGAGCAGCAGCCCATGTTTAAAGGAATACTGTAATTCAACATCCGTATTCGCTTTCTTTCAGAGTTGGAGCAATACTATTCTCATGTCTGTAGATCATATATCAAGCTACAGCCAGGAAATAGTAAGCTTTCTACTGAGAAAAGATAAGTCAAAAGATGTCATTTGAACTTCTTGTTGTATGAAAAGACATCCCTCCTCTGGACATCCAATGCTAACAAGCAATATTTCTTATTTGTTAGTTACAAATAAAAAAATATTTCGCTAATCTCATGTCAATTTTCATGTCTACATCTAAGATTACATGTCATGCAGACATACAGATATGGTCCAGGACTAACCAATGCAGAACAAACATTATTTGCACATCTGGCAAACGTCTCTTGTATGCTGGTTAGTTTGGTACAAAGACTGGAAATGGGAAACAGAAAGCACCGCGCCCAGCCAAGAAATAGTGCCACACACAACCCTCCCGAAAATCCCACAACTTGTTTTTTTTTTTTTATGCTTCACTTTTAAACTTCACACTTCTTAAACTTTCCCTCTGTTTCCAGTTTTTGTGCTAAGCTTAGGAAACTGTCCCCTGTCTGTAGCGTCATATGAAATGGACAGACATGAGACATCTAACTCTTAGAGGAGAAGTGGACAAATATAGCTTCCCAAATGTGTAGCTATTCCTTTAAGGGAAATTTAAAGCAGAAAATCTAGGTTTTTATTAACGTGGTAAAGTCACACTGCATTCTGAATGATGAGATTCTCTCACCATGTGTATTGAAAAAGATGACTCCTGATTACTTGTCATTACCAGGACGTCAAATACTGACATTTTGGGAGTGAAACTCAACAATCAGCTATCTTACCGGCCTGTGATTGGCCCAAGTCTCCTGTTGCAGGTTAGATTTTCTAAAGCCTGAAAACAGAACCAAGAGGAGGAGAAGTCAACTTTTCTATACACTACAATATGCTGAAAGTTTATTATCGAACTTTAAATGACACCAAAAATAAACTGCCTTCCCCAGCTTTAGAGTTAATATCAGCATTATCGGAGTATTAAAATTAACCCAATCCTGATAAAAATCCGTAAATTTAGTTGCATTCCCCCTCACATCACTGTCACACCGGCCTGTATAAAGTCAGTGAAGGAGGCTTTACAGTTGAGCCCTGCTTTACATCAGTACGACCAAATGTCTCACAGGACGTTTGCTGAAGGAGACTTTAATCCTCATGTATACGCTCTGGCTGCAGGCTCGAGTGTGCTTGGTGTGGGTCTCTAGATGGAGACTTGTTTGTTTACAGTGATACAATCTTTTCTTCTTTTTTTTTTTTGTACATGTGCCTCCGGACGCCTGTGGTTTACTTGTTCTGCTGCCGACAGGACAACACAGCTGGTGGCTAATGACTTCACACTTGAAAGAATAGACGCTTTTTTCCCTCAGAGATGACTACACATGACTCTATCTGCACTGCTGTAGGCCTTGATTGTGAAAAGATTAATACATTTTGTAAGCAGCTGGCATGCTCATTTGAGACCACAGGACGTTAAGGTGACCATTAATTAGCCTTTTGGGGTTCACTTGTTCCTTGTCTAATTGGTTTGCTGGTTTAATGAATGCAAGATTGTTCTTAATTGTTCTATCAGAGTGCAGTGGTGGCAATAATTAGACTAACTCATGGCCCAAGCAGCTGTGTGAAACAATAAATAAAAACAGCATTGTTCTTGGGAAGAAATTGTAAAGAAGTGTTTTATTCAGGGTTAACCAGCCAATGCTGCTGATAAGTGGTCCATTAGTTTCACAGTTATTAAGTTTGTCTTTGCTGTGAACCCTTTTAAACAAAACCTTCAGGGTCTTTATTAAGTTATTTTATTGAACATTTCATAAGGAAACAAAGTCAAGCCCTCTCTAAGGCAATTGGAAAATTGCTCAACATAATTTCAGCCCCTGCGGTGTTGATGGAGATGCTCTTGAACAGGGGGGTGATGAACTTTCTAACAACAAAAATTAGATTAAATTTGACCACTGACTTAATATTTTCTACACAAGACCAACAGAATCTCTTTCTCCAAAGCAAATTATTGAGCATTGCACTTCCCTGTGGCTTGGTGATGAGAATTTTAATATGGTACGAGTCTTTTATAGTCTTTTCACTTAGACTTGTGTGCAAAATTCTAACCTGTTGTTTCTCTATCAACAGGGACAAAAAGGTCATCCTGGTCCCTCTGGTCTCCCAGGTGAACCTGTGAGTACAGTCTCTATACAATATTCAGTTTATAAACAAATTATTTTATTACACAGACTAATTACAGAATAACATTTACATAACAAATAGCATTGCTAATAATTAGTAAGTTATTTTCTCATTTGTTATCAGTAAAATAGCATAATTCTGATTAACTATGAACTATTATATATAAATATTGATGGTTATTAAAAAGTGTTACCAGTTATGGTCATGTCTGTCATTGTAGTGTCCCCTCTTAGGTCATTATGTATGATGGGAAAGTGGTAGATTAGTCGTCAATTATTCAAATATTAAATTAGTCACCGGCTATTTTGATAATCAATTAATCATTTTGAGAAAAATGTCCTAATTCTCTGATTTCAGCCTCTCAAATGTGAATATTATCTGGTCTCTTTGGTCCTCTATGACAGTTAGTCAGTATCTTTGGGTTGCAGACAAAACAAGGCATTTGAGGAGGCTACCTTTTGGCTTTGAGGAACAGTGACCAACATTTTTCACATTTTCTGACATTTTTCAGACTAAACATCTAATTATTAATTGAGAAAATGATCAACAGATTACTCTATAGTGAAAATTAGTTGAAGCCCCAATGCGATTTATGGGACTTTGAAAATGCATAGAGTAAACTCTGAGGTGAGATGCATCAACAGTGTTTGAGTGTGAATTTTATCGTAGGATCAAAAAACACTCCTGAGGCAACCAACAACAGCAAGAGTGGCATCTGAAAAACAGCCAAAATATGATTTCTCTGGTTCCTCTGACACAATCCCTCCTCCATCTCTTTGAAGTGTTATCATGCTGACTAAATCCTCTGCATGCTGTTTGTCTGTCTGATGGCTGCACTGTGTGTGTTAGCTGTATGTCACTGCATGTTTACTCATCGAAAAGAAGAGCCAAGCGTCTACAGAGACAGTTCCCATTAGACTCCGGCATGTCTTTCCATTTATAGTTACAAAACAGGAGAAAGGGAGGGAATGACAGGGAGAAAATATTAACACAGACACGTCGGGACGTTAAAAAAGAGGTGTGGGAGTGGTGGAGGATTACAGCTCAAGAGACGAGACGTTAGACATGAGTTGTTCTGGAAACTTGGCGGGAAGAGAGAAGGAGAGATTTTGTTGGCAGAGGTACAAGTGGGCTAAATAGTTTGGATACCCCTAGGTCATTCCTCCTCCTCCGCCTGCTTCTTCTCTTCCTTCTTCCTGAGCCCAAATCCTGTGTACTATCTTAGAGAAGAATGTGCTGTGTCACAATGCAAAAAAACAGAAAACCTTTCCCGTGTCCTCTCTTTTCTCGGGTACTCTCGAGAGAAGATGCACTTTGTTTTCTGTTGAAAGTGACTCCAATAGCACATGGTTTCACATGCGGAGCACAGAGTTATGATTGGCCCTTTCAATGCATTCTGGGGCTTGTTAGTTTTGTTAATGAAGTTGATTTGATTTGCTTAATCCAGTGAAGATAACTGGCGACACCTTGTGCCAGAAAGATGTTACTTCTTGGTTATTGAACACAATCCTAATTAATTTGCTGTAACTTAAAATGTATAACTTAAAACACAAGCTCAAAACAAAAGCTCATTTTTGATCTTTCTGAAACCCGATTTTAAAGGGATAGTTTGCATTATTTAATGTCGGGTTGTATGAGGCACTTGTTGATAGTCGGTGTGTTACCTACAGTAGATGGCAGCCAACATATCCCCGGTTAGGAGAAGCAGAGAGGAGTACTAGCACAGAAGCTAGTGCTGTGGACAGGGTCAGCAACAAAATGTATTTTAACCACTTAGGTCCTTAAGTGTTTGCTATATTTATTAAAGTTTCATCATTTTACCTTGCTATCAGACAGCCTTTTCTCATGGGGAAACTGCGTTTATATAAGCCAAATATCACTCTCTCCAAACCAGACTCCATAGGTGAAATCAGTAATTTTACCTCTTAGTACATGGGAGCTGCTGATCTAGCACTGCCTCGATAGGTTAGTTTGTATTATTGTGTTATTTTAGTGAATTTTAACTATCCTTTTAAAACAGCAAAGTCAATAAGACAGAACAAAATAAGCTAACACATTGAGGCAGCAGTTTGGTTATTTTGTTATTGCAATGATTTCCCACCAGGAAAAGGCTGTCTGACGTCTCATCTACTGTAGGTAGTACACTGACCATGATAGGTACCTCATACAACCCCACAATAATTAATCTGAACTATCCTTTTAACTAACACTAACTAACTATGTCCGAATTCACTCTCTATTTACAATATAATGCACTATTTTTATTTATAGAGATGCATGGTCTCGACCCTGCCTTCAAAAATTTCTCAAGTGGAGCAATAAAAGTTTCCATGGCATGTAAACTACTCTCTTACAATGCAGTTCATTGCATTTTGTATGCAAAAATTACAGATGTATGATTCTACACGTGTCATTGATGATTAAATGTCCAAATCTCGATTTTCTCATTATAACGTAAAATACTGAGTTTCTGTTACATAAGGAGAAGTAAATGAGTAAACCAGGAAGGGATTTTTGGACTCAGCCCATGTTTACGGCGGTTAACTTGGCAGTCTTCTTCCCTGGCTTTAACTGGTGCATTTTTATGTTTCTTGGCATGCTACTGCCCACAACTGTCAATCAGTGGAACAGCGTGGTTTGCATGCACAAAACATTTGCATTATCACAGCCTGTAGTCAGCAGGGATGTTTACAGCATCACCTGTGTGCTCATGTATATACTTCTATGTCCTTTTACTGGTAGAACATAAGATGTAAACAAAACGTACCTGCTTATCCATAAACAGGGCCTACCTTTGATTTTTTATCTCTCTGAGCTCATTGTACAATAATAATCTTCCTGCAGTACAATATATTTATTTTGCAACGTTGCTTCCATTACTAACATTTACTACTGCTTCTATGACTACTGTGCCTTTGTGGCCATTTACAAGATGTTTCACATCCTTTCTAATATTACATAACATTGTGATCTCTCATAATAACACATTAATTATCTGGTTTTCCACGGAAACTCAAAACACAGAAACATAAATGTCGTCAGTGTGTAATGAATGCGGTCAGCTTTCAGTATGCTGTAACAACAGCCTGTAATTTCTTGCATGCTTTCACTAGCTAATCCTGTTTTACTCTTCCCATACATGTAGAATTAAACATTCCTCTCAGAGGGATGCATTCGGTTTGGTCTTAACCACAAGGAAGGAATGACTCATGTATTATACTGTACTGTTGATGAGGATAAACATAAAGTCGAAACTGTGCTCACAGAAATCTTAACAGCATGTGGCTCAACCGCATTATAATGGCACTTACTGTTGGATTAATTGAACGGTTCAAGTGGCAATGTCTGCAGTGGCGCCTCTTTCTTGAAGCAACCCTGACTCGACTAAACAAAAGGTCTTTATTGAAAAGCAAAGAGATTTAAATTCTTCTATAGGACCAATTGACTGGTGTTTATTACCTCATAAATAAAGTGCTTGTTTTCAATTTTTATTATCTCTCTTAGCTTCCTATTATTGCAATCAGTGAGAGCCCAACTGAAACCATGTGTGCATAAACAAAACCTTTTTTCCTACACTTTTAGAAATAAAGGAGAACCATTTGTTCCTGAAGAACCATTTTTTGAAGTAACGGTTTTTTCAAGTGTTCTTTGGATAAAAAGTTTTTTTTTGTCTTACAAAGAACCCTTTTTGGAGGACAGAGTTCTTCAAGTCTTTCGTCAAGGGCTCTTTGTGACATAATATGAAAGGATTCTTGTTAGAACCCCCGGGTGGTTTCTATGTAAAACCCTTGGAATGAAAAGGGGTTCTTGGTAGAACAACCTGGGTGCGTTCTAGATAAAACCCTTGGAATATAAAAAAAGTTTCTTGGTAGAACCCCCTGGCATGGCTTCTGAAAAAAACCCTTGGAAAACAAAAAGGTTCTTGGCAAAACCCCCTGGTGGTGGGTTCTAGATAAAACCATGTCTCAGTAGGACCCCCCTGAATGGGTTCATGTTGGCACCCTTAGAGGGTGGAAAGGTTCTGATAGAACCCTCAGAGAGGGTCCTGAGTTGAACTGTTGTACCATAGAAGGGTTCTTCTTTGGAACGTCTCACGGCAGGTTCTGGACTCCTTCATAGTTGGTTCTAGGTATAACCCTTTATGTTGGGTTGTAGATAGAACTCTGAAAGGGTTATAAACGGTTCTACCAGGAACCAAAAGGGGTTCTTCAACTGGGACGAAGCCAGAGAGCCTTTATGATTCTAGTCGGCACCTTTATTTCTAAGAGTGTAGCGCTCCCCTCCCTCCATCCTTCAGTCCTTTTCTCCCCTCTGTCAGTCTGCCTGCCTCTTCTTGTGCTGATTTCTCTTCTGTCTCTGTCTCCACAGGGTGAGCGGGGAGATGATGGAAGCCCGGGGGCCAAAGGCTATCCTGGCAGGCAGGTGCAGTAAATCTAGTGTTGCGGTGCTGGTTGAGCAGGGCCACACACACACACACACTCACACATACACACACATATACACACACACTCACAAATAAAGATAACACAATAAATGGATTCTCTGTTGTGAATTCACCTTTTTGAAGTATTTTGGCCTCTTTAATAAATCAAATTTGAACTAGTAATTTTACCTACTGTCAGAATGATGAATAAAAAGGGAATTGTTGGGGAAACGCTGATGTTTTCTGTAAAGATATTGGATGGTGGCAAAAAAAAATCTCAGCCATCGGCATCTTGAGCGTCAGCCTCAAAAAACCCAATTTGGAAAATCCAAATAAAAAGTTTGTAGCTGCTGAATGAAGGGTAAAAAGGCCTCAGAAAGAGCGGCAAACAGCTTCGAGCTGTTGAGAAGCACCTGTGGTGGAATTTCAGCGACGCACGCCCCCGGTCTAGTGAGGAAATAAAATGTCAAAAGTTTTCCAGAGTAAGCACCATGCCGAAGAAAGAAAAGGTAATAAAAGTGTGACTAATGCCACAGCTCCCTGGGTACAAATAAGCTTACTCCGTCCTTCCAAACGGCGAGCGTCATTCCTCGACCCACTTCTAGGAATAGTGTTTAACTTAAGAAAGTCAAAGCTGGAGAGCATCAGGGTTTCTCTACATTTGCAATCTGTTTCCTCTTTGCTTTAAGCTAATTTAAACTCCACAAACAGCTGAACAACCATTCGTGCTTGTGCTTCCTGAATGTTTATGATAACGAGGAGTTCAGGCACGGGTTTTGATGTTTGCCTCTGTGTTCCGGCGCACTTACTGTGTCTGAACTCTGATCCCTATAGACACTTTGTGGTGTGTGATGGATTAGGTTTTAGCACCCCCTACCATCTGTGGGCTGTGAATCACCAGGGCTGTCGGTTTATGTCAAGGCGTTGCACTTTGCTGTGGGGAGTTCTCCTGAGCTGAGAGTTGATCTTTATAGTTGCACGGGGAGATTTTTTGCATCGATGGATTTGCTGGCAGCGTCTCTGAGACATTGATGTGAATGCTGCTTAAGTATTAACACGGCAAACGCCAGCCAAGAGGCTAATTACAAATTTTGAAAAGGATGCAAAAAGTTGATGCTTATCATGAGAGTTTTTAATCTTGTTAGATATATCATAACATTTTTTTCTTTGTTTTTCTAATTAAGTCCTTTCACAGCGACACAAATTAATCTCTGTCATGGTTTGTAACCACAGAAATATGTTTTGTCATCTGTTATATTTAGGGTTTACCCGGGCCTGTAGGGAAAATGGGGCCAAAAGGAATCAGGGTAAGTAAACGCTGGAAAAATGACAACTTTGTTTTATTAAAAGTAATGTTTTTTTCGACATCTTTTTATTTCCAGAGTGTACCATAACCAGCAGCAATGGGTAAACATAAGCATAACAAGCATAACAGAGTGCACTGAGTTTCCTCCCCTGTCGCTTCCCTTCACCTCCATACACCCAAGTAAGAAAAACAGACAAACAAGCAAGCAAAAGACCAAACAAATAAAAACAGCAACAAAAAAAATACTTAAGACTGCACTTAAAACAAAGCAAAACAAAGACGTGACAGAATTAACAGTAACAATAGATTCATCTGTCCATAATTTGTGGTGTCCCCATATCCATACAGGCTCAAGGCCAGAAAATGTCCAAGTCCGTTACTGATCATCTCTTGAAAAGTAAGAAAATAATGGGAACCATAGTTCTTGAAAAATATGTCCTCAGTTATTTTTTCTAGGGTTAGTCTCTCTAATTGTAAGAATTGACTCCTGCCCCTTTTTGCTCTGTGCTCCATGACACTTGAGCAAGCTTGGTACCTTGGTCAACTTTCTCCTTTTCCTGTAAAAGTTGGGTCACATCTTAAGCAACATTGCTTGCTTATTAGCTAACTAATGAATGATTTAGATTAGCTAGCGAGCTAGCTAGTGATTTGGTAGCACTAGCTAACTTAAGATGTGAAGATGTTTCGCTTTTACAGGTCCCCCAGCAATATCTTTTAATGTTATGTTCATCTTTTTGTTTTCTTTTCAACATAGACAAGCATAGCACATAGTCCGTCTAAGTACAAGAAACAGGAAAAGAGAGAGTTGACTGAGGTACCAAGCTAGCTCAACTGTCATTGGAGCGAAGAGCAAAAAGTTGTGGGATTTGGGGGGGCGGGGCTTAGGAAGAACTTCTGATTATTTTGTCCAGGAACAGCTTAAAGGTTGGAGGGGATGCATTTATGCATTTCTTTGGAAATTATGTTACAGTAATTAATACATGAAATATAACTGAACAAATTGAATTCCAGAAGCTTTTTGAAAGATCACATTTTCAAAATATTTGCATAAGTGTTCCTTCTTTAGTTTTACATCTAGAACAGTTACTGCGGGTGACTTATCTTTGGAAATTTTATGCACCTTTGCATAGAGTGAAAAAGAATTTATGGATAAACTTAAAATTAATTTCCTTGGTTTTGTTACTTGTAAATGGAAAATGTATTCTTTTATAAATGTTTAGTAAGGTATTTTCATCTAAAACCATCCCCAGATCTTCTCCACAATCTTTAATAGAGTTTGGAAAGATGAATGACCCATTTTAAATGCAAACTCTTTAAGGCGGTGTGCTTGATCTCTGCTAATAAAAAGGTGTTTTGAGAGTAAATAGAGTATATTTCATGTTTAGAGCCTCCTTAGAATGATGTGCTCTGTTTACTTGTATTTCATGTTCTTGTCTTGCACCTTCAGTCAGCTGTCACTAAAGGCCACAGGGTAGAGAAGCACAACTCTTCTCTGTGGAGCAACACTTTTGAACTTTAACTTTTTCAAACAACCCGTGAAATGTCTCCTAAATGAATTACTTAACCAGTGTAGGTACATAAAAAGGCCACTGTCATAAACGCCACTTTTCCACCCTTGTTAACTTTGTAATGATAATGACAGCTGGTGTTGTTAGTATATTTAAAGTACTGTAGGAGCAATGAACTCTGCCTCTCTTTAAATCATTTTGCTGTTCTTGTTAATGTTAGCCAAATATCATAAAACTAAACCGCTCTACTGGCGAGCATAACCATAATGCATTTAGATGTTAAATTCTCATTAAATGTCATTGCAATTTCAGTTTCTGCCCTTTTTTGCTACTGTTTTTCCCTCCTCCTCTGAGCAGGTTTGGCCCGAGAGGTCTTCAGAGATCCCTGATGTGAGGGTATGTGCCCTTGGACTACATCGTGGAAGCCAGCACCATGCAGTCCATGGGCATATACACTTGCCTCAAGGCTTGGCTCGTCAGCACCCCTCCACTGTAGCAAAAAGGCCTGCGGTGCTGTAACAGATCAAAGCATCACAGCAGAAGAGATTTTTAGACATGTGTTAATGTTGTTGGCACCTCTTCATAATGTCCATCCTCTCTGCTCAGTCTCATTGTGCACCCTTGTCCTCCTTTATTTGCTTTTCCATCTGTCTTTGCCTTATCTGTTCCTCCTCTCCATCTTTTATTCGTCTCTCTAGGGTCACATTGGCCTCCCTGGGCTTTTTGGCTTTCCTGGTCCTGATGGCGAGAGAGTGAGTATTAGTGGCTGTGAGAGTAAATGCCTACTGGGTTGCATTATATGAGGGTGAAATAGAAATAGATTTCATTCCTGAACCACTGCAGGCACACTTCCCCAAATCACTATTATAGGCCCAAAGTAGCGCAGGCTCCCTTTATTCTCTGTTGGATCAAGCCAGCGGGCAAAGACGACCTCCATCCCAGATCGCTCTACTGTTTTGGATATGATTAAAATGTGGGAGCCAGATTTAAATTTACTTAAATCCAGCCAGGACTCAAATTCCCATGAACCTCCAGGGCAGTAGATCAAAACAGTCACTTAGGAATTTGAAATCTGTTTTACATTTTTAGCCACACTTGCCAAGTGGTGCTATGGCACTGACGGTCCTTTTGTGCATCAGTCAGTCCATGAAATTCGATACAAGCATTTACCGCATGATCCTTAGAGGCTAAATCCCAGCTGCTTTGGTAGTGTCTTAATTTTTTCATCTAGCACCAATAATGACAAGTAAACATTTACACTATGGCAGGGTTATCCTGAAACTAATGACCAATAGTCCTGAAACTAATGACTGAATTCTGTCAGCCTCAGCTGTAAATTAAGGTTAATGCAAGGCTACAAGGCTAACATGCTAAAGTTTCATACTGAATGTTGGCAAATGTGGTAGAAAAAATTACTTTCAGTATGAGATGCATGTGTTTCTGCATGGTCTTTCTCGCACTGACCCTGGCATTTCTCCTACCATGCCAAGCATGTGAGGAAATCCAGACTCAGAAAGATCTTTTCTCAGTTTCTTGATATGCTGGATGGAGACTAGATTCTGTTTGTTGCATTAGATAGCTCAGAAGTTTGTCAGGCAAATTCCATGAAGACATAAAACAAAGGCCACACACTGTAGCTCCCGTAACTGCAATTTATTTGTATGTCCACAAGTGATGTTTTGAGCTAATGCTTTTCTTTAGAGTTAGGTGTACATACAGAGACACTATCTCTAAGTATACATGCTTTGGTCATATGACAGTCACATGATGAAACCTAAAATACACAGAGAACAACATGTATATCAAAATGAACATGTTAAAAAGACATATATACATAATGCAAACACAGATTTAATCCTCACAACACATATGAATAACCAGGCCAGCAGCTGTCATAACTTTTATATGGCTAGTTCTAGAAAAAGGTACATCTATTTTCTAAATAGGATGTCCCTACAATATGAAGGAACAGGAGTCTACAATATCCAACCCACAAATATTCACAAAGTAGGGAAACAACATACACATCTGGAATAATCAAGTCATTGTGAAAGGCAGTAAACTGCCATGTTTCGAAAAAGATCACAATATCAGTCACAATTAAAGTAAGTAGTCCAGACACCAACAAGACAGCAACACAATCAACCAACATCACCATAATGATTTGATCAAATCCATGGAGGCTCTTGTAGCTCTTAACCCATTAACATGGTAGGAAGGCTCTAATACCATAATCCTCATTCAGACCTCTTGTGACAGAGTACCCAGTGTATAAATCCAAATAGTTCTCTCCTCAGGAGCAGAGAAGCAGTGTTATCTCCTTTGTGAGGGTATTTAACAGCCTCAGTGCCAATACAAGCAAACTCCATGCCACCACTGTTGTGTGGGGTCTCTTTCCTGCTGCCAATCTTTATATATAGATATATTAATTTGACAAGACAACAGAGACTGATGACAATGTTTTTATTCACCAAAATAGAGACTAATTTGAAAGTGCAGTCTTTATTCATCAGCAGCATAGCATGAAACTATAGCATGCAGCTCAAAGCACAGCTTAGCTTAAGTACAGCTGAGGCAGACAAAGTGCAGTTCCATCTGATGTAGAATCTGATCCTGACAACCTGAGTTCGAAATGTCCTAAAATGCCTATTGTACAGAAGATAATTAATCTAACTGTAATTAGTAATATAATGATAATGAATTCTATATATATATGTGCACACACACACACATATATATGTATGTATGTATGTATGTATATATTTATATATATATATATGTTGTATGTGTGTCTAGCACAGATGAACTACAACTCTCATTTTGTCTGCAAACCTGTGTTGTATAATGATAACAAATTACCTTGATACCTTGATAAGTTATTTTGACTTGGTTGAACTCAAGGTGCGTGTAGTATGTGTATCTGTTCTAATCATATTGCATGATCTTTGCTAGCAGATGTTCAAATTTTCATGTTTACACGCACTTTAGGGACTTCTTATCCATTTTAGCTTAAAAGTAAATTATTTTTTGATGAAGATCATTATGTGATATTATTGAAAACTGCAGAACAGCTACTAGATAGACCTTTGAGATTGTTTGAAACCACTGTTACCAAACTAAAATATATATTTTTGGCTTACTAGTGTTTTTTTCTGTTGTGTAAGAGCTGCTGGTGTGGCTGAAGACTGTGTTTATATTATGCACTTTCATCTCTCCTTTAACTCCTTATCCATTTTTCTTTCCCTTTCTCGGTCTCTCATCTCTGTTTTCTTTCCTGTTTCCAGGGAATTCCTGGCGTTCATGGGAAGAAGGGCAAGATGGGTAGGCCGGTAAAGTTTTCTCTCAACATACTTCTCAGAGAACATTTTTAATGCAGCCTCATGAAAGTGAGGATGTTGTCTTGATCTATGGACTCTAACTGTAGGTGCAGAGCTACTTTAAAGTGTATTAAATGACCATTACTCTGACAGAGGCCCAGGTTCAGTGTGAAGCCCCTTCCTAGCCTCAGTCGTATATCTGCAAAGAAAAGTTGTGGTAACTTCCACACTGGCACAGAGATTACTATAGGGGATGTCATAAGGGGAGAAATATGTACCCTAGATAGTGTAACTGAATGCCTTGGAAACAATCTGTTCCCCTTTTAAAAACAGAAGTACATGACTGGCCTCATATTAAAGCCAGTGACTCCTCATCTACAAATCTTGTATGATTAATTTCCTCTGGGTGAAGTTGATTAGGAAAACATTGTAAGTTATACAGTGTGCCCATTACAGTGCTTATTTTGCATTAGGGTGATATGATAATGTGATGTGTCAGTTGTGGGTTTGGCTCTTTTGGGTCTCTACCCACATATCAGGGAAGTCTACCGTCATTGGCGCCTGGAAGTAAATTTCCCATCCTTCCAGTCTTACATGGAAAATACTCAAACTGCACATAACCACTTGTGTAAATCTGATATTTTCCCATGCCTAGTCTGGTTGTACAGTGCTAGTCTGCAGTAACGGTCAGTGACACCGACTGAGGCCGGAAAATATGCTCATAATAGCCAAGTCATGAACAAGCCATTTCTCTTCCTCTGTGGTGAAAAGTGAGGTCAGACACTTTACGAAACAAGATTTTGTCTGTCCTGAGTCAGCAGTAAAGCTCTCTAACAAAAACTGGAAAGACACACAAGAGAAGGAGTTGGCGTGTTTGATCCAACAGAGATGCTTGTAATTCACACGTCCCAAAGCCTAGCTTGAGTCACAGAAATAGCAAAATTTGAGACTATGTGAATTTTATGGTGTTTAGACAGCTCCCCTCCCCTGTATTTTTCTCACAGATGGAAAGTAGTTTTTTTTTATATAGTAAATGTTATATTTTGCAAGGGTTGGGTAGTAATTGATTACATGTAATTAAGAATATGTAATCAAAGTACTAAAGATAAGTAGCTGTGACACAGATTTCATTTTGAAAAAAATGTGTAAACAGATTCAAGTTGCATTGTCAAAGATTACTTGATTACATTTTTGATTATGTTTTAAAGTTCCCATGACTTATGGTTATGGGCGTCCTCTAAATCAGGTAACTAAGGAGGGGCTTGTTGCAGGCATTGATTGGCGTTTACAGTAGCCACAGAGAGCAGTCCTATTAGCTGACTCTTCCCAGACTGAGAGCTCCCACTGAACGTGGCCAGACTGCCTCTGAGACCAATGGAGGCCAGTTTGACAACAGGGAATAGGCTATAGTACCAACATGGTTTTCTTGCTGGGTTGGCTCTCGGCACCCAGGGGCTAAGTCACAGCTAACTGAGCTAACAGTTGTTCATGTTTCGTTATTTTACTTTAGCTACAAGTAAAGCTATCTTTCTATCAGGAAACTCAGAGAACAACCTCTGTACTCTGTACCGTTTTCACTGATCGGCTGCTAAGACCAGTTCTGTTGCCTGCTAACAGCAGCTAAAAGGTAATGGTTAGCTACTTTAGCAGCAAGTAAACTAAGCAAGCTGTCTATCAGGAAATCTGTAATTAAACCATTGAGAGTTGAAGCTGAGCAGCCAGAGGACATCAGAGCAAAATACAGAAAATATTTTCCTCTATGAAATAAGATCCAGTTTCACCCAAATCAGGGAATAAAGTTATAAAGTTGTGCTTTTGTACAGTGAAGCTCACTCCTCAGAAACGCTGTAGCCCGCTCTGTTGAATGGATGTGTTCTCCTTCCATATGCTGCTGCCACATGAGTGAGAAAGTGTTTCATTGGATACAAATGTAGTAACACACCTGAGTGCAGGATGGAAAGAAAAACTCTGAAATAGCAGAGAATATCTTCAAAACAACTTTTTAGTGGTTCGACAAGATACTGGCATATAGGTTATGTATACATTACTGCAATACATATGTAATATAAACACTTAAACATTGATTTTGACTTCATGGGAACTTTAAAATATGACAATTTAAAGTTTTTTTTCCACGATAACCACTGTTCTGTTAACTTATGAAAACTCCTCTCATGTTCTCAGTTTTGTTAATGGTGACTTAAATAATATTTATGCTGATATTTTATGATGATTTATGAATAATGGATTTTTTTATTCCTTTCTATTTATATTGAAAATGCATTTTGAGTAAGTGCTCCTCTTGCGTTCCAAGAACAAAATCCTCCATGTGACCTTTGATTAAAAAACAGCAGCAACAAAAACTTACACAAAAGAAACAGCGTCCCACATGTTGCAGAACACACACAGCTGTATTTTTTTTTATCAGTATTGTTTTTGTAAGGGTAATCTGAATTGACCAAATGTAGATGCTGAATAAATTGTATAATGATCAGTATTTACAATATTCGATTACAATTTTGAAGTAATCCATAAGTATTCAGATTAGATTACAGAGCTCAGTAATAATGATTGCCTACTTGCTGTGGGACAAGTAAAAATCATGTTGGGCTAGTAAAAAAAACAAAACACTAATGTTGAACCCTGGATTTCATTTTTTGTAATCCAATGGATTATGCTACTAACTTCAAAATTGCTGTTTAATTCATATTCTTCATTGAAAAGTAATCTTACTCAACCCTGTATTTTGCACTAAGCAGACTGGTAGGACCTCCGTTAGACAGATCTCTCCAAACTTCATGAAAGTTGTTGTCAATATGAGAACAAAGGCTTACATGTGTTTCGGATCAAACCCAGTCAGTTATTGACAATTTTGGAAAAAGGCACATTTTTCCACATATCCTGTAGGCCTCATGTTGCACCAATTATGTCTTATTACTTTTATCCACATTTGCCTAATCAGCAGTCTGCCGCACAAACAACCCTATCTGTGCCATCCCTTGAGGTCCTCATAATTTCACTCGATCTTTTCCTCTACGCCTGTTGACAGAGAATGAGAGATCCCTCCTCTCTTCTGCCATTTATCGTTCTCCTTCTGTAGGCGAGTGCTGAGCCGTGATGTGCGGTTGGTGGGTTGCATGTTGACCTTGGCACACTGACAAGCACACGTTGAGCGTGTGGCCTCGCGGCTGCATCACGTCTCTTGTTCTGCCTCCATAATGGAATTACGAGCACCAAGCAAAAAAAAGGCCACAGTCAGCAGTTCCTGGGCCAGGCAGCTTTATTCAGCCATTTAGGCAAGTCCTGGGGGTTTTGGTTCGCGGGCTGCTGAGTGCTCCCTGCCAGCGCGTGCACACACAGACACTCGGTCGCTCGGAAACACTCAGCCGTGGAATTTCCTGCCGGTCTCCCAGGAATGAAGTGCTGGGAACACATTTGATGGGATTTGCTTGGCTTTACTCTGCAAACTTCTGTTTTGGGAAACACTTTGGGGGTCTAAGGATAGAGGGTGTCGTATGCTGTACAGATTGTACAAGTCCCTTTTTGTGATATGAGGCTTTTGAATAAAAAGGACTTGACTTTGTTGTCTTTGGTGTGATAATTGAGAAATCATGTGACATGTCAATAAATTCAACATCCAAATGGGCAATTTGACAGTTACGCACACGCTCTCCTCTCTGGTGACATGACTGTCCTTTTTCTCTCTGTGTTCAGGGGTTTCCTGGTGACTTTGGAGAGAGGGGACCTCCCGGCCCTGATGGGAACCCAGTAAGTGAAATGATGTAGATAAATGCACCCTTTACTCCCCTTACACAATACAGTTTGTCATATATAGCCATGATGTCCCCATCATTACACCTGACTGAGATTTCACCAGATTTCAAACTTAATGTAGCAGATTTCTTCTTTAAAACTTTGTTTTTTGTGTTTTATGGAAATGAGAAGGTAAGCGATACCAATAGTTGACAAAGATTTGACATGTAACACCTCTTCCCCCTCCTACCTACTACCCTGACAGCAATAGCTGATTTAGACGCTATCACAACGGAAAAAAATACACACACCTAAGGCAAAACAAAAAACAACAACAACCAAAAAGAAATAACAAACATCTCTGCCTGATGGTATGAGGTTGGTTTAGGTTCATGGGGTGAGATAAAAGCGAGTCAAACTTGAGGAGCTAGGAGAAGAGTGAGCCGCCAGTGCTGAGAGAGCAGAAGAGAGAGAAATGGCTTCCAAATAAAATGAAAATTTTCTGACTTTGTTTTGTCACATATCTGATCTTTTCAAAATCGAGCCCTATTTAGATGAATTAATATGTATTGCATGGTGTAAGTGCATTAGGGGGTGTCCAACTTCACTTTTGCAAGTTAAAACGGCGCATAATTTGGGCACGAAGTGACGGTTTGTATGTGATGTCTTAATCATAAGTGTGTTTAAGGCATAACATGAATCAAACCAATCAGTGTCATCTTCCATTCCCTTTAACCCAGGTGCACCTGCATCTGGTGCATTGCTATTTGATGACTGATTCAGCAAGTTGGAGAAGTGAATGGGGATGCTGCAATGACTTTGAATTGAAATGAAATGAATTTGCTGTGTTGCAAGCACTGTAGTTAATCCGCAGGTCGGGAAGGCTGGGTCATAAAAATGAACATTGCAGGTGGGAGAAATAGGCTGAAATGTCTGCTCATTAAGAAAGACGCTTTGTACATTTACGCACAAGGCACAACAGCATGACTGTTGTGACATTAAAGCATGCATGGAAACGTTACTATGTTAATGACTGAGAGCAGCCTCTCTTATTAGTAAAGTAAATTGTTAAAGAAACCAGACATCAATACAGCAAACAATAAAGAAATCACCTGGAAAGCTTGTGCTGCTCGGCTTAATTTCAAAAGAATGACTAGAGAGGCTATGTTCAGTCATTTTGAACATTTCCATGCATGCACTAATCTCATTGCTCCAAATATCACTAAGTAACTAAAAAGTATAGTTATAAACTTGACAGGACAGAGGAAACTCTCCAGAGGAAACAGAGAAAACAACTTTTTTAGACCGCTCTGATGGGAGTCAGGATTTCTATGGCTGCTTTATTCCAATTTCAATTAATGAACTTTGCTTGTGTATGAGATATCTCTTAATGGGGGGATGTTCCGCCCTGTATCACCCACCTGCAACCCGTCTGTTATTAACCAGAATGTTATTTTTATGATTTGTGGATTAACTGTAGTCTCCTGTAAACATGCTTTGTGTGTTGTAAACCAGCCAATGTAGGCACATCTTACCATCTAAATGATGACCACTTTAAATAGCAGGAAAATACTGCGCTATTGATGTTATACCAGCTTGTTGTTGGTTAGTAGCACAGATAGCAATGCACCAACAATGGACCTAACCATATCATGTCTCACATTAAGACCAACACACCCATGGGTACACTGATGTATGCAAGCACATTTGCTACCTACACAATGTAGGTGCTGGGTGTTTGTTAGAAACCAGTAATGACAGTTGTGCTGCACTGTGCATCACTTTGTGTCAGGTATAAGATAGAGCCCATAAGGAACTCATTAAATCTTTCATTGAGTGTGTATGAGAAGGCGGATGAACAAACTTACAGCCCATGAGAAGCAACGTTTGGTGATTAGGGTGGAGAAGACCAGGGCTTGTTTCTGGGAGTTAGAGAGAGGAATATTTTTGGGTGAGGGGCCAAGGAGAGCATTGTGCTTCCAGAAAGTGTATAACATGGTGCAGAGCTTCAACATGTGCATCGGTGTTGCAGGAGCCTGATTCGCAAAGGGGTCGATGTAATTTTAGCCAGCCTGACCTTGGTCCAGTATCGTCAATGAATGAGCTTATTTCAGATAAAAGACCGTGGCGGGGGAAGGGATTCTGTCCAAAACTTTGTCCAGCTCATCATCTTCAAACCTATAATTTTCATCAGTCTCCCACTGTTGTCTTACTAATAAACCTTGAGATGGTATGAGGTTTATGATAAGGTCATACAGATGAGAAACAACCATTTTTTGCAGACAGTGGCCTTCAGTATATTGTCAAGCACAATTTTTTCCTCGCAAAATCACAAATCTGAAAATACCTGAAGAGGTGCATTTTGAGGAGTTTTATTTCATCATGTAGCACATTTCCTATAAAAATGCAGAGCAGCGTGGTTGACAAATACCAAAAAATACATGCATGAAGGCAATTGCAAAAAGTAGACACAATAAAAGAAATGCTACTTGACTTTCTTTCATCTCCATCAAGTCAGAAAATTTAGAACCCGGGCTTATCTGCGTATGGTTTTAGAGCAAGAACATTTTATTCCTGTGTAGGACTGACTTTGAGGCAGATCTGTGCTAGTAGCTCACTCACCCATCATAATCCGTACTGATATGAGGGCAGCATCAGCAATTTCACTTGCCTCTCCTCTTGCTTTAGTTTGACCCTCACTGCCCAAGATTGACGGGGTCAGTGTTAGATTGTGATTGGCTGACCTCTGAGAGCCTCCTCCAGGCCTCATTTCCTCTGCCTCCAGAGGGACGAGGGGACGTTCCATTTGGCTGAATTCAGCTCCTTTCATTCACAGAGAAGGAGAGGAGGCGACAGGAAGGCCACACTGGGCTGTGTGTCATCCATCTCTCCACTGGAAGCGTAGCTCAGAGAGGATGTGGGCATGGCATGTGGCTGAGGGGTAGATCATTTCGACAACAAGCCTCTCTGTGTGTGAAGTGCCAAGTGCTCACTCACTCCGCTCAGATGAGTGGAGAAAAACATTACTCAGGCAAACAGTGGAGGAAAACGCCAGTAAACAAACAAAATATAGAAATGTACTGTAAGCTTTCTTCTGTAGCTTCCCCCTACAGCTCTGTCTGACTGTGTGTGTTGCATCTTTTATTTACTTCTCTTTCTTTGTCCTCTTAGGGGGAACTGGGAGCTCCTGGCCCATGTGGAGTCCCTGGTCTTATTGTGAGTCTTGTTGTATTCTTCTCACTGATTTCATATCTTTGGTTTCATATCTTCATATCTTTTGTTTGGCAAAGGTCTACAATTAACATTTGAGAAGTCTGGGTTCATTTGTTAAATGAAAAAATTATGTTTAAGATTCTAAGATTTTTATTTAAATAAATGCCTGTTAAAGGTACAGTAACAGATTCTCGTGTCATATATAGTGTAAAAAATTGTAATGCAATTCCCTGCTATAGTTATGGGTGGTAGTAGCGGTTGTGAAATAAAATATACCCACAGAAAAATAGGGGTTAAGGTTGAAATTCGATTATCATTTAAAGGGCGACTCTGTTTTTCTTTTCCTGGTTTTTCAAATGGAAACCCCCACTCACCCATGAGCAAAAAGCAGTGACGTAGGTTACAGCACTAATGCCATTCCCACCCTTAACCTCTGGGGTTTATATGTTGCAACATCAGTATGCAGAAACCTATGTCATGTCACATGGAAATACTTTTTTAGAAGAGCTTTGGCACTAAAACAAATGTTCTTAGATGAAAATTTGAATGTTTCGATTTTAATACATAAGGAACACAACCGGAAATCTACAGAATGATACAGAAACCTCATAAGTTTTAAGAGTTTAAGGTTTTGTTTTTTTGTTTGTTTTTGTGTTGTTTGCAGGGAGACATGGGCCCTGTTGGCATTATGGGCTTACCAGGACCACCAGGACTCAAGGTGAATGATATAGTTTTTTGGTTATGTCTCTGTCTGTCTGGTTTTAATATGGATACAGTATGAATATGGTACATTTTGATATTATCGTGATTGGCCCCAACCAGAATGTCTTCAAGCAGAAGTTCAGCTCATTTTCACCAGACACTTGGTTGTTAAGATTAATTTATTCCACAGCATGAGCATGTAAATGTCATTGAACAGAGAAACACCAGGACTGCTCAGTCATCCTCTTTTCTTTTACATTTTATTTTGCCTGCAAGGGAGTACCTGGAAACTCCGGGGAGCCAGGACTGAAAGGTGATAAGGTGATCTGCATATATCTTTCTCAGACTACTCACCTTCAGTATACATGACTGCTAGATGTGACGAATCACAAAACTGTATCTCTGATCCCCTGAGAAAGCTAATAAATAATACAAAGCCATAATGCACGACTCGTGTGACCCAGTACTCCTGTGGTGCGTGTTGATTGAATAATTGTCAGATTATTTTTTCATGTTTCTTTGTGTTTTCTCAGGGGGACTTTGGCTTATCTGGAGAGCCAGGAGAGTGTGGCTTCCAAGGAGACAAGGTTTGTGTATGTTTGGTGTATGTTTGTTTGTGTTCAGGTGGTAGAGCAGATCATCCATAAATAATAAGATTGGTTGTTCGATGCCTGGCTTCTTTTATCTGCATGTCAAAGTAAGTGTCCCTTTGCAAGACACTGAACTCCAGATTGCTTTCGATGATTAAACCAGTGCCTCGCGTCATATCTCTGCCACCATCTGTGTGTTTGCGTACATTGGTTAATGAGACCTTCAGGGAAAGCACCTTGTTCTGCTCTGTAGAAGTGCAGTCCATTTACCATTTCTTTTATTTCCATCATGGGGATGCAGTTGGTGTGTTTCTGTGTCTAATAGGCATGATCATGTATGTGATGTATGTTTTTTATGTTTGTGTCTGTCTTGATGACTTGTTTACACTGAGCTGAGCGTTTTTGTTACAGGGTGTCCGTGGCTCACCTGGGTTGCCACGTCCTTGTGGAATGCCTGGACCACAGGTACTTTATATCCTCCAAACGGCGAGTAACAAAAGTTAAAAAAAACAACAAAAAACAGTCTGTTGATTAGCAACATCTCCATTGTTGATGACACATGAAGAGTTTCTGACATGGAAATCCCACAGAAACATGCAGGTACATTCAACCCATTAATACAATATATAACAGGGCTACATGCTATGGTAAAAAAAACTTATTATGGTAATTTTGACAGATAATTTGATTGCAATGATTCACAATTACTGGGAATGATCATTTCTGCATCACAGTTTTCATTGTCACTGGGAAAAAAATTGTAATCATGATGATGTGACATTTGTTGTAGTCTGTACCAAACAAACATGCTGTCTTACATGTGGAGACCAAGATTTATAGGCCAGGGTATCTCTGCAGCACTGCAGTTCACAGAATATTTTTGTTTAAATGTGCAGCCCGACAACATAATTCTTGTTACATGTAGGTAACACATAATAAGGGCTGATGTAGTTCCTAGTGCCAGTGCACAGTTGAGATCTCTTTGATTCGATTACACAATTAATGTATTATTAGTGGTCATTACTCTTTTGTTTTCATGATAAACTGTTTCAGTTGATTATATGTTCTCAGTGTGTGAAACACTGTGCAGATTTACCTGAGTGATCAATTAAAGTACCTTCTGTCTAATGGAGCACAGACTAGGTTGTGAGTAGAGACAGCTTCTCTTAAAATTTTGTTATGAAGGCTGTTTCTACTTTTTTCCTCACCATGTTTCAAATAAAAATGTGGTTCAGAAAGCGTAGTGGTTTGCAGTGTACAATGAGTCTTAAGATGCAGTCAGGAAAAAATGCCGGTGGTTATGATGAAAAGTGAGTGGAAATCTTCAAATTTACTCAAAAACAAACTTCAGGTACTCATGTGTGTAGGAGAACATTCGTCTAAGAAATGTATGCTATAAAACTGTGGCATAGGAGCAGGGCACCATTCTGTCTTAGCTGTAAGACTCATCCACTTGTGTTGGCACTTGTGTGATCTTAAGTGTCCTTAATATTTTCAGTGCTCTCTGATCTGATTTGAGATTATAGCATGGAAAACTGGAAAACCCACGCTCTGGCTTGCTTGATCTGCGCCATGATGTAGCTCTTTCCTCCCATTATAATCATACCTCAGCCACAATGATTTTGTCTTATGAAGACTTGTGAATTGGGAAGCTTTAAGAAAAAGAGATTTTTTTTTGTCATTTTCAGGGTTGTATTGGACCATTATGGTAAAATATCACATGTTGTCCAGATACCATTTAATCCAGATGTTCCCAGACATTTTCAGCTTCAGACCCACAAAACAGGCTCTCACCTGGACCCAAACTTACAAAAATCATCACTTATAAACTACTGATAAAGAACTCAGCAGACAACATAACTGACTTACTTTTCTGCTGTCAAAACACTGTCTCTTTAAAAGTCTCTTCTTTGAACAGGAAAAATTCTTTCAACTTGCCAATCCTTCATTTGGAGATGTCTGTTCAACATAATAATTTTCAAGCTCTCTTCACTGAGCACCTCTCCACATAAAACACGTTGAAGCCTCTTAACTTTAACTCCTCTTTGTATTTTTTTGTTTGGACATCAGGCACGCGATTGAGAATGAGGGAATCACAGAGGTCACACACAATGTTTCCTTAATCAGAGCGTGCGAACATGTTTTCAGATTTGCACAGCAAAAAACAATGATATTCTTCTATTTTATTTAGAAAAATGAAATGGATTACTCATAAAAATAGGTCCCATTTTGGATTGTGACCCTTGGTTTGAGAACTGTTTTAGTGAATTTGGGCTGTGATATTGTCATTTTGGTTCAAATTATTTTGAAGTTTCTTTTCTGTGTGATAACAGATCATCTGTTACATTTCTCAGGGCAAACCTGGTGAAAAAGGCCCTGATGGTTTGCCTGGACCTCCTGGCCCAGAGGTAGGACAGATTATACTTACTAAGGATTATATTTTGACTAGAAAATTATAGTTATCTTATTTTATCACTGTATACAACAGTGTGCATGAATTATGCTGCTGTGTGGTAATGAAGCTGAGGTTTTATTTCCTATCATTTCCACAGGGCTTTCCAGGGGACATTGGCCCACCGGGACAAAATGGCCCCGAAGGACCCAAGGTTAGTGAAGTTGACATTAAAACTTAAGAGTCAGTGAGAAGGAATGAAGTGAAAGTTCACGCTCAGTGTTTCATCCACAGGGAAAGCAAGGGACCAGAGGGTTGCCAGGTCCAAGAGGGACACCTGGTCTTCAGGTGGGGTTGACTGAATATATCCGGAAAATGAATAAAAGATATAAGCACTTTGTGTCTCCCCCCACTGACCTATTGTGATTTTTTTTTTTTATCAGGGTGACGAGGGACCTGTTGGGCCATTTGGACCCGCTGGACCCGAGGTGAGTGCTGATTGGATCAGACCAGTTAGAAAAATACAACAACACCATTATCTTTAAGGATCCACACACAACACCGCAATACTTATGGCACCATGTGCACCATGTGTTTCTACCTAATTTTAACTTTAGAGCAATAACTATGACCAGTTATATGACCAGTAAGTCTCTTGGCTGGCTGGTGTCTATTGTTCTAAAGCTGTTTTGAAAGACTTCCTATCAGACACTGTCTGTTTGATGTACCAGATTGGTCAGCAAATTGCTATGCTGTTTTCATCATAAAGTAAATCACACACAATCACAAACAAAAGCAGCTGTCTTTAAATGTCAAACCTAAATGTATAGTTGGGTCAGATGATTGATTCATTTTAACCTAAATCCTGAGAGTAACTTCTTGTACTGGTATGTATTAAAGAGGTCAAATGTGCACAAGTGTTTGAATCAAAGGCTCAAATAGCCCCCTTTGTTATTTGTTTTTTTAAATATCTCTACCATGTGTACATTAACTTCTTTTTTACCAGCATCATTTATTGTTAATATTCATTTATTAGCATCTGAACGTAGAGCGTAGTGGGTAAAGATGCCCGGAAAGACCAACTTTAGGACTTAATAAGTGACAAATAGGATGCCTTTGAACTGTTCTGCAGTATAAATAAAAGTTCACAAAAACTATCTCGCTCCAAAACAAAGTGTTTGTTTGGAGTCATCCCAGGCTAAACAATAGAGGAGACTTTCCCAATGAAACTCTATTTTTGCAACGGTTGACTCCAGTCTGCCATCTCCCAAAAGTGTAGCCCACAAGTGATTACTGCAAACAAACACAAAAAATGACCCGATGACTTGTGTGAGTAATAAGAAGCCTTTGATGCTGCAAACGGCTCTTTGTTTTATGGATCATTAAGTCTCTTAAAGGGCTGTTTTTGTTCCGGCATCAGTTGCTGGTTTGTTTTGTGCTGCGGCCTCTCGCGGGACGGCAGACTCGCAGACTACACCTTTTTACAGGAGATACAGAGTTTCTTGTTTGTTGTTGTGTGTAGATGCAGCACACTTCTCTGTGTCATTTTTGCTTTCTGTTCAGGGCAGGCCTGGGAGGCAGGGATTCCCTGGACTGACAGGCCCAGATGGACTCAAGGTCAGACCTAATAGTCGCACATCCACCGCCGAACACACTGTCATCCTTAACTGAACATCATCTCCCCGGCTTTCTTTTATGATAATGTATCATCTGAATATGTGTAAATTAGATGTTAATTCTGCGTTACCACAGGGGAACGGGCCTCTGAGCACATTTCAACTGATTTCGACTAAAAACGAAAGGCATGAATAAGTTTGTGATATGCTAATTGTCTGCTTTGCTGTAGGGCGAGACCGGGATAACTGGCGAGGTCGGAAAGCTTGGCGAGAGGGTAAAGGCTTTCTCCCTGTCTCTGCTGATTCCTGTCTGATGCTCGCTGTGTGTCTGTGTGTGTGAGTCTGTTGTGTGGGACTCCCAAAGCTTTCAGCCTATTATGAGAAATCTAACTTCAGCACGAGTAAGACAGTTGAGACAGCATGTTTTCTCTCTTTCTTCAGGGACTGCCTGGTTTTGTCGGGCCTGTCGGAGAGATGGGCATCGCCGGAGAAAAGGTTAGCAAGAGTCTCAATTTGTCAGACTTTGCACTGATCACAATTTGTTGTTGTCCAACGTCCATTTTAATCTGTTAAATTGCTCTCTGTTGATGTAGCAGCAGAAACAATGCACAGCAAGTCTGATAACCAGTTAATTGTTTAAGTCGTTTATCAAAGCAAATATTTCCAACATTTGCTGGTATCGGGTCCTCAGATGCTCAGATATGCTGCTTTTTTCTGTATTATGTAATTGAAAATTAATTACCTTTGAGTTTTGGACTGTTGGTCAGACAAACTCGAAAGGCTCTATGAAATTGTGATTTTCATTTTTGACATTTAAAAAAAAAAATAGACTGAATGCCTAATAAATTAATTTACGAAAATATTAGACAGATTAATCAATAATAGGGATTTAACAATATATCAAGAATCTACAAGAACAATTAAAAATGTCTCGATACAGTATCAGACTGTGACCCTATCTACCATGATATTACATGATAAATTATTCTATTTAATTTTATTTAGTTTGTTTTAGAAAATGACTGCTACTGACAGCTGCAGTGCCAAATCCAGTTCGTGCCAGTTTTTTGCACATGCTCAGGTCATTGCTACTACGTTTATTTTACTTTTACGTTTATATTATTTTTATGTTTTAACACACCAAATTCTCTACCATCAGATTTATTGTTTAGTAAAGAATGTTTTTTTGTACTTATTATGTTTCTGTAATGGTGGCTTGTGTTTCCTCAGGGGGATCGTGGGAACACAGGTGCCCCTGGGCCGCCAGGTGAATCGGGGCCGATGGTAAGGAGTAAGTCTGGACCCCGTCTCTCGTACCAGGGGGCATCATTCAATTCTACATATATCTCATAAGGGAAGGGGATGTGATCTGTTTGGAGAGACTGATTTAAGTGATTGAACAATAATCATGTAATAGGCAGATAATATAAGGTCAACCAGTTTTCAGAAATCTGAGCGCTCATTCAAGATTTCTATGAGAAATCATGGTGATTTCATTTGTGTAATGTTGTATCCATCAGGGTCACACTGGAATACCTGGAGAGTCGGGGCCACCTGGACCACAAGGGATCCCAGTGAGTGGACTATTACTGTCATAGCTTTATGTGCGCTGAATGTCAACCAGAGACACTGTCCCTGTGTGTAGAAATAACTGGACCATGTCTGATACTTCATACCAGGCTGAAACGTGGTGTTTTACTACTGTTGTTACCCAGCAACAGTGATAGGTGTGATTAAAAATGTGACAGTTTACATGCACAAAATATTCTGGTATTGCTCCTATTCCAAAAAAGACAATAATCCTAAACTACATCAGTGAGTAATGGAAATGAGTATTGCACTAATATTCTCATTTACATGCAGCCTTGCATACTCGTAATGACATATGTCCTACAGCTTATATCATATATCATATAGCCAAAGTGTGCCAAAAAGCATGACAAAATTGCTTAGAAAACCTGAATAACATCAGCATATCACCCATGTCTCAATTGGAAAATGCTACATTCAGAATAATCACAATATCCAATTGGAATATGCTGGTTACATAACCTGCATCAAATTTGGGGTATTGTTATATCCTGAATATTTGTGGAAAATTAGTGTGCATGTGGACGCAGCCAGTGATGTCATGGTGTACTGACACAGCCTCATCTACATCACTACAGCTACAGTGAGAAGTTAAACCATTGGAGTTCAGCAAAAACAAGAGTTTCAGCTAGTGAAAAGTCACTTGATAACAAAAATACATTACTGACTCAATATATCAGTCTAACCTCTATAAAGCCACTAAAAGAGCAGCCTTGATAATGCACATTATTTTTAAAATTTTAAAGAATAAACTGCTGAGTCCTGTTAAAATAGGAAATAGGAACAGAAAAAGGATATTGTTGTCTGTGGCAGGTCTAACTTTCTATGTGCCTGCATTCAAATCGCCACTGTTTGTAATGAACGAAAGACAACTGTCCCTTGTATCCTCGTCAAACTTAGAGAATATTTTGTCATACGCACTCAGGGGCCTCCTGGTTCGCGGGGAGCCACTGGCATCAGAGGACCGAAAGGCAGGAGGGTAAGTCACTGAAATCTGTGTTATAAGATCATATGACCATTAGGTCTAACATGTAAGTGCTATCTTTTAACAAAAAAATATGACCCAGCAATTCAGTTTACACCCAATTTATGGAACTGGCTTCATGTGTTAGTTGGTCCACCAGTATGGCCCAGAGTGAAATATGTCAACAGCTATCAGATGATTCCCATGACATTTTGAGTAGAAAAATTTAACTTGTCCAAAACTTTGCTGAATACCTGCAAAACTGAAGCCATTCCACTGTGTTTAGTGTTAATTAGCAAATGTTTTCATTTTAACATGCTAAAATAAGATGGTCAGCATAACATAGTAGATGTGATGCCTGCTAAACATCAGCATGACATCCCCGTCATTGTGACTGTGTTGCCGTCCTCGTTTTAGCGTTGAGGTATAGTCTCACAGGGGCGATAGCATGACTGTAGATTGTTTTAAGTCTTGTTTTGTTTTTGCTGGTATAAAATACAGCAAAAATAGTTTTGCGTGTAGGAAGTCTTATATATTTACATCCCCAAGCAGCAGCAACAAGAGTTTATTTGGAATAAATGGAAGTGGAACTGTGCAACATTTCAGTAGTTGGCAGCGATGGTCACCTTCACTGAACTGACCAGAAAGAGCACAAAGTAGAGATCCTACTCCAGCCATCCACAGATAATTAAATTCCTTGGTGTGTTCAAACAGAAAAAGTGGATTTTAAAGTTTGACCTTGAGATCATTTGTGTTTATTTACCCCAGACACCCAGAGTACACTGACTGTAAGCTAGCGAGCAACAACAGGCATTGAGGGTGTGCGTGTCTGTGTGACTGTGTTCAATTTAGCCTCTGACTGAACTCAGCACTCACCAAAGACTTCAGATCTTTCTGTTATTCCCCTCCAGTTTCTTTTCTTTTCTCCTCTCGTCTCTGTACGTTTATGAAATAAAATGCATTTGCCCTCCTGTCAGCAGTCAGCATGGACGAGGAGAGACTAATTACAGTACATCTTAACACCCAACAGTGGAGGTCGGCACCTCCGCAGCTTGGTACTGCAGACAGGTTGAGAAGTGAGAGTGAAGATAAATCCACTTTTTAATCCCAAAAGTTTAAAAAGTAAAGAGTGAGTTCTCTTCCTGCCAGTAAACTGCTCTGCATCACAGCATAATACAGTGTGACTCTTCCAGAAGGTCCGTCTCTGCCCTTGGATCTCTCCTCCAGAGCTCGCCGACACTCAGAAGTTCTTTGTCGCACATGCTGCAAAACTCAGCAGTGCACCTTAATTTTTTGCTCAAGCTGAATATCCTGAACTTGTGTATTATGATCAGCATTCATCCCTGGGTCAAATTAACCATTATTTATCTGCTCCAGCTCCGACCAGCAGCGATTGAAACATGACACTCCTGTGGACACGCTTATTTTCAGCCCTTTTCCAGCAGAGGCAATGAAGGCTTGTTTCCTCTGTAGGTAATTTCGACTCTTTTGCCAAGGGCTGGGTATTGATTCAGATATCCTGAATCGACCCGATTTGATCCACTAGGTCCTGATTTAATTTGCATCAACTTGATTCTGTATTGATTTGGTTAGGGATATTTCAGTTACAATACCAATTCTGCTTGGTTATGAAAGATATTTTCAGAGAACTAATGCTGTAAAATGTACAAGGAATTCTCTAACCTGGTGCATTATTCAAAATATTAATGTTCACATTAAGAATTGACCCAGAGGCAGCTACACTAACAGTGTCCTCCCTACTATTGTCTTTTGTACATAATCACACCACGTGAAAAATTTGCTTCGCATTTGGTGTGAACACGCCATTAGAGGTGCAGTGCAAAAACACCATATGAAGAATTGCTTAGAAACAAAGGAAGAACAACCTTTAAGAAACATATAGTACGTTATGTCTCTATATTGACACAGTATCTGAATATGTATCAGTAACACATTTATTTTAAGATTCAAGGAGATATTCCCAACATCTTGCTACATACAATAAAACACCCTGGAGTTTCTGTAAATGGAAATGTATGAGTGTTGCTTTGTCTGCCATGAACTTGAGATAATTCCAGCGTCGGCTGGCTTTGCCATAATTGAGTTTTCTACTTTGGGAAAATAGCCCTTGGTTGCACAGCAGGATCATTGGACTGAAATGAATAATTGATCTAACATGAATAAGTGGTATAATTAAGGCATTTCATTCTGTGGATTGGTTTTACACGGCTCCCCTGGTATCACAAGCAGTCACAAATGTAATATTTAATAACTATAATAGCTGAAAATTACATCAAGGCTTTGGAATATAGAATTAAGACCAGTATGATTAAACACCAGTCTTCTTATTACGCCGTCTGAAGTCGTTCCCTGTCAACAAGAATGGAGAAAAACCAGTAATAACCTGTTCTTGTGCCCAATGTTTTCTATTTAAAATTGTGATATTACCTCTAAAAAAAGATAATAGCTTTATTCTGTTGGATACACATTTTATTCCTGGAGGGAGTGAAAGCAATATGTGCAGCACAATAAATGAAACATAGGATTCCAAGAAAAGTAGTGACAGCTATTTGGACAATGTGTCCAACTGTGGTACTTTACTTTTTGTTTGCCCTCATATCCTGCTAATTTATTGAATTTTACTTCTAGAAGATTTAGTCATACTTCAGCATCATGTCACCCCATCGTTTAATTTTGTTTAAAAGCTGAACCACATATGCGCACATCCAAACTGACTCGAATTGAACCAATTTTTCAGTCTTAATATGATGCATTTCTCAGATATGTAAGCAAGTCATTACCATCTTTTTAACTCTGGGGTTTACAAGTAAAAAGCCCTAAAATTGGTGCACTTTATAGGAAAGCCAGTGAAAATGGGTGAGCATCCAGCTAATGTGCCTGTTCCGGTTGAATGAATCTGGAAAACTAATTATGAAAGTAGGGATGGTTGGTAAGTGTCTCCACTATAAAACATGCCAGTCTTAATGAGTCATACAGCCAATATTGCTTTGCCCGCCAAAAAAACCCCAATGGATTGAGGTCATTTCAAATTTGCCCATGCAGTTTTAGCTGTGCTTTTCCAAGATGTTGTTAAAACAATTGTGCAAGTGTCACTAAACAATAGATTTGTTTTGTGTTTCCACTGCATACAGTAATGTAAATGTATGTTATTACAGGGGCTTCAGGGCTGATATTGGGAGACTTCTTCGGGGCTAACCCCTTTAACTTTTCCAGCAGTTGGCAAACAACAGACAACACTTTTCTTGGACTTGAGAAGCTGCAGTGTTTATTAACTGACAAACTGTAACATACACTGTACATTTACTGCCAGATTGACAACTTACTGCTTTTCCTTTGCCCCGCTCACATTCACCTTCACTTTTCTGATTCTTACCCTCTGTCACTCACTCAACTACAGAGCGCTTGGCATACACGATTCATGTTATTTCTTCTCGGTATGTGGTCATTGATTACAACAAGGAGACAAGCCTTGTTCGAGTAAAGGCTGCAGGCTGCTGGGAAAAACAGGAGAGTTTGGGAAATCCTACATCAGAGCGCAGACAACAAGACGACTCTGGTTGCTCTGATTCTCCAATCAGTGGTCTGCAGTGTTTTAACTCTGCGTTTTAGTTGGCTTGGAACCTCAACAGAGGGATGATGAAAAAAACTGGACAGAATATAGTGGTTCTATTGGTACCAGCCAACTTTTGTCAATGAAAATGCAAAAAGACCTGTTCTAATGAATGAATGAATGAATAATCCTTAATTTTATTGTTATTATAATATTCATGGTGTACTGGTCTGTCATATAAGTAACACTGCACATTGGTTCCCCAGTTATCTTGCCACCCAGTTAAACAACCCAGTCTAGCTTGTTCTTGTTTTGTACAGACAATGCTGCCTCCCCAAAACACTGAGCACAAAATGTCAATATACTCTAAATGAAAGTCTTGTAAAATGTGTAATGAACTGAACTAAACTGAACTGCTTGATGGAATTGTGGCTTTTTATATATGATGCTATAGGTAGAAGCTATATTCCTATCTAGCTCCATTTAGATCACTTTTATATGAGATGCTTACATGAAAAACCGGCAAGACCCAGTCAGTCAGTCCCTTAATGTTTAATGAATAGTTTGGTTCAATTTTAATGGAAAGGATGAATCAGCTGCAGGATTCGTGACCTTTTCCCAAGGCTTCTTTACAATAACCCCAGTGTGCAGGCGTTACCACTGTGTATGATGGTGGAAAGACGGGGACAAAGTCTACACAGTGTGGATTGGGCATGCTTCGGAGCTACTTTGCAGATGCCAAGTATTTGCAAAATCGCCACAATCTTTGATGCTGTCTCATCCAGTGTGGGCTAAACCACAGTGCACAATAAAACCAAGAGAAGTGCCTCCCAGGCTCCATTAAATAGTGATGACAAAAATGGAGATTAAGTGTCCTAATTCATTGACTTAATATGTCAAACAACATGTGCCTCAGGTCTATTAAAGGCCAAATTTTCCAAAGCTATAAATCAGTGTCAACTTTTATTTCTTTGTACAGGGTCTGAGGGGTCCTGATGGCCTAGTGGGGGACAAAGGGTCCACTGGAGTGAAGGTGAGCACATGGTCAGAAAGTCACAGTTAACAAGAATTAATAAAACAGGTTCAGAGTCTTAGATTTAGGTCGAGTTTGTAGCTCCTTATTGATGATGTTGCTTGCCAAGCTGCCTTAGAGGAATGTCTGGCCTTTAACTTCGTAATTGCACACATCAAATCTGTCCCACGGAAAGTGGGGGTAAACAAAATGTCTCAAGTTTCTTTAATGTTTGAAAAAAATCATGAGAACTTTTACAAGCAGCCTTGTTCAGCCCACTGTAATTATTAGCTATTTTTAACATCTGAAGAATCTTTAGAGGACACTCTTTGTTAAGTAGAAATCTAACAACAGAACCTTAAATCAAAGAGTCCTAAAATATTGATGGTGCTGCTTGGCAGTCGGGAACATTTTAACTCTGGGGGATTTCAGAGAGTTCCTTTAACTGAGTTGGATGTTTTCTTTGCAGGGCCCTGATGGTCCACCAGGAAAATTAGGCCTCCCTGGGGACACGGTAAGGAAAACTGGGCTTCTTTACTTTCCCCTCCAAACAGAACTGGAAGAAGTATTTAAATAATAGATGTTAGTTAAAGTAGCGATATAACAATGTCCATTACAAGTTCAAGTCCTGCATTTAAAGTCCTACTAAAGTGAAAGTACATAAGTATTCACAGTGAAATGTACTGAAAGTATCAAAAGTAAAAGTATTTGTTATGCAGAAAAATTGCATCACTTTACTGTTACTAAGCTGGACATGTAAAGGTTTGGGAACCCCTGGTTTAATCAAGAACAATTCATTAAACAGTATAGTCATCATAAGTTTTACATGTAAAATCTCATTTTTCAAAGTAACTAGTGACTATAGCTGTCAAACAAATGTAGTTGCATGAAAACTTCAATACTTGATGCTCTGTGGTAGAAGTATAAAGTTATACAAAATGGCAGCACTCAAGTAGGGGTCAACTGATATGTTTTTTCAGAGCTGATACCGATTATTAGCAATAAAGGAAACCATAACTGATATTTGATACCAATATACATTTGCAGTAAATATGAAAATCTTCATTCTACAAAACTTCACTGAAATGCCTTTGAGCATGTTCAATTAGAATATAACTTGTCAACATTCAACAAACACTGATTCCAGTAATCGTAAAAAAGCTGAATATGGGATCCGATAACTGGCCAGGCTGATAATTTGTCGATCCGTAAAGTATTAGTATTTTAAAACTGTCCTTAAATACAGTACTTGAGAAAATGTATTGCGTGAGTTTCCACCACTAATTTTACATAATTTATGATGCTAGAGGGCCAAATGTTCACTCTCTCCAGTTTCTCCAGTCTCTCCAGTTCCCCTTCTCTCAAATGTGATTTACTTTTCTCTGTTTTACATCATTGTAAATTGAATCTTTGGGATGTGGGGTGCTGTTGGGGCAGAGGGAAAAAGCAATTTGAAGACATAAATATATAATATGAAGAAATCTGGGCTCTTACAACTTGTGACAGCTCGGTATTTTTTCTTTTCTTTTTAATTTGAAGATTAGACAATGAAAGTAATTGACAGATGATTAAAATAATAATTACTTGCAGCCCAATATTTAATAATCCCAATGTTCTTTTGTCTTTTGTTGTTCTTATGTGAAACCTTAAAGATGATACAAGACAGTGAACTGAGCCCCAGTCTTCTGCTGACTATGCCTGTATAACCCCCTATAAGTTTAACACGGTGTAACAACACCTAAAACTCCTTGTTCAGAGTACTAGAGTACCCCACTGTTAGAGTCAAACTTATTTTTCCATCTGTGTCGTTCTGCTGCAGGGAAAGCTCGGCGAGCCGGGTGAAGCTGGGCCTAAGGGATTTCCAGTAAGTGATTGGGGCTAACAGAGGTCTCTTTTAGGTCAGTCTTGATTTTTGGGGTGGACTCATTTTGGGGAACAGTGGTACATCAGAGAGGCTTGTGTGACACACTGCTACTCTAGTGGGTGTTGTAGCATTTCAACATCTGTATGAATAGCAGTAGTGTGTGTGTGTTATAAATGGCTGTTTTATTTTCAGGGTATTCAAGGACCCTCGGGACCTCCAGGAGCCAAAGGAATTGCAGGAGAGCCAGTGAGTTCGTTATTTACCTATGTGAATGAATATTTGAGAATCAACCCAAATATCAAAGACCTACTGTATGTTGGTTTTTTTTTCTGTGTGTTTTAATCCATCTGGTTCAATTATGTAAAATTTTGCAGTTGCAAAATCGCTTAAAGAATTACTTTGGTGCTTTTCAAGCTGGACCCTACTTTCCCATGTTGGTGTGTCTTAGTGACGAATGGGGTCAACAATTTTTGAAAGTAGTTGAGGGAGAGCTGGCAGACATGAAGCCAAGATACAACATAATCCTTATGGGCAACTGCGCACCATTAAAATACATCCACTAAAAGAGTTTGTTTTTGCCACAGACAGGCTCAGATTGTTATTATAAGTGTCTGACAACACTATGGAAAGAATCCCCACAGAGAAAGACCTTTTTTAAAGAGTAAGATGCGTTTTGTTTTAACCAGAAACATCTGTTTCATTGCTCTCGCCAAAGGGTTTTTAACATCGTCATCGTCATTCAAACTCGACAGACACAAAATAACTCACCAAAGAAATCTTGGCTCGTCTTTCCGCTGCTCCAACGATAAATAAATAAATAAAGGGTTTATTTTGACTATACAACCAGAGTTTGTGATTGTTGGAACAGTGGAAAGACGGGACGAGATGTTTTTGGTGAGTTTTATTTGTGTCTGTCGAGTTTGAATGACAATGACAATGTTAAAATGATCCTTTCTGCAAAGGGAGTCTGATTAGTTTGTGAGAAGAAATGTATCTTACTCTTAAAGAAGAGTGTTTTTTTTTTTTTTTTTGATTATTTTGGGGGGCATTTTTTTTGCCTTTATTCATATGACAACTGAAGATATGACAGGAAAGAGGGTAGAGAGAGGGGACGACACACAGCAAATGGCCACAGGTGGAAGTTGAACCCGTGGTCGTTACTTATATTAAGTTGTGTATACAAGATACATAAACCATTATACACAGATATGTTTCAGGCATTTCAAATGTCTTCTTGGCAGAAAAGATCGTCATTAAGCTGTAGACGCTACAAAACACATTTTTTTTAGATATTCTTCATCCCAAATTTCTCCCGCAGTGACATCAACAATCTGTTATTTATGATATTCTAATCAGTTTAATAGACAGCAGCTTGTTGTGCGTATCTCTGTTATGTTATTAATTATTCATGACAACTTGGCAGCAATTTTGGCAGCGCTCCAAAATACACAATACATTCAGTGCAGCATTAGTCAATATTATTGTGTCACCAAGTCACGTCTCTTCAGCATTTGTGCGTTCATGTTTCAAGTGAAGCCGATATTCACACACAGCCCTCACAGCTCTTGTTTTAGCTTGTTCATGTTATCTGTTACTATAACGGTTAATTTTTTGGGACAAACAGGACAGGATTCAGGACTTGGGACAACTGCTTGTTATGCAGGATTATCCTGAATTTTCAGGACGTCTGGTCACCCTATATCAGACACTTTAATAAGTCTGAGCCTGTCGGTGGTCCAACAAGTGCTTTAAATGTACATACATTGATAATCCACAGTTGCCCATAATAATTAATGTTGTATTTTAGTTTCATTTCTGATGGCTGCAACACTCTCTCTGAATACTGGACCAATTTCAAAAAATGTTGCCCCCATTAGTCACTTGGACAGAAAAATATAGGGAAAGTACGGCAGTTACCCTTTAAAGAGAATATAGGCAGAAACTACAGTGTCTCATTATTTGTAATGACCCGTGGCTCTGCAGCACCTACTGTGCACCTTTCTTCTGCATATAAACTCTGAATTTCCACTTTGACACCTTTTATTCAGTGCTTTCTAGAAACCCGTATCCTGGTCAAAAAGCCCAGAACAACGTAATCCTCTTTTTCTCATTCTGCCCAAGTCTCGCAGACACAAGCTAAGAAGTAGAGAGTCTGAGACAATTTGATTTACAGCATCTCCTTCCTGGAGAGGCAGCTTTATTGTAGCCTGGATGTGTCTCTATAACAGCAGGCCTGTTTCCATCACTTGCAGAAGCTTTGGCTCAGTGTTTTGAAGGCTCTTAGCCCTGCAGATTAACTTATCTCCACAAATCCACACTTTCTGCCTGGTTCTTATTTCTTTTCACATTTTTCCTCCTTTACTGTCACTTTCAGAGGTGTTTGTCCAAGATTAGAAAGAACTCTTAACCTTTTTATGGATGCCTCTGCTTCTCCTCAGGGACCAGCAGGGCCACCGGGAACGATTGGGCCACTGGGGGAGATGGGGCCGAGAGTGAGTTTGATCACACAGCTGATGTAAAAACTCAAACAGACTTTTATGTTAGCACTGATTATTAAAGGCTGTGACTGTTTTTGACAGGGACCGCCAGGCAAAGTTGGAGAGAGAGGACCTTACGGTGAACCTGGAGAGAAGGTGAAATGACAGCATGGTGTTAATGTTTTCATTGATTATTGAGACAGTGGACTGGTGGATGTGTAATTACATTTGTGTTTTACACCATGAACATTTGTGTGGGATGATGACATTACAACAGCCTTTATTGTAGCAAATGGTTATGGCCATGAAGGCGGCTATGAAGTTATACAGTGATTGGGCTTTAATCCTGACAAGGAGATGGGACATTTTGACATTTTTTACAAACACATAAAATATAGTTTGTAGACAAATTATTACTACCAAAAAATAATTTAGTTTTAGCAAACAAAAATCACTCCTGCGTTCAATAAATTTATTTTACATGCACAAAGTATTCAGTTTTTTGCCCTGTTTTCTGAAAAAGACAATATTCCTACTAAATGGTTTATATGGCTAATGAAAATGAATATTTCAGTAATATTCCCATTTACATGCAGCTGTACATACTCTGATTATGGATGCCCCTTTGCGTCAGAATAGGATTTTCCACAGATGGCGGACTTGTTTGACCATGCAAACACAGCCTCTCTCTTTCATTTGCTAACCACCATCTTGAAAGGGTTGATGTTGCAATATTTGCGCATATCCAAAAACCTGTTTATATCCAAGTCTGTCATCGTAAACTGCACAACACACAGAGCTGACTGTAAACAGGCAAGAGGACATGTGTCACAATCTGCAGTAAAAACTCAAATTGGGAATTCTGAATGTGATGTATACATGTGCAAAGAATGCTCCTAAAACCTGCATAATACTGGCGTATCCCACATGTCTTGATTTGAAAATGCTCCATTCAGAATAAGGCCTAATTCAGAATATCCAAATGAAATATGATGTTTACAAGACCCATGTCAAATTCCAAACATTGCCATATTTTGAATAATAGTGGAAAATTTGTGTGCATGTAAACATAGCCAGTATCTCTCACTTGCTCTTTCAACATCTCTGCTCTGTACAAGTTTTTCCTGCATGCTCGCTTAGCCTGACAGAGTGTTATAGTGTGCCATGATTTCAGCCAGTTGGAAAACTCATACTGGGTTTTTCTAATTGGCTATTTAGTCGCTAGTCAGAAAGCAGGTAGGATTTATGGTTACTATGAAAGTAGGGAAGCACTGAAAGGGTGATAAGTTCTATAAGAGGGACGTTAACGAGCTAGCTACCAGGAGTAGAGACCAACATCAGAGTGAAATTTCATGAAAGTTAACAGGAAAGTTCGCAGGATTTTTCCCAAAACAGTGCATAGACTCATAAAAATAATCCCTCTCAATCATCACCCACAATGCACCAGAAGTTTGTGGCGGCACCTGCATCTGCAGAAATGCGGGTGCAGAGATGCTGTTAATTGACTCTTGGGATTGAGACTCAACAATCAACTATCTTTCTGGTGCATTTACAGACAGCAACATGCATATCCCACCTATCTTTAATGAATCTAGGTATGTGACCAAAACTGTATAAACCATGACATTTGGACAGTGCCTTTAGCAGTAATCCCAGAAGCAGATGTACTGGAAATCATCTGCTCCAGTTTTCCCATTGGCAAATTGTGGCAAAGTAAAACTGAGAAAGGTTATTGTGCACCTCTGTGGATAATCAAATGAAATTGTGTTCTCCAGGTAAGACAATTTATGTACTTGCAAAAAATGGTTTCTGTTCTCAAAATGTCCATTTTCATGCTCCATATTTTACCATCTGTTATTGAGTAGGCAGCATTGGTGACACAACCATGGTCGAAGCAAATGTTGTACATTAAGAGATACAACACATCACCAATGACTCAACCATCATGTTTCTTCTCCTGACAGGGTGCCATTGGTCTACCCGGCAACATCGGAGAGCAGGGTTTGATTGGCCAGAGAGTGAGTGTCTCATGTTTTCTTCTGTGAAGTCTTAATGGGTTAAAATGCACTGGATTTATTTTGACGAACCCTCATAAAACCTCAAAAGTGGACACATCACTTACAACTCACAGTAAACTAAGTGGTAAATTTGTTTTCCAACTGTATTCAAATATAGTTTTGCCAATATTGTGGCTTTGTACACATCTGTTTTTGCTTCCTGTGATTACTGTCCTACTGTAACACTAAAACATTGCAGCCATAACATTTTATGATTTGTCTATCAGGGTGAGCCAGGCATTGACGGGGAGGCTGGAACAAGTGGACCTGATGGAGCCAAGGCAAGTTCAAAAATAAAAGACACACTAGGACTTAAAATTTGATTTATACATCATTTTAAAAAACTGTTTTACTGTAGTGGTTTACAGTAAATGGAAAAACATTGCTTCAAGAGTTCGGCCAGAAATCATGTTGTTGTCAATACCTTCAACACAGATTAGTTCTTTCCTGAAGCTTTATGTCTGTGAACCCTGTGAACTCTCTTGTTTACTGTAACAGCTTATTGTAATTAGAGCAAGTGGAGTATTGTTTTAGAGATACTGGCCTTTGTACAGTTGGAGCTGCATTGTATTGACGTTCAGTGAAAACAGATAGTGGCGCTATTTTGAGAGCTCTTAAGTCTGGCAAGTATTGTGACAATAGAAAAAAAGATGGAAAGCACAAAAAGCAGCCGAATCAGCAGAGCCAAACTGCTGGAAGTATGGCTGAGAGACCCACAAACAACATTTGGCTGAGAGAAGGTGGTAAAATGTGAGGCAGAGAGCACGGAGGATTAGAATAGAGTCAACCTGCGAGTGTGTTCAGCTCTGTGTTGTACAGGACGCTTTCTGTTTGTCAGGAGAGTAAACTATTTTGAGTGGTTCCTGGCCTCAGTGCAGCTCCTGGCTGGAAACCGGCAGCTGAAGAGGGATTTGCAGCTTGTGCTGTTAAGTGTTAGGGGAATAAAAATCAGTTCATTGTCATGGTTCATTGTTGTTTTACTTGGTGAAAGTCAAAATAGAAATCTACCAAATAATTAGAGGATTTTAATAATTATTGAGTGTCTCCTTCCAGCAGTCTGTAGTGAACTGAATACTTAATTCTTGTTTCCAGGCTGTTTAAGACACTCAAGTGAGTCTGTGTTATTTTATAACTGCAGTATGAGCTGCTTCAGAGAGGAGACATGTTTGTATTTTAAAGGGACAGTTCACCTCAAAATCAAAAATACATATTTTGACTCTGGCCTGTAGTGCTACTTATCCATCTCGATTATGGTGGTGTGAGTTGCCGAGTTTTTGAGATGTCAGCCATAATGATGTCTGCCTTCTCTCAAATGTAATGGAACTAGATGAGACTACTTTCTTATAAAGTAGTTCTTACATAAACTGCTCACAACAAAGTCTGTGGATTATTTTGAGTAATTGGGTCATGATTTCTAGAAAGAGACAGTTTTTCAAATGTGTGTTTTGGCTTTGGTGTCTTGAGCACCACAAGACGAGTTCCATCAAGTTCCACTATATTTGAGAGAAGGCAGACATCTCTACGGCTATTATCTCCAAAACTCTGCAACTCACACCAAAACTATCTAGGCAAGCAGCAAAACTCTGTTTTCTATCTAGGTGGATAAACAGTAGAACAGATAAGAAGAAAAATATGTTTTTGATTTTGGGGTGAGCTGTTGATTTAATAACCCTCCATCAGGGTTGTATCCAGAAGGCTAGGTTGAGCAGGGAGACAAAATTAAAGGGAAACT
This sequence comes from Lutjanus argentimaculatus, assembly GCA_034769285.1. NCBI lineage: Eukaryota > Metazoa > Chordata > Actinopteri > Lutjaniformes > Lutjanidae > Lutjanus > Lutjanus argentimaculatus. The sequence continues at coordinate 26,656,616 of JAWZSL010000017.1, read as the reverse complement.
CCAGCACTTTTCTCGATGTTTAGTAAGTGTTGATGGTAAATGTGGTCAATTGAAGCAATAAATTCTTCAGCTATTTTGAAAACTGTGTTTTGAAATCTGTATGTGTTCCTGTATCCAGTGATATGATTAGATGAAGGAAAGACTACAGGCTATTTCTGCTTAGATTTCAAGTCACCATCTCTGGGTAGCCAGGAGATTGCTGGATGAGTATTTTTAGTCACCTTTCGTTATGTTTTGGCCAACAAATTAATAGCTGTAGGTTTGGGTGGTGATACACGGCAGCATGGGCGTGGATGTCTGAAGCTTGCATGCATGCATCCTGGTACATGTAGGCAGTACTGCACAGCTCGGCGAGCAGCAAAACTCTGCTTTCTCGGTCAATATAGCACACACAGAGGAATTTGTTGCTTCAATTGACTACATTTACCATCATCAATGGCTGGACACCCACATGCCAACGTTTCCGGAGTCTCAGGAACAAAGTGGAAACAAACAGACTTGAAATACAGTGCAGGCTACTGAGAATTTCGTGTGACATTAAAACTAAAACCATATCTTAAAAACATTTACAAGTTTGTCAGTGTGATGAGAGGAGTATACTGCAAGAATCAGAATAAGAATCAGAAACACTTCATGGATCACCAGGGAGAAAGTGCCCACTTTACGGATGCTCCCATTCAAGAACAGAAAAATAGAAACAGATCACAGGGAAAGAAAGTAGAAGTATATAAAAAATGTCCATTCTGCAATAACAATAGTACAACAATAGTATAAGAGAAATGTATATATATAGGTATGTAAAAATATGTGCCTTGTTCTTCAATCTGTAGCAGCAAACATGTATATATACATATAAAATATACTATATTGGAAAAAATAGAAAATAACAAATAAGAAATGTCAAGAACTATTTACACTAATGTGCAGCATGCTATAATAGTTAACAGTGTAAATAAATAATATATCGTACAGTTGAATTATTGAAGTTGAGTTGAGTTATTGCACTTAATTGTCAAGTGTTGTGAAGGACAACAAAGTATAAGAATCGGATTCCAAATGTTAAAAACAATTGAATACAACGAATTTGAATAAAAAGTTTATTTTGTGTGAAAGCATTGTTGAAAATGGCCTTCCAGTGTGCTGGCTGTCAAATTGTAACCAAACAAAAAAAAACACACATTATAAATGATTTCCTGTAACTCAATGGAAGTTCGAGTGATTATAGCCAAACATAATTTTTCCGTAATACTTTGAGGTGTGCTGATGCTGTTACATGTGTTAAATATTCAGGTTAGGGTTAGGGGATATTCTCAGGTTCTGTAAGGCCGCCTTCTTCTGTTCCTTTTATCCATGGTGTTCCTCAGGGCCCAATTCTTGGTCCAGTCTTGTTTTTTTTTATTGACATATTGACCATTAGCCCTTTTGCTTTTGTTTCTTACCCTTGTTACACAGACAGGCCTTGCTACTTTGCACCTGCACACTGTTCGCTGTCTCCAAAACTGCTTGGCTGCTGTGAAGAGTTGGTTGGCTGACAATTTCTGTCAGTAAAACTGCAACAAAACTGAAATCCTCATGATCGGTCCTGATAATGCAGTATCAAATGTGCAGCTTGTCTCGGCCCAGTTTCAGGCTGAGTCAGTTTATCAGGTCACTGTGACATCTTTCTTTTTTCCATCTTAGAAATATTTCCAAATTACAGCCTGTTGTGTCTCTCTAAGAAATTAGTCATGCGTTTGTGTCATTCTGGCTAAACGACTGTAACTCTCTGTTTACATGCCTAAGCGGTCACTGTAGAGACTGCAGCTCCTTCAGAAGGCTGTATCAGACTTTAATGTGGAGCCAGCTGTAGAGCTCACATCCCTCATGTGCTGGCCTCAGGACTTTGTGGGGTGTGAATTCTGGATCGGTTTAAGATTTTATTTATATCTTGCAGTGCTCCCAGAATCAAACTCCTACATAGAGAGTCATAACCCATCAGGCCTCACTTTCAAAATTCATGAATATGGGTGACCAAACCTTTGTTGTTGTGGCCCCCAGGCTTAGCAAAAAGTTGCACAGACAGACCCTTCATTGATCTATTTAATTCAGTGAAGGTAGTTGATTATTTTTGTATTTATTTATTTTCACCTTGTGAAACACTGACGTTTTTATTGGATATAAATAATATTTTTTCCAGAGTGAATATTTTATTCAAATGTATTCTGGCCTAAGGTTGCCTGTGATGACACCAACATAGTCTGTATATTATACCGCAATTGAATGGTCACCTTTTTGGACTTGTTCGACTCTTCCCAGGGTGAAAAGGGGGATGCTGGTCCAGAGGGCGCCAAAGGAGACAGGGGTGAAATCGGTCTGAAAGGAAAGGAAGGACCTCCCGGGCCTCCTGGACTCGTGGGTGTAAGGGTGAGTGTCTTGGCAGCCTACTCCAAATTTCATTCAATTCCCATGAAAAGACAGGTCTTTTTGTCCTCTTACAGCCTGGTTCGATTTTCTTTTACCAGGGTCAGGAGGGTAAACCTGGCAGAATTGGCGAAAGAGGCAAACCAGGAGAAAAGGTTTGTCAGTTCACTTGCTTGGGGCTAAAATACACCTTTCATTCTTGGGTGTCTGTCAGTTTGTTCTCTTGTACGAGGGCTTGAATAGTTCCTTGTTTAAAGTGTTAAACAATAACGTTGGTAACCTCCATAAGCATGACAGTGGACGCGCTCATCAAATAGACTTTCAGTATTAAATGTTTGAGAATGTTTAAGTGAACTTAAGTGAAGTTTGTCTGCTCACTGCATACCTGCTCATTGATGTCCTCTCTCCAGGGGAGCAAGGGTCACCAAGGTCACCTGGGTGAGACCGGGCCAATCGGAGAGCAGGGAGAGATGGGGTTTGTCGGGCCAAAGGGAGCGAGAGGAACCATCGGGCCAGTGGTAAGACATCCACAGATGGTTTGAAGGACTTGCTCAGCGGTTGGTGGATGTGGGCTAAATATATACATTTCCCCAGGGTGCCCCGGGGAGAATGGGCCAACAAGGAGATCCAGGCATACAAGGTTATGAGGTAAGTACTGCTTCATAAACAGTGATGGAATTCTACATTTTACAGCAAGATGTTGTGAAAGTGACCTGCAGCATTCAGATACTAAACTTGAGTAAAAGTGCTGATACAGCAATGTGGAAATACTCCATTGTAAGTAGAAGTCCTGCAGAAAAAGCAAACTTATGTAAAAGTACACAAGTAAAATGTGGTAGAATTAAATTTGGTCCCTCAGTGTGTAAGCAGCATTTTACTGTTGTAGCTGTTGAGGTGGTGCTAGTTTGGGGTCAGGCTGCTCCAAAGGGTCACCGGATTATTCTTAAGGGGTCATGAGATGATTAATGGGAGAGGAGAGAAGAAAAATCAAAGTTCTAATGCACAGATCTGTTTTTGAATTTTTCTCTAATCTTTGATTTTTGGTGAAACATTGGATCATTTTTAACATTTACTGAGATAAATCATGTGAGACATTTAGACAGAAAATCACTTTTTGGTGGAGCTGTTAAAAACTCGTAGACATCTGAAATGTGCCCCTGACGTCAAAAGCCAAAAAGGTGGAAACCACTGATTTAATCTTTAAAAATATGTTTATTTTTATCCAATGTGTCATATCGTCATCTGAAAAGTAACTAAAGCTTTCAAATAAATGTAATGGAGTAGAACGTACAATATTTCCCTCTAAAATATAATGGAGTGGAAGTAAAAAGTAGCATAAAATGGAAATACTCAAATAAAGTACAAGTACCATTATAATGTTACTACTTTCACCACTGCCTGCAGCACTTCTTTAGACAATGCTTTAATCTGCTGTCAATTCGTAAATGTAAAATAAAAGTGACAGTCAAAATTTATAAACCTTAAATATAAAGGCTTTTGAACTTGTTTTAGGAAGCCTTCTTTCTCTATTTCTATTTAATATATTGCATTGAAAGAAGGTTTTTTATGTTAATGCCACACAGTAGTGTCAGGCATGTGGGTAAAAAGTCAAAAACCAGTATGTTACCTTGTTGTCTGGTACGTTACATGATGAAAATGTCGAAACATCATAGCTATATTCAATGAATCTGTTTGGGGTCCTTCTAGTGTGTGGGAGCTGTTATTCTTGGTATCCCTGATATATATATATATATATATCTGTACATATAACTATATATTTCTGTATAGATGTTTCATCTGAGTTTATATTACATACAGAACGTTACTGAGTGACACTGTTGACTTGTGAGTAGATACACTGCTTGTGTGGTGTTGATGAATCACAAAGTGAATCTCATTTGCTGGAGTTTTGTCCACAGTGGAGGGAATCCTCTGTAGTACTCTGATGATCATTTTTCATGTGTATGTTATATCACTGGTCTGTCTTGAGCCAGTGACTAAAAGGTGGAGTCTCATCACAAACTAGCTGTCAGAACATCAAATACAAACGCTTTGGATTGTTGAGTCTTCATTTTGTTGACCAAAGCTTTGGTGTTTGATGTCCTGGGAATGAGACTGAACTACAGAATCTCTTACTCCACCTTTAACTTTGATTTCTCATAATTCTTTGGTATTTAAAGTTATAAACCAGGCTAAAATATGACATCTCGATTAATGGCATTGTTGATGGAGGTAAAACCAATTTTTTTTTTAAATTTCTGTTATAAAGTTGACCACTAGAGGGCAGAAAGTAGACACCAGAACAACTTTATGTCATGTGGAGGCCATAGAAGGACAAATCCTGCGAAGCAAAACCAAATAAAAAACGAATGGCAAAAAGAGTGGTGTGTCATTTTCGAGCAAGACATGTCAGCTAGCAGGTCGCTAAATGTACCTCTACCATATCAATGAGGAGGACACTATCATTGCCTGTTGCAAGATTTGGGTGATGGAGGAGCTTTTGTTGCAGTGGATTTCTTTCGTAAAGATTTGTTTATTGTTAGATGCTTACTTTACAGTGCAATTGCAGTACATTTCCATTTGTGTATGAAAAAGGTACACAAGTGTACAAATAGACACAAATATAGTTTATTTAAAAGATTAATTATACACATAGTTATGACACATCAACTTGAATATACAAGTAGAATAGTAATGACATATATGACTTGTACTAATAATAAACCTTACCTATTGTAATGGTCTTGCAGTGGATTTTTAACAACAAAACTTTAGCTCTTGTACAAAAAAGATAAAAAAAAAAAAAATAGAGAAAATAGGAATATTATTGGCCCGTACTTGTGTATGCTTATAATGATTCAGGATGAGATTAGGGCTGAGAAATCAATCATTGCATTGATTTAAGACTACAATATAATCAAATTGTTGACACACGTAACCACAACTTGACTGATGAATCACAAAATTGCATTATCCATGGCAACAAAAGATGAAGTGATGATTGATGACACTGTTGCTTTCTGTTTACAGACATTTTATCCCTCTTTGTCTCTGTCTCGAGAAAAGTGTTTCTCTACGTTCTGAACATAATACTGAACACAGTAAATTGGACTGAAGGATGGGGGTTACAGTCATGAAATGAGCCGTATAATGTTTTTCTTGTCACAGGGTCACATGGGACCACAGGGTCCCCAGGGACCTCCAGGGCCAAAAGGTGAAAAGGTACATTTCCACACTTATTTGCTGACCCTAATTGCCATCTGCACTTTTAATGTGTCTAATGAGCTCTGGAGGCCTATAACGGCTGCAGTACTTAACAATGTAGGACTGTCACGCAGCTCATTGTCTTTGAGTTCTTTGATGCGTTGGAACTTTAGTTGTGTCCCTAATTAGCACTTCTTCTGTCCATCTTGTTGTCCTTGCAGTATTCCTAAAGTCACCCCTAATTTGATCAATGATATGAACTAGGATACATCCAATTAACTCAGTGCTGTCAAATGTATATAATTAACCAAGCACCTGGGCTCTTGTGTTCAGGATTTTGGGGATATTAGCACTATAATTTGTGTTTATTGTGACAACAGCAGCACACAATAGAACACACTGCAGCAGAGTTTAGTGAGACGCTAATTTGCATTACTTTAGTCCCTGGGCAGGAGCCATCTGGATGTGGATATTTGTTATTTTCTCTTTGCCAGTATCCATGAAATAATGGCCATGCTCGCGCTCTAATTAAATCAGTATCATGCTATCACACGGGTCATTGCAAAATGTATGATTGTCAATTGAGAGAGGCAGGTATCTCTGAATCGGCTAAATACAGATCTGAATCACAGTTATGTTAAAAGCACTAATGGCTATAATATGTTGCTTCTCATCCATGTCAGTGTCAGTTCTGCTCAGCCCATGGCCATCGCTAATTATTCTCCTACTTTTAGATGCCTGCTGGGCTCTTCATTTATTTATTTCATTTGACACATGCACAACACATGACTATTAAAATCATACACACATCCATGGTTATTGTTTAATGAATCCCATAAAGACCCTGGAACACATTGGCTCCATTTATGTGAAATGGGATCATTGTGGGTAATAGCCCATGTAATGACTCGCCATTCATATGGGGAGAGTGGGCAGTGTGTTTCCATTGTTATACTCTTTCAAACAAAACATGCATTGATTTTGAACAGACTATTGGGTTTAGAGGGAAATTCCAATGATTGTGGTTGTTTATTTGTTTCTATATTGCTTGTTTAGGGTGAGCAGGGAGACGACAGCAAGGCAGAAGGTCCCGCAGGTCCCCAAGGTGACAGAGTGAGTTTCTTACATGTGCCAGTTTTTCCTGTGTTGTTTGTTAGAGGTGATCAGGACTGTTTCATTCATTTGTGTCCATATGAACCCAGGGTCCTCCTGGAGACCGAGGAGAGAGAGGAGAGCCAGGCGACCCTGGATACATCGTAAGTGAAATATAAACTGATTGTGTTTGCTTTTGTCGTTGGACGTAGTGTCAATTGGGGTTAAGTGTTGTTCTGTACATTGAAGTGCAGAAAATTATGTCTTACAGGGTCAAATAGGTGTTGATGGAAAGAGAGGTGAAGCTGGTGCTCAAGGGCTTCCTGTAAGTATCTAATTTATGTCTCTTTAATTAATTAATTTCAGATTATTTGAATTGGGGTTGAATGACTTATTGATAGTCAGTGTATCATAGTAGATGGCGACACATCCCTAGTTTGGAGAAGCATAAGAGGCTAAGCAATGTACTGCTGTGAACAGGCTCAGCAGCAAAATGTATTTTTAGACACTTTAAAAAAGGTCTGCCCAAAAAAATCAATATAGGTTTAGGTGTACACTTTAGTAAGAATATATCACTGCTTTACCTTGCCAAACAGCCTTTTCGAACAGGAAACTGTTGTTATAGAGGCCAAAAATCACTTCCTCCAAACCAACCAGACTTCATTGGTGAAATTAGTCATTTTACCTCATAGAACATGTAGGTTCCTGGTCTACCACTGCCTCTACCTGTTAGTTTGTGTTATTGCGTGACTTCTGTGTTTTCAAAGGTTTGTTTGCATTCACCGAAGTCACACAATAACACAAACTAACTAGCAGATCAAAGCAGTGGCAGAGCAACTACAACCGTGTTCTGCAAGGTAAAATCAATGTTTTTGCAAAAGGAGTCTGGTTGAGCGAGAGGGAGCAATATTTGGTTGCTATAACGGTGGTTTCCCTTCAGAAAAGGCTGTTTGATGGTAAGATAAAGCAGTGAAAATATTCTATATGTAGCATACACTTAAACTGATAATGATTTTTTTAGGTGGTTTTTGTGGTTAAAATACTTTTTGCTGCTAACCCTGACCACAACAGAACATCGCGTAGCTCCTGTGGTGGAACTCCTCACTGCTTCTATGAACTGGGGGGGGGGGGGGGGGTGAATATCTACTGTAGGTAATACACTGACTACCAATAAGTACCTCATATAACTCCACTTCAAAAAATCTGAACTATCCCTTTAAACTGTAAACAACACTGTATGATATCTTCCAAACACAATTAGCGTAATTCAAATCAAACAGTAATGATCATTTTAGGGACATCCTGGGCCAAAGGGACAACCAGGGCTGAAAGGATCCAAAGGTGATCAAGTAAGGACATAAATATTAGTGGCATGCTTGTTTGATTGTTTTTTACATGAGAAAGCTGCAAAATATTCCAATATTATTGGGCTGTATTTTCTGTCATGAATGATGTTAGATCTGTGGAACATGAACTCTTTATGCTCCAGGGTCAGAAAGGAAAATCTGGGGTGAGAGGCGCACCTGGGACCAAAGGACCGCCAGTGAGTTGGATGCGTTTCTTGTCTTACATAACTCATTCGAGCTATATGTTGCTATTTAAAGCCAATGCAAACTCTGACCTGAACATTTCTGTCTGTTCTTCTTAGGGTCCAGTGGGTCCTCCTGGCCCACGGGGAGTTGTGGGAAGGGAGGGACTCGAGGGCCCACCTGGCATAGATGGACTTCCTGGTAAAGATGGAACTAAAGGAGTCAAGGTGAGTTGTGGAGTACCTTTCAAATGAATGAAAATAAAAAGAGAACTTGGATTGTTGTTCACCAACTATCTTCTGTGTTCAGGGGGAGCAAGGAGAAGATGGAGGAGTGGGCTTACCTGGCAAATCTGGGCAGCTGGGTAAACCTGGTGTGACAGGGCTTCCAGGAAGTCAAGGCTCCTTTGGACCAAAGGTGAGACTGATGGATGGCCTACTTTTTACTTTTTTTTTCATTATTCACAAAGAACCTAATGTTAAATTATGACACACGCTTTTTATAGATCACAATGCTGGCACATTTATTGCCAATATCATGTTGTAAATTGCCAACTCAGATTTAAGCTGCCAGGTTTCCCTCGCTTGGCATCGTAATGCTGCCTTTATATTTGGAATGTTTCTGATCTCAAAGGCCAAAAACTTTACGCTATTTCTCGAAAGACCTCATACTAACTACGATGCTTTTGGGAAGTTATTGTTGCAAATATTAATGACTTGGCACAGTCTTGACTTCCGTGGCCTTGCCAATATTACATAGAATTTACATACACATGCTTGTGAGAAACACAGAGGCTTTATTTGTTGGATCTGTGATAATAGCCAACTTTTACCTCACTGCCCATGGTTAGGAAATCAAGTTGCATTGATATATTGGTGATTTAACATTTACTGAATTTAGACAGTTTAAGAGGCAAGCTTTAGTTTGGTTCCACTGCATCTGGTCTTCATAAAACTTTCAACACTGATGTCAGGGGCACTATTCACCATACTGTCTAGGCTGGCATTTTATTCTGACCTCAGCTCAGGGTGGGAAGCTCAAATGTCATACTGCTGTGGTTTGCGAGTTGTATAAACAGAGAGAATATGACAAATCATTATCATCTCAGTGCTTCCCGATTGATCAGCAACGGATAGTGAAAATCTGGGCTGTATTTCAAGCTAAAACAACATATTTGATAACCTATTAGTGTACAAGTGTGTTAGGAGCACTTCAGCAGTGTGTGGTTTGTGTGGCACTAATGACATCAGTAACGTTAGCTAGGACGTGGCTGAATGCTAACATTAGCTCTTGTCTCATGATAGCTAATGGGTTATCAAATATGTTGTATACCCTCCAGATTTTCACCATTCATTGTCTTTTCATTAGATGATTAATCAGGAGGTGGTGAAATGACAGCAATTTGTCAGATTCCCCATGTTTCCGACTTGCAATCTGGAACACAGCAGTACATTTGCGCTTCCCACCCACAGGAAAATGGCCGCCGTATGAATATGGTGAATAGTGATGTAGGGGAAAGGCACCATCACAGCACTGTTGAGTAATCAGCAGTGTCCATTGGTGGGAAGCCAGTGAGGGATCATGAACTTGTCGCTGTGCCACTGGCAACTACTGGCCTGTTTGTGTGTTCGGTTGGTATTTAGATTCAAAAGTTAGTCTACATGCTTTCAGTCAGTAGAGACTGAAGACAAACTCCCAGCTTAAAACTGGGTGGAAACAAGTAGTTAAAAAAAACTGCATTGTAAAACCAATCCAACGTTTTTAGGGTGGGCCCTTAATACTGGGGTGATGGTAATGCAGAAGTCGCATGCTTCTGCCACTGAGGAGATGGCATCGTTTCCAGTAAGGTGTGTCTCTGAAAGAATGTAAGGGGTGCAGGTTTATTTGTGGCTGCACTATCTGCTGTTCAAGAAACTTATCTTGCATTTAGAAATCTCCAGACAATCGGTTGACGGGTCGATCTGAAATTCAATTGTCTGGTATTGCAAGACTGGTGGTTACTGGGTAGGATTTAAGGAGGATAGGCAAGTGTTTATGTTTGTTTGTGTGTATTCTCCAGGGTGAGAGGGGTTTTCCAGGCCAAACTGGTGCATCAGGAAAAAGAGGCTTAATCGGTGGGATGGGATTACCAGGAAAACAAGGAGACATTGGACCTAAAGGGCAACCAGTGAGCACTGATATGTTCAGTAACTTAAAATTTAAATTCCTTTCCTTGACAACTTCTTTTCTTGTTCAGTAATGATACTTTGACTCTCTGTTTATCAGGGGGATACTGGTGAACAAGGATTTCCAGGGGTGTTAGGACTGTTTGGGCCGAAGGTATGTGCTCCCATCAAGCTCCATTCACAACCAAAATGATGACCTCAGGTCAATCACACCTATAAAGTTTTAGTCTTCTGGTCTGAACAGAGTTCTTTAATCCTAGACCAGACATATGAAAAGGCTCTGAGACAGTAAAATGACCCTAAACATAATGCCTGGGTTTAACTCACCTTTCGGTTGAAGTACTTTTGTGAAGTTTGAAGGTGTAAAATCCTCCAGAGGTGCATTACATTATATTGTCTTGAGTAAAAATTGGTATGAAAGCTGTCAGGTATTACTGTAACATGCCTCAGGATGACATCTGCTACAACATAAGTCTTCTTTACTTACAGCGCTGCTGCTGCACTATAGATTATTGCCAGCTGAAGAAACAGAACAGGCTTCTGGAGTCTCACTCTTTAATTTAAAACCCTGAGAGTGATGTGGGATATTTTTCGACTGTGGGAGTTCAACAGGAGGGTGAAGCAGATGAGCTTTGTGTTATCATTTATAATACTTATATATGATACTGACTCAGAAGCAATGAGTTAGGATAATTAGAGTAAAGTCTTAAGATAAAAGTAAAGGCTCTGAGACAAAATGTTTAAACATCAAGTCTTGGAATGATGCTGATTGGTTGTAATTACACAATGGCAACAACAGTGACAGTATTCAAAATAAAAGATGAGATTAAGCTGTTGGTCTACATGAGTTTCTACTTCCTCAGAATTATTACATTAATCAAACTTAAAGGGGTAGTTCTGATTATTTGAAGTGGTGTTATATGTGGTACGTATGTGGTTAGTGTATTACTTATGGTAGACAGAGATCGACCACCCCCACCCCAGTTTAGAAAGGCAGCAGGAGTCCTTGTACAGGAAGCTAAGCATATAATAAACTGCTATGGAAAGGGTCAGCAGCTAAAGGTATTTTAGCCAACTAAAAAAGGGCCCATCACCCAAAAAAATCATTAAAGTGTACGCTATATTTAGAATATTTCTACTACTTTGCCTTTTCCAATGGGAAACCACTGTTATATAAGCCCATTATCAATCTTTCTGAAGCCACCAGACTCCATGGCCAAAATTAGTAACTTGACCTTGTAGAACACAGGAGTTGCTGGTCTACTGCTGCCTCGATCACTTAGTTTGTTTGTGTTATTGTGTGACTTCTGTGTTTTCAAAGGTTAGTTTGGATTTGCACACAAAGTCACACAATATCACATACAAACTAAATGATCGAGGCAGTGGTAGTCCCTTGTTCTGCAAGGTAAAATTAGTGTTTTTGCAAAAGGAGTCTGGTTGAGTGAGGGTGGCAGGTCCGACAGAAAACTAACTGACAGAAAATTATTATCAACAGCTGATTGTCAATTAAGTAATTTATTAAGCAAACATATGAGGTTTCTAACTTCTAATATTTGATTAAGTTATTAAGTTGTAATTGAATCTCCGTGTTGTATGATTAGAAATTCAATGCTATTGCAGATTTAGACTGTTGATATACATACATGTAATAAAAAAACAACAAAATTATTTAAAGAGAGAAACTGAAACATTCAAACTATGTAATACCCCAATCCATCCACCCATCTGCTTCAAAGGAAGTATTGAGCATGTTCTGTATTTACACTTCAAAGGTGACAGAATTAAGGACACATGCTTTTTGTAGTCTGTATGCATACTAAATCCACTTTATTTATGAGTGTGCTTTTAATCGGCACTACTGTCATAAAATGCAATGCACCAAAGTAATGGAGAATCTACTCACAGCTGCAATCACTTAAAATAAATTGCAAATGCTATGCAGGATTACTCCAGAAAAAAACAAAACAAATATTATATTTAAACTTTGGATAAAAGTGCTTTCTCTTTGTTAAGTTTGTTTGGCAGGGTTGTACTTTGACTGATGTCCATAAACATATTATTTACTTATAGTACAAAATGGAAAGGGGCTTTAAAATAATGAATACTAACTGCAAAAATGGTACACTGACTCAAGGGCCTTTTGCGAGTTTGGCAGCCACCAAAGTTTATCCTACACACTTGGAAGGGGAGGGTGAGGCAAAGTGTTTGCAGTCTTCAAGCTCACCACTGTGCCACTACATCCTACACACTGGACCTATAACATGGTTGTTGCCACTGTCTTGCAGAGATGTTTGTCAGTGTAACAAATCCTACTTTAAACTTACTATACCTTATCACACATTATAAATAAATACTTGTGCCTTTCTAGGGCCCCCCAGGAGACACTGGCCCAGCAGGGATACAGGGACCAAAAGGACCACGTGGTTTGATGGTAAGAAGAAGATTAATGGTAGTTTGCTAACTCAGTGCAGTATTTCAGCCAATGCCAGTGCACTGAACTCTCACAAACTGCACATTTGCCGTGAAAAATAAGCAGTGCTCCATCAGATGCTCCATCATATATGTCTTCAGTCACTAACATGCCTCTGCTTCCCAGGGTATGGAGGGAGCTTTGGGCCCCGTTGGCATCATTGGCCCCAGCGGTCATCCTGTATGTACCTCATATCTCATCCTATCTGCCAAGCTTTATGTGACTTCTCTGTGCTTTCTGGCAGTGATGGAGTGATCCTCTGTCTCCTTTCTCTCCATCAGGGACCCCAGGGTGACAAAGGAAGTCGAGGGGAGACGGTGCGTGGCGCTGTTTTGATGAATCCTTTTCTGTCTGTACTGTGAGCACAGAATAGGATACTTAGTATGGAGACAGCACACCACTCAGCCTCCTTTGCCCTCAGCACTTTTCATTTCCTATTGTGCTCCACTGTTTGTTGTTACACTCGCAGTGACACTTAGCTGCTGTGGAATTCCTGTCAGGGTGATAAATGTTGGCTGCATGCTCATCTCGAGCTTTTTAAGAGGTTTGTTGAGTGCTCACACACGGGCATAATTCACAATTCACTCCTAAACCACCAACATTCATGTATGGGTTTGCTGTGTGGAAATAGGATTTGAGTGTAGACTTGTAAAGAAGCAAGAGGGAAATTCAGTGTACAGTAGATAAAGACTCTCTATTGAATGGGCAGCACAAATACAGTGTTACACTGCGCATGATAGAATAATATCTGGTCTGCTCTCAAACTTATTCTCTTGTTGTGGGACGGTCCGCTTATGAATATTGATTTTTCCTTTTCTTCTCCAACAGGGGTTTCAAGGGCCGAGGGTGAGTAATTATTCACTTGTGTAGCTTGATCATTATTCTTTGCACAGGCCTGTGCCCTGCTCAGTACAAAAAGAAATGAATGAACTACTTTATCATCTTCTATAAAGGCCAAGTTCTAAATAATTTGAAGGCTAATGTGGCAATGAAATTTTTCAGGGCTCTCCTGGCCCTCGTGGACCACCTGGACCACCAGTAAGTTCTTCATTTTGTATATTTCACATCTGAAAAAAGACCCTTTATGTTATTCAGTGTAGATTAGAGAGTCTAAATAAGAGGGGGAAAAACACCAGTAAGAATTCTGTTTGGTTAGGAGTTATTCACACATTTTCTAGAAATTTGTAGCTGAATTAGGTACGTTTCAGATCAAGGAGAGACTGGAGAACACTTATTGATTTTCAATCTTTTATAGTGACACAGAGAAGAGTTTTGACTCTACTGTGTCTTCATATGAGTCAAAATTAGGGGTGATTGATTTTACAAGATTGATACATCGATACTTACTCATTTGGTACAGATTCCTTGAAAAAACTATCGATAATAAAATTGGCATGGGTGGCTACATGTGTTGGCTCATTTTTCCACTACTCCAACAACCACCAGCTCTGGTGTGGTCGAAATTAAACCCCTAATTCACCGTGTTAGATGTGAAAATATCTGGAGAGGAGTGACAGGCAGGTCAGACATCAAAGAAGCTATGGGGAGAAACTGGGTGCACAGCCAGAATATTTTCATATCTAACCAGGTCAATAAAGGATTTATTTCGATCAAACCAGAGTTGGTGATTGTTGATGCAGTGAAAAAACACACCAAGATGGTTTTTATTAGTTTTATTTTGTTTCTGACTGGTTTGAATGAAGATCACGATACCTTTAAAAAACTATCGATAATAAAATTGGCATGGGTGGCTACATCTCTTCAAAACATTATCAGTACTTTTGTTTAATATTTGTGCCAATAAACCATCCTGACATATTTTACTGAACTGTGTGACTTAACTGTGGAAGCCTATGACATATGAGAACCGAGCATGTAGCCGCAGACAGTCAAATCAAATTTTTGAGAGTGGCAGAAAGGAAACCTAGTTTTTCACCTTTAGATAAAGCAAGATTCACTATTTGTGACAAGTGTCCCACTGCAGGAACAAGAGTAACCTCTTCAAACATTTAAAAACACCCTGAAGGTTACAAGGAAGCTGAATAAATAGGCAATTATTTTATTATCATTTTATCTTAGTATTTCTGTAAAACACTAAGCTATTCTTATACTTATTAGCACAAACATGTTTATTTAATTGTACTCACATTTGGTTTTGTAATGAATTTTAATGACCAGTATGTGTCATGTGGTTTTCAGATTTTTGTTCTTTCTAAAAATGACCATTATTTTTGAAAAATTATCCATTTAAAAATTGATTGGTATTGGTATCAGTAAAATTATAATACAGTATAGGTGTCATATTGAATTATAAAGGTTTGGTATCGTCCATCCGTAGTCAAAATTTACTGATGCAATACACACACAGTAGTGTGGAAACTCTTTTCCTCTTGAAAAATGTCACTTATTTTTAATTTTTCATTTTTTTCATTTTAAAAAGTTTCATAAAACAAGAAACTGTATTAAGACATAAGTAATTGAACACAAGTGAGATTATATTACACCACTGGCATTTTTTTCCAGTTGGTATTAATCCTGAAAATGGTGTCTTGGTGGATCTGAAGACAGAGGGTCGCACTAAATGTCTTTTCATAATTCAGATCCCCAAAAAGCATAAAAAGAAAAAAAATGCAGACCCTGCTGGAAAATCATTCAAAGAAGAAAATGTAATTTATGCCTCTACACTCTAGCTAAACTTTGAGCATATCAAGTATGTCATTTAGAGAATTATCCAACTAGTTATAGATGTGCTTGTTTTCCACTGTGATCTGATTCAAGGAGCTGTTAGCCAGCGGCTCTTATTTTCTGCATTTGACATGCCTCATTTCATGTACATTCATGAATGTTTCTGTGCATATCTGCATATTGTGTGAGAATGGCAGAGCCCACCACCAACAGTGGAGATAAGGATTAACAGAAGTGCTTCCTGAGCACAAATACACTGAGTGGCTGATGCTACAAAAGACAAAAGTGCTAACAAGAAAAAAGTATGAAAGTATGTACGAAAGTATGTTCGTATGATGCAGATTTCTCTCGTTGGTTTCCAGGGTCTTCCCAGTTCTGCCCTCTCACTTGTAAGTATGTTTCTCTTTTTTTGGGAATGATAACATGTTACAGAATAAAGTGAAAAGTAAAATTAACCATGGCTGTGGTTACCTTATTGTCTTGCTGTCTTCTTGGTAGACAAATGAGGCTCTCGGTGCTGCATTTCAAGTCCTCATTGATTCCCATGCTGCACTGAGGCCAGAGGTTAGTTTTGAAGGAAACTGCGATTAAGGAATCAACATTGATTGTTTAATCTGAATGAGTCAGTGTAAACTTGAACAAGTTAAAGTGTCTGTTTACTTCTTGTCAACGCTATATTAATGTTGCCTTCGCCTGCAAACTTGGTGCTTTTTCATCCTTAAGTTAGTTACTGCACTTTTCACACTTAGCTTGTTATTGTTAGTAGTATTTACTGTTCATTTGGTATGAAGTGTTTTTGAACATTTTGTTAATCACCTCAGTGTTTTAGATAACCATTAGCTAGCTGGCATCTTCATTGAAACTCAACAGCTCGTCTTTCCACTGCTCCAACAACCACCAGCTCTGGCGTGGTCCAAAAAAAACCCCTAATTCACCTTGTTAGATGTGAAAATATCTGGAGAGGAGTGAGAGGGAGGTCAGACATCAAAGAAGCAGTGGGGAGAAACAGGGTGCACAGCCAGAATATTTTCACGTCTAACCTGGTGAATAAAGGATTTATTTTGATCAAACCAGAGTTGGTGATTGTTGAAGCAGTGGAAAAACACACCAAGATGGTTTTGATTTGTTTTATTTTGTTTCTGACGTGTTTGAATGAAGATGATGATACTAGCTAGCTAACCAATGTTGCTAACGATTATCTAAGATACTGGGGTGATTATCAAAATGATCAAAAACACCATATACAAAATGAACACTGAACAATACTTACCAAGCTAACTGTGAAAAGTGAAGCAACTAAATTAATTAAAAGTTTGAAGGCTAAGGAAACGTTACTATAGCACTGACATTAAGTAAACAGACATGCAGCTTGTGAAATGGATATACATCACACTACATTACGTGAGTTGAGAATGGTTTTTGCATTTTTTAAAAATCATGCCAATGTTTATGTCCGACTATCAGAGCGTGGAGCTGCCCATGTTGGACCAGGGCACTGAGATCTTGAAGACCTTGCAGCATCTCAGTACTCTTATCCAGAGTCTGAAGAACCCGCTGGGCACCCGCGACAACCCTGCACGAATCTGCCGAGACCTTTTTAACTGTGAACAGAAGATGTATGATGGTGAGGAGACATTTAATTAAACTGCTCGGTCAGTTCTGTGCACATAATTATTCTGTTCTTGTTAGTTAAGAGACGTTTCCTCCTCTGCTGCTGCTCTTTGACAGGCACTTACTGGATCGACCCAAACCTCGGCTGCGCTGCTGACACTATCGAGGTGATGTGCAACTTCACCGGTGGAGGACAGACTTGCCTAAAGCCCATCACAGTATCCAAGGTTGGATCACTTCTATATTTAGCCATTTGCTTCAGCAAGACAAAACACCTGGTGAAATGTGAACTCTTATCACTTATATGCAGACAAGATCACTTTGAGAGCTTGTTATACAGAAAATGGATGAATATCAAATCCATGATGGCTTGTGTGCATGTGGAAAATGTTTTCTGCTCTGTTGTCTTTCTCAAGAAATAGAGAAGCTTACAGTTAAGTAGTGTTCATGTGATAAATTGAGGTGCACAGCTGTTCATTTTCTGGCGCCATATCATAAACCATAGCTCTTTTTCAAAGGGATAATTCTTGCAATGAATCTTAAGGCTTCCCATTTAGTCTTGTTGGCACATTCAGTTGGCAAGCAAACCTCTAAAATCTTAAACTCCTCTTTCATTCCTTTGTTTTGGAGTTATATATTCAGCCTTGAGATAGTCCAACAAAACTTCACAAATACAGACACATGCATTAACTGTAAATAAAACAGGGGACAGATAATCATACTTAAAGGCACAATATGTGATCCAGATGCTACTCAATCTAATTAATTGCAGAATTGGAGTGTGTTATCAACTCCCAACTTGATTGTGCTCAAGTTCTTCAGTTACAGAGACTAAACCTTGCCAGCAAGTAGGAATGTTGAACAAACTGTCTTTAAAACGAACGCAATTGTCTGAATTATGATTATTTGAGAAACACAATTTCTTCATCTAAAACCCACTTTATAATCTGCTTTATCAGTTGGAGATGGGAGTGGGTCGTATCCAGATGAACTTCGTCCACCTGTTGAGCACTGAGGCGGTGCAGCACATCACCATTCATTGCCTCAACACATCTGTGTGGGCAGCTGGACCATCCCTGGAACCTTCATCCAGAGCTGTGAGCTTCAAGGCCTGGACAGGAGAGAAGATTCAGGCAGGCGACCTCCTGGAGCCGCTCATACCCAGGGACGACTGCTGGGTATGTGCTGTTACCTCTCTGGCATGAATTCAAAGTAGAAATTCTGTGTGCATGTCTCTGTAGACCTCAACCCTTAACTCCAAAAATGCATACATCCTTGAATGAATAGTTGAGCATTTTGGGAAATGACTTAATGTGCTCTCTTGCTGAGAGTTAGATGAGAAGATCAATACCCGGTCAGTGATGTGCTGATTTTTTAAAAGAGGGGATGACCCAATGGGAGCATGATCATTGATTATATATTAAATAATTATAGGAATACTATAGACAGAAGTGTCTATGTGTGTATGTCTCTTCCATGACTACACACTGCTTCTCATCACTTTGATCATAAAGGTGACATAACACTATAGAGCAGGGGTTCTCAAAGTTTTGACGACTGAGTGCCAATTAAGGGAGCCAGTATATGTTCATATAACCCATGAACTTATTGAAATGGACTGCAGATTATTAAAATTTAATGCATGCATTTCATGTCACGTTCTGGGGTCACAAAACATTGTTCTTAGGGCTGCACTTTGAAAAAACTATGCTATGGAGTATATAGGCTGCACTATAGTATAGAATTGAATGTTTATAATATACAGTTCAGATGATATTATAGATCCAAGATGAAACTGACAGGAGGGCAGGACTGAGAGAAAAAGGCGCAATTATAAACCTGTCTGCAACCTCAGACCCACAGACAGCACCATGGATTTATCAATGCACAACAAAGTTAGTTTTCTTAAATAGTTTTGAATGCATTCCCTTTAGGCTTTGGCAGCCCATTTTTTCACACTGTCCTGACATTTTACTAGGGTACTGGGGACACAGAAGCTTTACTTTGGTCTTGAGAAGCTGCAGCTTTTTCACTGACAAACTGAAACCTACACTGTACATTTACTGCCAGACGGACAATGCCACTGCCGACCTTTTCCTTATCTCAGTGTGCATTCACAGTCATTCTCTGTAAGCATGGACAGTAGTCTGTCACTCGCTCAGATGCGCTGCCTTGTCCTCCAGCGGACCGACCAAACTCCTGTGATGTGTGCTGCACAAACACTGGCAGGACAATAAAGACTGAACTGACCTGAGGTCTTGAATGAGCACTTAGTATTTAAAGTACTGAAGCTGACGAAATGATCTGTCGAATGTACAATTAATTAAAATAATACGTTATTTCACTGCGGTTATGTTCTGAGCACAAATGAACATGCACAAACCCCTGCAACCTTCTGCACACCGCAGCACAACCCTGTGCTAATTGTTGCAACGCTTGATTTGGTCTGAATGCAGCCTTAGCCAGGTCTAGAGAGACCTGAATGTAACTCATTGTGAAACCACAATGTTGTTTTTACATTTCCGTTTGTGCAAACAAACAGGATGGTAATCATGCATTAAGGGGCAGATTTTTAAACTTTGGAGTGAACCAGGCTAGCAATTTTCTGTACTTCCAGTCTGAGTCTAAGCTAATTGTCTCCTTGTGCTAGCTTCAAACTTGGCCCCCAACAAAACATTTGTTCTCACCTCTTGTGGTTTCTGGCCATGCAGATAGTTCTGGTTTTATTTATGCAGGGTTTCAGACATCTGTTTCTGCCTCCAGCCCCTGACCCTTGAATGTTAATTTGTCTTCCACATCCTCAAATTATGTGACAACCTTCACTTTCAGATCAAAGATGGCCGCTGGCATCAGACCCACTTCATCTTCCAGACGCAGGACCCAAACTTACTCCCCATAGTGGACGTGTACAACCTACCATCCACAGAACCTGGCGCACACTATCACCTCGAGGTTGGACCCGTGTGCTTCTTATAGGGCCCTGTGGAGGGGCCAGGAATACTCCTCAAAGGAGTGACTGCATGGAGGAGGGGGAGACTTATGCTTCTGTGGTTTCCAGAACAACAGACCCCCAACCCTAATTTTCTCTCCACAAAATATGCTTGGACTGCAGAAACAGGAGGGGGCACCAGAGAAAGAGGGCCCATTGAAAATGCAGAGATAAGACTTGTAGCACTAATCAGCCTATGGAAAACAATAATAAGCTTCTTTTTCAGAGACTTGTTTGTGTGACACAAGACCTGAAGGCCCCTTTTGGAAGGAAGTAATATGAACGTCTCATCCTGTCATCTCTCGGACCATGTTGTATCATATTTTCTTCACGGTCTGATACCCGATAAAGGTTTTTTTTTTTTTTTTCAAAAGAGATCTGTACAGAAACATGGAACAGTTATATCTGCAAATGCAATAATTCCTATTTTAATGTTTAAGTATTATTTATACATGTATATGTACTGTATATTGTAATATAAAGTGCAATAGTTATTGTTCCACAGCCTTTAGGCATATACAGTATCAACATCATATCACTCATTCAGGTATACAGTGTGCTTCAGACACACAGGCGTACTGTCTCCAGGTAAGTCTTTTTGAGCCTCTAATAACTGTCCAGTGCTGAGAGACGCCGCGTTTATACAGATATCTTCACACAAACTGCTGTGTCGTACGCTCCATGTTAAAGGGACAGTTCGGATTATTTGAAGTGGGGCTGTATGAGGTACTAAACGATAGTCGGTGTATTAGCTACATTGGATGCCAGAGAGATTGGGGCACCAGCATTGAAGCTAAGCCATGAACTGCTGTGGACAGAGTCTGCAACGCAAGGAATTTGAGCCACTGCAGTTTAAGTGTACACCACATGACCGCTTTACTTTGCCATCAGACAGCCTTTTCTGATGGGAAACCGCCGTTATACAAGCCAAATATTGCTCTCTCCAACCAAACTCCCAAGGCAAAATTTTACCTCGCAGAACACAGGAGTTGCTGGTCTACCGCTGGTCTTATCGATTTGTTTGTGTGTTATGACTTCTCTGTTTTAAAGGGTTAGTTCAGATTCACCAGTCTCACAGTAAAACAAACAAACAAAAAAGACAGAGGCAGCGATAGACCAGAAACTTATGTGTTCTGTGAGGTAAAATTACTGATTTAGCCTATGGAGTTTGGTTTGTTTGGAGAGATTTGTCTTACAAAACCAAGGTTTCCAATTCAGAAGAGGCTATCTAACAGCAAGGTAAAGCAGTGAAAATATTAAATACAGTGTACACTTAAATTATTATTTTTATTTTAAGAGGTTAAAATACCTTTTGTTGCCGACCCTGTCCACAGCAGTTCATTGCTTAGCTTCTATGCTGGTGCTCCTCACTGCTTCTCCAAACTGAAGGTGTGCCAGCCAGCATCTACTGTAGATATTACACTGACTATGGGTAAGAACCTCATACAACCCCACATCAAATAAACCGCACTATCCCTTTAAAGTGGAACGAAACTTTCCACAGTGTGAACCGAGAAAAGTGTGTCAAGATGCTACCTCGTACCGCACCTCTCATCTCACAGCAAGCAAGACGTTACCTGATGTAATCTGAGATGACATGGAGGTGACACCCGGTGCTGCAACAGTTGACACTCGTTATGATAGACTCTTGTCAGCTCTCTGCAAAGCTACATCTTTATGAAAAAAAGGGAAGACTGTAAAATATACACGCAGGCCAAATTAATTAAATTATATTTTCAAGGTAGTATTTTAACGTTTTCAATACTCTTTGTACTATCTGACACTGAGTCTGACAATATAAGTTAATTTTTTTTATCTCTCTAAATGTAAATTTCTATAATTATACAACCTTTATTATCTACAGTGGATTCTATTTAAATTTTATTTAAATTCTGATTAGCTTTCCAGCTCGAAACCAGACATCACATCATGTTTTATCACATTTTTTTGTCATTTGGAGCTTTAAGGATTCTACAATGTGTTTTTCTAATTAAACTGTCATAGACAATCAACTGTATTTTAGGACATTTACATCCTTTTCTTTTCTTTTTTTTTTTTTACTGTTCATGCAATTGTCACTCAAAGGTGCAGCAATAATGGTTGGTCCCACCAATCTCTAAACTCAGAGGATTTCTTACAATACACAACACTAAACTACACAATGGTACGTAAGCTTACAGTGTTTGGTCTGTACAGACATTTTGTGCTGTGTGAATTAAGTTTAATGACTCAACCGGTAATTCAATAAATGTCTGAACCCTTTGTTGATAAGCAGCTTTCAATGTTTTCGCCCATCAAAGAAAACTTCTTGGCAAAGTGAGAACACAAAATTGTGGCGGTGAGTTTTAGCTTCAGTTAATTTCACACCTGGAATAGTCTGCCAGCGACTGTTATTGTAAACATGGAGGAAAAATGCCCAGTTTGTTTTCTAAGCGTTAGTGGCGATAGGAGGATTCTTTCACCTGCAGCCTTATTTGGTACAAAAACACAGGCAGACTTAAAGAGGTTGAAATCAATCTATTAGCAAACTGCTGCATCTTATACATACATACATGATCTCATCTTGGGCACATCGCATGACGGCCCCCATCAATGGGTAGGTTGACTCCAGTAAATGAAGCTGGCGGCATCGGACGCCAGGAAGGCGATGCTTTGGGCCACTTCCTCCACGTCCCCTGGTCGACCGAGGGCATGGGTCTGCTTACACTTGTCAAGAAACTGGTGGTAAAAACCCAATAGAAAAACAGAATGAGCTTAAAGTGTGTTTGACTTGAATGACTTGTGTGTGTGAATGGTTTGGGATGGGCATTGTTAGAATTTGATCGATTCTGCTTATCAAAACCAATACTTATCGATACCTTTTTACATAATTTGATATGAAAAATAATAGATTTATTATAGTCAGCCCATACTTCTGAACGTTTAGCCCTGTCAGGAGACACCAACAGGAGAGCACAGGATATAAACACAAAGTTAAACAATGTCAAACATGATTGCCTGACACTGGCAGCTTTGTCACAATTAGAGGAAGGTAAGGAGAAAACACCAGCTACAATGGAGCAAATTAACATTACATAAATGCCATTAGCAGCATCATTTTCATCAATATGTCAGTACTGACCAGTCAGGAATTGGTACCAGTTTAGTGCTGGCTCTCAATACCCATCCCTGTTTACAAGGCCAGAACTGAACTGGTTGAGTTGTCACACAAATACTGACTCTACCACACAAAACTGTACATGGTTCAAAGTGTTTCATGCATTGCTGACTGACATTTACACTTATCTTCTGTGAGATCAGATGCCACGTTACAACAGAAGTAAAAATGGACTCCAACACTCAAGTAAAGAACCTCTGAAGGAGTAAATTAGTTTTAGTGGCAACATACAGTACTGACATGATGATGTGTTACCTGAGCATACTGATCCTCATCTAGTCCTGCTCTTTTGTGGACATCTGTGATGATCACACCAGGGCTGAAGACACGCAACAGGAGCAGAGATACAAAATATGGTACATCACAAATTTTTCCAACAAAAACAACTGATATCAATGCTTTGAAAAATAGAAATTGATATAGTAGGTGTTGACCAATTGTATGTAACTAAAATACAAACAAGGTGAGTTACTGAAAACCACAAAAAACTTTTCATATAAACGCTCACCAGACAGAGTTCACTCTGACTTGCTTACATGCCAGTTCTGAAATAAAAGAATCATATTATTATTTTGTGAACTTTTAAAATGCTGAACACAGTATGACAAAAAAAAACAGCTCACTCACCAAGTGCTATACAGCGTGTGAACTGATCAATAGCGGACTTGGACATGCAATAGGCCAGCACACCAGGGAACTACAGAGAGAAAACAGTGAGTCACAATTCTTAAAGACACTATGAGTAACAAAGACGCGGTGTAAAATATGTGGCCAGCTGTTAAATACCCACTGATCTCTGTCCATTGACACTGGATACATTGACGATGGAGCCTTTGGTCTTGATCAGGTGGGGCACACAGAGTTGGGTCAGGTGGTACACAGACCTGGAACATGAAACAAACGTTTGGCAACATTCGAATTAAAATATGCTTAAACTGTTTTGGGAATCAGCAGGAGTCCTGAGGGGTGTACTACAAAACAAGACTGAAGTGTTAGCGAGGTATGTTTAAAGCCAAAGTTTTCAGTTTTACGAAAGTGGCTCTCTTTTAACCTGGCTAGATCACCATGGTAACTTGTGCTGAATTCATAACCTGGTCAGGTGCAGGTTATGTTCAGACTTTCAGTTTAAATCGGCTGTAAAAAAGCGCCACTCTTCGGAAGAAGAGTCAAATGACGCACGAAATCCCCCTTTTTATGTAACTGCGCACAGAACCTGAAGAAGAAAGCCTAGGTAAACAAAGACAGTTGATAACCACCGTTGAAATACCTGTTATCTCTGACTGGGGTTTTAGTTTTTATAAAGCCTAAGCAATGAACTGCTGTGGACAGGCTCAGCAGCAAAACGTATTTAGCCACACAAAAAACTCTTTTAAGAGGCTAAATTATCTTTTGTTGCTGACTCTGTCCACAGCAGTTCATTACTTAGCTTTCGTGCAGGTATTTCTCTCTGTTTCTCCAAACTAGGGGTGTGCCAATGACGATCTACTGTAGCTAAGCACTGACTATTGATAAGTACCTCATACAACCACGCTTCAAATGATCTGAACTATCCCTTTAAGAAGACAAAAAACTTTTAGCACCTTACCAATACGCATACAGCATATGCAGTGAGATTCATGCAAAACAGAAAACATTAAACAAACATTTCAGCTTTGTGTAAGTCCTGTAACTAAAAAAGCAAACAAAAAACACCATATTTATATGGCCCAAGTCTTTTTGATACATCTTCCATCCATACATCACTTTAACCAACTTCAAATCAAATGCTACATGTATACCAGCCACTGTACACTCTGCATTAATGTCTCTAAGATGTTATGATGTCTGGTGAATCCGACCTGACATTGATGTTCATGACCTTGTCATACTGAGCCAGGTCTGTTGTCTCGATGCTGCCCATGGCGAGGATACCAGCGCTGTTGACCAAGACATCCAGCCGTCCGAAGTGAGCGATGGTTTGCTCCACTGTCTTCTTCACCGTCTCCTCATCAGTGAGGTCTCCAGGAACCAGCAGAGGCTAAACACAGAGACACTTAGCGTTTCATCATGCTCTGCATTTGAAGACATTTTCACATATATTTCAAAAATGTAGTATTGGGACAAATCACGTTGTTAAAGGCAGTAATATCTGGAGTAAGATTGTTTACATGTCTTCAATGCAACTGTATGTGTTCAAACATATGTATGTCAGTGTCAAAATGGCCGCTTCACATCATCTACATTTATTACATCCATGCCCCTTTGACCATCATACATGTGCGATGGAAGTACTAAAAAATTACAACAAGGTTAGAAAAACTGGACACATCTATTTCTCTGTTCTTACTTTCTTAATGTCTTCAACTTTCCTCCTTTGTGCTCTTCTTGTTTTAAATGTCACTTTCTGATTATTTTGTATATTCTACATACAGTTTATTTTAAAAAAAACAAAGTTAGTTTTCCCCTAAGGTACAGTGTTCTTAAAAATGAAAACATGTTGAAAACAGGCTTTGCGCTTCCCAAAATGCATTAAAGCTAGAATTTGCCTTAGATCCCCAAACTATTCAAAAAAACATTGATTTTAAGTGCTGAAAATTAAGTGACTGCTGCCGCTTCACAAAGAACCTACAATTAACCAAACTTTGCCACAGTGTCAACATGTCTCGTTAATGTTATCGTCAACAGCGTCCTCAGTGAGACAGTCACCTCTGCAGCTCCACAGTCGGTGCACTGTTTAGAGATCTGTTGAGGTTTTCCACGTCTCGGCCGTTCAGAGCCAGCAGAGCTCCCAGTTTGGCGAACAGGACGCTGGTTCCTGCCCCGATCCCCGAGCTGGCTCCCGTTATCAGGGTCACTTTCCCCCTCAGAGAAGACACCTACAACACAGTTACACGTACGAGTCAAGCAGCTGTCCACACAGAACCTGAACATCCGTAAATGAGCCCAACTTGAATTAAGTTCACACCGGACAAGTAGAAAACCATTAAAAAAACAGGGGAACAGCGTTTAACTACGTGCAAACACAGTAAACTTACTTTAAATGCATCGTATGAGGCCATGATTTCTGTGGCGTTTCGAAGTTATTTGCAAAAACCTGAGCCGGCGTGCTGCGTCCACTACTGATGACGTAATGTGACGCATCAGGTGCTGATTTGTAGTTCGCGTGTGACTACAACACTCCTCCTTTTCAAGACCTTTCAGCTTCTTGTCTTTTTAAGTGGAGACAGTGACATATATGTATTTTTTTTTCCACACAAAAAAATGTTTTTCAATCAGGCTAAAAGCAGAATTCATTACAAAAGGTTTATTTAGTTTAAAACATTGGCAATTAATTTACATAGTCATCATGAACTGAATTATGAATGCATGAAGATGAGCCTGCACTTCATTACCAAGACTTTTTCACATCAACCCTTTCTTAGAGTTGATTCACAATAATGCACATATCTAGCAACTGGAAAAAACACTTAACCCTGAATTCTGCAATATTGGTTAGACCACGACTGGCCTGTGAACAAATACTAATAATACAGGGTCGCTGCAGAAAGGACTGACATTACATTTCGAACCAGTTTCAGTGAGTCATTTTTATATTGAAGTGGTCATGATCTGCATAGAGCAAGTTACAAAAAAAACCTTTTCCTACTCCATGTATATCACTGACCTTTGAATATAACACGTCTCATTGAAATCTGTTGAAAAAATTAATGTTATAGCGGATTTTATCCAGATAAAAAAAAAAAAAACACTGCTCCTGTTTACATGTATTTGTCCATAAACCAGTGTTGACCAGGGATGTCAATGATTAATCAATTAATCGGCATTAAGAATTCAATCTTAACATACAGTTTGTGATACCTATTAAAAGTCTGGTATAAAAGCAGTATTTTGTCATGAAAACACAACACTATACAGTTTAAGATTCAGTGTACTGTTTGTTGTGTCTCACTCTCCCACAAATTTATAGCCTTTGGCAAGTTGTCCACTTTAACTTTAGCAAGGTACTATACACTGCATCAACTGACTTTATGGAAATATCAGAGTCCAAGTCTGTGTTGATGGTATATCTGAATATTTAAAGAGAAATTCATCTATCCAGCAAAAGGGTTGGCATGAATAGTCACGTCCTTTATCCGGGTCTCAGTCAGTGGTCGGAATGTCTTTTCATTGACAGGCAGTTTCTCCAGTTCATCCAGTGTTTCCAGGCCATCAATAATCCTACATGTTGAAGAGAGTAAGATGTCAGCTGCAATTATAAATTAGATTTTAATCAATCAGTAACTGCCAAACACACTCTAACTGGCTGTGCATGGTGCCAAAAACTATTTTCACTGCTCTCTCTAATATCCCCATCATTAGTTCCATTCATTGTTATTAAAGAGCGTACTTTCCAAACACTGTGTACTTCATGTCCAATGAGGCTGTTTGGCATATGTGAAGAAAAACTGGGAGCCATTTGTGTTGGGGACCATTGTTTGCCATCGAGACCACTCCTCTCACATTGTGCTGACAAAAAAAAAAAAAAAAAAGCACAAGTGACAATGTAAAAGCTGACCGTGTTTGAAATATTAGGTGAAACTTCTTCCATATGTACATCAAGAAGCTAGAATTAGTAGGTACTCACTTTCAGGTGTTCACTGTACTCATCTTCAAATTTGCGGCCCCATATACTCGTTCCTCCTTTACCTGTGCCTGAGCGGTTTAATCAAAGTGCAGGAAATAGGAATCGTGTGATGTGAATCGTGACTTTTCAGTATTGAAATGTCAGCAGATGCAACAACAATCCTGTACCTGTAGGATCTCCAGTTTGAACCATGAAACCCTTAATATTTCGGTGGAAGATGCAGCCGTTGTAGAACCCACTGGCGCACAGAGCAAGAAAGTTCTGTAAATATAATAGAAGTAAGTTAGTGGGTGGGTGGCCTAAATCCAACACTCAGGATAAGACATTTCTTTATTTCTTTATTATTTGAAGCAGGTAAAAAAAAGCAATAACTAAAAAATGGCAATTTGTGTCACACAAAAATAAAACTACAAAAATTAATTCTATAAAAAAAAATACAGCAGCATTATATCACAAAGGGTGTTGCTGTACGTTTTCTACCTGAAGGTAACCTAAACAACAACATGTCTGTAATAATATAGTATAAAAGCAAAGAGGGTAAAGGAGACTAACATAAATCTCCAGCAAGTCTCAGGTCGACGTTCATACCCAGATAGAAATAAGCAGTGTAATATCTGGAGCATGTGTTGTTGTTTTAGTTAACTTAATGCAGTTGACTCACCTCACATGCTTTTGGTGTGCGTTCACAAAACAATTCAATTTTGATGTCTCCTAGATCTGTGTGAAGGGTGACAGCCTGGAAGATTTACAAAACAGAGAAAACCACTGAACGTTAACTTTTAAGAGGCACAGGAAAGTCCATTCATTACTTTAGCTACTTAGCTTAGCCCGTTACCCAGACTGATAAAACAAGCTCGTTCTCATTATAAATGACACGTTCCTGAACTGGATCCGACTAATTTTATCCGCAACAAACCACTTTATTTTCCACAGCTTAGTAAACTGTAAACTACGTTTTCATGTTGACAGGTACTCACGAAAACTGTTTAACATCACATTTACCATTTCAAACGTCGCGTCTGTGCCCAAGTACGTCGTAGAAATACGTCCGTCTGGGTGCAGCAGCTCATCCTCGAATGGTTCCGCAAGGAATTTACGGTCATTTAGAAAGGGCGCACACACAGCGAAATGAAAGTGACACAGGGCGGTATATTTAATCCTACTGTACTCAGTGACTGAGATATTTACCAATAGTATGGAAGCTTGACCTCAATTTACATGTGTGATGTTGTTAAAACACGCCTGGATTAAACTGCTATGGGGTCCCTCGACAAAAAAAGTAAAAAAAAAAAAAAAAGAAAGGAAAAAGAAAAACAGACCTTTACTAGACCCCATTTTTTCTGACTCTGAGCAATGGTTAACATTTTCTATGGCTATGGCCTGTTAATATTACTTTTTTGTTATTGTGTAATTAAATTAAAAGGGTTCACTGAGTTTCAGAGCTTTGGAGATGTCTGCCTCCTCTCAAATGTAATGGGACTAAAGCCAACAAATCAATGCAGCAATGTGTTTTTCTTTTTTGTTTTGTTTTTCTTTCTTTTTTTCCAGAAATTATGAAGCAGTTATACAAGATAATCCACAGGCCTTGTTGGAAGCAGTTTGATGAGGAACTGTGCTCATTATATGGACCTATATCAATTTCTTAAAGAAACACAAATCATCACTTATTACATCATAATTTTGTTTTGAGGACATTATTACACATTTTCCAAATTATTTATAATGAAAGCCAGGCAATCCCCAAATTGCAAAAATCACTTTGCCCCCAGAGAGTTCCTGGCAACTCTTTTGCATACGGTATGGGGGTGTCCAGAAAATTTAAGATTTTGGAACTGTGTCTTCATGTTTGTCAGAGATTTTGGAACGCTCTCTACCATGCCCTCCATTGGGTTTATTGCTGAATGATGATTCTTCATTAAAATTTACACTCCAACAACGATGAGCATGGCTGCCGGGCCAAACAGCAGCCAAAAACTGATTGCTCTACACTGGCAGGCCCTGCGGTTTTTGCAGAGACAACAGTGATTACTTACTTTTATGGATATTCACTACATGGGACAATCTGTTGCAAGGTCACATGGTGCAAACACCAAGTAATGTAAATATTTTAGTTAATAATGATATAATGAACTGCTTCCTTTCTATGGAAGAAAGCACTCCCATTTTATTCCAAAGAGGAATACAGCCAATATCTCCAAGACTCTGCAACTTTCACCAAACTTGGGAAAATAGCACTACAGGTAAGAGGAAAACACGTCTTTGGTTTTGGGGAAAGTGGCCCTTTGAAAACATTAATTTAGGAACAACATAGAAGCATGAAACTGGGATCATTTTCTGTATGTCTTAAAAGTAGATTTTGATACAGGGAGCTCCTTCAGTACAGGGCATCAACATCAAGTAGTAAACGCAGATGCATCTTAAGGCCCTCAGCTTGTCAGTTGATATTATGCTTAATTAGTGCATAATCCTAAATAACAGACTTTGGAGATGGCAAGTGTAGTTTAACTATAAGTGGCCTTGTGTTTAAAGACTGTCCCACAACCACATAGCCTGTTTTATCTTAATCACATGATATATGTCCTCTTACTTTTAAATAACTTCTGATTAATGTCTATCACAATGACTAATATCTAACATGCTATTTGTGCAGTTAACAAGCTCTTTACCCAACACCAAAATACAACAGAGAACTGCGTCATTCACATTAGTCAAACACTTACCAACAGAAACCAAGACAATCTGGTCGACCAAGTTTATTTTATTTTACCTCTAGTGGGTGATGGTGTGCAGGAGAGGATGGGACACATGTTCAAACAGAATACTCACTGTCACATCATTCATGTCAATACTGATGCACTGATGATTTCCTTATTAATGAAAAACTTTTGGCAACCAAACACTGCATTAAGCCACATTTGTACATCACCTATGATTGGATCTGAGTTGGGAAACATGGGGGGAAAAAAGGATTTTGTACCCAAACATGATTTTAAGAGGAGAAAGGAACAAAGATGAACGTCTTGTCAACATACACACATGGATACACACACACACACACGTCATCTGTGCTAATAACAATGAAAATAATAATTCTGAAACAACAAAGGTCAGGTTATACATGGTCATTGACGAAAAACGCAGAATCAAGATTAAACCAAGTGGTTTCTTTAAAAACACAAAACACATTTTGTTTTAAACCAGCAGTCAATATTAAATACACCAAACTAGAAAAGAATGTATAGAAATGCATATAAAACTGTAACTGTATAAAACAACTGTTTAAATTAATAAAAATACCAGGTGTAATAAAAAATAGGCAATCAACTCAAAAAAGAAGTGAGTACTAGCTGGCTTCCTGAGAAATTTAGTCATATTGTATTGTAATAATACTAATAGCTGTCAAAATGAAAAAATATCAGTGAAAAATTATTTTTAAAAAGGAGGGAAAATGCATTGAACAAAAAAGATAAAAAAAATAACTGAGACCAAAAACGAATCTACTTACTGACACCACTTTACTAGCAACCTACACAATATTTATTTTAATGTACTGACCATTTAACTAACAGTGCGCATTACAGCGCTTTACATTTGACATACGTTTTTCTGATGTCACTCTGAATTAGAATAGTTGATTGTCTTAATCAGTTATAGGTGTATTGCTGAGGTGTTCTGGATGTCATTTAAAATGATCCAGTTGGGACTTAAAGGACCCAAATTAATTAATTTTTCTTTGAGTAGCTCTAAAATAAATCTCAAACACTAACCTAATACCATTTTAATCTCATGGCTGGCAGTCATTCAGTTTGAACCTTCCCATAAAGGAAAACATGCAAAACATGTGTGAGTTGTATAACATTATTTGCATTTACCTAAATGTAACTTGTGGGAAAGGTGCTGTAGTGCAAAAGCATTCTCTAGGACCAACAAATCTCTCATCTATTTAACTTGAAATTCTCCCCTTAGTCACCTTAGTAAAATGGGTGTGAAAAAAGAATGCCCATGCACAAAAGAAAACATCACTACTAACCTTTACATAGTTTACATAAAGGCAATATTGCACAATATAGCATAGTTAAACATGTTATTGAAATAAATGTACATAGCTTAAACTATTCCTATGCCTTTCAACCCAGTTTCTGTACTGTATATTGCTACTGTCCAAGTTTTCTTTGCAGTTAGGTTTATCAAAACATAAACTGATTCTTTTTTCTCTTGGGGCAAAGATAAGAACCCCTATTGTGTGTTGTGCTGTGTCAGAGCTGTGCATTGATCTTGAATTCCACCTTTTTTTTAAAGCATTGTGCTGCTTACTGTGGCAAAACACAAGTGCAGAAAAGTCGCTCACAGGCAAAAAGTATTCAACATTTCTCTACAAATGACCCCACTCTGAAAACAGACAAATAAATGACAACAATTATATGGTCTGACAGAAAAAGCATGGAGGTCCATTTACAACAAGGGAAAAAAAAAGTGACCCCAAGACCTGTGTGCTGTAAGGTTTAACTATCTCATAGATTAGATATTACTTTGTAATTTTGACTTTGAGTTTTTTTTTTTAAACTTTTTTTAATATTTTCTAGCTTTTTGTCTCTTTAGTCCCTTCCAGGGAGAGGTTTCCATAAGAGGTGAGTGTATCTGGCACAAAACCCCCCACGCAAACAAAAAAATATCCATCACCAATCAAATAAAACAAAACAAAAAACTTTCATTCTCAAAATGAGCTGCGTCACTCAATCATTAAATCTAAACCAAACTGCTACATTTCTAGATCACTGTTAACAAATAGACTGGATAACTTAAATCAGAAGCTTGCACTGTTCTAGTTAGCACACCAACATGGTTATGAGAGTTAAAGCTGCACTAGGTTTATTTAAAAATAAGTTAGTGTAGCCAATGTCACAACTTGAGGCTACATCAGAAAGAATGTCTCAGTAATCACATTTGAGACACCATATGTCTGTTTTATTTTCCAAATTGATCACTCGTGTCCTGTGGAAAGTCCACAGGGAGTGATGACGAGAAACATTACAGCAAAATATAAACAAACAGCAAATCTATCCTGATACTCCCATGATTATGTGGAGCTGGGTAGTCTAGTGCAGATTTAAAGATAACTATCTGCATCAAAACATGGTCAAGAGTATGACAGTTTGTTTTCAACTCCACTGACAAAAATAACTGGAAATGGTACATAACACAGGAGTGAATTAAAGTTAAGGCAACTGACCTGAAAGACATGGCTCTTCTCAAACACGGCTCCTAATCTTTCTTGCCAATGACAAATGAATTTGTGCAACTTTTCTTTTCATTAACTGGAATGTTTTTTTTTTTGTTTTTTTAACTTTAAGCTTTTGGAAGTCAAAGCTAAAACTTCAAATTTCACTATTATTCAGAAATGGCCATTTTAGACATTATTGGTCTTGAATAGTTATTTTTAAAAAATCAAGTTTGAAATCCATATTCATCTCACCTTAATATAACAATTTAAATATTTTGACATTAAAGATGGCTGTAATCTCGCACTACCCCTATCAAGGTATAAACATCATAATAATTAATTTATTAATTAATAAACAATGTTAGAACAGCAAACTTAAATGAACACCAGTCTGGTTCTTTTACTCGTTATTTGCAGACAATAACACAACACGTAGACCAGTGCTTACTTCTTGTCCACCACAGAAAGGGTGTTATGTATATTTCAGACACATTACCACTGTTTGGAGGCTTCAATTCAATGTCAATCATGTTCTCCTCTGTTCTTTTGATGCAGACATAACTCAACTCATTCACAACCTTTTCAGCGTTTTAGCAATTTTTGTTCATTTGTTTTGTGCAATTCATTACAAATAATGCAGATTCAGCATAACCATGAAAAAGATTAGAACAGATTTCCTACTGAACAGTATACTGGCAGTAAAGGTTGGGTATCTGCGTGCTGATAAGATGCTTCACTAATATAACTGTTTGGGGGTGATGTCTTGTGATACTAGTCCATTAGCATTCAGCAGAATAATTGTTTTTCCTCAAGTACTACCGTGGGTCAAAGACAGTACAAATCTTTCCCCAGAGAGAGGACATCAACCCCTCTGCTCTGCCAAACTGGCTCCATGTAAGGATCGCAATCCCCAGTCTAATACCACATGTTGTACTGCTACCAAAACTCATTTCGAACGAAGACAACTCCTCCGCCTCTGCAGCACTTACACAACTAACAGTCTCCTCCATGACCCTTTCAGAATTAACAATCTCAGAATTCGTAAACTGTCTTGACATTACTTCTCATTAGTTATCCCTGATTTGTGATTTCATGTCAAACTTTCATGATTTCCCATCAATTTCTACCCAAGCACATATGAAGGTATTCAAAGGCCATGGTCATCCCTCCATAGCAGAAAAACAATGAACACCAGAGTTATAATTTATGTCAGGTCAGTGCTAGACAACAGATGGAGTTGGAACAACGGACAACAGATGGACAACACATGGAACAGCCACTATTCTCACTCAACTCAACACCCGAATTCCATTTTCTTCATCAATATTAACATTTTACAGAACAAAATGCAAGTTGGCTGTAGTGTGGTGTGTAGTGGTCACGAATGAGGTCTGGGGCACTCTTATCTATCTTATGCAAGAACAAACTGGAAGTACATTCCAACGATTCATGCGTGAGGCCGTTGTGAGACTATCTGCATAATTTTTCCTTAAAGAAAATTTAAAAATGACACGGTTACAGCCTCTTGCCTGTCATGCTTTTGTGATTAATATTATGATGGGAGTTTGATACAACTTTAAATAAGATAATCCATACACAGAAATTAAGGAGAGACCTTAGAGATCACTTTGCTATCTCCATCGCAAAACTAAAAATACAATTAAAGTTTATTTTAATCTTGTATTCTATCTTGAATATACCTGATGTATAGTAATTGTGAACAATGGAAACTTTATTCAAGTTCTTTTTCTGTCTGTAGCGGTTTGCCCATAGTTCTACTACTTCTCCACCACAACTGGGAAGCATCAGTGTAAACACTGCTGATCATGATGGCACTGCTACATTATTGCTAAAAAGCATCACTACTGGGTTATAACGAGGAGCCTGAGAAGTTGTTTGTAAAGGAATGAAAAACAACTGTATAGTTAAAAATAAAGAGAACAACCTGAAGCAATCAGTATTTTGGTTTTGCCAAACTGGCACTGGTTCTCGATACCCAACCTTACTGGCAGTACACTGCCACAGGACAACTGCCTGCTTCAACAAGCCCTCTGGTTGTCAGTACAGGCTTTCCCTCTCTGTCGGGGCTCAGTTGGTCAGCATCCATTTTCACTCATTGCCACAGACCCGTTCATGCCTGTTCTTTGTCAACTTTCCACAACTGTTCCTTGACCTCTGTGGGCAGGGTGTTGAAAAGGTCCTCCTCCACCACCAGACCGGTCCTCTTTAGCTGTCGGCACTCACCCAGCTCCACGGGCAGACACTCAAGACGGTTTCCTCTCAGCTCGAGCTGTGTCAGCCCGGTCAGCTCTCCAAACCGCGATGGCAGAGACTGCAAGCAATTGTTCCCCAAGTTCAAAGTGCGGAGCTTCTTGCACTGGAACAGCTCATTGGGCAGGCTCTCAATCTTGATTCCAAAGTGGGGGAGGGTGGTACGATGAGAGAAAAATGGGAGAGAAATATGAATTTCTAACTTTAAAATGTGTTCAGCAGCAGACAAGTTGTTGCAAACAAACCACAGAGAAATGGAAACAAAATTTTAATTGGCTGGAAAACCATCAAGTACTCACCCTGTTGGCCGTCACTGCCAGGTACTGAAGATTCTGGAGGAAGCCAATGTCTGTAGGGATGTAGGTTAGGTTGTTATGGCTCAGGTCCAGGAAACGCAGCTTGCGGCAATAAAATAATTGGCTGGGGATCTTCTCAATCTTGTTTCTGTTCAGGTACAGTTTCTCCAAGTTGGTCAGTGTGCCAATCTGGATGGGAATATAGGCTATCTGGTTGTACCAGAGCTTAAGGCAGACCAGCCGATGAAGGTGCTGAAAGCTGATGATCTCCTCGATGGTCTTCAGGTTGTTGTCCTTCAGATCAATTTCCTGCAAGTTGTGCAAGCTGAAGATTGAGTGCGGTATGCGTTCTAGATCACAGCGAATGAGCTCCAGTTCCGTCAGGTTCACCATCTTCTTCAGGCTGTTGAGCACCATCAGCTTGGTGCCTTCATTATTGATGGAAAGCTTTTGGAGGTGCATGCCCACATCAGTCACCACCTGAGGTAGCTTTGTGAGATTGCTCTTCAGACGAAGAACTTTGAGCCTCTTGAGCTCCCGGAGTCCATCAATGACAATGTAACGGTTGTTCTCCGCGCTGAGATTCCCAGTCAGATGAAGTTCACTAAGATTCTTTAAACTGTAGATCCATAAGGGAATCTCTTTAATGTCAGTGAACTTGATGTGCAGAGACTTCAAGTTCTCACGTAAAAAAGCCAGTGCAGGAGCTTCGATTTTGGCCGGTGTGTGGTAAAGCCACATCTCTCGCAGGTTGGCCAGCTGGGCAATGATCGGGGGGATGGTGACATCAGGGATCAGCTCCAGTTTAAGAACCTCCAGCTCCATCAGGTCAAATACTGTGTCTGGAATGCCACTCAGCATGAAAAGGTGCAATTCCAACTTCTCCTGAGAGTTCTTGGTGATCCTCTGCCTGAGCTTGTCCAGTGTCCACTCGTTGTTGAGGTTCAGTTGCCTCAGCTTATTTTCGCTCACTTCTGATAGGAAAACAGCAAAGCGTTTAGAATACAGAGGGTCATACTGATCTATCATGTGCATCATGAATGCAAAGTCATTCTTCACATCAGGTATGTCACTGTAGCTGCTCTCTTCCCGTATAGACTCAAAGGAGTACTTCTTTAGAGAGCGCCGAAGCATCCAGCAAAGTGTGTACATGCAGATCAAACCATACACCACCACTAAGCTAATGTAGAAACAGGCTAAGATTTTAAAAAGTGTAGCTAGCGGGTGAGCACAACGGTACACGCTGTAACCTGTCAGACTCTCTATATTTACCGAACAGTCGACGCTGAATTTAATATCGTGTACATAATACCCTGTATAGCAGATTATCAAAATAAACTTGATGACTTTGATGATAGTCTGACGGATGTACAGTCTGTACACAATGTCTCCTTCTTCAACGTGTATACGGAACTTCTTCACTTTTTCAAACAGGGCTTTTGCCTGTTCGCCCTCTTTCTTGTCCAAAACCCCTGTTTCTGTCCTATCAACAATGCCCTGCTCAAAGCGAGTCTTTGTCCTTTGGAGCATAGGAACACTTGCTTCAACATCCTCACTGATAACAGACTCCTTGTGGTCCATTGAGCCGTTCATTTTCATTGGTTTTGGGTCACTCTCTTCAACCACTGTCTCTGAAAGTGCCCTTGTTGTCCATGGGGAGTCGAAGCATTTCAGCAAGATGGATACAAAGTGCTCTAGTTTGGAACTAGTCCTTGGGAACTTAAACCAAAAGTTGCTGCAAGCTAGAAAAATAAGGGTGTGAAGTAATACTAGATAAGGAAAATACTTGGCAAACCAGTGCAATCTATTTTCATAGCACACAGCATCCACATAATTGTACTGGTGGCGGTCGAGATCATACTGGATCCCTTTGGGCTCCAAGAACAATGATGTGGCGAGGGTAGCATTGAAGTTCTTTTTGCAGGTCTGATTGACCACCCATTTGCAGGGCAGGCAGATCATCTTGTCCTGGGTGACCTGCAGTGTCCCCCCAAACACAGAAATCATAAGCATAACAATGGAGATGTAGTCCGTGAACACATCCCACCATGGTTTCAGGATGCGGTATGCTGGCTGTGTGTCCACAAAGTACCGCAGCTCAGTGATGGGGATCATGGTTTATCTGTGAAAACAAAGGGTTGAGGAGAAAATCATAAGACAGCACAGTGATATGCTGAAGTGTATAACCTTGTCAAACGTCAAAACACTACTGGCTTTCTACAAAATCAAAAGAAAAAAGCTCCTTCTCCCTCATGATGTCTGAGCAGGCTTTACCTGAATCACAACACAATACCAAGATGACTAATCAATACTAGAATGCAAAGTAACAAGGTCATACATCAGAACTTTGCAGACGGTTAATTTGAAGGCTGCCAGAAGCAGTGAAATAGAGATTCCCACTTGTTGTGACAAAGAATTGCCTGATTGAGTTCACTGAGTTGTCTGAGTCACTGAGTCT